>OV884012.1:109364342-110815963 GCA_930367205.1 Acanthosoma haemorrhoidale | reverse complement strand
ACCGAGTGTGCACTCGTAGTCATTCTGAGATCGCGTAAACTAGCTGCAAGAACACCTAGCCTGTATATCTTTTCTTGAACCCAGGGCACTGTTGGGGCACACACCTTCTAAAATCTTATGGAGTCAGATCAATAGATTTAAGATCAGATACAAATTAAATTCCCCTGTGGTGGCCATCAACGGTCAAATACCACAGGTTTATCTCTTTCTGACAACCGCCAGACATTGGGTAGGTTGCTGAGACCTTTCTCGCTGGGCCTGCCCGACACCAGGTACCTATAATATAATTCATAAGGAAACCTACCTAGGTATTCCCCTAAACAGTCAATATTTCTTTCCTTCTTGCCAAGGGAGTACAAAACTACCTTATCGGTAGTATTTTAGCTGAAGCTATATAGATTTATTTTTAAATATTGTTGTGATATTAGATATTGTGGAGTTTTTATATAATATTGGTCCAACTTATCAAGAAGGCAAAATAAAAACAAGTGAGAGTGTATGAAAAAAACAAAGGACAGTATAGTTGTGGTTGTATCAGGATAGACACACAAAATTACTCTCTAGTTTTTTAACACACAGAGCATTATATTCACTCTAGTTTTTGGAATCAGCCTGATACATGTATCTGAATTCAGTGATGAAATAAAAAGCCCGTAATACATATTATTAGCTAGAGATTGTGAGTAAGAAAAACTTATAAACTTTGTTGGTTAGTGGTTATTAACCTGAAGCAGAACGGAAGAGAAATAGCATGAAAAGAAGAAGTATTAATTTTATTTAAAGAATGAAGAGAATTAAAGAAGAAAAGGAATCGAATTTATAGACAAGTATTTATATTATTAATATAAGTTTACTTTTTTATGTTTGTAAAATTAAATTCATCTTTTTGCCAGAATTATTTTTGTTAGTAGAACCTAAAAACATCAGATAATAAGTAAATAAAATAAATTACATTTAAGATTTTATTAGGCTAATTAAATTTGACTACACAGGATTAAGCCTTTTGTTTTGTCCTACTCTTGTTGTCATTGCATATAGTTTAGTAAATAAAATTCTTGTCTATCCATCTATCTACACATAATTATTAGCCAAAGAAAAAATATTTTGACAAGGCCAAGGCTATAACCTGGGATCTTCACTATCTTTGATTGAGTACTCCACATGTTTTCTAGTCGATATTCTTATAAAAATAAAATGAGAATAATCCCGTTTTATAACTTTTTTAAATAATAATGCTTTACAGTCCCTTCTATATCTACAATCAACATTTACAGCATGTGAGTTATCTTACAAAATGAAGTACAATGAAAATAAATCCCATTTATAATTGTACTTTTTTGATAATTCCTGATGGCTGGAAAGTCACATAAATTTATAAATACTTACCTATTTAAATTAAATAATTTATTTACAATAATTATTAATATTATATATTCTTTTATTTTTATCAATTGTCATAAAAATAAAATAAGACAAAAAGCTCACCCTTGGAAGAAGACTTGGCATTTCAAACATGCCTAGCACAAGATCTAATATACAAGATGTCTCAAAATAATTTCTCCATGATAAATCACAAGGAGGAATGTAATAAAGCAAAGCTTCTAGTGCAGAAGAAAGAAGTATCAAGTATTCTGGAAACTGTTCTACTGCACAGCTATAACCTGCAGGCGCCGCAAATTCAAACCCCACGTATTCATTTGGTATTATTTTTTTTATGATATGAAAAAGGATTTGAAAAACTATAACTCCATGTGCCTAAAAATTAAAACATGTTTGTGATTACTATAAAACATATTAATTTAAATGATTCTTATTTACTATTATTATCATTACTTATTAGACTGAATTTAAAAATAGAATTACTCTGCTGAAATGTACGGAATTAGTAGAATTTTTTGACCAGACCCAATGTCATAAAACCTTGGTTTAACCCACAACAAAATGGAAGGGCTTGCTTGCTGGGCAGGTAGTGGGGAAAATTGCCAATGACTAATTGGAGTTACTCATTTTTTGGAGTAGGAAGAGCTTAGTATTTATATGGCAGAGGAACAAGCCCTAGCTCCTTCATTACAGCAGCAGTGGAATAGTGAACTGTAATCTCCGAAGGCAAGCCCTATCACCTGGTCTGGTCCCTTTGTATTGTATAGTCTTTTTAACCATAATCCGATAGTTGTAGTTTTTAAAAAAATTGCTTGAAATCCATTGCATTAAAAGGATACCTCTTTAGCTCATATATATTTGTTTGTAAATATTTTAATAGTAATAAATAAACATTAGGTGTTTATGAAAAAAAAAATTATTAGACCAGAGGTTTGAAGATGTGTTAGTGAATCAGCATGAAGTGGAGTCAGTGGTCAAATACAGGAATAATGGAATGAGAGCCCTTCCTGTACATCTTTTTCCTGGAGCCGATATGGTATGAAAAAGTATAGAGGTCTGGAGTTGCAGTTATGAGGGAGCGGACAAATTTTTAGACCACATATTGAAGACAAAGTTTTACAACTAACAGCTCAGAAGTCGTATTTTTTTAGGTATTTATTATTTATATGTTCAACTGTAATTGTGAAACATTTGAAAGACTAACTTCATCAGTAAATATTATTTGTTGTTAATATAATAATAGTTGTACATTTTAGCCGAATCGAAGGGTGTAATGTAGTTCACCTATGAAAGTCCAAACATTCACTGCCTATTACAGATGATCATGTAGAACATCAATTGTTAAGTGCAAATCCATTCTGATCACATTAAACAATTTGAGGACACACAGAAAAATGCTATATAGTGATTTAGCTTGCTCTTTTCTAATTTTTACCAAAGAAAAAGTTGCTGGAACACTTGAAAGAACTGTCTTTGCATTATAAACAGCTACCATTAATGAGAAGACCAAGTGCATTAATTGGAAAAGATGGAGGACATTCACAATAGACCAATCTACCTTTATGAAGACAAGTAAATTTATTTTGGGGCACATATAAATTATTCATCCCCTGAAACCGATTTTGATGATTTATACTATCATCATCAGGTGGCTTCTCTTTTAAGCACCTGATAATGATGGAATAAGCCATCAAAGCGCTTGAATTATTATAAATAGAATAAAACTTTATTGAAATATGGCAGTGCTTTTGCTCAAACGATTCCACACTAGGAATAATACCCTTTTTGAAAGTACCATGTTGCATATGATTTAAGTTACTGAAATTGAGTATTATGATTTTGAATAAGTAATAAAATACAAAATGCATTTGACAATTGCAAGACAATGTTAAGTGTTGTGTCAACCTCTTTATCACGAATAATTAGAAGTTCCCCTCTTCTTGGTCCAGAAAACATCCACCTATGTTTCCATATTTTAATAATAAAAACCTTAAAGCATCAGTTAAGAGTGAGGGGGAAGCTAGTGTACAAAACAGCTGAAGACACTAGTAGTGGCGTGTCGAGGCGACCCCACACTGCTGGCCAGCCTGCCTATGTAAGCAGCCCACTTTGTAGCATTTGACACTCTCAGAACCCGGCACCTGAGGAACACCTCTCTCTCTCTCTCTCTCTCTCTCTCTCTCTCTCTCTCTCTCTCTCTCTCTCTCCACTGGCACTTGCTGCTCTACTCGAACCATGGCTTTCTTATGCTAACTACCTCTGCATCTCTCTTTCCCAACGTTGCTATGTTTTAGTCCGGAATTGTCAGACCCCACACCTTCCTAGTGGGATTCTCTGCCTTGCTTGCTAAAACTAGCACCTCCTTGGAAGAGACCTCTTTCTAGTGGACGATGGTTGCCGTAGCCCTATAGCCCTACAAACTTTACCTAGTAGCGTCTCCCACGGTGATCCATTCTACCTCTATCTCACACTCGCCTTTGGGATCCGGACGGTTTTCACCTACCCTAAGATATTGAGTGTGAATTTGTGGTCATTCCAAGACCACATAAACTACCTATTAAATGTACCCTGTTCCTCTTCTCCTGAACATAGTGCTTTGTCGGGGCACACCTTCTAAGATCTTATGGAGTCAGATCAATACGAATAAAGCTGCCCGCCGACTAGGCCGCCAGCAAAGGTCAAAGACCACAGGTTCACCCATTTTATCTCTTTCTTGACGCTCGCCGGACAGCGGCTAGGGTTGCAGTGACCCTAGCCCACGGCGGGCGTCCTCCTCCAACCTTGGGGACATAACTCCTGACATTAAGTTTATGATTATATTCTTAGTATACTTACATCTATTCAAATTTGATTTTGACAATAGTATAGATTTTAGACTATATGTATTGCATATTAGAAAAAAATCTATAACGTAAATATTGGAAATAAATTGATTTGAATTTAGAACTATATGTAAGATGCTAACCTTTCTAATTATACTTGCTATTCTGATATAGCTCTGGATAACAGACACTGCAAGAGTTTGAATTTTTGTACCAGAATGTTTACAAAAATGCTCCTCATATAAAGAGCATGCTTGCTTAGTTTGTGCACAGGAAATTGTTGACACCTTATCAGCAAAATTACCCAATACATCAGATTCCATGACAGTTTCAACTTGTAAAAATATGTGCAATGGAATTGACTGGAAAAAAAAAAGTAAATTTAAATTTCTTAATGTTAAGTAAAATAATCAAATTACCTACATGTTTACACATTAGTATAATTTGAGGTGTGTAGCTTCAAACCCAGTTTCAATTATGTATTGGAATTTACTGTTTAACAATAATTACATTATGTGATTTGGTTAACTTAGTTACATTTGTGTATTTAAAGATTAATAAATATAAATAATGTACATACTTGGCAAACTCGCTTCATTGAGTCGAGGGTAATTTATCTGATGTAGTTATAGACAATTGGTTTCAATCAATGGGAAAAATATACAATTAATTTTTTGTTAATTGTGAAAAGAAAAGGTTTCAAAAATTCTAGAAAATCATTCACATTCATGAAATTAAGACAAAAAGGCTCAGAAAAATAGTTTCACAAAATGAAACAAACACATTTTGATTTTCATACTTCCCTTTCAACATATTCGCACATTTCATTGTCTTCATTTGCATCTATATCATTGTTATTTTTCTAAATCAAATTTTTATAATAATTAAGTGAATCCATTGTTATTTATTATAGAATTTTTCCTGCTGGGTCCGAAACACCTAACCAACCAAAAGATACCAAGGTTTACCTGAGATTTTTTTACTGAATCGTGCAAACTAGATTTTATCCCGGCTGTAAAAAAGATTTTAAAAGACCACAACTTACCTGCTAAAGCAATGATACTTCTGGATAACCTAATCTCGGAAAATGACCTAATCTGAAGAAAAGCAAATCCAATTCTGTACATGTCTCTAAACACCACTTTACTCTTATATCCAATGGTTCAAAATCCATTTCAGTGAATAAAAAATCTCTCTTTTGGCACAAGCGAGCAAAATTTTTGATTCCTTTCTGACAAAGAAATCGTTTGACAGATGATGACGAAGTCAATGATGACATAGATGTTTCGACTCGGCGAACTGTGACCAACAGCGCATCGCTCAATGCATCATTCAACATACTCAATGGACAGAAGATAACAATTTCACAAGTGATGATTTATTAATACTAAAAAGGATGCTAAAATACCTTTTTGATATCATTTTTAAAGCTAAGAAAAAACAACAGATTATTTTTCATTAACTTTTTCCAGTTATTTTTATTTGTTCTTTGTTTGAACATATTTTGTTTATACATGTACATACAGATATTTGTTTCTTCCTGAAAAATATATGTGCATACAAATATGATAACCTGTTTTTTTTTTTACTTCCAATAATCCGGCAGCTGTCTGGTCTGAAACGTCTTAAACTATTGAGATTGTACTGAAGTAACAAAACTGCTTGTATAGGTATATACAACTTAAACATGCATTTATAATTACCTTAGAATGAATGAAACTTATTTATATTTGTTTATGAGACTTCAAATATTCCAATTCTTTTAACAATTAAAACTACAATTATTAATAAAATAAAAACAACAATACTAACCAAAATTGTGAATGGAGTACTTTCAAAAGAATATGTAGTTGATTCTTCAATATCATAAATGATTTCCTTGTTAATCCGTAAACGATTCCACAACATCAAATACTCAACACATGCTTCTTGAACATGCTCAAATTCTTTTTTCTGTATTAGAATGCTGCAGTGATCAATTACATGTTGATTTGCAATACGCATGTCAGAATAATTCATTTTTCCAGCCATTACATGTGGTATATAGATGATGTTAAGAACACAAAGCAGTTTTGATATGTTTGAGAGTATCTATAAATTAAAAAAGTCTTTATTTAGAGTAAATCACTATCTGCCCATGGGCAATGGATATTTGTGATATTCAGACAATATTTACAATAGAGCAGTCACTCTTTTATCAATACAGAATTCACAATATACATTCATACAATTTGGACATGTACATTTAGGCTTCACCAAATTTTCCTGCAGCATAGACATCTTCCTATGTTAAGAAGAAGGAGGCAAGGATTGGATAATATCCCTAATACTTTTCCTGCAGCCCTATCAGTGATAAATTGCCACGTAAGTTGACCAGAACTTCAAATGATAAAATATTTATAAAAGATCTCGAGGATACTTCCACTTCAATTTCCGAGGCTTGTAGGGATGGATTATTTCAATGCCAATACTCCCATCTATAGGGGGTTTTACAGATTTGGAAACTGTCTAGTTGTTGTTTTTAATCTAACTTTTTCTCAGAAAATTGTTGATGATGGTATATAAATGTAGTGCTGATTTTGCACTTTCCCCAATCAGCTGCATTACTTTTAGGAACATTTTGTGGCCATTGTGCTATATGCACATCAGCATTTCTAATGTTACACTGTTGTTTGTTTCACGTTCTAGTTAATATTTCTCTGGTAAGACTTACAGGTCATTTCCTTCTTAAAATAAAATGCAGGGCTGCTGCTTGTGTCTACTGCCACATAAGCATTCAAATAATCAAAGGAGGGAAAGTTTCCTACATCAAGGCATTGATTAGCCATTAAAGCAAAGACAAATGCCTAAGTCCAAAGAAATCAGAATATAATAACACAGGACTACCACCAAAGATTTGATTTGATAATTTTGGCTGATCTGTTTTTTTTGGTGAGCTGAAGCCGAAAATGAGTTCGATTTTCTTCTATCATGTACAGATTTTTCAATCCAGATATGTACAGCAAACCCATGATATGTAATGCCAGCAAGTTTTGTAGCACAAAACTATAACAGTCTTGTAGCACAAAACTTGTAATGTTCTTATTATGGAATAGCTGAAAGGTTTTCTATGATTCTAAACACTTAACATATCCCAATACTTCTCTTCCTCACTCACTGGTGCAGCCATGCAGCTCCAAGCACAACAGTAAAGTACGTGTCTGTTCTTAGCAGTCACCTTCTGGTGCTAAACCTGATTGAACTTGTTAAATCTTACAAATTAATGCCTATTTTGCTGCTCATTATATCAGTCCAATCATATCATTTTAAGTGAATGCAGTCACCTAGGTTACCTATTTGTGTCGTAGGGAATGAAACTGAGTTTGAGGCCAGACTATTCCTGCTTCATCTGTGGTGAATATTAAATCAAGAAGTACCAATGAAATATAACAGTCTTCGTCAAAAATGTATATTATAAATATTTTGGTTTAAGTATAGGAGATCAAGATAAAGTTTAGGCTCCTCACAAAGTTTGTCATAGCTGTGTAGAAAAACTTAGCTTGTGTCACAAATATGAGTTATAATCATTCAAATTTGCCATCCCAGGTAATGTGGCAGGAGCAGAAAATTTTACTTATAAAAAGTTACTTTTGCACCAGTGATGAAGGTTATAACTCAAAAATAAACAGGCCATTAACTACCCTAATCTTGAATCCGGTAATCGTCCAGTATCATATGGTTCTGAACTACCAGTTCCTCAGCCCCCTTGTGACTTGGGCACCGTTCATTGGGATGGATGATGGATAAGCTTGTATGGTGGAAAAGCACGAATCAAACAGTGATTTTGAACCTGATAGTTCAGAGATCGAACTTGAGCTATACAAAGTTTCCATGTTTTTTTTTATGTTTATGGAATAGCTGTGATAAAAATCCCACTGGAACAAAAGGGACTGGCCATCATGAAAAGCTCAGTTGACAGGAGAAAAAAATAATAATAGGGAAAGTTTGGTTCCTTTAACAAAATCTTACTAACTCCTCTACACATAAAGCTAGGGCAGATAAAGCAGTGAAATCTCTCAATAAAGTAGGTAAATGATTCAAGTACTTATCTTCCAAATTTCCTGGGTTAAGTGATGCCAAGCTAAAAGGAGTCTTTCAGATACACATTTTACCCAGACCATGAAAACAATAATGAGGCCTGGAATTAGTTCCAAGAGTTTGTTAAGAAGTTCCTAGGTAACCTGGAGAATCCCAACTATTTGAGTATCGTGGAAAAAATGATCGTTTTTCAAACACAATTTTGTAACATGAGTTTGAAGGTTCACTTCTTACACTCACATCTGAACTATTTTCTGAAAAACTTAGGGAATGTTAATGAAGAACAAGAGGAAAGGTACATTTTTGAAATGAATAAAACCTATCGTCCGATTCTGTTTTCCTTAATCATCATATTTATTACTATGCCTACTCAAGATTTACCACAATCTATATGCGATGGTAGAAAGCGAAGTCCATTTTTTGTTTCAGCACACTAAAAAATATACAAATCAGCAGATATTATCAAATCAAATTTCCATAAGTTTTTTTTTTGTAGACCTGTATAATAGAAGAGAATGAGTTTGAGAAAGTTGAAAACATCCAGTATCTAGTATCATCCAGTATCATTATGGACCCAAATAGAGGAACACAGCTGAATGCTAACAGCAAGATTAGAAAAGCCAGTGAATGCTTTGAAAAACTCTTTAACATTAGTGTAATCAATGTCGTACAACCTTCTCTCATGGGTTATCAAATTATTTCATGCTAATGTTATTCCAGTTCAATATATGATGTTTACATAAGTGTATGCTTAATAAAACCATAGAAACTTTTAGGTATTTTTGTTACTTAATTTCACAAGCTCTCAGTACATAAGCATTTAAAATAAAAATTCTTGGCAAACGGTGGCCCACCCGAGGCCATATGGAATAAAAAATTTTGGATTGTATTTTATATTTTTATTTAATAAATGTTGTTTTTGAAACACCCACCTTCTGAACTTTTCATTCTTCAGGCTTTTCAAGGAATGGCAGTGTGGCTACTGAGATGTTACTACCCATATCTGGTATCTATGAGAGATAAATTAAAATCCCCTCTTAGAAACCCACCCACTTCCAAGCTGCTGTCCAGTCATATAAAATAGTGGTTAATTGGTCTTATCCTGAAGCTGAGTACTGACTGGTAATGAATAGTGCCAAATTATCTCATTCCAGCAGTTAATGAATAGAAAAATTGTCCCTGTCAATGAGTTACAGGGTCCTAATCAACCCAAACTAATTTTAGCCAAAGCCCTGCAATCTATAATAACCCTTGAAGGTTCTGTTCAGTGTCGATTGCATACATTTACTAATAGTAAAGGAATTATTACAGATCGTTACAACCCAATAATAGCATATATCCAGTTAAGATAACTGTAGGAATACATTGTTAAAAAAAAAACATTTCGATAAAAAAACTAACAAGACAAACAACCCCCAAATAACCTGGAAAACAATTGCATAAATAAAAATAAGATTGAGGACAAACTTGGGCAATGTTTAGAGAGATAGAACTAAACAGGGACCAATGTATAGCTAACTTTGTGAAGGCCCTGGGCCCCACAAGCAAAATATGCCCCCTTATTCCATGATATATTAAAATATACAATATTAGATGTTTAAAAATATTAAATAATACATATTGCATATACCAATGGATTTTCAGTTTCTTCAATATTTTTCCAAGCCCAATCTTTAACTTTATCCCAACCAATTATAGACAACGTTTCTGAAGATACATTCTTGTCAAGCAGATGCAAAAATACTTCTCTCAAGAGCATTACTGGATTTAAACTTGTCAAGTTATCTGGAATAAACTCTTTTTGATTATGAATACATTTTAGAATATTAGAACCATTGTTGTGAATCCCATTTACTGATTTGCAACAAAGATAGAAAGCTCTGTCAACTATTTCTTGGCAAATTGAAATATTGTCATTCATCTGAGAAACCATTATTTCAGCAATAAGATTTCGAGACTTTCTAAGTGCATACAAACTTTTATTGCTTAGGGAAATCCTCAAAACATCTTTCCAGGAGCCTATAAAATAACAGCAATGACAGTGATTTACAATAATATTATAAATAGATTGATGGAAATATTTATGAATACCAGTTTCGAAAATCCACTTTATACCAGCTGAATGTTTTATACACGAGCTCAAGACATCAATATAGGCAAGTGTCAAAGAAAATTGTGCCTCTCCGTCACTTCTAAAATAACTAAAAACTTCCGACATACTATTGTTCTTCTTCATTGTGAAAAAACCACTTTCATTTTGACAAACCAAGCTAACTAACTGCAAAGCAAATACTCGAGTATTTATGTGTATATCTTTCCATTTAATAGTTACTGAACTGATCCAAGGGACAAATGATTTAATCAACTTCTCCTGGCATTCTATAAATATTAAAAACATTATAATTTCTGTTAAGGCAAGATAAATGTATAGTAGGACTATAATTAGAAACAGTACCTTCAACTAAAAACACATTTGAGATTGAATCAAATAACTTCTGGAACACTGTATCATCAGGTATTCTTAATTCTGGAGTAATCAGTTTACTCAAAACTAATTCAAGTTTTGAAAAGAAGTTATCATCATTAATAAATTCCATGTTCTAAGCCGGAGAATATTAACGTTTTATTGATTAAAGGAGGGGAATTTTTGAGTATCTGGTAAACCTCAAAATAATTTATTATTTTGCAATAGCAAACATTAAAGATCCTTCTTTACTTTCATTACGGGAATCGATTAATAACAATTTAAATAAGATGTTCAAATAATCTATTTTGACCCACGAGGTTACATTATTGTTATCCAAAAATTTTATCTCCCTCCCAAAAAGACTGAGAACAATATTACCCACCCTAAAAATAAATAATCATTTTAAATTAACTTTAAAATTTCAAACTGGTTCTGTACAGTAATTATTTAGATTTTATTAATTTTATCCTTTATTTACTTACATGATTTATAAATCATATTATATATCAAGTTTAAGTATATATTGTAACATACAGGGTCTTTGAGGGAAGTATTTTTATATATTTCTATCTACGCTAATACTAGTTCCAATATATATGAGAAAGAAAACTAATAATTTATGTAAAACCCAACGGTTATCACCAAGCAATCCTACATTTCATCAAGAGAAGGGACGAGTTCTTAGACAAAAGCAATCACAAGAAATACCCCCCTTCCTTTTAAATTACATCTGATACTAGTTAACAAAGCTTTCACTTAAAAGTACCTATGTATTTTGATATTAAAAAAGGCCAGACTTCCATCAGTTACATAAAGTTATAATTTAAATATATATTTGATTGAACTTAAACTGTGGTGTGAGATTAAAGACATAGATAGGATAAACAAAGAAACAATACATACATTGGGATTAAACAGTACATAAGCTAGCTGATAGATGGTGGAAAGAGCTTGAAAATGAGAGAAATAGAAGAAAAAAAAGAACAACTGAAGGTACTTCATCTGGAATTAGCTGCGTTTCTAACTCAACTAGATCTCATTTAATAACACCTCGAGGAGCATATGCTTGGTGAGGAAGCTACTTATATCTTAGCAGGGCTAAGATTCTCCCATAGTTCCTGCGTATATTGTTGGACTGCGCTTCCTTTTTGAATCGTGGGCATTGCGGCCGCTTGCTGGGCTGCGGCGGATTTTGGGCACTCGCCTCTGCCTCCTCTTCTTCACGAATCCGTTCTCTGAAGTAAGCCCCCCCCCCCCCACGGATGCTTCATCTCCTCTCTTTACCTATATCGCTATTTCCAATATTCTTTGTTTAACTATTGGCTACAAAAAATAACCATTACTGTGCATTGATATTTTTAACATTTTTTTCTTTTCTTTATGAGACCATTATTAGTCTGCAAACTTAAATCTTAATTTAAACACATTTTACTTTCCTAACTTCGTTTATTGGGAAGCCGACCTGGCTGGTTTTTAGGCAAGGCCCTAGGGTGGTGCGACAATTCTAAGCCTTTGTCCGGCATAGACTCCGTTTTTAACTTTACACTACATAATTATGTTTAAGGAGAGTAATGAGAAGTGCAGATAGGTAAAATAATGATCTAGCAACTTCCATAATATTTTTTCGTAAGTTATCAACTGAACTTATTCCAGCCGAATCCGGTTGGGAGCTGAAAAAAACAACGGTGGGGGACTGGCTCTCTTAATGTAGTATTAGTAATGCTCGCGTTTAAGAGTCCCCGACTAGATATTGGGGAGATCTCGAGACTGCCTGTTTATTATTGATTATATGTAATGTAGAATTCGTCAAGTGGGATACACCACACAATTAGCGTTTCGTAACGAATGTGAAAATAATTTTAACGGCCGTATATGTGACTTATTTTTGTAGTCCACTAAAATTCTAACACATATAACATATTAATAATTATGACGTCAAGATCTTTATTCAATGTAATTGAAAATTATTTATTTTCTTATTTGCTAAGAAATTGAATGATTACTAACCCCTTTTTGTGTCGTAGATTTAGTGGATTATAATTACAAACATGAGTGATGTTTCCATCACTCACACAAGAATCCGACAAGAATTTTTTAAGGAAATAACGTATCGGTATTTTTTTTAAAGTTACGATTTTTAAGAGACAGATCAATGATTCAAATGATTGAGGGGATCTTTAAGAATCATTCGTTCATGGCTCGTGACTGATATTTCTCTACTATAACCGTAATGTTAAACGTTAGCTTCAAATACTCATCAGTATGTTAAAAGTACTGTTTTATTTTTCTTCACGTTTTCTATTTTTGTCCTCTTTTAAAGTTGTAATTTCTCTATTTTTGTCTGTTTTATTAGTTAACTGTGCATATAATTTTAGTGGGTGCTTTCTTAATTAAATTAATTTTTCATGTTATAATAAATTTTCTGTTTTCAGAACGATTTTCTCAAAGTTCTCCTCACTGACTAGCCTAATTTGTAAATATCCATGTTATACATTGACATTCGTGAGAAGGGAGTTTTGAATATACTCTGATGATCCTACTATTACTTCTTACCTTTGTTGCTTCCTCCTTTTCTGGACCAGAAGAAAAGGAAGGTGTTAAATATGCTAACAACTGTGAAGGTATAATTTGTCTTTTCATATTATACCACTATTATTTTTTCTAAACTAAAATTTGGTTAAGTTTCAATATAAAATTGTTCATGTAATATAGCTTTTTTCTTAGCCAACAATAATGTTTCTTACCCCATGTCTCTGCTCATTGCCTGATCCAATTTTAAGTATTTTCATCTATTAAATAGTTAATTGAATTTACAAGGGGTATACACATCCAGAACAGTGCTTGTGTTTTTATAAGGGGTAGACTGGTGATTCTTTGATTAAATTATTAGTCCTAGTTGGAGTATTACTTGGCATCTAACTACTCTGAAATTCGTTGCAGTATCAGATTCTCCACGATATTCAACTTCTGTTTTCTTAGCTGCCACCTAGCTTCTTTAGAGTTGCCCTGATTAATGCGCTTTACTTTGACAGGGGTCCAGCTTTTTAGATAAAATTAAAATTCACCCTATTTTTTGAATGGCTGATTAACAGCTCTAGCAACCAACAGAACTCAAGTCATAGAGTAGAAAACACCAAGAGCATCCATTTCCCATTAATATTATTGTGTCGTCAGCAAATGGTTCGGGAAGATTGCTTATCAGAACTTGCCAAATGGAGGTTAGTAGATAAACAATCCCTGACTTCGAGAGCATTTGTATGTTTAATTTACAGTTCAGAGTTAGTTAGTAGTTCAGAGGCTAGATAGGAAGCAACCCAACATTATAACTAAAGGGCCATACTTCCGCTGCTTGAAGAACCCAAGGATGTAAAGATTAAAGTGTGGACTTCTTTAAGAAAAACACAACTTCAAGAATGATGAATCATATTTTTCTTGCACTTTTGAAAATAAAAGTAATACTACTTTTTACATTGTCTTGTTAAAGTTCTGTTAATATTTTTTTTTAGTGATTCTTTGCATCAATATTTTTGAGAGCCAGGTTTGAGTAATTTTCATCAAATCATTCTAATTTCAGTTTGTAAAATCTTGGCTGTTGAATTAGAAAATCGCCTGGAAGAGACAGGAAAAACCAACCAAGTACTTGAAATGGGGTATTCTGTTGATGATATTAAACCGAAAAAAAAAACTGATTACAAAAAGTCGTAAGTATAAATGATTCTTATTTAACTCAAAATATTATTCTCATTTATATTAGAAATATAACTTCCATTACATATTATATTCTAATGTTACTTTTTAAGGAGTAATTTGGAAGAAGGAAAATAAATTATAAAAAATTTAAATTCAAACCAGTGCAGAGAAAAAATGGGTGTAGATCAGCTGGGAGGACACAATGAGTCAATTTCTTGAAGGGAAGAGTGATTAGAGATTCTTGAAAGGAGATATTAATTGTTTGGAATGGCTTGAGAAGTGTTGATGATTTTGTACTGTTTGGGAATAAAAGATATTTGACAAGAGGGCCCTCATACATCTATATATACTCATACCATCATATCAACACATACATCATATCACCTCATACATCACATTTCCTCTTATATCAGTTCTTCTTATTTCTTAATATCCTTGTATTTACCCGTATGTTTATGGAAAATCACATCACAGAAATCTACAGGAGGCCTTAAAGTTAAGATAAGAAAATGTATTTGTAAATGCTTTGCTGAAGTCAAAAACAGTAAGAATACACCGACTGTTCACTCCAAACACCTGGGCATTTGGAGTGAACACTGACCATTCCTTTAATCAGTTAGGTGAATTTTTCAGGAGCCAGCTCCAGTCAAGAATTATTTTTGACAAGCATATCATTTCTTTGAAGGTATAATGATAGGAAGTTACATGAGAATAGGTTTGAATGTGTTGTACAAACTGGTATAGTTTATGGCTTGTTTTCTTTCAAGGCATTCCTTTGATCTTGAATTTTCAAAAATGAGTTAACTTGAAAATAAACATGAATTGTTTTTATTTTACAAAATGCATAAGATTAAACATGACTATACAGCATAATGAGGAACTACAAGAAAACAAAAAAATAAGAGAAAATCAACTCTGTCTTGAAAATAAATGCCTTGTATTAATAATAATGTTTTGTTTAGTAAGAAATTTTTTTCAAAAAAACCTAGTTTTTGCTTGAACCTCTAATAAAGTGAATCACAATGAGTTGTATTTTTGAGGAATGTATCCCTTGCTTGGGGAATTGCCAAATAAGGAAATTGGAGTTGAGATAATCAGTTAACACAATATGTATTTGCTTGGTACCAGTTGTGGATTGGCACATTTGCATCAATACTCCTTTGACTCTCCGCAATATTAATATTAACTGTTTTAACTGCTCTAAGCTTTCATCTTCAGTTACAAAAATAAGAAGTCATATGATAAAAACTATTGAAGATGGCTGTGAAGAAAAACAAAATTAATTTGTGAAAGTCAAAACAATAAATAATAGTCATAATTAATCGCATTAATTAATAGTCACAAGCGTGTTCTTCAGCTCCTGGACCTCCTCCTTCATTGACAAAACAAAGGCTCTCTACTTACCAACTGCCGACATCAGGGTTGCAAAACTCCCTCCATGTACTGAGTTTACCCATTGGCAGAGCCCAAATGACAGTCTGTCGTCCTTACCATCTGGCTAATTTGGCAGGCACTGCTTTGCCTTATCTAATCTATGCTCCACATTTCTATTGTAAGTAAGCACTGTTAATTCCACATTTCTCCACAAACTTGCCAGATTTACATTCACATATATAAATTCTCCCCCATTTATCTATTTAATCTATATTATATGTATTATGATTTATTTCATATGGATTACATCACCCTGTCAGATTTTAATCCTACAGAAGTTTATCTGCTTTTTATTTTTGTAAATTGTATGGTATTACTTACAAATTGCTATCTGTATCCCTAATATATACAATATATTATGTCATTCCAGAGAGCTTAGATTACTTGAATCTCTTGATGGAATATGCAATACAATTCTGGAATATAATATCCATAAAGAAAGGACTGATAGTTCTCGTTTTTCCAAAGGAATGAGTCAAACATTTAAAACACTCCATGGACTCGTGTGAGTAAATTTATCTAATATATAAAGTAGAAAAGTATGCCTGGGACCCTTAAAGGTTTCAAAACCAGTAGAGATATTTGTACCAAATTTGGCACCTATATATTACAGCATCTTTTGCCATACTGGCAATGGGAAGGTCATGACCTTAAAATTCTTTCCCTTTAACCAAATTTTACTTTTTAACAAATTATTACTCTCCTCAGTTCATATTTATTTTCAGGTTTGGGCTAAATTTGGTACAAATATTGATGAGTACTTTATAATGAATATGGGCCATGGCCGCAAGATTTTACTGCTTTTACCCATCAATTTGTGTTGATTGTCAGATTCACACCAAAGTGGGGACAGATAGGTTCCTCCACCAGAAGTACGGTGTGTATATAACAAACCTAGTATAATGATATTTTGTATCGTTCATTTAAGTCAGGGCTGGCCAACCCATATTGTTTCATGGGCCACTTTGATGACGCATAACGTTACAGTGGGCTGCACTTTAAGTATGATTTTAAAAAAATTAATACAATTACAAAATGAATAACACCTTATTGTTATACTATCATTCAATATAATTAACTCGCGAGTCTTAATTAATGAGAACTTTGTTTATCCTTTCTTTCACTTAATTTTTGTAAATCTATACCAGTTAATGTAGCACATCATAATCAAGAGTTCATCTTCGAAAAAAAAAATTTCACTTACATATTTGGATCTAAAAGCACTTACAATTAACTCATTGTGCCCGATATCCTAAGTCAGAATATCTCTCGGATTTAATATATAAGTATTGTAAAAATTAATTTTTGATGTGGACAAAAACATTAGTTTCATTTCATTGTTCCACTATAACTCAATTAACTCCATTTGCAGATTTTTAAAAACACTAAAATGTGCATGAAAATATTTCAAACATTTTATCATATTTTGCTAATTCTTACAAATGACTATCAAATGCAGTTTCTTTATTTCATTAGCATATTTAGAAAAATTCTTTGGTTGGCTTTTTGGTAAGTTATTTAACAGTGGAAAATGTTGAGCATTATTATCTCTTACTAGGCACTCAAATAATAATAATTTCTTATTAAAAACTTTGATGAAATTACAAGCATTATTAAATTAGTTGTTATTTAGCTGCTTAAGTTTTTCTGTTAAATCCGCTAACCAATCATCATTACTTAATTCAGGAACAGATTTTTGTTTCCTCCTGTAAATTTAAAAATTGTTTTAAACAGTTTCCATGGTATACAATATCATCATATTCAGAAGACAATTTGCTAAGGAATTCTTTGAATTTCTGATGCTGGAGAGCATGTGAACAGATGTCCGATTTAATTTACTATTTTTATAACTATTGATTCAGATAATAATTGAGCATATAAATTTTGTTGATGTATGAAACAGTTAATAATAAAAATATCTAATATGTAATAGTTTTAATGCCTCCGCAATCTAGGTTATCCATAAGTAATTTTACAGCTTCCTTATGTTTACCTACCAAAGCAGGTGTTCCATCTGTTGTTAATCCGGAAAGAGCATCAAAATTTAAGCTTTTTTTTCCTAAACATTTTTCAATCTCCTAAAAAAGCGCTTCTCTTCTAGTTGTGTCTTTTAAATTTAAAAGATTTAACATTTCTTCGATCACTTGGTATAAATCATTCATACCGTGAATAAATATCACAAGTTGAGATGTGTCTGAGATATCTGTACTTTTATCAAATGCCAAAGTACATGCTTTGAATTGGGTAATTTTATCTTGCTAAGTTACTACTATTTCAGCTGAAATTCCATCAACGCAACAACCTATAGTTCGGCGTGAAAGACGTATACTTTTATAAAATTGTAAAATAATTTGCTTTTATCGGCCAAACTATCTTTTATTAATAAAAATTAAAAATGACAGCAGGATTGTGGAATGGTTTAGTTATAAAACAGTTTTATTGTCTTTACACAACTTATTACTTCTTCTTTAATTTAATAGCGCTTCTTTGGTGCTTTCCTTGCGTGGTGCTTCTTTGTGCTTAGTGTGGTCCCACAATGAGTTGTCTGTGTTTCGAGCGTGGTCCTGGTCGCATCCCTCTTGTCTCCTGGGGCGATCGTAACTTCTGGTGCTTCCTCTCTCGGGGGGTCAAATTGAATGAGGACGATCCCGGGTTGATACAAGCTTTTATACGCTCTGTTGCCATATTGGATCTGTTAACCTTTTTGGTTTTCCAATGCTCGTTGTCTCATATATGATTAACTTTTCTTGTTTTAAAGTTAACAAATCCAATATTAAATTATTTACATTCAATTCTTGATATTGTTTATTTGATAACTATTAATATTAGACATAACGCAACGAATAGTGTTCAAAGCATAAATGAACCGTGATCCAGGGGTCGTATACCGTTAAGTTATGCCTGCTAATTTTGAGTTTATATCAAAAGCAGCATCAAAAATCACAACAATATACATATATAATTTAAATGCATTAACATTGTACAATTTAAAAGAAACAATACCTTCTTCTTTGTCCACTTCACTGTTTTTCTCAAGATGGAATAATATGATAAATACTGGTCTGCCAAATCTACACCCATTATATACTTGTTATAATCTATGACGGAATGCGGTTTTATAATTTCTTTTTTCGTTTTCCAGTATATTTTATTTGTTTTTATTAACTATCCCGAATGTATAGTGGAAACTATATATACGATTTTCTGTTTTGGCTTCCACACCTGTACTAAGATTTCACCTTTCCTTTTAAAAGCATATTCTCCTGTTTTCAAACTGAAATGCTTTAAAGACTCGGGAACACCTCTATTTGCTCTGATTGTACCGCAAACTCGTGTACCATTTTTCATCAGCAATTATGTGGTACAAATGCTGTTATTATAATAATTGTCCATGTATACGTGATAGCCTAAAGATGTATTTTTATCAAGTAATGACAATTTTTTGCCTTCTGCACAGTATATTTTCATGTTGCAAATATATCCACTTCTAGCTTCACATAAATACTGCAAAGTAGGCTGTACTTTATTATTTATACCGGATTTTATGTTTTTATAGATAATTTCCCACGCCATGGAATAATGGATTCATTCCGGAAAAATTCTTTCCGAGGCATGTATACCGATTTCAATTTAATAATAAATAGCTGAGTATGGGCTAAATCTTCTCGAGCTTATTAGAACCGGTTATTGTTTGATTGTTCAAAAAATGCCACGTGTTCCAAATCTGGTAAAGTATATTATGTGGCATTATAGTAGAGAACAGTTGTGGTTCCGTAACAAACTCTGAGGACCAGTAATCATCTTTTACGTCTTTCTTTACCTGGCCTATCATTATAATCAGGCCAAGAAATTTTTTTATATCAGCTAGGGTAATATCATTCCACTTAGACATTTTCTTCCCCTTACACATCCTGTCCTTGTTTTGCTGATAATAGATGTTGGATTCATTTACCATTAATTGAATCAAATCATTGCCATTAAACAATTCGACGACTTCTTTTACGCTTTTCTTATTGGTAAGAAACATCTTTGGCCCGGGTTTAGCAGTAAAATCTGGTATGTTAGAAATTTTATCGACATCTGACGATAATTCGCTGTAACTATGCGATTCTGTGGACATTTCACAATCACTCGAATGGTGTAATGGAACAGTTCTTGATCTTCTTCTTGGAACCACATCACTATCACTGTCCTCGACTTCTATATCAGAATCTTCTGAATGTATCGAATAATCCGATAGAGGGTCAGCAATATACTCATTAATAATTTCACTTATATTATATGGGTAAAAAGGTACAGAATAATAAGACTTGTTATACTGTTCAACTATAAGGGTAAACGTATGAAAGATGTACTGTCTGCGGAATACACAGCTCGAGAGTATAACAAATGAAGATCGACATAACCATGACAACTGAATGCAAATCGATGTGTAAGACACCCAATTCCACATCGTCGTGGAGCTGGCATCCTCAGAATCCCGCATTATTGCAGGGCCGGCGCTCAAGCGATAGACTCAAAATCCTGTGTTATCGCGGGGCCGGCCTTAAATGTGTTCAGTTATCTCCAATTGGTTGTGTGGGATAAATTTCTCATCCAAAACACTAGCATACTTTTCATATTTGACTAAGGTTGCTACATTCATGCTCGTCGCTTTACCATGACAGCTTTGACAATAAAACTGTTTTATAATCTTTTATAACTGCTTCCCAACAGTTCTTTTTATATTACCTGAAAATGTTCTAAAATACAGTAAGAAACTGAATATCAGAGTTCGTAGTCACACTTCCGCATTATAATGACATGTGCAAATTTGCATTTATTTAATATATTTGTATACATACGAGAAAAAAAAGTTTCAATAGCAATATAAAATGGCACAGCGCATAATTTAACATGATTGGGCTGCTTCTTGGCTATGTCTGATTTAAATGATAAAAGGAAATATTCATAAATCATATGGTTTTAAAAATAGGATTTTATATTCACAGTTTATCAAATAGCTCTTGATATTTTATTTTGTGAATTTATTTATTATTCAGGATTTTTTGTCTAATATCTGTAAATTCAAAATTGATTTACTAACTTCACAGTAATAATCAATTTGAATACATCAAAGTTAGTTTATTTATGTAAGTTTACAAAATTTCAGTTGTGGTGCCTGCTTTTTGCAAAGCACTATCTCCATTTTTCTCTTCTCTCTACAAGTTGTCTGATGTTTTTTGTGGCTCGAGATTTCTCAGGGTGCTCTGACCCTGCTGGCTTATGTTATAACCTCTGTACTTTAAAAACAATCCAAGAATACTTTCAACCTTGTATTCAATTACAATAAAAATATCTCTATTTTTAATTAAAAAGTAATATATAATATATCATTACAACGCATCCAACATATTTATAAGTAAACTATTTTATAACTAAGATACTTATCTTAGTATCATTATTTAAGAGAATCAATTCCTGCCTTTCCATGTTGCTCTCCCAGAAACCTAAATAAATTCACATGGTAATTGTTGGCAGGTGAGCACCATGTGTGCACTCTGTGTGGCAGACTGGTGGTCTTGGATTATAAAAGTGACTCGGTCAACATTAGCAACAATTTCAAGTCACAGAAGCTTAAATAATCAATCAAATATAAACAATCATTCATATTTCAATGATAAATTTGCTTATCATTATTATCCTTGATTATCAGTAATAATTTTTATTATTGTCTGAATGCATTGCATTATTATCAAAGAATAATAATTTTTTTAATATTTTCAGTGAAAAGGGGGTTAAAGTTGAACTTGGTATTCCACATGAGCTTTGGGATAAGCCTTCTGTAGAAATTACTGATTTAAAAACTCAGGTAAAACTAATTTTAAAAGGTACTTTTTTGTTTATTAATCTCCCTATTAGTCCCCAACTAATTTATTTTAATATATGATATCTCTTGAAATCAACACTACAAACTATTCACATTAAATATTTTATTTTCAGTGTGAAAAAGTTTTAGAAGCTCATGAAGAAGATATTGAACAATGGTATTTCTATCATCAAGGTTCAGTGACTTTAAAGAAGTATTTATGTGCTGATAAATTTTTAAAAGGCAAAAATAGTGAATGTTTACTTGAAAAGTCTCAAAATGTCCAGAAAGGTGAAACAGGAAAAATAAAAAAAAATGATGAACTCTAAAAATATTTGAAGGAATAAATATATTGTGATTTTAAAGTAATCATAATATCATATAAAATAAAAATATTCGGTTGATGTAATGATAATAATTTTACCTTTCAATTACCCAATCTTCCGCCTCTCCACCATATTGTTTATTAAAAAAAAAAACGTTTTTGACAGATCTAAGCTGTCATCTGTTGCTAAAATGAAAAGTTATATGATAAAAACATTGACTGTGCATAGGGAGACAAACAAAATAAATAATGAAAAGTAACAATGAATAAACTGCTAGTTCTTAACTGGACTAAGTCATAAATGTTCTATTCATTTTATGTATTATACTATACTAAATTTGGTACATAAATATCACAATAATACATTAATCTAAATTAAGGCTACTCATCCAATTGGTGGTATGAAAAATTTACTTTATTTTATTATATTATTCTTATTCTGAATCAAACTGTTGTTGATGAGTGGAGCTAGCTCCGATGTATGGGGAGGGTAGATTTCGTCCATGTGTTTACCATTTCTTCTTTTTTATTTATATTGTCCAATGTTAGGGAATTTAATTTAATTTCAAGGCTATTAATTAATTTTCTATCATTTATATAGTGCAGCAAGGGGATTACGTGTGGTGCATCTGATTGATAATTGGCTATTTGTTCTACCAACATAAGATTTATTACATTCCCCATACGCTATTCTATATATGCCAGATCTACCTTTTAACTGAATCCAGCTCTTTTGTGTGGGAAATGTAGTTGCATTGAGTGAGTGACTTTACTTTACACCAATGGCAGCTCTTTTCAAAATATTTCCCAATTTCTGGGAAACATTTCCCAAAAATGGGGCTTTGGACCATTTTTAAAATCTGAGTTTTTAGCCTTTTTTTTGTCAATTTTTTGTATCTAATTTTCGATACAGTGTATATATCCTACCCGTTAGCTATTGCTATGTGGTGAATATGGCTGAGCTCTTTATTATAATGGGATGTTGTTTAAGCCGTTTCTGAGGAAGTGAAACATGGCCATCTTGTGACTGTGCGAAGAACTATTGCAGATAGCAATCATCCTTTACTGTTTTATTTTTTTTTCTGTTCTCAATGTTGTCTTCATATTTATTCTGTTTAAATACTCAGACCGCTCATTTAATTCCTTCTGACTACCCAAAAGCAAGCCACCAGTACACGGCATCCACATATCTTACCCAGTATGTGATTTTGTGGATGTATGGGTTTTTGGTAGACATTATATATACTCTCTCTAATTTATCTAAATATAGTTCTGCTAATAATGGACTCAAAATGTTATTGACACGTTAATGTGTAATTGTTAAGGAATGAGAACATTTGAAGCAACTTGACTGTACAGAAGATGATTGGAATGGACATTTAATCCAAATTTAAAAATAGTGAATTCCAAAAATAATGCAGTGGATTACTAGAGGAAGGCCGAAGCTATGTCAGGGGGGATAAATTGTGAGGGAAGAATATACAAAGAAACTTAGTTTAGTAGGTGTAAATGTTAAATTAATAAAATTGGTGGAATAAATCGCTATTTAATTAAAAAATTAATAATTTTAATAGAATTTATGTTGGAAAAAATTAAATACACCAAAACTTATTGTTATTAGTGTTTCTTCACGAGTTTGGTAAATTATCAGGAATCAGAATGACTATACATGCAATAAAGCCTGTTTATTATAATAAAATCAGTATAACCACACTAAACTGACTGAACTGGTGAGTTCATGATGAGAATTTCTTGGAAACGTTTATTCAAATGAAACCTTCTATCCTATCAGACTCAATTCTTTCAGGTTTATTTATTAGGTTATCTAAACTTGGATTGGTGAAGTTAAATTGTTTTAAACTACATATATATATTGTTTTTAAATATTTCTTTCCCTGAAAAATGAAAAAAACAGTTATATTAAATACTTACTTAATTATTGTTGAGGATTTTTTTTTCTCTTTTAGGCGAAAGCCTCAAGATAATAGCACAAGAAATAGGAGTCAGAGTGACTATAATCAAAGAATGGCGACTTAAAATGAAGGAATTGGAATAATTTTTAATGACAGTCATCGATGATCAAACAGCATGAAAGGCATTGAAAAATACCGAAACTGGAAATAGTAAATGATATGATGGGGATTTGATTCAACCAAGCACGGTAAAAGGGACTCCATTATCATGGCTGATGATTCAGGAGAAAGCAATTGCCTTACATGCGAAAACAAGCAAGTAGAATTTTTTGGCAAATCCGATCTAAATTATAAAATAATCCATAATAGAACTTTGACGTCGAAAAATATAAAAAATTTCAGGGTTTAAACTGATGAAAGAATGCCTGAGCAATGCGAGTGGGGCAAATTAAAATGTTTAGCAGACTCCACAGACTGTTTTAAGAACATGTTGTTGTTTAATGCAATTATATATTATGAAGTAATGCAAAAAGCAAGTAATAAAGACTATAAAGAAAAAATATATAAAGCATGTCTTCGTTTAATCTCAGGTTAATCAGACTTACTCTCTGTATGTCAATTCTGGTCCCGCCGATGTTGGATTAGCAAAGTTCTACTGTTTAAGATTTACAGTTACAAGTTCCTGAAAAAATTGTCCTCAACCAAACCAAAGGAGGTAGTCAACCTACAAATAAAGAATACACACCAGAAAATAAGAATTACGGTTTTTAAAAATCTGCAATAGTATTACTTCACAAACCACTTTTATTTGTTCTCCTTATTTATACATATTAATGCTGTTAATTTCATAAACCATATATTTTCTCTGAAAATTACAACAAAAAATGTCAATTCTGGTATAGGAAATAACTAACATAAAATCCATTTCTTACTTATTTCTTTCTGAAATAAAAAAATAAATTCCTACATACAAGGAACTATTCTGTGTTATCAACACTACTAGTTTGAACAAATGTTAACCACCACTTGTATGCAAGCAAATATTTGAAAAGTATAGAAGATTAAAGAAACTATTCAAAATAAGAAATACCAATTTAATTATACAATATGTACCAATATCTAACAGTGGTGAAGCCGACAGTTTTTGTGCATAATATTACATTATTGACTAGCCAATGTTAAATAAAAGGATGTTCACAAATTTTAAATATATATACATGTTTATACATATATTGTTAGTCATGATGTAAAATAATTTCTGTAAATTACATTTTAAATGGAAATGTATATTTAAATTATAAACTAAATATAATATTGAAAAAGAATAATTTTATTATGCTTACATAATATTGAATTTATCCTGTTACTTTTTCATAAAAATCTGAAGGGACACAGGTATGCAGCAACAATAGTGAAACTAAAAGCTTTTACCATGAAATTATTAACTTATAGATATACATAAACAAAAATGTAAGTTCTAATTTAAAAAAAAAAATTTACAGTAACAAATTAAACCAACTTATTTCACAAATAATTTCAATTGATTGAGAAAAAAATTGAGGTCACTTAAATATGTCTATGATAAACCTTAATCACTATAATACACTTCAGATTTTTTTTTTTTTATTAAAAAGTATAAATTTGTAAAAGAAAAGATGATTCTTTTACAAATTTAAATCTGTGATAATTTTGATAAATCGACAAAATGATATTTTTTAAAACAATAAGAAGGCATTAGATACATTGTTAATGAAAGTTAAAAATAATCATAGTTTATTATCAGACATCGCCACTTCTCAAAATAATAGTATAGATTCTATTAGCCTTAACAAATTTAAATAAGCTGAAATCTCCTAGTAAATTAGTATTATTTTTATTGCACAGCTTATAACCGATAATGAACAAACTAAGAATTTATTTGGGGCCAAAAGAAATAAAAAATAAGATTTATAACATTTTTGACTTAAAAAAAAAAAAATCACAACTGGACAGTCTTTCAATACCCTTACAGTGATCAATATTTATGAACTATTTTTTTTTCTAAAATTTATTTAATTAGGTCTGCCTTGACATTTCCAAAAGGGTTAGGTGCTGCAATTTCAATTTTATGGTTATAAGTAAATAGAAAATAATTTAAATGTAAGAGTAAAAATAAATTGTCTAAAAGGAGTAAGAAAAAAAATCAGTGTTAAAAAGAAAATGGTAAGGTGAAATGTTTTAATTGGATAATTGCAAGTCAATTAAAGGTAACGCTAAAAGAAATACTAACATTAAACAAATATATATATATACTAACACAGCTTCACGTTTCAAATAAGTAATTTAAAAATATAACAAATACATTTTTTTTTAATAATTTTGAAAAAATTAAATAATAATCTTAAGCTTTTAAATTTGTTTCCTACCTAACACTATAAATACAAGTGATGATAAAGGAACACAGTTCCAGTTGCTAAATTAGGAACAATGTGAGCACAATTGTAAAACAATAATAAAATAACTACAGATTTTTGAATTTCAACTAGACCATATTTCCATTTTAGGAAATTGTATGTATTTCACTATACTTTACTACAAAACCAACAGTGTACTGATGAGTGGTTGCATGCAGACACATGACAATAACAAGGTCAGAAAACATATTCATTTATTTATTAAAGAAAAAAAAGTAAGCAATATTTAAAAAAACCACTGCATACATATAATTAAAACAAATGATTTAAATAAATAGAAAAGAGTACTGAATCTTTATTTTTAATGAGCTCTTCTTACGCAATGCAATAAAATATGATGCACCAGTGGTGATTTCTGAAGAGAGGTAGGCCTGTGTTGGTGACATACTGGAAAAACGATAAAAAACACCACCAATAAAGGAAAAATTAAGATATTATTTGATGGTGACTACACTTGCAAGGCAAATAAGTTTTCCAAGCTTGTGATTGTTATTGTACTTGTGCCTATATTGCAGGTTAGTTTAAGCAGCAATGTATGCAATTATGCCCACATTTCTTACATTACATAAATTTATTTATAACTCAATATATCATTATTTACAAATATTTTGTTTAACAAGTAATATTACAAAGAACAATTAACAAAATACTCATTAAATATGAGACACTGTTTAGTGTTCTTATATAAATATATAAATTTAAAAAAAGGATCCTAGTTTCAATTGCAGCAGTACAGAAATTTCTTTATATAAATTTTAAATATGTTTAATCATATTTATTTATACTTAATAATATATAGGAATATTTCACAAATATAAATTTACAAGGAATTTCTGTACAGGCAGTAGTAAACCATTTATCATTTGAATATATGACATCTTTCCCTAAAGGCGAGCTTAATTTTGAATATACTGCCCTAACAATTTTTTTCATTAACTTTACATTAAAGCTAAAGGTCATAATTATTACATTGTGACTTAGACATAAGTAATTTCAGTTTAAAACTGAAGGCAAAGACCTTGTTCTGAGAACCATAGATACACATATATCTAAAAAATTATGAAAGAAAAAAAAAATAAAAAAATGAGGAAGTTCAGTTGTAGTGCTGTCAAATTATTTATTACAAGTGAAATGATTCAAAGTAAATTATTAGAAATTGAAATTTTTAAGTTAAACTGCTTGGCTTGCAAAATACTACTGAACAGAAAGACTTTTATATATTATTGTTTGTGCAACAATGTAAACTAATAATAAGAAAAAAACACTTCTGACTAAATAAAAGTAAAAGCTCATTTTGAAAAATATATGTCCATCGTAAACATTTGTCATCTTCACTATATCAAAATAAACTCAATTTTAGAACTTAAAAATATTTTGTAACAGAAAATAAATATTTTATATAAATATTTTTGAATAAGAAACATTTTTACAATAATAAAATCCTTTTCAAAATTAACTCGAGGATGAGACACTATAATGGTAACCCCATAACAAAAGGAAAATAAAATACTAGCTGGTATAAGTGCTCGCATAAAAAAATTTACCAAGTAGTAATAATTATATCTTGATATTTCATTTTTCTTTCGTTAGAAGAATTTTATGGCTGAAACCAGTTGGTTAATCTTCTCTAAACCATACATACACTTAACTATGTTGTGATTTCTATGAAGGAGCTAGGTTTGTGATCTGAAAAAAAAAGTGTTAGCAACAATTGTGTAGCCAAAGGATAGAATTTTTTTAAAAAAGTAGTGATACATAGTAGCTGTAAAATATCTAAGCCTGTATTAAGAAATTTTCTGATTGGTATAATTAAATATCTATAAGTATTTTATTTATTTCCCCTTAAAAAAATATCTTGGCTATGTCCTTTTAATTGCATGACCCGAGCATCGGAATCCTTTTTGACCATTACATGGAAGGTGTTTGCTTTCTTCTGCTTGTCCCATTTACGAAATAGGCTCCGATTGTAACACTGTCTTCGTCTTTGTCTTGCCTCAGAGTTTCGTAGTTAATGGTATCCACCCTTCATGCAGATATATCCAAGCCATTTTAATTGTATTTTTCCAGACTGTACTTTTTGAGTGGCATTTGTTTATTTCTGGCATAACTTCTTCTGTTTCATCAACCCATTCTGCCATGATACCTGATAATTTTGCTTGTCTGTCCAGACCCATCCAGTTTTCACTTCCATGAAGAAGTCTATAGAGGAATACAGCCCATGTACATCAAGCCTTCAGTAATCTCTTTGCCACATGAACCTTCCATATTTTTTGCCAAGGTACATTGAATGCAGCTTTCAAGTCTACGGAAGCTGGGTAACAATTGTAGTATCTGCTCAAAACATTTTTTTTTAATACTCCTCATAGAAAATACTTGGTCTTGAGTTTCTCACCCAGGCCTAAATGCTCCTTATTCCTCTTCAATGAGCAAACTTAGCTTTCTTTCTAATGTAGAAAAGTCAGTTTGTAATCAACGGGGGAGTAGCATATCAGCCTGGAATCATTGCAGTCACTTCAGTTGCCCTTCTTATAAATGGGTATTAATCATCATAGGAATATATTACCTGAAATAGGTTTTGAAGGGCTTTCATAAGTAGGTTAATTCTATATATTCACATACCTTCAGGCAGTGTGAGCTTGGAAGTAGTCTCTTTCTATCCTGGCATTTAAGTAACTCATAATGATGGCTTTGTTATTTTTCTTACTGCTCTTTCTTCTTTATCCAGTAGCATACAATGATTGTCTTTCACTTTATGGCCTGGCTTTTACACAAAAACTTTAAATTTTAACATTCTCCCTAATTCAGGCAGTGCTACACTACATCATATGTACACACCACTCTCAAACATACCACAAAAGATTTTAAGATTCAAAGAAAGATGAAACTTTTTCTAAAATACCCAAGGCCTTGGTGGGTGCTTCAAGTAAAGGGGGGGGGAATCTTCTTTAAATATGACACAAAAAAAAAAATTAATATTTCCCCAATTATAAATAGTGTAATATCTGTAATGCTACGAAAACATTATCAGATTCAATAACTTTCTAGTTTGTTTTTTATCCTTTTGGAATAACCCTGATGAAGCCAGTTTAATCTTGTTGACATCTCAGTTGCGGTGAGATGACAACATCATCATTGCCAACACTAGGAGAATCTACCCTTTCCTCTGATCTGAACAACCGATTATTATAATTATAGACTGTACGCAAATTAGTATCACAGTACTCTCTTGTAAAACCCTAAATTAAATAAACATTAACACTCTACAGCACATTGCATACTAGTTCACAGGCTGCCGCTAGGAGTGTTGCCTAGGGCCAGATGACAAAGAACCTGATTGGCGGCTCTGGTTGACAGGTTTCAACCGAACCTCATTGGCTTGTACAAGTCAGTACCTGCCTATAACCCTGCATACCGAGCTTGGGCACTCGCTCTTCGGGTTGCCTTTGAACTGGACACTTACATCTGCACTGATGCTCTTTTTGATGTCTCTAACCACTACCTGGTTATTGACTTACTCCTCTTGAGAACCTCTTCTGCCCATTAGACTTGCACTCCTGGAAGGGACACCATTTCCACATAGAGACTGGCTTGGGCAGCAACTTAACCTTCCTCTTAGTGGCATTCCCACGGCGATCCGGTCTGCTTTTCTCTGATTCAAACTCACCTTAGGGATTGGGTCGGTTTTAACCAACCCTTAGATAAAATATGTGAATTTGTGGTTGTGGTCCTTCAAATACCACACAAACAGCCTCTACCTCTTCTACGGTTCACCGCCCACTGTCGGAGCTAACTTCTGCAATATTGAGTACGATAACTTAACAATATGGCCATAAAATTTGAGGTAGCCAGCAAGGTCATACAACAGAAATTTAACTGCCACCAGGTATAGATCATTCCTTGGTGATGGCTCAACAATCCTCATAACATCAAAAAAATATTTTCTCCTTATGTTGTAATAAATATTCACCAAATCAACTTGGATACTTTGACAGGTTACTTTGGAATTGCTCAAATTAATCACGTCTGAGTTAACATCACCAAGTGACAATAGTTTTATCTGTCTCAAGGTGCTTTGATTTCTAGATGGTCTTCTAAAAAGGGCATCTCTCTTAAATGGAGCTTTAATAAAGTAAAGAACTGAATTTATAGAAGCAAATTTGTTAGGAAACTTAGTATTATTGAGCTGAAATATTTTCGAATAGTAATTACTTTTCAAATCTTCTTTATTTGGAACTACAAAGTAATTCTTACTTACTAAAGTAAGTTTTTTTTTGTTTTTTGTTTTTTACAAAAGTCTCGAATTTTCATTTACCATTTCATTGCCTTCAAATAACCCCATAAAAAGAAATCTAAAGGTGTTAAATCACACTATCTAGGGGGCCAATTCTGATCACCAAAACAAGAGAGTACACAACCTGGAAATGTCTCATGCAGTATTTGAATTGTTTCATGGGCTGTATGGCATGTGGCACCATCTTGTTGAAACCACATATTGGCCACATCAATATCATCCAATTTCGGCACAAAGAACTGTGTTTACGACGCCGAATTGATGTTCCTGGATTTTCAACAACACTCTCACGCACTGCTTCAATATTGACATTTGAACGGCTTGTTTTTTGACGACCAGTGTGTTTAGTGTCTCCAACTGATCCAGTCTCCCTAAATTTTTCAATTAATCTCTTCACAGTTGGTGAAGTCAAAATACTATCTCGACCATATCTTATATGAAATTTTTGAACTGGGGTCGCCAAACTTTCATTATTTTTGAGATAATGTTCAACAATAAAGACACGTTGTTTTATCATGTAACGCTCCATTTTTATTAACCCTAAACTGTCAGCAGTCAAATTGTTTTTTTTTTAGGGTTGCCACACTTTACTGCACAAATGGCGGCAAATTCAAATTTTGTGTTAATTCTGGGACACCCTTTATTAATAATATGTATCATGAGTAGGGACTTATGCACTGTAATTACAAAAGTTATTGACCTGTCTTAAAAATTTTGTTTAAACTTTTTTCGCAGTTTCTTCCATCATCTGAGCTGGTGTGAATAGATGTAGAGGTTCCCGGTTCTAATCTCAATCCTGCTAGTATATCGATGGCCTATAATAAAAAATGTCTGTCCACAAAAACCCAACTTGACAGTAAGTGAAAAAAACTTTTAAAAGGTTTAAATCCGACTTTTATTTCCCCTCCCCTTGTTTATATTACTTTGCATGAATTGTCTATAATCTCCCAGAACTTAAAACTCTTTACATGACGTAGGTTAGATAGTTTTCATTAAAAATATGAAAAAACCCAATTTTTTCTGATAGACATTTTTGATTATAGATGTTATCTTTGGCTAATAATTTTTAATAATAGTGGGATCTATACAACAAAAATTGCCAATATAAAATGATATTCGTTAAAATAACTGGTATTTTTATATGATGCCATTGCATAGACAGCCCTTGGTGACTTCAAATTAAGGGGTTGCAAGGTGTCCCTGTCATCAGTCTCAACCTACTATGATGCAAAATTTACAATTATTGAGAGAATGTAGCCAGGGAGAGTTCATATTGGTAAGGTCCTGATCCTGCCAATACATTTTTACTTTGGCTAATGATTGATTTCCCTATTATGTTGAGCATGATATCAAATTAAAGATCTCGGGGTCCTGATTAATAATATGTAATATGTGTTGGGACTATAGTGAATTATTATAAAACAAATCAATATAATTTTCATAGCTGTAAAAAACTTTTAACTGTGTGATGGTTCACAATTAAATTTTATTTATTGTTATAAATACCTAGTATTTATTGTTATAATTAACTAGTATTTATTGTTATAAATACCTAGTACACATAGAATGAAAATAGTCCTATTTACAAATAATCAATTTAGATTTACTTTAAGTACTTGCAGCAATATATTTAGGCAATATGAACAATTAAACTAACACATCATATCATAATATACTGTAACGTTCGTCTCCTGGAAATTGTATTAAACATAAAAATAAGTCCCAATGATGGGAATTTTATTGCCATAAGCACGAGCCAGGATTGCTCGAGGAGTGGGGAGAAGATAAGAGGTGCATGGAGAGAGAGGAGTTCCAAATAAGGATTTTGAGCAGACGCTCAAAGACACAAAGGTACCCAAAAGAGTAAAAGATTTTTTTTGCTCAAATAACATATTGGACACATTGGGTCAGCAAGGAAGGAGCCAACGAAAAGGTACAGACGAGGAGCTGTGGCTGGTGCATGGATTATTTTGAAGAGTATATAATTGATATAGTCTAAGGCTGTGCTCATAATAAATGTCATCACAATAACTCATTTTATTTATTTATTCATTTTTTTTCTATTTTTGGTCACTAAAAATATTTATAAAAGAAAGGAAAAAGGTAAATAATGTTATAATACATTACAATTAAGGAAAAAAACATTTATTACTAATGAAATTTACCCCTGCTTATTGGCTATCTATAGAATCTTCATCTCGTCTGGCCTTTTTAACCTCATCATCCTCTTCTTCTGCTTCTCGTTTAACACCTACATCATTTCTTCTCTCCCCTATGTATGAATTTCTGTAAAATAAATAAATTTTATTTTTGTGTTTGAGCATCTTTTTACAAGATAAGTGGAGGCAAAATGTGTGCTCAAACATAACTTTGACAAAAGACATTTAGTTAAAAAAAAAATACTGTTAAATTCTGTCGAATCTGCAATGATAAGTTATGTTTTCCCTGTAACTTCCCGCAGTAGCAGTTGGCAGTGACTGCTGGCTACTACTACTGATTTGAGGGAAATCAAGGGGCCATATTTCATTGAAACTGATTTGATTTCAACTGGGCTGGATAAAAATCCGAAAGATCTTTAAAGATAAAAGACAAAATAAAATATCTAAAAAAAATTCTGATTTTCCCCTTAAGTGTTTGCCTGGCTTTTTTATTTTAATAAAGTTTTTCAAGCAGGAAAAAAAATGAAACCAAAATTGAAGAATTTTGCAGTCGGTGAGCAACATAAATGTAGAGCCCTTCAGGGTCATAATGCAGGTACTAAAACTTTAGGAGGGAAGGGAAGTACTAAATATTTTTTATATAATATACTGGATTAAAACATAGTTTCTATTATTGTTAAAACTCAAGAATTTCTATAATAATAAGTTAAAAGGTGGTATAAATGGAAACTTACGTATAATTGGAGTATGTGGCTTGCACAATAACTGGGGCTTGTGAAAATGGTGGTTGTTCTTCTGATAAGCTCATTAAATTATTTGCTGCTATTGTGGTAGCCCCACCAGTTGACATATACTTATCTGCAAATAAATAGATCATTATAAGGACAAACCTAAGCTCTCCTAGAAACAAGATTTTAATGTTATTTATCCTCATAAGATGATTTCAGCAAAACACAAACATAATGTTTTTTTCCTCTCTACATTTGTTGGAAATACCAATGGTTTTGTTTACCTATGAGGTAGATTGCGCCAGATGTTCCTGCCCTATTTGAAAGTAAGAAATGCTAGAAGCCATTAATTTGTCAACATGAGTTGAGTGTGTGAGAGACCTGTCCAGTGTATAATGTGTAACCTGTGATCTAGTTAATGATTGTTATTGTATTGAGGAATGTGTGTACAATGTTGTGTTTACTAAGTAAAGTTCTCTGGACAACTTTTACAGAGGGTCCTTTAATTATATTGATAAAAAGATATTTTAAAATAAATAATTATAATATTACTATTTCCCAATGTCATGCAATGCTTTGCTATGTCACGGATTGTCTCCTTTAAATTGTATTAACTAAGTAATTTGTTTTTACTAATAATACTGCATTTGCCGACAGAAAAATTTTAATTTTTGATTTTGAGTCATGCCCTCCAGTCATTAAAACAGGTTTCAGCCACTCACAACTCTTCTTTATCAATAATTAACTTGGAAACTGGTGTTCTTCATTAAAGATTGATAATTATTAATAATAAGTTTTCAACAATTAAAAAAAATCCTTTTATGGTATTTTAAAATTACCGACAAATCGGAGAATATTTTGAAAAATGCTGGCATTGGTGTAGCCTTTAAGAATAAAGTCACTTTACACAAATCTATTCCCCAATCTAAAGATCCAAATCAGTTAAAAGATAGATTAGGCATGTATAAAAACGAGTTTGGGAAATGCAATAAATCTTATGTTGGTAAAACAAATAGAAAATGATGTATTGGATGTAAAGAACATCTTAACAAAAAACAAGCCAATACATAAATTATTTTAAATGTAAAATTTCACACCATCAATTGGTTGAGTAGTCATGAAATAAGGTATTATTGTGTTTATTAAACTTGTTTATCATTTGTTACGTAAGTGCCAAATTTTTAATTTAAATAAAGGCATACCTTACTTGGTAACTCGTGAATTAAGGTAGTGGCTGGCCAACCCATTTCTTTTCTCTCTCTCTCTCTCTCTCCCTCCCCCCCCCCCTCTTGAGGGAAGGTTTTTACTCGCTCACGTTCATGAGTACCCAAACCAAAAAAAGTGCTTCCACCTCTATCTCATATCTCACTTACTTTTAACTCCTCTTCTGCCCAAACAGTAAGTCACTGTTTTTGACATTAGTGGTGAGTAAAAACAATTTGGTGGAGAGAAAGAAGATTTATTATTTAATTAAATCCTTCAACAACCAGCACTGATCATACAGTAATCAATCAACATACTTAAAAAGGATATCTGAAAACTCTTCTTTTTCCTGCCACACAACTAGGCGCAGAATCAAATAATTCATAAAAAACAGATTTAGGTGTTCTTCTCATTCCTTTGTTATCAAACATGAGTGTGGGTGTGACAGCTCAAATAAAAGTATATCTTCATCAGACTTCTTGAAAAATGACATTTGTTTGAAAAGGTGTCATGATGGACTGGTACATCCTTGCCATTAATTCTAACTTTGGAGTTGATACATTTAAGGGATGTTACTCCCTTATTCCTTTGAAATCCCTACCAATTAATAGCTTTCATTCCAATATCATACATAAGCTTGATGACAATTTATTTGCTTGTCCACTACAACTACACCCCCCTCCAATGCTGGTGCTAATCTACACGATGCTTTCTCCTACAGGATCATGTGAATGAAAACTAGTCTACTAACTTTGACAGATCTGAGATAACCTGGAATCTACATGCTGTTCAGTCGTTGATTACGTGACACCACAAAATTGTTCCATTTACCTGCTTTCATAGAAGTGATAGCAGGCATAGACAAAATCCATGTCATGAGGACGTTGTAACTCTTCTGTTTCACACCTTCAGTTTTGACTGACTGCTCTATGGTCATCATGTAAATCCATATGCCAGACCAGAATATTTCTGATCTCTGTATTGTAAAGAAGCTTTTGACCACAAAAGATCATAGTCCTCAGGAGTCAGTTTAGGTTCAAGGTTGAGTCAGTTGCTACGATTCTGCATAGTAAAAATGTCCAATAGCATGAAAGTTATCAATTCTTTCAGTTTCTGAAAAGCATTTCATTATTGTTACTACATGGAAATATTCAACCTAAAGACTAACAGTTGGACTGTTTTATTCCAGTTGAAGTAGTTTGTTAAGAGAACTTTTTCTTTACACTTTGTATGGCAAGTACTTCAATGTCTTCAGTATGTTTACCAAGGTTATCAAGGACTTACAAATATGTAAGTGTTTTCACCATCACATATTTCTGTTGCGGCAACTTCTTCACCACTGCCAACACAATCAGAAGTTACGCTCTCATTAACTATGAATAAACCTATATATAATAAAATATTATATGTCCGATATGAGAATAAAAGTACTGCGGTACTCAATATAAATAATTAATGTTCAAAACCAATGATTGTACAAACGTAAAATTATTAGTACAACTGTAGTTGTAGTATATTTTGTATTCAATAAATCAGTTAATTAGGGTCATTCAAAGTGGTGCCTCATTGCAGATAATCATGAGATCAATACTAATTTGTCTACATCTGCCGGGGTTGCCTATAAAACCCCCTTACCACAGAGCCAGTCAGAAGTCTTTGGCTCACCTTTAAACTTCACATCCATTGTACTGGCTGCTCTACTTGAACCATGGCTTTCTTATTGATTTACCTCTTCCTTCTTAATTCATTTCCTTATCACTGCACCTCAATACTCCTTACTACCTGCTGGATCTAGTCTTGGTGCTGCCATCCTCCACATCCTTTCTAGTGGAGTTTCCCAGTGGTTTTAGCCAACTCTTAGATTCCAAGAGTGATTTCATGATAAAGTAAACTACCTCTACCTATACCTAAACACCTGTTCCACTTCTCCTGAGTACCGACACTATCAGGGATCACCTACAATCTATTCGAGTCAGATCATTTACACAGGACTTCTTTCTTTCCCTGCAACAAAGGGTTAGGTCAGTGCGACATCTTCAGTGCTGTGCCCAACAATATCCAATGGCTAGCACAGTTTTGGCCAACTCTTAGATTCCAAGAGTGATTTCATGATTAAGTAAACTACCTCTACCTATACCTAAACACCTGTTCCACTTCTCTTGAGTACCGACACTATCAGGGATCACCTACAATCTATTCGAGTCAGATCATTTACACAGGACTTCTTTCTTTCCCTGCCACAAAGGGTTAGGTCAGTGCGACATCTTCAGTGGTGTGCCCAACAATATCCAATGGATAGCACAGTTTTGGCCAACTCTTAGATTCCAAGAGTGATTTCATGATTAAGTAAACTACCTCTACCTATACCTAAACACCTGTTCCACTTCTCCTGAGTACTGACACTATCAGGGATCACCTACAATCTATTCGAGTCAGATCATTTACACAGGACTTCTTTCTTTCCCTGCCACAAAGGGTTAGGTCAATGCGACATCTTCAGTGGTGTGCCCAACAATATCCAATGGATAGCACAGTTTTGGCCAAAGCTAAGTGTACTAAAATTTATCCCCCTCACAGTCCTTGAATATGCATTACCTATTAACATTTTTTCAGTTAATGCAGCTGATGCTTGACAAATCCTGTAATCCACATCCATCCATGATAAAACCAATTGTTCCCATAAATCTTAGAGGTTCTGAAAAAATAAGCCTGCCTGTTTATATTTAGACCGTAGATCTCACTTTCTTTGTTGGATTTTTAAGATAAATTGTACAAAAATCACATTTGATAATGATGTGGATGGTGTATAGTAACAAAAATATAACTCAAGATAAAATAAGAAGAACGAGTTATTATAAAACATAATTTTTTTTTTAATATGAAATATTGTACTAAAATTTGACATTAATGCAAAATCAATCACTACACCACTATATACCCTGATATATCCTACGTGGGGATAATACTAAAAACGTTACAGGAGGTTCCGAGAAAAAAATATAACTTCTTACAGAATTTACTAATAAATAAAGCATTATCATAAATAAAAATTTAGTAGCTCAAGAAAAATACATATTCACAGCCATACTGTTCTCAAAGCTGAAGTATTCTCAAAACAATTCTGTTTTATTTCAGTTATTTTTGTTCATTAATGCTACAATGGCCTTCCAGTGGATCTATTGAAGCCAGTGCTGTATTCGCAGCATTTTTCATTGACCCATTGTCTAACAGCAGTGAGTTCACTGACTGATTGACTGACTCATGGTCAGCTACCAAAAGAGTTTTATCAATCCCCAACACTCCCTCTCCGATATGGCAATGGCTAATGAACAGAAATCTTATGCATTTCCTTTTTATCTGTCAAATGTGTTTTGTACACATGAAACTAACTTAGACCCTGAAGCCAATCAACTGGACATACCCATAGCTTTGTAGGAACACGTAGCCCATCTAAAACCATGGATATTCAAATGGGGATTTAAAGTGAATGCTGACAAGTCATCTCATGCCACTTTCACTCCCCGTCGCTCGTCCTGTCTTCCAGTTTTGCTGTTCAACCAAACAATTCCTGTCAAATCCCAGACCACCTACCTAGGACTTATATAGGACTAGACAAGACTCTTTCTCTTCCTCCCCTCCCCCCGCTTTCTTTCTATCCAAAAGTAGTCTTAGTAATTCACCGACTGACTTCTTACCCAAAAAGCTAATGGTTTCCATCTTATTACTCCAACCATCCTCAAACATTTGTCAAAGAAATATATTTTATTCCTGGTCTTCAGAACCATTTATTTAAATTCACCTCAATTAAAATGATTCACAAAAGACACACACCTCTCCACTCTCCTGCAGACCCTTTTCCCTCCAACCAAACATGGGAAAAATCATTGAAAAACGTCTGCTTAAACACTCAACAGCTTTCCATAACCATCATGGGAATGGGGATTTCATTCCATCATTTGGATTTCATTCCACACACTCCACTATCTATCAATGCCATTGCATAGTTAATTTCATTTCCTCCTTATTTGAGAAGAAAGAGTATTTTTTTGGTGTATTTTTGAAGTTTCTCAGGCCTTTGATCGAGTGTGGCACCAGGGCTTGTTCTGTAAAATCAAAAACAACCTTCCTTCCACATAGTACCTCACCATTCTGTCTGAGGTACCATTAGAGGTATGAGTATTAAGTACGATGAGGACCATTATGATATTTCAGTGCATCCAACATCTTTTCCATATCAGCCTTATTTCTGCAACTTGAGAGTGTCCCTCAGGATGGGGTTCTCAGTCCCATCCTGTTCATTTTGTAATCATAGAATGTGCTTCCCAAGCTTTGTAGGAACACGTAGCCCATCTAAAACCATGGATATTCAAATGGGGATTTAAAGTGAATGCTGACAAGTCATCTCATGCCACTTTCACTCCCCGTCGCTCGTCCTGTCTTCCAGTTTTGCTGTTCAACCAAACAATTCCTGTCAAATCCCAGACCACCTACCTAGGACTTATATAGGACTAGACAAGCCACTCACTTGGAGCCCTCATCTCATGTCCAAACAACAAGAAAACAACAGACTATTAAAACTACTTCTCTGTTTCATGGACAATCATGCAAAAATAACAATTGAAAACAAGAGGCTTATTTACACAACTACTCCAACCTACCTGGGTTCTACAGAATATTTATTTTCAATTTTTTATCGCTTAATCTCTTAGAAACCTAGCCTTTTCTTTATTAAAAGAATCTAAAAATTAAAATGTTTTGTCTACAAATGATGACTTTTATTGCAAAGATGTAAGGTCTCCAAATCTTGAACTGGGATGACAAAATTTAGGACTTACTGATTATAAAATTATGATTACACATTTATTTTAATTAGGTTTTACTCTTATACTATATTTATCTGGTTTTTTTAATGTCTTTTTTTAGTGGTTTTACTAAGCAACAAGCTGTCCTACAGCTTTAATTTTTTTTTGGTTGACACAATTTTGAAATATTTGATAAATGAAAATGATATGAAATGCATATCTTTTACAGTAAACTCATTTTGGAAAATTTAGGATCAAACAAATTTGTAAAAATTCATTCACAAACCTACAGCAAATGAATAATGGAATCCAATCCAAGCAAATGTGATATTCGGTCCAATAAACTTATTTTACAACTAAAACCTAGTTTGGCACAATAGTACATATTGTACCATTTTCCTTTCATTTTATTGGCTACTGCTAGAAGCAGGCTAATTCTGAAATCAAGGGTGTCCCCTCTCTGGATTTTTTGGAAAAAAAAATACATTTTACAAAGATCCCTATGGTAGAGAGAAATCAGCACAATATGAGAAAAAAGCACAAGTAGTAGGTAACATTAGACAGCATGCCATACATATATAGAACATAGCTAAGAAAGTTATTTGCTTTTTTATTGTGAAAGGGTTTGTGGACTGCTTATTTAGAATGAAAACTATTGATTCTAAATCAGCAATCAATGGATTAAGGCTGAGACTAACACTGCTGAAATCCTCCCCCTCTCCCAAAAATCAGCAGTTCAGGCGATAATTAGGCAAGAACCATGCCTTTGATCACACCTGCACGCAGAACCAGATAGTGATATGTTATAGTCAAATTTCTTCTATCTCTATATCTATTCAAGTTTCTATCTCTCTACATCATCCAAAATTTTCTGGCTAAGGCCTGGATCCCCATAAATATATATATTGACTATTGTTTGGATATAACTATTATATTTTAAATAAACAATTAATATATAAGGAAATTTAATCTTTTTTTTTCAAGTACATAAATGAAATGCTTCACCGCATTACTTACCTAATCTCTCATGATTGTTGATTACTGCAACATGGGGGGTTGGCAACAGTAGTCTTGGTTTTCCATGGTAAACACTGTGTACATTACTATTACCTCCACCACTGCTAATCACCATGCTCCCTACACCAGATGAATAACCGAAATAGGAGGTAAAATAAAATAAGAAAGAGAAAGAAAAAAAAGGAAGAAAAATAAAACAAGACATCCAAAACAATACCACATGCAATTAATTAAAGAGAAAAAGTGAGAATTCATGAAAAAAATAGTGCTAAATAAGAATAGGAAATTTACTGACAAACTAAATCACAGAATGGAAACATTACTTTAGTTTAAACTTGGAACCCATGAATCTCTTTACAAGTGAGTGATATCCTTTATTTTAATTGCATCAGAGTAAACTAGTGCAGCCTAATGTTAGATTGAGGACAAGAAACATCGCCATTTTTAGCTGGCAGGAGGTCAAACCTTGTTTTCAGTGCAATGTCGCACAAAGTGTCTAGCTAGCTCATCGCCTTAACATCACATATTTCCTCCCTTCATGGACAATGAGCTTTTTCTAACAAGTAATGTCCACACAGAGCAAGAATAAACAAAAACTGCATTCGCTCGATAATTGTCTGAAGCAAAAGCTGATTTCATACTTATCATATCAGCTGAAGATTAGAGCACTCCAGGTGGTTATCAGGCACCACCACCCCACAAGTCCAGTCAATACAATACAAAATGAACTCACCTTAATATCGCCAAGTCACAAACTTACAACAAGAGAGCTTGCAGAATGGAGTGACAGGTAAAATTCCTTTACCCCTGTTTTTTGTCGACCTAGAACCTTCTGCTGTAGCCGAAAAGATATATCTTGAAAATCTATCAAAAAAATCTTTGTACTACACTAGAGTACAAGTAGAGAACCATCACCCCAGGAGAGATATAGTGCAGTGTCACAAATTTCAGGGATATGGGCATACCAAGACATAAGGCCACCATTTACCACGTTGTGTGACAGGTGGAGGATGGCACAAGACCACAGACTGCAGAATAACATGTAAGTCACTCACCTCAAAACATGCCCTCTCTGTTCCATGCACATAGAAAATTCTGAAGGGCAGACGTCAACCTCCACGTATGCTGGTCGAACAGGCACTTTCGAGTTGAAGCTTGAGTTCCCTGAGGTAGTGTTCTTAGCGTATCTTCTCTATAGCATTTTTTTTTTTTTTTTTTCCCCCGCCCTACCTGAGGCTGAGCCTCAAACGGGCTTAACTTCTCTATAGCATCTATACCGCTGATATTTCTACCACTGCGAAATCTTTTCTAGCCCCCTTTGCTGTTCATCCCATCATGATCCCGACAGCATCCCATAACCTACAAATTCACTTCTCCGAAATTGAGCATTGGTGTAACAAAAGTCAACAAAGGAAAATGTACCAACATTACACTTACCCTACAACACAGAGATCCTGCCCACCAGCCCTCTTCAATGATTCTCTTCCCACATCAGACACAGTGTGATTGATACCTTGGATTCGACCTTGACAAAAGATTAACCTGGAACCCTCATACTTAATTATAGACAGGAACTCAACAGAAGGTTTTGGCAACTATATAGACTGCTCAACAAGAAAATACAATACTTATAGATTAAGTCACACTAAAGCCAGTCTGGACTGACGGACTTGAACTATGGGGATCAGCAAAGCCCCCAAACATCAAACAGATCAGATCCTTCCATTCTAAAGACCTAAGAACATCAGTTAATGCATTTTTTAATAAGCCCTCCGCGATGGCCTTAAAATTCCCACTATCCAAGATCACATCTCCTCAAATTCCCAAAGTTCCATCAGAAACTATTTGACCATCCAAATCCTCTTGTATACGGTCAAGTATACCGAGTATGCTGATACTGTCAAGTATCACCCATCTATCTGTACAACTCTCCTCAGCGATCGAAGTGGAAATGGCCCCATGATCTTTTGTAAATATTTAGTCACTGAAAGTTCTAGCACTGGGAAATATAAATTTGTATAAATGGTATAAATGCAATCTATCATCACAATTATTTATTTGCCTCCAAGGGCAGATTGTAATTAGTATTCAAATAAAAATTTTATAAAAGTTATAATACACAATACCTCAAAACATGCTAATTAAATATTTTAAAGTTACGATTTTCCCCCTGGTTAAGGACACGTTAAAGAAGGTAACACAGAGATAATTTCAAACTTATTCCTAAAAATATAGATTTAAGATACAATAATATAAATTATGTATTTAATACAGCCTGAGCCTGTTTAAACAGGTTTTTAAAATGTAACTAACTATTTTGGCTATAAACATTTTTTTTTCTTTTTGTCAAAAATTTAGTTTGTTTGCAATAACTTAACACGACTTAATAACTGTTTAAGAACTGATGTGGAGACTCAGGACATCTCTGGATATTATTCCTTCACTATATATATCCATAATTTTGTTCGTACATATTTAAAAAAATACAATTAGGTTAATATTTAATAAAAATGTAGTTCATAGGGAAAAACAAAAACAACGAAGCTACTGATTCAACTAGTTTTAGGGTAGTGAACAATATTCAGGATATTAGAGGAAGATAGGGGTGAAATATTATGATGACCTCCCCAATATATTTCCTAACAAACTGAGGTATTGAGCAATCTTTGTGCCAAATTTGATAATTAGAGTCATAGGGGTGAGAGAAGGGGGGGGGGGTAGAACATGTGGAGGTCACAAACCCCTTAGAATTTTTCATGCTAAATTGAATCTGAAAGTGGCATATAAATTCTAATTAAAAGAAGTGGAGAAGAGATAAACTGGAAAAGGTGAAAATGACATAGATGAATAAGAAAGAGGGCAAAAAAAAGAAAGTAATCCAATCCATTATTATCTACAATCACCTTATAACTGATAACTAATGTAATATATCTAAATTGTTAATGATCATAATTATAATAATGCCTCTTAAAAATGTTTAGTCAAATTAAAATTTGCTTTTCATCATATTAAATTTCAATCAACATAGGGTCATCAAGTCAATAAAAAATTGATCACAACATTTGATAGTAATAAATAATAATACCTATAATAGTAATATTATGTTGTCACCAAGAATACCCAAGTTTGTAAAGTGGATTAAAAATTGGCGAGTCGATAAAAATCTGTCACAATTTTTTTTCTATTCCAATGATCATAATTCAGTTTTCTGTATCATCACAACAAATATTAACAAGTGTGGTTTCTCATGAATAATTCTTGGTTAGTAACACATATGATCTTTAGATATAATAAAATAAGCCAATTTTATAGAAATTGTATTGATAATTATTTTTCTACGGTTGGTGTATGTAAGGTAGCCTAGTAGGGATATCGATAATGATTTAATTAAAATTGGTTGGATAGTTTTTATTTAAATGAGTAACATTCCAACACACATGCATCCCCTTACCAATTATACATATTTGTATTAATGATAATGAAAAAGTTTCATAATACTAAAAATGCTTAAATACTTTTTTTTATTTTCGTGGTGAAAGTACACATTTTCCACATTTCCCAATTGATAATAGCCTTATAATTTTTTTTCTAAATAGGTTTACGATTAATAAAGGCAATATCAAAAACTTGACCTATATAAGCATTTACCCTACAAATTATTTTTTTAAATCTACTACACAAATAAAAGATTGAGTGAAGGTTTTTAAAACATCCTAACAAGAAGTGAACATCAATGGATCTTGACAAAAAATATATCCATACATATTTGTTTAATTCTACAGGTTCAATTCAATAGAAAAAAAAAATTCTGACAAAAGGAATAAAGACAACTATGAATTCTGTTAAAAATGACAATCCTAACAGCATGCAGAATATATTAGTAGATTAGACTAAACTTCTGACAAATCCTCATATAATTAAGAGGCTACAAGGAATATATTATTTATTTGTCCACAATTCCACACCTTTTTTGAGACGAAATTAGCAGACGTAATGCTGATTCATAAATAAATTCAATTATTATTATAGCTATCAGCAAAATCATAATAATATTATATATACATATGTTAAAACAATTTGGTATATATACAATAAAAATTTTCAATTTTGGTCAAAAATTAATCTAGATGGACAGAAAAATAAAAAATAAATTTACCATCATGCCTATGTCTTGGTGAGCCTGGAGCTGACTGACTGTTAAGACCAGCAGGAGAATCTGATGCTGATTCTGTGGGAGAACCCTCCCGAGAAAGAGACTCCGGTGTCATCAAACCTGACATTCCAACATGGCTAGGAGAAACTGGTGCACTTCTAGATGTAAAAAAATAAAATATATGTAATTAATTAAAAAACTTAGTTAATTATTACATACAAAAATGTAGCAATTGAAATAATTTGTGAAACAATTGTTTAATGTAAATCTATACCAGTGGCAGTGCATTGGGAAAGGCCAGACAGCTAAGTTTTTGAATTGTGCAGATGTTTATACAGATTTATTTTATTTTGATTTACATTTAAAGAAGTATAAATTAATTTAATTTGTTTTTAATATATTTGCAAATATACACTACATTTCTACTATGTATTAGAAAGTATTAAACTAAAAACTATGATAGAAATAATGTTGAAATCTCAGAAGAAAACATTTTGTAAGTGTAATTCATTGGGAATTGGCATGGATTTTTGAAAAAAGATGTTAAATTAATAAAAATGATTAGAGAGAAGAAATTATTAGCACAAATTGTTTACTAATAGCTAAATGTAGATAGAATGGTGTCAGGTTATTAAATCAAGTAAGTTATTTGCAACATTATTAACCTGGATCTAATCAACAAGAATTCATATCAATCACCCATCCTCAAGACATCAGACATCAACCTTCGATTGGACTACTGCCTACCATTCATTCTTTTTATTTATATTCAGTTTACTTAATAATTTGCTCAGAACAGACAAGCAAAATTGTACCCTTATTTGGCTCATAAAAGCGCTTTTTTACCATAAGCATGTTATCACTGATAACATGTTCATCCGCAATATCATTTTAGCATTCCTTCATACCATTTATTAATTTGCAGTTCACTAAATCATTCCATTACTTACCAGCACAGCCCATACAACATTTATGGTGGTAATATCTGCATATTAGGTGGTTACTACACAAAATATCATCATAATTAAACAAACAACCCCCCTTTTATTTGATGAACTGGCAGTACAGTTTTAAATAAATAATAGAGGTAATTTTTGTAAAACAACAGTTCTGCATATGGTATATCAATTATTGTAGTCAATTAATATTAACTAAAAATATGTACTTTGTATAAATTAATAAATAATTTTATGCTATCCCACCCTGAATTTGACTAATATTAATTAGCACCTGAAGATGACAGCTTACTGATGGCAAAACGTTTGTACTCGGCAAACACGATATGGATCTTTATTCAATTCACCCAGAATAAGTATTCATTTAAAAATATGAAACCCTTATTTTACCTTCCAGCTTTTTTATTTCTATATTACTAGTGATAGAATTTTTAAATTTTTTGAGATTTTAAAACATAATCTTTTTAGCCTAAATGTTCCTCTTTTCACTATCTTCCTTAAAAACCACTTTTAAAGAAAATTTAGTCCCATTCCCGGCAATATATAACTGACTTTCTATGGTAACGTGTTACTGACATACATGTTAGAATGGGAAAAACAACAGGCAATCCTTATATTATTACAGGTCCATGGTTGGCAAAAGCCTAGTTTTAAACTAATTATTTAACCCCACTAAACCTTAAGATTTTAAAATTTTCAGATAAGTTTTCAATCAATTAAATTTATAATTAATTTTTGATCATATAATTAATTTTCAGATAAGTTTTCAATCAATTAAATTTATAATTAATTTTTGATCATATAATTTATTTTCAAATATTTTCCTAATCACTATTTTTTTTAAATACTATATTATAAGCTATTCGGTTATATATGAGATAAATGACATAATATAAAATCCATGCATTTGAAATTTTATCAAAGGTCTAGTGGAATAGATTTTTGTCAGTCGGTGTTTTCTACAAGAAAAGAGGTCACAAAAATCATTCTGAAACGCTTCTGAATAATCTTTATTCATGTAGGTTTAAGATACAATTCTGAAAAGCATGAGAAAAAAAAAAAAAAAAATAATAAAAAAATAAAAAAAACTGATATTTTTCTAGCTAAAGTTATCATTCTCCCCCCCTGATGTGAAGAAAAAATAAAATTCAGTGAACTAATAATATTAGGTTGGTGCGTGTGAAATGTTGGATTTTCTTTAAATGTGAACGTTTGTCTCCCTGTTTTTGTTATGCTTTTGTTTTTGACATAATCTGGTTTATAGTCGTAATGTCCATTGCCAGAGTCACATTTTAGCAAAGAAGATTTTCTCAAAATTGTTCCCTTTTGTTATTTGCTTTGAATTTTGCACCGATATGAATTCAACCGATATTTGTGTAAATTTATTATATGAATATAAACTTGGTAATAATGCTGCAAAAGCTGCACGCAATATAAACCAGGCGTTTGGGGAGAATACTGTGAACGATCGAAAAGTGCAGCGTTGGTTTGAAAAATTTCGGTCTGGTGATTTTTCCCTGCAAAATGAACCGCGTGGAAGACCCAAAACATCTGTGAAAAATGATGATCTGAAAGCATTGGTGGAAACGAATCCAACTGTTTCTTCAAGGGAACTTGCTGCCAGAATGGAAGTTGACCATACAACAATATTGCGACATATTTCTGAAATTGGCAAGGTGAAAAAAATGGATAAGTGGATACCCCACGAACTAACCTAGTAAAATAAGCTGGATCGCTTGAACGTATGCTCATCATTGCTAACCCGATTTAACGCTCGGCCGCATACATCGTACAAAACAATTGCGAAATTAAATGAATTAAAATATGAAATTTTGCAGCACCCACCTTATTTACCGGATCTTTCGCCAACCGACTTTAATTTATTTAAACATTTAGAACTGTTTTTACGGGCTAAACAGTATGAAAATGAAGACAGTCTGAAAAATGCCATATCAGAGTTCATTGATTCTAAAGATCAGAATTTCTTCAAGACAGGCATCTATGCATTAAAATCTCGTTGGGAAAAGTGTATTGAAGAAGTAAATTGAGCATATTTTGATTAAAAAAACAGCTTTTGGAAAAAGATATGCAGTTTAATATATTCACTTAAGAATCCGACATTTCATTCGCACCAACCTAATATATTAATAGGCTTTTGTTTTCAGCTCTTATTACCAACTTACTCATAACTTGTTATTTGACATCAACAACATACTCAATACTTGTTTTACCGCTAAATTTACCGCAACCAGTTCAAACACGATAATACCTCCTTATTAGTTTCCCTCCTTAAGAACGTGCAACAATCGGTTGTCAGACGAACAGAACAGATCAGTATGTCCATGATACCCTAATCTCGGTTTGGTCCTGGACTCTGTCTTGGAGAAAGACAGAGTACTAGATAATTATTTGTTTTAAATGTGAACTTTTTAAAATTGATCCATTTTGTCAAACAGCATTAATCAGTCTCCTCGATTATCCGAATACAATACTTTAACTTATAATGTTATTATTTATAATTGTATTCAATATTCTGAAGCCAATCTACAGCAGTGCCTGGAATTGAAAGTAGTCACTTCTGTCATAATTCAAACACCTTTACAGGAACCAAGATTCCAGAATAGAACCTTGGTTATAGTGGTTTATTCAAGTATAAACACTTAATTTATGCCATCTCCTTATTTAATGGAAATAATAATTAATGTATATTAACTTAAAATAATTTACCATGTTCATTTATCAAGACATTACTTCAAATGTACATATTTCGTGTTGGTTACTTCTACAGTTTATTCTCAAAGAGAATATCAGTGCAACTGATCTGCCATTGAAGATGTCAGTTTGATGAATTGGTCAATTCTAATAATAAATTGGTCAATAAATTACAAGTATTATAAAAATAAATACCTAGATGACAATCCAAAAGGGACCCTGAAACAAGGCACACCTCGCTGCCTTCGCCTTCTAAAAGCCTGCTCTATTAACTTGCTTTCTGATACAGGATCTATTCTCCAGAAAGATCCTTTTCCTGGTTCCTCTTGAGAACGAGGTACTTTAATAAAATACCTATTAAGAGAAAGGTTGTGCCTGATTGAATTCTAAAAAAAAACAAAAAAAAATTTAAATAGTTAAATTCAAATATTAATCTATATATCTAACAGAAAGTGTGTGGTTGGTTGTCTGCATATGTGAGATTCCTAAATGCTTTTGGTAACTCTCCCCCACCTCTTATGAAATAAATCCTTAGATCTGAGCCCATAGCATTCAACTTAAGTGGTCAATTAAATTACAGCAAGTTTGTTTAAATATCAGCCCCCTCTATAGCCTAATGGATAGTAGCCTGACTATCAAACATCAATTCCTGGCTTTCCCATAAAGATTTTTTCTGAGGTCAAGAAGTTACTCTGGACAATCATGAAATATAATGGCCAAATGCAAACCCTATTAGCACCTCAGTACCATATATCAACAATAGTGGAAACCTCAGTCAACCTTTTTGTTGTCAAGCTCCATGAGTTGTAGTATTATAAGAAACGCGTAATATAATCTATATAATCAAGATTATTAGGGCATAGGTAACAATAGAATTGCAGAAGTAATTCCAATAATAATTCCTATTATTCTCCGCAAAAAAGAAATTAAATAAAAACTAAGTAGATTTAAAAAATGTATTTCTGCACTGACCTAAAAAGTTGCCTCTTCTCATCAACATCAAATGACTTGAATAATAATGTAGTTCATTATTCTTAATACATTGTTGATAGATCATAAGTTGACTAATTTTCTTGCGCAAAAATTGTAGACTGTTGATACATTAACATGGTTTTGCAATAAATAAAATCATAATCTTATGCTATAATTAGTGACTATAGATATTTTTAATGAGTTTTTCTTCCAGTTTGATGTTAAGACATTTAAAAAATATAGAGTGCAATAAACAGTCTACTTTCTATTCATCCCAAGATGTATGCGAAACATAGTTGGTCAATATAATTGGGTTTGGTTGTTTAAATAAAAAAAAAAAATTGTCTCCAAAAGTGAACTCTAACATTGTGTTATTTAATATAAAACCTATGTATTCCCAAACATATAAATTTCTATGTACATTAGCACATAAACTGGACAAAACCTATGAATAGACCATAATAATTTTCTGAAAATGGGTAGAACAAAAAAAAAAGTTTGGATGACATTTTCAGAGATGCATGTGTAGAAAACTGGCCTCCTCTAGCATTTTCAGATATACAACCTTTCTTGTGATAAGTGTTAATGAATAAATGAAAAAAAATCAATATTTGTAACTGGAAAACTTAATAGTTCATCCAGCTTCAGAAATGAAACAAATGTAATCGTATTGGTTTAATATTATAATTTCTTAAAATCTTAATGGTATATGATAGATAATCAATCACCTGCCACCCTTTGTCAGCAGTCCTGTAATAAGGGTAATTTTTTGTGATGTAGGAATAAATGCCACTAAGTGTCAACTGTTTGTCCGGGGCAGATGCAACAGCCTGAACTATTAACTGTGCATAAGAATAAGGAGGTTTGGATTCATCCTGAAAAATTAGATATAATATTAAATTATGTAAAGACAAGTTTCTTTTTTATTACTTTAGTGTCAATACGCAATACACTATACATTAAATCTTAATTAAAGATAAATCTATAAAACTTGAAGTTAAATCCATTATCAAAGGAAGAAAGGGTAGCCAAATCTATCAACTGATTTTTTTGTCCTTACACTGAATTACATACATTGAAACAGGAATATGTCAACTTCTTAAATACTTAACTTTGAAAAATTAATAAACTACTTATTTTAATAACCATGAATAATTTTAGATATTCTTAAGGGTTGAATGAAAGGCACCAACCAAAGAAAATGGACAAAATTGATTTTAAAATGTTCTAAATACCTTATTTTTATACATAAAGCTTTGTATATTGTAGTGTTGCATCTATATCATATATAATTTACCAAGTGAAATTATTATTCTTTGATCAGAGAGCATTTTTATGACATACGTAAGTCAAATTAATGAAACAAAGCCTTTAATAAAATAATACCTGAATCTAGTGAATTACTTTAATGTTAATTAAAACTCAATGACATTTTGAAAAGTTGAATTTTATTCCATCATTTGTTTAACATCTCATTATGAATAAAATATAATTTTAAGATACCTTTAACTATAAATACTTTAGGAAAAGGAACAATATTTTTAATGGCCAGTTCGAGTGTTCATTAGATGATGATCATTAAACATCAATAACATATCCTAGTGAGAGGCAACTAACTACATGGCCTAGCAACCAGAGATAGATATGAATCCCTTATAACGGTAAGTGAGTGAGTGATGCTCTTTGTGCAGTAGTAGGCAAGGTAACTAAGGTTGATCAAAGTTGGTCATCCCCACTCTGCTAAAGATTGCAAATCTTGAGAATCCCTCGGGTAGTCACTCACTGTTCACATGGAAAAGACTTCTCTTAAATAAATAATTAAACTTAGGCGAGATTTTCACCTCATCATCTTCAAGGTTGTCACCACTGATGTCTTGACCTCTTTCATAAACTTCTGTCAGTCATTTTATTCAGTTCTATGCAGCAGTTCTCCAGTTATGAATTAGAAGAAAGATTTTGCATCTTCCATCGCAATGTCTAGCCAGTGCATTTTTAAGGGGGGGGGGGATCTCACCATCAAGCCCTATTCTAGTGATGTGTTTGGTTAACTCAATAACTAATAACCTTTTTTGTTTTTTTGAGAATTATGGTCCTTGGAAAAGGTTTAGAACTCAAGATTGCTTCTCCTTCCTTAATGGTCAATATTATTCTTCTAAACAACTTCCTTTCGAAGACCAACAGCTTTTTTTCCTGAGTACTCGAGATCGTTCTTCCAAACTTCAAAACCCTATGTGAGGATATAATGTACAAAGGTTTTGTACATAATTTTCTTCATTACTCTTTCAATCAGGTTGCTCTTCCTCATTTTGGCCCAAATAACACCTGCTTGCTTGCCAGTATCCTAATACTAATGTCATGGGAAAAACAATTGATGTAGGTTACTGTGGATCTTGGGTATGTGAAGGTTGGTATCTTTTCAACATTGTAGCGTTCGATTTTAACAAATTGTGCACATTGAATGCCTCTATCTGTTTTGTATCTGTGATAATAATAAATACAACAGTTTTTGTTATTGACATATCTGAGCATTTCCTAGCCAAAATATATAACAATACCCAAAAAGTAATACTCAATGTTATCAACATGGTAACATATCTAAACATCCTTCTCTTCAAGAAATATGACCAAGGAACTTATTATAACAATATTAGTATGAAATCAAAGATTACAATTTATCAAGCTTAAGTTAGCTATACAAACAATGCAATCAAAATGTTTAACCCAATATTGATACCACTAAATTCATAAGAAGCATTTACACCTGATGCAGCTCCCAAAATTTACAAATTAATTGACAAATTTAATCTTATACTCCTAAAGTTTTCAAATGAACTAACAAATTTAATCTTATACACCCAAATTTTACAAATTAATTACCAAATTTTATACTATACTCCTAAACTTTATAAATCTCAATATCTCTTAGGTTTGTTCATTAAACGTCCTGAACTAGGAACATAGTTAAGTTACTTGAATCTCTATCATTGGACCCAACCCAACACATTGGCTCTCTTGTTCTGGAACACAATCTTGTTCACCATTATTTGTGTTAGGTATTTTGGTGTCTTGGCACAAATGGCCTTTCTCAAGCCTCTATCAGATTTGAATTCAAGAGAGAGGCAGGTTATCCTCGGTTCATACACATCACTTAGCTCAGCTACCTCAATTGTCATTTTGAATCTAGCAACTATTGTTGAAATACTAGCTTCTAACAAAGCTTTACAAAGCTAGTTTCCAGTCAGATACTGCTATATCCAGAATTAAAAAATGTAATGAACAAATAACTAACAAACCAAATTTTTAGCGAAAATTGTTAATTTTTCTAGCTTTATACTTACATAGTATCTTTAAAGTTAGCACATATCTTAACAAGAAAGCTTTTCTTACTGAACACTACATAATAACAATACAGTAAACTGAAGTTTTGTAATTACTTTAGGTGAAGTATAAGAGTCTGGTTGTTGACATCCATTACTCGTGCGGAAAAGTTTGCTATCAGAATTATTTTCTGTCATATCCAACATGTCTCTAAAACAGATATTTTTGAAATTATTTATCTCAATAAAATGATACAACACCCATTAACATTAAGAAATACTAGATAGAGTTGATTTTAAAAATTAAAATATAGATACAACAGTGCAGAACTTAAGAAAAAATTCAGCAATCACATGGGTGTACAAGCATAACCAACCAATTAATAATTATTAGTTGAGGAATTTAATCTCACTAGATCTTTTGTCAATTTCTACAGGTTTCAAACCACAAAAGAACTTTTCTTAAATACTTAATAATATTTGAGATAAATTAAGTTAGAATATGACAATGAATAGAAATTGGACCATAGGGAGTCAAATTTTAGGGTCAAAGTACTTAAAAGTATGCTGTCCCCTTAACCTAGTGGTCAGCATGCTGAAGCCTACCTCCAGAAAACAAGCTTTGATTCCCGGCTTCGTCAGGGATTCTTTCTATGCGAGATGGGTATATTTCGGAGTTCACTTGGATAAAGATTTAGCGAATCATGTCATAAAAACAGAGTTGAAGGTTGAGAGCATCTTACAACCACCAACCAACTTGGCAACAAGTTTCAATCATCTTAAATATCAACCCTACCTCTTGTAAGTTATATTGTGAGGTTTTTTATCCCCACCCTAACTTTTGCAACAGTGATTGTGCAAAACTTGATGTAATTTTGAAAATTGTATATTGAAGGGAGTCATAGGGCTGAAATTATAGAAGGTTATGAATTACCATTTTGAATATTGTGTTAATTAATTTTATGAACCTTCCTTATCTGGTTTATACTTTTTAACCCTCAGGGTTTCTTCAGGTAAGAATTTAATTAATTAAAAAATTGTTTTCATTATTAAATAATAAATATATAAAACAAAAGCGGATGTCATCTTGAAATAAATTCAGTTTTGTCTCTCAGGCTAGAAAGAGTGGAGCATATCTAAGGCTGGAGATATGCTACCTTTTCAGTATGGACATTGGTGACAACAAACACTCTGATGTAAAGGTAACGTTTATTTAAAACTTATTTGAAATTAGAGGTAATTAAACTTTGAATATAATAGATCTTCTAGTATATAGAAGGTTCTAGTTTGTCTAATTTTCTAATTACGGTGGGCAAGAGGGATGTTTAGGTGATTAAACAAGTTACATATGATCCCTTAATTGAATCATGAAGTTAATAACAGAAAATAGGATTCTAGAGACATAACACTAGCTATTTCGTGAAGACTACAACAAGAATTTTAATAAGAGCTAACTTTAAAATTTATTGAAAAATACAACCAAAGCACATGGTTATGGGAACTACAGAGTTCAAAGCAATGCCAGTGGTAACCACAGAGCCAATAACCCAAAAACCTGCTGAATATTAGAGTAAATAGATCAAAACATAAACATGATTAATTTTCTATCAGCTTCTCTAAATCGGCGAAGATTGTGAAATCTATTAGGCAGGTCACAAATTACCAATAGGAAATCAGCTAAACCATGATCCTTTATCAGGGGAAGGAGAAGAACATGCAAATTGGAGTCGTGAGAAATGCCTCCTCTCTACCTCTTACAACTGTACCTTTCCAGAATTAAACCTCAAATTGGTAGTTTCAAATTTATTCATAAAAACAAATAAAAAGGAAACTAACTATATTGATTTGTAACACATGTGTTTACAACTTAACATTGCAAATAACATTATTTTCATTTATTAAGTAATAATGATGTCAAAAGAATTTACTTTAATTATAGTCACTTTATTCTTGAGTCTTTGAAGCATGTTGGTAAATAAAATTAATTGAAGATTCATTAAATGATACTACTAAATCATCCCATTGTGAAACTAGATTACAAGTATAATGACCAATAATTTCACTGATACTGAAGAACAATGTTAAAAAATGTATTGTCAAAATTATAAAATGGAAACCATCTATCTATAAATAAAAAATATACCACATAGTTAATTGTTTGTTTAGTAATGAAATTTCTTAAAAATATTTATATAAATATGTGAATTATTAATACATATCTGATTATCGAGTTTTCCAAACTTAATTTTTAATCAGAGAGCAGTAATAGTTTAGAGTAGAGTAATAATTTAAAAAAAAATCTAAAACGATAAGCTGATACCCTGGCCAGTAAGCATATATCAAGGATAAATAACAAACCTATCATCGTGTGAAGTGGAAACAGTGACCGTGTTAACGACGGGATTCGGACCTGCAACCACAGCAGCATATGCTGCGGCCATTTGAAGGTCGGCACTAACGTTATGCCTCGAGTGACTTCCTGACCTGGGACTTGCAGGGCATGAATTAGCAGCACTGTGAAAATATTTACTATTAAAATCATATTCAGAGCTACTAGTTCTTTAACTCACGCGGTATAATTAAGACTCTTGTGGAACACAAAACAATTTCAAATTAAAAATTTATATGTTCTAATATTAATACATTTTTCTCATCATAAACAATATCAAAATATTATATGTATTAACACACAATATCACTTTCAATAGCTCACTTTGCCATTCTCTAGTCCTAGAACAAGAGTGAATGAGTTAATAAATATAGTAATGTTTAAGTAGACATGTTATTTTTATGAGTATAAAGTTAATCCACAATCAACGCACACATCCTAGTATAACCTATTCAGTTGTATATGGATGATCCTACTTAAGTTGGATAACCTTTAAGAGGAAATCGCATCATTTTTTTATCAAGTTTAAATAATGTTGTAAAAACAATATTATGTAACAACTGTATTATTCCAGAAAAAGAACAGTAGCTGTACTAAGTATTTTTAATGTTTTTTGAGTTAAACTGAAGAATTACTTTCAAACAGAAAGTTCTATAAATTCTATAGAAGACATCAATGATTTATTATGAATTGCATGGTCCTGTGTTTTAAAGTATTCACTGAATTTCATATTCAATCATATACAAATTAAACGAGAAAATAAAATATAGTTCTACAGGAACATGTATTGTTTAATGAGCCAAAAATACTTATGAATTGATTACTGACCTATATAATTATTACTCCCGCCCTGGAAGATAAATTTATTTAGTACTTAAATTAGCTCCTAATGCCATGAGAGTTAAATGAGAAAAAAAATGGCAACCCATGGATAATCAACAACCTGGCAATGTGGTCCGCATATAGAAAGCTTAACTTAAAAATGTGCAACACTACCAACCACTTCTAAGCCTAGACAGCAAAACCTCATGAAAGTGATGATTAAAAAGAAATTATTATAACTTCTTAATAGAAGAGATATATTTGTACTGAGAGGTGGGTTACCAGAAGTGTGGGTAGTTAAAGTAAAAAGTACAGATTTCCGATTTTATTTTAAAACAATAGTATTTAAATAAAAAAATAAAGAAAGTAGAGGGGTTGTAGTTATCTCTTACTGAAAGATGAAAGTATTAAACTTTTAGATCAGTTGTGGCTTAAGGACAAGTTACCTAACTTTTGTGGAATCATCCATTTAAAAATATATCTTAAAAAAAGAACTGAAACATTCCTTCAGGACTAAAGAATATTTACTATTTTTTATATGAAATATCTTATTAGGATTCCATTTATGAAATGGAATCTTAAATGGAAAGTGCATTTACTTCCAATAATATTACTTTGTCAAACCATAATAATTTTTGCATGCTTGAAAAAAGGAAATGATGTTTTATATTTTAATTTATATTTATAAAAGCATATACACATCAATAATTATTAGACATAATATGCGAACCCGTTGGGTTTTATAATTATTAACTTACGAAATAAGACTTATCAAAGAGGTTTGAACCCAGTATCTTCTGGGCTCTGATCAGACGTACTGGTAACTGAGACCAACCCTGCCTCACCACCAACCCCAATAGTATTGGATGGGAAATCGACCTTATCAATTTCTAATGTCTTAAGTTAACAAAAATTATTTGTTTTTTTATGGCATTGTAAACATTAAATAGACTCCATAGTAGTATTTTTTGAAAGACTTTCATTCTGACTTCTCATTTTTCAAAGGTATAGGAAATAAGCTCAAGATATCATAAATAAACTAGGTGATGAGGCATAGTGATGGTTCAGTTGGCAGAGTGCCCAGAGATCAGGAGATATCGCGTTCAAATCACGGGCCTGTCAATATATTTTAGATTTGACAAATATGTTACTGTGTTACTGAAAAAAACCAATATATGAATGTCAATATTCTTCAATGATTGTGAAGATTTGCAGTAAGTCTATTTTAATTTCTTACTTACATAGAGGAAAATGAACATTTGATTGTTTAGAGTTAAAGATAAGTGACAATACATTACATTACATAAAACTAAGAATGTAACTTTTAAAAATATAAAATAATTGGATAAACTTTGCCGGAAGATCTTGATAATCATCATAATACACTTAAAATTACCATCACTGTGAGATTGCAAATCCATCCCATCTACTTGACATCTCAAGCTCAACTGTGAACTGATCATTGGTTTCTCAAGAATTCATTTTTTAGAGGTAATATATTATAAATATATGGTTCAAGTCAGATCCTAATTAAGAATTGTCGCATCTTACTTCCAACGTATTATTATACTATTATACTATCCAACATTAGTATACGTCGAGATTGACTGGTGAATGTTCCAACAATAAATTTACATTGACAAATATTAGGCCTTTCACTGATCTGTTTGGCTTATGTTGATGTTCACCAAAGAATATTGGCATTCGCTAATTCTAGTGTTTCACAGGAACATTTATATAAATTCTTGTATATCAATAATAAATTTCATAACAATTTTATAGTAATATAATTTATATTAAGATAGTAAATTGATTAAAATCTCTTACCTAATTGTGCCTGTTGGCGAGGGGAAAGGACTAGTAAAATTTGAATCTGGATCAGGGATGTTAATGCGAAGAGGGGGTAATGGTGTCCTCTGTTTAACATTTAGTGGTGGTCCAGATTCATCCACCAAAGATTGAAAAGAAAGCCTAATTGTCGTGCTAGGAAATCGCAGAGTACACCTGAAAATGTTTTTTAATAGTTTATAGATTTTTTCATAAGTATGCAAATTTATTCAATCTTTTCTTTCCACTTTTTATAAATTTATGGGGCATAACATAAATAGTGAGCTGCTAATAAATTCTTTCAATACTCATTATATAAATAATATTTGGGAAAATAATGAGGATATGGAGTATCTAGTTGATAGAGATAGGATCAACGATGTCATAAAGGTTCTTTATGCAAGATCATTACGACGTCTGGCCTCTAGACTTATTAATGGAGAAATAAATATTGAGCTTTAAATCTAAATAGCTTCTATGCCGTGATTTGAGGAAACTTAAAAGCCAAGTGGTGCCAATTTTTTTCACATACATTTTTTCCCCTCATGATATTTTACAAATAAATACATCTATCTAAGCATTTATTAAGGTGGTGTTAAATAATCTTTTTAGTTTTAGATAGATTAAATCATTTTTCTAACAACTAATTATCTCCTGTTTGATGCTGTAGATCCCATTTGAGCAGTTAGTTTTATAAGATAGATTAGGTTTTCCTGGGTACTATTGTCATTTTTTTGTAGATTTCATATTCTGTTCCTCATCTATCACAGTTGATATTTTGTATGGTGGTTACTTCCAGGTCATACATAAGGATGATCCCTTAGCTCTCCAATCTTTGCATTTAACTTTTCTCATTGCATCTTATAATAGCTAAATCAAGCATCTAACGTTTCTTGGAAATTTTTTTCCCCTATGAAGAACCTTCACATATAAAATAATAGTAAAACTACTAAACAGGTCTTTTTGTATTATTACCCACACAAGTAATTTTAATTCAGTAGCTGATAGGTGTATGTTTATACCCATCCATTCTAATCTCCCCATTAGGTGTATGAGTTGTTTATCATAACTATGCCTCATAAACACAATTTGTACAAAATGTAGCCAAGTTACAGGAAATACAATGACCTATTGTAAATAGATACATTTGTAGAATCTATATTGAATTCTGTAATAAATTTGTAACAAGGGGATATTGGGGGGGGGGAAGCCTCATAATTGAATTCATTTGTTATTTTATAAAACAAAAGCTATTATCAGCTGTACTGAGTGAAGCTAGGAATGGGGATTTACAAATTCTAAGGTTTAAAGGTTTTTATAGATACCAATATTAGCAGGGATGGCACGGAAATCACTGGAAAGGATAAAAAGCTGCTATTAAATCACAGTTGCATAAATGTAACATAAAACACATCTTTGCACTTCCCCATTTTCATTAGATTAGATTATAATGAGATTAATAGTGCATAGTGAAATCTTCAGATGCTGACATGCACTTTCATATGTGTAAAACCAAGGAGCGATTGGGTCAATTAAATTTCCAAGTGTGAATTTGCTGAATACAATTGACTAATGAAGAATATAAATTTTACAGTAAAATACCTTATACTATTATTTTTCAGAGAATGCTCATGAAAATTATGATAAAATTAATTGAGGTAATATTGACCATTAGTGAACTAATGAATAAATAAGAATCCTTCTTAATCAGCTCAGGATACCTTTTAAATGCTAATATAAAGTTAAGTATCTGTAGCCAATCTTCTGGCCAATGTATGTAAAATTTAAATTCTTCTTGCAAAGAAATGCTCAACAGAACAGTTAATGATGTAATAATTAATATAAACCAAGATACCATTCTTTTATGGACAATATAATTTTCTGACAACTTTGTAATGACTGTAGGACTTATAATTACTGTATATAAAAAAAAAAAAGCAATAGTAGTTAGGTTAGCTGGAGTGGTAAAATAGTTTCCCTTTTCAAGGATGAAAATTTGACAAACTAAGAAATTGTAAAAAATAATGAATATATAATAGCATTTCAGTATCTGAACACAAATGTAAATGTAATTCAAAAGGAATTTCTTTTATTGTGGCTCATTGATTTATATAGATCCTTTTTTTAAATAAATACACAACCTTATATTTATTTTTAAAATTTTCAATAGCCTGATCAAATCTATTTACAGCTGATTAACATCATTAAGAGATTGATAGAGTGTAGAATGATAACTGAATCAATAAACAACAAATTAATAATGATCTAGGGTGTTATGAAATAATTTAAAATGTTTGTAACTTAGTACACTAAGAAAAAAGTATATAATTGCCACAAAAAATATATTTGGCTAAATTTAACTCAGGATTATTTTTTTATTATTATTAAATTGAAAAATTAATCGACAAGGCATACTATTACACAACATTTAATTTTTAATAGGATAATCTAAAGGTCTAACCCATGGGATCTATCATTAGCCCCTTCACAATTTATTATTTCAGGCACTTTTAAAGTAATGAATACTAAAATTGGAATTAAACTGTCCAATAAAATTCCCAGGTTTGTACCTTTGATTTAATTGATTAAACTCTTGATTATTGATTTAATTCAGAATGATGAAACAAACATGATAAGACTGATAAACCAGTAGGGAGTTGAGGCTTTTTAGACATTCCAGTTAATTACTTAATACTGAAATTAACAAAATTTTATTTATACTGGTATATGTGATATTACAACCTAAAAGAAAAAACAACAACATTTAAGTATAGAAATAAAAATCTAATTTCTTTAACTCTACCAATAGACAGAATTACATTGTACAATAAATTTGAAATACAAATATAAAACATTTATTTAAACTGTGAATGTGTAACAAGTTTATGTATAACAAAGGTGATATAAACATAACAATGTAATAAAATCCATTTATCAACAGAATTAAAAAAAAAAAACCTGATATGTTTATTGTGGTAATTTTAATCAGTTGTGAAAATAGAATTGATTTATTTAAACCATAGTACACCCAAAATATCTGCTTATTTTATTAGGCCTAAAAAACAAATTATGAAAAAAAAATTTATATATATATTTGTAAAAAAAAATGTACAACTGAAAAGTGTCTTATTCAAACATAATTGCCACAACCCATCAAGTTATTATAAAAATTAAATTATTAAATACTAAATATAACTTAAAAACTCAATTCCTTCACCTCTGTGGATACAATAAAAAAATTACTGGAGTAACCTCAAAAAAACTCAAAAAGCTTTTTTTTCTGAATTTCATCATCTCATAATGGCAGTAAAGTTAATAAATTTCAAGTTGACAAACTATATTTGTAAAATTGTATGTGTTTGATATTAGATAAATTTGCTGATAAATGTGATATCAAATTGATTTAGTATTTCAACTTAATAACTTCTTTGAGTAAAATAGGCATTTTCATATCAATTGAACAAAAAAAAAATTAAACTTTGTTTCTCATTAATACTAATAATAATACTAGTATTTCAAGAAGCTAAGCATTGATGTGAATCTAGATAAATAATTTGCTTTTGTTGCCTTATGGCCTTCAGGTTGGTAAACAAGCTTGTTATAAACATGACCCTACCCACTCATAAGTGCTCTTACTCAACTATATTTACTTACGTTTTTGGTAACTGAAACGAAGGAGCTCCTTTCCTTTGAAAAACGCCATCCACAAATACACCATTTTTTCCATTACACACCATAAAAAAATGTGGATGTTCGAAATATAATTCTAAATGTCTACGGGAAATAAAACTAGAATGTCCCATATTTACATCGACTTCACCACGTGAACTGTTCCTTCCTATGATTATCCTTTTCTGCCTCACCAGATATTCAAACTCTCGTCCTTCTAATTTTGCAATCACAGTACCTTTATTTTCAGGGCTCCATTGAATTTTCGAAGGGCTAGCAGGAGTTGATTTGAGGGCTAAAAGAGCCCAGGCATCACTCTCCTGCGACCGTGACATAGACATCACGAACCTTAAACTTCAAACTATGTTCCTCCTGCGAAAACAGGGCTTAGGAGGAACTTATGATTTGTTTACCCACAAATCCGAAACGTGGGTGGCCGAGAAAAGAAACCACGTGACAATCGAGCTGCGCGATTCTGTCAAAACAAAACACTGACTATACAGAGAGCGTGTCCTACACTCCTCTGTTTACTCAACCATGGGCCAATCCCACTCCTACTCCAGCAGCGGCAAAAACCGGCATTATTCGAATTGAAATACGAATCGCTAAGAAAAACAGTATTATTCATCATATCCCACAACATTTCTGTTAAGAAGTTATGTACTGCTAGACAGTTTATTAGTTTGTTAACTGATATCTACACCTATATGGGACAAACCAATCAGATTGATACGGCCATTGAAACCAAGGATTATCTAAGCAGGTTTGCTCAAAATAACCTAACTTAATAAATATAAAACCAGTTTTTAGCACAATAAATAGAACGAAAATATTTTAGGTTTCCTTTTATTTTACCATATTTATGGCTTGATGATTAATTTAGTCACAAGAATTTTAATATGGCTTATCATAATATCAACAATATTAATGAATGTCCAAATTGCAAGTAACTTTTTATTAAAAAAAGAACAGTAAATTGAAAGAGGTATATATTACCAGGCTTTCAAAAATAAATGTTTTTAAAACCTCCTTTTAGTTGATTTTATCACTCAAGTGCTTTTAAGTGATCCCATTAGTTACAGGTCAGACTAAACCAGCTACAATGATTATTGTGAGCCACCTACCTAATAAATCTAAACTGAGGTCTTAGTGGTATATATAGTAGTCATTTCAGTTTAAAGGCCTGAATATGAAAGATAATAAATATTGACAGTGCTTGCAAGAATAACTAAATAAAATTAAACACAAGGAGATTTTGAAAAATATTATTAATTAATATCCGGAAAGTAGTCCAGATATCAACAAATATCCAATATTGAAGCATAAGTCATGCAATCCTACCTTTGTTCATGAATTTCCCCAATTTAATTAATCTTTTCAAACCCTTCCCCATAAGAACTGCATTCCTCCCAGCATCCATCATGTATAAACACAACCGCCCCTAATTCATGTTTCAGCTTATATATCTAACTTATTTATTTTTTCTGCATCATCGCCGAATAAGCACATGCTTTAGGCCCTAATTTTGAATGTCATTTAGTTATTATTAGGAGAAAGTAGTCTCAGAATTAGTACAAAATTATTATTATTGAAAGAAAACTTGTTGCAAGTTATATATGTATAAATGTATAAAAAATCTTTCTTAACAGTGATTGCAATCCAAGAACTGTAAATCCATAGTTATAGATATTATTAAGTCCTGAAATTAAACATGAGTGGGTGTGGATTTTTTCAGAATTGGAGCAGGTTGTTGAAAGAAAGTTGTATTTTTATTATATTTATTATTGGACAACATTTCAATCCAATTCAATTCAAGTCTATGCCTGCATCAGGTCATGATAGCAAGAAAAAAAAATGGAAATGTTACAAAGAGTATATAAAATGTTATTAAGAAATATTATAACAAGAAGTGGATATAAATGAACAATGCTTCAAATACTTCTCACCTTATTTTTTATTACCCTTTTCTCTTATTAATTTTGATTTCCCATCTTAACTAAATTGTTCCCATTTTACAAAATTTAAACTGATCAACAGCTTCTTTTTTTTACAAGCTATTAAATGCCTATTTATATCCACTTTTTATTATTAATTTGTATTGATAACAATTGTTACACTCTTTCTGTTATCGAGACTTAATGGAGAGGTACACAGTAAGAGATAACCTTGACCATTAATAAACGAATAAAAATTCAACCTCTTTTTTTCATCATAAGCCAATCCCCCAAAAATTGCTTACTTATATATTTAATAACATATATCATTCCTGTGATAGAAAAGTGATATGTCTCTAAAATTGACTACTTCGAGTCATTTATGGATGGTGAACTTATTATATTGAAATTTTTCCGACTTAATAGATCTTGTATTATTAATGACACAGAACCCACAATGAACAACATGGTAGTTAGTCACGAAGCAACCTCCACCATAGGGATTACTGAGAATGAAATGAGATAATAGAGCATAGACATATGGATTAAATGGCCAGGGAGGTGGGAGTATCTTTGTGTAAATCAGTCTCGGGATAAAAATGTCTGGAAATCTATCAGTATGAACATCACATACACGAATTAAAAAACAGAACGTCATTCCGACTGACTGTAGAGGGAAGTTGAGAAAGATGAGTAGGCATATCAAACAAGTACTCTACCCAGGGGGAAAACGGCAAGTTGCAGAAATGAGGGGGGGGGGTGGAAGAGGCGTAGGATGTACTGAAATATTTTTCAGTTAGATATGACAGGATAATGAAGTAGTAGAAGGCTTGATTTCTTTGAGTTTACAGAGCAACTCCTTCGATCAAAGGCCTCAGAAACACCAGAGCAATCATTTCAAATAGGGAGGAATTGGAATCAAGATTATTTTGTGACTATTGAAATGAAAACGAATCAACTTGCCTTTAATAAGAAAGGGTTTTTGATATTAGTAATAGGGATTGATGTGATTTGATACATTGTTGAGTGTTAAATGAAAGAATACAAAAAACTATTGGACTAGTTCCAGTATGAATAACATTGTTGTTCAAATGACAAATACACATCTGGCAAATAAAATAAACTATAGCAATATAATAAAAAAATAAAACAAAAACAATATTGTAATAACAATGTAAAATAAACTGTAAACCTCTATAGAAACGATAATAATAATTATGAAATAAAAATAAAAATTGTAAATAAAGTCTTCACCTATAAGAAGTAAAAAAAAAAAAAGAACAAGTCTGTGCAGTAAGACATTACATAAAAAACAAGAAAGGTACAAACTTGCAGCCAACATTTATTTAAATATAGTAACCTTAAAATAAAAATAGTTAATACAAAAATAAAAGTCTGGAAATATAAAATAATGAATGAGTGAATTAGTCCCAGACTAATGAGCGTTTCTTTGGATGGCGAGGTGTTGAATTAGAAGAGTTTTGGAGGTTCATAAGGGTGAAGCATGGCAGTCAGTAGGTCACTACCTTAGGTTAATAGAGCAAGCAAGGAAGGACTGATCTTATGCTGCAGTTTTGTGGGCAGGGATATAAAGATCCCTAAGACGGTCATGTTTCGGGAGCGGAATGAGGTTTTTAAATGTAAAATATTGTTTTTATATGGTGGGTGACGTGGATAGATTATTTGAAAAATAAATGAACCGAGGAAATATTGTGCATGGAAGGAGGAACAGCCACCCTAACTCGGAAAGATAGGGAGCGCCGCGGAGTTGCAAAGACAAACAATGATGAATGGTGAAATATGCCCCCCCCCCATATCTTATGAGGAATTAAGGCTAAATACACGCTCTTAAGTTTGGAATTCCGCCACCAGGTAGCAGCACAAAATAATCAAAATTTAAATTATCTCTAAAAACCAAATGAGTGATCCGATTTTAGATCTGAAAACCACTTATTGTTCGTTTTTACGTAAAAGTGACGGAAATTGAGTAAGTACGACTTACAATAATAGTCAGGAAAATCCCATTTTGCAAAGATTTTAAATGTCCATAAAAGTATTTTGGGATTTAAAAATACTGGTTACAACCAGTTCGCAACTTATAAATTATATTTATTGGGAAAAAAATTACTAAAATAGCAACAATAGCATCTGTCTGAATCACACAGCTAAAAATTTGCAGCTTCTTTTGGCTCATACAGGTAGGGAGTAAGATGGAGATGGATAATGTATCCATAAATAGCTGTGTTTATGAGGCAGGTCTTAATCGTTCGTTCTCTTTTCATTCTAATAGGTTGGACAGACGCACAGTGGGGTGGTTGCACAGATTAGGTGGACAAAAATACAATTTCAAATCGGCTGAAACATTATATTGTCTTATTGAGAGAGATTTGGGGAGTAAATATAATCTTTATTCAACGGCTCGAGTTTACCTAAAGTGGTCTAGTGAGTTACCGAATCTTCTTCGTACAATCGTGCACATTCAGAAAGATAACGATATTTTCGTTTCGCATTCTTCATTTTACTCATCTGTTGAATACGCAACAGGCCCCACCTATTATTATAGATCATTCAAGTTTAGGTAAGTGTTTATTAGTTCATGAAATTCCAGAGAAATATTTCTTAGTTATGTATTTTTTTTTTAAATAACGAAATATTTAATGGTTTCTTTAATTATCCACATTCAAATTCATAAGACTCAAAAGTACCAAATACCACGATGATTATTATTTTTTCTGAAACGATGAGTTATGTATGTATATTCATCAAATACCATACATTTTTGCGCTAAGGCTTTAAATTTAATGCTTTTAACGAGTTATTCGACGTGTGGGCTAACTGCTATGAAAAAGGAGGAGGAAAATAATTTACAATAATTGATATATTGAATGTGGGAGCCAGTCCAAATCCTACTTGAAGATCTGAACTGGGTCATATATCTTATACGTTAATTCACAAAAGGGGTTGCAATGGGAGTGAGTGCGGGACTTAGCAGCTATAAGAAAAATTTTAAGGACGAATATTTATTTGCTATTTTATTTGTACCAACAAAACCGAATACATTTTCAAAACAAACCATTTTAAATCATATTATGTTCACGAGTATATATTTATATACACAGTACGAGAGAAGAAAAAAAATGCTAAAATTCGTGATTTTTTCCATTTTTTAAATTAGCCCAGAATTTCATTTCCAACCCCACATTTCATATATTCAGTAGCAAGTGATTTACTACACGATGAATTACCTGAGTCGGTGAGGTTGGGTGTCAGAGGAGGGATGTTTGACCAAGGCAGCACGATGGCTAATACTTTCTCCCAACAAGAAGACAGCCAATACAAAGTAAGGACAATACGTAATACCTTCGCTTTACTTATTTTTTACTTCTGTACTCCTGAATGATATTCAATGGTTTATTATCTCTTGCCTTACAAATATGGCATTCGAACAAGTTATAATTACTATTTTTGAGTACAAAACAATTGTATGATCCAAAACGATCAAGAGTGATCCGTAGCTATAAAAAGGCCCTATTCATCACGATTTCTTTAGAACCACCAATCCAGTGAATATTACTTATTCACGCTGAAATTGAATGGATATTACCGTATAGTATTGTTTTTGTGAATAACAGGTTTGAGTATAAAAAGTTAAAAAATCAACTCCTATTCATATACCAAACAATCTTACCCTAGAGCAATTTTACTCAAGACCAAAGATCTCTACAAAATGTATAGACTTAAGAACTTTTATCTACCATAAATACCCTAATTCTTCAAGCTAAGGAACGAAACCTTCCAAATCAATTACCTGTAGCCTAATCTTCTCAATTAACTTACATTATCCTAATTTTTATTTTCTCGGAAACAGAAGTGAAGTACGGATTATCAGCTAGGGGTGGCCAACCCAAATGTTGTTCATTAAGAATCCAATCAGATGATACTGAATTTAATGCAATTTGTTTAGTATTGAAAGAAGATTGTATATTTTCCTTATTCCGTTTGTGGGGCCTAACTTTGTGAACACCCGTGGGAATGTCTGTACTACTGGTGATGGGTCATTATTAGGACTGCCCAGGGTTATTCACATACCGTTTGTAATCGCATTGCTAATTTCTGCAGTATTGTCCTGATCTACAGTTGTATTTCGACTAAGAAAATCTAGATGGGTCATTTTTGAAGATAAATGAATATTCGATGGAAAAGTGATAACTATGTAAAAATGCCCACCATTTATGAACTGGGGGAATAAGATCTTGTTTACACTGTGTAGCTTTCAATGATAATCAATCCGTAATTACCTTCAAAGGGTATCTATTAGGAAAATGGTTAAAATGTTTAATGTCATTGACTACTGTTAATGTTTCTGAATCCAAAGATGAAGCATTATTACTGATCTACCTGTAGAGCGGGGTGGATGGAAAAATTTCGAATAAATCGTCTGAGGTAAGAAGATAAATAAAAACATTGTCTCAAATATCGAAGGGTGGAAGAAGGTGGTAAGTCAGTCAAGGCCTCAACTTTTCACGTGTTTGGACGAATCTGACCATCTTGAACATCATAACCAAGATAAGTAACCTTTGTCGATATGAACTTTTAGTTAAGTTAAGGGAGAAACGTTTGTCACAGCGTGTAATACTATGTCAAGTTGTATTTGGGAAAACCTCTGGCTAGATTTGAGGAACTACAACCGAATGACAATGGGACGCAGGACGGACACACTGCTTTAGTCTAAATATCTACTCCGGAGAGCTTACTCCAATATAGAAAACAATGCTTAAAAAAAACAAGGTAAGCAATGGCATTATTGTAAACGTGGATGTAGTTCTTAATTAAACTCTTTAAACGCTCAGAATTTATTCAGAATCCTGAACTCAAGAGACACTTGAGATGCTGTACATCTAGATCCTTTGCTCTTTCTATTGCTTATTTGTATTTTCAACCTGGAAGGGGCTGTATTTTCCAATGTCTTACCAATACTAAAGTGATGCTGAAGGTGGTAGTGGGCTCCACACACACTGATATCATTTTGAAGTAATGGACTTTAGATGAACAGGAAAAAGGAGAACACCGGGAAAACATGTAGTAGAAAGAACCGGCACGCCGCACAGTAGAACGAAAAGGACCAAAAAGCACGACATCGCGATGCTTGGGCCCAAATGAAAATGTTTTTATGACTCAAAAAACAAGTGAAACTGTTTTATTTATGATTGTGTGAAAAGCCTTTTAAATTTAATTTTTTACGAAGGCGGCAATTTAAAAAAGTCCCAAATTGAAAATGGACTTTTTCCTTAGTTATTTCGAGGGACATGATTATAAATCATATCCTCCGTGATCCACCTAGGGCCAGTATTTTCGTCCCTACGGATATTCGAACAAGTTGTAGGTACTAGCTTGTCCTGCAACTGGACATCCTTCTCAACTTCTGATGATTTTAACAATCGTATTGAAGAACAATATGGAACAGAAGTAATTGGAAAAATGCCATAAACCAAGTTGAAGCAATATATATATCAAATAATAAATGTTTTATACATATAATTGTATTGGTGATTGCATTGACATTAACACGATGAATATTGGTTTGAAAAAATATGTGTATATACATATAATATACACTTTTTTTTACATAACTTTAGTTGTAGGTATCTAATTGATTCTAGGTTTTTTAAATTTTTAGATGTGTAATGTGAGTGAATTTTGGCACAATTATATTCCGTGTTATATTCCTACTATTTTTCGTTTTTTAGAGGCAATGCTAGCTAGCATTTTAATGTGCATTGCAGTGATTTAATTAGATACTTTTTAACATTTCCACCAACTTGCAGACTTAGCCAAATTAGCAAAGAAAATAATTTTTAAATTAAAGAAAAACAAAAATGTTCAATAAAATAACTTGTTCTTACAAGTTTAACCTACTTAAAAAAATAAAAAGCATTAGATAGTAACAAAATGTTTATGAGTAGAAATTTAGATACTATTATAATTATGCGTTTCTAGGAGTTAAAGGACGTCCTTATCATGTTCGAAGTTAGTTTTATTGTGAAATTTCAAAAATTCCAGGTTTAAGCATAATGTCTTGATTTTCTCATTCTCACTCCTTTTGTTCCTCGCCATTGAAAGCAAAAGGATAGCAAATATCAAGTTATTCTGAAGACATTTACATGCTTTATGTCCATGTACACTGAAACTCACCTTTTGCCCTAGTGTGCACCGTTACTATCAGTTAACACCAGTAATCATAGACTCTCTCAACATACTTTTCTACTTATTTAAAGATAAGAAGATTCATTCTTCTTAAGGTTTACCTCTTTGTTTTTATAATCATAACCTTTTAAATTGTTGCCGCGGTAACGTTCAATAAAAGCTAGTTATATGATAAAATGAAGTGATAATTCACGCTATTAATTGCCTGGCATATTCATTTGATTTATGATATATTTGCAGTTTGTATTAATTTATGTACTTTAACTGGAGGATGGGGATTGAAGACTTATTAAAGTAAATTTTATTGCAATTTTTTTTCTTATAGTTTTTCACCAGTCATTTTGTATACATTTCTTGAATATATTTTTAAGTGGTGCTGAGTTAATTATCAATCAGAACGCCCCTCTGAAAGAATTGCCTGCCAAAGGCTTGAAAGAATTCTGTCCTGATAACTCATGGTTAGAGAAAAAACAAATAGAAAAGAAATTAGAAGAAAGGTTCACTTTCATTAATACAGCCAGAATTGAAAAAAGGTAAGAATTTGTTTGTTAATTGAGTTCCAAATTGATATTGATTTGTGTTTCAACTTAGTAATTAATGGCATAAATATGCATGATTCTGCAATAAACTGTTACCAGTCCTAATGGACCATGGCCATAATATGTGTTTTATTTCAGGATGCATTCCTTTCTAATGTGTAACTTGGTCCTTGTTCTTTATGCCTAAACCTGTATATTTTGTTTATCACAGCTTTTATAAGTTAGTATTTTTGTTTTAGTAAGAATTCTTTGGATGTCTCCAATTCTGAAGGTTTTCGCTACCATAGTTTCTACTATTTATCAGCTCTGTCAACTGTCTTTTTTTCTAAGCTATGTCGAGCTATGCCATTATTCACCTTATTCATTTGATTTAATGGGCACAACTCGGTTCCTCTTGGAAGAACAGGGATAGATATGGTTAGGTAATCTTTGCTGTATAGAACACAGGAGAATTGCCAGAATTAAGTATAAAACCTTTAAGGGAATGGTCTAGCAGACTGAAACGTAGGCCATAATTTGCAGGGACCCAATTGTCTTGCATTCAATTCTCAACTGGGTGTTCAGATTGCACTATGTGGTTGATTCTCAGGATTGATTTAGCAACATATTTATTTTATTAATCAACAAACCAAGATATTTGTATGTCATTTATCTCTTCCAAATCACCGAAGCAGCCTTGAACTAAGTCCTCGTTGAACATTTAAATCATAGCAAATGTCTCCATTGAGTGTAAGATTTTTGTTTTATGTCACCACACGTCAGCCAGAAACATCAATTGGCCTAATTTTCGCAACATTTGAAGTTTTTTTTGTTCTCCAAAGTGGTTCACCTCCCAGAAATAAAAATGAAAGTTCTTATCCAGCTATTCCACCGCACTCTAGTTTGGTTTGTGTTGTCCAAAATTACATTCTAGTAATTAACTTCAAGCCGAGCGAATGTCAGTGGTTTGGTAGTAAACCTTTCTTGTACCTTGGTTGCTAACAATCCTCCTGACTTCCCCCCCCCCCTACTCAGAGTGGCTACTTAGCTGTTGGGTGAAAGCTGTGTAATAGTGAACTGTTCCATGGTCTCATGAACTGTGAACCTTGTGTTGTTAAACAGAAATTATATCGATAAGCCGAGCAAGCTCATTCATTACTGATTTGATTAATTTTATCGATATTGATCATTTTATTTTTAATTATATACAAATCATTTACATGATTACTTTAAAACATTTAATTGTATAAATTTTGTATAATTAGTATTTTAATTTATTTTTTATTTTCAGCAACAACGTTTCATTGGCAATATGGGTACCAGAACTGTCTAAAGCTAAAGTATTAAAAAAATTAGGAAAATTTTGGGAAACTATCGGGCATCATCAAAATAGTGAGGATTGGTTGTTGCCAGAAGAGGTTCTATTCCTAGTTGAAAATGTGAGAAATGCAAAATTTAACATCATTGTATGATATGTTTAGGTCCATAAGTATTATCCGGATAGGAATATGTGTAATTATAAGCACCCAACCAAAGGGTTATATTATATTCCTGTGTAATCAGAAACTGTTGTATTATTTAAATTTAATAATTTAAACTTTTTCATCAGCAATGAATGAATATTGTTTTTCAAATGCTTCTTTATACAGTCAGTACTCTGCATTCACAGTTGAGTACTCTCAATATTGTTTCTTTCAATACAAACAGTTACTCTGTTGGTCATTTGAGAAAGCTGACGTTCTTGGCCATGTATATTAGCTGTTGCCTCCTTAGATCGGATATACTGCTGTCCTTCAACTGAATACAAGGTAAGCTGTTGTTTCTCTTCTGACTTCAAGGGTGCCCCGGTTTACCAATTACAAGCCTTATTAATTTCAATTTCTATTCTATTGCAGACATTTAGAGGTTCTATTTAAGAAAATATACATTTTATTGAAGGAAATATATATATAAAGTCGAACCTCTGTATATTCAAAAACCTCTACATATCAGCTATTTTTATGAACCTTCAATTTTTATTAGAAAAAATAATCTATATAACAATATAAGTTCTACATATTGAACAAAAAGTCACATTTAAAAAAATATAAAATGCATCTGTCACCAAAAAGGGCCCTTAGTTAAGAAGATGGTTCATAAGAATAGGTGCATTTGTTTTTCTTTATGCATTCAATTTTAAAGAATAACATCTTTGCCTTAGATTCTTCCCACTCCTTACAGTTTGTATCTTCCAACACTCCTCCTCAGCATGTCTGATATTTTAACTGCCGGTCACATAAATTCCCAATCCCTACCTACCCATTATGATGGATTCCTTCTATATTTTACGAAAATACTTTTATATATTATCGCTGTCTCCAAAACTCTGTCTAAACTCAACATTCTCCCCTCGCTAACTACACCTTAATTATGCCATGATAAATTTGGCTGGATTGTTGGTCTTGTGAGCCTTTATGTACACAACAGACTGAAGACCTGAATCCTTGACCTCTCACACCTATCTGACCATCCACACATCATCATTAACATGAAGTACCTTGTTGAAATTACCTACAATGTCCATCCCCTCCTGTATAATGTTGTGTATTGTCTTCCTCAGGTCCCTATTGAACCGACTTTTGAAATAACCCTTGTAACTTTGGTCCTTTCTACTCCAATATTATCATGTACGGTGCCAACCTCTAAATTGATTCCTATGATAAGCTAAGAAAACCTGTTCCTTTTGCTCATTCTTTTCATTGTTCCTTTCACTCATCTATCTGTAAAGACTGATTCTTGGTTGGATCTCCATGTTATCCAATTCTCTTCAACTTTCCTCTTCTCAGCTGCCTGGTGCTTTTCTGTCCTCTCATGACCTAATCTAAATTTCTTATAATGTCTGTATCCCATATTTACTTCCTAAAACCATAATCTTCTGCAATCTAGACACTCTTACCCCTGCAAACAGTCAACCGGGTCTAGAAGCCTTGGATTGAAATTACCTCTGCTCTGCAACTGTAATTGAGTTGGTGGGTATCCTCAATGACAACCTATTCAGTATCTACAATGCCTATGCACCTCCCCTCAAAACCTTTGATTGACCGTCAGGTCTTTGGATGTGCCAGAAATCAGGATTCTGCATATAAAAACTTGAGGCTACCGAAAGAGAAATCAGACACATAAGGTTGTAAGTAACTAATTAGATTTTAAGGTGCTCTGCAACTTAACCAAGGCAACAGTCCAGTGTGTAAAATCTAGTGCCTTCTTTAATGAAGACTTCTCTAGGTGCCATATCACTGGGTCTCGACCTACAAGAGTATACTCAGGACAGGTCTGATGTATGGTGCACCACTTTTTAGTCATATGATGGAAGAAACAGCTAAAATGGCAAGGAATGATACTGGTCTGCCATACAGAAATTATAAATTACACAAAGGCTTTGATTTTCTGAACTTTTGACCAATCTTGTGTGTTCCGTAATCATTCACTTTTCCCTGAAAACATCTTTAAGTCCCAAGTGCAGAGGAGAGAAGTGAGAGAAAAAAAAATCTAATAAGACCCATTTAGTGGCAGCTCGGGGAACTACACTACCCCCTCCATCTCACATGACTAAGTAGATTCCAGTCCAAACCAGAAGCAAGTGTATGTATTTTCATAGTTTACACCTTTTTTCTCTACTGCACCATTCTTTACTGTCAGTAGATTTCATTCAACCTCAAGGTGTAGGATGGAGAGAAGAACAGAATGCTGGCCAGCAACATCAAAATGGTATCCATCATGGACTAACCACTTTTATCAATGCATTTAACTCAAATTAAATTCACCTAAACTTCAATCAAAATCCAACCCTAGCTTCATTCATCACTTCAGATCCATCTTTTCTTCAGTCACCACATCACTATGTATATCCATTTATTTTTGTCTTATATGAAGCCACTAAGTTGTTATTAACCTAATATATTCCTGTCTTAACCAACCCCACCTTAATCATGTACTTTTCAGCATTACATTTCATTATCATCTTGTATCTAAGTGTTTTAATTCATTTCTTTCAATTAATTAACCATTAATATTCAGTCCATTGAATTATTATTTCAATTCTCATGTTTCACATAACTTACTAGCACCTAAAACTCACGTTTAGATCTTTGAGTAATATTTAGCTCCTTCTAAATTACCGAGATCAACACGATACCCTCTCCACCCTTCCCTCATCAATGGCAAAAAGTGGTAAATAGGTGCATCATCTAGGTTTAAGTTAGTTTTAAGACTCAGTATCAGACTCATTTTGTAACCTGAAGACGAGACCCCAATCACCTGGTCTTGTTTTCATTCTATAGTTTCTTTTTACCATAACCCAATATTGTTAGCTTGTAAGAACCTAAAATGTAGCACAAGGATCCCATCCCAACCAATTTACATACTTGTATATATTTTATTAATAAATTAATAAATATGGGTTCAGAAGAGAATGAAAAATAAAAAAGAGTCAGTCTTATGCTGCTAGACTTAAAGGGAGTTGTTTAATAGATTTTCACAGAGACTTCCCTATTATAAATCATTTTTTTTATTAGGTAGCCATTTTTTAATTATATACAATTTTTTTTATCCTGTGTTAATATGAAATATTTGAAATGGATAAAATTATGCGCTAGGTCGATCTAGAATCCTCAGATCATTAAATGAAATAAACTATTCTTTATGAACTTTTTATAAATGTCCAGTGACTCCTTATAAATGAGAAAGTAAAATTTTGGAAATTTTTTATTTTTTAGTGCGAACTTCAGCTTATTTTGGGTGACATTTGTGCAAGTGTTGAAGATTGTTATGCTTTGTTACTCCAGGAAGAATGTTGCACTCTTGAAGAATATAGGATTTATTCCTATCTTTGTAGAGCAGGATTAAGAGTAATCCGACATGCACCCTCTGTTACTGTCACTCCTTATGAACAGCAGGTAAATCTTGATTTAGTTTTACAAAGGCATAAAAGATCTCCGCCTCGCACATGTGAAACAAATTTCAATGATAGTGAAGAAAATGAAGTAACAATTATTGATGATGATATCAGTATTTTAAGTAATTCTACTGGAAAAGATAATGAAACTGTTCTCAAAAGTATAACTCAAAATTTTGATCTTGTTGAAGTTATAGAAATTGAAGATGATGTAGACACAAAATCAATTAATGAACAAGTGTTTGACTGTGATGATGATTCTAGTGACATCATATGTATTTCATCCCCTTCTTACATTTCTACAGATCAGTGTAGGTTGTGGTATCCAATACTTCAGAAAAGTCTTATAAGACCAATAGAAAACATTATAGATTTGTGTGATGATTACAACATAGATGTATTTAAAGAATTAGCATGTGACAAGCTAGATTTAATTAATGCTTCAAAAGCTAAAGTACTCTCTCTTTTGCCTGATGCTGACAAAGGTGTATCTATTATTCATTCACCAGACAGTCGGCTTTTACCAAAAAATGTAGTACCTAAACATTCCGAATATAAAGTAAATTTGAATGTTAGATCAGATCACTACTCATCAACTAATTCTTATCAAAAACGTTCATTGATGTCTAGAATGCCTGAAAGATTTATGCGAAGTAATGTGCACCTTAATCATGAATTTGTGAACAATCCTTTCTTTAGGCAAGCTGAAGAAATGCAGGCTATGGCGATGAATATGATACAAACTGCTTCTACATTAATGTCCGCAATGGGTTCTCAAAATCCTAATGAACTTTGGAATTATGTTGATGGAAGAAATCAAAATTTTATGCATTTTCGTCCTAGGTACAATGCCCATCCAATCTATCCATATCCAAGGCCATATTATCGTTTCCCCAGAAGAAATTTTAGGAGAAGATATCCTTATGAAAGATGGGGGGATAACAGATATGTTAGAAGAAGGTATGAATCTAATAAAAATCCCAACAATATTGAGCTTTTTCCATCAGCAACATCTAGTTTTTCAACAAGATCAAAAACTCAAATTGTTGTGCTTTCAGATGATGAAGAAACGGTCAATATAATTGATCCTCTTCCAGATCACCTAAATGATGGGAAAAGAAAGAGATTAGATTCTAATATAGACATAAGTAAAAAGCTAAAAACTGAGAATCTTGATTCATTGACACCTTTCAAAGATCCTTCAAGATGTTTGGAAACTAAACATGATATAGTTGTTAAATCTGAATCTGAGGATACAAGTTCACAAATAATTGAAGACAATAATCCAGAACAATCCAGTAGCTCATTGAATATTAACAAAATTGATGAAGAAGAAAATGAAACGGTTATTGATATTCAATTCAAAAATAATTGTAGTAACAATGTTGAGACAATGCACATTGTAGGTGATACAGAAATAGAATGTTTAGAAAACACAAATAAATCAAATGACTTTATCACTTCTCATGAACTTAAAAAGAATTTAGAATGTAATGAAAATTTAGTAATAGAGCAAATGAATGATAAACAAAATAATTTACAAAAAAACAGTTCCATGAAGGAAACAATTATAAAAAGTGATTATGCTGATAGTTTTGTGGGCGAGGGTTCAAAAATTTCAAGCGATGATATGGAAAGTTTTAGGAAAAATGATGGTTACATTTTAACTGATTCAAATCTGGGTTGTGTAAATATGGAATCTGACACACATAAAAGTAGAATAACATGCTGGGAAGAATATAAAAACATAGAAGACCCTCGACCAGATGTTAAAGACGGAGATGTTGAACCATCAATAAAATTAGAAGAATGTATTACGTATGGTAAGGAAAAATTATAATAATTTATGTTTATATATAGATTTTTCACTGATTATTCTGACATTAAGGATAAAATTTTGTTTGCAATAGTAGGTTAGCTTAAGCACTTAAAATCTTAATTTGAGAATGGATTTGAAGGCTTTCACCTTGTATATGTAAATACACGCTGGGTGCAAACAAATACAATTGTATGTGGTGTGTTAGTCATTTAATTAGATGAAATTTTAATGTTAATATTAAATAGCTTAGAAGGTAAAAAACAAAAAAATTATGAGGATCTTCTAAAACTATTAAAAAAACAAAAACAAATATACGTAGGTCTTAAAACATACACAATGAATAGTGTAAAGAGAATTATATATATTATTCAAATATTTATTATTTATATATATTTTAATTATATATTTTTTCATATAATTTAAAACTTTATATTTAACTTTTACGTTATCTCAAGGTTCTGTTAATAAAATTATAGGAAACTTCTGGCAAAAGGAATAATGGTTTTATTTACATACATTGATTTAAAAATTGATGTACAAATTAATTACGTACGTAATAAATAATACTGTTAAACTAAATTTACGTATTTATACTGGCCATTGTTTCTTTGTGTTGATATCCTCGATGGTCGTCTTCTATTGCGTGATTCGGATTGTCTTCCTCTAATCTGCATCGCATGATCCAGATTATCTTACTTCAGCATCCTTTCTTCTCGCGCAGGGTGAAAGTGAAAAGGTCTGACCTCGTGCACTACGAGGCCGCAGCGTGGGTCCCGTCTCTTCGGTCCCAGATGAAAGAGTGAGTCTTTTCGTCCTTTGCCGGTTCATATATATCTGCATCTCTCCGCTGCCTTACTGATCTGTCAACTAGTTATTTAGAGCCAGTTGTTTAGGATATTTATACTTTGCTTAATTTTGAAGTTTATAAAATGAAATATTTATATTAAATTATTGATATTATTTATATTAATAGTTAATATAACGACAATAAAAACGTTCATACTTTCATAGGCATGAACCACGGATCGTTATTACGTTCTTCAATGCTCGCTAATTCCAAGTTTATTTCAAAGACACAATCAAAAATCATAACATTAAAATATCATAACAATATATTATAGCCTATATGCCAATATTGAGTCCAGGTTCAGATGAAGTGAATACGTCGTTGGCTGGAAACATGAGGTTGTCTTTCACATTCCACACTCTTGTGTGAGGTAGATGCAATATGAAGAAAGGTTACTTTCTATCAGCATGTGATGCAGCTTCCAACATAACACCCCTGGGATGATGAGCAGATCAATCTGGATAGATGCTTGGAATTATCAGAGTGTGGTCCCACATGGAAAATCTTCATGTCTGAGCAGAGACTAACCTCAGGTTGCTAGGTTACTACCACAAGACCCCTGACCCGCATGGGGTGGGAGGTATAGAATGCGCTCATAAACGATTCATTAACACATTCACATCTGTCGCATAATGAGGCTGCAATACTTATGGAAATAATAAATTTACCAATAGGGTAGGAATGCTATAATTTTTAGCATGTAATTTATTTGGTGCCCAATTGGAACTCTGAAAATTTGTGAACACCATAGTAATGAAAGTTTTAATAACTTTTTGTAATCACAGTCCAAACAAATATTATATGTATATTACTAAACAGGATGTCAAGATCTTTAATTTGACATTTTAAACATTATTATAGGAAAATAATTAGTTTTTTTATGCAAGTAATTAATTTTGGTTTGATATTTTTTCTAATTTGTGGTTTTCATCAACATGAAGTCCCTTTAAAGACAGGAAAGGTAGGCTTCACCACCAGGAACCACTTTTATCTACAGAGCTACAAGTACAAGAAAACTTAAACCATATGAGTCCTTTCATTATTTTAACTGGCCAACCATTAGTTTTGATTTAATCACCGTAAAAAATATTACAATTGTTTTATTTTGAAAAAGTCAGCTTATCTATGCATAATTTGATGGCATTCGGTAATACTTTTCAAGTTAGCCATTTGAATAAAGTATTCATTTTGTTTGTTAAAAAAAAACAGAATCCCTTATGTTTTTAACAGTGTCTATCTGTTCTTGTCTTTGGTTTCCCAGTTCAAGCTAGAGGCTTGAAAGTTTACTAGGAGGTCCTATAATATTAAGAAGATATATGAAAATAGCCAACTTCATGAAACATGATAAAGTGTCATTAATTGCTTTGTTCAACTTTGTCTCTCAATTTCTTAAACCTTTGTTGAGGGAGATATTTGATTGTCTGAAAATGAACTTTTTCAGAAAACAAATCTTTGCATTCTTTTTTTAACAGCCATATTTTCGGAACATTTATTATATCTCCTTTAATTGTTTTCTGAATCTAACTATTCTCAAGATGTATATTGGCCGATAGGTTAAATGTTAGCTATTAGTTGTATATGTATTAAAAATTAGTTTTCTTCTTTTCTAATAAACCTTATTATTAATATACAATGAGATATTAGACTGAAAGAGATGGCATAATTTAAATTAAAAAAAAAGTATTATTAATGATTTGTCATTGGGTTACTTAAGTACCTCCAGGCATCAGCTAGAATTTCCATAACAAGTGAAAAGTTCAAAACTCAATATTAATGTTTTGAAGATATAATTTTATTACATCAGTGCCTAGTACCTACTCATGTTATGTGTAATTAATCAGGAAGTCGTGTAATTAATCAGATCTTTAATTTGATACCTTAACTCATTGGGATAAGAAGGTTTAAAATATTATTTAATACATTTTAATTATTTTTCATGGGATTGCTTTTATTTTTAGCTTCAATGAGATATAAATTGGACTGAACTTCTCATGCGAAAAATCTTGTATTTTTATAAAAACTGAGTATAGTTTTAGCAACTTTTTGTGATTAAACTCCTATAAACCCCAACACTTGTACTTGTTATTAATCAGAACTGAAATCTTAAATTGGAGATACTAATCATTATTATAGATATCTATTTTATACTTTCTTATTTCCAAGTAATAGATTAATTAATTACCGTACATCATCATCAGGGACATTTACTGTCCATTCGCCAAGCGAATGCCTCTGAGTTGTGGGGAACAACTAGCCAATGTTCCCCTACATCTTGCCCCCACCCGCCTTACTATCTCATCATGTACCGACCTAACGACATCACTGATCTTTCGACTCATGACTTCTCTTGTAAATTTTTTCTTCTTTCAAATTTATTTTAGGTCCTTTAAGTTTGAATATTTCTAATAGTGAAGCAAATGATAGATATTATAAATACTTGTACTTGAAATTTAAATAAATAGGTGAAAATGTAAAAAATAGAATTCAAATAATTGTAGGAAAAAAAAAACTCAATTGGGTTAAATTTACAATCGTAGGGTGGATGTTGGATAACTCTGTGGTCCTGGTTTTTGGTGATTTTGTCCAATTCATACATAATAAAACTTTCTCTGTGACACTTGACTAATTCTAATAGTTCTCATTTCACTAAATCTTCTTCAGAATCTAAATTTTTTTATCTTAGCCAGTCTTGAATCTTACTTTTTCCTTGAGCAAGCGTTGGGGCTTTGTTAACTTAAACTGAATAATAAGGGGGATTGTCCATCACAATTGCCGAATTTGAAGTAATATGTTCTAAAAGATTTATGAACCATTTCTTGAAGATCTTTGCGTTCATTTCTTCGTTATAGTATCCATGTTATTTTGATTGAAAAATAAGTAAGAATTTAGGAATAAATTCATTACCTGTTCCAGTATGAACAACAGTTAAGTGGTCTCCTTTTCCTACTTGACTGTAGTTTCTCTTCACCACAAAACTTCTTGGGCATGTGGCCTGCATGTCTTATCAAGAAAAACTATCCAAGAAAAATCTTCACTTCTTATTTTTTCTAAAAATCTCACTTCTTTTATACTACTACACCAGAATTTCACTATATCATACTTTTCAAGAAAAAAAATGACAACCACAAAGTTTTTTCCGCTTGAACCCTAAACTGTGAACTACCTTATGAAGTGATGTAATTACTTCATTGAACAATCTGTTGCCAGTAAGGTTGCTTTCAAAGTAATCCTACTGCCAGTAAGCCTTCAAAGGAACTCTTTCCAGTTATAATAATCATAAATATGATTTTGGATCGCTTGTTCATCAAAAGTGTTGATACCCGTTTTCGGACACTTTTTTGGCAGAATTTTACCAGGGGTTGAAGTTTTAGGACCTTTTGATATTTTTCTCACTGTTTTAAACTGATTTGAAATAAATTGTTGTATATGAGTAACAGAAATCACTGTCAACATGATGGACTGTCATTACCTTTTTCTCTCAAGAAATAATCAAGCAAATGTTGATTTGACTGCAATTTTAAAGTTACCCCTCATCTATAACGTATTAGTCCTTCACCTTGAATATTTTAAGACATTTTAAAGAACTAGAAAAAAAAAAAAAATTATGCAACATAAATTCACGAGAATAACTACGATAAAATAATTTAATTTAAATAGAACAAAAGATAACTTTAACTTAAGACCAATAAACTTGAAAACTTAAATATAAAACCGAATTAATAATAAGGCAAAACTAGCAAATTAATGTAAACTAAAGTAATAATATTAATTGAACATAAACTAGAAATAATTAAAATAGTAAGCTAATTGGAAACATTATATTTAGAAAAATTGAAGACTAAAACTATAATTATAGTAAACTTTAAAAAAAGTAATAGAAGAAATTTAACTTTCAATATAAATAAATGAGACAGAATAAACTAGATAAAATGCACACAAATTCTAGATGAGAATGAAGAGTGAAGACACTTATGTATGAGTGGAAGGGGCCAAGTAAGATTGGTGGGAGACATTTCAACGGCATTCTCTTAGCAAACAAATTGTAGTAGTATCATCTCTCTACGTATCAGTCATGGTATTGAAAGTTTTAAGACTTATTTTAATGAATTGAATTTATACAAAATTAGTATTCATAATTTTTGTGATCCACTGCCATTCGCTATCTTTCAGCCAGTTGCTCTGATGGATTATTCTGGGCTATATAGTAGGTGTGGAAAGACTTTCATATCAATTCCATGAAGGTCATCCAACTTTTCCTTGGTCTGAGAGGGACTCCTTTACTAGATAAAGTTGTGACAATTTTGCATGCATTCTTTATTTGCAGTAAAGGTCAGAGTTAATAGAACTTAAAAATATAGCATGGATTTCTTTTCAAACTACCCGCTTACATCAACTGGGGAAACCATTTGATCCACAGGAATCAGAATTTTGCCAGTAAATCTACTTTTTGTCATACATGATAATCTCAGTAACATCTCATATCAGAACATGTATTTAAAAAATTTGCGCAAGTTTCCATTTGGATTGCTATGGTGACCAGCAATCCAAGTTAATGTAGGACCAATATATTGTTCTTTTTTCAACTTCCCTACATAGATAGCGACAGTTCCAGGGGATTGGAAAGTAATGTTTTTTTTACATTAAAATCAAACAGGTAAATTAAATCGAACAAATTTTTGTTTTTAATCAATTATGTAATCACCCTCGTTATCAACAACCTTTTGTCATTTAATGTGCAAATTTTCAATGCTGGATCGATAATAATCAATTGGTTTTTGAGAATTGATAATCTAAAACGCAAAAGACAGTGGCCCCGACAGCCTCCAAATGAATCACCATAAAGTACAGCTAAACCAGGTTTACACCCCTAAAAAGGCACTTTTGTGTGTTTGGTGGAGTATTAGCAGGGTTGTTCATTTTGAAGTGATGAAACCTGAACAAACTGTGAATGGCAGACCTTTACTGTGAACTACTGGATTGAGTAAATCAATCTTTAATTGAAAAGTGCCCAACAATTGTCAACACAATAATGCAAGATCGCATTGGGCATGACAAACCCTGGAAAAAATTAATGAATTGTGGTTCAAGGTATTGCCTCACCCACCATACTTGCCCGATATTGCGCCATCGGATTTTCATTTATTCCGATCCCTGCAACATTTTCTAACTGGCAAAAAATTTGGATGATGTCCAAAATGCCATCTCCAGATATTTTGTATAAGAAACAATTGATTTGTATTGATCCAGCATTGAAAATTTGCACACTAGATGGCAAAAGGTAGTTGATAACGAGGGTGATTACATCATTGATTAAAAACAAAAACTTGTTAAAAATTTATCTGTTTGAATTTAATGTAAAAAAATGACATTACTTTCCGGTCCCCCTATTATTATAAATAAACCAACTGAAACTATTGAACATTATTAATTTAAGCCATGTGGCATGGATTGTTTGCTTGTCTTGTACTGATTCTATTTTTATTTGTAATTTATAAGATTCATTTACCCTGAGCAACAGTGTTATTTATCACTGAATATAAAACTTGAATCTGATTGATGTAGTACACCAGTGGTACCATGGGGTGTAGATGGGTATTTACCATACTATTTCCTTTTCCAGAACAGTTAACAGTGGTTAAAACAGGAAAATTTTAGGTCCTTTAACGCTCTCATTCGTGCCGGATTGAGCCAAGTATGTATTGAGCAAGGTTTTTTTTTAAGTGGTGTAAGTAAATTTTTTTCAAAATATGAATTGTAGTTTAAGTGATTTTATCATTAATTAATTTTTATAAAAAATGTACTTATTCCACTTTTAAAAAAATGGCCCCATTGAATACCTTATATAAAAAATTATATTTTAATAAATGTTAATTCAATTTTTTACATTTGCTCTTATGTCATCCTCCAAAATCCTTCTCTGACGTCTTCCGCAGACATCCCAGCTTCTAGATGATATAGACAAGTCTTTTTTCCTTGTTCATTCTAGAATGTTTTTTATTGTGATAATAAGGTATTTTACTGGCCATCTTTCTTCACATTGAGATACCAAGTAAGGTTTTTTTTTCTTCTTTTGATGTGTAGAATTTTGGTCTCTTGGCTTAACCTTGCCAGAAAACACAGTTGGGCATGTGCTCCAACCTTTACTGATAACAAGAAGTTCTAGTTTCATTCCAATCTTTTTTAACTCATTTCAAAAAAATTTTTTGTAGTGGCTTATGTCATATATTTTTTTCATATGATCCTATTAATTTCTAATAGTGTTTCTGTCTAGACTCCAGTCTAATCATTCCATTAGTAATGAATTATTAAATCAGTGTTCTTCTCTTTTGGGGATGATATTTGTCAGTTATATTTGTGCAGATTTTTATTTATTCTTCAGCTTAATTACTCAATGAATAAGGTATATTTTTTTATTACAATTTATCAAACCAAATGTGTCAGCCAAACATTTCTGCATGTTGTAAAACATAAAACTGATGTTCTGTTGAATATTACATTCAATGCTCTAGGTTGAGAAGCAGCTACAGAATCCGTTTATGAAAATGAGATATTCAGAAATACATGCACTAATACATATTGTTTACCATACTTTGTACGGTTGTAGTAAAAAAGTTATTTATTTTGTATTTGCTTACTAAAAAAAAAAAAGTTTGCTTTTATGTTATTGTAAGAAGTTTATTTTATTTTTCATAGGAAATCTCTTAACATCACTTCAGATTTTCAAAGACATGAACATGACTATTAGTGAGAAAAATTACAAAATTATGTTTGATGTATATCTTCCCGAAGCAAGCTTTAAGAAGACTTTAAAAATTCTTCCGAGTTTTAGGGTTATAGTTTCAAAGTAAGTAAAAACATTTTTTTTTTTAAAGATCTAATTAAAAATTTGAGGGAGTCCCATAAGGGGCACGAGCTCAAAGTCATCATTTACAAACATGATTCACCATCTGATGTTCTTGAAACATTAACTCTCTGGATGGGGTAGTGTGACCTGTTCATGTAAGTATCCGTCAGTTGCAGGCTGAATGTTTAGTTGATAAGTATAAAAACAATTACTAAAAGGGCCTGTTTGAATTCTGCTGATTTTCAAGGAACTAAGTGGAATAAAATACTTTTTAATCAAGTTTCCAAGAGGGGACATGTTAATGAATAAATTTGAAATATTAAATGACTTTTGAGGGAATGTTTCTAAATATATTTACTTATGCTGTTGTTATGTATGTATATGAATCTATCTATATGGGTTGGTCTATGGTTCTATTCTGTACATCTACTGCAAATGCAAAAGCAATCCAAGTTTGAATTTAAAAGTATAAATTTTAAAATTACCAACATTTATAGTTGCCTGCGATGATGTCTGAATTTAAAATTTCAATTACCTCTTAAATTAAAAATATTTAGAGATATTCTGAAATAAGTTGTAATATGCACATAATTATTTTTGTAAGTAAAAAAATTAGTGTGCTGAAAAATAACTAGCTCTTTATGTATAATCTGTGTTCTTATAGACTGAAAACAGAGCCAACTCTTCCACATTCTTATTGCTGGTTAACAATTCTAATGTTATCCTTATAAAATAAAACAAGTGGTACACTTCGAAAAATTCAAATATTTGGTTCCTAATTGAAGTATTTCTGCTTATAACTCTTTTTTAATTAATATTAAACATTTTCTTTCAGTGATAAGAGGCTATGAAGGAAACCTTGAATAAATTTATTTTAAAAAAAATATACAGAAATTTCTATTTTAATTTCTTGTGTAACTGATCTCTATAAATTTAGCAAAAGTTATTTTTTTTTAATTTAAAAAATGGTTTTGAGGTTCGAGCAATCACAGACCCGGATCAGGTCAGCCACGAGTGACTGGTTTATTGTACTGTATAAGCTTTGGAATCAGTTTTCAACTACTACCGAGACAGCTCAACTTCTTCTTAATGTGTATAAACTGTTAGAAGACTGGTTTTAGTGAATTTAAATGAGTTTAGTGTCAAGGCCATTGTTGACCAGAGTACATCGTAGAGCTTGTTTAGAATTTTCTCGGGAACACCTTATGCGACTGAAAACGAATGGAGGTACGTGATGTTTTCAGATGAGTCATGTTTCTCTCTTTATACACCAGAGGGATAGAAAGTTTACTGAAGGCTTGATGAACACTACGCTAAGTGTAATGTCACTGTGAGAGTTGGCTATGGGTTGGAATTTCTCCGATGGCAAGCACAGGGCCTTATGATGTTCTCCGACTGAAAATGTTTAATATTAATTAAAAAAGAATTGAAAGCCGAAATAATTATATTAAGAAGCAAATATTTGACTTTTTTTAAGTGGGCCACTTTTTTGTGTGGCAGTGTGGTTGATTTCATCTTTAAACCTATTATGAAATTGTGATGAATGGCAGTTTTTCTCTTCAGAATAAACATTCATTTTAATGGACATTAAGTATAGATTAATAAAAAAAATTACCAAGTTATGACAAAAGTTTAGTATACTATTGTTTTATTAATAATACTACTTTGTTACAGATCTAGCGAAAATTTACCTACTCCAATGGATCTGAAATACTTAAAAACTTTATACAAAGATCAAATACCTTTCCTTTTCAGTGTTGTGTTTAATGAAACAATAAGTTTTTATTTGTATGACAATATTTCTTTACCTTCTATTTTTGAATGAAATGATGATGATATATTTTTTGTTTTTAAATCACATATTTTTAATCTTAGTCTGGTAAGATTTGTGTTCCTAATATATAAATTATATATCTAGTTCAGTTAAGTCTGAATGATAGTTAGATTTTCTTCATATATATGTACAATTTAGTGCTGTATGTTATGTGTAAAATATAGTAAGTAAGCTTTGTTAAAAAAACTGAAACTTTAGCATAATGGAATAAATTGTTTATTGAAATCTACATACCCAATTAAGTAAATTTGATTTTAATGTAAAAATTCTTAAAACCCCACTGCCACCTATAGATTCACCTATCTATAATTATCTGGAAATTTGAAGGGGCTATGGGGAAAAAAAAAAAAAAAAGGCGTCTCCTAGAGTTCTCAGCTTTTATTAAAGAGTGTGCCAAGAGAAATAACCACTGGGTTGTCGGAGACTTAAATGCGCGGCATTCCTTGTGGAATAACGCCACCGCCAACCTAGCGGGGAGAGCCTTGGTCAAGGCGCCCTTTACTGTCGTTCACCCTCAGAACTACACCTTTCGCCATAGAGGTAACAGTGCACAGACCTCCACCCTAGATCTTTTACTCACAAAACAGCCGCACAGGATAAACAATTGTGAGACCCTGGACCTAGTAACGACCGACCACCTGCCAGTCCTGTATTCCATTGACGGTAGAGTTGTGATCCCGCGTCCCACAAAGTACGACTATCGTCTGGTTGACTGGGACCTATATCGATCGCAACTTAACCACCAATTGCATACGGTTCCTGTTCTCCGCACTACAGAGGAAGTGGATCGACAGGTAGTTTTCCTGATCGAGGTTATTGTCGATGCAGCAAACACCTGCTATCCCAAAGTTTAGCCCGAAGCCTCCCATGCTACAAAAACCACCAGACCATATTCTTCGACTTTTTGCATTACGCAATAATTGGAAAAATAACTGGTATAGAACAAGGAATCGTCAGGCCAAGAAAGTTGTAAACTCTCTTACAACACAAATTCGTGGCTTGATGAGAAATTGGAAGATGGCAACGTGGCACGAACGGCTTCATGGTGATTTCCGTAAGTTTTGGAAGCTCCTAAAGATTACTACCAAGAAGGACTCAGGTGTCCGTCTTCATGACAGAGACACCCTGTACACATCGGAAAAACAGGCTAATATATTGGCCGACCACTATACCGCAGACAACGCCGCTAGGACAGGTAACTACCACGAACCTCAGCAGCTGAGGACAGGTCAGAACTATATGTTTGTCTCCCCGAAGCAGCTCAAGGCGATTCTTCGCCGGTGTCAGGGAAACCGAGCACCAGGGGGCGACGGGGTGCAAACGGTATTGCTGAAACAGCTGCTGAGGAGAGGGATTGCCCAACTCGTTAACCTGTCACTGTATGTATCAGGTTGCGATACTTCCCAACAGCCTGGAAACAAGCTATCTTGTTCTCGCCGCGTAAGCCCACAAATAGAGGCGACCACCCAGCCCACTATCGCCCGATCAGTCTCCTCCCTCACATGGGGAAGATTCTCGAAAAGATAATATTGAACTACCTGAAGGAGTTCTGTTCAGAAAATGCTATCATTCCGTACGAGCAGACAGGTTTTCAGGCTCATCTGAGTACAGAACATCCGCTTGTGAAGGTACAAACGGAAGCCACCCTCGGTATCAACAAGAATACAGCAATTGCTATGATCTTGTTGGACTGCACGCAGGCTTTCGACTCAGTGTCCCACGGGATGCTGTGCCGACAGCTTTGTGACTGGGAATGCCCAGAGCAGCTATATACCATGTTGGTTTTGTTCTTGAAGAACAGATCGGTGAGGGTATGGGTGGGTGATTGCCTCTCTAACCCATTCCCTCTGACTTGTGGAGTTCCTCAAGGTGCGGTTCTGTCTCCGGTTCTTTTCAGTATGCACACATCTGAAATTGTTGGGACAAACTATAAGAAAGCTACTGTAATCGCTTTCGTCGACGACATTGTGGTTTACAGCAGCAGCATGAGTGCACAAAGAGCTCTTACACACGCCGAGTCAGTTTGTAACGTTATCTGTGACAGACTGGGCATGTTAAACATCAGCGTAAACCCCGGGAAGACCGACTGCGTAATCTTCTCCCTCGAAAAGGGGAAAAAATCCTTGCCAAAATCGTATAGCATAGGAGGGCAAGAGAACTCACCAGCTTTCTCAATGCACTATTGGGGTATAAAAATGGAAAGGCATCTCATTTCTCTACTCATTTTAGTAATAAAATAGAAAAAGTACGACAAAGGTCTTACCGGCTATCGCACTTGTTAACTTCACCTAACCTGTCGCTTCGTCTCAAATTGATGATTTATAAATGTGTCCTCCGGCCAGCTCTGCTGTACGGTGCCCCTTTTATTTACCCACTTGACTGACAATACAGCCAAATGTCTCCAACACTTCCAGAATGGAATCATGCGAAAAGTGGTCCGACATACCTCTTTCGAGAGGTTGAAGAACGCAGATCTGCACCCGTTGCTTGGTGTGCCGTCAGTGGGTGAGTTCATCCGCCGGAGACACATTAAGTTTTTTGACTCGTTGCAGCACCTGACAAACCCAGTGTTTAACATTACGACCCCACCACCCCTCCCGCATCGATGGCAACAGACTGTCGGTTAAAAATTAGGATAAGAATTAGTATGTAAGTTAGTTTTAAGGTTGATAAAAAAGGTGAGCCCCATCACCTTTATTAGTCAGTTTAGTCCAGTCACGTATAATGTATATCATTATACTTGTTTATTCATTATATAATTTCTATAAAATAACAAAACCTGTATATAATGTAGTGATGCTACAGGAAATACAAAATAATTTGTAAATAGATTCACCTGAGGATCTATAATTATATGGAAATTTAAAGGGGCTATGGGGAAAAAAACTATAGAATTAGGTAAAATATCAAGGAATTAATAAGTAAAATAACTTTGGCACACAATTTATTAATATAACTAATAAGATCAAGTTGTAGGAGGGATTTAATCTTATTAATGTAAGGTAGTTTTTGGATATAGGAAGTATCGAAGGGAAAATTTTGAACGAGTTGAAATACTATAATTTTTATATTATAGTGGCGATTAAAGCCTTTATTTATATATTTTTTTAATACCATCAATTTTACATTAGCAATGGGATGATATTAGATTGATGTGGGCTTTTGTAGATTTAAATTATTGTTTTTAGTTCTTCTAAAGCTGGTTTTGTTACTGAGGGACTCCTAGGTATGGGTAATTAATTATAGCAGAGCATGAGAGTAAACCACCCTTGTTTACAGCATCATAAAATTGCTAGAATGTTAAACTAATAATAATACTTCATAAGTATTATACAAGTGGCATATAAAAAGTAAAGGGACAGTTCATATTAATAAACAAAACAAAAACTTGTAAGTACAGTTGTCCCTCGATAATCCGACACTTTTTAATCCGACGTACTCGGTAGTCCGACGCGCCGCCAGTAGGTCTTACCGGCTGTTTGTTTTGTAAACAATTCTTGGAACAATACATACAAGCCTGCACCAACATGAATCTCCCCCTCCGCTCTATACACTCATTTCGCAGGGACAGATCAGTACAGTACGCAGTTGTCGTGTAGATCGGACGTTCAGTAGTAGAAATGGCAAGCACAAGTGTGAAACGTAAACATAAAACATTAAATTTATCTGAAAAATGGGAAATTATTAAACGAATAGACCGTGGTGAAACTCCGAGTGCAATATCTAAAGTGTATGACATCGGACGACCTACTGTCTATGATATTGTGAAAAATAGGGAAAAAATTGAAAAATTCATGAAGTCTGTTGAAGATGAACCCATGAACAGAAAAACTCTTAGGACTAGCGAGTTACCCGAGGTTGAAGACGCTCTTTTTATTTGTTTTAAACAGCAACGGAACCGGAATGCACCTATTTCAGGAGACATTTTGAAACAAAAAGCCCAGTTTTTTTACCAAGAAATAACAAAGAAAACTGACTTTCGCGCTAGTCACGGGTGGTTTGAAAACTTCAAGAAACGTCATGGTATAAGATTTATGCAGATGAGTGGCGAAAAAGTGTCTGCTAACGAATCTGAAATCCAGGAATTCATCGGAAAGTTGGACACAAAAATCAATGAACTTGGCCTAGTTCCTGAACAAATTTATAACGCCGATGAAACCAGCTTAAATTGGCGTCAGCTCCCAACGAAAACATTTGTTACTGAAGAGGAAAAAAAAGTTTCTGGAAGAAAATTACAAAAAGAACGAATCACCCTGATGGTATGTGCGAATGCGTCAGGAACTCATAAGTTAAAACTGCTTGTTGTTGGTAAATCAAAGAAGAAAAATGTAAAGCTCGAATCTCTACCAGTAATCTACATGGCTCAAAGCCGTGCATGGGTCACCAAAGAAGTTTTTCATGATTGGTACACTAACAGCTTTATCCCACAAGTTAAGCAAGATTTAAGAAATAAAAAGTTACCAGTGAAAGCCCTTCTGTTGCTTGACAACGCACACGGACACCCTGACAAGGATGAATTAAAAGTTAAAACTGCCAATGGGTACATTGAGGTAATGTACTTACCAAAAAACACGACCGCTTTGATCCAGCCAATGGACCAAAACGTCATAAAGACTCTCAAGGCACATTACAAAAACCGCCTTTTAATGGATGTTGTCAGTCAACCTAATGATGACATTGCAGCAATTTTGAAATCCTTCAACATTAAGGATGCGATTTTGAACGCCGCATTTGCTTGGCAGCAACTAAAAAGCACAACCCTGATAAAATCTTGGAAGAATATTTGGCCTAATAACCCACATCTTGCAACATGCAACTCTGCATCCAATGATTATGAATCTATTTTAGAGGCTGCACATGAAATTTGTAACGAAGTGGAAATTGCGCCAGCATCAATTGAAGAGTTCAAGAGATGGATTATTGAAGACAACCTTGCTACTGATGTGACAGACGCAGAAATAATCCAGGAAGTCACAACAGTGGATGACGAAATGATCAAGGAGGCAGTGCCGGAGAAAAACTTCACTGTAAGCTGTGATGAAGCGTTATCAGCAACCAAAACTTTGCTTCGTTGGTGCGAAGAGAGAGAGTTAGATTTTTCAAACATTTTGATGCTAAAAGGGATTCAAGAACAAGCAATGACGGACTGCCTGCATAAGAAGAAGCAGAAGAAAATCGCAGACTTTTTTAACGTGTAAATACATACATACTTTTTTTTACATATGTACAACTGTACATTTTATTTTACTTTCTTTCCGTATTTCTTTTACAAACTTATACATATATATGTATGTACTGCAATTTTGTAGCCTAGTTTTAATAAATTACATGTATGTATACTGTTTGGTACTTTTTATTAACTTCATTCAAAACTTGTTCAAATGCATTGAGAAAAAAACATCTTTGATAATCCAACATTTTCGGTAATCCGACACGCCCCTGGTCCCTTACCTGTCGGATTATCGAGGGACAACTGTAGTCTCAAATCATATATTTCCTAGTAATTTTTTTCAAGCACTTTGTAACAAGCTTATTTAAAAACCCACTGCATACAATTGCTACTTCAAACATAAAAAGACATGGCAATCACTAGATCAAAACTGTGAGGTGGGTAATCAAACGTTTCTCAGTAAATTTTAAATTGTTGGACAGCGGTGTTAACTTTGTGAAGAGGAACAGTCCCTGGTCAACATTATATCGCAGTTTTAAAGTCTTTCACAGTATTCTTGCAATGTGATGACTTTTCCCTGCTTAGGTGATCATCGAGATCAGGTATACTTCCCTTCCCAATTGGAGTAGGGAAAGGCGTGAGTTTCCTTCCCCTACCGGTAAACTCGTCTTAGGCAGACTACTTATCTTCCTCCCTGCAAGAAAACAGGCAAATGTCGTTTTGTGAATCTAATGGTTTTAAGGGCATATCAAGGAATATTTTCATCTTTTAGAGGGAGATGGTACAAGATTTTTGTTATGTGGGATCATTTATCCAGTGAATGAATGATATTGTGATTTAATGTTGAATTCAAGGAAATTAAGGTAAACATGTAATAGCAGCCAGAAAAACTTTATTTAGCAAAAGGAACAACTTAATGATAGTTAGTAACCTTCTCGAGAAGACGTATTTTACTCTCTCACTTAAAATTACTATAAACAGTAACATTGTTTTCTCATCAGATGAGCGATATACTTTTTTCAGAATTTCAGGGGGGATATGGATTACAGATCCCTGGCTAAGCCACTAGTATCTCAAACTGTCAATGATCTTTTTCATTGAACACGTTCAACAAAGTTGCAGTCAGTCTGAACACTGGACCATCCAATTTTCTTCATCACAAACATTTGAATGGCTGTTATTGAGCCCTCTTCACCTTTGTCTTTCTTTTCTTTTAGCCATCACTGTAGATATGTTTCATGCATTGAGAAATGTAAACAGTGAACAGATACACTTAATAGGGATTTGTTATTTTCACATTTAAAATATGTAGAAAGGCAAACAATAGAATGGAGAAAATTTTAGTGTTAGAGGCCCAAAAGACCTAAGTGTGCATGCGCTAAAACCCATCAGTGATGCCAATCAGATATGGCTATGAAAATAACACAGATAACTTAAAATACGAGATAAGTGCTAAACATATGTTTTAATGTTAAATAATGGACCCAGTGCTATTAAAACCTGGATAAAATACTGATTTGTTAGTATCTCAAGAATATGATCATGCCCAGCCAAAGTTGATACCAGTCAATTGATAGAACCTCAAGTTGAATGGTCGATAAAATTCTCTAAGTCTTTCTATAGCTTTTGATTCAATGTATGGATGGTTACGCCCTTTTGTTTTTCCAAGGCAATGTGGGGTTGGACGACCTTCTGATTTCATGAGGCAAGGAAAACCTTTGGTGGCATTAAAATAAAAATGTTTTTCAGTAACAATCCTCTTTAATCCGAGAAAATCCTGAAAATAAGCAAACAAGAATTCATAATTAATTTGACTGTTTATTATCAATGAGAAGGCAAGTCCATTCAAGAAAAAAAACACAGCGAATTCAAACATTATTAATAGGACTGGGATTTATATGCATGTAATAAAAAAAGTAATATAGTACATAAATATGTATTAATTTTTTATAGAACTATGTAACGTGACTAACAATGTAAAATGAGTAAATATCCTAATGTTTAAAAAAAATTGAGATGAATAAACTCAAGTAAAGAAAAAAACAGAATAACAGCTGTATCTCACTAATTAGAAGTATTTGAAACTCATATTTCCGAATTTACAATAGCTGAATGACTGTTCCACTAGAGACTATTTGACTTTCAGATTTTCCACGGTGCAAATCTGAAATTTTCTGTATGCTTTTCTTGCCAGAGTTTTCCAATACCACAGTTGATAATAGGGATGCCATTAATCAATGATATGACATGTTTTGACTCTCTAATTTCGTTATTGTGTGGGCTAAGAAAGTATAGTAATCGATGGTGCAGCTACTATTTTGCTCTAGGAGAAAATATGTAATTATAAATCTAAGCCCTAATCATTAATAACAAACTGTTTCTTTATAGTCTATATTTCAAGGGGGTATAGGATTTCAGAATAAACTTTATTTCTTCTAAAATCTGCCATGCTTAGACCAATAAAACATTTTGGTGATATATTGTATCATTCTCATTTTTGTTAGAAAATATAAATTTGAATATGATCAGGTTTTAAAAAATAAGAATAAACTAGTAAAGTATTTACATTTAATTGAAATTGCATTCATTATTTTTAATCTCTTATGGTCTTGGCAAGCAAACATTTACAAATTATACATATTGTTTCTATTTAACATACTTTCTGAAGTCCAATGGTGATTTGCTCCAGTTTAAAGAGTGTCCTGTGTTCTTCCTGAACTTCTAAATAAATAATCCTGCCTGATGAGGTGCTTATAAGTTCTCTACATTCTTTATTCCATTCAACTGTTGTGTAATTTACAAACATGTAAGCTAGGAGGGCCCTCATGTCAAAAGTGTATTGACTATCAGCAAACCACAAAATAACTCCGGTCAATAAAAACAGTGAGGCACTCCGCCATGTGTGTCCTCAATCTCTCTTCTCAAGCAACTCGGAAATTCTAACAGCATCTATGCCTGACGTCACAAAACTTTACCTAACAGCTGGACCATGCCTATATTGAAAAGGCAGTCCCTGCCATGCCAGAATTTCCTGCTATTTTTTGAATTTCACTAAAATTTCTATAGTTTATTTTCACTTCTCCTTATCACAATAGTAACAATCCAGTCATATTGGACAAACAGACTAGTCAGCAATCTTAAACTAGCCTTACAAATCCACCATAATAATTTATAAAAACCACAGAACCAAAACTGGCTTAACAATAAACTAAAATATAGGATTAAATCTAACAATCATTCACAAATTATAGTCCAGTATGACAACTGAAACCTCCTTAAAAATAACCTTACAATAAATATTATGGTATGTATATATACATATATAGGGTTGTTCCAGGGTAACTCAGCACATTCTATAAACCTCACCATCTCAGATATTCATGCAATTTGGCCCAGATAAACTATTCATATAGAGTTGGAAAAATACCAAATTTTATCGAGATATGTCTAGTCAATTTTAAATTACACCTATGTAAAGTATAGGAAAGGTGCTGTTAACTGACATCTCTCCCAGCTGTCTAGCTCGATTAAGAGAGTGCCTAACGAAATTCAAAAAATGTGGATTTTGGGCTAATTTTTTTAAACTTTACATAGCTATTATTCGAAAATGAGTTGACTATATTTCGATAAAATATACTATATCTCGATATAGAACACTTGTGCAAAATTTCATGGAAATCTGAGATGATGAGGTTAAATTGAGTGTTGAATTACCTGGATGTATTTTAATCATAAATGTGGTGCAAGTAAATTTATTTCCTATTCTATAATCAAATAGTGGGTATTCAATAAAGCAGAAATGTAAGAAAAAATGTCAACTTTTCAACATTATTTTTTGATAAAGAGAGGAAGGGGATAGTAACATTCGCTTTAGAATACGATTTCCATCACCCTTTATCTAGTCAATCTTACACTATTGTTAGTTATTAGTTCATTTTTATGACTGAAATAAATAAAGTTTGCCCTGCGCACATATATTACCAATTTATTTTCCAGTATGAATGGTGAAATTGAACTCTTCACTTCTATATTGAATGAACACAAGAGCTGACTTTGAATTACAGAACAAATTTAATAGTAAACCTGATGACCAGATAGCAACAGAATTAAGTAGTGCAACTAAAACAATAAGTTTAAAAAAGGAATTATTACCTGAACTCTAGCCATTTCAGCAGCTGGATCACTTATCAACTGTTCTCCACTAACAAACAAAAGTTGCTCTAATGGAAAATATTTTAGCCACTTAGTCAGGTGTTTTACATAGACACCTATTCGGACAGGACCCCAATTAGTGTCAACAACACTAAAATTTGTTTTTTTTACAAATGCTAAACATTCAAAGCTTTGTATAAAACTGCGATTTTTCTTTTTACTAAAACAAATGCATCAATTCCAGTAGATATTAATATCAAGAAGGAAGCTTCATAGTTATGCAAACAAACTACTCAATACCTGGCGGCTTGGGTATAATCAGAAATGGCTCTTGTTACAGGATCTCTAACTACAACCAGAAACTTTGCTTTAGGATTCATTTGTTTCACACGTTGAGGAACTTCTTTAGTTATAAAGTAGCTAGGTGTTTTTTCCATTGTAATTTGACCCTCGAGTGTGAGTGGCATTTTTTTTCTACATAAAATAACTAAAATTAAACTATTGAAATTTTTAATATTACAATATTAACCATCAAATAATAGTACCTATACCAGTTAAAACCCTTAAAATAATATTTATCAAAAAAATGAACCTCGGAGCCAGCTGCTCGTACATCAGGATGTAATCTGAGAAATTCAAGAAGTGCACGAGTACCAGACTTTTTAACACCAATAACAAGAGCATCCGGTAATCTTCGTAGAGGCTTCATGCTCTGTGTGTTTATAAGCCGGTACTTCATGTTATTGCCCTAAAAATTTAATAATAAACAAAAAATATTTCTTAAAAAACATAGATCAGAAAAAGCACTACCTCTTTTTGAACATTTTTCAGGTCAACCCATGTTATTAGTGGTATTAATCTAACTTGAGGTTCAATACTTTTATGAAGAATTACACTCTTGTCTGTTTTGCTGCTATAGGGATCATCTTTATCAAATAATCGCCTTTCCTTCTCAAGGACAAAAACATTTAAAAATATTATCAAGTTACAAAAACTAAAACAATTATTAAAAGATACTATGGGACACAATTAGTTCACTTACTTTAGGGAAAATTTGAACTTGATTAAATGCACAATTATTAAAAAGAATACTGTAAAGGACTATGGCACAGCAGGCAAATACTGCACAAACTATTTTTTTATTTAGTAAATGTACACTTTTTCCATTTTGTGGCATTGCCCATCAGGCATTTGGTTTGTATTTGCAGATACTAAGTCACCTTCACATGGTATTATTCAACAAGTAAATAACATACAATTATCCATAATCCCCAGCAACAGTTTAGCTTAAAAAATAAGCGGCTGTGTGGCATACATTATATTAAATTGCGCTATTCCATAATGACACCTGTAGAAATGTCAGTGCATGAAATTTTATTTTGAAATTGACGGGTAATCCCTGGACAATAACAGGCACCAGAAATGAATCATTCTTGACCGACACACTGTTGAAGTTCTGTTCCCTGTGACCAAAGGCGATATCATACTAGGCACTACTATTATGCTCAAAGCCTTGCATACTCCTCTATATCAACGCCACTAAGTTATTTAGTTAAACTAGATTCCATCAGAGTGATATTAATGTTCATCAGAATTTATTAATATATTTCTGTTCAGTTAGTAACATAAAAAAAGGTTCCTTGGACTTCAATTTTTTTGCCTTATTGATCTATCCACGAAGGTGAGTGAATAATAATAACAAATTGACATACGGAAAAGGACATCCAGTAATGTCTATAAGATGATGTTTAGAGCAGTTTGTTTAAACTCATAAGAAAAATTTACTGGTGTGCATAGTCACACAATTAAGGGTTTTGATGGTCTCACTAATTAATCTCTCTTGAATAATTTCCTAAGCTGTTTTTTTTTATTCATTAATACACAACTGTGACTAAAGCCACAACCCCCCCCCCTCTTGAGGACGAATCTCATACGGGGTCCTAGAGCCACAACCAGCGAATGTACTATAAATATGATAAAAACAAAAATAAAAAAAAGCCGTGTCTGAAATGAAGGCAGAGAACATCCAGTGATATCTGTCAGTATATTGTCGAAGCTAACTTTAAATCTTATTTTTATTAATTGAGAAGATCTCTATTCCAACGTCTCCTCAGTCGTTTGATTTCGCACGTAAAACGGTGCACCTGTGATAATCCTTAAAGCTTTTGACTGAAAAATCTGTATGGTTCTGATGTTAGTCTTCTTAGAGCATACATAAATTTGTGGTCCATATGCCCGAATCGGTTTCAGTAAAAGTTTGTATGTCAACAGTTTTTGGGACAAGGGAAGTATTGAACGTTGGTCCAATTCATGCTTCAATAGTTTTAGCCTGTGACTAAATAAGGGCTAGTCGTTTCATTTTCGTGTCCCGGTTTCCAGTCAGTTTCTTATCCAATGTATGTCCTAAGTATTTAACTGTGTAAAAGGATGGCTGTCAAAACGTACGGGAGGATTTAGCAGTATTAATTTTAATTTTTTAGGTCGTACAACTTGAGTTAAGTTGAGGCAAGTAATTTTGTAGTGTCAGGGAACCTTGAGTTGGATCTTCGTGTGTTGTGAGGATTGTTATATCATCTGCGTAAGTTCATGCAATTGTATCAGGAGTTGCAGGTATATCGGAGGTAAAGTAATGGAGCCAGTATTGAGTATTGAGAGACCCTGGCTGCTGGCAAGCCTTAATCAGGAGGTCACTGAATTTTCGTGTTGTTGAATGTTCACTTACTGGGAAAAAAAAAGCAGTTATCCAAGTAAGATTTAAGTATTAAGAAGTAAGTAAGTGGAAGTATTGGTCGTAATTTGAAAAGAAGTCCTGTATGGCTATATATATATATATTCAACAATTCTGTGCAGTTGGTGGATGGTTGAATTAAGTAAGCGGAATCCGAATTGGTGGTCTGGAAGTGAATTTTGTTGCTGAAAAAGAGGGATAATACGTTTATGAGTTTTTCCAAATGTTTAGAAAGATTGGAAGGAAGGCTGATAGGTCTGTATGAAGAAAGTAAGTGTGAAGGTTTACTAGATTTTAAAGTCATTCTGATAAGGAAACATTTCCATTGAGTAGGAAAGAGTGTTGTGCGTTAGAGTTGTAAAGAAATGTTAGCTGCACAAGTGGTTTTCGTGGCTAATGATGAAGTAGTTGAAAAGATTAAAGAAATGTTTCCAGTTCATCTGTCCCTTAATAAGTGCACACTTTCGGTCGATTGTTTCAGGTTCTTGATCCGATGTAAAACAGACCGTTATATGATCTGAGGAAAGATTAAAGTTCCCGTGAATATAACAGTTAATAGGGTTATAACCTCTTAAAAAAAAAAACAGATCCAGAATATCTGGTTGTTTTCCCTGTGATGATAGTACGTTGGAAAATTGGGTGAAATATAATTTAAATTCAGTTTGAGAACCACATTTTGAAATATCCTTCAACTGGAGTGCACAGTCAGCAGCCTCATTGAATGTGATTTGCATGCCAGTCCCCATCACCTAAACATTTTGGGTCTTGTCGGAATGAAAGACATGGTTTGATTGAATATAAGTAATAATTTATTAACCATAAATTAAGTACATTTAGGTCACAAGTTATATAGGTTAGGTTAATATTGTCAGCCGGCTTTGTTCATTTAATAGAGATAACAAAACCATATGACATCTCCGTTTTTTTTTTTGTTGTTTTTTTATTGTAATACATAGTTTTCTTTTAGATATGCTGGCTGACGACTGATTCGTCCACTACGAGTTACATATGTGTCATTGTCATTATTGATATCTTCACTCTGGCTTTGGTTCATTAATTGCTGATCTGCTGGATCGGCTGTATTATTAACCTTACCATTATTATTTGAATTTTCCGAAATTTGTGGTTTAATATTTTCATCAAGTCTATATTCGTTACTTTCTATTTCGAATGGTAGGCTAGTATCATTTCTTAAGTGTATTCTATTACGCGTCAATAAGGAGCCTCTCTCTGTCTTAATTTGATAAGCCCTATTGTTTATGTTTCTATCTATTATTACAGCCCGATCCCACATTCCTTGTTTGTTTCTAACTCTAACATTTTCTCCTTTTTCGTATTTTTTCAAATCTTTGGCTCGTTGATCATGAAAAATTTTTTGTTTCCTTTGTCTTTGTAACAATTCACCTTTTATATATGAATTTTCTTCACTTTTAAACTTTGGTATATCATATAGAACACCATTCACATTTTTACCTTGCATTTTCACATTTGGAGAAGGTATTGTATTAGATATTGGTGTGTTGTTCAATTCTAGTATTGCTAAGTACACATCTTTTTTATCAAAATGAGCTTTTCTAATTACATTTTTCACAGTTTGTATGTGCCGCTCCACCATTCCGTTACTTTGTGGATATGTTGGACTCGACGTAACATGCTTAAATTTCCATTCTCTTGTAAACGTTTTAAATAGAAAACACGAAAATTGTTGGCCATTATCTGATCTGAATTCTTCTGGTATACCCCAGTGTACAAAACAAGACTTTAATGCTTTTATAACTGTTACGCTAGTTTCATCCTTCAATGGTAAAACATCTACATATTTAGAAAAATAATCCACAACTAACATGTTTGGTTTTCTATCAATGTAAAAAATATCAGCTCCTACTGTTGCCCATGTTTTATCTGGTATTAATATTGGTATTAGACTTTCTTTCTGATTTGATCGTATGAACGTTAAGCATGTTTTACAGTTGTTTATTTTGTTTTCTATATCTTTATTCATATTGGGCCAAAATACTATTTCTCTCGCTCTAGCTTTTGTTTTTTCAATGCCTAAATGATTATAATGTAACTTACTCAAAACTTCTTCTCTTAATTTGTTTGGTACTATTACACAATTATTTTTAAACAGTAAGTCATCATATTCATAAATGTCGGCATGGTAAGTATGATAATATTTAACTATATTTGGTACATCTTTTATTTCTTTTGGCCAACCTTTTTTTATTGTATTTTTCAATGTCTGCAATTCCATGTCATTTTTTGTTGCTTCTATATATTTTTGTTTCTTTTGATTACTCATCTCGCTTGCTAACGTAAGTTCTAATATATACATTCTGGAATCTCCATCCTCTTTAGTTTCTTTTAAATGAGCTCTCGATAGTAAATCTGCTATTATTAAATTTTTACCACTTGTATAAGTTACTTTAATATCATATGGTTGTAACCGCATTCGCATTTTTTGTAGTCTCATTGGCATATCAGTTATCTTTCGTATTAAAATAGGGATCAGCGGTTTATGATCTGATTCTACTCCAAAAGGTTTACCAATTACATACTGTCTGAAACGCTCACATCCAAACACTATGGCATATAATTCTTTCTCTATTTGAGCCCACGATTTTTGACATTCAGTGAATGCTTGTGATGCATATGCTACTGGCAAATCATTTTGTAACAGAACTGCCCCTACTCCGGTACTACTAGCGTCTACACTAATTTTGCACTCCTTATTTACATCGTATAATTGTAGAATAGGAGTTTTGCTTAAACATATTTTTATCTTTTTATACAATTTTCATGTTCACTTGTCCAGTTGAAAATTGTACCTTTTTTAATTAGATTACGCAATGGTTCCGTTAACTGAGCTGAGTTTTCTACAAATTTACCCACGTAGGTTATCAATCCTAATAATCGTTCTACTGCTTTAACATCTTTTGGTCTTTCCATTTCACTAATTGCTTTGACTTTGTCATCATCAATTTCTATCCCTTTGTTACTGAAGTAATGACCTAAAAATTTAATTCTTTCTTCTTTAAACTTACATTTGTTTTTATTAAATTTAATCCCATGCTCATAAGCTCTTTTCATTACTAATTCTAAAATTTCTAATAATTCTTTTTCATTTTCTGCCCATATCATTATATCATCGATATACACAGCTACGTTTTTTATACCTTCAAAAATCTCTGAATAAGTTTTATGGAACACTTCTGGTGCAATACTAACCCCGAAAGGCATTCTTAAAAATCTAAATGGACCATATGGCGTTTGAAAAGCCGTCATTAACGAACTCCTATGTGTAAGTTCTAAATGCCAAAACCCATTTGATGCGTCTAGAACTGCAAACATTTTTGCCCCCGCCATTTTACTAGATATTCCCTCAAATGTAGGTAAAGGACAATGTTCTCTTAGTAAACAAGTGTTAAGATGCTGTGGGTCTAAACAAATACGTAATGATTTATCAGGTTTACTGGTGATTACGATTGGGTTCATAAATTCAGTAGGTTCGTTAACCTCTGTAACAATTTTATTGTCTTTCATTCTGTATAATGTTTCTTTGAAAAGATCTAATAATTTAAAAGGTATTCTACGACATGGTTCAATTTTTCCTTCATATCCTTCTTTTAATTTGAAATCATATATTTTTGAGATTTTTCCTATACCTTCGAATAGTTCTTTATATCTGCTAAGCAATTTCATGAGACCATTATTTGTATTCATATTTATATTTTCAACTCTGGTAGTTAATTTCAGTTTTTTAATTGTATCTAATCCCAAAACAGAGCTTGAGCTATTACAGTTTACTAAATAAAATTTTATTGGTTCTATTTTACCCTTGATTACACAATCTAATATAACAGTTCCTATAACCGGTATTTCAGAACCACTGTAATTTGCCAATTTGTTATCAGTTTTATTTATTTTCTCTTTAATTAATAATTAATAATTAATTTTCTCTTATTAATTTTCAAATTTTCATAGTCGCTTTTTTTTAAAACATTGCATTCCGCCCCTGTATCGAGCTTGACTGAAAGTGAAGTTTTGCTTTCCAATATATTTATAGATAATTCCCAACCCTTTTGAACATTATTTATTTTTAGAATTCTCCCTAAAGTGTACATTTCAGCATCCTCTCCCTCAATCATACTTACATTATTTATATTTCGAGTTATTCTACACATTTTTGCAAAATGATTTATCCGATTACATTTAATACAAATTTTACCGTAGGCTGGGCAATTTCTATACCCATGGACGTTGCCACATTTATTGCACCTCAATCGCTGCTGGCTTCCATATTGCTGCTCTTGTTGCAGTGATGTCTTCTTGCTGCTATCGCTGGTACTTGGTTTCGACGTCCACGGCTGCGTACTCACTCTCAGATTACTCGTCGCTGCTTTGGTTCTGCTCCTTTGCTGTACTATATTTATTTCCTCTTCTTCTGTACCTCGCAACGTCTCTATTCTTTGTTTTACTAACTCCGCCACTTTGCATAAATTAGTACATTTATCTCGTGTTAGATCATCTTCCCGCAACAATCTATCTTTCACTTGTTCATCCTGTATACCACTTACAATTTGATCTTTTATAAGGCTATCCTTCATGTTCAAATGCACAATCAACACTTAATTTTTTCAAATCTGTAATGAAATAATCGAATGACTCACCCTTTCTCTGTTTACGTTGAAAAAAATTAAATCTTGCCACCGTCTCGTTTTTTTTAGGTATGCAATAATCTTCAAAAGATTTAACTACAATTGCGTATTCCTTCTGTTCTTCTGCCGTTAAATTGAAGGTTTCATATTTATCTTGTGCATCTTCTCCTAATACGCTGAACAGTATACCGACTTTTACTTCATCTTTTTTATCTTGTGCTTCGATAGCCGACAAGTAATGATTAAACTTTCTATACCACCTTTTCCATGCTTCTGCTATATTTCCTTCGAAAATAAATTGTTCTGGCGGTTTCAAATTCACATGTCCTACCGACTGCGCCATGTCAGAATGAAAGACATGGGTTGATTGAATATAAGTAATAATTTATTAACCATAAATTAAGTACATTTAGGTCACAAGTTATATAGGTTAGGTTAATATTGTCAGCCGGCTTTCTTTATTTAATAGAGATAACAAAACCATATGACAGGTCTAATGAAGTGAAATAGTCAGTGAGTGAACTAAAAGTGATAGTTTGCCCATTGGGGGGGGGGGGGCGCAGTAGACTGAAGAATGTGTAATGTGGATGTTTTTAAGTTCAATCGAATGTTTGATGCTTAAATGTGTGCAATCGTTATGTTCTTTTTAATAGTTACAAAAGCACACACATGTTGGGGTACGTGAGAAACAAATATATATTTTATAAATTGAACAAGTAAGTAACCTACATTAAGATGGAATCTATTTTGCTGAATGAAAAGGTAACATAAAAGTTACAACTGATAACAAAAGGCGGCGCAAGACTGCTCGCGAAATATGAAATGTACCACAGCAATGAAATAAACTGGTATGGGGTAATGTTTTATTGTAGAACGGATAATATGATTGCTACGTCGTGGCCTCTGTTGCCTGGTTGGTCTGTTCTATGTATTTTGTAGTCCTTAATGAAAATTAGGGAAGTGTTAGTTAAGTGAGCCTCTGTAATAAATTCAATTTCACAGAGTAAGTCCAGTTCATTCCTTTGTCGTTGCATATGGTGTAACAATTGTAGTCTGGTTGAAGAATGTTAGTTAGAAATTCAAGCAAGGCCCATGCTTTAGTACGGACGACAAAGTAATACAGATAACCTGTCCCCGCTTGGTGAAAAACAAACAGTGCCAAGTTAATCAATAACAGTTCCATCAGTATAGGTCTCGAAGGGTTACCTGAACCATGGTTAGTTCTTATCGCCTTGGAGTTAGTCTAATATTAACTAATTGCTAGGAGTTTTTGCTGTTAGTTAAAATGCCAGCAGTAGAACTCATTGCCTCATGAGTCAGTTCTAGTGTAATCAAATATGTTGCTTTTGATGTTTTCCGTTAGTAGATAATTATGATGAGATAATCTCTATAATGAACTTTTTTGTTGTTCATAGTTTTTAACATATTATGTTATATTTCTCAAGCACATTTATTCATATTAATCCTCTATCATGCCAGTGGCTAGACCTAATAAGAGATATTACAATAAATTGAGGACATCGAATAAATGGTTTATTATCTACCTGCCACGATATACCTTTTAAAGGATTTCGGCACAATGAAACATTTGTTGAATTAATAACACACGTTTATTTTACTTTTATACACAAGGTACATGTTCATAAACAACATTCTTAATTAATAATCATAACAAATGTAGAGGATCTAACACTGTTATCCCTCAGGTTAGACAACACAACACAATTTATCTTTCAATATCCCACATCTTTCCCCCTCTATTAAAATAAATTCTGCAAAATTAAAGAAAAAACAATTTTAACAAGAACCTTTTTTTTTGTTTTCCCTTAATAAGAAATTAAAGCTCATTAATTTGACATTACAGCTCCTCAATTAGACGGCGAGGAGCAGTTCGATTGCCCTGAGGTCACCCTCCAGATTCAACAGAGAGTGGAGACCTGTCCTTGTCTTTTGGCGCCTTGGTCCCTGGTTTAACCTTCTGCTGATCAGTCGGTTGTTCACCTGGACTTTGCTGCACTGGTACTGACTCGGTGTCCTGACTTGTAACAGTTTTAGGATCATATGCTTTGTTCTTTGGTGAGGGAGTAGGCCGTCCCAGCCAATCAGATGATTAATCACTGTCCGATGAGTTGTCGTATTCCGGAGTATCAACTTTGTCTTCCGGTCTGTTAGGCCCTTGTAAAGATATTCTGAGTTGATCTATGTGATGTATCCATGTCTTATCTATATGAGGGATGTAAACTCTTCTTCTTCTGGGACCTAAGCATTTGATAACTCTTCCTTTAACCCATTTCTTCTCCCCTTTCTGAAAATTCTTCACCCAAGCATCTTTTGATTCAGCAAATTTGTCTGACGGCAGTGCCTTTCCCGATTGCAATTTAATTTGTTGTTTTTGTTTCGCTTCAACTCCAGTAGCCGTTTTTGAAGGATTTGGGCGGAGGAGATCCAATCTGGTCCTCAAACTGTGACCAAGCAGAGCTTGTGCCGGTGACACATTTGTGGTGGCATGAGGAATATTCCTATACTGTAACAGAAAACTGTTCAGAGCTTTGTTGAGGTCTATACTAGTTGATTCAGCTAATGCGGTTTTTAACAACTGTTTGATTGTTCTGACACTGTTTTCTGCCGCTCCATTTGTAGCAGGGTAATAAGGTGCCTCTTGTGCCCTCTCTTGTGTTCAATCCCATCCCTTTTCATGAAAAGTTGAAATTATTCTGATTCAAATGATGCGTAATTATCAGACACCAATACCTCGGGGAGCCCAAATCTGGCAAATATTTGGCGTAAAATTTTTATTGTCACTTCCGTAGACATTGATTTCTTAGGAAAAGCTTCCACCATGGCTGTCCACTACTACTAGGTAATACTGACCCGCAACTGGTCCCAAGTAGTCCATATGAAGCCTTTGCCAAGGTTTTGTTGACCATTCCCATGGAATTAAATCAGCTTTCTGGGGATTGTCCTTCACCGAATTACAGGATATGCAAGACTTCACCGTCTCCTCTATATCCGCATCAATTTTTGGCCACCACACATATGATCGTGCTGTTGCCTTGCTTTTCACTATCCCCATGTGTGTATCATGCAATTCGTGAAGCACTGAGGATCGAAGTGTTGTCGGCACAACCACTCGATTTCCCTATAGGAGTACCCCTTCCTCTTCAAGGAGCTCATCACGTCGAAGAGAAAACGGGAGGAGTTCTTCCGGAATGGTATGAGGCCATCCGATTTTCAGATACGTTGATATTTTCTTCAGGGAATTCGTCTTATTCCGGACCAGTCTTTAGTGGTGCTCTCGATAACCAATCTGCGCTGTTTTTATTTGACTGCACCCATTCCACATCATAGTTATAATTTGCTAGAAGTAGTGCCCAATGTTGCAAACGGTTTGCAGCACAAATTGGCACTCCCTTTTTTTGTCCAAAAATTGATAACAAAGGTCGATTGTCATTAGCCAATATCCATTTCCTTCCAAAAAGATACAAATGGAACTTTTTCACACCAAACACCAATGCAGCGCCTTCCATATGCAATTGCCTAAGGATTGCCAAGATTGCCTAATACTTCGTTTCCGCTATAGTCAACGTTCTGCTAGCAAAAGCTAATGGATTTTCTTCTCCATTTGGATAGACCTGTGAAATTATAGCTCCCAGTCCTTGGTCCGAACCATCAACGGTTAACTTGATAGGCAAATCTGGATTATAATGTGCTAAAGAGCGATTTTCCTTGACTATCCTCTTGATTTTTGTGAAAGCGGTTTGACAACTGGCATTCCAATACCATCGAATGTTTTTCTGCAGAAGCTGGTTAAGAGGGTGGAGGGTCGATGACAGTGCAGGTAGAAATCTCGCCAGATAGTTCACAAACCCCAAAAAAGCTTGCAGCTCTTTAATATTTTTAGGATTTGGTGCCATTACTATAGATTTTATTTTCTCATCAGTCGAATACAAACCTGAAGCGTCAATTCTAAATCCAAGATATTCAATGGATGTTTTTCCAAATTCGCACTTTTTTGCAGAAAGGGTTAACCCCGCTTTCTTGAATCTTTCAAGAACTTCCATGACTCGATTTCTTAATGTCCAAAACTCCGGTGCACCAACCACAACATCATCGAGTAGGGTTACCACCCCCTCAGTTTCTGCAAAAACATTGTCTACCAATTTCTGAACTTTGGAAGGTCCAACACAAATACCATAGGGCATACGGGTATATTGGAATAAGCCCTTCTGCGTGGTAATAGCTACCAGTTTGCGCGATTCAAGATCCAACTCACACTGTTGGTAAGCATGGCTCAAATCCATTTTGGCCCAAACCAGATTTCCCCCCAATCTCTGGAACAAATCTTCAATTCTAGGCAACGGATAATGATCCATTTTCAAGCAAGGGTTGAGGGTCAATTTATAATCTCCACAAATCCTAGTTTGGCCATTTCGCTTCATAACTGGAACAATAGGGGAACCAAAACCACTACACTCAATGGGCTCCAAAATTCCTTCCTGCACCAGGTGGTCAATTTCCTGATCAACCTTGTGTCTTATGGCGTAGGGTACCGGCTTTTGTTTTATAAATTTTGGTTTGGCTTCCGGTAAAAGATCTAATTTGATTTGTCCTTTGTTATATTTGCCAAGTTTTTCCGTAAAAACTTCTGGATACAAACTCTTGAGTTCCCCCTCCAACTTTTCTGCCTCAATGGCATGTTCCACATTTTGATAAAAAATTGAGTGGGCTGAATCTCCAGCAAAAATGCTGAATCCTAGAGCTTTGAACCACGATCTACCCAACAACGGTGGTCCCACTGTTTCAACCACATAAAATATCAAATTTGGCACCTTTCTATCTTGAAATTCTACGTCCACTGTGACATAGCCCACCGGAGAGATTTTTTCTTTGAGATATGTAGTAAAAGTCTTTTTACATGGAATTGGGGCGACCTGAGGGAATTGTTCATGAAATAATTTTCTCGGAACAATAGTGCTATGGCACCCAGTGTCAACATCAAAACAAATAACCTGGGAATTTAGCTTAAGTTCAATTTGATTCTCACTTGCGCTACCTTCAAGTATTTTATAAAGATATTCTTCATCTGAGTTTTCCTGGACGAAATGTGTTTGTTCAGTTTTGCCGGTCTTCTTATCCGGAGCAGGTAACTTGATTTTATTTGGGCAAACTTTTTGTAAATGCCCCTTTGTTTTGCAAACTTAACATTTATAATCTTTGAATCGACATTTATTTTCATCATGCCATGTCGCCCCACAAACTTTACAAAGATTGGTATTTACCTGTTGATTTGGTGTTTTTTGCGCTCTAACATAATTTACGGGCTCTTTTTTGATTGGACCACTACATGAAAACTCATTTAAATCATAATTTGTGGAAGAAGCTTCTTTCGATGTTGCTATCTTGACTACATTGTCCCACTAGGCCTTTTCCGCATCCTCCTCGAATAAACGATCTCTAATCGGCCCTTTGTTCATGCCGACAACAAAACGATCTAACAAATTTCCGTTGAATCGAGCTCCAAAAGCACAGTTAGCTGCCAATGACCGCAGTCTGGCAATCCAGTCGTTAACAATTTCCGTAGGATCTTTCGTGGCGTTATAAAATTTGTATCTAGCGGCAAAAACTGATTCCGCATCCAAAAAATGTGAATCAAATAATTTAACTAATTCAACATACGTGTTGTCCTCCGGTTTCTTGGGAACCGCCAGGTTGGAAATCAGTTTATACGCTGAGTCATCCAACGAATTTAACAGAAGAGCCGTCTTTCTCTCGTCATTCTTTATCCCGTTTGCAATAAAGAAATTTACTGTTCTCGACTTGGCGATGCCCCAATCTTTATCGAGTGTAAATTCTCTCAAAGTTCCGACTAAAATATTGGTTTCTTCTTCGGCCATTTCCTTGAACTTAAATTTCTGTCTTCAATTTAAATAAATTCGAGACCTTTTGAATGTCGTCCACGATGTAACGTCACCGAAAACACGAATTGTAGAAACTCGAAACTTAACTCCGTTAACGCGTTAACACGAACGAATCATGTGGACGGCAATCCCATCCTCGTCGCCACTAAAGGATTTCGGCACAATGAAACATTTGTTGAATTAATAACACACGTTTATTTTACTTTTATACACAAGGTACATGTTCATAAACAACATTCTTAATTAATAATCATAACAAACGTAGAGGATCCAACACTGTTATCCCTCAGGCTGGACAACACAACACAATTTATCTTTCAATATCCCACACCTTTATTTAACGAAAGATGGACTAAATTATCGATCATTAATTTCTTAAGTATTAGCAATATTTATATAGGGCTGAACGTTTTACGATGACAGTGGCTAGGAACCGGCATCATGCGTAGGTCATCATGCTTCCGAGTGTAGGTACTTTTACAACTGTATAGCCTAGGCCCCGATTTTAATATCGCAGCCCCAATTGACGACTTATCCAGTTATTTCAAATAGGAAATAGCCCCTTATCCACTGCCAATCTTCAATATCTCAGGAATAAGAAAAATATAAGTGGCTATATAGCTATATAGGATTAGTTCAAAAGCATCGATAAGAATCTTTTGGAGAGTGTTGAGACCTTTATAATTAACGGAGGCTACTTCACCGAGTAAAATGGAACAGTAGATCCTACAATGTTCCATGTGTTGTGACATAATGAAAGAATAAATATCCTCTGATTAAGGCTTTATTGAACAGAATAAATACTAAAAAGAAACATACACAATAGACAGATTACACGAGTATGATAACCTTCTTATCATTTCGTTTCACGCTAGAGTGTGCAAACATTGTCACAGCTGATAGTTAATAATATTTGTGAGATACGTCTCCAATCATTTTTAATCAGATGCCATATTATTTAATGGATATAATGACAACGGCAGTATTAAAGTACCTGAACACGGTGATACAAACATTTCACGCTTCAACTTATGATAACGGAAAATACCCCAGTGTGCTGGAATCAAGAGCGACCACACTAACTTCAAAAACAATAAGAAGCTGATTAAATTGCTGACATCACTTCAAAAAAGAAATTTTGAAGTGATACAAGCTCTTTTTGACGCAGACTCTTAAATTGTTAACACCGCAATTGAAATGGCTCAAGAGCTTCAACCTGCAATTTTTAGTCGGGATACTGATATACCTACTTGTGCCCATGACAGCCCTTTTCATTTGAATTAGGAGATGATAAATATACCAAACTCTTTTCTTCTCTTATATAATTTCTAGTGATTTGCCACAAATTTGTACTTTATTTCATTGGGTCTCTCCATTTCAAATCAACTAATGGTCTGGAACTTGAAGTCTCAGACATCATTAATTATTTTTTGTACATATGTGGTACTATAAGTTTAAGATTTGTCCCATTTTTAGTTTTTGGCTTAGAAATTAAAAAAAAAAAAAAACTGTTTGTTGACACGTATTGAAACATTCAAAAACTTATAGCTCCAAAACTATTTCCCGTAGAAAACTGAAAATAGTGACATTCTTTTCAGGATTTCAAGGGATTTAATTTGACGTGCTACCGACTTTATCAAACCATTCTTAAAATTCCCAAAATGATATTTTTTTTAAAAACACAAAAACGAAATTTTGAGTTTTTTTTGATAAAAAGCATATGTTACATGTACATGTTATTATTGGGTTGGTAAGAAAGTGAGGTTTGCACCAATAGATAGCGTTATGTTTGTTTCGTTATTCTTTTGTCAATGTTAGAATTTCTTTCTTTTGAGATTTGGTAGTCGATACCTTTAGGTTGCTATAGAAACAAATTCCGTGTAATTTTGTTTACAACTGTCAGTTTACGGACAGTTTTAACATGGAGTGCAAAAATAAGCATTTTCGACACATTTTACTTTTTATTTTCATAAAGGTGAGAAAGCGGCTGAGGCTCACAAAGGTATATGTGAAGTTAATGGTGTTAATTGTTTAACAGAACGCACGTGTCAGAATTGGTTTAAAAAATTTCGTTCTGGAGATTTTTCACTGAAAGATGATCAACGTTGAGGTAGACCTTCTGAAGTTGATGATGACAAAATGAAAGCCATAATTGAATCGAATCGTCATATAACTGTGCGAGAGATTGAAAAACAGTTAAATGTATCACACGCAACAATTGAAAATCACATAGGATACGTCTTCATACATTGGGTTCCGCACGAATTGAAAGAAATTCACCTAACACAACGAATCAATATTTGTGATACACATTTCAAACGTCATGCAATCGACCCTTTTTTGAAACGAATTATCACTGACGATGAAAAATGGATCGTTTAGAATAACGTTAATTGAAAAAGATCATGGTCCAAGCACAAACCACATCGATAGCTGAACTGCATCAGAAAAAGATCATGCCCGCAATTCGGTGGGATTACAAAGGTGTTGTATATTTTGAGCTACTTCCAAATAACTGAGCGATCAACTCAGATGTTTACTGCTAACGACTTATGAAATTGAAGGGAGCAATCAAAGAGATAGGCTAGAATTGGAAAATCGCAAAGGGATGCGAGGCCTGACAAATCTTTATCAACACCTATGAAACTATTGGAGCTTGGTTGGGAAGTGATGTTGCACCCTGCACACAGCCCCGACCTTGCTCCATCGGATTATCATTTATTTAGAAGTTTACAAAACTTCTTAAATGGTAAAAATTTCAGTAGTAACGATGACCTCAAATCGTACTTGGTTGAGTTTTTTTTGCTGATAAGGACTAGAATAGAATAGAAACATTTATTTGCACATATAACAAAAGTTTTTGCATCGTCAGAGTTAAGATTAATATTATAATTTATACTAAATTTCACAATTTTTTTTTTTTTTTTTTTTTTTTTTTTTTTTTTTTTTCTTTTTTTTTTTTTTTTAAAAATAACAATTACAGTAGTTTAACAGAAAATACCCAAGCTATATTACAACAATTTCTTCCTTAATATTTATAAAACATTAAGTATTCCTGAACAGAGTAAGGACATAATTCAATTAATAATTTTTTTGTTCTCATTTTAAATTGTTCAAAGCTTAAGTTTTTTACATCTAATGGCAACTTATTAAATAGAGAAATACCCAAATATATATAACTATTATGGGTTGCAGTCAATCTGAAAGTTGGTACTATTATATTACAATTGTTCCTAGTTGAATATTCATGTAAATTATATTGACAGGAGTACATATTTTCATTTTCTTTAATGTACAGAAGACATTGATGAATAAACAGGCCTGTCAAAGTTAAAACATTCAATTGCTTGAATATTGGTCGACAAGACTCGGAACCCCCAGAATTGTTCTTAAAGCCATTTTTTGCAAGATAAATATTTTTTTGGCATCGGTGGAATCACCCCAAAGTATCAGACCATAGGACATGGTACCTTGAAACAATCCCATAGGTAAGTCGCATTATATCCACATCGACATGTTTTGACATCTTTTTTATCAAATACACACTTTTAGTTAATATGCTTGTTAAATAACCAACATGGGTTTTCCAGCTAAGCTTGCTATCTACATAAAGGCCCAAAAATTTAGTTGAAACTAGGGTATTATTTAAATTATCATTTATATTTTTCAAAGAGAAATTAATATTTACTGTTTTATCCATGTTTAAATAAAGAAAATTACAATTGAACCATTTTGTCACATTATGGATTATGTTTTCATTAAACTCTTTGAGAGATCCAACATTACAAGAGGATTTGTAAATGGTTGTGTCATCTGCATATTGTATTAAATTTTCATGGATAAATGAGCTTAAATCGTTCACATATGTTATGAATAATAATGGGCCCAATATAGAACCCTGGGGAACTCCATGAAGAACCTCAAGAAAAGAAGATCGGTTACCACTGAAATTGACACATTGCCATCTATTGGTGCAATAATTTTTAATCAAGTCGTGAGCATTTCCTCTAATACCGTATCTATATATCTTTTCCAATAAAAGGTCGTGATTGACGCAATCAAACGCCTTAGAAAGATCACAAAAATAAACCAAGAAGATTTCTTTTCTTTCGAAGGCCCGATAAATTTCTTTTACAAAACTAGTTGGGGCATTTGTGGTACATTGATTTTTTCTAAAGCCGAATTGATTTTTTGATAAAATTTGATTTTGTTCAAAAAATGATACTATTCGAACATTAATCGCAGATTCAATTGGCTTGGATAAGACGGGAATAATTGAAATTGGTCGGTAATTATTGAAATCAGTTTTGTCTCCACTTTTATGAATTGGTGTTATTAATGAATATTTCAATTTAGCAGGAAAATGGCCACTCTCGAAACATTTATTAACAATAAGAGATAATGGCTTAGCTATTTGCTGACTGATTTGTCTAATGATGTTATTACTTAGCCCAAAAATATCAGTTGCCAAGCTGTTAGATAATTTTTCTACATATTTACCAGAAGTTCTATAAGCTCCGGATCATGAAGTTACCAGAAATATGGCAAAAGGGCATCGAACAGAATGGAAGATATTTGACTAAATGAAGTTCATTTTTTGTAAAGGAAAAAATTTAGTTTTATTTCTGTACCTCGGAGGGATACAACACTTAAGGTATTAACGGGTGATCTTCAAAAATGTTTGCCGTCACCCCTTATAACAAATTGCATAAGCTTTTACAAGAGAAAACTTTGGACGTTGAATTACACCCTTTTTGATTCTTCTGATTCGTCAGTCCATTGTATTATGTGGGACGAATCCAAAGGAGCTCGTGTTGTATCCCTCCTAGGTACAGATTTCACCCTAAAAAACCGAAATTACTTTCTTGCCAACCTCAATAGAATGTATGGGCCAAATTTCATAATAGTATAGGGAAGGTCCCATTACTTTTTTTATTACCTAAACTGTATATTATTTACTGTTATTATTAACTGCTACTTACTTATCTAATTACCTAAAGGTACTGTCTTCTAATAAATTCTGGTAGTTCATTGATTTTTGGTTAATTTCAATATTAAAACGTTACAAAAAATAATATGTGTATTTTTGCCGAGTTGAAACTTTTTTTTAGGGGGGGATATATCTTTTTGTTTTTGTTTCATACTTGACTGAATCATACCTAAACTAATTTCTCAATAACAATATATCTCCCCCCCCCTCGAAACAAACAGGTTTCCTCCATAGAAATTTTTATGAACTGTTTTGATTCTTCATCCTCATAACAAATGAAACGTTCATACAAATTTTTGTTGAGGGACTAATTTTTTTGTTTTACATATTCCATTTTACCTGTACTGTACTGTTAACAAAAAAAAGTAATGTGTAAATGATACATGAATATGTAAATAATATTTTTAATTATGTGAATACAATCCATAATAGAAAAGCTACATATGTATTTGTTGTAAAAAAATATCACCATTTGAAATTTTTATATTTTTGTTATAAGTTTTAGACTTTTTGAAATTTTTACAAACTAATAAATTTATGTAAATAATTGCATTCCAAGCACTAATTCAAGGTGTAAAAATGTATTTTAATTTTTTTAAGGTCATTGGTTGGGACCTGTGGATAATAAAACCACAGATAATCATGACTCCACAGTATGAGAAAACATGATCCAAAAAAAAATAATTGTCAATTTTAATATGATAATATATATAATATAAGCTCATTCTATACATCAATAGAAGTATTTACTCATTTTATAAATTTATGTTTTTCAGATAACAATTATATATTTTATCAACACTTTGAATGATAATCAGAAATCATCATCACTTTGATCAGATTTAGATTCAGAAGCTATTCCTTTTATGTCATCATTACTTCCAAGGAGGTCTGAATCTTCACCATCAACATCATCCATAAAAAGCTCTGAATCAGAATCTAAACTGTTACTATCCTCTTCAGCATTCATCCCTCCATAGACTCTTTTGTGCCCAGTTGTAAGACGTACTCCTGTAATAATAGATGTTAAAGTAGATTAAAGAATGATTTATATTACCCTTTAGTATTACAGATAGGGGTGAGAAAGGGGTTGACCTATAGGTTGATAACCTTTTCTATCCAGAGTGGGAATTTATTTTATTTATGTCGCAATTATTTATACCAGCTTATCGAAAACACATTATGTTTATGAGATAATAATACTTTTAAGAGTGGAAAAAAAGCTTTCAGATTATTGACAAAATACAATTGTAGTTAGTTTGAACAGCATTAACTCCATGGGGTTGATAGAGCCAGGAATATTCAAATAAATATTTTTAACATGCAATAGGATTTATTAGCAAAGATAAGTTAGTATAGTTAATGATATCTGTCCCATAAATTATAGTAAGCCCAAGAAGGTAAAAGCTATAATGATAATTAATGATTAAAAGTGGAAATTTAGATTTAATTAAATAATATGAAATATTTTTCAAGTAAAAACGCACTGGATGCTGTTGCAGTTCGTAATCTCCCAACTCCTTTTTGAACTTTATTATCAGTTAAAGCAACATCCAAGCTATCATCATCTTCCATTAATTTTCTGGCATCTTCCAATTGCATTTCTTCCATCATTTTATGGGTCTCTCTCTTTAAGCAAATCAAAAAATTAGATACTTAATAAATGATATTATTAAATAAGCTGTTTTGGAGAAAAATAAAAAAAACAGACCACTTAGATAACTTGGGAGTATAAAGGTTTATGGGAGTGAAGCTCGATAACTGAGTAGAATTATGTTTTGGATGAATGAATGCATTAATAATCTACAAATTAAAAAAAATTACTTTGACAAAGTATTTAGCTTATGTCACAGTATTAACCTTTCTAGGAGTAAAAATCCAAAAAGAGAAAAAATATTTTCTCAACAACAATATAGAAAGAAACAATATTTAAAAAAAAAATATGTTTAGAGAAAAAAGTAAATTTCAGGCATCATTAGGTCTATTTTTGTTATCCAAGAAATAGCAATTATCATTTCATTGCAAACATTTGAACAATTCAACTTGAAAACTTTATTTTACATTAACTTTGGTGAATTGAAATTTTCAGAGATAAGATATTAACAATGAAACAGCCTCATTAGTGGAGAAGGTGCTCCACCCTGTGGTACCTCTCTAAATACTAAACCATAGTAGTGTCAAACTTGGTGTGTATTTACAGCAATAAACATGAATACAGATTGTTAAAAAGGGGAGCTATTCTTCTGATCATGACTAAGTCAAAAACGGGAATTTAGGAGGTTTGAGAGAGGTAGTAGTAAATCTCAAATTCCCATCTCCCAGGGAGATGAACAGTACTCAGGCAAAATTTGGAAATAATGTGACTATAAATTCAAAATGGTTTTAACGGTGGAAAAAAGTAAAATACCTAGGTTGTGACCTAAGTAAATCAAAATTAAGTACAGGGTTTCGATACTAAATTTGGACCTACTTTGAGCATAAAGAAAAAGTGTAGAAGGTGGGTAATGGAAGGAAGGTATACAATTTTAGGCTGTGGCACCTTCATTTTTTGGAGTTGCCGTAATACTAAATTTTTTGGAGTTAAAGAAAGAGAATCTGTGCCAAATTTGATAAATTAGATTAGGAGTTGAGGAAAGGAAGGGGTGAGTATCGAAGTTGTTTCCTCTACAGTATTTTTTCTAATGTCAAATTTGCTACAATTCAGCCAATAAAAAGATTTTAGGGGGAGCCAATGTTTAAAATGACCAGGTTGCAGTCACAATCCTACCTATGTTTTGTATATGGTACTTAACTGAATCCTTGCAAATATCTTTATTGGTTTGGAAGGCTTCACACAACATGCCAACATACATTTATTCATCATTTTCTACTTAACATATTGAATAGTTGCATTTTCAATGTAATAAAATAAATGCTTGGTGAAAACCTGTCTCTTTTGCATTCTTTCTTGTTCAGCTATTGCATTTTCCTCTTGTGCCTGTTCAAGATAGGATAAACATCTGGCTCTATTTATATACTCTTTGTACAAAGTTTGTAATTCAACTTCAAGTTTTTCAAATTCTTCAAGAAAAGCTGGTCTAAAATTTGAATGTTTTTCATTATTACAATTATGTTTATTATGAAAGATTATAACAGTACAATTATAAAAAATATTGTACACGAATGAGACTTTATTACTGGAACCAAATCAAACATTTACAGGTTTTAATCTATTATACATGGAACTTTAATGTTATTATTGACATCATAATATTGAAAACATTTAAAACATAAATGAATACAATCAAATTACATTCATTAAAAATTGTAACTAGGAACACAAGATAACATGTAGGAATCATTACATTAAATGAACGGGAAAGGCTGCAAGGATAGATTAAATTAGGAAATGAATAAAAATGAAAAATCATGAATTGTCAGATTGCAGGGAGATAAGGAACTGGTGAAATCTGGATTTAAAAATTGGGAGAGATGAATATTACTAGGGAAAGAGTTCCAAAGATTTGTGGTACAGCTAAGAAAAGAAAGGTCAAAGGTTAAAAGATCTATGAGATGATTGGGAACTAGTATTATGAGATAAGTTAGCTGATTTGAATAAGAGGAGGCTATAAAGATAAGAAGGCTTTTTATTCATGATACCACTTAGAAGGCGACTGGTGACTGACAGAAGAGAACAGCAATTCCCATCAATAACTAGGGGTCCCAATTATAAATAATAGGAATCAATTCATTGGGTACTTTAACCACCTCAAGATCCAAGAGGTCACGGTAATACCACAAACCGTCAAAAGAGAAGACTAGTTGGCCCATTCCTAGTGGGAGGAGATGATGGGAACAATTGAAAATGTTGAGGGTGAAAATGAATCAGCAGGAGATTACGGAAATATGGTGTTTCCAGGATAGAGTTTGGCCAAGAACCATACAGAGATTTTTGAGTGGTGTGAAGAAGTGGATAGGACGAATGTTGATGGTTAAGAGAGAAATATCATTTAGAGTTTTAAGGAGGGAGCATCACCCAATGAAAATTGTCTTAGATTTCTTTGCAAGATATTGTGGAGATAGGCCCAGGTCCCAATTCAGTTCAGGTCTTCTTCAATCAATAACGAGGTGGATTGGAGCTCACTACTAGAAGGAAAGAATGTTTAAATTTGCGTAAGACAGATTTGGGCCTAGGTGTGGTTGAACCGAGTTTTAAAGAGAGATTCGTCTTCAGGGTACCTGGTACACATAAACCTTCTTCTTGTTGCTTTCCAATTCCTCACTAAATTCTGAGTCAATAAAGCAGTGAAGGGTTTGGAAAGTTTTGCAAGGAGTATGCATGGTAGGGCTCATGGAGGGAGAAGAAAATTGAAAGATTTGGGATTCGAGGCTATCATGGACATAGAGGCAACTACTACTGATCTGTTCAGACCGACCGATTATGGCAGAGAATATAGAGCTGGGAAGGATTAGCTCCCTTGATTGAAGTGTGGCCTGTTTAATATTCAAGTACCAAGACTACTTTTTGCAAACAAATTTCCGCTGACACAAGAACAAAAGTGGGAAGCGGAGCAATCTAGACTAGACTAGAGCAGCAAGGGGCCTCTGAAGCTTGGTGGATAGTTTGCCTTTTAAGTATGCTATAAGTATTAATGAATCAGAGAAAACCCACAAGCCTTAGGACTGAAAAGATAAATAGCTCTAGTCCTGTGATCCATGCTTAGTGAACCCATGGAACAGGAAGTAAAAAAAAAAATCTTCCTAACAATCTGTTTATCCGTGTTTTATCTCTATCATGAAAAGTTAAACTACCTAACTTTCTTTAGTGTCTGCAGTCTTTTCTGGTTTCTTTCTAACTCCATTTTCTTTTTCTCAATTTTTGAGTCCAGGCTGCTTTCTGTTGCTGTTATATTTTCTATAAATGACTTGGTGTTTACTATATTTTGCTTGGTAGCAGTTAATGTTTCTTTTAAAGCTTTTTCAACTTTGCTCAATTCCATAAAATTATTGACAGATGAAGATCTTTCTTCCTAAAATTTAATGGACTTAATAAAATAATTTTAAAATATACATAAAAGGAATGTATAATAAATATCTTTATTGTTTATATATATACTTAATTTACATATAACTAGTTCAACTTAAATGGTCTGGTGATACCACCAGTACCAGTACTGTACTATATAAAATTGTTGAAACATTTATGATCAGCAATTTTTTAATGTTTTTAAAACAAATAATAATCAGCTTACCTGCAATATAAAAGAAAAACAAATTTTATACATTAATAATTAATGAGACAACATTAAATTAAGATTATTGTCATAAATTCAAGTCTGTATTATGGCAAAAAGGTATGTTTAATGTAAATGTATTGGTATTTATTAATAATTCTCAGCTATTAATTTACTATAATTTAAATTTTTTGTATGTTTATTTTACTAGTGAAGCTCCATGCTGTATGAACACCCATTCATTAATATTGGATAAACTACAGATTTGTACAAAATTATTTTATTTTATTTTTGGAGAAAGCTTTGATCTATAAAATAAACATGGGTACATTTCATACATTGCTGCTTGTGTTTTTTTCAGCTTTTGATTCGAAGTTAATTTTTTGTCTGGCTGTACTCCTGGATATTGGATCTAACACACACAATTATGGTGTTAGAGATTGGGATTTCTGTGTTTTTTAATTTATGGTATCAAGGATTTGTGTATCCGTTTGGTGATTATTATTATTTATGTTATGGTGCCAGTGTAGTGATTGTTATAGCTGTTAAATATTTATTTTAAATTTTAAGCTCCAAGACTTAAAAAATCATAAAATCTGGTAGAAGGTGTTTAGAAAGTTTTTTTTTTATTATTGTAGTTATACTAAATTAACTTGTACTGGGAATATCATTAATTGCAGGAGTTAGGGAGACTCATAATTATTTTATGTATTAATGAACATTTTTGAGTAGAGACTGCAAATGAGCGGTTGAAGAATGGGATTGCCTAAAACCAAATTGTATGTTTACGATATTTTGTTTATTCAGATGTTCAACTAGTCTCAACTTAATTACTTTTTCAAAAATGTTTGAGGTAACGTTTATCTAAGTTATAAGTTGATTTGGTTTAGGTATTATGACCAGTATTATTTATTACTACAGTATTACTACTTTCCACGGTGTTGGGTAAATTTGTAATCAGAATCATTTGAATAGCTCTGGACCTAAACATTTTCTGTTATTTATACTTTTAATCTTATAAATAAAGCTATACTGAAACCAACCTAGACATATGGACTTGATCTAAGGGGGTCAGTAAAACCTTCAAAACATCAATTGCATACAATCCTTCCAAGTCCTCAGAACATCAGTTAATGTACCTATTTATGCAGTAAATAAACCCCTCTATAATGACCTTAAAATTCCCTCTATACAAGATCACATTTCCTCAAAATTCTTTAAGTCCGATTAGAAATTATCAGACATCCAAATCCTCTAGTAAGGTCACTTATCAAGTATCTCCTCACTGGGAGTTCTGCCGATGGTCAGTTTTCTCCCATCATGTCCGGAGGTCTGTGGCTCTAACACTCTCTATAATGGTGATGTTGCTGCAGCATGTATGTGGGCTATGTATGTACCTTGTGGGGGGATCTCTGGGCCATGTATATATGCCTATATTGGATGAATCTATATTGTAAATACAGTATGAATTAAACTTATGATTTTAAAATATGGTATGAAGATTATCTTTCATTACAATAATCTATTGACCTTCTTGGGCAGATTGTAATTATCTTCTTCCTTATTTTTTGTGAAATATATTTTTTTGTATTTATAAAGATGGAGTGAATTTTTCACAGATTTTTGTGTCCCAAGTTTATTGCTACCAGTGATTGAGACAATGTTTCACTTCTCTGTAGAATGAGTTTATTGTATGATCATTGTGATCTGAATTATTTTAGATATTTCTTTTATGATTCTTTGAAGTATTGCTGATTTGTGTGTAAGCACAGTTCCAGAAGGAACCATTTGCATTTGTAATTTTTGACTTGATTTGACTTTTTGATCGATTCCTTCACCAATGGAGTACTTATTTTTGAAAATAGAGTGTATTTCTATATAGAGGTATTGCTCAGTTATATGAAGAATGTAGTTCAGTGTGTATTAATATCCAGTATTTTTACCAGTTTGCTCCATTGAACTTGGTTTAATTTTTTGATTGTAAGAATTTAATATAAAAATCATCTGTTTGTGGTCCATACTTAGCGGATCAGTAGATTTTAAATGGGAGACCTGGCTACATGATTTTATGTAGTTACAGTCAGAAATGGGTTCATGAAATGCTGGATTTAAATTTTGTTTTTGTATCAAAATTAACATTTTTATTATTTTGGCAGCATCACCAAATTATATCTTTTCAATTTAGGTTCCCCAACACCATAATTCAGAATTTAATTTGAAAATTATTTTTGAATCAATCTGATTTAAAGTTTTTTTTGGTGGAAGTTAAACATATACCATCATTATTGTCGTGTTATAAAAGGAATTTACATAAGTCATTTCTGAGGAAACTTACCCTTAATTTAACTTCCTTCCCTAAAAGTTCATAAATTGATGCACCTTTTGATGTAACTTGTGATGCAAGTTCTCTTGAAGATTTCAAATCTTCTATCTTGACATTGAAAAAAAAAAAAAAAAAATTAATAATAAGTAACAATATTGCAATCAAAGTGAAACAATCTGATTATTTATAATATTCATCCCTACCTTTTTTTCCTTTACTTATAGGAAATGCCATATTTAATCACTATTTATTTAGGTTGTTACAAACATTGCATTCAAACTTTGGGATTCAATAATATTATTTATGAATATTAAAAAGAGGGTTGATGACAAAACCCCACTTTGAGTTATTCCAGTTTCTAGGCCGAAGCTCCTGCTCGTGATTCTTTGTAGTGCAACTCACAAGTCAATAAGGTAGTTGCCAATCAATTTATACAATTTTTCCCTGTATCTGTTCTTTGGCCAGTTTCAGGAGTAACCCACCTTTCCTATTTTTGTCAAATGCTAACTAGTAGATCAAATAAGTATCTAGTAAGTCTTGAAAACTGTCTTCTATAGATTTAGAGGTTAGCACAACTTGGTTTTCTATTGACAAGCATTTTCTGAGCCTATCCTGTACAGATGACATTACATTTTTGGACATTAAGCGATGATTTATTATTTCCCCCATCAACTTATTAATGCAACAAGGTTACTGAGTAAACTTGTTAACCTATAACTGCCGGGCAAGTTAAGCTCTCTGATTTTTTGGATTGAACTCATAATTGCAAGCTTCCAACATCCAGACTGAGTTCCTATTGACCAACTTAAGTTAAAGAGTGTGAGAAGCTTTATTTTCATCTTCTAGGTAAATAAACAGTTCATTAGTGATTTTATCTCGTTCCGGAGATGTACACCTCTTGCTAATAGAATGGCATAATTGTACTAACTATTTTCCAGGCAAGAGAATGAGAATTTTAATTTATTTATGTGAAAAAGAGCACAATATTATTTAAGTGTAAATGCTGCTTGAGGATGAACTAAATAAGTTCAAAAGTTTGCAGTGAAATAAAAAAATTAAAAAATAAGTATATTTTTCACATTTGTTTAATGGCTATTTTCTCAATTTTGATAATAAAAGCAAGTAACTTTGGGTACTTTATTGACAAGTTTTAACCTTTTTCTTAGGTCATTATGGTTTCAAATTACAATAATTAAAAAGGATTAATAATTCTAAAATTTCAATTCAGAAGTATTATATTTATATAGCTGCAAATTAGAAAACTCTCATGAAAAAAAAAATATTTTCAACATACATGTGAATTTATATCGATCATATCTGTCGAGGACCAATTTGAACTTGGTTGTTCTTTTTCAGTATTGGCTTGCTGAGCTTCATATAAAAGTGTTGTAATCTTTAATAATTCTTTTACTGAAAACCCATCTGCTTGATAAATACGTTTGGTGTTTAATATTACATTTGCTCTCAGTGCCTGAAATCATGCATTATAATTATGGCCAAAAACTTCATTAAAGAACAAGTATGAATGACGGTGCTAACATGAAAAAGAAAGTAAAAAAATAGAATATAAATTTAATAAACGTTGATACCATAAACTCTGCTGCTGATCTCACAAAAAATACCCTGTCTTGTTCAGTAGAGTAGGCTTCATGTATATTTGCATCTGGGTCAAATCTTTTAATTAACCAAATTAGTATATCAGCTACAAGATTAAAATTAGGGGACCTGAAATTTTCCATAGACACTAGTCTTGTGAATCCCAAGGATCGAACCATTTCTGTAAAATCTAAAACATCTTAAAAGTTACAAACCTTAACATGGGACTTGCAGATTTTAATCTTACATATATGAAATTTATACCTCTCAAATCTCTGAATGACATACTAAAGAAAGTAAATAAACTGAACTATGAATAAATTCACTACATAAGTTAAAACTCTTAAACTCCTGTAGGTAAAATATGTGGTAAAAGTAACACAGTGCCTTCCATTTATTACCATGACTACCAACTAAGATGCTTCACCAGAATAGAGATGGTTGGCAACGTCAGTATTTCACAAGTAAACAATACATAAATTATTTGCGTACCCTTTGATACAAAAAAAAGATACTCCTGTAAGGTTTAAAATAATATAAATTTTTATAAAACCTGCTTCTACTATCGGAAAAATGATGGTTTATAGAGTATAATGGGAGGGCTGTAATAGCCCTGAGGACCTTAACGAACAGGCTAGCTTTATCACACACTATTTTTACCATAAGCTGGTAATGAAGTTTACGTAGATATAGCAAAATAGATAAAATGAAAATATAAACTCAAAAGAAATTAATAAAACTGTGTGTAATTTTACACTTTAACATATAAATTAAATGTATAAAGAAATTTATAATAAAAATAAATATTTACTAATACGGTAAAAAATGGATGAGGGTTAATGTGGGTTTGTAAGGGAACTTAAAACTAATTAACTTTACTAAAAACAAGAGAAAACATAATATGATATTCTAGACACGCAAAAAAATAGAACCTCCCTCTTGTATACAAAATAATTATTCATTTATTTTAAGCTTTAATGTGAATCTTCACAGCAAAACTAATAAACTGGAAAACAAAACAAAACGCATTGATCAGACGACTGCTCAGTTCGGTGAGTACATCGCTGGCCTGGATTCGGGTACGTAATCTTGGAGCTCCATCTTGGGCGTTGAGATCTCGTCTGGTCACTCTCGTCCCCTGTGTAGTATACTCAACGCTATGATACAAATAATGTCTGACCTTCTTGGACTTAATTTGTATATATAGCGTAATTACCCTGAGCCCTCAGTCTACAGTCGTAAATTCGCCGGTAAACACGAAGCTGCACAATCCGGCGCATATCCACAACCAACCAATTGATTGATACAAACAGAACCGAACCGGCACACAAATAGTTTTACCTAATATAATTTTCAATGTAAAATAAAGGGAAAAATGCGTGAACCAGCACTGCCATATCCGGGTTCATTGAAATAAGAGATGATTTTAGTCTGTTTGACATTGGATGATGCATTGAAAGACATAATGTAAGCATGGTGCACCATACTATACTGTAGATCTGACGATTAGATGTCTCAAAGTGGCCAGTCCCCAGCTGGGTGATAAACAAACTGTACCAACCTATCATTAAAAAATATAGTAGATGTCCTCCCATTTTAAGAAGTGTCGTCAGCTACAGTCCAAGTCTTCAAGGTCGGTCGGTGGTCTCTCTCTCATCACTTTTTCACCTCTCACCAATTTTCTTATCTGGGATAGTTGGAGGAAGTAGACAATTAGACTGCTTGGAATGGAATGTTTTTAAGAACACACAATGTGAACATACTATACTGTCCGCCATGCTGAAGTACTGACGACCGACCAACGCCAAAACGTGGCTAGTCTCCATCTAATCTAGTAAATTGTAGTTTTTACGACGTGTTTAGACTCCAGGTTAAAAGGATAAAGTTGTATATTCCATCTTTTTAACCAGAACGATACTTAATTGACTGAACTCTGAAGGTGATGACAGTTTTGTGTGTGTGTGAGAGAGAGAGAGAGAGAGAGCAGTGTTTCACTTCAAGTACCGAGTTCCGAATGAATGAAAACATAGGCGGGTGTTTTCTGGTCCAAGAAGAGGGGAACTTCTATTTATTTGTGGCGAAGAAGTTGGTACAACAGTGTTAAATGTAGCATTTACACGAACATGAAATTGTCTTTCAAACAAAAAAACCGATTTCATGACGTAAAGATAATTTGGATGTGTAATAGTGGACTTCTTACATAAATGGACATCATGCTAGACGGCGTTTAATGTTAATGTGTTAAAAAAATTAGTCTATTTTCGAAACCCTTGTAAACATTTTCAGCCACATAGTGTATCAAGTAAGTTCATGCCGGAGTCACAACTTTTAAAGTCAAATGGGTGTGTTGGAATGATTATTATTTGAATTGGTGTCCTTCCAAGCGGGTTTTGATTGATTTGTCTAACAATTGCTTGATGAATTGTCTTTGGGGTTCCCTGGAAAGGCAATAAGAGTGGCGCCTTTCCATGTTTTTGGGAAATGTTTCAGTCTCAAGCATACATCAAACACAGAAGAGCAAAGTTTTTCTTCAACACATGATGAGGTTATGAGGTCTGATGGAGTTTCTTTGTTTGCGCCAATTAATGTTGCTGGAGATTTCTTGAGGAGCAATTGGTATAAATATGGGAAATAGTCAAGCTGCGTTTTCAAGGGAAAAATTATCACATATATAGTTTGCTAAAATTTAACATTTATCTTCATCCTGAGTCTCTGGCTGTCCGTCAAGTGCCAGTGACCGAACTGTAGATTTATGTACTAAAACTAGTTTTCTCTCGGCAGTATGTTTCTGTCAGGTCATAATGATACTGAAACTGATTCCTTGATTAAATTAACAGTCCTGAAAGTCAGTCTATACTAGTAGTCTACTCCGGTGATAGGCTTCTATAATATTAAGGAGGCCATTGTTTTCTAATGTTAGTTTAATAGGAACTAATTCTAGGGGTTTTGCACATGGAAAAATAATGTCAGTGTGTACTAGATTTCTCCTAATCACCTCCAGTCCTGGTTTCACATTAAAATTTTCAGCAGCATTTCAACTGAAGGTTGTTTATTGTTGTAGAAAAATTTGTTTAGTGCTGATCATTTGAGGTTGAAAATATTTGGCTAAACAATTTAATTTTAAGCATAAATAGTGACTTTTCTCATCACATATGAACATTTTTCATCCAACTTTTTGTTATAAGCACCCCTTGCCCAAAAATTAGGAAGTCACTTAATACTAGAAGGAATACACTGCACCAGATTAGATAAAAACTAGTATCTACTGAAGAATCAATTTAACAATGTTCAATAATTAGTTTATTTAGTAAACAGAAGATACCATTATTAATAATTCAGTATACTGATTCCGTTGATAAAGGATTTAATATATTGTAAAAAAAATGTGGATTATTCTTTGTCAACTGATAATGGGTTCTGATGATCAATTGTTGACTTCAGGACTTCTTACTATAGTTCCATAGTAAAACCAGCTGGACAGAGCAAACTTGAACACTAATATTAATATTTAATGTTAACTCTATTCTCTTCCCATAATTAGTGTATTTGTCAGCACAAGCTCTTTCTGTAGTTCACATTGCCATTATCGAGGTGTGATTATACATTACTTTTTATTAGGGCAGCGTCATGGCTTCTGTTAGTCTCTTACTACCTATTCATAGTAAATAGATCTGATATTGATACAGAATATGAAGAATAATAGCACTTAATAATGATGCCAGTATGAGTAGCCAAAAGTGCTTGTATATACAAATATACTTTAATAATTTTGAAGACGATATAGAGTTAACATCAAAGTCATCAATTACAACCCACAACCAGCAAATATATTAACATGCTTTTTTTCCTAGATTAAACTTTTTCCCTAACCAAAAGCTAAAGGAATCGTGAAATGGATATTTGTCCTCGGACAAATATTCCATTATAAATGTATTCATGTTTTCTAAGTGAATTCTGATGGATACAAATCTGTTTAGCACTGTTCAATTTAAAATCTAATACCTCACTCAGACAGTACTCACTGAACATTGAGAGTGCCAATGGAATTTGTAAAGCTCTACAAGTCAAATGAATTTTCAGAAAAAATTCCTTTCTTCCAGCATCTATTTGTAACAACGATAAATAGGAACATGGTTAATTAGAATAGTAGGAGAGGCCCAAAAATGATGCACTTAAACCATATAGAACCCTGAAATCATTTTAATTGAAACATAATAAAATTAAAATATTATAAGTTTTTTATGAAAGCCCTTTGAATCCTTATAAATAAGAAAGTAAAAATATTTAACAAAGATGGTGACTGGTACAATAAAGAGAGAAAAAGAAATAGATAGAAAATGTTTGTCATTGTTGATAGGCACAGTCAGTTTTATTAGCTTTAACTTAATAATAACATGTATTTTACAAGACATTTAAGATTTTTTAATTGCTACTACAATTGTATTTATTTGTGATGATGTGTTTTTTGTTTTATGAGCACTTGAAAATGTGAGCGTAAGCTGTAAAACACGCTTGTGAATATACTGACTTGTGGGCAGACGAAGTCAGTAATACATATAAATTAAATAAACAAACTCAGTTGTGAGTATTGTTAGGGTACCTGAACAATCAGTGTCGTTAGGACAAATTTCATTAAAATTAGGTTTTTTATTCAGGGATAAAAAAAAAAAAGAAGAATGTATCAATCAAACAAAATCGAAATATATATATACAAATTAAAAGAAAACAATTTAAAATTAATCTTTTTGAAGAATCGCAATGGACAATAGGTTATCAGAAAAAGAACACATAGCAAGGACATGTAATTTCTTATCTCCACTGGTGTCAACATCAAAATATTTTGGTATTTCAGCCTGCTGAAGAAATGACCAATCAATTCCATAGGCAAGACTTGTATGTTCTTTATATTCAGCTAAAATAGAACATTTAGTTCCATCAATAGCAGCAAAGCCATTGTGCATGCATGCTGCAGCTATATCATCACATTCATTTGGCTCCCACTTCAACCTCCAAACTCCTCCACCAGTTGCCAGTGACTCCTTTGGCCTTTTCATCTGACGAACATCCCAAAATGCAACTTTTTCATCATAGCTAGAAAATACCACAATTTGAAAGAATAAAATAAAAATGTACACGCTTAATTATAGTTGGTTATAACATATGATCTTAAATGAACTGCATAGCAAACTTGGTTAAGAAACTTATATGATCAATCTTAAAATAAAATATGTAGGATGCATTAGATACAAAAACCGCAGTTTGTTTTTTGGCCTAATCCCTGTTGTTGGAAGCTGAGTAAAATGAATCGAGTAGGCAGGGAAAGTTAAAATTGTTGCTTATTGTTCATATCAAAGGAATATAAAGGATTTAAGTTATTCACCAATGTTGTAGACAAAAATTAATTTTACACTCGTTAACTTTTGAATGACAGTACTTCTGCAGTCTTCACATGACGCAATTGGATATTTTTATGAAATTATAAAAATTTTCACTTAGTCACCAATGATTGCTAACAAATATTGACTGATATTGATAGTGGCTTTGTTTGCTAGATTTTAAGGACTTCTACAATCCGCAATTACACTAGATATTTTGATAAAAGTCATCATTACTCATGATTGTTGCCCAATAACATGTTGATGTTTTTTTGTTTACCTTTCGAATGGCACCATGTTTGCATCCCTCACTTGATGTAATTCAAAGTTAGAGATAGTTCGACCAAATAATGGAATTTTCTACTTTTTATCATATTTTTGTAATTTATTTTTAACTCAGAATTTGATTTTTGAAACAAACTCCTATCAGAAAGTTTAAGAACATATCTAATTAAAAGAGTAAAATTTATTAATACAATTAAACAATTTTTTGGTAATATATAAAACAAACCTTCCTGAAACAAGAGAATGTTCCCTTTTAAAATTCATATGCATACTTGTAATGCCTGCAGTGTGTGCTCTTCCATTTTTTCCAACCTTGTCACTTCTTCTGTCATATATAAAAAGTTGACAGTCATCACCACCTTGGAAAAAAATATGACAATTATTAGTTAAAAGGAAAATAGTATCAGGACTTCAAACCGAGACCTCCCAGTTAATGTCCAACTGCACAAAACAACGTGTCTTTCACTAGTTACTGCTTTACTAAGGAGGTTTTGCAATGTGGGATAAAAATAAATAATTCAGAAATTCTTTAAATTTTACAGCTTGCAACTTAAAAAGAATAAGAATAAGCTTGCTGAGGGGATTACCTTGGGAATGGGAGAGCTCATGAGCAGAATGTGTATGTATATATAGTATGGAATGGAAATCGTACATAAGTTTGAATGAATTCGTAGTACATCCCAACTAATAGTGGTGTGAAAGCAAATTGTATTTTTTTTCAAATAAAGATTTCATAATAATAATTTTTTAATCAGTACTTCCTTCGTTATTTTCATTTGTTTTGTTTTTTAATATGTTTTGGGGTTTGAGCGGTCTGTAATTATGTAACATTATTACAACTTTCATTGAAAGTGTATTCTTTTTCAGCCAAACTTTTTTATTGAAGGATATTTTGTATGAATGTTTTACTTGATGCCCAAGAGATATTAAAAATAAAACTACCTTATGAAAAAATAATGAACAGTAAATTATTAATCAATTACTTGCAATTAAAAAAGAAATATTTTCCTAGCTTAGCATGTCCATAAGAGTACCACATTAAATTAAAGATCTCTACATCATGGTTAGTGACACGCATTATGTGGTACAGCTTTAAAGGACTATTATTAAGACTGGTGATAAAATTAGTTTTGCAACCATAATGAAACCCTCACACATATCACACTTGTCTTGAATTATTTTCAGTTAATTACCTAGTCCTGCCATAAGTTCTGTTACAAGGAAAAAGTTGGAAAAATCAAACACCGATTGAATTTTAACAGTGAAATATATTTATGTAACATGTCTTACATATAAATGATTAAATGAAAATTGGCTTGTAGTCTGCGGAGCCAGCTGTCTATTGCAGTACACATTGGAAAATTGTCAACTGCCAGGGTCTCCAAATTAGTGTGTCCCCTGTGGCATGCCATTAAGTCCAGAGGTTTCAAGTCTTGACTTCCCGAGGGCCAGTTTGAAGCCTTAATAAACTCAGGGATGTTCTCCTGTAACCACCTCTGTGTTGATCGAGCCTTGTGTGCAAGGGCTGAATCTTGCTGGAAAACCCAGTGTTTTCCTGCAAAGAGAATCCTGTTCATCAACCTCACTACACACTCCAGAATACCTTCCAGGTAGTTCCCGGCTTGTTTTGATGCCATGTTTGAAAAATTGAATTTTTATGGTATCAAAGTGTACCCCCAACTAAACCATCACTGAGCTCGGATGGTGCCCTCGCTCCCCCCTTCCAATCTTCTCTTTAGCTTCCTGGGAGTTGTGCGCATACACTTAGTCATTCTAATGATTAAATTTTTCTTTACTGTTAACAATTTTCTTGTTTGAAAACAATATCTCATGATGACGACCATCGTCATACTTGCTTAGCAGCTCTCTCTTCTCTAATATTCTTAAGGTAAACAGAGAGCCTTTGCCCTGCCATTCTCCAATAGGCACCCATTTTAAGGTCATTTTTGATGATTCGGGACATTGACCATCGTCTCTCTTTACATTATTTATTGGTAGATTTTTTCAAATTCAATTTTCAGCTGCTTTAATACCCTACGTGGTCAACCTTACCGGGGTCTGTCCTTTACAGACATGGTTGCAATGAGGTGATTAATTGTGCACCACACAAACATTCGATTAATTCCTTATGGAATAAGAGCTTGAAAAATGCCTGAGTCAAACTTACCCGCCCTGTGAAGAGCAATAATGGGATGGCGATTTTCTTTTTGGAACTCTCCGTTGTGTCTAAATGAAACTCAGAGACAAACTAATAGGGATTATAAGCTTCATATCAAATATAAACATCTAACAATGCAACATTTATTTATCTGCATGAGTATATAATTTTATCTAAGTCCAAAGGTTGTAACAGAACTTATGGCAGGACTAGGTACATTTACTTTTATGTTGAACACATTAAATTATATGCTCATATAAAAAATACATGAATTATAGAGACTGTATAGAGCATATCTAGCTCACAAATAAATACTCCTTCCATAGGAGGAAAAAAGGTGTATCTTAAATATATACACAGATTATATACATATGGAATACCTGAATAAAAAACATTCACATTCCAATAGTTAAATGCCACGATCCATGCCTGAAAGTCATGGAGCTTCCATTTGCAGTCTTCACATATTTGGCCATCAGCAAAAGATACTAGTGTTATGAAACCCTCTGAGTCACTTATCACAATTTTCACATCTGATTCATTAATGCCAGTTGACCAATCCAATGAAAGAGCTAACGTTGTGTTACTTGAGCTTAACTTATGAGTGCATACATGTTTTAATGTCACAGTATTGTCATCTGAAATAAGAAAATCATTATTTAATTTTATTATAGTAAATATTTATTTATTTATTTAAGAAAAATAAAATACAAATCACAAATATTTTACAATGAAAATAAACAAACAAAATCTTTTTATTTCCTGACGGACTAAGAAATTGAATAATTTTAATAATTACATCAAAATAAAATAAAAAATCAGAATCAGTTACATACATGCTAAATAAAATATGCACAAGTCTTATTAAAAATGTCTTATGAAATTAATTATAGGATTAAATCCTTCATTTTTTTGTTATTATTATTCTGTTATGTAATTCTACTGGTGTAAATTTTAATGAATGTTGTTGAAGACAAAAAGTAGCGAGGTCAGGATTCAAACCTAGGAGCTCACAAATGGTAATTACTAGGTTTTGTGCCGGCAAAAATATGTCTTACTTTGCAAAAAACATCTGTTGTCATTGATAACAACTTAACTACTACCAACTGTGACTTATGCTCTTTCCATCCATTCTATTGGATTCACTTCTATCTACTTACCTTTTCTATAAAAACCTATTATTTTTTGCTTACGGCCTACGTCAACACCTCAATTAGGAAATATTTAACACTTTTAGAGTTTAAAATAGGCAACAATGATTTTATAAATTACCCTGAAGTTTAAATATGCGAACATCTCCAAGTGCTGTTGCTACAGCAAGAAAAGTGTTGTTAGAAATCTGCCTGTGAGCCCATTTACAGTCAAGAATTCCAACCATAGCTATTCGTTCAACTAATTTAAGTATTTCTGGTCCTTGAACTAATTGAAACAAATAAAGGTGGCCTTTCCTTAGCTCCTTCGGATTTTTCTTTTTTGCATCTTTCAAGTTTTCAGTCTTTGATAATTGATATGTACCGCAAGTAAAAAAATGTCTATAATTTTTAATTGGGCACCATTCGATGGAGTCGGCATTCAACTCGGTATTAAAAATAGTTTTCTTTAAAAACTGAGCCATTTGCCTGAAATCATAGTGTATTGTTAGAAAATCTTTGTCTTAAAATTAAAGGAATAAAAGCTTTCCAGAAGAAGAACTTTAAATGTTATTTATTTTATTTTTTATCTCTGTATCTACACACAATTTAGCATAAATGAAAAGCTTAACTTCTTTTTCTAGTAAGTGTATATTACCTGAATTCTTAGAATAATTAAAAAATACTTTTAGGGCCACGATGTCAGGGTGTGTATACTAAATAACCCACTTCTCTCTTTCTTAAGTTAGTTCTCAGAAGCAATTTAATGTTATGATTTGTTTCCATAATTGAAAGTCCATTAAAGACGGTAAGGCAGAAATAAAGTCAAATATTAAAATAACTATTAGTCACAGAAAATATAAACTGGCAGGGTTAGGACTCAAACCTGGGAGTTCCCTAATATCGGTTTGGGTGCTCTGAACTTACCTCTCACGAGTGAAAACCCTGCCAATATGAACTCTATTTGGCTAGACTTCTGCAATCCCTGTAAACATAGCAATAGCGGTGGGTGGAGACAGGCAGTGGGGACATCATGAGATTATACCATGCTACTTCTTAATTAAATCTTTCCTGGAGCTAATTTGCCTGCTTTATGGTGTTATGTATATTATATGGCATATTTAACATATATCTTAATATTTGTCACTTATAGAGGCAGAAAAATATAGAGACAAGCCAAGTTAGCCTAAACCCAGCATACTAGCAATATACAATTATTTAACTGTCTCTTATTAATTGATTATTGTGCCATCATCGAACATTTTGTTATTACAGTTTCCATTTTTAGATTTTAACTACAATAGATTCTTTCATTTCATGCATATATTCTTTCACAAACTGGTAGACACCTTATTGATATTATATCTTATATTTTGTTATATTTATTTTTTAGTATCTACCTATTTTTTTCTTGTTATCAGGATCTGATGTGGATATAAATATGTCGAAACGTTCATTAATACGTTTGATGAAAGTCTAACATCTCTCTTTCATCACCCTACGCTGATATCCTAACATATTAATCCACTCACATGCTTCAGAAACAGTAGGAAAAAAAACTATTTGTACGCCAAGAAATTCAAAGTTTATAAAAATGTTTTTCAAACTGTTTGGTTTTTTTTATTTTAATAATAGTTTTTCCAAGTTAATCAATTGAATCAAATAAAAATAAATATGCCCCTAAAAATCAGAAAAAACAAATAAAAGAAGAAAAAAATGATTTCCGAGTTAAATTTTTGAGCAGCTATGGTATTGAAAATTGGTATTAAGCTTTGTCGGTGAGGTTTTACCTGAATACACTTTGGTTTTCATTGTTTATTAGAGTCTCCACTGACTCCATAGAAAAAGCGATTTCATTATATTAGTGAGAAAGAGATATTTACTAACAGAAAAGTTATGAAGTTAGGAAAGTGCTGCACACTCTTTTTACCTGTGCACCATTTTCTACTGTTAGATTGTTATAAGAATAGAGGAGAAATGTGAGGAAAAGCCATGTAAAGGTGGCCCCTCCATGTTCGTTTTAAGTTAAGTGAAAACAAATCAAATTGTTAAAACAACGTTGAGTAATCACAAAGGCAGTACACAAAATATCACTTTTTTAATAGGCTTGGCAACAAATTCAAAATAGATACTCTTCATAATAATTGAATTCAAACTAGTTATCCTCAAAGGAAACCCCTTTTGTGTGAAGCATTCAGCCATGGAAGGTAAGAGGTCTCCAATAATTATAAAAACAAACTTGTAGTTTTGAAAAAGGATTACATAACTGATGAATAAAGTTTTTAAATATGCAACATTTTCATAGTATGAAGGAAAAAAAACAAAAAAAGGCTACAACATAAAAATTTGCTCAATACACACATATAATAAGAGGGTGTGTGACCGATAGACTTTTATAGCCAATGTAAATTAGCGATTGTTTACGCCGGTAATTCGTTTATTTTAGTTATTAAAGGAAAAAATTATCATTCATTGTTTAAGCCGAATAAGGGGTCTTGCGCTGACAAGTAATTATCTAACAAAGTACCCTCGTAAAATTTATTATAAAAAAAAAAAAAAAAAAAAAGTGTAAATTAGAGATAAATATTTTTTTTTGTATTTGGTTAGTTTTATATAAAGAATTAATAATTATTGATAATATTATAAATGTTCTAAGAATATCTTTGTGTTTCAAATGTGAGTGTATTGATTTTGTTTTATGTAAAATATGCTGGAAAGTAAACAAAACAAATAACGGTGCGGGACGCCTCCGAGGCCCCGTAAGACCCTACATCCTTTATAGAGGATTAAAAGGACGGAGCACCGAGATCAGTCGCTTGCAGTCAGTGTGTGGATCAGTTGGCCAACACCCGCCGGAGCGCCCCCCCCTCATCTCACCACCTTATCGGCCTATGGTTTATGGGGAGCACCTCTGGTTGGAGATTTGACTTGGAACTAGTATGGATATGAGCATATCGATCATCGACTCACCGATTCCATCCACCGGGAACCTCACAGCTGAATGACTAATCCACTATCTAGCTACGACAGGTAACCTCGTTGGACGTAGCTTCCACGTACCGAGGGTTTATGTTGTTTGTTTACGTCGTTCATCAGTTTACACCAAATAACACCAAACTATGCATACGTATAGATAAACACGGACAGTGATGTATTTGTTTTGTTCTCATTCTTCGATCAGCAAACTTTAAGTTAATAAAACTCTGGTTTACAAGTTTCCAGTTTAGTAAAGTTTAAGTATTTTTCTGTCCAATAGTTTAAGTAATTTTTCTCTCAAATAGTTTACTTATTTTTTTTATCAAATAGTTTAATTATTTTTTTATCAAATAGTTTAATTTTTTTTTTTCAAATAGTTTAAGTATTTTTTTTTTCAAATAGCTTAAGGATTTTTTTTTGTTTATTATCATTTAATAAAATGTCGGTAATCTAAATGTCAATTCCCTGTAATATTTCAGGTTCCCCTGTCCTTGGGTAAGGCCCTCTCCTGGCATTAATATTTTCCCCAGATTCCTGTAAACATTTAGGGGGAGGAGGAAGAGAGAGAAAGTCGGGGGTTTACAAGTGGTGTCAGGTGTGGGGTGGATTGCAAGAAAATCCACTAATCCGGGATAAACTTTTATTTCGAAAAAAAAAATTTTTGATTTTGATAAATCCCTTTTAAAATGTCGGTTGAAAGTAACCTCCGACAGAGGATAGAAGAATTAGAGAAGGCTAACCTGGCTTTGGCCCAGTCGGAAGAAAAATTGAAAAATGAACTCGAAGCTAGCCGGACAGAGATAAAGGAAGGAGGGACACCTAAGCCACCAAGGAAGGATTTGTCCTTGCAGGGTCTGATCAAGACGTGGGGAGGGGAGGAGAGTGCCAGGCCGGTTGACGAATTCCTAGAGTATGTGCAGGAAGTAGCAGCTTGTGGAGCTTGGGAGGACGTTGACCGAGTTCGGATTTGTAGGCTCAAGTTGCAGGGCCCGGCAGCCGCCTTTGTCAGAGGAAATGAGGAATTAAAGGGTATTGTCAGCTTTAAGAAGTTTGCAGACGCACTGCGAGAAAGGTTTGGAGATCCACATACTTTTGAATATTATGGAAGAATTTTGCAGGAGACGAGTCAACAGCCAAAAGAGAGGATCCAAGAATTTTCGGACAGATGCATTTCCTTGGGGGGGAAAATGACCAGGTCCGATCTATCTGGGAATGAAGCAAAGTGGTGGGCGCGGGAAGTAGAGAGAAAAGTGCTAGAAGCGTTCATGAGGGGACTCTCGGGTGAGGTGGGAAAACAGGTGTTGTTCGGACGCCCAGATACACTGAAGAATGCAGTGAGATTGGCGTTAGATGTAGAACAAGCCTTGCAAGAGCATCAACGGGGAAAGAACGTATATGTGTTGGAAGAGGCAGGGGGCAGGTCCGGCCCCTGCCATGAGCAGCAACGAGAGAGTGAGAGAAATAGGTATAGAAGCTCAGTGGATCCTATCGCTAGAAACGAGGACCAGGCCTCGGCACGGGGAGCGGGAGCGGTGTTTAGCTTAAGGGAACAGATCGAAGACGCTTGTATCAGCGCGATTCAAAAGGCGCTTCCCTCGAGACTAGGGAAATCCGATTCTCAGCGTTGCTATCGGTGTGGAGAGTTAGGACATTACGCAAGGGGATGCAGAATGCCACCACCGGCTAAAGGAGTAAGCAATAACCCGGGCCCCAGAGAAAGGTTAACTTGCTACAGGTGTGGACGGCAAGGGCATATAGCGAACCAGTGCAGATCCCAGCAGCTGCCCGCCGAAAAGAAATTGAACCCCGTGCAGGGGCCCCCAAATGCTTAAGGCCCGACGGTCACCCCCCGTCTGGGCCGGAGAAACCCAAGCCTGTGGATGAGAAATGGCTTACAGGGGTGGGAGCCGGAGTAGGTAAATTGATAAAACTGGACATGCTAATTGGGGGATATCTCCACCACATGATAGTAGACACGGGGGCCGAAGTGACGCTAATTCGCACGGCGCTTCCGGGAGTTCAATTAAGGCCCGCCAGTGTCCGAGCTAGAGGAGTAACAGGACAGGCTCTGCGTATTTTGGGGGTACAAGAGTTGATGTGCCAAGTAGACGGCCTGGAAGTGAAACATCAGGTGATGGTAATCAGCGTGAACTTGCCCGGAGACGGAATCATAGGTTTGGATTTGCTAGAAAAGCTAGGAGCCAAACTGGATATTCGTAACCGGGAGGTGATAGTGACGCCGCCTGACGCTGGCCTGAGTTTTGAGAAGCAACCAGTCAACGTACATCCCCTTCACCAGTTGGGAGTGGCAATAAATTCCTTAGAAGCGAAAGGGAGAAGTACAAGGGAAACGACGCAGGAGGAGCCAATTCCAAAGGATGGATCCTCGTCCGACCTAATCCATGCCCAAGACAGAAAGCACCAACAGAAGAGAAAAAAGAGGGCCAAACGCGGAAACCAGCAGGCCGCGAACAAAGCAGTAGAGACCCCGGGATCCCGCGAACAACCCGACAAGCACGATGAGACCAAGGGACTAGAAATTACCAGCCCTGCTCGAATCGCAATCCCTTCGTGTAGTGAGAAACTCATTAGAGCAACGATCCACCAGAGAGAGAAGGCAGTGGTGGTTGTCGAGCCGGTACAATTGAAACAAGGTAGCTTAAGAGTAGGGCGAAGTATTGGGCTCGTAGAACACGGGGAGGTTTGGATCCAACTTATGAACTCGGGGCCGGTGGATACCTACCTCGATAAAGGGCAATTATTGGGAATAGGCGCGGAATGGCATACGGAGGAAAGAAATGAAAGGGACGTTCGGATACACCGAGTAGAGGGTAGCGAGAATGCTCTGGAAAAGGGGGCTCAACTATGGAATGTAGACCACCTCGGTGAGTCGGATAAGGGTGTAGTCGAGTCGCTGCTAGAAGAGTTTAAAGATCTATTCGAAGAACCGGGAAAGGAAGGCTGCTCTACTGGGGTGAAGCATAGAATACCAACAGGGGAAGCTCCCCCGGTGATCAAGCGCCCGTATCGAGTGCCCTTCAACCAACGAGCGGTAGTAGACGAACACTTAGAAGAAATGTTACGCAAGGGAGTGATAGCTCCTTCCGACAGTGCTTGGGCAGCACCTGTCGTGTTGGTACCCAAACGAAGTGAAGACGGAAGGACCCAGTATAGATTCTGCACTGATTTCCGGGGGCTGAATGCAGTAACGCAGGTGGATGCTTACCCCCTACCATTGATTCAGGAAACATTAGAGATGTTGGGACAGAGTAGGCTTTTCACAACATTAGACCTTGCCAGCGGCTACCACCAAATACCGGTGGCCGAGGAAGATCGACCGAAAACTGCATTCACCACCCTAGGGGGGCACTACGAGTACCATAAAATGCCGTTCGGGCTTGCTGGGGCCCCAGCCACATTCCAGCGAACTATGGACCAGGTACTGATGGGAGTTAAGGGGACTGACTGCTACGTTTATTTAGATGACATTATCATCTTCAGTGGTGATATGGAGGAGCACTGCACTCGATTAAGAAGGGTGCTGGAGCGACTGCGGGGTGCTAATCTGAAGTTGAAAGGACCAAAATGTAAGTTTGTGGTCAGGCAGGTAAAATATCTTGGCCACTTGGTAACCAGTGAAGGGGTGAAACCTGACCCAGAAAAGATCACGGCGGTGACAGAATTTCCAAAACCCGGTTCGGCTCGGGAAGTGAGAGGCTTCCTGGGTCTCGCCGGATATTACCGGAGGTTCGTACCTCAGTTCGCCGAAATTGCCAAGCCCCTCACCCAGTTGACGGGGAAGGGAATGTCATTTCACTGGGGGAAAGAACAAGACGAGGCGTTTACCGCTCTACAGGAGATATTGTGTTCTGACCGAGTGCTGATTTATCCTGATTTCCGAGACCCTTTCATTCTGGCGACCGATGCCTCTGGAATGGCAGTAGGGGCCGTCCTCTCACAACTCCGAAACGGACAAGAAAGGCCTATCGCCTTTGCCAGTCGACAGCTACACCCAGCGGAACAAAATTATTCGGCTACCGAAAGAGAGCTACTTTCGGTAGTCTGGGCAACCAAGCATTTTAGGTGCTATCTGTTGGGTCGAAAGTTTACACTTGTCACTGACCACGCTGCACTTAAATGGATGCTGTCCCTAAGAGACCCGTCCTCACGCTTGATGAGGTGGGCTCTCAGACTCGAGGAATTCGAGTATCAGGTCGTCCACAAACCAGGGAAGAAGCATACCAACGCGGACTCCCTGAGTAGGGCCGTAGCGGGTATAAGGACGTTCGACGAAGGAGCCCAACGGGCTCTTTGGAAAAGAGGGCAGGAACAGGACGAAGAATGCCAGAGATGGGTCAAAAGTAACCCACGAGGGTTACGGACGGCGGCGGATGGTATAATATACTACGGAATAGGTGATGACCCGAATCAATGGAAAATTTTGGTTCCACTAGATCGCCGGCAACAGATCATGGAGGAACACCATAGTCGGCCATGGGCGGGACATCCGGGAAGAGAACGTACCCATGAACTGATAAAGAATAAGTTCTATTGGCCCTCGATGGGGAAAGATATAGAAGAGTTCGTTAAGGGGTGCCACTCGTGTGCTCAGAGAAAGACCCCCCCTGGGTTAACAGCTCCTCTAGAGGCCCCCTTCTTTCCCAAGGAGCCATTCGAACTGGTTTCCCTGGATATCGTGGGGCCGTTCCCAAAGAGTAGCCGCGGGAATAAATATTTGTTAACTTTTATAGACCACTTCAGCCGATACACTGAAGCTGAACCTATAAGGGAACAGACGGCGGACGAGACCGCTCGGGTTTTTGTCGAGCGTATAATCACCAGACATGGGACTCCAAAGAAACTACTGACTGATCAAGGCAGGAATTTCGTGTCGGCGTTGTTCAAATCCGTGTGCAAGGGTTTAGGCATACAAAAACTCCAAACCACCCCCTACCATCCCCAGAGTAATGGAATGCTGGAACGCTTTCATCGTACACTGGGAGATTCCATGGCTCACTTTGCCAGAAAAGATGGGCGAGATTGGGACCGGTGGGTCCCCTATTCACTAATGGCTTATCGCTCCATACCACATTCTGCCACGGGATTTTCGCCGAACTTCCTGTTATATGGCAGAGAGCTCCGCACTCCGGAAGGGGAATGGATAGAGCCTGTGGAAGCGTTGGAAAACGCCTTAACACAAGATGAAGCTGCAAGGATTAGGGTTCGTGTAGAACAGGCCTACGAAGAAGCCCGTGAAAGGATAAGAAAACTTGGGCTCGCAGAACCGCGGCGGTTAACCAAGATAGGAGATCCCGAACTTTCACCGAGGGCGACGCGGTATACCTACATGTACCCGCGGTAAAACCAGGAAATTTAAAAAAATTTCATTGTCCTTGGACGGGACCATGGATAATAGTCAAGAAATGCAGTGCGGTAACATATGCAATCAGGAATGAAACCGGCGGGACCCAGGTAGTACACGTGAACCGCTTGAAACCGGCTTTTAACAGTGGTCTCGAAACGGAGTATCCAAAGGAGCAACAGTCTGAATCGGAAGATGACGATGACGAAGTAAGGGATAAGGAAAGAGACCAAGAGGACTTCTGGCCGATCCCCCTAACCGACTCTGACGAGGAGGAAGAGCCCCATCCTAGAGAAAGGGCCATTGGGAACGATTCCCTATTGGCCACTAGCTCGCCAAGAAGGGATGTAGTGGCTCCAAGCTGGTGGCCTGAGGGCGAAGCGGAGGGGCGACCATGTATGATCCGTACGGAGGAAGATGTTTCATCGAGCGAAAAGGAGCCCTCCCGCCCGGTTACCCCGTTGGTGAACCCATCGGAGGTCTCGGGAGAGACCTCGGTGGAAGATGACAGTACCAACTATCGAGACCCGACTTGGGAGGCGGATAGTACAGAGGCACCGATGTTGCCGCGCAGTCCCTACTTATTGAGAAATAATCGCCGGTCTAGCCGGGGAGGGAGAAACAAAGAGTGAGGGTGTCAGTGCGTGTCACGAGAAAGAAAAGTGTTGACCTAGGGTCAACACTTTTGGAAAACGGGGAGTGTTGTGACCGATAGACTTTTATAGCCAATGTAAATTAGCGATTGTTTACGCCGGTAATTCGTTTATTTTAGTTATTAAAGGAAAAAATTATCATTCATTGTTTAAGCCGAATAAGGGGTCTTGCGCTGACAAGTAATTATCTAACAAAGTACCCTCGTAAAATTTATTATAAAAAAAAAAAAAAAAAAAAAAGTGTAAATTAGAGATAAATATTTTTTTTTGTATTTGGTTAGTTTTATATAAAGAATTAATAATTATTGATAATATTATAAATGTTCTAAGAATATCTTTGTGTTTCAAATGTGAGTGTATTGATTTTGTTTTATGTAAAATATGCTGGAAAGTAAACAAAACAAATAACGGTGCGGGACGCCTCCGAGGCCCCGTAAGACCCTACATCCTTTATAGAGGATTAAAAGGACGGAGCACCGAGATCAGTCGCTTGCAGTCAGTGTGTGGATCAGTTGGCCAACACCCGCCGGAGCGCCCCCCCCTCATCTCACCACCTTATCGGCCTATGGTTTATGGGGAGCACCTCTGGTTGGAGATTTGACTTGGAACTAGTATGGATATGAGCATATCGATCATCGACTCACCGATTCCATCCACCGGGAACCTCACAGCTGAATGACTAATCCACTATCTAGCTACGACAGGTAACCTCGTTGGACGTAGCTTCCACGTACCGAGGGTTTATGTTGTTTGTTTACGTCGTTCATCAGTTTACACCAAATAACACCAAACTATGCATACGTATAGATAAACACGGACAGTGATGTATTTGTTTTGTTCTCATTCTTCGATCAGCAAACTTTAAGTTAATAAAACTCTGGTTTACAAGTTTCCAGTTTAGTAAAGTTTAAGTATTTTTCTGTCCAATAGTTTAAGTAATTTTTCTCTCAAATAGTTTACTTATTTTTTTTATCAAATAGTTTAATTATTTTTTTATCAAATAGTTTAATTTTTTTTTTTCAAATAGTTTAAGTATTTTTTTTTTCAAATAGCTTAAGGATTTTTTTTTGTTTATTATCATTTAATAAAATGTCGGTAATCTAAATGTCAATTCCCTGTAATATTTCAGGTTCCCCTGTCCTTGGGTAAGGCCCTCTCCTGGCATTAATATTTTCCCCAGATTCCTGTAAACATTTAGGGGGAGGAGGAAGAGAGAGAAAGTCGGGGGTTTACAGGTGCATGGCTTATAATGGAGAGGGTAAAACTTGACAATGACTGCTAGGACATGTGGACGTACTGCACAGTATTTAAAGAAGCGATTCCAACAAATCCATAAAATAGTCAAAGACACTAACAGCTAATCTACGAAGAGCCTTATAACCCTGAATAGTACTGTACGTACTATAACTCACCATCAATGGTGATTACAATAGACCAGTACACTGGTATACATATAAGGATTCACAATCCTTATATTTAAATTGTTAATCATAAAAAAATTAAATATAAATATTTTAAAATAGTTATTAAATAAGTTATCTTATTTAATTCTAAATTCCATGGAGTGACATTACTTTTTTACCTGCTGTATATTCAATCTCATATTTATAACATATTATGTCTACATCACCATTTTTTCAAAATGTATTTTATCTTGAGTCTTCAAGTTTTTCTATTAGTTCTTCACTTTTAAACATCTGACGACTGACTTATAGTTTACAAACAAGTGATGGGGAACCCTGATAAAATTTGAAATTTTCTCTAAGGATCAGTAGTCAAACAAACGTTTCTGAGTCCTAACTTAGTTCCGTAGTTATTATTTTGTAACTGGAGCAAATTCCTCCAAACATAATTTCCGTATTCTTGATATACATTGTCGGTTGTGGTTCACATAAAATTTTGAGAGTGTAGACTTCCTATTCTTAAAGATGAGTTCCACTGCTTTTCTCAGACAACAAAATTATTATGGAAAAGAGAAGTTATTCTTTAAAACCTATTTTCAAACAATATTCAGAAACAATGGAGTTAGGGGGATTAGTTAGAGAATTTTTACTAAAAATTAATTACTGTTTACAGGAGTAAGCATCAACCATTGTTCTTATTATTAAATCTTGTAACTAACTAATTTTATTAGCTCTCTTTATAGGTGCTTTTCTATTTTCTTCCATCAAGACCTCATCCAGACATAGGCATGTCAAATACCTACTAATAAATATGATGGAAGGAAATGTCTTACTTTTAAATTAAATTTATTTACCTTTATAAGATAATTTTACATATGTAGCTGATTTGGATTTAAAATTTTTAATACTTACGCGGTACAGATATTAGAAGGTAATGTCTCTATGTAACAATTTTGCAATAGCTATAACTTTTTCTATTTACTGTTATAGCTACTAAATCCAATCATGAACCTGTATAACAAAAATGTTTTTTTAATAAAATTACACAAAAAAAATTTGATTGGAGTCATGCATGACAAATGAATTAGGTAGCATAAATAAATATTAACTTTAAGGATATTGCAATCTTCAGGTAAGCCAGCTAATTTTAACAATTTTTTTTTTATAGTGCCACACATAAGGATTTCCATTTTTGGGATAATAATGTGCAAACATTTATAACATGGCAATTTTTTTTTTATTATTTACTGGCTTTAGCAGAAGCCATTCCCATTTTCTTCTATCCAGCCCAGTAAAAATTGAAATGACAGATTAAGCCTAAAATGCAACTCCTAGTTAAAGACCATGATGGATCAAATGTTCAATAGCATAGAACATCAACAGCAGTACATAGAACTGTTTTATTGCCAGCAATTATTTTTAGGGAACTGATATGCATTCATTCATGATGACATTCATAACTAAAAATTATCAACTGTAAAATCTTTTATTCTATATCTGATATTATACTAATCTAGCATTAACATCCATTGTAAGTCCCTAGCGTATAGCCTCTTCATTCCTCACCTGGAGCCCTGCTTGCTTAAGTGACTTTGATTTAAATTAAATAAGACAAAAAACAGTTTTTTTAAGTATCTCAAGATTACAGGGAAAGACTTGTACCTTTTTGATACAGCAGAACATTATCTCAATTTTTCTTTGATGTATCAAAGCAGCTAATATTTTCAAGTGGCTCGGTACACGGAATATTCCCCAAAGGTACAACTATACCTTCAGAATTCAGACGTGCAAGGTAACCCGTTTTTCCTCTTTACTTATTTCTGTTCGAACCACTTTTCCAGTGAATTCAATCCTATTAAGGGACACCATTTCATTATTAGAAAACAAAGGGCCTACTCCAGGTTTGCAACTCAATTAGGTAACAGTGTGTAGCTTTTGTTCCTCCTCTCTTGACCGAGAAGAATAATCAGTTCATTTCTGCTTTAAAATATACGAACTCATTTCCACAATATGGATAAATATTATTTCTAAAATCAAAATCACATCTATTAACTACAAACTAGATACTTTTTTTTTCTAATTGAATTTAAATTATTCAATGTTTTTGTTTTCTTTATTGAGGTTTTACTCGATTAGGTACTTCCATTAAGGGTAACAAAATAGAGCTATTCTATCGAGAACTAACCAGTTCTATTTACAGAACTAGCAAATAAAAGAAAATAATCACTGTTCTGCTAGGTTTTTGAACCCTTGAACCTTTATGTAATGAAGGTGATACACTAACCACTACTCAGTATTTTTTTAAAATAAATACTATCAATCTTGCTTTGAAATTTCTGCAATCAGTCGATTGACATTTAGACGGATTTCTATGTCTATATGAATTCTATAAGTAGGTTTTAGAGTAACATTTATTTTGTTTATTAAGCAAAAATGGAAGAAGATAAAAATGTAGTTGAGGTATCAAAATATAGGTATTACCATGCAGTCATAAAAGCAAAAAAAAAAAACTATGATTAGGAATGAGAATTGAGTAGAATAGTTAAGTTTCTATATGGGTCTATGGGATAATTTCAACTATGTGCAGTAGTTTGTTATTTTTTTATTGCTGTAAATTGCAGTTTCAGCAAAGGATAAATAATATATTTTTTTAAACAATTGTTTTGGCTGCGTATGCAAATAAGTAATTTTTAATGTTTCGATCTTTAATGCTTTTAAATGTTTGGGGTGGTGCTGATTCTATTTTCTTATGCCAATTTTACTTATAATTTAATCATATTATTTATTTGAAGCCCAGTAAAAATGGATAAATGACAAATAATTCATACATCAGGAGTATCTTTATTAAACAAATATTTTTTTACCTAAGGCCACTTTTATATAAATGCAAGAAAAGTGGATCACAAACTAAAGATTTTAATAATTTCATACATTTCCAAAAATTATCAATGCAATCTATCATATTTATGACTTGTGCATTTAGGTAAAATTTTTAATTAATAAATATCACCATAATTATTGAGAGGATCAAACCAACACAGTTAAATAATAAGAAACATAATAAAAAGAAATTTTTAAAGACTTTTATGTACTGCTGAAGGCTTACTTATTTTTGTTATACATTACATTATTATTAATAGGTTTTATTTGATTCTACGTCTTTTCTCAAGATTACTAACTAAATTTGGTAATGCATTTGCATTACATAAATATGTAAGGAAAACTTCACCTAGTTGAAATGTTATATACTGCAGCAAATGCAAATATAATAATACAGCCAACAATTAATACATTATCAAGCTAACTTCACCAAACTTATTCATAGTACAAAAATAGAATGCGTAGTTTACCCATTTCGTAGAATTGACTAATGTGTATATTAGTTTATAAATACTAAATAAATTTTTAAGGTATGCTCTCTTCTTCCAGCTTGGCTCCGCATGTGGGGTAATCACCTTAACTTTCCTGCTTCACATGTAGAGCTGTGGAGCCATATTGGAAGAAAGGAGCTGCTAGCATGCACATTAGCCAACTCGCTACCAGCATACATTACTAATGAGGTAAATTTGTAACAACTCGGTATTATTTACAAATCATAACTTAAAAATAAATTGTATATAATTTAAATACCATAAAAATGCTAGTTACATTCAGTCAATATTCACAGTGTTAATAAATTGTTTTATTGATTATTGCTACATTTTGTAAGTTTTGCATGTACTAAGAGCTAATTTGGCATATTGGCCTTACCCAGCGGTAGACACTAGATAGGAAAGGGAATTAGTAAGAAAGAGAGTGAAAAATGGAGAGGAAGGAAAAGTTGGCTTAATGAATAGTAGAGGTTAATTAGAATGGGACAGATCTCATGGTCACAATCTTTTTAAATGGTGAATAGGGTGATTAGTGGTCAGTCAATATAAAATACAAAAATAACAACAAGAAATTAAAATACAATTGTTTTGTATACCCAATACAAATATTACCCTGCATTTGAAATTAGAAGAAAACATTAAGTAATTGAAGAGTACAATAATTGATATAAAGTTTATTTCATTATCTTAAACCACACTTTGTTATAACATTTCAAATTGTTCATATTTTTACTCAGTTTGCAGCACGTTATTTCTTTTGAATGATAATCATCTATTCAATAAATAATTATTTACTGTGCTATGTAATCCTAGGGGGTTTATAATTATTATCCAAAAAGCTCCTTTCAGGGGGATCAGGTCTCTTAATTTGTATCTAGGTTCTGAGAGTATTTTTTTCTTTGGGAGATCCCATGGGAAAAACCCACTTCAAAATTTAAAACAATGTTTAAGGGTATTTACATATGAATCAGAAATTACATTAACTCAAAATTGGCAATAGAAAGATCAACATCACAGCAAAACATTAAAAGTTAAAATGTAAAATATAAGAAATTGGTTATTAATAATGGGATCCATGCCTCAACAAAAATTGGCAATGTAAGATATTAAAAATTTACTGATATGTTCACTGCCTTGCACTTCTTTCAGTTTCAATCAAACAATCACGAACTAGTAACCTAGCAAGAATAAGACCACGTTTTAATCTTTCAGCTGAAGATCTACTTCCGGCATATGCCGGCCTAAGTTCTTTTCCAATTTCTTCAATCACTCCCAACAATTGAATATATTTTGAATGCCCTTGGGAGATTTGAGTCAAATTAGTGTTGTTTGTTTTATTACTCGAGCTGCTTGGTAGATCTGAGATGAATCCAGTCAGGTGATTTTCAAGCATTCGAAGATCATCTTCCACCATCATATTTGCTAAGATAAAAACAGCTTTAACAAAGAAGGGTACAAAAAATTTTTTATATCGTTATAATTAGTCACTTGCTCCAGCAAAATTATAGATACCAGCAGCATTAAAGATAAATATATAATATCATTACTATTGGTATGATAATTAGAAATGTAAGTAATAATAGATTACATAAATACATGTTAGGACCAAAATTTAAATTTTTTAGAATTAAATACAAATAAAATATATAATAATCAAATACCATTAAATTTTCCAAGATCAATTGTTAAAAGACAATATTTTTGTGTTGCTATACCAAATTTAAAACTAACGATTACAAAAGACGAGACACATTTTGGCGAACAGCGGGTTATAACAACTTAACTACAAACAAGCAACACAAAGTGTAAACATTCGCTAACGACTTCATCAAAATAGAATCCATCAGAATGGATTATGATTGGTGGGCTCTCGACTTCGTTAGATGAAAAAATCTGATAGATTTTTATCAAATTTAGCAATTGATTAATTATATTCGTGAAAATTTAACGACTTCCTATCATTAACCAAAGCTGACATTCAAACGAATAATACGATGATTTCTGAATTCACAGTTAAGTAACTATTAAGTCCCAGTTTAATATATTATTCTCTAATCTCCTCTGTCCTGTAGAGCCCATGTCCCTTAGTCACCTCTGACCACCAGCATGGCGTTATCTTATTACCTCAAATGTAGTTGGCTAGAGCTATGACATAATCCCCCATCGGTTATAAGAATGGGCAAGCACCCTAAATAACAACAACTATTTGAAATTATTATTCGTTTATGACAGGTCAGTAGCCTATACCTCCTATCCAGCCCTTTAAAACTAGGAGAGTATCCACGTTGGAGAGTAGGAGATGATTGGAGGACAGCCTCAAGATAAGATACAGCAGGTCAGAAAGGAGAGAAGTGAGGATGTGTAAGGTAATAACGAGGCGGTTAGAGACAACAAAAATAGCACCGGTGCAGCTGCAAGTGACCAACCAGTACAAAGGCGAGTCAAAGACTGAATGCCAGGGTTATACCCCTCTAAACCTCCTTAAAAATATTTATTGGAACAAAACAGAATATGAAAATTAAAGAGTCGCATTGTAAGGAGGAATTTAAAACTAACAAAAACTGGCTTTAAATTATAGAAGCTACAATAGGACCAAGCGATGGAGCTAAACTTCGGGTTACAATAAGGAAACTAAACTGACTTACAAAGTAACCTGGAAGGTGTGTTTAAGTGGAGTGGACGTTTAGGCAGACTAAGTTGGCATTCGTAGCTACCATTGTTGTGATCCAGGCTACCAGTTGACCTACGACTATCATGAAGGCCTCCATCCAAGGGGGGGGGGGATGTTAAAGATCCTGCGTCACTCCGTAGGCATGACGTTGTGCGAGGGTATCGGTTGTTGTTTTTCCTAAGCGTTTGTGGTTTCTCGGGGGGTTACTGTTGGAGGGTTGGTCTTCTTTCTGATTTCCTTCTTAACTTCTTACTCCTGGGTGAGTCTCCTTGGCTACTCGTTTTAGAGAAGTAGCTTCTGTTTGTAAGGGGAGACACTGTGCAACAGCGCTTGTGATAGCCAGCAGTTCGCGCACTTTAATGCAACCGTATAGCATGGGAATTGGGCATATTCATACTCTTGCGAGCATCTCACGTACCGCTTCGATTTGCCGCAGGGTATACCCCTTTCCTCCTTGAAAACAACCACAGTGCAGGTCCCATTCCGGAACACCCACCTAGTCGGTTCACTGGACCAGGTGACATCTCCAAATACTTTTATCAGCTCCAATCGAGAAGACCCAGGGCTGAATGGCTCTATCCTCAGGAGGCAGTAAATGGAGCGACCCAGTCGTCAAAGCTAGATCCGACCTTGTGTTAACTAATAGCCCTTTATCAATGCGGTAGCAACGAAGGGGCTTGGTCAAATAGAGCAACAAATAAGCGTTGTATTTATGGTTTTAATAAAAATATACATATTTTAATGAGTTATTATAATATTTGAAAACTAAATGCAAATAATATTTTTTAACAATGATGCTGTTCTTATAAAGTTAAATAAGTTAATAAATAACTGTACTAGCCTAAATAAATAAAAAGTAGATTAGGTTCAAAATAGCTAAGAAATAAATAATATCTTGACATATTAATATCCTGGCCCGAACTGAACTAATTCAAATAGTTAAGGATAATCTTTTCTAGAATCTTCTCCAAGTGAGGAGGAGACTGATCGGACAGTAGTGGGTACAATGAGCAACTTTATCTGTGGTCTTCCGTAGCGGGGACAAAATAGCTTGTTTCCACGTCGTCGGGAAAAAACCTAATACATGAATTATACAAGTTTTCGAGGTGGGCAATCCTTCTTCTGTTTCAGCCAAACAGTTTGTACCCTGTCGTGCCCTAGTGCCTCCGGTAAAGAATCACCTTGAGGTGGTTCGAGTGACAAACATGTAGTTTTGCGCTGTTTCCAGGTGCTGAGGTTCGTGTTAGTTACCTGTCCTAGCGGTGTTGTAGTTGTCACCTATTGATCCGCTGAGACGGGTATCTGTCGCCTTTATGAAGGCAGGTGCCTTAGTCCTTCTTGGCCTGTCTTGATGAGCTACTAACACGAGCGTCTGGTGTATCGAGTTATTGGTTTAAGCAAATGAAAATGGACCTTTTCCCCCATAAAATTAACAAGACATTTGCTGTGACGAGGGGCCGAATAATGAGACACATACATACTTATATAAAATAATAATGAGACAATAAATATTTTTTTTTTAAAAACGACACACGTTAAAACATGAGACACAGGTATATATATATATATATATATGTGTGTAAAACGCTACGAACTAACTGAAATCCCCCGAACACAGGGGAGGTGTGTCGGAACACACTGTTACTTATAATTGGTTCTTCACTATTTCTCCCCCACTTATTTAAGGAACTGAACACATATTGGAGACATAATCCTTGAGATACACAGGCTTTTTCCGGCTCCTGGTAGACCTAGGCGATGGAGGCACAAACGGACCAGGCTGAACAGGTGATGGCTCTGGATGAAATGGACTAGGCAAGTCGAACTGTGTATCTTGATCACTCACATGCGACGAAGGAGGTGTTGGTGGTTTAGTGGCAAGCTTGCAGTTTCTGTTTTGAATGGCACACCCATTCTGTGCTGTGGAACCAAAGGAGTGAAGGAGATATTTTTCTTTGGAACCAAGGTGGCGACCAGCTCATTAATATGACGTTTCAGGGTGCGACCTGTGTACAACTCAACAATATAATGGCATTGGCCGAATTTCCTCATGATGGTGCCAAACGTCTTGGTTCCCAAAGTGAATCTTCACCTGCACTCTCTCCCCCACTTGGAGACTACGAACCCGCAATGCAGTAGGCGCCAGAGGTTTGCTGTTGGGTAGCAGAGCGTCGAGACGAGTACGGATCCTTTTCTTTAGGTACAGTTCCAAAGAAGATAGACCTGAGGCTAAGGGTGTTGCCCTGTAGCGGAATATTATGTTCCGTAGCTTGGAACACAGTGGAGCGGCGTCATCAGCAGCAGCCTTGAGTCTTCCTTTCAACGTCTGGATGCTGCATTCCGCTAGACCATTCGTGGCTGAACTTTTAGAATGCCCCACGCTCTATGCAATAATTCTGGAACTCTTCCCTTTTGAAGATGGCAGCGTTGTCTGAAACCATCACCGAGGGGTAACCATGCACCGAAAAGATGCCTTCAAGCAGAGTGATTGTTGAAAAAGAGGACGGAGCATCACGGATCATGCGAACTTCTGCCCACCTCGACTTTGCGTTCACACACATAAAAAAGGAAGGCCTCACATAGTCGATGTGCACTCTCTCCCAATTCTCATTAGGCTGATCCCAGGGATGAATTGGCGCTTTTTGCGGACTGTGACGGACTTTGGCACAGGGTTCACAGCTCTTCACAAGACGTTCTAGGTCCTTGTCCAATCCTTCCCAGTAAACGTATCTCCTGGCGAGTTGCTTCATCTTCGTTATTCCCAAATGCAATGCATGAAGCTCTTGGAGAAATGGCACTTGGAGAGACTATGGAATTACTGCTCGATCCGAACGGAATAGTATGTTGCCAGAGACAGTGTACGAGCTGTCCTTGCGTCTGTTCTTGAGCTTCTGAAGTAATGCTTGCAACTTTGGATCTTTTGCAGTTTCCTTGGCGACTGTGTCTGTAGTGATAGACAAACTGGAGATCTGGAGCAGTGTTTCAGCATACAGCACGTTGACCTTCTGATCAATTGACATTTATAGTGACTCACCAGCAGTAGAGACCGAAACGTTTGCCGATTAAGTAGTTAAAGAAGTGTGTTGCTGCGTATACGATAGCCAGGGCTTCTCTGTCGAGCTGGGTGTAGTTTGACTCAGCCTCTTTCAGAGCTCGTGAGGCGTAGGCGATTGGACGCTCATGACCATCAATTTCATGGCTAAGTACTGCGGCTGTCCCAGTTGGCGAGGCATCAGTTGTGAGAATAACTTGTTGTGAAGGGTTAAATGGGATGAGCAATTTGTCTGAGCACAACTTTGTCTTGAGATTCAGGAAGGAGGCCTCAGCAGCTGCAGGCCAAAAGAATCGTCCACCCTTCCTGAGTAAGCAGCGTAGCGGGTAGGACTTCGAAGAGAAATCTGGGAATTTTGGAATAATATGTGACTAAGCTAAGGAATTTCCTCAATTCATCCACATTCTTTGGTCGCGGCATTCGAGAAACTGCTTGAACCTTTACTGGGCACCTCTTAATCTGATTGTGTGACACTACATGGCCGAGGTAATTAATAATTTCCTTGAAGAATGAGCATTTAGCACGATTGAGGTGGAGATCATTTTCTTTGAGGCTTCCCAAACATGCAATGTGATTTCTGGTGCACTCTTCAAGATCTCAGCCATTACAAATATCATCGGAGTATGTCTCCACCTTTGGTAGGCCGTTCAGCAATTGACTCAGGATCTGGTTGAATTCTGCTGGAGCGGTCTTAATTCCGAAACTAAGGCGATTCATTTTGAACGTGCCCTTATGCGTTGAAACTGAGTCTTGCTCCCTTCTTCATCTACCCGAATATTCAAATATGCCTTGTGAAAGTTCAATTTGCAAAAATACTTAGAATCTCTGAGACTATGTGGAACCTCATCTATTCTGCGGATAGGGTGATTTAAGGCAACGAGTCTGGAGTTCACCCCACACTTATAATCCACGCATAGCTTTACACCACCGCCAGGCTTAGCTATAACGAGTGGCGATCCCTCATCGCTTGATGCAATGGGACTAATGACTCCTTGAGACTCCAGTGTGGCTAACTCTCTCTCTCAAATCGCTCTCGCATTGCAAAAGGAACATCCCGTTCACGGATGAATACTGGTTTCACGCCTTCTCTAAGTTGAAGCTTAACTTCAACGTTCGGAACACACCCGATCCTTTCTTCAAAAATGTATTCGTATTTCCTGAAAATGCCTTCGAGCGAAGTGACTGCGTTGACATTAACTGGTCGAAGAGCTGAGTTTGTTTGGCTATTAATCCCATTGATAATGATTCTGAGACTACGAATCCACATGCGTCCAAGCAAAGCGTCATGCCCTGCAGGCACTATGAATAAATCGGCTTCCATTGAATTCCCTTTGTGGGCGACTGAGACGGTAACTTTACCCTTAGGCTTGATGAGGTGATCTGAGTAAGAGCAGAAAGAGACTGGAGTCGGTTGCAGCGGTACGTTGAGTTCAAGTTTCTTGAAAGCAGCTTTTGAGAGCAAGGAGAAACGTGCGCCTGAATCCACTTCAAACGATTGCGGCTTGTTGTTGAGAGTGACTGTGACGATGTATTTATGGGTGCCTAGTCCAACCTCATACAAACCCTCGACGTTTTTAATGCGAACTATACCATATTCATTGTTCGGGTGATGATCCTCTGCCTCTTCAGGGTATTGAGTTGACAGTTTGTTGGTCTTCAATTTCCGGAGCAGTGTGGTGATACAGACTTTGGTGACATGATCGATTTTACCACAACAGTTGCACTTCATGGGTTTATGCTCTGTTCTGCAATCACGCGATTTATGGTTTGAACGACCACAGTTGAGACTAAGACCATCGAGACCTAATGATAGATAATCCACACGGCTTCTCCACTGAGATATGAGGATAATCCACTGAGAACGATGATGAGAACTGGACTGACGAAGATTGTCTTGAGACTTAGAACGCTGGTTGGTGGCTGCGAAGATGTCCGTCTTGACGACGATCAATCTTGTTTACGTCTGTAACTTGATCCGGCGGCTTCTCTGGTAGCTTACTCAGCTGTCCATACACGAATATAGATGCTTTCAGTGCTGTGGCTTTCGTTAGAAAATCGTCGAAATCCTTGATGGTTGAAAATCAGTCTTTCAACTTTCCCTTTAGGAATGCGACGAAATCCGAAATTGACTGATGTGGCTGCTGAGAAAGTAGTGCTGTGAGACGAAGGTCTTGACAGCATTTTTTCGAAATGACACTTCAAGGATTTGAAGTCGATTTCCTTGATAGGATCAACTGGTCCTAGAAAAGCAGCTAAATTGTTATAGTGATCTTTCCCAATCGATGAACGCAAAAGTTGAACCTTTTTTGTATCATCAGTGATGTTTTGTAGATCACAATAGTTGTCAAGACGCTCCATGTACGATGAAAACTTTTCATTTTTGGCGTCATAGTTTTCAAAAGGTATTACTTGCAATGATGGAGTGGTTAGTTGACTTGCCAGAGCAGATGTCAAAACTAACATAAACTTTTCAAACTACTCTGAATTCATCTCTCCCATTTGAGATTAATAAATTATTAAAAATAATTGCTTATTAATTCTGAGTAGGCTCAAACTGCGTACAATTATCTCAGAAGTAATTTAGAGAATTCTAAGTAGCGTTTAATTAGCAACAACAGGTAAGTTGATACGGATCAGTGACTACTGGAATAGTTGGAGTGACTTAGAACAGGTACGGAATTTGAACAACTGGCGAACTGGGTGCGACCAAGCGGAAGAAATAACAATAAAGATCTTTCCCTTTAACATGCGGTTTTAACCTTGCTGACCCAGGTTTTCCGAATTGGTGTATATGATTGAAATAACTTCAAGATCGTGAGACTTGATTTCCTTGTTTAAATCAGGAATATAACGATTTGTAATTTTAAAAATACCTTGAAGGCTCAGCTGGTGTGAATATTTCGATATGGACGTGTCTGGTCACTGTTAGTGTCATTCAATTTTCACGATGTTTTGCACTTTCATCCTCGTCACCATATATAATAAGGGGACTAGTTCACGACTAGGTTGGAACTCACTAGGGACGCGGGCATAGCATGGCCTCTGACCTGCCTTTCGGCCGAATTTCTGAGCTTTTTTTAATCAGTCGGAACCCGACACTTGAAGTGAACACAGCTCATTCTCTCTCTCTACACTGGTGCTTGCTGCTCAACTGGAACCATGGCTTTCATATTCAACTACCCCTGCACGTCTCTTTCCTAACCTTGCTGTTAGTCTAGAGTTGTCAGAACCCACACCTTTCTAGTGAGATTCTCTGCCTTTGTCTCGCTAAAACTAGCACCTCCTTGGAAGAGATCAATTCCTTGTGGACGACGGTCTCTGGGGCCCTACAAACTTTACCTAGTAGCGTCTCTACCAGTGATCCAGTCTGTCTCACACTCGCCTTTGGGATCCGGATGGTTTTGGCCTACTCTCAGATACCAAGTGTGAATTCGTGGTCATTCCTAGACTATGTAAACTACCTATAGTACCTACCCTGTGCCTCTTCTCCTGAACATAGTGCAGAACATCAAGTATAGGGGAGCGATCTGAAATGTCCATGAAAGGAACATTGTCGCAGGGTTCAAGATAAGAGATTTAATTAGAGTACAGTACAGGTGAATGGTGCTTAATCAATTCCATGAATACGCAATATGCATGTTATGGTGGATATCATGTGTGCGACCCACCATGTAAAAATAATAGGATTAATAGATATAACTCGATTATAAAATGGTAGGGTGGAGGAGATCAAAGTGTCCTTCCTGACCTATGCCAGTCAGTCCCAGTTTACTAGGGAGCGTGCCCCTCTGCATGCCACCATTCAAGGTGGTATTAAGCCAACGGCTAAATTACTGCTGGTGATACTATCACTATACTACTTTAAAATTGTGTCCTAGTGTACTAGAAATCATTCACTTTTCTCACCATTAGTACTTTACTCTCAGGGTAACCACCCACACCTGTGGGCGGTGGAGGTTGCTATGGGTCTCCTTCGTCTTGAGTCCAATGTGGTTGGTGTGAGCAGGCTTCCCTCTCCTGGTAGTTGCTATAGGAGAAAGTCATAGCTTTATAGACAGAGAGGAGTGACCTGCATAGTGAAGTGTTAGGCCAAACGACATAATATGTACTTTGTAAATAGAGGTGAGGTATCTGATACAAACAAAGCAAGCACCAGAGCAAGTTTTTAGATCTTTCCATAAATCCATAGCAATCATCATTGGCTCACGTCCCCTCCACTCCTTACTGCCCTGAATCATCACTTAGCTTCATAATCAATCCCTATAAACTTTTTCTCTTGTCAATAACTTATATTTGTTCCTAAATCAAGTCATATTCCAAATCCCCTACTGATCTACTTCCATCTTCAAGCAGGACACAAATATGAGAAGTATTGGCCTGTTAACCACTTCCAATAATTTTTTGATGACACTATTGGGTAGGAAAAATATCTGGGTATTTCAGGAGAAAGCCAATGACCATTGAACCCCTTCTGAAGAAGAAAACTAGTTCCTTAGGCTTAACTATTAGGTTATGTTATGACTCAAAGGAATTTTGTAAAGCAAACCATAAAAAATGTATCTGTCAATCAGGTCTCCTTAATATACAAAGATGGTGTTGAATTTCATACTTAATTTATTTCTATTAATGTTCACCTTTATCTAAATAATGAATTTTTATATTATTTATGCAGACTGTGATTAAATAGTAATTAAAAATTAAATAAGGATGCACTTTATCATTTATTATGTCTATTCTGCATTAAAACCAACAAACAGAAAATTAATTAACATAAATAGAAGAGCCTGGTCCCAACATCTTTCAATTCTACATAGGAGTCCTTTGATAATCTTTCTACATAAAGGTGTATAATAATTAAAAAATCTACAAACCCTTTAGCGCATAAAATCTTATATGCTGCTATACTCAATATTTATATTTTTTCCTAATGATTGGAGTTCCCAGTTTCTTAAAAGAGCTTCACACTAAAAAGTCATGCATAATTTTTCTTATTGTTATTCATTTAAATATTTTCTTAGTTTTTACAGCGAACCCATTCATTACCCTTGTCATAAGATTAAACTCCTCTGCTCCATTTTTGCGGCATATAAGGAGACTGTCTGTTAAATCTTCAATTGATTTTAAAAATACATTATATAAAATTGAATTAACTTTCATATTGAGGTAACTTCCTTATAAAATTCTATGTTATTATATTGGATTAATAGACATCGGTGAAAAATTAGAGCAGAAAATGAGAAAAATGTAAGGTTTATGGAGTTAAAAAAACAAAACAAAATTGGAACCACTAAACATTCCTTATTATCGACAGTTTAATGAAGTAAATTATTTATTTAACACTTACATTTGTTGTTACATGTTATAACCTGAGAACACTTCCATGCAAACAAAACATAGTGGGTAAATAAGTAACAAATATTTATCTTTTAAGCTTAAGCAGGACAATAATAGTAAAGACTGTTTCAAAAATTAATAACACTTTTAACTGAGAAAACTACTAGCCGCTCACTAACTAAAACGTATCGAACTTCCAAGTTTGTTTTGAGCCTACACTGAAGGGGCTCTCATACAATATAGTGGTAAGTGTAACTGCTCTATAATATAATGAAATTTCTGAATATGTGTGAAAGAAATAAGTTCACTAATGAAACAAGATAAAACCAAATGTCTAAGAATAATCTGATAAAATCTGTGTGCTAAGAACTTTGTTAAATTACCGTCACTCTTATTTCTATTGAGCTGCTTTTAGACATTAAAAAAATTACTACAATTAGATAGAATTAACTATTTTGACTTTATCTTCAAAATGTCTTCTAAAGTGGTGACAAGCAATGATACCTCAGATGCAGTCATTTCAAAACACAAGGGCTGTTTCTGATCAAATTCTACTTCACTGCATAATTTAGGATCACTCAAATGCAGTTGTATGCTAACAATGGGTTGTTTGGCAACACTAATTGCACTGCTCCCAACAACAAACTACAACATGTTTTATAAAATAAATATTAAAATACGTCATAAATAATTTATGCTATGGCCACGTTAATTACGAGGTTACAGTAAAAGATCTATTAATGTTATATACCTGCAATTTCCAATCGAAGTCAATCAATTTTGAATTTGACATAGTCTACAATAACAGAAAATACAGAGATAACAGTACATTATTTTATAAAGGTGCCAGAGTCATTATCAATACTCATAAAAGCCATATGGACTTCAGTACCCACCATAGAACAAACAATTACTGGATTCATCAACATTTACTTAATTATAGTTTGATAAAACAACATAAAAATTATAACTATAATCTTACTAATAACGAACATTTATTCATTCATGAACTATAAAAATTAAACTCTGATAAAAAAAGAAGTGATTTTCCGTAATTTTCTTCTTGAATCAGCCTCAAGTCACTCTTAAAACAAAAGAATGCTTTGCATTATCTCAGGCTTGTGGTCGTATCTGATTTTAAAGTAACTGTCGGGTTGTGAGGAGGACGCCCACCGCGGGCTAGGATCTCTACGACCCGGCCGCTGTCCGGTGAGCTTTATTCGTGTTCATCTGACTCCATAAGATCTTAGAAGGTGTGCTCCGGCAAAGCACTATGTTCAGGAGAAGAGGAACAGGGTAGGTATTATAGGCAGTTTATGTGGTCTTGGAATGACCACGATTTCACACTCGGTATCTAAAAGGGTAGGCGAAACCCGTCCGGATCCCAAAGGTGAGTGTGAACCGGAGAGAGGCAGCCTAGATCGCTGCATTATCTCAGGCTTGTGGTCGTATCTGATTTTAAAGTAACTGTCGGGTTGTGAGGAGGACGCCCACCGCGGGCTAGGATCTCTACGACCCGGCCGCTGTCCGGTGAGCTTTATTCGTGTTCATCTGACTCCATAAGATCTTAGAAGGTGTGCTCCGGCAAAGCACTATGTTCAGGAGAAGAGGAACAGGGTAGGTATTATAGGCAGTTTATGTGGTCTTGGAATGACCACGATTTCACACTCGGTATCTAAAAGGGTAGGCGAAACCCGTCCGGATCCCAAAGGTGAGTGTGAACCGGAGAGAGGCAGCCTAGATCGCTGCATTATCTCAGGCTTGTGGTCGTATCTGATTTTAAAGTAACTGTCGGGTTGTGAGGGGGACGCCCACCGCGGGCTAGGATCTCTACGACTCGGCCGCTGTCCGGTGAGCTTTATTCGTGTTCATCTGACTCCATAAGATCTTAGAAGGTGTGCTCCGGCAAAGCACTATGTTCAGGAGAAGAGGAACAGGGTAGGTATTATAGGCAGTTTATGTGGTCTTGGAATGACCACGATTTCACACTCGGTATCTAAAAGGGTAGGCGAAACCCGTCCGGATCCCAAAGGTGAGTGTGAACCGGAGAAAGGCAGCCTAGATCGCTGGGGAAGACGCTACTAGGTAATGTTTGCAGGGCCCCAGAGACCGTCGTCTGCGTGGAAGATCTCTTCCAAGGAGGTGCTAGTTTTAGCGAGATATAGGCGGAGAATCCCACAAGGAAGGTGTGGGGTTTGACAACGCCGGACTAAAACACAGCAAGGTTAGGTTCAATAAGTAAACCATGGTTTGAGTAGAGCAGCAAGTGCCAGTGCAGAGATAGAGAGCAATGTTAACTTCAGGTGCCAGGTTCCGAATGAATGGAAAAATCTCCGAATCTCGGCCTTGTTTAGGCAGGTCAGAGGCTGGGCTATGTCCGATCCCTCTAGTGAGCTCCCGAGTCGTAAACAAGTTCCACCTCTCTGACGCCCAAGGATTTTATTATAACGATATGGAAATGTATGCGGGTGTTATCTGGTACGAGAAGAGAGGAATGGAAGTCTTACTGTGTCCACAAATTATATCAATGGCTGACAGTAAAATGTTCTTAACATTCCCTGTTGACTGTAATAGGCAGTCCAACATTCTGAAATTATAATCTGTAATAATGTTTCACTGGGCCTACCTATTTCTTCTATTCTACCTATACTCTTGCGAGCATCTCACGAACCGTTGCAGCATAGCGCAAGGGTCGCGGGTGTGGCAGTTAATGTTCAAAGGATAGTGTATGAACATCTGTTCAGTTGGTAACGCATTTATTATAATAGGTTGGTTAAATATTGGAGCAATCTGGGCAGTAATAGTTTAACCAGGAAGAGGAATAGACAAGTAAATTGGTGTCAATGGCAATGCGGTATACTCCTCTCCTGTCCGAACACAACCACGCGAAAAATCAGGTTGACTGCTGTGATCTTCTTTACGGTGTTTGCTGATACTACGGAAGTAGTGGTGACAGTTTTTCTTAGGATTCCCTCGACATGGTTGAAGACTGTTTTGATTTCCTCCCATTAACACGAACTTCTTGTTTTTAGGCCCACCTCGCGGGACGTATATGTGATGGAGGAGCACCTTAAATCTTAAGACATCTAAGATTATGCTATGATCCTCCTTGGTCGTCGGGTAGACTGTTACACCCTCCCTGGATTGCCGGAGGGTGGAGGGTTGTAATACCTTCTGGCACCAGCAGCTGGCAGATGTCACTTTTTATGGCGATCGGAGTTTATTTTTTTCAGGTTCATTTCCCGCTTAACTAACCACTAGGTCCAGCAGTATTATAGAAGGGTAGGGTACTATGTCCCAGAGCTGTTGGGGAGGTGGGTCGCAGGGAAGGCCGGATCCATATGGGGAGTAACCTTTCTTGGCTCCACTGGAAGCCATCGGTGTCTATGGACATAAAGCCCTTTTCATGTTTCATAATAGCCTTGTTTTTGATAACACCTTGACAGGTGGTTCGGGCATCTCCATCACTGCGGATTAATGGTAAGGTTGGTTTAATCATGTGGCAGTCAATGTTCAAAGGATAGTGTTTGAACATCTGTTCAGTTAGTAACACATTTATTATAATAGGTGGGGTAACTATTGGAGCAATCTGAGCAGTAATAGTTCAACCAGGAAGAGGAATAGCCAAGTATATTTGTGTCAAATTGTTAAAAAAATGACAAAAGGCCAGACATACTGTTAAGAGGTTTATCCATCAGCAAATAATTTAAAAAACAGTGATCTAATCCCTCATTACCTAATCGAAAAGCACTGGTTTTGTTTCAAAGAATACTTTATTTCCATCATGCAGCACAGTTATCACTGTCATCTGACAACTGTTTAATGTCAGATAAATGATAAATTAGAAGAATTAAATCAATAAAGAGCCATAGCCTAGTTGAGGGATTGATAAACGTTTATGGGGACCCTCTACTGCATCTATGGAACCAAATACAGCTATTTTAATGTGAATTTCTCTGTACAATTTAAAAATGATATATTGAGCTTTTATGCACTAACACATTTTGGGGACTTAAATGTGATGTTTATCAATGAGTAATCCTGATAGGCAGTTCAAATCTATAATAGAGAAAAATCCAAGGCATATGAGAAAAAAAATAGCAATACTAAGGACAACCTTTATTGAATGCATATGGTCATTTTACATGAAACAAGTGGTAATATTACAATATATTATAATTTTATTTTAAAAAGCACTTAATATTATGTGGACATTTTACCACAAATGAAAGTAACAAGTCCTCTCCAAATCAAAGATACTACACCTACCAAGGCATTTTAACACTGCCTTTTATTAACAAAATACATAAAATACCGTTTATAACATTTCTTGAAGGATTATCACCTAATTTTAACATTATAAAATGAACTTAAATTTTATTTTATTGAAGTGTCATTAAAAAAAAAAAAATATATATATTACTGAATAACCACCTAACATTAAAACGGCACAGCCCTTCAAACAAAATATTATAAATTAGTCCACGAGTCATGTCTCTTGGCTCCAAAAGGCATAGTATTACTTTTTTGTTACGAGATTATATATTTTTTATAATAGAGGGGTAGTTCAAGCTCCACAGCCATAACTCTGCAATCAGAACCAAGAGATACTTTTGGACAATTTTCATTTATCCTTTTCAAGCACGTGTAGTCTGATAGCCCCACTTCAAAAACCCTGTGAATTGAATCTGATAAAAGTTTATGAGAATCAGACTTTCACTTTATACCATTCAATTTATGATAATAATTTACAAAAGAAAAGAAATCTGATAAATGATAAGTTGAAATTATTATTTATTAAGGGAGAGTTCATCTCTTTTTTTTTTCTTTTTTTTTAAAGTATTGTGCTTTTTATTTATACGTTTGTAACAGTATTTATTCTAAAAATGATTTTTTTTCCTCTAATTATTAACCTTAAGCCTACAATAATTGAGAGGTTATGACTATAAATGCTCAATTCACAAAATTACCCCATAAATATAGCGAACAAATTGGATGATTTTTTAATGAAATAGGCACTACTGAACAGCATACATATCGGAATAAACTTGACCTCACATTGAACTAGTCTATATTTATTATGAAAACATATGAAGTGTAAAAGTATCTTTATTCAAGTAAAAACTCTGGTGCTTATATACTTTGTAAATAATAGTAATATCATTCATAAATATCTAAACATTTATATAGAAGTACTTTAACCTGTGAAAAAGCCTCATAACCAAAGTTTTCTTCTTTTTTATTCATAAGTTTTTATGATAGAATAGAAAGATGTTTTGAAACATACATATAATTGGTTTTAAAAACATTTAATTTAGATTATTTCATTAATACACGATAAGGCTATTACAAAAAGTGATTTATATTTGTATTGTCACTGAGCTCCAGGATTAGGCCGCTGTGTGAATTTGTGATGTCTGATGAATTGCTTTAAAAGTAGTACTACCAAGTACCAAGTTCTACAAAGTATTTATTTAAAATAGCTATATTATAAAATAACAAATTAATAGGTAGATGGGAAACAAAACAAACATGATAAAGGCAAGGCGAAAAACTAAGGGTCTATAAATTTTATTTTCTTGCACACAATTATAAACAATGGGGCTTACAAACTAGATACAACAGTGCACCCTAATGGCTAAACAAGCTCACGTCAACAGCTATGAGAAAAAGGAAAAGCTGCAGAAATACAGGTACAACATGGGGAATTATTGTTAAGACATAACTGCTTCAAACACCATATACATATATAATACAATATAAAGCTCCTCATTACTAAGTATTAAAAAAAAAATATACTTATTGTAGAAAAACGTGATCATGTTAAAGACTGTTATCATACAGTATCACACTAACAATAACACGATAAGTATTAATGATACTAAAAAATGAAAAGTACAATCTTGTACAGAATAATTACAGAGTCATTAAGGTTGATATTCTGATCTGATAATTATCCCAATAAAATATATAGAATATTCAGAAAACATTTATAAGTAAAAAGAAAAAAAATACCAAAATAACAATCACACTAAGATTACATAACGATAATAATCACTAAAAATATGTCAAGATATATATTAAAAAACACTTAATTCTAAAATAGGATGTGGGTATTGGTACTGTGAACAAGACCTATTATGTCCTTCATTTTGGCACAAACCACAATAAATTATATTTTAACCTAGTGAAAGTTATCAGGTTGATTATAAATATATATTTGTTATATATATAATATATATTTTAGGAACCCAAATATTTTCCTCTGTCCCGTTGCTAATGTTTAATTTCAAGTACAATTTATATCACATACATAAAAAATTAATTGAATAGAAAGGAAGAAACTAACATTTTAGGCGTAAGAATTGATTCACTAATTGTATAACTGCTTGTTAACAATTTATTAATAAAAATAAACAAAAAGCCTCTTATAAACTTTTAAGACATTAAAAAAAATTAAGTATAATTATATAAAATCAATAATTTTTAAGCAGAGAAAATCACAGATCCCAACATAAACTAAATGACTGTTTCTGGGATTTAGGAAACATGCAGTCTTATAGCAACCCCCCTCAATACAAATACAGAATTGTTAAAATCCCTAGATTGTACTGAACTGTCTTATGAAAGGGGCATGAAAAAATAGGTGGATACAGAAATGTTCATATAAACTTATGCACTAAGGAAGAAGACAATTAAGGCCAAAATAAAAGTCAAATTGATTTTTAAATAATATTAATAATAATAATACCTAATAAATACTTAACAACAGTTATCACAATAAATGGATAACATTAAAATTTCATAAAGTCTGAGACTTTGTTGGTATGACTGAAGAAAATGCAATGTTAATGTGGGTAACAACACTTCAGTGACCTGTTTTAAAAATAGGGTTATTGCTAATTATTTCAAAAGTAAATGAGCATTTTTACTGTTACAATTATTATTAGAGAGATGTGTATATGCATACACACACATATATATAATACATACACACCCGTAATAATAACAAAATTTCATGAAGTGTATTCTAAATTAATCCAAGTTGTTAGCATCAATAGGCTATTTGATTTAGCGAAGCCCTGAGAACTAATATGTTATGAGTATTGCTCGAGTTTATTTTTTTTATACATGAATTATTTTGAGAGAAAGAGAGAGTAAAATTAATATAACTAAGGCAGCTTTGGATACTGCCATTGTATGATATGTAAAAAATTAAAGACCAGAATTAAAATTTCTGAAAAATACCCATCAATAAGGCCACAATACACTAAAATTAAATCTAACTTTATGAGTAGATAGCAATTGAGCGTATATACATACACACACACATATATATATATATACACACACATATATATACACATGAGTATATCTATATAGAGATATCAGGTAATACAACTTATTAATATTAGAGATTTACTTAATTAAATATAAATATAAAAATCACAAGAAAACGATGCGAGCTTCTACATATAACAGAAATCTGGATTATAGCGGGATTATATCATAAAACCATCACTCAATAATGACAGACTATTCAGGTGGCAAAATCACAATCAAAGTTGTTTTAATCTTTAGGGGCTAGAAATAAATTACAGGAGTCTTAGAGCTAAATTATATATTAATGTGGAATATTGAACACATTTACTAAATTGCACCCATTTTGTGCTAATGCACAAAAACATTAATTACACTATATAATAAGACTTAAGGCACTTTTTGAGACAATTAGAAAAAAAAAAAAACAGTGTTTAACATAAGGAATATAAATCAATAATAAAGTATTAAAGATATAAAAAAATGGAATTTTGGAGAAATTAATAAAGAAATATAAAATAATCATAGTACAAATTGCATTACTGGAGAGCTTATTGATTTAAAATTCGTAAGGAATGTAATTAAAAAAAATATATAGATAAAAAAAAAGAGAGATACTGTTCCCCATCAGTAAAATAAAATTTTGATTGCACTTATCAGGTCTTAAAACCTTTAAAGGGAAACAGAGCTCCTGCTTTGTGTGGTATCGGTTGTTAATAACTAAACTGTACCACCCACAGTAACCCGCTTTAATTAAAAAACAAAACAAAAAATATATATATATATAAATATCTATATTTTGACTTATTAATAAGACTAGACCAAACGACAGACAACACAAAGATATCTGAGAATTATTATTTCATATTAAATAATTGATTTAATAAATAAAAAAAATAGGTTACTTGAATTTAATAATAAAAAAAAAACAAATAAAATATTTTGAAGCCTGAATGTGTGATTGAAAAACTCTTAAGTTTATAAAAATATTTGATGAGAACTTTATGCTGTCGTTGATAAGACCAACACTTGATCATAATAATTGACCTTTTAAATAAATTAAAAAAAAAAGAAAAAAAAAGAGATGCAATTGATCAGATGTGAATACCAACCTTATAGTTTCTATGACTCATAATGTATTTAATAAACTTAACCCTAAAGATAACAATTTAATCTAGAAATATTGGGAGCTATAATTTGAAAACTCTGTTTAAACTAGATCTACAGGCGCAGGACGGTTTACCAATATATAAACACCAACTTAAAATTTCAGGGAAATTTTCTGTTTCAAAGTTGGTCTTACTGTCTTAACCACATTATTCTTTCTAAGACTAATCAGAACATCACATTTGCTAAACGTATTTTTTTTCTTGATGAAATTACAAGGTTTATTATATTTTTAACACTGTAACAAACAAACAAAGATGAGAAATGGTTATACATAAATCCTCCTTTTTAAGGATAATATGTAATATTTATTAATTTCTAAGGTTACTGCTTTAAAAAATAATTAAACCAAATAAAGATATCAAAGAGATTGAAACAATTTAGAAATAATGTTGGAAACACTCGAGCCATTCCTCACCAAAATGCTTATTTGTCACTTAACAGATTTTAAGAAAATCACGAAACACATGATATATTAATCGATTCAAAAATTTGTATTTGTATATTATAGGTGTTCTTAATTTTAACCCAATGCTGGGCACTAAGAGATTATATAGCACTTACATTAGGCACGTTGCGAGTTACATCCATTTGGCCTGCTAATACTGAATAATTAAATAAAATATCAAAACCTTTATGTAATGTTATATAAAGAGCTAAAAATAAATATTTATATCAATATATATATATATATATTATCGCACTGTATTTTAAGACATTCCTGCACTTGAACCAAGAAATGACCATCACCAATCAGTCTTCAGAAATATAATAATTAAGTCTTTCAACAAAAACTGCAATACTAGAGGAATGCAATATGTGCGCCTTTAACTAAAGATGAATTGAGCCGTTAATAAAAAATGCATGCCAACATTGATTGAGTTTCAAGGAATGAAAAATATGATTACAGTTTGATGAAGAGAAAGTTCTAAACCTGATCATGTTATTTGTTTAAAAAACACTAATGATAATAGAGAGAAAATTATGACAGTTCTGTGTATTTAAGAGATGAAATTTAAACTAACAACTAACTTAATATGTGATACACTTATTCTAAATGGTATAACAAGGATCTCGTTTAAGAAAACTAATTAATTTTTGTCTTAAGCCCACAAACCCAAAATAAAAACACACTTATAATTATTTAAATAGGACATTAACGCGCAATTTGTTTAAAATCAGGACATATTCTTTGTACAACACCTATGTTCCTCCACTTCTATCAGAAATGGTTAACTTAAATCCTTAGTGTTTTAAAAACATTTTTAAGGATATTACAACCTTAACCACGTATAAAATACGTGTTTTTAATTTTTTTTTGGCTTTCAATCATTTTTTCCTTTTTTTTTTAGTTTTGTATACTAACCTAATCAACACTTAGCCCATCACTCTAAATTATTGTTAATATATTTTATATATATATTTATTATGTAAAATGTAAGACCACTGGAAGAATACATTATTAATAAGCTGTTTCTATCGTTAATGGTAAGGCTATGTCGTTTCAGTTACTGAGGCGTCAGTATGAAAGGCGACACATTGGTCGTGTGATAACTTAACCTATAGCCACACAGTAATAAGATAACCCTAATACATTGAACACATCTTAATACAGACCCTATTTATATATACACAATAGCCGTTAAATATTGAAAAAATAAGCCCTATTTTCAGAAAATAAATATTGATATTTAAATATTAAAATTTATATTAAAAAAATTAAAAAAGATGCACTTTTATCACTCTGATTTTCAACAAAAAATTATAAATTTAATTAATAAATATAATATTATTTTATTTTTTTAAATGATACAATATTGACTAACAAAGTTTTCTGTTGGTTCACACAAGTCTCAATTTTTTACACTGGTTTTATTTAAAAGTACAAATGATATGGCTTCACATAGACGTGTTCCTAGTAACTAGTCTCTAAATGAAAACCCCTCAGAGAGACCGAACCGCATACTGACAAGAGTTACTGGGTGCTCCTGCGAGTCATAGTTCACTTCGTTGTGGTAACATATGCCTTTAGCTAATCTATCTTTTTTTTACTTTCAAATTTATTGCTAGATTTATATCCTTGGTGTCGATATGATAGCTAGATATGCGAAACCCAATTTGAGAAATGTTGAAATAAATGATTGTCTGATTAGTGTTTTTCGCATTTCCTATTTTTATACAAATTAAAAAAAAAAAAAATTTATAAGTTTTCAAGTGTTGTAAATTCTTAATATCCCTATTTATTCCAATCTGTTACATGCCATTAAAAATCCTCGCAGAAACACCGTAATATTTCTACAAAATCACAATAATACTAGGAGTAATCATACAGCACACCCACACATTTTTTTTCTTTTTTCTATTTTTTATTTACTATATATTACCTATGCTATGTAATTAGAAATCTATCAACACACACATAATTATCTGATTGCAACAAACAACATACAACATCTAATAATATTTATTATTAATAGTTAATATTTTTTTTTCAAACAAAAGTGGCACTTGAATCACAAAAATCTTGGGAAACAGGGTTATTCATTGCCTATATTATTGTTTTGGACAGGTTTTTTTTCGATAATAAAACATCTATGGAAAAAAGAAAAGAAATGACAATGTTTGAAGGACACTTTCCCATGAAACCCCCTTTTATTTCTTAATGTTTTGTGCATTTTAAAAACAGTTATTAAAGGATAGTTGAGTATTGTTTTGTTATTTTACATTTTAGTGTTATTTTCAACTTCAACTGAGACCTTTGACCAATAAAGCCCAGATAAGCATGCCCATTAGAATCAAAATCTATTTTTGTAGACATGATAGGAGGGGAGTGGGGTAAGTAATCGCAAACATGAGATTTAAAGAAAAATAGGAGATAACCATGAATAAAAACAGAAATCTTGAGAAATCCGGTAAAGGCATCGTTTTTATGTTTTTAGTTTTATTAAGACTTAAAACAGATTTTTCTAAGGTTCATGAAAAGGTCATGGTTACAGTAAAACACAGGGAAAAGATCATTTCCCAAGATGTTTCTTCTTACAAATATTTCATTTAATATTATAGACTATGCTGAAAACCCAGAGATATGTAAATTGACTGTGAGAAGCCCTTTACCCAAGGCTGAACCCAAGCAATAAAAACAACTTAAAGAAGACACTTAACTACAGAAAATAGTCCTAGAATATAATTTTATATATATATATATATATGTAATTATATATATATGCGTTATTATGTTTGGGATACAGCCATGTAAATTGTGTACGTATCACGGGATAATCACGACGCACAAATTGACCAGTTATCATCGCTTGTGTCTGCCGGTCCTGTCATTCCCTCAGTTTTTTTTTTAGTTTTTTTTAAATTATTTTTGTATTAAGTTTTACATAAATTGTCACTATAATAGTAATTATATTATCACAATATAAGAGGAGATTAGGTGTGTGAGCAAAACAGGCCACAGATTTAGACATCATTATCCGAAAACGCATAGGCTGCGCTAAGTATTCGGAGACCCACTTCAGACCTATCAGAAGTCCAACATCAGTTCTTTCATCAATTCCTAGTACATTCATACGTCAACATTCCTCAATGGTTCTTTTTTTATTGCAATTGAAATACCCTAAAAAAAAGAAGGTCATCTCTCAATAAAATAGAACTGCTTCTGATATAATAATTTAACAATGTCTTCCTAACACTTTATCTTTAGAAATGAACATGGTTGCTTAAGATTTGAAGTACTTAATAGCTACTGACTTATATTCTTTTTACATCTTATAAATTAATAATAATCTAAGCTTTCTGATCGATATTCATATATAGATATATATATATATCGCATTTATATATATTTATATGTGTAATATATATACTTAATACTATAGAAAAACATAAGCATCTCTTATTTATAAAGTTAATCTTTCCTATACAATAATATTTGGTTGAGAGTTTATTGGCAATTTCAAGAGTAATAGTTTAAGCACACCTATCATAAAAATCATGTACATTGTTAACCAATCTTAAATTTAAATTCCTTAACATATACATAGTAACATGAGATAAACTAAAAACTTGGCATATATTTTAATATACAATAATAATTAATAATAATAATAATAATCAGACTATATGTAACAATATGTGAGACATGATTTTGCCAGATTGGGAGTGAAGGGGTGTGGTGTTTAAAATATAACTAAGCTTGAAGTGTCGTCAAAGGTGGTGAAATTGTGTCTGTGACTTGTGGAAGACTCGCTAATGACTTACAGTTTCCCACCCCATTCCCAACAGGCAACACCAAAACCTTTCCACAATTCACAAACCTAACATCCTAAAACATTTGCACCATTATATATAAAACTACATACATTAAAAATTATTTAAAGTATAACTCTTCCGTCTAAACAAATTTTAATAAATTGTTTTTATATTAAACACAAATTAAAAAAGAAAAAAATAATTTCAGGTTCCACTTAGAAATTCTATGGTAGCAACGACTGTATTGTATCAATCAGTAGATTAAAAATACATACTAAAAAGCCACTTGCTTGCTCACAGCGCATTGTTATCTTCAAAATATATACTATATATAATCATCAAAAGACTGAAGGTTTAACGCTAAAATGCGATAATAGAAAATCTCACTTATATTAAAAAATCATTATAATTAAAATCCCAAGGAAAAATACCTAATACCAAACAACACGTGACTTAAACCATTAAAAAAATAAAAACGATGTGACAAAGAAAACAAAACTACTTGCTAAATAAATAACCAGAAGACAACCATAAATTTTCATTATTATATCTTTTCATTATAAGACTTTCAGTATAAATATGTTAAAGCAAATTTAAACAAATATTCTATATAAAATAAACAAAACATCACCCATTTATTTTTAAAAATCGATTGTACCTCCAGTTCTTTTTAGTTCTATATACTTTTTTTTTAATTTATAAAATAGCTCTTTAAACTTCTTCATATAAATTATTACTTAGTAATATTGTATCTATTTTTCACAAATACTCAAACAGTCTGATTGTGTCCGACAGGAACTACACTTGTCGTTTTACAATTTAAAAACTCATTAAATTCATTCTTCTAAATACAATAATATTAATTATGTTAATAATAATAAGATATATTTTCCTGGTACAAATAATTGCATATACTTTATATCATATATATTTATAATAAAAAGGTCATGTGGTGTTTCTGAGATCAAAGTATTTGTTTTGTTTTTTTTGTTTAGTTGTTTTGATTGACGTACCTATCGATCGAGAAGATGGTGGTGGATTGAGAGAAGAGCGAAGAGGATTTTCCTAAATGGATTCACCACCAAGAAGGTCACCCGGGAGATAGGAGTTAATAGAAGATGGAGTGTTCCGATGCTGGTCATTGTCCCCTGCCCAAAGAGAAGCAGCTGTTGAACCCGCCCCAGTGGCTCCCCACAGCTGTGAGTTTCCCCATGCATCCTTGCCTCGCCATGCTGAACTACCACTTCCAGCGCTTCCTTGCCCGCCGAGATGCTGGAGTAAAGACAGGACATCTGACTCGCTAGGGCTTTCAGCGAATATTGTTGTATTGCCGAGTACGCAATTATTTAAAGCACCCTGAGCCTAAACAAAAATTACTATTGGCAGATAACAAACAAAATATAATTTCATATTTTTAGCTTTTGTTTTCAAATCGCTTACCTTGTTAGCTTCTTCCCTTGAAGTATATTTAGCGAGCGCTATACCATGATTTAAATAGAGATGGAAATTCTGAAGAGGCCCATGTTGCAAACAGAGGGTTTTCAAAGTGGACCCATCAATCTGATAAGATGACAGAGAAATTTTATGGATTAAAAAAAAGTATAATAAATAAAAAATAAATCATTATAGATACACACCTCACCTCAAAAAAGTATTTTTATACGCTTTATGACATCATGGATGGTACAAGATAATTATATACGATGTATAAAATATTAATCTAACTGAACTACATATAGTAAAAATATTTTTGTTAAAATTGAATTTATTTTAAAATGAAAAATACTTAGAAAATACAGAGAGAAGGTTGCAAGACAAGTACAACCAGGAGGGGGTAAGAGTGATTGCATTGCCCAAAATAGTACTTGGTAGGAGACAAAGAGAAATATTCAAGCCTGAAATTGTTAGGTCCAAATTCAAGAAACCCACTGGGATATCATTTGCTGAAGACAACTAAATAAGCTATAATAAGGGCACAGGATAAATAAAAGAAATAAGGATAAGATGAAAATAATGCCATAAACACCGACCCCATGGTACATTCTCAATACAATCCAATAAGGAGAAAAGTCGCCACCCACCTACACAGTAGAGGAGAGAAAGCAGAACTCTCTGGATTCTTCCATGCACTATCTGACCCTAAAAACAGATAGGCATCTCCACCATAGGAACAGAATATAAAAAGTATACCTTAAGTCTCGCCAGCTTTCACAGTTATTGACTTCATCGAACTCTTCACTACATTTCATATATATATATATATTTGTATCCTCTAGCTGGCACAGCTATACTCACCTAGCTAACTAGACAGCTAAAAAAAGTCAATACTGAGAAAACCAGTCGTCATCACTCAAACCTCTCTTAAGAGATTAAAGAATCCCAACCTCCCTATACCTGTTGGATGATGTGCCAACCAACAATGAATTTATCCACCAGAGACACATCAAGTTTTTTGATTTGTTGCAGCACCTCACAAACCTGGTGGTTTTAACACCATGACACCACAAGTTAATTTTAGTTCCTCTAATCATCCTGAGGGTTCCATCACCTTCAAGTTCCAAAAAATTTACGTAATAATTATCTTGTACATTTTCAAAAATTATATAAAATGTAGCATAACTACACCAAATACGATGTAATAAGTACATTTTTACTTTATATTGACTTATTAAATAATTAGCTATAAGAAAAATATTACCATAAGGGGGGGGGTTTGAAAAAAATAAACAAAACAAATAAATCTTACCAGTCTTAACATTCAGTTGATGTAAGTTCAATTTGGTCAGCAGTTCATTTGTCAGGTATGTTAGACTTTGAGATTTTTAAGTTCAGTTAAATTTGAGCTAAGATACATCATTGCTATAATTTACTGTAGTGATATTTTAGATTAAAAGTATATTTAAACTAGTGAAAATATGAACCTTGAAAATATGTGAAATATGAGTGTTTTTAAGCTTGAGTGTAGTTTAATGCATTATAACCAATCTTGTGGAGGATAGCATTTCTTACAATATACATACAAAATATTTGTAATTACTCCCAATAGATGCCAGATGCCATGAAATGATGAAATAAAAATATAAGTAGTGGTGGGCTATAAACTGTGATTGGAGGTGAAGACCTCAAATGCCACCTGTTCCAGGATGTACAACTAACTTTAACTAGGGGTGCAGTTTAATATCATCCATATAGAACTTATCTGCAAGTTCCAATGTGATAAGATGAGGTATGAAAATGACCCCCTCATAGCTGGGGCTAGAAGGATAGTGGTGTCTTAACTCCAGTGCAAATGAATAAAGAACCAGCTACAATGGCATTGCTGAACAAGATTTTGTGTCATTGTAAAAAGGGTAGCGGCAACAAATGTAGCTGCAAAAAAGCAGGACTTTGATGCTACATTATATGTAGAAGGCTAGCCCTCCCGAGACGAGATAAGGATGGACCCATGGGAGAAAATAACGATAAGGGCAGGTAGAAGTTGGAAAGAACTGATAAAATGAATTAATTCGTGTGGCATGGTGCCATATATTGACTTACAGCCCTATGCGGTTAAAATAGGGTAAGTAAGGTAATTAATTCAAGGTTTTTATATCAGGTAATTTTATTATCATAACTTTTAAATCACTATATTACATCTACCACACCTGGGCCGGAACTTAGGATTTTGTATATATCATTAAAATAAAATTTAAGATATATTAAAAAATTGTATTATGTTAAAAAGTAAGTATTTGTGAATATGTTAAAAATTTGTGTTTTTCATTATCAAAAACTTTTATTCCCCAAATTTTAGATGAATATCATGAACAACATGTATATATATTCTTGGATTTAAATCAATAACTCTCAAGTCAACATTTTCAGTTTTTTTTAGCTTTTGCGCCATTCTACACATCACTATGCCGATGCTATCACATTTTAAAACAGGATGATTCTACATCTTAAGTAATTTTATAATAAACAGTTCAATAAGTAAGTAACCTACTAATGCTAAAACAAAAAACAATACCACGTATCTTTTTATCGGACACTCCTCCCCAATAGGATTTAGAAAAACAGGTCAAATATGAAATTTATTTCTATTTTCAAGATGTTTTATCACAACTAGTGATAAAATAAACAAAATGCAATTGTTTTTAAACTTGTTCTTTGTTATTTTTCGGTTTTAGTATAGTTGCCAACTTATGAGGTGTTGCTTTCCACATCAACTCAACTTATGAGATATTGGATTGTCGATTTACAGGGGTGTTGCCAAAATTTGACGGCGTTTAACAAGTGACAAAATCAAGGCTTTTTTTCTTATCTCTTATGCAAAGCAATGTTTTTGTCTACATTTGGTTTGAGAGAGTTCCACGTAAGTAACTGGATGAGAAAAGTTAAGCATGGAATGGGGAGGAAAAGAAAAACTTCAGGTAAAATTCCATCTAAGGACATCTTCACGAAATCATTCCTCGAAAACCTTAATTAAACTCCCTTCCCACTACTATTTTCAGAACAATATGTAATCTTTAAATTAAACATGTTAGGACAGCTATTGATTGATATCTTTTGATAGAATGAAAAAATTGTGAATGAGTGAATACTGAAATGTTACCTGTGGAGTAAGATTGCGCAGTAACAACCAAGTTGATCCCGGTTGTGTAGCAGCTGGCTGATTGGGACCAGGCCAGCCTTGTCCAGTAGACCAACGACCTCCACTTGATAAAGATCCCCAGCCATTTGCAGTCTGCCCACCACTTGAGCTACCACTTGGTTTTGCTGGTAGCCCTGGTGGGGGTCCTCTTTTTGGAGCCCACAATTCAGATGAATTTGTATCCCAAGTTGAAGTACTATTTTTGCCTCCACCATTGTTTCCTGATGAACCACTACCACCTCCACCTCCTCCAGAGTTGAGCTTCACACTGAATTGAAAATAATTGAATCAAGAAAATCAGTTATACCAATATAGATTGATATTAATATTTACAACATTTATAATTGATATTGATCAGATACGTTTATGTTAAATTTTAATAGCAGTGTATACTGAAAATATGAATGACTATAGAATTCTAGTTAAAAACATGTATAGCCCCAAACCATTTAGTTGAGGCAATGCAATATTTTTGTTATTATGGTCGGTCACTGGTATCATAGAAGTAAGGTTATTGGTCAAACTTTCAAGCTCAGGGTTTTGTTTAAGTTCAAATATCGCACAGAATTTTTCTCTAGAGCTGTCTTATAGGTTCCTCCTTCAAGGTCATCATTGTGGAATTCTTCTCGTTTTCTTTAGTTTTACCATTTAATTTTCGAGGAGCAATCACTTCCTCGAGATGAACGGAGAAGAAGAAGTGCAAGTTCAATGAGAATTCAATACTAAAAGCAATAGAAAATGGAAGAAATATTATCGATAAGAATAGCTGAGGGAGGATGGACCATAAGGGAGGATGGACTGGAATCTGGCCAACCAGACTCATGATTTACTGAAGACCAGGTACTGTTAGAAAAAAAAAAAAGTATATAAGTGAATGGCCACTATCAGAAGATAATAATAACAAAGAAAATCTTGAGCATCAGACAGTTTTAATATAAACCTGTTGTTTCACATGATGAAAATCTGTGCAATTCAGTGCTCTATTCTTGGTTTTTAGTATTAAAATACTATTGGAGTTATTTTTAAATAACAAGCCGATGAAAAAGATACATTTGTTTGTAATGATTCACTACAACCTTATAAATTCAAGTAAAACCACCATTGCCAAAAAGTATTACACTATAATAGATACGAGGGTGGTCTGAAAAGTTTCCGACCTCAACATGAAGATAGCAGCAGTCTTAAATAAAAGCTAGTGAATTTCGTTGTTCATCTGTTGACAGTTACTCACTAAAGTTTCAGCCATTTTGGACGCGCAGTTGTTGTGTAACAGTGGTTTGAGTGAGTCGATGCGAGTGTTTTTATGAAAATTGACAAAATCGAGTATCGAGCTGTCATTAAATATTAGTTTTTGAAAGGAATACGCCTACGCAAATCAAAGATGAGTTAGATTATGTGTATGGGGACTCTGCACCATCATTTACCACAGTGAAATTTTGGGCAGCTGAATTTAAACGTGGTCGTAAGAGCTTGGGGGACGATGAACGTTTGGGACGTCCAAAAACTGCAACTACCGACGAAAACATCGCCAAAGTTCACCAAATGGTGCTAGACGACCACCAAATTTAAGTGAGAGAGATAGCAGAGGTTATGAACATGTCAAAAAAACGTGTTTGTCACATATTAAATCAACATTTAGAGATGAGAAAGCTGTCCGCGCTTTAGGGTGCAGCGTTTGCTCACGTTAGACCAAAAACGTGTTCGAAAGAACATTTCCAATGCTCTGTTGGCGCAATAAATCCGAGTTTTGGCGCCGATTAATTACTGTGGATAAAACTTGGATACACCTGTAGGGTAACAATAGAATAGCAATAAAATTAATAACTATTAGTAAAAATATCGATTTATCAATGATTAAATATATCGATTGAGATGAGTGAGTGAGGAGGTTATAGTGAGAAAAAACTTAATGGAGAATAAAGAGTTTCACAGTGTGAAGTGTTTTCTTTTTATTTTGGCTAAAACCTTGTGCAAAGTAAAAAGACAGCAACAATTGGTGACCCCGACGTTCACAATGTCGCAGAACGGAAGCGAAAATGGTGATGATGACGGCAAAGGTAAGAACATAGTGAACAAACCCAATTTACATGTAGACAGGGTAGCTATAAAATTGCCCCCGTTCTGGGTGGAAAGGCCCGAAATATGGTTATGCCAAGCCGAGGCCCAGTTTGAGCTTTCAAATGTAACCCGGGAAGAGACAAAATTTAATTACTTGATAGCTCAGTTGGATTTAAAAACAGTTGAAAATATTTGGGACTTAGTAAAATCGGAGGAAAAAGACAAGTATACAAGAGCCAAAGAAAGATTACTCAATATTTATAGAGAAAGTGAATATCGTCGGATCCGCAAATTAATTAGTGGCTTGGACATTGGTGACATGAAACCAAGTCAGCTTCTTAGAAAAATGAAAGGGCTAGCTATGTCGGAAGTTTCTGATAAATTGATTAAAACTCTCTGGCTTGATAAGCTTCCGAGTCAAATCAGAAGCATTTTAACTATTACGGACGGAGATTTAGATAAACTGGCGGATATTGGAGACCGAATTTGGGAGATCCGACCACAGAATATGATGGAAGAGGTTCGTGAATCAAAACCCAACGCTCCAGACCCTTTTTCGTTTCCTAAATTGATTGCTAAGTTAGAGGCTATGGATCAAGAGATCAAACGTCTCGGTAGGTCTCGAGATACCAGTACAGCACCTCACCGAAATCGAAGGAGGAGTCAAAGCCGAGGTAGGTATAGAGATGGTGGAAAATATTGCTATTTTCACTTTAGATTTGGACCAAAATGTCAATCAGATAAATGTAAAACTCCATGCCAGTGGGAAACAGACCACGGAAAATCTGAAAAGCAGGGAAACTACAAGCAGCAGCAGATGTAGCGACCACAACTGTTGCTGAAATTCCTTTTGGCCGTACATACAGACTGTTCATCACGGATCGAAACAGCAAACAGACCTTTTTGGTGGATAGTAGAGCTGATGTGTCAGTCATTCCCGCCAAAAACAACAGGAAAGAAAAGGGTTCTGATTTTAAATTATTTGCAGCCAACGGGACAGAAATTTTCACATACGGTTCACAACTCCTCGAGATTGACCTTGGGCTTAAACGACAATTTCAATGGCCATTTGTTATAGCTCAAACAACAAAAGGTATACTTGGCGCGGACTTTCTCCATAAATTTGGCTTATTAATTGATCTGAAAAATAAAAAACTAATAGATATTAATACAAAGATGTCCGTAAATGGAGAAATTGCAGCAGTTTCAGTTGCAGATACTGTCAGCACTTTGCAGAGCAATAATAAATTTTTCCGACTATTGTCCATGTATCCGGAAATTACAAAACCGGCATATTTTCCACCACCTGTGAAACATGAAGTCAGACATTATATAAATACAAGGGAAAGCACTCCAGTGTTCTCAAAATCTAGGAGACTAGGACCAGAGGCGATGAGGATCGCAAAACAAGAATTTCAGATGCTGATTAACGAAGGTATTATATCACCATCTAAGTCACAATGGGCCAGTCCGTTGCATTTAGTAGCCAAGAAAAATGGAACCTGGCGCATATGTGGAGATTATAGGCGATTAAACGCCATCACAGTTCCTGATCGCTACCCTATCCCTAGAATAGATGATGTGAGTTCTGTTCTCGAAGGTAAGCGAATTTTTACAAAAATCGACTTGATTCAAGCTTATTACCATATACCAATAGCAGATGAAGATAAAGAAAAAACGTCAATAATAATGCCGTTTGGCTTGTTCCAGTTTAATTTCATGCCATTTGGGCTACGTAACGCTCCTTCTACATTTCAAAGATTTATCAATCAGGTGCTTCAAGATTTACCTTTCTGTTTTTCTTTTTTAGACGATGTGTTGATAGCTTCACAATCTGAAGAAGAGCATAGAGATCACCTTAAGGCGGTACTAGAGAGGCTGCACAGGTTCGGCTTGCGTGTAAACATGTCTAAGTCTATATTCTGTGTTGCTGAGATCACATTCTTAGGCTATCAGATTACAGCACAAGGTACAAAACCTGACCCAGAAAAAGTTAAGTCGATCATGGACATAAAACTTCCAGAGACTGTACATAAACTCCGTGCATTTCTTGGAATGGTAAATTTTTATAGGCCATACCTGAAAGATGCCAGTAAGACTCAAGCTATGCTGAACGAATATTTAAAAGGAGCAAAGAAGAACGATCGCACAAAAATAGATTGGTCAGAAGAAGCCGTTAAACAGTTTGAACAGTGTAAGGAAGATCTAGCAGACGCAGCTTTGCTTGCCATACCTAATGCAAATCTTCCTATTGCATTATTTACGGATGCTTCGGATTTTGCAATTGGCTCTGTATTGCAACAGTTCGAAAATCAAGGCTGGAAGCCTATAGCTTTTTTTTCAAAAAAGCTCAACTCAGCTCAGAGGAATTATAGCACTTATGATAGAGAGCTATTGAGTATTTATCTATCTATAAAACATTTTAGACATATGATCGAAGGAAGTGACATTACTATTTATACCGATCACAAACCCTTAATTTTTGCATTTAAACAGAAAAATGAGAAAGCATCTCCGAGACAGCAGCGTCATCTACAGTATATATCCCAGTTTTCAACCAAGATCAGACACGTCAGTGGAAACGACAATGGTGTTGCTGATACATTATCACGACTTGATGCCATGACTGTTCTAGATTATGACAAAATTGCAGCTAGTCAAAAAGATGATCAAGACCTTAAACTGCTACGTGAATCTGATACTTCCTTAATTTTGAAACAACACCCCCTTCCGAATGGACAAGTTCTTTGGTGTGACATTTCAACTTCAACAATTAGACCCTATATTCCTAAACAATATAGACAACAAGTTTTCAACAGTGTACACTCGTTGTCTCATCCAGGGATTAAGTCCACAGTCCGACAAGTAACAGCAAAATTTATATGGCCCGGTATTAACAAAGATATTAAGGAATGGGCTCAGGCTTGTATTGGTTGCCAGAGCAACAAGGTAATACGTCATACAAAAACACCAATAGGAAAATATGAAGAGCCAGACGATCGATTCAGTGTAATACATTTGGATATAATCGGCCCTCTTCCACCATCTGACGACAAGATATACTGCCTCACTGCGATTGATCGGTTTACATCTTGGATGGAAGTCATACCATTGCGGACCATAACAGCTGAGTCGGTGGCTCAAGCGTTCTACAAATATTGGATTTGCAGATTTGGCGCACCTGTTAAAGTTATTACTGACCAAGGCCGACAATTTGAATCGGAGTTATTTAAAAACCTGGCTAGCGTTTGCGGTATAAAGCTTCAGAGGAGTTCGCCATACCATCCACAATGTAATGGCAAAGTCGAGCGCCTACATAGGACTCTAAAAGCTGCTATTAAAGCTCACAATTCTCCGAAGTGGACAGAAACCTTGCCTACAGTCTTGCTTGGCTTACGTGCGGCTCTCCGAGATGATGGCAATCATTCGGTTGCTCACATGGTATATGGGAAACCTCTTCGACTGCCAAGTGAATTTTTTGAAGAGAAGACATCTCGCATGGAACACGGCACTTTTCTCTCTCGGTTACAAGATCAGATGAATGCTCTTAAACCAATAAAGTCAGAAAAGAAGAATACAAGAAGTGTATTTATACACAAAGATCTCAAAGTGTGCACCCATGTTTTTGTAAGAGTAGATAGAGTAAAGAAGCCCCTTGAGCCAGCTTATGAAGGACCATACCTTATAATATCAAGGTAAGAAAAGTACTTCACCCTTCAGATCAAAGGAAAATAGGTGAATATTTCATTAGATCGGTTGAAGCCTGCTTACATTTTGGACCCTGATGACCTAACATGTAGGATGGATCAACAACCAAGATTATTGACAATGCCTATGAAGCCACAGCCCTTAATGACTAGTCAGGATCTTCCAGCTTCAGCGTCCAGAGATGAGGTAACAACAAGAACTGGTAGAAGAGTCAGGTTTCCCCAGCGTTACCTACAGTGATCAAATGGAAATGTGCCTCTAGTGATTAATATAGTTTTGTGTAATTAATATCGTAACATCCTTCATGTTACTGGGAGAGGAGTAATGTAGGGTAACAATAGAATAGCAATAAAATTAATAACTATTAGTAAAAATATCGATTTATCAATGATTAAATATATCGATTGAGATGAGTGAGTGAGGAGGTTATAGTGAGAAAAAACTTAATGGAGAATAAAGAGTTTCACAGTGTGAAGTGTTTTCTTTTTATTTTGGCTAAAACCTTGTGCAAAGTATAAAGACAGCAACACACCATTATACGCCCGAAACAAAAATACAGTCCAAACAGTGGACTGCAAAGGGGAACCGGCTCCATAAAAAGCAAAAACTGTTTTTTCGGCTGGGAAAGTGATGGCGACTGTTTTTTGGGATAGTCATGGAGTTATTTTAATCGATTATATTCAAAAAGGAAAAACCATTACAGGAGTATACTACGCATCATTACTTGACAAGCTGAAGGCAAAACTAGCAGAAAAACGGCCACATTTGCAGAAAAAGAAAATCCTGTTTCACTAAGACAACGCACCGTCTCACACCTCAGCGGTTGCCATGGCGAAAATCCATGAATTACGGTTTGAACTGCTTGACCATCCACCTTACTCACCAGATCTAGCCCCAAGCGACTTCTTTTTGTTCCCTTATCTAAAAATTGCGCTCGGAAGACAGAGATTTTTATCAAATGAAGAGGCAATCACCTTCGTGAACGATTAATTTGCAGAGAACATCGCTGAGTACTATTTGGACGGGTAACAGAGATGGGAGCATCGCTGGGAGAAGTGTGTAGAGCGTATGTGGGCAACAGCCGGCCCGCGGGCCGGATCCGGCCCGCTGTAAGATTTGATCCGGCCCGCGAGACATTTTGAAAAACCCAATTTAAAAAAAAAAAATACACTACTTACTCATACTCATGGAATCAAGTGAGCGAGCAAGCCGAGTGGCGGTGATCATCAAAGAGTGAGGCGGCAAACATCAAAGTTCAAAGCCATTGATGTTTGCCGCCACACTGGCGGCGCAACAAAGGATTATTGCTTCGCAATTGTATTGTTCTACACTAGACGATTCTAGATCATTCCTTCATTTTGCCTATATAAGCGGGTGGATGGCCGGAACTTAGTTCAGTCCTATTCGAGCTACCGTGGTGATAAGTTTGCTTTGTGACTTTGTGTGCATCTTGAGTGCTTACTAATTATACCTATTTTCTTATTAAGTTTATCGAACGATAAGTAAATGAAAATGATGTCTGGTGGAAGGAAACGAAAAGTAGATGCAGAGGGTCGCCAGTTTCAAGAAAAATGGACTGAAGAATTCTTCTTTATCTTGCACAATGGTAAGCCTATTTGTTTGATGTGTAATGAATCCATTTCGGTGATGAAATAATTCAATATAAAGAGGCATTACTCAACTAAGCATCCTACGCTGCTCTCACTGACAGGACAAATAAGAAAAGACAAAATCCAGAAACTTACCGCAAATTTGGAAAAACAGCAGCAAATATTTCATAGACAAAGAACACAACTTGATAATGTTGTGAAAGCTAGTTTTATAGTTAGTTCAAAATTGGCAAAGTCATTGAAACCATTTGCCGAAGGAGAATTTATCAAGGAGTGTATGTCAGAAGTTTGCAGTGTTTTGTGTCCTGAAAAGAAAAATGAATTTGAAAAAATTAGTTTGTCAAGACGAACCGTTGTACGACGTATAGAAATGATGGCTAATGATATAAAAACAACATTGACTGGCCGTATGACTGGTATTGAATCATTTTCCATAGCATTAGACGAGAGCACCGATTTGTCTGACATAGCTCAACTGGCTATATTTATTCGAGGTGTTGATAAAGAATTCACTATTACTGAGGAATTGCTTGCTTTACAGCCGCTAAAAGGAACCACTACAGGAGAGGACATTTTTAATGAAGTTCAAAAGGTATTCACAAGTTTTGGCTTGCCATGGTCGAAATTAGTTGGAGTATGCACAGATGGTGCACCTTCTATGGTCGGCTTACGTAAAGGTTTCATCGGAATTTTGAATGAAAAAGCAACTGAATTAAATGTGCAAAAAGATGGTTTGATAGTCCTTCATTGCATTATCCACCAACAGAACTTGTGTTCTAAGTCCATTCGACTCCAGAATGTTATGAATGTGGTAGTAAAAACCATCAATTTTATTCGATCCCGAGGGCTTAACCATCGTCAGTTCAAGGCGTTTTTGGATGAAATATCAGCCGAGTATGACGACGTAACATATTATTGTGAAGTCAGATGGCTAAGCAAAGGGAAAATGCTGAAACGGTTTTACGAGCTTAGAAATGAGATAGCAGAATTTATGCAAATAAAAGATAAACCACTATCTGAATTGAGTGACGCAAAATGGATATGTGACTTAGCATTTCTTGTCGACCTTACAGGCCATTTGAATGATTTAAATTTGAAACTTCAAAAACAAGGACAGTTAGTAAATGATTTGTACAGCCATTTGAAAGCGTTTCAGAACAAAATCCGCTTGTGGGAGGCACATATGCTGTCTGGTAACAGTTACCATTTCACCACGCTCTCTGCGTATGAAAATATTGCTTACGCTCAATATGCTGAAGAACTCAAGTTACTGTCGGAGCAATTTTCGATCAGATTTAGCGATTTCAAACACATGGAAGACTGTTTCAATTTATTTGCTACTCCAACAAAAAGTAATGTACAAAATGCTCCAATACACTTGCAAATGGAGTTGATCGAGATTCAAGAAAACTCACTCCTAAAATCTAAATTTGAAGACGTGGAGTTGTGCGATTTCTACAAAAAATACCTCGAAGAAGACCATTTTCCGCAGCTTAGAAAATTTGCAAGAAGATTGATTTGTGCGTTTGGCAGTACTTATAAATGCGAACAGTTCTTTTCATTGATGAAAGTTAATAAATCAAAACATCGTACAAGGCTGACTGACGATAATTTGGAAAATTCTTTACGTCTTTGTACCAGTGGAATTAATCCAAACATCGATGAATTAGTTTCCCAAATTCAAGCTCAAGTGTCTCATTGATTTCGGTGTCGCTATTTAACTTTCGTAGTTTGTAACAATTCTAAATTTAACGATTTAATTTAATGCTGTAGGTACCTATTTTTTCATTTCATTTTGTTATTTTAATAAATTGTGTTGTAATAACATTGTCGTATTATTTCATGGCTGACTGATATCTATCGCTAAAAATTATGAACACTACTTTAAAATGCACTACTTTTAAACGCGGCCCGCGAACGTATTTGCACACTAAAGTTTGGCCCATAACATGTCAAAGGTTGCCCATACCTGGTGTAGAGTTACAAGGAGACTATGTTGAAAAATAAAAAAAACATTTCTGAAAAAACGTCTTGTATCTTTGTTACGTCGGAAACTTTTCAGACCACCCTCGTATAATGCATCGGACAACAGCAGTACTCAAACTCACTTGGGAAATAAAAAAGGACCAATTCTTTCACATGACAATGCTTGGCTCCTTTATATGTCATAACAGTAGAGCCTCATATTTTCAGCTGTATAATATAAGTGTTACTTACCTAGAGTTAGTTGAAGAAGGTGGTGGATTGAAACTCCAGGTAGAGGAGGACAAGCCAAGGGACGGAATGATATCCAAGGAGGAACTGGTTGTAGGGGATGCCTTGCCAGCTCCTGTGCTTGTCGATAATATATGGGTGTCCTTAATGGATGGCAGAGATAGGGGAGATCTCACAACAGAACCTGGAGTAAGGCTTGGGTCATCCTCAATGCTTTTCAATGGGTTACCCTATAAAGTTCATTTCAAATTTCAATTCTTAACTAACAAGACTCCTACTAAGAATAAACCATTTTAATTGAATCTTATATTAAATGATTGAGAATTAGGGAGCTCGATTTTTAATAAATTTGACAGATACAACATAATAAAAGCTTATATGATACATCAATTAAAACGATTTTGAGAGTAAGTTATGAGTAAATGGATCTACCTTCCATGGCTTCCCAGGTTCAAACTCTGGTACAAGATCAGAGAATGCTTGAGAAGGCGGCTGACTGGTGTTTGGCCAATCTTTTCCAGAGGAGTCGTCACCGCTGGAATCTGGCCAACCAGACTCACGATTTACTGAAGACCAGGTACTGTTAGAAAAAAAAAAAAGTATATAAGTGAATGGCCACTATCAGAAGATAATAATAACAAAGAAAATCTTGAGCATCAGACAGTTTTAATATAAACCTGTTGTTTCACATGATGAAAATCTGTGCAATGCAGTGCTGTATTCTTGGTTTTTAGTATTAAAATACTGAATATACTTCACTTACATTAGCTTTATGCTTAACTAGTCAGTATGATTACAACATATTTTTAAATGGTAAACTATTGACATTAGTCAGCCCTTCAATGAAAATTAATAAAGCTTTGATAATAAGAAAAATTAAAAACAAGTTTCCTAACTGCAAATCAATGTATAATCTTCGTATAGTATTCACGTGGAACAGTGTTAGTTTTTTCCCTGCCTCCAAATTGCCAAAGGATCAACCTAAGCTTATATATAGATTTTCATTCTATCAGTAATACTCCAGAGGGATAAGCACAGGGCTGCCTGGTTACAGTATTGCTTCAGAACAACTGGCTTCCCGAGTTGTTCTCCTAGTTGTTGCCCTAGCAGGATAGGGTAGATTTTGGGAATTTGGTAAGGTAAGGGTAAATCGGAGTTGGATAGGATCAGGGAGGGGGAAAGGGAGTGATTAAAAAAAAAAAAAAAACAGGAAAAAAATGAGTAATTTGCCCTATTCACCCATGCATGTCTGGAAAAAACATATTAACTTATTAGAAACCCTCCAATTCTATCACTAAGCAGAAAATTTTTGTTCAAATAACCAAACTTTGTTAAATTACGCAAAGATGAAAATACTAAACAGTGAACCAATATTCTGTTTTTCAAAACAACATTATATGTTTAGTTTATATTTTTCTTGTTTACAAAATTTATAGTCAATGTATATTTACCCATCACCCTGTCCAAGTAACAAATTGGTATTGGGTGAAGAAGAGCCTTGTGCCGACTTGGCTGTAGTGCCAGGAGCTCTTGAGAATTCACCACTTCCAATATCAGAGTCTTTTTCTAATGCTGGTAACTTCCACTGGTTCAATCGGGACTGCTGGCTAGTTCCGCTTGACTGAAAAATAATTGGAGATTTGTATGATTAAAACAATTCCTAAAATTAAAATTAAAAACTATAAAATGAATTTTATCATTACTAAAATATTGTTCATAGGGGGGTAAAAAAAAATTGCCGGAGGCAAACTAACCGGTGGCTCCTTTAGAGAAAGATCAGAAAAATTGGGATGAAGGGCAGAAATTGGTTCATGCAAACCACTCTTGAAAAATTCAGTAGTGGATGGTGTGTGCTGTTGGTGTTTAACATATACAGCTTGTTGAGCAGCTATTTGATTCTAAAAAGAAATATATATATTAATATAATGGTAATTGAGACAAAAATTACTGTGGCGTACAAGGATAATAACATTTGAAATGAAGCAGAAAATACCTGAAGATTAGTAATCTGTTGTTTGGTCTTAGTAATCTGTACAGACAGTTGAAGTAAGTGATTTGAACTAGGCTTCCCCAGAGGATTAACTTGCATTACTGTATGATGTTGCATAAGCTGTTGCAGGTTTTTAATTTGCTGTAAAAGCTGATTTAATAAAATGAGAGTTTGTGGTGCTAATGGCTGATTCAGTATCTGTAAAAAGAAAAAAAATCGTTAATAGGAAAACAACACAAATACAAAATTTTAAAAACAACATTCAACTGTAGGCGTTGTTGAAAATATTTACCAATTAGTCTGACAATGGAATTAAATAAAATTAAAAGAAACGCTCTTTCTTCTATATTACTTGTACTTTTATGAAACATTAGAGCTGGAAAACAATATTTTGCAGTTATCAGGTCTGTGAAACAAACTATTCATTTCTTTGAAAACAAATTATAAAATTAGATGGCAAGAGGGGGATGTAGAATTGATGGAGCTTTTATATCCAAATAATTAATTAATAAAATGACAAAACATTATAAATTTATAAAGAACCCTTACAGACTTTATTAGCCAAGCCCTTCCTGGTATAGTAATAAAATCAACCTGTCTAAATAATAGGGAAACTTTTCCAATAAACTTGTTAATACAAAGATCAGTAGTCCAGAAATTTTTTTTTATATCATGTTTGTACCCGAAACTTTATTAATGTATCCATGTCACATGACCTACCTTAGCGGGTTTCAGTGTCTGTTGTTAGTCAGTGGGTGCGTTCGCACATTAAAATTTATACCTTGTCAGATCAAAATGAAAGTGGATAAAAGAAAAGTGGCCGGAGAATCATTAATTATTGTATTTTACTTTGCAACATTACTCAAATTACACAGCATATAAAATTTAATATTAGAAAGTATTCTACATTTTTTTTTCTCTGGAAAAAGCCAAATTTCTGTTTTATTTCATAATAAGTGCTAGGGTTTTGTGGTGATCAAGCAAAAAAGCTCTTAATTTTATAATGGAATATCTTTAAATTTATTTTTTGTGTTACCATCTGTTGTGCATCCTCAACAATGGAGAAAAAAATCATAACGCTAAATATGAACTATGACAGTGACTTAAGTCATAAGTGAAACAGATCAGTTAATAAATGTGAGGTAGAATTTTTTCACCAACTTTTTGTTACTATACCTAAACCTTAACACAACAGTATAAATCAAGGTGGTGTTGAATACATTTTGAATGTCTAATTGATTGGATCATTTTTCAGCCACTATTGTACAACAGATCAACGAACGAAAGACAACCGCCATACGTATTTGAAAGCACTCTTTTCAAAAATAATAAATGGAAATGAATAAAGTCAAAATTAATGAAATAATGTAAGTTTGTACATACCTGAGGACTAAGGTATCCGGTTTGAACTGCCATTTGGATCTGTTGAACCAACATTCTAAGCTGTTGAGCAGATGGCTGTTGTGTTTGCTGTGTTCTAGAAGACTGCTGAAACATAACACTGTCATTATCAACACACGACCTACTATTAAGGTTAAATTTATGTTCATATTACTAGATATTTATTCAAGATGCCACTGTAGCAGATCAGATTATTTTCCACTGAAAACTTTATTAAAAATATCCACAAAGTAATAGTTTTAATGAGTGCAATGGCTAGATATTCTCCAACTTGAATCAGGAGGGCCTACAGGTGGTAACCACTATTTCCTAATCCAAATGGAAACGATACTATTCTGTAGGACAAAATTAAACATTCTCAAGACAGAAATATTTAAAAGTTAACAAGCAGTCAAATTTTTTCTTCACAAAAATGCATTTATATACAGCAGGTCAAAAAGCAAGCAAATTTTAGAAGTGGGGTTATAAATTATTTTTAGAATAAAAATATAAAATCAAATTGATGCTACTAATAGATCCAAGGACCTTTGGCCTCACTATTTTATTAATTCATTTTATTTAATTTTTCCTTTAATATATAATATAAGTTCCTGTATAAAATTTTATTATATCAATAATGAACTAGATTGTATTTATTATATCATTTCTGCCATTAAAAACTGTCCAATAAAAATACCACAACAATAAATAGTCTTACTGAAATTGGCTTGAAGGTCATTAATTACAAATGGGATTTATATTATAGGAATGTCTTTATGGATTTTTATCATAATTACAGTATTTAGTTTTTCCTTAACCACAGTAAAAATTAGAACTTTCTATTTAAAATAACTTGAGTGGCTACTCTTGTAAAATCTCATGAGAGAAACAAACAAGACGGACTTTATTCATGTTTCAATTTTTTTATCCTGAATAATTTCTATTATTATCCTATCTACATTAACAATTATTATAAAGCATAAAGCTCAATATTAACATCTTATTAGTGAGGGACAAAATAAGGACACATAAAAAATGATTAACCCAGATCTGTTTAAAAGTAGATCCTCTCTCCTAAGACTCAGCATGAATTTTTGTTTAAATACCAACAGTTAATGGAAAATTATAATTATCTAACCTGTGTGAACGGTTGTTGTTGCGGAGGTTGTTGTGCAAGAAGTTTCTGCATTACTGCTGGTGTTATTGTTGCTAAGGTTGGCCCACCACCAGGACCACTTCCACCACCTCCCCCACCCTGCTAAAAAAAAAAAAATATCAATTTAAATCTGAAAACAGTTTAACTGGACCAAATAAATTAGTAAAGATACACCCATAATACCACACCACTCTGTGCAATAATCAAAATCATATTATACCTTAAATGCAGAATCTTATTTTTTACCTGTTTATCAATCAATATATGTTTATAATAGCCTGGTTGATTATAAAGTCTTTTAATGATTTTACATTATTTGTAAATTAATTTTTATGTGTAATATTAACACAACAGGGTACCATGAATCAGCCGTCAGATAATTAATAAAACTTATCACTGTTGCTAATGCACTATCTGTTCTCGTAATTTGTTTTCAATAAATAAATAAAAACATTTATCAGTTTTAAAATTTAATTTTTAGATTATTATTACAATTCTGTGAATTTTATTTAGCCAGTAATAAAATATTATACCCCTACTGTACACAATCAAACTGTATCAATTATGAAAATTACATTGTAAGTTAATTAGTGAAAGAAGAGATATCTCCTTTATACAACCCTTCTAGGGACAACACATCACACTTCACAGATAAGTTCTTGTTTTTTTTTTAATCTCCCTTTGTGCCGTTCAGCATAGGGATGCCTTGTTCCAATATAGCCAACCATCTCAGTCCCTAGCGAGCACTTTTATCTCCAGGATGCTTTTCCCCTTTTTTGTAAGTCTGAGGTCTGAGGTTGGCAATATGGTTAAGGTAAATCTCCCTCGAGGGTGGGTCTTGCCTCTTAGTTTCCTGGGTACTTGTTTTTTGTCCATTCGACATGTCCAAACCACTTCCGTTATCGTTTTTCTTTGACTTCCTTCTCTTATTGTTTCATTCCTGAACTAATCCCTCTTAGTTTTACCAGCCACTCAATTTCATTTCAACTTCAGTCAATCTGCTTGCTTATCTATCTATACTATAGAAGATAACTAATGACTTTGAAGATGGAAGAAGGAAATTTTTATTTTTAATTCTATGACCAAGGACATGTTCTCCAGTGTTGGTAAGGGCCTGACATATTATCTGACTGCACTTGATTTTATGCTTAGCAATCCTTAATTTCTGATTTTTGACAATTATTTTCTATTTCTAGAATGTAGACTGTTCTTTAAATATTAAGAGAAATCTATGAAATCACTGTCAGCATCCATATAAATATCAATCATTTTTTTAGACATTTCCACAGCCAAAAAAAGGGTAATGTTTTATTTTTAATATTTTGTGTAATTAGAGGCATATTGTTAACTAAGAAAAATGAAATACAATTTTTATATGACTATAACAGAAAACCATAAATTTAACAATAACAAAATATTCATTATGTAGTCATGCCCTACAAAAGTAGCGCTTAAGCACAGTGTGACATCTACAGCACAGACAAGCTGGCCAATATAAGTGGGTAGGTGGGTTTATTATCTAAAAATTTAGAATTTTCAAGTTGTATGATCATTCAGACTTTTTCCTCTTAAAATGAGTTTTATTAATTTTTTTGTTGCCCTTTTTACATTGCTTTAATTAAAAAAATTAATGTAAAATTGTTGTTCACACAAGAAATAATTATTTTGAATTAATAAGGTTCCATTATATAACAGATTTTCCCATAATAAACTTATATCTTACTGGGAAGGGAGCCAAGCATATTGTTTGCTGTGGTGACGGGAAAGCGTTCATAATAGCTGCATGGTCAGCATCTAAATCTCCATGGCGAGGCCATCTATCACCTCCGCCGCTTCCACCTCCAAGCCCTCTGTTCGTGTTGAGCTGATCTAAAGCATCTTCAAGGCTCATTCCACTACTTCTTAAAGCACTCTCAATATCTTCTTTCTAAAAAATAAAATAAATTTATACTACTCCCTTTACTTAATGGGCATATAATTAAGATACAATAGTGATATATCAAACAAATTATGATCCAACAAAGAATACAATTATCTAATATTTAAATTTAAGCAAAAACAGCTTCGATATCTTGAGCCCAAAATTATTTTTCAATGAACAGACAGTACAATATATTAAAGTTACCTTAAAACCCATTTCAGATAAAATCCTGAACTGCTTGCTCGTCCATATGAATTCTTTTGAAACAGATTTAGAAGGCTAAAACATAATAATAATAAATCATATTAGGTGTTATTTATAATTAATGAAATTACAATGTTAATAGGTTGGCCAAAAAGTCCGTTCGGTTTTTTAAGCAAAAATAAGACACAACTTTGAAACACAAAGCGATTTATTCAATCAATGATATAATTGCCGTTTTGTTCCAGTATCTTATGACATCTCATGGGCAGATTCCTAATTCCATGCTCAAAGAATTTCCTGTCTTTACTGCCAAAAATAGTTTCCAAGTGGATTTTTACATCTTCTTCCGAGTTGAAGGTCTGTCCATTCAATGAATTTTGAAGAGACTGAAACAGGTGGAAATCTGAAGGTGCAAGGTCGGGCGAATATGGAGGGTGCAGCAAAATTTCCCAGCCAAGCTCCAGTAACTTCTGCCGCGTCTGCAAAGAAGTGTGCCATTGTCGTGATGGAAGACAATCCACTTACGATAGGCTAGTTCTGGACACTTCTGGTGGATCGCTGCATTTAATTTGTCCAGCTAGTTACAGTACACATACAAATTGATGGTCCTGTTCGTGGTAAGAAGTTCGTAAAAGACAGCACCCCTCCGATCCCACTAAATCGAGAAAGAGCATAATCTTTGGGTGAAGTCCTGCTTTGGGGGTTGTTTGTGGTAATTGGCCGCGCTTCCCCCATGAGCGTTTGTGCTCACATTGTTATAGATGATCCACTTTTCGTCCCCTGTCATCATTCTTTTCAAAAAAGGATCGTTTTCTTAACGTTTCCCCAACGAATCACAGATGGAAATCCTTTGGGCGAGGTTAGCCTCACCAAGTTGATAGGGAACCCAAACTTCGAGCCTGCTCACGTAACCAAGTTGATGCAGATGGTTTTCAACTCTCGATTTGGATATTTTGAGGATAACTGCGATCTCCCTAGTTGTATAACGGGGATTGGTGTCGACTAATTCCTTCACTTTGACACTGTTAGTCTCAGTTGGCCGGCCAGAGCGAGGTGCATGCATCTTGACATTCCATCGCGTCAAACTACGTTGAAGTGTCTAGTATCTGACGAGAGCGCACTCGCAAGGGACGGACTGAAGTTAGCTACATATTAGACTGCTTGAAGTTTCGTGACGACAAAAACCGAACAGACTTTTTGGCCAACCTGATATATTCTGATCAGCAAATTATATGTCTTCCTCAGAAATGTGTGCACTACAATAATAAAGAAGTGAGGTATGAATGAATTGAGAATATTATTTCATAAAATATTTATGATTATTTTTTTAATTCCTTTAAATTAATATTACTGAATTCGAATGTTACACACTTTCAACTACAACGGAACATTTAGGGATCAGTTTTTAAAGAAATAATAAGGCATGCCAGACTTTACAAACATGGAAGATTTTAAAATACCTTTGATAATTGGAACTGTTCTAAATCCAAGATTTAAAAGATAGTATTTATATTTAAGTTTTCAACAGTGATTGGTGTACAAATGTGCAATATATTAAAAAATGGTAAGTTCTCTCTAGATTGATAACAATCTTGACCTTGATAAAGAAATTTACAATGTTTACAATGGCTTGATAGTAGCAATAAAAAAATTCATTATTATTTTTCTTAATTATACATATAAACAAATTCTGTTATTTTAAGAGTATGCATAGCATGAAATTACTGAAGGCAGTCTCAGTACAATATCAAGTACTGAGAGACGAAGGTAAAGTGCATATGAAATCAGGAGGAAGAATATGGCTTGGCAAATGCTAAAAGTTAATCTCGCGAAGAGCTAGAGTAGATCTTGTGGTATACATCTTTTTCAGTGTTGGATACAGTACAAAGGAAGGGATTGACCAGCAGCAGTTGAAGCTTGGAAGATGATATATCTATTTTCAATTAGGGTTTTCAGAAATGTGATGGGTAAAAAATCTGAATAAACCTTACTTATTTATTTTTTTGTTTGTTTCATACCCACTTGTTACAAAATATAGATTCTACAAACGAATCTATCTACCATTGCTTCATTTAATACAAATTCTGTTTTCTACTAATAGTGATCTGCATTGTATAAAAATTACATTTGTCATTTAATATGATGAACATAAACCCACTATAGTACATACAGCATTGCTGTAGAATATAAATAAATACTGACCTGCTTGGAATGAACCCATGAAGTGGGATCTAAATCTGAACCATCCCAAGATGGTTTATGCTTAGGACCACCTTGCCATGATGCCTGAGCTAAACCTTGATCCATCCAAGGAGCAGAACTAGGAGTGGGCTTATCATCCGCCCAAGGACCGCTATCCATTCCTCCTTCCCAGCCTCTTTCCCTAAAATAGAAAAAAATATATCATTGTATGCAATACATACAACATTATATCATATTTAGAAGTATGTCATTCATAATTACCACTTATATTTTATAAAATGGAAAAGTATTTGATCAAAATAGGCTTGGTTTGATGAAAAAATACAACATAAGTGACCACTTAAATATACTTATTAAGTTACACTACAAATACGGAGTAAATTTAATCTATAAATAAAAACTTTATATATTTCTTGTCGAAACAAACAATTTTTAATATAATGTTTTCATTTAAATTACATTGACAAATATTCTAAAAAGTATTAAATTAGTCTGTAAGTTATAAGACTAATTCCTTGCGCTATGCTATCAAGTGAAATATTTTCATTGATTTAATATTAAAAATTATATTTATTTATACTTCAAATGCACTCACTATATATCTCTGCCCTACAAAATTTATGTTTACCTAAACTAAAGAGTGAATAAAGCATCATGAATATTAACAAAGACTAACCTATTAAACAAATGAAGTTAACATTTCATACCTAGGATGTTGAGGCCACAAGGGGTGATCAGGCTTCATGGTAGGGTTGGCTCGTCCGGGCGGACACTGCAGGCCACCTCTTCCAATCCCAGGAGTAGGCATTTCCTTCCAATGAGAAACCTTGTTCTGACCTTAAAACCACAAACATTATAAGTAATTCCACAATTATGCAATGTATTTCAATATCGTTATCACATCATCAATGAAGGGTGTCACTTATACATGATTGGCTTTCAATGATCGATGGTATTAGAGGTAAATAGTGTAATGTTATTTTTAAGGAGTGAATTGCGGCGAGAAGGTTTATTTTATAATAGAAAATAAAGAATAAAAAGTTTATTCAATCAAAACAAGTGAATGCAACAGCAGGAAGTATGACAGTAATTAGAACACTGGATATAGACACAGGGAATTCAGTTGTTTAAGGTTACTAGAGTGGAGCAGTTGTTTATAGATGCTTAAAAGGAGATATGATGTTTATAATTGCTAGAAAAGAGAAGTGTTGATGAAGATTTTGGGTTTGCGGATGGTCAAACTTATTGGACATGAGGGCCCTCTTATGTCTGTCTACATGTATTCTCCTATTTCATTTTTCATATTACCTCATGTCATCGCATACATCAGATTTGCTTATTGGCAAAGTCTACAGGAGGCCATTGAGGCAGCATTGTATTTGAAGCGTCAGGATCACAAAACAATATTTGGATGGAGCAAGGCAAACATTCGACAGAAAATTTGTGAAGAACTCAAAAAACAATATATACTGTTTTTATGAATAAAATAATTCTTTATTTTTTTCATGCAAATATTTAGCGGTCAAGTAACCTACCGAGATAAATAAATTACAAGTTCAAAAGTTTAATTTGCACTTTTTTTTTTTTTTTTTTAAAGCCATAACAAAATATTACAATATATTTTTATCTTATTAATAATTAATAGTTATTATGTAATAGCAGTGTTTAAATAATTATTTTTGAAAGATAAAAATAGAAACAGGGCTGAAGTTGGGACCCAGGACCTACTGATTTCATTTCAGGCAAAGGTACCCTTCTAATTAGGCTACACTAAGCAAATGGCATGCTAGCAATAACCCCGCTTATTAGTTGACTGAGCCGCCGTGGATAGCCTAGTAATTATTTATTATATTGTGATGTCAAAAATATTAAAGTGATTTAGCTTATGAAATTAGAACTGTTGGAATTACTTGATAAATAAAAATGGATTGAACAAGTTATTTGGTTAGTTCCAAACGTAGCAAAAACACCAGTGATATAGGGAGGGGAGAGGGCCCCTAGCTGGCTAGACAAGGGATAGCGCCTATAAGAAAAAATGGTGAAACCATTGACGTAAGCAGATTGTATCAAAAAAGCAGAAGGATTGAATACCATGGGATCGAAGAAGGGAAGACAGCTAGATAAGGAGCATCTTTGACCAGTCAGGAAAGTCGTTTGACAACAGTCAAAGAGAAACTAAGTGAGTGAACAAGATTGAGACAGCAACTGCGGAAGACAAGGCATGGTTGAGGCATCTAGATATGAGAAATTTCTATCTTAGATCACTGACCACCAGGGTTGAAGCAAGGAATAAATCAACAAAATTAATGAAAGAATTTTTAGTTTAACGAGTAAAGACAATGTTATGTAATTGAAGACGACAACTGTGAGTACCAGAACAATTTACATTTCTCTACAGAGACAGTTAGTAATTGTAATTGATGTTTTTAAAGTGTAGTGTTAGATTAATAAGTGTTCTTAAGAGGTTAAGAGGGGTTAAAGTAAGGCAGTTAATTTGTGGTGTTTTGTATCAGGTTAAAATTTATTATTTTTGTTTACTTTTAAACTGATGTGTACGCCACTACATTACTTCCTGGCGGAGCTGATCTGGAGTGGAACAACTAGAGTTGTTAGCACTGGTTATTGAAGAGTTTTAATTAATAATGTACCATAGCCATTGCCAATTAATTCTAAATATCATGCCATAGTTTAAGCTAATTCTATAGTTAAGATTAACTGTCACAAATGTCTGTAATTTGTACCATAATTTAGTCATATTATTGTTTGATGTAACAGAAAATATGGCCTTTGTTATATTCTTTATTAGACAAGAGTAACAATTGATTAAATCTATCGCACATTTTTGTAATTGTTATTTTGTTTATTTATGGTGTTCCCCTTTTATTTAATAAATCTCATTGTCATGGTTCTTCACATTTTGTATGATTTATTTCTCAAGCAAACAGATTTATATTAATATTAATGTCTTATCATCCTAATAGCTAGAAATAATAAAAAGTAAGATTACAGTTTTCGATTATTAATTGAGGATATTCAATAAATACAGTTTCGGTCAGCCTTTTGGCAACAAAAACGACATTACTTTCCGGTCCCCCTAATTAGTATTATTTTACAATTTTTCCTGAATCTAGTAGATTCAAAATACTTTTCACAGAAAATCACAGTATTCATACCATTCCAGTTCATACTACAGTAGCTAATCATACTTTCATATTTTCAACAAATTGACCAAGTTAAACTTAAAAGTTTAAATTTTTGGTGTTCAAAAAATCTATTTTAAGGGTTTCAACAAAGTTTTAAAAACCAGAAACCCATATATTTACACCTGTGTGTCTGACAACCCCGGCATTGTGAGTCCCCAGTTTGACGAATAAACATGAAACTTTATATCAAGATTATATTTGTTGTACTAACTTCTTCGCCACGAATAATTAGAAGTTCCCTTTTTCTCATACCAGAAAACACCCACCTACGTTTCTATATTTTAATAATAAAAAACCTTAGGCGTCAGTTAAGAGAAGGGGAATTGGTTCATGACACACCCAAAGCTCACTAGAGGGCACAGGTATAGCCTGGCCTCTAACCTGCCAATATAAGGCCAAAATTTGGAGCTTTTTCTATTTATTTGGAACCCGGCACCTGAAGTGAACACTGCTCTCTCTTTACTGGTGCTTGCTCTACTCGAACCATGGCTTTCATATTCAACTACCCCTGCACGTCTCTTTCCTAACCTTGCTGTTAGTCTAGAGTTGTCAGAACCCACACCTTTCTAGTGGGATTCTCTGCCTTTGTCTCGCTAAAACTAGCACCTCCTTGGAAGAGATCAATTCCTTGTGGACGACGGTCTCTGGGGCCCTACAAACTTTACCTAGTAGCGTCTCTCCCAGCGACCCAGTCTGCCTCTCTCCAGTTCACACTCGCCTTTGGGATCCGGACGGTTTTCGTCAACCCTTAGATACCGGGTGTAAATTTGTGGTCAATCCAAGACCACATAAACTACCTATAATATCTATCCTGTACCTCTTCTCCTGAACATAGTGCACTGTCAGGACACACCTTTTAAGATCTTATAGTCAGATCAATACTAATAAAGCTGCCCGCTGACTAAGCCGCCAGGCCAGCAAAGGTTAAAGACAACAGGTTTACCCATTTTATCTCTTTCTTGACACCAGCCGGGCAGCGGCCAGGCCAGGTCAAAGAGAGCCCGCGGCGGGCACCCCCTTACTATCTAACATTTAATTACTTAATGTAAATATTTTTAAATCCATAAAACATAACTATGCTATGGGTCATTAATTAATTGTTACAAAATTAAAAAAATATTTTGACTCCCGAAATAAAATAAATGTTTTTTTTTTTAAAGCAGCAATTAGTCATTATAATTCTGTACCTCGGAGGGATACAACACTATGTCCATTTTTTTCCATATTGACTTTTGAACCGTAAAAAAGGTTTTTTTTCATTTTATAACAACTGCATGATGTAAATAACAATAAATAGAATGTTCTGGTAAAATATTGTTTCAACATCTCAATAAATAGTAGCTGTGCCAATAACACTTTTTGTTGAAAAAAAGTTTAAAACTCCTCTCCTGTAAAGTTATGAAAATGGACATAGTGTTGTATCCCTCCGAGGTACAGAATTGTATTATACCCTCTCACCAATTTTCAATGCATTCATAATTATGAATTTGTTGAGGGTTACAATAACTGCTTTTGAATGTCAATGCTAATGAAAATAATTCAAAAAGCTTAGAAATCAATCAAGAATGAATAATTAGTAAGCTGATCGAAACATTTAATTGATGATACTGCACACAACTAATTTTTTTTACTGTTTCATACTTGTTAAAATATGTTATCTATTTCCACGGAGTAGTGTCACTTCGTGAGTCTCATTTAGATGTCCATCTTAACGTAGATAGAGATCAAAGTGGCCGTCTTTTTACATTAGATGCTCATGACAACTCATTGATAGTTAATGAAGAAGAACATAACTGATTTGGGATTTATTGAAGATACAACCCACCACCACCTCTTATGACTTTGAATTATATTACTTATAATAAAAAAAAAAAATTACTTTGGATGGTAGGCCTAGGATGCTGATGTGGACCACCCCAAAGTGATGTTCCATCATCATAATTAGGCATGTTCCTACGCTGTGCTGGAGGAGATGGCTCTTCCCACCCAGTTGATTTTCCACCTAGTCCACTCATATCCTTCATTGGTGGACCAGCACTGCTCCATTGATTCACTAAACATAACATGTTTCATAAAGTAAAAATTAGAACCCTTCAAATGGACCAACTACTTCCACGAGTGAATTTACTTAAGGGAAGTAACCAAGATTTCTAATCATCCCGATGAACAACTAGTAGCAGTTAAATTTTTTTTTAATTATACAATTGACTAAAAAAAACAACCAAAAACTTTGTATAAACTGGATCTGCTGCACATTTCTAGAAACACAATGCCTTCATTTCTCCAACATAGCATGCAATAAACTGTTTCTGGGAGGTTAGTTGATGAATGTAGATTAGAGAATTAGCATATTATTTAGGATCAGTTGAAATAAGCGCAAAGTATTTAAGTAAATTGTTAACATGTAGTTCTGTACTAATTATGAAAAATACAATGTTTTTCCCATTCCTTGACAGTTAGGTCACATACCCCAAACTTTTTATTTTGTAAAACAGTGGTGCCCCTTTTAAACCCCTAAATATGATAGTTATTATAATTTATGAATGCCTACCAGCTTGGTTAGGTTGGTTAGGTATTTTTCCTTGATGATGGGGAATGTGGTGATGAGGTCCTGGGCCTGGCCACATGGCTTCACTTGTAACTCCATTTAATCTACCACTTATTCCCCGGGGATCTCCACGCATGATAACATCATTGCCTCCCATTGACCTATGGGATAATTAGAATATTGATACAATAGATAAGATTATTAAGTGAATACATACATAACATATTTTTAGATTTAACTAATTACAAAATTCTGTTAAAAGGTACCTGTGGTCAATAGAAGTAGGTCTCATATGATCTCTTGCATCCATCATTTGTCTCATATCACTTTGACGTAATTCCCGTGAAGAGTCACGCTGGTCATTCCAGTTGGGTCCGCCCCAATCTCCTTCCTTTTTAGTAGCTAATTTATAACAAATAGTAAATTAATAAATAGGTATAATAGTTTCTACCTAGGGATATTCTATTTTTCTCTAATAGTCACAGAAAACACCACAAAAAATATGTTAAGAATACTTTCTTAAGATGGAGAAATGGACTAAGCAACAAACAAGGCCACACATATTAATAGTTTTGCAGAGCTCAGTATCTCATTTCTTTAACAATCTGCCACTGATCATTATAAAAAAAATTCAATAAAAATAAGCTTGGATAAGAACAATATTTCTATTGTTGGATCCAAAAACTCTCATTTTTGGGTAATAAAAATATTTTATACAAAATTTAATCTTTTAATGATTACTACTAAATTTAAATTGACTTAGTCCATTAGATGGATAACAACTTTAATTGTGGAATATTTTTTTTTACACATATATTTAGTAAAAGGTATATGAATCATAACATTAAACTATAAATAAATACATTTTATTTTATACCTAAAGGTTTTATTAATTTGTTGATGTTAGGTTTGGGCTATCATATTTTTCAGCTATTTGACTTTTAACCTTCCTTAATTAACTAAAAATCTATAATTAGAACATATTAATATCTATCTGTACATTATATTAATGGTTATCAGGTTATCGTAAATGCTGTAGGGCTGAGGATCAACCGTTTTAAAAGTTGAAAGCACTTCGCTGAAATATAAGACTTTGTGGAGAGATGTTTTATTTCTTTAAAAAAATATGTTCTTATCATATTGTGTAAGGTATCAAATAAAATATCTCATCACCCTTACTAATAATATATTATTATGTGCAATGTTTATTTTTGAAATCAAACAGTTATTAAAATTATGTTCACAACTTTAACTTAACCAATGTTTAACACAGAGATAACTTGATATTCTGTATCTTAATAGCTCCATTAGGTGAACAATTTCTTATAAGAAGTCCTGCAGTATCGTTACAGTGAAAATAACTGATTCTGATGTAGTATAATTAAAAACATACCTGGCCAAATAGGAGGGGGTTGAGTCGGCCATTGTGGGCCACATCCAGACTGTGCCGGAGGGACACCAGTCCATACATTTGAAGCATCTCCTTCATCCTCTTCACCCCAAGTCCCTCCAATGTTGGTACTAGGGGTATGGACCCAAGGTGTTTTTTGACTCTGCTGGCTTGCAGGTGGAGGGACTCCTCCATTCCGTAGATTAGCTTCCCACAAATCGGTGCCTAAACATTGAACATAAATCTGAGAAATGCTTTCATGTGTTTACATATTTATAGACAAAATATAATAACAAAATAAAGATGTACTACCATGGGACCTCGGTTGGACATAAACCACATGGCTGACCAAAAAAAGAGATAGAAGATTTAAATTGGGATAGCCATGATTTTCTATTATACACTTTTCTTGCTATTAATTGGAATACAAATATAGACAGAGCGACTGAGCATAAAGAAAACAAAATTAAAACATAACTGTTATCAAAATTATTAATAGCATTCCATTTTTTGGAATTAATTATGTCCCCCTACTATGTATATTGTATTAATTTATATAAAAAAAATGTTTGTAAGCAAAAAAAATTGAGTAAGAAGACAATAAAATTGTTTGACATTCAGCATTCTATAAATTGAAATATTTCTTCAGAATTCAATTCTACTAAGTATAACAGGCTTCATATACTAGTAAAGAAAACACAGCTTATTTTTTCGTTTGTTGACATTTGTGGCATTTTTTATTAAAAAGTTTATTAAATATTAAAATCTTAGCTAGAACTTCAACCGGCTAAATTTTCTTTTCTAATGTTAAATAAATTGATATTTAAATTATCAATTCAAGGATTAATTAAGCAAAATAAAATACCATTATTAATAGGCAGTTTCCAAAGAGGTACTGGAGCTGCAGTGCCACTCTCCTTGGTGCCAGGTTCTGGTGATCCTGGTATATCCCAATTACTATCTTGATTCACATTTTGCTGGAAATGAAACAAATTAAATTAAGTAATAAAACTGATAATGATATTAGGTAATATATAATTAGAAACTTTTCTTTAATGGATTTATCAAAAGTAATGATATAATACTCAGAATGTTATCTATAATACATAAAAATGAAACATTAAGTGCTCATAACAAAATATGACTAACTAATTAAAAGAAAATCTTTAAGGCTAAAATTCATCACTTCAAATGCCTATGCCTCCAGCTTAAACAAGAGACAGCTAGTAAATAATAAAATATTTCTTATCTATATAAATTCATCACTTTTACTGCCATCAGATCAAGTTAAAACAGGAAAGAATATTCATAGGTTTTTTAAATTATAATTGAGAATTATATCCTTACAAAAAAAAAAAAAAAAAGGGTAACAATCACATAGTGGATTATATAGCATTTTTCTTCCAAATGAAACAGTAGAACTACTAACAAACAATCCATCGAGTAAAAAATAAAAGGAAGATTAAGTTACTCTATTGCAGTTCAGATATAAACGTGGCCATGAGATATCGCAAAACATAAAAAAGAGTGACATGATACAATGATGTTGCCAAATCTTTATTTTATAATTGAACTTTAACTGAGCCAAAAGTACCATTGGACAGAAAACAGTTAATACCAAGCACAATATACAATTTTTAATTAAAATTACTTTAAATACAAAATACTACGAAAACTATGCAAAAATTTATATGTAAGAAAAAAGCATTGTTTTATTGGCACCAATCCACAGGAAAAAGTTATGATTTTGGCCATAAACTCAAGTTAAAAGGTGTTAACACATTTCAGTAGTCGGCATTTAACGTGTGTAGTCACAAAAAACAAATTTTGCAAGTAGCACATGCTTGACACATAAGTCATATTGTGAACAGCTGTTCACTATAGCAAAAATCTCATGACAAATAACTAGACTTGATTAATATATGACTTCACATTTCTAGACATGGATTCATCACCTCAAAATATTAAAATATAAAATTATAGATATACTTACTCCACCCCATCCATCTTGACTATAGAGAGCCTCCCTCATTGTGTTTAACTGTTCCATTTGTTGTTTTGTAGAGGTGTTTCCAGTTGATGCTGGAGTTGCAGCTGTGCTAGTCGGAGGGAGTCCTTTTCCGACGGCAGTAGCCCATGTCGAGCTACTACCTACAGCTTGGTTGCCGGGTGGTGACTGAGTAGTAGAAGTCGTTGCAGTATTATTATTGGACGTATTTGTTGCAGATGAAGCAGGAGCTGTAGAGACAGTTGATGTAGACGCAGTTACCGCAGGTGGAGCCGTGGACTGACTAGGTGGCCCCCCTCCTGCTTGCTGCTGTCCGCTACCTACTCCTTGCTGGCTCACTGAATTACGAGATCCATTATTGTTAGAGTTACTATTACTGTTACTAGCGTTGTTCTGTGAAGTGCCCCAAGTTTGACCAGTAGATGCTGGAGCAGGACTCTGTCCTGTAGCTCCTTGTCCTTGTCCTGAAGTGCTGTTTCCTCCTCCACTAGAGCTGCTAGCACTGTTCCACCCTGTACTTCCACTTGGATTAGAAGGCGGTGAGCCCCATCCAGTGGTCCCCGATGTTAGAGAACTCTCTCCTCCCCCTAACAGTTTAAAATTTTGTGGTATTCCCCACCGAGTATAATAATCACAGATTTTAAAGCTTTTAACTTCATGATCGGTATCATCGTTGGTTTGTGGAATGTTTGGCGGCAGAATTGAACTCTTGCTCGGGTAAATAAATTTATTCTTAACACTAATTGATTCATTAACACTACTAGACTTAATGCTATCTAAGCAAAGAGCACCCGTTTCTTGTGTCTCTGCTAGTGGCATTTTGGAAGAACCGTCAGATTCACATTCACCATTCTGAAAAAATTAATTACAATTATGTATTAGCAAGACAAATTTTTTGTAATCCCTTTATCAGTTTATAATATAGAATTATAAATTCGAATAATAGTAAATTACCACCGATGAAGAAATCTTGGCGGGCGCTTGGGACGGATGGTTGGTTATCACAGTCAGGACGGGGTCTTCTCCACACACCCCAATATCTACCACCATTACGTCCTTAAAAGCAAAAAATAAAATATATTATAATTCATACAACCAATAATAAATATGGTAAATAAAATAAAAATGTCCCCCAATTTTTCTATATTGCATGAAAAACTTTTGACACTTCTTTTCAAGCCTTTGTTTACATTAGTTCTACTACACTTCACTTTTCACAAGATTTTCTGGGAAGAAATCTAGGTGCGAGTGCAGGAAGTGTAACAGATATTTGGGGCTAAAGCCCTTGTTTGACCCTGACTTAACACCCAAAATAAAGTTCTTAACACTTTTTTACTAATGGAGTAAGGTTTCACCTTTGGTACTTAAGCATCACTTTATCACATGTATAACAAAAATTGTTATGATGATTTAAACAGACTCTAGGCATTTTGTAACTATGTAAGCATTTAATACACAATAATTGAGACACACAAAGCACTCACAATGACATTTTTACTGGTTCACTTTTGTCTCACAACTGGCAGCATTCTGATGAATGTGTGCTGCAGTAGATCATGTTTGTACATGTATATACAAGTCAGAACCTGCACAACAGTAGCAATGCTACCCTTTGAATTAGGGTCCCATCATATTTACAATGCTTTAGGAGCTTTTACTTGACAATAGAAAATGGAGCAAAAATGTTTCAAAATATTTAAAAAAATTAAAATAACAAAAAAGCTGTGGGTGATGGAGAAATACATATTTGAAAACAGGATAAAAAAAACTGTAACTATTATTGGTACTTGCGAAACAAAAATCATGTTGACCAGTGTAATCAGAGAATTACTGAGTAATTGGACAGGAAACAACTTTAAGTTGTGATTATGATAAAGTAAAATTACAAGTCAATATTTTAGAGCTTAAGCAAAAGTAAAAGGCAGGGAATTACAAATCATTGAAACAAAGATCAAAAATACCCTATGGTTTTTCAGCGTTCAATAGTAAAATTTGATAAATCCAAGCTTAATTAGCTATTCAGTTATATTTTTTCAATTATAAATCTGCTTGTCTGAGAAGAACATAAAAATATTGAGTTATTTTAATTTGATAATAGTTTTAAAAAAATAGAATTTGTGAATGATAGAGGATGGATTGTACAAGATGATATTCAGTTTAAACCATAAGAGATGGAATCATTGCTGGATCTGAACATTAATAAGGTATATTAATATAATCCTCCCTTTTGAAGGTTAGTTATGGTGTTATAATGAAGGATCAGTTATTTCAATCTGCATCTGAACAATAATAACCCTTTTCTTCAACTATAAGGTTAGTTATAGTATTATAATGAATTACCAGAAACTTCCTATATTATGTAGTTTCAAATTAAAGGCTATGTCATTCTGATTAATTTTATAAATAATATATGTTGTGGATTAAGTAGACTATTCTCACAAAATGCCATTTAAAATAATAATAAAATCATTAATTGTGAGATGCAACACACTTGTATAGAATTTTAATGGTGTCGATGATTTTTTCAACAGAAATACTTATGAGAAATTGTTTTTGTGGTATTGGTCCTATTATTTATAACACTGGGGAACTAACTGCAGCATAGGTATTGGAGTAAATTTAGATACATTAATTTACTAAGGTACGCAACATATAGTTACTTAGTTCAAATTGACTCTTTTTTTTTAACATTGTTATTTATTTTAGTTTAGTTTGATTAATTCTATTTAAATGACTTTCATAATTCTGTTCCTATAGCAAAATAAAAGTTTTTGTATATTTTAAAATTAAAACTGTAGCGTTTTGAAACACTCTTTATCCTTATCAGGCTCTAAATCGTATGTGGGCAACAGCCGGCCCGCGGGCCGGATCCGGCCCGCTGTAAGATTTGATCCGGCCCGCGAGACATTTTGAAAAACCCAATTTAAAAAAAAAAAATACACTACTTACTCATACTCATGGAATCAAGTGAGCGAGCAAGCCGAGTGGCGGTGATCATCAAAGAGTGAGGCGGCAAACATCAAAGTTCAAAGCCATTGATGTTTGCCGCCACACTGGCGGCGCAACAAAGGATTATTGCTTCGCAATTGTATTGTTCTACACTAGACGATTCTAGATCATTCCTTCATTTTGCCTATATAAGCGGGTGGATGGCCGGAACTTAGTTCAGTCCTATTCGAGCTACCGTGGTGATAAGTTTGCTTTGTGACTTTGTGTGCATCTTGAGTGCTTACTAATTATACCTATTTTCTTATTAAGTTTATCGAACGATAAGTAAATGAAAATGATGTCTGGTGGAAGGAAACGAAAAGTAGATGCAGAGGGTCGCCAGTTTCAAGAAAAATGGACTGAAGAATTCTTCTTTATCTTGCACAATGGTAAGCCTATTTGTTTGATGTGTAATGAATCCATTTCGGTGATGAAAGAATTCAATATAAAGAGGCATTACTCAACTAAGCATCCTACGCTGCTCTCACTGACAGGACAAATAAGAAAAGACAAAATCCAGAAACTTACCGCAAATTTGGAAAAACAGCAGCAAATATTTCATAGACAAAGAACACAATTTGATAATGTTGTGAAAGCTAGTTTTATAGTTAGTTCAAAATTGGCAAAGTCATTGAAACCATTTGCCGAAGGAGAATTTATCAAGGAGTGTATGTCAGAAGTTTGCAGTGTTTTGTGTCCTGAAAAGAAAAATGAATTTGAAAAAATTAGTTTGTCAAGACGAACCGTTGTACGACGTATAGAAATGATGGCTAATGATATAAAAACAACATTGACTGGCCGTATGACTGGTATTGAATCATTTTCCATAGCATTAGACGAGAGCACCGATTTGTCTGACATAGCTCAACTGGCTATATTTATTCGAGGTGTTGATAAAGAATTCACTATTACTGAGGAATTACTTGCTTTACAGCCGCTAAAAGGAACCACTACAGGAGAGGACATTTTTAATGAAGTTCAAAAGGTATTCACAAGTTTTGGCTTGCCATGGTCGAAATTAGTTGGAGTATGCACAGATGGTGCACCTTCTATGGTCGGCTTACGTAAAGGTTTCATCGGAATTTTGAATGAAAAAGCAACTGAATTAAATGTGCAAAAAGATGGTTTGATAGTCCTTCATTGCATTATCCACCAACAGAACTTGTGTTCTAAGTCCATTCGACTCCAGAATGTTATGAATGTGGTAGTAAAAACCATCAATTTTATTCGATCCCGAGGGCTTAACCATCGTCAGTTCAAGGCGTTTTTGGATGAAATATCAGCCGAGTATGACGACGTAACATATTATTGTGAAGTCAGATGGCTAAGCAAAGGGAAAATGCTGAAACGGTTTTACGAGCTTAGAAATGAGATAGCAGAATTTATGCAAATAAAAGATAAACCACTATCTGAATTGAGTGACGCAAAATGGATATGTGACTTAGCATTTCTTGTCGACCTTACAGGCCATTTGAATGATTTAAATTTGAAACTTCAAAAACAAGGACAGTTAGTAAATGATTTGTACAGCCATTTGAAAGCGTTTCAGAACAAAATCCGCTTGTGGGAGGCACATATGCTGTCTGGTAACAGTTACCATTTCACCACGCTCTCTGCGTATGAAAATATTGCTTACGCTCAATATGCTGAAGAACTCAAGTTACTGTCGGAGCAATTTTCGATCAGATTTAGCGATTTCAAACACATGGAAGACTGTTTCAATTTATTTGCTACTCCAACAAAAAGTAATGTACAAAATGCTCCAATACACTTGCAAATGGAGTTGATCGAGATTCAAGAAAACTCACTCCTAAAATCTAAATTTGAAGACGTGGAGTTGTGCGATTTCTACAAAAAATACCTCGAAGAAGACCATTTTCCGCAGCTTAGAAAATTTGCAAGAAGATTGATTTGTGCGTTTGGCAGTACTTATAAATGCGAACAGTTCTTTTCATTGATGAAAGTTAATAAATCAAAACATCGTACAAGGCTGACTGACGATAATTTGGAAAACTCTTTACGTCTTTGTACCAGTGGAATTAATCCAAACATCGATGAATTAGTTTCCCAAATTCAAGCTCAAGTGTCTCATTGATTTCGGTGTCGCTATTTAACTTTCGTAGTTTGTAACAATTCTAAATTTAACGATTTAATTTAATGCTGTAGGTACCTATTTTTTCATTTCATTTTGTTATTTTAATAAATTGTGTTGTAATAACATTGTCGTATTATTTCATGGCTGACTGATATCTATCGCTAAAAATTATGAACACTACTTTAAAATGCACTACTTTTAAACGCGGCCCGCGAACGTATTTGCACACTAAAGTTTGGCCCATAACATGTCAAAGGTTGCCCATACCTGCTCTAAATAAACGAGTAATAACAGTCTTCTGGTTTAAACAATTCCCCCCCCCAAAAAAAACCTTCGTTTTTCGGTCAATATAAGAGTATGTATTGCCTTTATTTAAAAAACTAGAGTGAATTCGGCTAATTTGATATTTTTCTCATATTTAGGAGTCTGGAATCATCCAGATTCGACTGAAACCCTGCGCCACAAAGGCACTGTTGCCCTGTGTAATAGCCAAAGAAAAAATTATTAGCAAGTTCAGGACTCTTACCGGCAACATCTCCCTGTGCCATCAGTACATTGACATTGTACCTTTGTGGATACATTGGTTACAGTCATTGCGAGAGTTTAGCCAAAGAAAATTTTTATTGGGAAGGTCATCCATCATTCGAAGCAGGATACTGGATGCTCAGGTGGTAGATCCCCTAACTAGATATGGGGGAGGTCCTGGGTTCAATTTAATATCTTGCCAATAATTTTTTTTTCTGTGTTATTATATATTAATAATTTACCTATGTCTGGTAGATGACTGACTATTCGAATAGGCATTTCTTAGTCCCCTCTACAAGCTAGATACATGAATTTCCACTTGGTGATAATATTTAGTATAAGGAAGGCATGAGAGTTATAGCAGTCTTCATAGAATATGAGTAAAAGTTGTGAATTAATTTATTAGTAATTATTAAATTATATTTTTCTATAATTTAGGGAGTGTAATCAAATTAAATATCTTGACTGATTGTAATCTGCATTTTTTAAAAAAATATAATCACAAAAAGTCAATAAAACTGGGTGCTTGCAAATTTAACTCAACCAATATGTTTTTTTCAGGGGCATGATAGTTCCATTTGATGTCCTGATTATGCTAAAACTATAATGTACCCCGTGAAAAACAATCAAGTGCCATTAATAAATTAACTATTAAGTACAAAAATATACACATACATTTGCATTAGTAGGGGATAAAATGAAAGATCTCCACATCTGTACAAAAAATACATAATAAGTGTTGGTGTTTAAGAAGCCTAGAAATATTCAATTATATAGTCATTAAAACTACAACTAAAAGGATATTCATGACTTTTATGCAATCAATTACTTGAAATTAAATATCGACATATTGATTGTGTTAGGGCCTTTGTGGATTATAACTACAATAATTAAAAGTGACAATAAAATCATTTTTACAATCTTAACAAAACCCTTAATTGTGTGATGTATCACGCTTGACTTGAATATTTTAGTTTATCGCTGTTGCCTTCTACAGAATAGAACTGGCACTGGCTAATGTTTAAGGTAGAATTGGTTGCAGAGTAAGTGATACCAACCAAACAATGGTCTGGCTATGGAAGCACTCCGAGCTTATTATTGGCTAATATGTAAATAAACCACCCTATAACAGAAACTTAACATGTCTGATAGCAACCAGTTTTTTTTTATTAAATTATTTATTGGGTTAGGTTAGTTAGTCGCACATTGGCTTATCATCACATGCCACTATAAATATACCTTGGAACTTCTTGAACATTAAATTAATATGAATAAATATATAAAAATTTACATTACAAAAAAAACATAAGTATAAATTTCTTGGATAGATTATAACTCATTTCATCACAAAAATGTTGATTAAATTAAACCTATAATAAAAATCATTTAAATAGACAAATTACAGTACATAGTAAGTGACAACCAATATTCCATGAGTTACTTCCCTCCTTCCCCATAACATTTGACTTATCTAGAAATAAGAAATGACGATTTTCTGCTGAGTTTTGCCTATGGACCGTCCCTCTTGATGCAGCTACAATAGCCACCCAGAATTTTAGGATTTCATTTGCCTTGATACCTCTTCTCCATAGCTGAAATCTCCTGATAAAAGTGTTCCCTGTGCTCATCACTCACTGTGCCAAGATTTGCTGGGAAGAGATCAAGGTGCGAGTGCAGGAAGTGTACTTTTAAGGACATATTACAACCCAAATTTTTTTTAAGGTGTTATGATCATTAACTATTGTTATTGTCATGGTAATTTTCTGCCTTTCAATTTCCCAAAAACTTTTCATCATGCATTAGTGATTGTATTTGTGGATCCACAAATATTCCTTCTTTTTTTTTTTTTACAAAGTAGATAGTTAGCGACTACCAATATTACAAGAGTTACTTCCGTCCCTTCCCTCCTGATGCTGACCAGAGGAGAAAAAAAAATTCCAGTTATAAGGATACCCTCCTGATAGAGCATCTTAACGTAATAATTTTTTTATATTCAAGACTTTTATCTACTTCCTAGGGGGAGTACATTACACAGTGTTTATAATTTATCCTGAATAAATTTTTAATTAGTCTGATTAATATTTTTTACAATTTCATCAAAATGATCTTGTTTACTTCTATAATAGTTCGTATTCATCAGAATTTATATTTTAAATGTGAGTTGGTTTAATTTCAGTAGTATTGATGTTTTCACCTATTTGGAAGTTGTCATTTTGGATTAAAAATTCATTGACTATATTTTCTAAAACTTAAACAACAAAATTATTCATGCTTTTAGGAAAGCATATAGTTTTTATGAAAACATATAGCTTATAGTAAAGCATTTCATGATGATTTGCAAAATATTAGGACAACAGGAGCTTTGCAATTTCAGTGAAATTAATCAGTTCCTGAAACATCAGGTAATTAGTAAGATTTGTAATTAATGAATCTAGACTTAGTATTTCAAAACTAATTATAATTTCAATCAGTTTTAAACCTTAAAAAGGCAAGTATAACTGAGGTTACAACTTAATGATTTTAAGTCATTATATATTAATTGTTGTTTTAAATTATTCTATAAAGATAAAAGTAACAAACCCTTTTCTCAGGCACTTGAAGAGTAGGACTTAGGGGCTTGGGAGGCTGCGCCAAACCTCTCAACCTCTCAGATTTGTCCTCCTTTAAAATACAAAATAACACAATAACATAACAAGAGATAAAATAAAGAATTCTCTCAAAAATTTATTATTTACCTCGTCTTTATTTTGTACAAAGGCATTAGTTTTAGAAGAAATCTCATTTGAACTAGAATTGTTTCGAAACATTGGCTCTCAGTACGTCTTTGGCAGGCAATATGTAAAAACCAAAGTCTGAAAAATGTTTAAAAGAATAATATGTAGGGACCATCAGTAACTAAACTACTAGATAAAGTACAGTAAAATATATTTTTAGTTAATGATGAATTGTGCAATAAAAAGTTTTCCTAAACTATACTTTAGACAAGTCAATTCTATCAGCACTTGAGGTTTGTTAGTTTATTTTTTGCAATATTTTTTGTTACACACAATTAACAAAGGACTTTTATATGGTGCAGTGATTGGTATGACTGATTTATGACATGGGCCTGAATCCTTAGATGGAAAATGAATTTATTATATTTCCATAAATATAAGTGGGCGACTCCAGATAGATTAAGTAGGACATTTATTCCCCTCAATGGGAGTACATAAGGGATTAAATAAATGGATAGATAATATAAAAAATAAAATGTCTACAAAATACACAATTAAATTTTTTGTAGTCCTTAAATATTGTTCATTGAAGAAGACATCTATAATGACAAAAGGCATTAAAGGGTGGCCACTTGATAAAAAATTAAACAGAAAAAATTGATTAAATAATTTATTTGTTTTTGTAATACTTATTTTGAAAGAACGGATGATCATGTTTACATATGTTTGAGGTATACAAATAAAATTCTCAGGATGGAGATGGGCCAGTCTCTTTAAACATATACATAATATATTAAATAAAAAAAATGAGTAAGTGTGGATAGTTTGATGTCGCAAGACTATTTACTTGAAATGAAGAAATATTTTGAGTTGTAAGGAAAGAATCACAGAAGATAGAATTACAAAATTTTTATTGGTGATAACTGAGTCACATAGAATTAATTATTATTAAAATATAACATTTATTGATGAAAAAACTTCCATTCTTTAAATTTTATTCAAGGTTACAATAAAACAAGTGAAAACGTAACTAAAAAAATTACCTTACAGACTAATTATTTCAGGCTTTTCCCATTGTGGCAGAAATCTGAAAAAAAAAAAAAACATATTTAAAAATTCATCAATTACAATAATATAATAGACAGATCAAGTATAATTTGTATTTATAAACATTAACAGGTGGCTTCGACTTATGGTTTCAGTTTGCTAAATCACTTTAGCTGAAGTTGTACATAGAATCCAGCATAAGGCTTTGTTATCTTCACACCAGGCTAATTGAAAATTGATAGTTGTTGGCTTTGGGAGAAAATCTTAAGAGAAAAAATTCTTGTCAAGTGTGATGAGTTGCACAATAAAGGTTTTGTTACAGCTGCGAAAATGATTTAAACGACTCTACAGACAAAGCTTTAATCAAAGCTTTTCGATCTTTATCTTAAAAGAAAATATTCATTTTTTAATTACAAATTATGGATTCATTATTGTTCTTTTATTATTTGTCATGGGGCAGCTATATATTAGGATACAAGATGAGATCCCCCTATAAGAAACGGGGATTGGGAAAAAATAATAAGCACAATTTTAGTGAGTTATCATAACTCAAGTCCATTTCGGTCTCATTCCATGATAACTATGAATTAATCACAACAATGGGATCTCAAATTGGATACCATACTTAATATATAGATATGTATTTATTTACTTTGATTGTGATATCAAATGGAGTTACCATCCAAATCATACCTACACTGATTGAGTTTAAGTTGCAATATTAATGACAGTTTTAAAGACTTAGTAATTCTGAAAAACAAAACACTAATTGCACACTATTAACTAAGACATGAAATAATATATCTACACATTTTTTAATACCAAGTTATTAATTAATAACGTTTTATGAAGATACTATATGTAGTATAGACACTAGTAGTACATGTCATTTAATAAAGATGTTTTTATGTCTTCCTTATATGAAATGGCATTGTAAAATGTCATGTCTTTAGCATGAAATAGGGACTCACTAAGACCAGAATGGACTGACACACTGGTGAAAACATTCGGACTTCCAGTAAAAAAAAAAATAGAAATGGTAATCCACATCCACTGCTACCCACCCACACCACACTAATATGACCCCGACCAACTACACTTATTTGACTACTTGGAAACTTTTAGCGATAAAATATTGTTTGCATTCTTAACTTTAAATCTGTTCTATTTTGATGGTCAAAATGTTGATGATGGAAATTGCTTAAAATGAACAAGAAATGCAATTCACTGGCATCGTTAAGTAAAATTCTGCGTGCAATTCAGGTGCATAGGTAATAAATATTATGTTATTGCTTGCTGTCCTCTACATATGTTAAGTACTTCTTTTTGTCAGTTTATACAATGATAGTATTTTCTGCATAATAAATATTGATGATAATGAATATTAATGAAAACAAAGGAACCTCAAAAAGAAGTGTTCAAAATTTGTAAAAAATTATTTGATTATTTTACAATGCCTTTTTTTCTGAGGTAGTATAGTAGTAGTAGGTATTGACAGTCATGCGTACAAATGATAAAAATATGTTCATTATTGAACAAATGTTGTTTGAATTTTGAATGAATGGTTTAGTGCTTAGTTGGGAATCTGTAAAGCTTGATAAAAAAAAATTAGCCACATTTTTTCATCTATTAGTGGACAACTATTTGATATTCAGGTCTTAATGCAACGAGGGTACCAACGAGATGCTGTAGTAGTCTAACTATGAACTCTCAAAATTTTTTACTCATGATTCTTTTTTTTATGTAATATGTGAGCCCCGATGACGGGAAGAACCTGAAGCTGATATAACAGGGTGAGTCATACAACATGACATATTTCATTTTCAGTGGTTCAGTGATCAGGCTAGGCTTTATTTTTTTTCAAATCCAATTAAGGTTGATATTATCAATCCCTAGATTATACTAAATGAAATAACCTCGTCTTTCCTTTAATTTTGTCTTACCGTTCAGTTAAACAACATGACACTAAAAGTTGAAATATTGGAGATATTACACCATTATTGGAAATATAAGTTTTCCACCCCCAAAACTACCATCTGGTGTGTCAATTTTAAGAGAATGCTCTTTCTAAATGGACTGTGAGCAAATGAGTCAATAATCACTAAGCAGGAGCATTTAGAAAAAAATACAATCCTGTCTGTATTTTGGAATTACCAAGGCATACTTTATTACAAATTCATTCCAGAAGGTTAAGTCATTGATTCAGACCTTTACAGTGATCATTACAAATAATGTACGATGTGACCCAGGGACACAGGATTAGTATACAGAAATTGGGTTTTGTTTCAACAAGATCTCCACCACACACTTATGGTTGCAACAAAAAAGTTTTGAGCTTTTCCTTCGCCCTGCTTACAGTCCGGACTTAGCACCTTCTGACTACCATTTGTTCCAGTCGTCAATGGCTTACTATCTTAAAGAAAAAACCTTCAATTCTCTAGACAAGGCTCAAAATGGAGTTGCCGAATTCTTCCGTTCAAAACCCAAAAGTTAGCCTCGAGATGGCAAAAATCATAGAACACAATGATAACGGCATATACTTTGAATATTAAAAAAAATTATTTTCATATTAGCAAAAAAAAAAGGTCATTTTTTATGACTCTTCCCATTAGATATCTTATTTTCATCATTAACATCAAGTGTCATGAAGTAAGAAAGTTACAAAAAATTCATTTTGTTGTATAATAAATGTTATCATTAAGGGGAAACAAGGGTCAACAAGAAGGAACATTTTGCATTTATTAATTAAAGTTAATTTAATTTTTTTAATATATGCCTAATTAAGTATTTTAACTTTAACAGCCCCATAGAAAATAATTAAAAATAAAAACTTATACTAATATTAATCAGACTTTTTTGTGAGGCTGGAAAGCTGTCTTTGAGTTAATTGTGTGTTACCTTTTCAATCATAAACGATTGCTGTGATAAAAATTAAATTTGGAAGTTTTGTATTATATAAGAAATAAATATTTTTGGCCAGAATTATTTCTTTAATTTTGCTTGGATTATCGAGCTCGATGAGCACTTAAATGGACAAATGCTTCTGCTCACTACTTTCCACTCTCCAAGGTAGCAAAGAACCCATGGATGGCAATTCATCAGGGTAGCATTACCTGCCCATACAATTGATGAGAAATCCAAAATGTGAATAGGATTCACTCCATATCCTTGGAGGTGAAATAGAAACTTACATTCATCCAGCCTTAAACAACTCCTCTTAGCGTTTAGCCGTTATTATTTATCTTAGAATTTTTCTTTCTAGTCAACTGGGTTTGACCACAGATGTTTTATTCAAGGTGCAATATTTCCCTAGTAAATGCAATTAATTATTTTATTAACATGTAAAAGATTAACTTGGATGCTTGGCTGGTCAGACTGCTTTTCCCAATTTTTGTGAGACTAAAATAAGCGTTGTTGCAAGGCAAAACACTCCTTCCTGATCTCTTTAGTTTCTTCAAGAACCTAACTAACTGATAGTGGAGCTCAGATATCGAAAACTTTTATAATCTTCAAAAAAAGTGTTGTCCCCTAAAATGTAGAGATATTCTTTCTTTAAAATAATTGTTTCTTAGATTTAGTTTGACAAACCTATTGTCAGGGACGATATCTGTGGCAGTTATGAAAAAACAGGTGTCAAAATCCCTGACTTAATAACTGGACCAACCAAGTGCAACTGAAATAAAAAGAACATAATCAAACTACCTCAAACTTCAAATTGGAAATTCCTCCACAAGCAAAGGACCAGACTTGACCTATTTTACACAACATACAAAAATAGAGACCGGTAGGATCAGTTAACTAATTTTTCAGATCAATCAACTTATCTATCCTCTTTTTCATGACCACCACAGATATATTCATTATTAAATAATATATGTTGAAGATTTTTATTTATATTTTGATGCAATTAAAACTTATTAAAATTAAATCATATGCTAAATGGACTACTACTAAATGTTGTTTTTAATTGTAAACCAAGCACAGACTATATTATACTAGATCTCAGTATCATCTAACAACTACAGCAGTGGTTCTGGTAGGTCTGGTCTCTTCATAACGTTTTTATTTATTCATAAATTCTTTAGACTAATAAAAAAAAAATGTGATTTTTTATTTATATAATAATTCATATTTATCGATAGGGGTTTGCCAAATGACTTTCTTGCAAAAAAAAATTAATTTTTTCAAAGAACCAAAATAAAATTTTAAATACAAGGCCTACCAGAACACTGTTGTAGTTGTTAGATGATACTGAGATCTAGTATAGTATAGTCTGTGCTTTGTTTACAATTAAAAACAACATTTAATGGTAGTCCATTAAGCATATGATTTAAATTTTAATAAGTTTTAATTGCATCAAAATACAAATAAAAATCTTCAACATGCAACCATGTTGAATGTGACGATCTTCCTAGATAAACTTAACATTTACTCTGCCAGTATTTTGAATTTTAACAAGTTAAGAGGCCACTCAGACACTCTTCAAGCATTCATCTACTTAATGTTTAGAAATAATTAATATTCAGAAATCTGAGATATGATCATTACTTCACATAACGTTCTTTGCGATTGTGAATGAGAATACTTCATATATACAATAAAGTGATGTATAATTTTATATAAAACAATGATGTAAAATATAATTATTGTATTATAAAAGCCTGTTTTGAAGGTAATGTTTTCTTTAATTTAAATATTTTCATGCCTGTCATTTGAAATGCGATGCAAGTAATTAAAAAAATTGAATATATATTGTCATACCTATATTAAATGACCTTTAACACGCACAACAATTGTGTATGTTATATTAAATTCATCGCACTGAGCATCTACTTATTAGAAATGTTTATCTTGTGAGCTTTTTGCAGCTGACCAACATTAGTTTTTTTTCATCTGGTTTAAAAAAGTTTAAAGAACTCTGATAAGTTGTTGGGTTCTATTTTTTGAGGTATAAACAAAGTCTAGAGGTTTCGGTTATAACAATATGTAAAATATTAATTTCTAAGCTGAATAATTAATACTGGATATGGAAATGATTTTTTCTTAAGTTAAATGTATAAAAAACAAAGATATTTCTAAAATAATAAATCTATCAATGAACATTTTTTTTTTAAATGAATACTATCATTATTTTTTTCTCCTTGTAACAAAACTCTGGTCTCCCTTCAAAGCAAATAACTCTTTCGCTTTTTACTACAAATGAATTTCGGGTTATTGGATTTTCAAATATTTAGTAAAATTTTATACTTTGGGTGTGAAGGGATCAGGACTAGCATGTCAAAAGACAGGTCATTTATAAGTGGGGATTTTATTTTTCATGGTTAGGAAAAATTCACATTAATATCAGTTTTAACGCCAGGCTTACTGAATTTGTTGATCAAATTCTAGTGGTGCATGTAAATTATTAGTTTTAAGTCATAGTATATCAATTAAAATGTAAGATGCTAACAATAACATAAAAGTAGTTACTTATGACCTTAACTAGATCAGGAAAGGTGAACTATTTTATCAGGAGCAACCCACTAATAATTTACTGAGCTACCCACTTGACCCAAGAACCTTCAAATTTAACTGAATGTTCTTTTGTTTATGATTTCAGAAATAGCATTTAAAATTTGAGTGACCACTTACTAGTAGAATTAATCAACTTTAATCACAAATTAATTTTACAATATATTTAGAATTATTTAGCAAGCTTTATATAAATTTAAAGTACCAACTTTTATAAACTAATTTGTAAGGCAATAAGTTATTCACAGCAGTAAAGAAATATGTGCAAATAGAAGATTGCAACATTGTTTTTATTTATTTCATGACACAATGATGTAGTAAGTAATAAATAATCTCTAATAATCTAAAGTCAAAATAAGGTAGTAGAAGCTATCAATACTTTTAGGTTAAACTGAATCCAGACTGGTATTGAATTGAACAGTTAATAGTGAACTTAATTGAGAATATAATATCTAGCTTAAATTTTATTTGTCTCGCAGTATAGGTACTGATTAACAGTGTCAATATAATATTTACAAGTTTTCTGTATTTAATACTATTAAACATTGTGAAGCCAATTGATAGGTTATGTAGAACAGAATGTGTTTGGGGCAGCACTTGGGAAATACAACAGATGTATTGCCCAACACCCAAGTAAAAAACAATGACAACACACATATTAATAACAAAATATTTAACATATGATTACTTTTAATTCTGAAGGTGGATAAAATCAGACAGAAATTTTACGTTTTTTTTTAGAGGGGGGGGGGAGAAAACCAACGAAAAAATTAAATATATATCTATTAAAATAAAGAAAGGAAACATCAAGCATAAATATCACAAGATATCATCATTTTCAGGGATGTTCTAATTCAGGGATAACATTTATCAAAAATAAACAAATAGTATCTAACATATCTTACAACTACAGGGGAGATCAGCGGAGTTATGCCTTTAATGGAGTAACGGTTGCGTCGAAGCACGGTCCAAACTAGATATTAGAGTCACTAGAATACGGCTTTCATACTTTCTTTTAATCTATCACTAATCTGTCAAGTATTTCATATGAAAATCTTATTGTTTCACTTACACTTTAAAGCAGGCAATGGCCGAACGAGGAAGCCAAATCGGAGTTGTCGCACATCTCGTGGGACATCGGCCCTTACACTGCTCCGCTGTGCTAGGCACTGAGCTCACTCCCCTCTCCCCCACGCAAAACGGTAAATTCTTTCATCCTCTTACCTCAATAATCAAATACAAATAATACCTTGTGTCGCTTAGAAATGTTTTTTTAATCGCCTATTTTATAATGGATCGGTAAAAAGGTTCAGAATGTAATTTATAGAAGCGCCGAGACGGTACATATTGATCCCGGCGAGACGTAGTAACTAAGGCTGGCAGTTCCACTCACTGTGTTTACACCACTGCTGGTTGTGGACTACGGTCTCTTCATTTTGGCTTAAGGGAGGTTTTACTGACAATGATATATGACAATTATATAACATTTCATAAAACCAAGTGTCTGTTTAAGATAAAATACAAAATTAGTACGTCGGCAGCATATTTCGCAAATAATACATTTTTAATTCATATCTAAAGTATTTTAATAAACTCCAGATCCTTTAAACGACGGGCCGAATATAAGCAAAATAATATAAGGGCTGAAATATACCCGTTATGGTAGTAAATTAGACATTTAATAGTCTCCTGATGTGTACTTTTTATTTAAACGTCTATTTGCATTAGTATCAGCTGTAAATCAAACCTTTGGAAGGTAAACCACCTCACTAAAATACATAAAACCATGGAATCACTCAAATTATAATATTATCGGAAACATAATACACAGAACGCGCGTTAGCTTAATATTTTTTTTTTTTTTAAATTGGCAGTAAGATATAATCAAGTAAATAAATTAACAAACAATATAATATAAATATATAAATAATATGTAATATCCCAGAATTTTTTTTTTCAAATTATATTTGTATCTTACATGATAGTAAAATTTTTACAGTACATCCGAAAACTTTCATCATAAGTAAAGCTGATCATATGCACTACCTTTATAAATATTTGTATCTATAATATTTAATTGAAATGAAGGTAGGCAAATGCAGTATTTTGGCTGAATAGGAGACATGGCAACAGGGTATTTTATATTACATCTCCCTCCAAGTCGAGTAGCCACCTCCCCCACCCCAATAAGCAGTCCCCTCCACTCCATTTCGTTCTTCAGCAGGAACACCCTTCACTATAGTGATAAGAAACATAGGTTAAAACGGTCTTAAATGAATTAATGGTTGCTAATAACTACAAAACAGTTCTAGTGTGGGTCTTCCACGACAACGGACGTTAGTGCTATAATTTAGAATTCTGATTTCTCCCGTGGTTAACGAAACATTAGCAGCGGTAACGCAAAAATAAAATTTTAACTGTTACAAAAATAAAGTTTTGAGAGGAAAATTGAAATGTCAATCCACCCCGTCCAGAGTTGTTTTTGTTCAATGATTTAGAGAGAATAAATGTCAACTCTATTGCCTTGCCTTATGTGTTTCTGTAAATTTAATAATATAAGGTTTGGTTTCCAACAGAAACTCCAAGTGCAATCATTAGGTATTTTCCTGGTTGTGGTAGATAAAAAAGCCAAAATACATCCTCTTCCCACAATTTCTATATTATTTATAAAAAGAAGGCACCTTAAACTGCCAAGTCTTCCTGGAAATTCCTCCTCATAAGATTTAGTTTCCAGCAGATGCTTGACATGAGTCATGTATTCATTAATAAAATAAATGCTGACTTACAAAGAGGCAGCTCACGATGATGCCATGTCTTTCTGGATATTTTCTGCCATAAGACTTGATTTCAAGTATATGCTCAACGTAAAGATATCATTAGATATTTTGATTGTTGGGGGTTACAATTGATAGAACTAATTTTAAAGTCTGTCTTTCCACAAAATCTGAGTTACCATAAGTGTTCTTGCTCGTGGATATAAATATATCAATTGTGGGAAGACAATTTAGGAGCTTACATTTATTTTATATTACATAACCAATAATACTTTGTGACTATTCTTGGAATAATTGTAATACTACAAAAAGAGCCTCGTTTAATATTTTTTCTATTTACAATTTTTAGGCTTTGGTTTACAAAACCAGAAACCCTTACATTTTCACAAGTTTTTCTGCCCATATGCCTGCCTGTTTTGGTTTTTGTGAGTTCCCAATTGAAGCTAGACACCTGAAACGTCAAACGAAGGTCCAACTATAAAATTTAGTCATCTCCATAAACATGATTGCCATTAAATAAATTATTACTAAGCAATACAAAGCATATGTGGCTCTGTCTAGTGTAAGATCTTGACTTCCTGATTAAGAATATGTAATTTGAATTATCACAATTCAAACAAGACTTTAACATCGTGCCCGTAACTATAAGCAATTATTTTTTAGAGGGATGATATTTTACATGGTAGTTCTATTTGATGCCTCTGTCCCTGATGATGCCAAACATAAATATGAACCCATGAAAGATAATGAAGGGCGATGAATTAATTAATTGGTTATTAAAATGATATAAATCATATTGTGTATGGTATTAAATTAAATAATATGTTTGTTTTTTTCCCCTCTACAACTGCACAAAGTAATTCAAGCTGTTATTAAAACCAGGTGTGCAACCCAGGGGGGTTCAGGTTTTTTGTTATTACTATTTAATTGAATTATTACCCTCCATTATTTTTCATGGGGATGGTTACATGGTTATCACTTTTGAGAATCAAATGAAATTAACATGCAAATATAATAATATTCTTAGGAGAAATACGTCTTATAAAAATAAAAGTTGTGTGCACAATTTAACAATAGTATATGAGCATCATACAAAAATAATAAAAAAATATATAAAGCATTTGGTAGTGATGAATATTAATACCCAAACAAAATAGATAACCCCCTGGTAATAATGTGCAACAACATAATTAAATAAAAATATAGGCAAGATAAAAAACAACAATTACTATATCATACCCTGAACTATGAAACAAATTAAAAATATAAATGGGGTATCTGGCACCCATGGATAAAGCTAAAGAGTGGACTGGATGAATAAAATAACACTGACCTTAAGAACTGAATACAGAAAAGGTGTATATACATATACAACATAGGAAAGGGTTAATAATGCAAATATCAAGGCTTGTAAAATATTTCTTCTTAAATGTGATTCTTCATACCAAAGACTTCTTTATTCACCCTATAAGCGAAACCAAATGCGTACTTCGGCCACATTGTTGTAGATATGCCTCAACCACGAGATGTATAAACTACTAGATACTAAAAAAACAAGACAAATCTACCTATCCCTCTTGTCTCGCCCACTCCTATAGCCTTGTGGCCTTCTTAAAAAAATAAAAATAGGGCACCTTGGCGGAAACTTCTGTACCAGACTATATTAACAGGTGACCTCTAATAGAACAAAGAAATTTACTAACTAAAAACCCCTAAAAAGAACCTTAAAAATTCAGAATAATTTGTGCAATGATTTCATGAATAAATAAGTAAGTGTAATCATATTTTATAAAAATAAAACACAAATTACATATTATTTTATTACATGATTAATTTGATACCTTAAAAATACAGAATAATTTGTGCAATGATTTCATGATTAAATAAGTAAGTGTAATCATATTTTATAAAAATAAAACACAAATTACATATTATTTTATTACATGATTAATTTGATACCCTTATCAACATGATTAAAAAAATATTACACATGGTAAACTATTTGCCATTAAATGTTGTTTACATTCTCATTCTTAAGTTTAAATCTGTTCTATTCACCAGAACAGGGAACTGGCAAAAATATAAGGGTTAGTGATTTTAAAATAAAAAAGAATTATTTTTGATAAGAAATCCTGATTTCGTGATAAAATAAGTTATTAAAAATCAAACATAGAATCCCAGTCTACCTCTCATGCACTATTATTTTGCTTTCTACAATCTTTAACCACAATATTAAAAAAAATACTTAATTAAGATAATTAATTTAACTCATAATTGATAAAACAAAATTTTTGTCTATTAAGATTAAAAAATATCTTCCATATAATAAACATATTGGCAAGGCTACTAGTCATTGCATCAATTAGCGTACAATAGTATTAGTGAAACTGTATTTTATTAGAAAGCAAATTAGTTCAATGAAAATGAGAATTATCAATTAAGACAAGTCTTAATGGAAAAGTACCATAACCCATAATTAGTTAAAATGGAGCATTACACAACAGAACAATGTGTCTTTATTGTTGAACATTAAAATTTAGGTAGACTGGATCAGTTGGAGACACTAAACACACTGGTCGTCCAAAAACAAGCTGTTCAAATGTCAATAACGAAGCAGTGCGTGAGAGTGTTGTTGAAAATCCAGGAACATCAATTTGGCATCGTAAACACAGTTCTTTGAGGCCAAAATTGGATGATATTGATGTAGCCAATATGGGGTTTCAACAAGATGGTGCCACATGCCATACAGCCCATGAGACAACAATTCAAATACTGCATGAGACATTTCCAGGTCGTGTACTCTCTCGTTTCGGTGATCAGAATTGGCCCCCTAGATGATGTGATTTAACACCTTTATATTTCTTTTTATGGGGTTATTTGAAGTCAAAGGTGTATGTCAACAAGCCCACTTCTACCGGTGCATTAAAAGAGGAAATTCAACGCTCCATCAACGAAATTCAACCACATTTATGCCAAATGGTCATAGAAAATTTCAACAAAAGAGTGCATATGTGCCAGTAAAGTCATGGAGGCCATTTGCCCAATGTCTTATTCCATAAATAACCCTATCCTATTAACTTTATAATTTAATAAAAAAATAAACAAAAATACTAAAAACTGTGTTTTCTATTTAAATCAAATCTTGCGTTAATTCTGGGACACCCTTTAGATGGAACGTCAGAGTCAATGAAATATACTACTTGGTCTGGAGCAAAACAAGACGAGAACAAAACAACGAGACAGAAAATTTGTGAAGAACTCAAAAATTACATGCCTTATATTTGAAATTAAATTTTTGGTTGTCAAGGCCCTTCCTGAGTTTAGAAATAATATAATATAAGTTTACAAGTGCAATTGAATTTTCATTTTTATTGGTAATTAAACAAAACACTAAAATATCTATACCAAAGCTTTTGTCATGAGGTGTGTGTGTCAACTTTGTCCCCGTTCGGAGATATTCATCCAGCTGCTTACTTCATCCCCCCTTTGTAGATACTTGTCCCCCAGCTTGCTTTGTCTCCCTCTGTAGATACTTATCCAGCGGCTTGCTTTATCTTTAAACTGGAGATAAAAACTGTTCCATCCGACTGATTTCTCAATGTTGATGTTGACTCATCAATTGGTCCCCAGACCAAAGGGAATCATCAATTCTGAGACGCTCTCTCTCTAGGGCTGCCTAGCATGGTCTCGCAAGAGAGGAGATTTTGGTGAGGGGAAACTAAAGGAGAGAGGAAGTTCTCCCAACACTTGTTCTTTCAACACTTGATAATCACAATAACTTAATAAATAATTTAATGACTAACAAATATAAATTAGAAAAGTCGTCATCACCTAGTGAGGCTTAATTTCTCAAATTTGTACCAATTGACTATAAAAAAGTATTGAGTATAATCAACTAAAAACACTTAATACTTTTAATTTTAAAACCTTCTGGTCACTGAAAATTTGTTTAAAAAAAAAAAAAAAAATTCGTAGCTAACCAACAGAACAGTCAATAAACCAAAAAGATGTAGGTGATAGATACGTTAGGGAAGGTCTATGTGGATCCAGTCCTCTCCATTATAGAGAAAAAATAACAATTGTGACGGACAGACTTCACAAAATTTCATGAAAATTCTTTAACACTTCTACTATGTTCTCTAAAAACAAAGGACACAGCCTATCATGCCAGTAATTATCAAGGGAGGGGAATGGCCTGACTTGATGAACAATAATTCACTAATATTAGTTATACGATCTTGGTCCATAAGAATTATAGTTAAACTTAAAAAAAATGTTTATTTATTTTAGAGAGTGAGAAAAAGTGAGAATGTTTATTATTAGTATGTTGATAATTTATTAACTATTAATTAGTATTCACAATAACCACTGCAGTTCCTATAGAATCCTAACCCTAACCGTAACAGAGAGAAAAGCACTTTATTTCTAAAGTAATTGTAAAAATACGAGTGGGTGCATATCAAATTTCATGCATATTATATGCCACAGCATATTAGTATTATTAAACTTTAAGATTAAACAAAATATTAAATAACAATGTGTATAATATTGTTGTGATATTAGATATTGTAAAATTTGTGTATAAAGAAATTGAAATATAAAGATTTAATCCAACCTTGTATCAGGAAGGGGGTGGAAACAAAAGAGGAAGGATGAAAAACAAAATGGCGATATTAGTTATTGTTCTGAGAGAACACAGTAAGTTAGTCACTCTAGTTTTCGGATCAGCCCGTAATACATATTATTAGCTTGAGATCGTGAGTAAGAAAAACTTAAAAATTCTGTTGGTTAGTGGTTATTGCCTTAAAGCAGAACAGAAGAGAAATTACACGAAGAGAAGAAGTATTAATTTTGTTTAAAGAATGAAGAGAATTAAAGAAGAAAAGGAAGAGAATTTATAGACAAGTATTTATATATAATTAATTTAAGGTTTTGTTTTATTAAATAAATTAATTAAATTCACCTTTTGCCAGAATTATTTATTTATTACCAGAACCTAAAAACCTCAGATAATAAGATAAGATAAATTAAAAATAAATTTAATTTCTTTTAAACAACGTAACAATATATTGGTTATGTTTTTAAAGCAATCAATACACAAGTATTATGGTTATAGTTTATTAATGACTTGATTCTTTGGGGGGAAAAGGCACTCTAGCCAAAACCATTCCATTTGATACAATATCACACAGAATTCATAAGATTAAAATACTTGTTGATTTGGAAGATGGCACGAGGCCACCTTCACTTTAGGCTCTGGGTTGGCGAGCATGAGATAGGAAAATCTAACATTAGCATATTATCATTTAGGATGGTCAGGTCGGCGGAAATGGAGGTTATGATAGAGGGCTAGGTGGCTAGGTCTTGGATAAATGGGATGTTGAGGTCAGCTTGAAGGTTATGGTTGTAGGCATGGAAGGGAGCATTGGTTATCTTGTGGAGGATTATGGATGCGTAGTACATTGGAGGGCTTGATACTCCCCAATTCCACAGGACGAGATAGGTTGGAGTATAGTTGTGTAAATCAGTCTCTTGTTTTATATTGTTATTTTTGAATGAGTGTCCATGAAAAGTAGTTTGAATCAACGACATTTGGATGTGACGGGAGGGCCCCAAGTGAATCGCTTGTCTAGAATAAGTCCTAACTAGGTGGTATGGAACTAAACAGGAATGGTTTGGTCGAACAGCAAAGCTTGAGGGCAGGACGAGCGAGGGAGGGTGAAAATGTTATGGGATGAATTCTCAGTATTCACTTTGAATCTCCACCACCCATTAACTTGAATTTGAAGAGCTATGGTTCTAGAAAGGCTGGGTGTTTCTGCAAAGCTTGGGAAACGAGGATGGGGTCATGATTGGAAAAGAGGATGTCTGTGATCAACAAATTCATAAAGGGAAGTTCTAGGATGAGTAGCCAAATCAAACGAGTACAGAAGGAACAGGATGGGATTGAGAACCCCGCCTTGTTCCACCGCAGACATTCATGCAACTGCTAAGTTGCATTGAGGATAATTGGAGTGATTAGATTGAATTCATAAAGCTGTTACTATTGTTAGTCCTAAAAACAATTAGCCAGCCAAAAGAAAACCATTTAAATAGTGAAAAAAATGTAAAGACTACTGCTTGATGAACACCATCATTGAATTGTAAGCCACATTTCAAAGCAAATGAAGGAAGGAACTACTCTATGAAGGATGTTACTGAAGTAAAGTTATGGGGAGGTGAGGTCACACAGATTTCAATAAAACATTTTTTGATCATACTAGGTTGAATGTTGAATATAACTTGTTATATTGAATCATAATTTAATAATATTTGACTTTTCCTAGGGCTGCAGGTATTTTTCAAAATAAATTTTATTGTTAATTTATTATATGACTAATTGGTATTTTAATGTGTTATTGTATTTTTTATATTTACATATCATATTTGTTTATCAATTTTTTTTTTACTTATACTTATTATACTAGTATTATATTATAATTATAGTTTTTGAGCAGCCACAGTTATTTGTAAAATAAAATGCTTTTCTCTATGTTCTCCTGTTTAAATTATTGTGGTCAACCCCCTCCCTTCAACAACCTTATTTTAAATAAATGTTACTGATACATTTTGATTTTCAGGAGTTAGGAAACACAAACAAAATAAACCCCAAGCATTAAAATTAATAAATAATTTGTCATTAAAAGAACTGCCAAAAGTCAAAACCAGAAAGCCTCCCGACTAATAGCTACTGGTATATAAGCTTGGTGCTTTTCACTAATAATGGTGATATCAGGCCAAATGGAAGCACCATCTTTGGGACGTCTGATCACATCTTTGTGTGACATTTGGTTTGTTCCTGGCTTTAGTTGTTAGCTAAGTTATGAAAATGAATCTTCATCTTTGCTTATCAGTCCCAGAATTGATCATTCATATTTCAAACCTGTTCACCATATTGTTGAATGTCAATAATTGTAAAATTGGTTGTACATAGTAAAATTAGAAACTTGCAAAGCCATAATTTAATAATGCAGCTGAAAAACCTACTCTTTCTCCGAGTTAAAACAGCGAATAAAGCTTTATTTGTGGCTGAAATTTTACTTTGTATCTGTTCATCTTCCTTAAGTTCTTCATTGCAATGGGAACATAGGTACATAAAACGGATGATTATCATTAACAGACCCTATTAAAACAATTAGCTTGCAGCAAATGACTAGGTTTATCCCTGGCCGTGTCATAACATTATTCATTTAGCACAATCAAATCTTAGGTTATATATAATTCCAATTAATGATGTCACATGTTCCCAATAGCTTTTCATACCGTAGTTATTGCACATTCAACACTTGTAAATTGCACTAAGTTAAAATTGCTTATCGAGAATATGAAAATGCAATATGTAAATATTTTTATCATGTAATACTTCCATATATAGAAATGGTACATCAGTAAATATACAAAAATATTGCAGACAAGCAATTATTCAAAAACTTTACTGCAATAACTTTTACTCATTACAATTTAAAATACCATCATTCAACTTCCATATTCATTCGCAACTAGACTATTATCCAACCTGAAGTAATTATTGGATACTTTATGATACTCATTGGAAGAGAAATAATTTGTAAAAACCTCTTATAATCCTATACCTTTAACATTTGGACTAAATACATCAAAGGAACAAATGAAAACTATTAATACATAGTAATTCCCAAAACTAATGAAATGACAACAGAAATCGTTACATATATTAAAGATAGAAATAATTATTAACCAAGAGAAAATATACTGTAACAATCGGAAATCGAACCCGGAACCCTCCAAATAATTAATAATAGTGGGATCTAAACAACAAAAATTGACGCTAGACAGAAAGAAATGAGTCTGTTAAAGACTTACCCACAAACCTTCTGTACATAGAAGTATGCTGAATACCGAAACACTTTAATTGTTGGTCCTTTTTTCTTTAGCTTGGCGAAACACACTTATAAACTTTGATTGAACGCCATTACTTTCATGTTTGTTTGTTTTGACAAGAGGAGCACTTCTATCAAATTCCGTGGCCAACTAAATCAACCTGCAATACTACGCCCTTATTCAACATTTAATTTTTTTAATATAAAGTGGAAATTTGTAATTTCTCCCAAAATGCCAATAAAATTATTAGCTTTATTATTCTAAAAAATATTGGCATATAAACAAGTATTATTCATACAGCCAAGAGAGGATTCTTACATTTAATTTAATAATTGAGCAAGTTTAATGCCCGTGCTTTACTACGAAGAACTCTTTAAGGTCATTACAGAAAAAAAAAAATTTCTAATAAGAAATAGTAATGAAATTGTTCCATAATTATAGGGGGAAAGGAAAATAAAGAGCAATATATATTATAAACAACATGGTGAAATTTGGCTAAAGACTTCTTATTACATCACTATACTTCCATTACCACTATACTACAATTTTCATTCACCCCTCTGGTTGCATGACCACAAGGCTATCAGGAGAGCTTACCCACGAACAGGCTTCTTACAACAGTCCATGCCAAAAACAGCCAAAAAATCGCCAACAACTTGTGAAAACTCATCTTGAACTTTGTATATCGTCATTGAAAATCATACTTTGGCGGGATTGTGCAATCATTAGAATTGAAATTAGTAGTTGGATGGAAACAAACGAATGCGGGGCGTGAAAACTGCTTCTTCCTCGGCGGCTTTCAACCACTGCAAAATGAGGTCTCTTTGCTAAGACCTCTACAAAGTTATGGAAGTTTCGGATACTGTAGCAGGATTAGTGTTGCTCCAGCTTTCCGGCGGAGATTGAGAGGTGGAATTCCTGATGGATTATGCGCAAGAAGTGGATGGTAGATTTACTTCAAGGACCTAGAGACCACCCATGCAAGCTGTTGGTTCTTCCCCAATCCTGCACCCAAACTTAAGAAGAGTCATGTCAACGTTTCGCCATGTTCGTGTCTTTACATATTCGTATACCTTACATGACTGTGATTGGAAACGTAACATTTTAATTTACAATTGATGAACTGAGCATTGAAGAGTTGAACTTAGTAAATCTTACTACCATCACATAAGAGGACTTGACGCAGACTTACATAGCATGTCAAAACGTCGTCCATAAATGAATGAATTTTCATGAAACATTTTTTTCATTTCATTTATTCATTAATCATACAGATCCAATCTAAATTCACGGCTAGCTATCAACCATTATTATGAATAGTTATAATAAAGCTAAATCTTTTTGAATGAAACTTACTAACTAATTGAATTGCTACGGTATGATATAAAACTTTCAACATTCTTTATGATTATGAATAAGCAGTTTTATTTGTAACCTACCAAACATTTGTAACAAACCTGAATAATTTTTTCCTCCTATTGCATTCATTATAAGATCGGTGTAGAAAGCCATAATGTAGGTACTAATCACAGTACGCCTATATATGTATAATATATAGGTGAATATGTGCCCCTATTGCACACGGTGCTCATACAAGTAAAGTTTACATTCACAGTAAAGATCAATACAGCACTTTCACGTTTGATCTGACTCGTCTGTTTAAATGCATTTTTCCTTCAGTTCGAGGTTTTTTTTAAACTAAGGCATGTGAGCAATGCCACGGATAACAAATAACTGATGAATTATCAACATCCAAACCAACTCTTACTGTCTCTTTTACTCACTAGCAGTAAAAAAATCAAAGCGATTTGGCCGAAAACTACTGCAGGTTAATCAGATTGTTCCTTCGCTGGTGGGGAAATTCTCCCTGGTCTATGGTTTGTTATCCCATCCTGACTTGTACGTTTTTGGGGATCGGTGTATTCAGTACCCAGAAAAACCATTACTTCCGGTCAATCAACTATTAATTCAAAAAAAAAAAAGAGTGACAAAAAACAAACAATAGTTCATGAAGGCTTATTAATTGAAAACATAACCTCTTTTAAGAATATTTATAGATACAATGATGCTGAACTGTGTTCAGCATGATTGTAAATTTTGAACAAAAAGCATTCAGTGTTACTTAGTTGTGTCTTACATCCCATGGCAACATTAAATGCTTTTTTTTTTTATTCTAAGAAGTAATAGCATTGTAGTTTTAACATTCTAAGAAGTTGGTTCTAATCCATACTGGACTCGACAAAATAAAGTTTGAAAGTGGTTGGAACCCTAAGAAGAAGTCCCTTTAGCTTTTTACTTGTAAACGACTTGTATTAGGTAGCTCACATTTCGTTTTCAAAAAAACAATAACTTTGCAAATCCGACGAAGAAAAAGGTTATATTTATGCTATATAACTAGCATACCCCTATATGTTACATCTCCGAGTCGACCTTAGAATCATAATATGTCTGATGCCGGCCGGAGTAACTACTCTCCTCGGCCCTTGAACATGACGTTAGTTAAGCCATTGGAAACATTTGTAGAATGTACAATAAAATGTGGGCGGGCCCACTAGTGTTTTATCATTCATTCACAGCTCCCGACTGGCAATTCATCAAAAATTAATAAGCTACATAATAATCCACTAAAGTTGCAGTAAATTTCTAAATTAGAAGCAGTTCTCTTCTCTAATAATTACGTATCTCTTTTTCCGATGCTCACCTCAACTGTCAGATTGGAGGGTTTGACAGATCAGTTCTATTTCTTTAATTATGTTATAGTGCTCAATGATAAATTGAAACTACCTCCCTTAAAAGCGATGGATATGGTGGGTTAACTAAATCGCAAAGTAATAAAATTTGCTATATATTTAAAAGTCTGTGAGCTAGATAAAGGTTTCATTGTACAACTGCATTATAACCTTATCGAAACTGTGTTATCAGGATAACGGACATAGAAATTTCAATTACAGTCAAATTATGAATTCTAATAACTATTCTTTGTGGATTTGGGAAGATATTTAATCTTATCTAAACGTGAGGGTAGATTTGCGCAAGCGTGGATTGTTCAAGGTTTAAACATGTGTATTTTTAATGATAACAATTAATGGTTCTCAGTAAAGCAGAGGAAGGCAACATGCTCATGTCGCTTAAAGATTGGAGAAAAGCGGCAAAATCGCCTCCATCCTATCGCGTCGGGAAAAATGCTCAAAAATTACAAATTAAACTTATAGCTTTCCTAACTGGATTAAGTATGCTGTTGTTATTTTATTTTTACAGTGGTGACAGTGATGATATCAATTCGGACCACCAGTTTTCCAATGCATCAAGTAAAATGTTTCTTTGGAAATACAATAGTACATACCCTTTGTCTCAAGCTCTCCATATCGAGGATACTATTCACTTCAGGATAGGCCTTGTCTCTGACATGGACCATTCATCTAAAAGTAAATTGGAATCTAGTACTTGGATTAGTTATTATCTTCATGGGATATTGGTTTGGAACCCATCTACCAATTCTGTCACTGTGTCATTTGATAATAAAAATTACAAAACCTTAAAAACAAAATATAGCCACAATTCAAGAGGCATGGAACTGTCAGAATTAGTAACTTTTAACGGAAAATTAATAACATTTGATGATAGAACAGGACTTGTGTTTTACATTGAAGAGGATCGTGCATATCCTTGGTTGTTGTTGACAGATGGGGATGGCAGAACAGATAAAGGTAACCTTAATTCAAAGCTATAAATTAAATACTGTTTTGTTATGATTTCAGTTGTATTTATTTTGAATTAGGTTTCAAAATAGAATGGGCTACAGTTAAGGACGAACACCTGTATGTTGGTAGCATGGGTAAAGAGTGGACCTCAGCTCAAGGCGAGTTTGTTAATAATAATCCAATGTGGGTAAAAAAAATAAGTCCAACTGGTGAAGTTGTTAGTCTTGATTGGAAAGATAACTACATATTGCTTCGAAGTAAATTGAATATACATTTTCCAGGTAATCAGACATCTTAAGTTATAGAAATTTTTTTTTTTGTGTGTATTTGCGATACATTTATTTTCAGGCTATATGCTTCATGAATCTGCAACTTGGAGCGATGTTCATGAAAAGTGGTTTTTTCTACCTCGTAGGATGTCACAAGAAAAATATAATGAGGAAAAAGATGAGGAAATGGGCACTAATGTGTTACTGACGTGTGATGAAAATTTCAGAAATGTTGAGGTGAGATTTACTTAATATTGGTGTAAGTATTATTTTTTATAGGATTTCATATAAGCCTTGGGACTCCCTCTCTCCGCTCACCCTTCAGTTCACACTTTCAATTTGACACAGGACAACTATTCAATTATAAAACCACTTTATTTAGTAAATAGAACCTTTAAATTATATTAAATTGTCAAATGATTAAAGTATGTAATAGAAAACATTTATTTTAGAATTGTAATGGAAAAAAATGATGCTGAGTATAAACCAATTCCCAGGATAAATTTTTCCCATTAGATTTCTATCATTGTGCTATTATTTACTATAAGAAAGTCTAAATCATTTAATATGTAGAATCATCGATAAAAACTTAAATTCACTATTTTATATTATTCCATTATTGTAAATACATGTTTATTTAGATAAATAGATAATGTTTATATTTCACGAAATATGCATATTAAGATATAGAGGCCAGTAATCTCAGGCATTTACATAGTTTTATTTTTTAATTATTAATAGTTCACAGCCAAAAAAAAATATACTAGCTCCCATTTGGGAGGACCCGGGGTCGAATCTTGATCCTGTCTGCGTATTTTTTGCTTGTATAAGATATAACATTCTTTCAGCTTTGTTAAATTTTTATATCTTATTTATAACAATTGAAGGGACATTTACAAAAATGTACATAAAGAATAATAGTTTATATTATAACAGCTCATGTAATATGATATCAGGTTTCTGTATTGTTTTAGCGGAAAATTTTATCTATTTAAAATGTTTTATATTAACGTAATTGGGTAAAGAAATTTACATATATATATTTAAAATAATAGTTACCTCATGCAAACAATGGTTTACATTAATATAATGTTTCAATTTTCACTGTTGGGGAATGAGTTTGTTTTTTCACTATTCCATGCTCTCATACTGGCTTTTGTTTTTGCTTTATTCTCCAACATCCCTGCCTGTCTTCTCCAAATGCTTTAAAGTAACTGAACAACTGATCTAATTGAATGAATGCAAGATTCGATCTGAACTCATGGTTCATTTTTTTTTTTTTTTTTTATCTTCAAAACCTCTATTTTGATATATTTGTTAAGATTTGCAATATTTAGAATCTGCAATGAATCTATATATCTATTTACTGGAAGTGTTTTGTCAGGTGAAAGCTGAAAATTGATTGTACTTTCTCAAATGAACTCATTTGTCTCTTATCTGGCTATTTATTGGCCTCACTACCCCCACAATATACATGTATTTTTCCCAGATGTACCCCTTGGTTACCTGGTTTTATACATAAGTTTGTACTTAACAGTACATATTTTAGCGTTTCCATCTAACCAGATATCCTTTTAAAATAAAACCCAATTTGACCATAAAAATATCGCTATAACCATACTAAACTTATTCTCTCATATGAACAAGAAATATCTTTAGATTAGTTAATATTGTTATTTATTTTTGCACTAAATGATTTAATAGATCTTAAGAAAACTCCTACTTCGAGCTGTTCGTTGTGCTTGTTATAGGGTACTTGAATGTCTCACCTATGCTTACTCGTTAACCATAAAATCAAAGAGGTTTGCCAGAAAACTAACAGTTGGGTGAGTGGGTAAGTTTATATCTGCCTGAGGCATTTGCTGATTGTCAAATAATTATGCACTGACTACCAAGATTCGTGTGGGTTTCGTTGCAAGTGAATCACTGGGTCTTTCATGTTTTATTTACATATTTTTTTACTTAAAATATTTTATTGGGAGGTCCTGGGTCCAAACCCCTGATTTGTTCCTTCCTGCCTTTTTTCTATTGCTAGTAAGTATTTATTTTGTGTATTGTTAAGATGTAAGTTATTCCCTATGGTATAATTTTTTTTTTCAGAAATAACAATGGAGTTCATATTTTAATTGAATATGATTTCTCGGTACAACCTGTGATAAGGTATCTTTATTTGCTTTATTTTGTCGTGCCATGGTGTAATAGATTACATCAATTTATCTCAACAATGATGAGGCTTTTTCACTAGTACTGTTTTGAAATAGTAGCATGAATTGAAACATTAATTATAAGATGCTCTTATCAATTATTTAGTGATCTCATTAAAAAGTAAAGTTGTTTTTTTAATCATAGTGTTATTAATTTTTCTTCAAATTTTCATTTATTTTAAGTTAAAAACAGGAAAATAATCATATTAATAGTATTAGTAATAGTTGAAATGCAAAACAAAACATATAACTAAGTAAAATCATAACCCAGATTGAATTAGTCTAAAGTTAAAACACCTGTAATCATCTCACTCTCAACAATAAACTCTCCTCCATTATTACATTACGAGGTGGTCTGAAAAGTTTCCGACCTAACAAAGCTTTTATTTATTTTATTATCATCTTCATATTGAGGTCGGAAACTTTTCAGACCACCTGTGTAAGTTTTTACCAGGGATGTGAAGTTTTTTATTTTGAACATTTTTTAGGGATAAAAGTTTTATTTATTGAGAAATTTCAAATTTTTTAAATTGTTATTTGTCAAAATTGAGTTGGAAAATTTTTTAATTAAAAAAAAGAAAAAAGCTTACTAACAAGGGGAGGCTATTATGGATGTGGGACTTGCAACAATATGAACCGACAGACTTGTTGAACACTTCAGGATTTCTGGATTTAAAAAACAATAGTCATTTTTTTTTAATTTTGTTGACTTAATTTTGAGTTATTCAATTTTTATTGTTTGTTAATCTGATTATTTATAGATTGTCTTTTCACAGGTGAAACATATAGGCAAAGCTATTTCAACACATGGGTACTCAAGCTTTAAATTCATACCTGGTACAAAGCATGAAGTAATTGTGGCTTTAAAAACTGAAGAATATCATGGAAAAACTGCCACTTATATAACTGCGTTTAATATTTATGGTAATATACTTCTCGGTGAAACAAAAATAGATGACATAAAATATGAAGGTTTTGAATTTATTTAGTATTAGTAATTATCAAATGCTCTGTTCTTTACCAAATGAAATGAAATATTTTGTAAATATTTATCTGCATATTTAGATTTTATACATACTTACAAAGTTCCATGTCTGTGATACAATTAATTTTGTTATGTTCCTTTGGCAATAAACTGGTGTTATATGTATATAAAACTGGCAATACATTGGGGATGTTATTATTCATGTTGAATGGTACATACTAAAGTAAAAATAATATAAAATATTTCAGTATTTGAGTATACTTATTTTTTGTGATCCTCTAAACTTAAGAAAAGCAATACGATCCCGATTTTTCATGGACCTTGAGTTCTTACTTTATTATTTTGTAAAACACTAACCATTGTGGTATGTACTATTGGACAATTTTAAAATGTGATATAATGGTTAAGACCAATAAACAGATGGTATTATTTTATATTTAGTTGATTTATTTATTTTGAACTAGCAATTCCCTAATGAAAGAACTATGTGTATACATATGTATAAAAATATAAGTTATCGTTTCTTGGCGTCAGAAGATAAAAGAAAAAAGAATAAAGAGCAAAGAAATTAACAACGCACAATGGTTCGGTTTTAACTGACTTTATTTTACTTCCGATCTTCTATTTATATTTACAGGCTTTGTTTACATTCCTTACTTTGGACATTCCCCATAAACCTATAACATTAGACATCATGTATGTATTAAAAATACAGTAAAAGAAAAGTAAGACCTTGATAAGTACACAACAAACAAAGAAAATAGGACAAATTTTTCTCCTAGTATATACAAAATTACAACATAAAAAAAAAAAAAATGTCTCATCACTAATATGCTGACTGCACATAACCAAAATTCACAGGACACACACAAAACTAGGTCCTAACGACGGGTCACCCCTGCTCCCCCCTCAGGAACCTTCAACTGTTCAATATGAACGGTCCTCTCTTTGATCAGGGGGGTTACACTTTCAACATTCTGTTCACGAATGGCGATAACCCGGATAGGGCCCTCTTACCCCACTAATTATTTTTTCCTATCCACGAGCTTCTCCCGAACGGACGCCCACTGCTTCCCCGATGCGATCTGATTATTAACCACGCGTGCCGTGAGTTCTTCGTCGACTACTGTACTCCGGCTATCCCGCCGCCGTCCTCGAAGTCCAAAAAGGTTCTCGTTAGGTAAAAAACCGGTAGCAGAGTGTATAGAATGGTTATATGCGAGGACTGCCTTTTCCATCATCACGTCCGGATCGAGCCCCTTTTCGTCCTGATAGATTCGAAGGTGGTCGCTCAGCGTAGTGTGCAAATGCTCGACGTTTCCACGACTCTTCGGGTGTCCTGCCAACGGATCTCCAAGACTGCCACCTCGGCGTTGTCAAACTGTCGTCCACCGTCGGAAGCGATCGGGTCCGGTACACCGTGAAATTGGCACCATGATCGGAGGGTCCGTAGCACCGCCCTCGCCGATCGATCAACTGTGCCATCGCCGTTTTACTGAACCTACCCCCGCCAGGTGAACGTATCCATCTGCAAATCTGCCAGTGGTACGTCCGCTGTAGAGGTTTCCTCTTGTATCGCTCAGGGGGGTTGTCGATCGTATTTCGTTGTGAGGCATGTGTCTCACGTACCAATGACGCTCGTGATTGTGTCCTTCATGCCCCATCAAAAATATCTACGCTTCAGTACTTGCAGGGTTGCCTTGATTCCACGGTGGTTTGTCTTGCCTTGGTGAAATGCAAGGGTCACCTCCCTCTAATGCGTCTCCTTTTTATGTCCGAGGGCCTATCTCCCGCTGAATTACTAACTCCTGGTACATCGTCGGCCGTAGTCTCCTCCCGTACACCTTCTCGGCCGGGTGACCATTCTTGGACAAATTGACAGATGTCGCGTGATGATCCCGCAATCTCGTCTTCGATCGGAAAGGCTAACAGGCTCCATCTTTTCCATCTCGGGGGTAATAATTCTTTCTGTCCTTTCTTGAGTTGATTATTAATGGGCACTCCGCCATTTCTGAGACAAATTGTCGATAATAATTTAAGGATCCGAGTAGACACCGGATTCCTATAACGTCCTTCGGGACAGTCAGCCGTTAGATTGCCTCGATCTTACTGCGATCGGGTTGCACTACCTCTCTGGAGATTACATGACCTAAGAATCTCACTTGCTCCTCTCCTAAGGGCGACTTCTCAGCCGACAGTTTCAGCCCGATTTATTTAATTCTTTTGGACACATTCCTTAAATGTTCTTCTTCGTTGCTGCTGAAGATCAGCAGGTCATCCATGTAAATCTGGCAAAAGGACTCCTCAATCCCTCTCAAAAACTAATATCTGATATGTCGTCGCAGTGCCTGAGGGTACTTCCTCTATTTTATGTACGTCACGCGCTCCTGTTTAAGCGTGATCTAATGTACCGTCTCCCCTGTTACTCCCAGTTTGTCCCCCTCCTTGAAAAATATATTGGCGTCCTAATCGACTTCCTCCAGATCTCCCCCCGGTTGATCGCACCGATTCTCTCATTACTCTCATTAGCATCTTACTCTTCCCATGAGGTCGCACCCTATTATACCCTCGTATTCTCGCGGCATCTTCCCTACTATGTGTATTCTAAAATGTTCCTCTTCATCCGTCCACCTATCCGACCCCATCACCATCTCGCCTTTTATTTCGCACGGTCCTCCCAGGGTGCATGGTTGATCCGTGGTGCCCCCTCGTTGGTACATATTCTATCCGCTACCTTCCTGCTGAGGATTGTGCTGGAACTCCCCGTGTCTACCAGACACCTCACTCCTCTCACCACTAAAATAATGGGTATACCACCGTAATTCCCTCTCACACTGTAATTTCTTAACGTGCGGTCACCCCTCTGCCATCCCGCTCCTCAGGCCACCGTTTGCCTTATCCTTCCCGTTTCCGCACCCTGCCGTCTGCTCCTTCTGTGGTCCCTGCTGCCCTCTCCTCCATAGTCCTCTGCTGCTCCCGGGTTCGTCTTCTTCTTCCTCCGTTTTCAAACGATTTCGAGGGGGCCTTGGTTCTCCCCCACACCCTCTGGGCGTTAACCTCCATCGGTTCTGGTCTATATCTCTCCACTCACCGATACATGTATGGACACTGTCTAGCGATGTGTCCCTCCATCCCACATTCGAAATATTTTGTACGCGGGTATTGCACCACTAGTTGTCCAATTCTTCCACACCCGTGACTAAAATGGTTCAACTCGCCAAGTTCTACAGGAAATTTTTCCAGGTCCTGCGATGTCGCTGCCCACGCCTTCATCTATGCCAGGTAATTTGTTTGAGCTTCGGCCAGTGTTTCCCTTGGTAACTGCGGAACTTCGAAAGCTGCCGGCCGCAATTCCACCATTTCAATCTGTAAATTTTATGCGAAAAAAAACTCGTTCGCACGTCGTTACCAGCCTCTTACCCTGTCCTACCTGCCTGTTACCCGCGTTTACAGAGATATTGAGTCTCCCCAATCTCTGGTTACAGGCTGCTACCTTGGCGCTCATGCTGCTACTGTACACCACGATTGACTTTATTTTACTTCTGATCCTCTATTTATAATTACAGGCTTTGTTTATATGAGGCTACATGGTATTAGGTCTAACATTGCCGTACCACGAACCATAACTTATATATATAAGTTAACTATCGTCAAAGAAAGACTTGAAAAAAAAAGAAGGAAAAGGTTGAATGAAAGCACAAGATTGAAAGTTGTCATAAGACTGTTTATTGAGTTTTTTTTAATTTTCAAAACCCTTTTATTCAATAACATTTTTACAAATTATGATCAAAATTCAATGAACAATATTTACGATGTTCTCCTCGTGCTGCATGCGCAGAAGCATTGGAAGGAGGTAATATTTACTAAAACAAATTTTCTATTTGAAGTTAAAATTACAATACAATGTGTACAGGGCTAGGTGATGTGTTTATTGATCGTTCTTAATACTCTATATATTCATTCGGGATGTTTACATCCGGATAACTTGGAGATTAAGGCTGGATTCCAACGATTCCCGGACCTTAACTGGCCTCCTTTCCATTTATTTTTTTTGACCAAATATTTATAAAGCATTCCGTTGTCAATCAGCTAATATTTTTCTGTCCACAAGTAATCAGCAGAGCCCCAATTTAAAGGATTTATCTGTTTTCTTGTGTTCAAGAGAAACCAAATTTCTCTATGGATCTACGGAAATTTTAAATTCTGTTACATCTTTTTTACAATTTTGTACTAAAGCAGATATAATCTCAGTTTTTCCATCTAAGTTTGAGTTTAGTTTGTTAAAAAATATCCTATCACCAGCAGAACTCATGTAGTGCTCAGAGTTGTTAAAACGATATGGGAAAACTTATGAAATAAATAAAATTACTTCCAGTTTAAAGAAAGTTTACATTAAAACGCCATCCAGAGTTGCTGAATTTAAAATTAAAAATCCATATCTAGCTTTACGCCTAGAGCCTATAATAACATGTAGGGGAAGTTTGGTGAAGGCAGCGCTGTACTATGCAGAAAATTTTGACAAAATAAAACATACAGTGTGCTCTGGAAGATAATTCAGACATCATCAAAAATACTATTATAAGCTTCTTTAAGGAGAAAACTATTTATGCAGGATTTACTTTTACATTGGACAACTTCTCATCTACCTGCTGTGATTGCCAAACTAGAAGAGAAGGAATCACCTCTTTTGGAGTCAAATAAGGTAATAGAAAATACCGCTGTTTAATTTTCTCCTGTCCAACTCACAGAATACTTGGAACAATTATGAGCTACTCTGCAAATTATTAAAACAGTTGTTGCTGCTAACTGGAGATTCCATCTTTTTGGGTGAAGAGGGTACTTTTTCACCACATGAGGTAGTCTCACTTTTACTCACCCCAATAAAAACAGTAGATGTCAAACATTAATTCAGCAGCCACAAGATTAAGTGGAGATTTATACCAGACAAACTGGAGCAATATATAATTAAATCTCTTAAAAAATTTGTTATTAATTATTATTAGAATTTTTGTCAATATTATGTGATAATGTTCCTATTTAATTTTACATTGTATTTTGTAGTTTATATTGTAATAGCTTTTTACTAGATTGTTAATGATATTTTTTAAGATCTAAAAATGAAATTTTACAATTTATGATGAATTTATACCTTAGGAAATAAAGAAATGCGAGCCCTAATAATCACTAATTCCCCAAGCTTGGGCCAGAGCTGGTGATTGACAAATTAGTGAAGAAATGTGAGTGGAACAGATAACCTTCTTCTGTTTGTCATATAAAAAAAAAACTTATATTGATTTTTTAGAAAAATGTAAACTGTTAATATTTATTATTACTATAAAGAAATAGATAATCAATCTAAGAAGACTAAATGCAGAGTATAATACATTCTTCATAACTTCACTGGGCTATATTGTCATGGACTGTTGAGTGACAAATTGCATTTTTGTAAACCCATTATTTTGTAACACATGGGCACTAGGTTACTCCAAGTCAATTCCCTGCAAAAATAAACTCTCATAACTGAAATTCAGCAGCCAACTATGAATTTATTCAATTGGAAGAATAATAATTTAATAGAAAGACAAATATTTTAAAATATTCTGTTCTCACATGAATTTAATGAGGCAAAAAACTTCTATCTTGAATGATGAATGATTTCTTAGTAAATGTATTTATAAGCTTTAGAGTTCTTTATGAGGAAGTTTACATTTTATTTTCTAAAATAAAAATAATATTAGGGCAAAGTAAAAAATTAAACTGAAATGTGATTAATTCCACATTTTATGGTATTCAAAACTTGTGCGTGTCTGGCAGTGCAGCGAATGGATCAGCCTTTATTTTGTTTACACACCAGCCAAGTACATACATCAATAAGACCGTGCCACTTGATTGAAAACTAGCTCTTCTGCCTTTATTTGGAACACATGAAAACACTGTAAAAACAATAAAAAATGTAGGGGGATAACTTGCTTGGCGAAATATTTATCCATGAAAAATAGACATTTTTATTACAATTTAAACATAGCATAATTTCTTTGAACTGATAGTACATCCAGGGTGAACAGCTAATATCAGATTGTTTTATTGTAATCAGTAACTTGTTTTATTAATTAATTTGTCAGCTGTCAAAAAAGTTTTCTTACTCATTTTTAGCAGATGTTCCTGTCTCTAGTTACTAAGAAAATATAAGTGAAAGAATTATTCAATAAGTGATTACTTCAATGTTCTATCATTCCAGTTAAGTATCAAGTGGTGACCCCTATGGGTTATGGACTATGCCATTTTTTGGTAAGGATCACATGATTATGTCTATTTATTAATTTTTACACATGATTTTGATTGCTTTTTTTTTGTTTGCACCTTCAGAATTTCAAAAGTAGACCTTCCTTAAAATTCTTCATAAGTTGTTATTAATTGAAATATAATTATTACTTGGAGCTACTTATCCCCACTAACCCTTGAATAAAATAACACTAATTTAAGCAGTAAAAAATCATTGTGCAGTGTTTCTTTAGTTGAAGTTGTCACAAAGCTAAAGGATGATGTGTTTATTTTTGTTTGAACTCTTAACTTATAGTATTAGACATCTTGATTTCAGCTTATCCCTTTGTTTTTTTTCAAGTGCCTTTCAATTATTGTACCATTGCAATGTCTTTGGTCCAGTTTCTCTCTACCAATAACCCATCTGCCCTAGCAATTCAAATCATTAGATCCCATTAAATCCTGACACTAAAAGATTGTTGCTGATATGCTTCAAATTTCTTCTTATAGCTTCCACATCATAAATGGACCTTCTTATTCACCATTCATGTTATTTAATTTTACAATTATGAGCAAATCTATACTTTCTAACAGAATTTAATGTGGTATTACTTCTTTTTATGTTCACAACTCATAAATAAGGTAGGTTTATTTAAGTTTAACCCCCTTACATGCTTGAATCAGGAGTGCTTTATTTACAGGGTATCATCATTTCTAACCAGAGTGGAAATGTTGGATTTGCTCTATGAGGCTTAAAAAAAAAAAATATTATTTGCTATTCTATGTGAGAACTGGCATTCCTGTTGGCTATAGTTCCCAAGGCCTCCAGGCTCTAATAGAATAATGTTTTATTATTCTGGAATTTTATAAAACTGTACATTACAGTGTTAGTCCGGCCCACATAACCTCTCGATTATCCCATACCCTGTATTCTAAAGTTATCATCCCCCAAACCTGGATCCTTTTTATCTCATATTTCATGGATTATTCATCCTATCTCCACCATGGTAAGGGGCAGCAGTCTTACCAGTAGTGACGTGAAGCCAAAAGTGCTAATGACTCATTCACATCCTTGTGAACACACCCTGAAGCCAGAGAAGTCAAGCCAAAAGGCAGGGATAGGGTATTTTTGGGAATAGGGACCCCACTGGTATCTAGCATAGGTTTGGTTATTTTGCCACCTTTGACCTTTCCTTTAATTTTTTTATCTATACTTATGTTTACTTTGACCCCTCTTAGTGAACCTTGGCACCTGATAATACATCATGCCGTTATTTGATTTAGCTGCTGAAGTAGATACAGAGGAAAAAGCTGTTTTGTTTCTTCAATCTAAGGGGGTATTGCATACTGAAAAAATGTGTTCTAATGGCCATCAAATGAAACTTTATCTAGGCGAAAAGGATAGATGGAGGTGCAATGTGAGAGGCTGCAAAGAATCCTTTGAATTGAGAAAAGGAACATTTTTGGAAAATACTAATTTGTTATTTTGCTATACTGCTGGACAAAAGAATATACATATAGTAAATTCAAGAGGAACTAGGATTAGCAACCGATACTATTACAGATTGGAAAAATATGTTTTGAGAAGTTTGCGCAGATCATTTATTAAAAAATTTCAGAAAGATCGGAGGACCTAGGAAAATATTTGAGATAAACGAATTGAGTTTTTCTCAGCACAAAAATCACCTTGTTATCCTAATCAATTTATCCTAACTTTGGAGGTGTTTGTCGGGAAGACCGTATATTGGAAACACTACTGAAAACAATATCAGAATGTATTCACCCCTGTACAACCATTATATCTGGCATGTGGGCATCCTACACCCACATTATTATCATACCAGGAATGAATTACCAGCATTGTACTGTGAATCGTTAACAAAAGTTTGTAGATCCCACCACAGGTAGTCATACTCAACAAATTGAATCGTTTCGGGCACAAGCAAAGGCAAAGGACAAAAAAGAACATGGTACAAGAAGAAGTTTAATATTGACTCATATGTGTGTGAATTTTTATGGTGCAACAGAAATAGCGGTAATGATTTGTTCGATGTCATGTAAATGTCAATAAATGACATTGTAAATTTTTGGCCATCAGAATAAATATGTTCAAACACTGAAACATCTTTTACTAAACACTTTCTCCAGACCTTTTATTTACAGATAATAGATTAGAGAAATGATTAAAAACAATCAGGGGTCCCTATTCCCAAAAAGACCCCAGGGGTACACCTGGTACCATGCCTTTTACCAGTAAATATGAACTCATGCTTTTCTTTATTTTGGCTACTACATCATCGCCATGGTAGATGTCTGAAATGTTGTGTGCCATCCCTATTCGATAAGGAGAAAAGGTAAAAAAAAAAAATGAAACAGTATTAATCTATGAACTTAAAAAAATAAAATAAAAATAGAAGGTGCTTTAGAATTGAAAAAATAAATAAGATAAATACATTTAAAGGAAGATAAGAACAGATAATATATAATAAAATGACATATTATTAATCAGGACCTCATAACCTTTAATTGGACGTACTTGCAAGCATAACTTATAATAAAATAAACTTATCATGATAAATGGTCAAGCATAACCATACCTTGGTTGAAAACTATTTGAAAAATCAATATATTTATTTTTTACAAGCAAATATTTTATTGTTCCTCTACTCTTCATTACTGTTCATAAATTTTATTTTATTTGCATTATTGAAGTATCAATTAATTTTTCATGCAAAATACCATATCTCTATCTGAAAATGGGATTGTAATGCACTATTTATGGCAGCTTAAATGACTACGTAGTTATAGTTCAACTTAGAGCTAACAAATTACAAAACCATTAAGAACGTATTTTTTATTGCCTACTTCCAGCCATCTGGAAAATATTTCAATTTTTGTCGTAAACCCTTAATTTTTTACATGTGAGGCTACCTCACCTAAATACTCTGGCACGATTATTTCACCACTAGGCCAATCATTGCGATTTTGTTACGGTAAATTCTTAGTCTTCCTCTTTATGCTTGCCAAACAGTTTTGGAGATGTGGAAGTGGGTGTCATGCAGATTATATATGTCTGAGGCTTGATTTATGCTCGAGCCTACTCCAATCTTTCAAGGTAAGCACAACATGCTGTTCAGTATCCTCATCCCAGCTTGAATCATCTCACCACTTATAGGTGTATAGCCTGCTTTGAAATCACCTATGTCTGGTGAGAACCTGGTTGCTCCAGTAGTTTGGGAAGACTCATCTCAGCCTCAGCCGGTCTTAGACTGACGGGAAATATTTTCTGAGGGTTCCTCCCAGGGGTGTGCTGGTCAACCTAATCACCTGTTCTTTCAATAGGTTCTTCGGCCATGACTGGAGGAAATATTTCAGAATCTACATCACACCCTAGTATAGTGTCCTTCATCACTCTGCAAATCTATTAGTCAGCAACTCTTTCTTCTTAGTTAGGCGATGTGAGGGGTGATATTTATCCTCCTGCCAATTCTGATACCAAGGTAAGTCAGGTCTGTGCCCACCTCAATTATCGTATCTCTCAATTTCAGGCCAGTCAAGCGAACTCTATCCATTTTGCCCCAGATCGGTAATGCAGCCATCTTATTCACAACCATGGTCATTTTTCTGCTTTAGTACCATTCCTCGTCCAATTTGGCACGTCTCATGGCTTTTCTGTTTAGCTCTGCACTGCTTTCAACTAGATTATGACTGATAGTTCCTCCACTTATGCTAAACCAGGAATATCCTCTTTCTCTAAAGATACCTGGTATAAATGACTATTAAACACCTGTTGACTGTTAGATCCATTAAATATCATTTTTCACAAGAGCTGAAGAAATGAGCCCTGAGGGTAAACCTGCTGGTACCTAATCGTAGGTACAAAAACTATTATTCTGTACCTGTTTGAAATTAGAGCCTCTTTTCTTTGGGCTTAACCTTACTTTTTTTGCAAATCCCACAGTCTCATCTGTAACAAGCATTTCACCATCCATTGCAACTTCTCTAACATAGTTTTAACATTTAATTTTTTTATACATATCTTTTATTTTATTACCTCATTAAATAATTTCCATTATTTTTAGGCATTGTGCTTTACGTCTAATAATTTGTTGTCAACATGTGAACAGTTTGTATTACAAGGGAAATTACATAAATTCATATCTTGACCCCAGAGGGAAGCCTATTGACTCAACAATTAACAAACATACAAGCATAAGCCTGATACAGTATTATTGGGACCTTTTTCACCCATATTATAAATATCGACAAAGAGCCTACTTTAAATTTCCAATTATGGAAAAAATGGATTCTCATTATTTAAATGCACAGTTATCGGAACAAAAAAAAAAATGTGAACCCGATCTTCAAAATGTTAGAAGCAGGGACCAAGTCCCCTCATTACAAACAAGTTACTTATATTTGCCATCTTCCAGGTGTCTATTTAATCCTTTTTTTCTTAAAATGCAACATTCCGAGGGAGATAGGTGTTCATACATCAGAAATGGTGGGAAAATTGATCCTACTATAATGGGAAACCAATATTTTTCCAATAATAGCATAAAGAAGAAAAGGATTTCATCAGTTCCAAATAATTACATAATGGAAAGTAATGTACATAAAGCTAACAAAAAAATATCTCCCAAAACTAAGTTTGGAGAGAGGCTAATTATGCCATCAAAAATTGTAATCAGTAATTTGAACTCATGGGATAGTATAAAAAAAAATGAAATACAAAGTCATAATCTTTCTTTATCCATGATTTATAACATACCATTAATGAAAGTTGCAGACACAACCAAAAACACAAACCATAATAAAAAGAGTACTGACTATCCATTTTCAGGGAATGGAATTGAAAAAGCCACTTATGTTATATCAATACCAAAGAAAAACCAGTTTGGTTTTCACTGTAGAAGGAACTTTGTTCAAAAGAGTGTTTTAAAATCAAAAAATAATATAAGTTTAGCCAAGCCTACTGTGAAAAGATGCACAGAAGACTACCAAAGTGAGATTAAAAGTTATCAAACCAAAAAAGATATGTTGGTTGAAAAGAAAACTCATGTTACAGTCATGAAAACGGCCGTATTTAGGGATGGTATAAGCTGCAGTTTTGATAAAGCATCATCATTTAAGTTAAGAAGAGAAAGTACTTCAACCCCAATAATTTTTAGATTTGATGATTATTTTTGCGAATGTCAAGAATGTAAAAGAGAAACATATCCAACAAATAAACCAAAGCAAGTAAAAAATAAGATGAAGAAGAATAAAACAAAAGAGAGATCAAAATTTATTAAAGGTAAAATTCCCCAAGAAAATAAAAACTTGTTAGCCCAGAAACAGAACTACATTCAAAATGATATTAATACTTTTCATGATTCAAATGTAGAATTAATTCCAGATAATAATTTCCAATATAGAACCGATCCAACTACCATGAACATTACTGAAAAAAGTAAAATATTAGACGAAGAAATATCTGAGCTTCCTCATGAAATCAGATGTACCTTATTTTATAAGAATATAAGTTCAATTGATAATTCCAGATTTAAAAGAAGGACTTTCAAATATAGAGGAAAAAAGAAAAGAAAACGAGCATTTGTATCAATGGAGACTTCCAATTATGATCAAAATAAACAAAAATTGAGTAGCTTCAGAATTCCAAGTCGTTCAAATTTGAAAAAAAAATATCCACAAAGTAAAAAAATATATAAATACAAAACAAATCAATTTCATATAAATGCAGAAAAGATACAATACACAAGCTATACAAATATACCACATACTTACCACAGTTCAAAAATGTGCTTTAAGAAAATAAATGGTAAAAGAGAATTTGTAGTTGACTATAAAGATGATATTAATTACACAAATTATTGTGAAGACTTTACTGAAATAATGACAACTTTAATGATCAATTCAGAAACTTCTGAGACAAAATCAATCATGGTAACTACCAGTCAAGAATCACAAGGCATATCGACAGAAGAAATTATAACAACTGAACCAATGACTGATGAATCAACAGCAATTGCAGAAACCACTGGTGAATCAAAGGCAGTTATAGAAGGAACCGGTAATTCAACAACAATTTCAGAAGGACCTAATGAATCAACAATTGAAGAAGCTACAGATGAATCAGTGGTTCCAGAAACTTCTGAAGTTTCAACAACAATAGCACATAAAACGTTAGTACCTGATACAGGAAACCCTGCTAAATTCCTCTGTGAAGAACAATACAAAGTAGAGTGTGTATGCCATATCACTGCAGTTATTACTGAATTCAATAGCATGATCATTAATAATGATAACCAAAAACTTCTTCTTGAGCAATTGAAATCGTATAATTGCAGCAATTACAAACCAATGAAAGTTAATTATAAAATCTCCCCAGAATCAAAACCAAGACTTATTTCAAATAAGCACAAAGAACTGCTAGTTGATGACAATAATGGACCTAAAGAAATCATAGCTGAAACATTTCAAGAGCTGATGTTGCGTGGGATACCTAATGAAGGTAATTAATGCTTTCCATTTCCAATCTATTTTATGCTGGCTCTTAGTTTAAATTGAGCTATTTATATTAAAATATCTATGTCAAAACTTTCAACTATTAATTTTTTTAATTTACAGGGGTAGATTTTTATGTATTCTCAAGTACTAATGTAGAGATTCCGTGTTTTATAAACAGTGATGTCCAACTATCACCCAACACCCAAGATTCGGCTACTTATGTTTGGAGACAGGGGGATAATAAAGTAATTACAGGTAATGCCATTATCCCTTCACTGCAATTAATTAATAACTACAAAATAATGTCACTGTAATATCAACATTATTGGATCAATCAACATTTTTCATTTATCAGACACTTTTATAATACTATAAAAAAAACTTTTATTTTTAGTGGATATTAAATGTTTTAATTGTTATTTCCTAGCAGTACTTAACTCATATTACTGGAGTATTCTGTAAAATAAATTTACTCCAATAAAAACAAATGTATTTTTTAAATGAGTGAGTCAAGTTTTGAAATTGATGTAATTCAGCGTCATTGATAAAAAGGGTGTAACATGATCGACGTTGCCTATGAATTATGTGATGTAGAATATGTTAATTCAGTGTCAATAGTACTGCTTGAATATGGGTTGCATAATCTGTAATTACAGGGCAACAACACTTCTACGAGGTAACTGGTGGTCGAAATAGCAGGAGCCCTCTTGGCTCTTCAAGGGTTTTAAGTGCAATTTTATTTAATCCAAAAAAACAACTTTAACACCCATCAATACATCCTTCTTTATTAACTCATAATATGGTAATAATTTCATGAAAAAAAAAGTCTTATATTTCATTGAAAAAGTACGGATTTGTTCAAGGTGGTCGTGTAACCGAAGATTTGAATCACAGAGGAATGCTAAAAATAGTTGAAGCAACATTGGCTGATTCTGATAATTATACATGCACTGTAAATTACACAAATCCTGACAAAGAACAAGTGATAAGCAATTCCTTTGTCCATTCTGTCATGAGTAAGATAAATAAATATTATTGTTTGTATGATAAAAATAAAGGGTAACTGTTTAGTAGTTTTTAAAAATGGTGTATAAGTTCCTGCAAATTAGTTCCTCGACAACTTTTCGATTGACATAAATATGCTTGAGGGTAAATAGAAATTAAGGTGGACTGGTAATGAGGGAGACCTAGAAATGTTGAGGTCCCGACCCAACAGTATTTTGATACTGAACAGTATATTTGTACCTAATATGACAATAAATGTCAATTTCTTAGGTAATGGAGAAAAAGGAAAAAAAAATTAAGTCACGATTTTTTCATTATTTTATGTAAGGTATTAAATTTGGTGGAAACCTAACAATAAATTAGAATGAGGGGGAGGGGAAATAAAATCTTGATTTTGTCGTTCACAAACTTTTTTTAATGTTTCCTGAAGGGATAAACAATATTCATGCTAGTCAGGAATTTACTAGGGAGTAATGTAATCAATGTGGGGAGGGGGATGGTAAAATGTTGTCATAGCAATTCCTCTTCCTCTTCGAGTGGTGTAACTTACATCTATTATAGTACTAAATTTTATGTTGAATATCTACACCAGCTTAGATGCATTTGCAGATCAGATTATAAAATATGTTATTATTACTGTTTATTTTACTCACGGTATAAAACCCGCTATTATTAATAATCCCACCCAAAGGAAAAATATACAGGCAGGTTTGCTACTCGAACCCTCCAGTATATTTTTTCTTTAGCTAGTAATTATTAATACGTTATTATTAGTGTACTTTTAAACATTAATACATTTTCAATATTTTACAGTTGTAACAATTCCTAAATTTGCTCTTCATACGCTTTTACATTATAATGCTAAAGTAAAGTGTGACCAAGAAACATTAGAAATGTTTGATTTATACCTCCCCCAGCAAATTGAAGAACTAATTTGTTATATAGAAACAGATAAGAGGAAAATTTGTACTGTTGAAATACATAATCCTATGTGCCTTCCAAAAAATTTTGAGGTAAGCTAAAATGATAAATATCATAGTTTGTAATAAGATATAATAGGATATCGAACAATATTTTGAAATGACTAAAGTTGGCCTATAAGTTATTGAAGGAATTCTAGTGTGTGGCATTGACAATTATAATTTTTTAAATCCAAATGAGGAAGTTATCAAGTAGATTCTCTGTTTTAATATTTTTCCTAACCACAAATTTTGATACTTAATAATAAATAGATAGGACTGTTTGGTATGGCTTTTGATAACAGTTCTTGCTGGTAACCCCATCTGCTGGCTGATGCTCTAAAATTAAAAAAATATTAACTAAATTGATCTTCATATTGGATTCAAATTACTATTTTATTATTAAAATTTCACATATCTTAGAAAAAATGATCGTTCAAAATACTATTACAATATTTATGTATTAAAATATTAGTAGAAAGGCAGGATTATTACCACGATATGCTATTATGAATTACTTTATCTGTTATTTTGTTCTAAAAGGTAAAAAATGAGGGTCCAAAATCAACATGGAAGCTTCAAAACGTATGGATGAGGCAAGATATTCATGGTCCACAGGTATTTCATTTATTACTAGTCATTACCAACTAAATACATGTGTACTGTATCTGTATAATACATTTGTGCATGTATGTCTGTATGTTCCTCAAACAAATCCATACCATGCACAACCTAAATTCATCATACTTCATTCCAACAGCCTTGTATATCAAAATACCTTTTCCCAAAGAATATACTCTAATGATGTCAAATTGCCTGCTGGAATTAATCAAAATGAAATATTCATTTTCTAACACAAATAATAATTCTTACCCCCAAAAAAAATGATTTAATAAATTTTGAGACAAATTTGGATTTCAAATTGTATAAATATTAAATTATGTGTGATTTGTATAATCTGGTATGTTATATTTCTACTGCGGACCGGAAAATATTTTAAAACATGATATACTCATTTTCATACATAAGTAGTGTAAGTAGTAGTCATTTTTCATTTCTTTGCAGCAAATGAAATTTTTGTTTTTAATAACGTCTAAATAATTCAATTGTAGAAAAATGAAGACAATAGAATGGAAATGTCTCTTAACTTTGAACTGGACTTGGCAGACATCAGTGAAACTATACCATCAGCTGCTAACAGGACGCGGTGTGGACCATTTTGTCAGCTTAAAATAGTACTTAAATTGATAGAAATTTTACAAGAGTCATTCACTCTTGCTTTAGCAAATGAAGGTATAAAATTTAATAATTGGTGTTGTAAATTTGCTATCTTAATTTTTGGTTTATAGTTTGTATTACTACTAGATTAGTTGTATAATGACCAATAGCAGCTTCTGTTTCTTTACATCTTTAACTGAATGTTCAATATATTATTTTGACATTTTTCATGAACCTTGCTACTTATTGGTGTCATCTGTTGACACTGAATGGTGCATTATTTAGGTAGAAGGAAGATGGAAGAAAATGCATACGTATTGGTGCTGTTTTTGGCTTTTTCCACTTCTAAAGGGGCTAAAACTAGTTTCTTCTTCCGCTTTTCTTCTCATTGCTCTTTTCTCTATATTATTTTTGTTATTCAGCATCAAATTTTTGAATAGATTACACTTACTCTTCTGCTGGAATCTGGAATGAGTGGATTCTCATTATTTTTTATGGTATAGTTATATGGTTATATAGTTATAGTTAGATGGTATATATATATATATATGGGAAGATACAAAAAGCCCCTTGGAAGGCAATTGTGAAAACTGTGTTCAAACCACAGCACCTCAGCAACTGTCCTGACAAAGTGAAGGTGTTGGCATTCAAGAAGAGGGTGGAACGACGAATGGTGAGAAACTATGAAAACCTGGAAGATAATACAGACTTTTGGTACTCAATAAGAAAGACTTTAAATTTTTAACAATTAAAGGCTATGGTGTCATAAAAATCCATGGCATGGCATTTCATGAAGAGATATGGGTTATTGCTGTATTTGGCAGAAAGTTATGAAAAGCTAGAGGGGATTGGTGCTATACTATTATCTCTCAGTCTTTACATAAATTTTCTAAATTGGCTCATAATTCAAGTCAATAGATTTTCCTTCATGGGTGAACCCTAATAAAAGTTATCACACTCAGAAAACAATCTTTTAATGAACCTGAAGTCAGAAGTTAGGCAATCTATACAACAGAGACAGCTGATGCCATAAGAGAAACAGAAATGTTTATCTTTAATATTTATTGGACTATGTAAATGGAACCAAGGAAATCACAAGGAGCCCTGACAAGGCAGAGGGGTTATTCAGGCAGTGGGGAAATGTAGGCCCGAAATCCTCTTTAAGGAGGTCATCTCTGCTCTTTGAGGGAGTAAGTGTAATTTGGTCCAAATTATGGCACTGACAACAAGAAAAATATGGAGAAAAAATAATTGTCAAGAAGAGCTACAGGAAGAATTGTGGATAAATTCCTGAAACGCTAATATTAACCATTTTAGATTATATCGTAGTATTATTCAGATAATATCCCAAAACTCTGAGCTGAAAAGAACATCAGGTGAAACTGAGAACCAATCCAAGCAACACTTGCTTGTTTGCATTTGCAGCAACCCTTTGTTACATCAGACAAGCAAATTGTTATCATTTTTGACTGCATTAGTATCCAACTTCATCAATAAAATAAATTACCATCTGTTGGTATGTAATGTAAATTATGTGGTCCCTCTATAGCACACAATAATAACATTATAAGTTATAAAACAATAGAAAAGAACTTAATTACAAACATTATAGGCTTCAGGCCAGATTATTGCCATTTCAAACTAAACAACATTTCACAAGGCTAAAAAGCCACTCATAAAAAAAAGAGCTTTAAATTCTTCCGTTTGATTAATCAAAATGAACAATAATTTATTTCACAAAATTACTTTAATCTTAATCAGTATAATTTTAGTTATGGCTGGGACCTTAATTATCTTATATTGTAGTTGAAAGTTTTCTAACATAATCTATACGATATTAGAAACTGTTATGTTTCAGCAAAGAACCTGAGACATCTTTTATTTAGTGCATTGTAATCTAAAACCAGTCATCTAACAATCAAGGTGATAACGTGCTTACTATATCTATCACTCCTTGCAATGTTTCCGTTTTAAACAAATTATTCTTTTTTGTGTTCTTTTGAAAGCCAAATTTCCACAAAATATTTTGAAGTAATTTGTATACTTTCTTCCAGATCACCTTCTATGTAAATACTGCAATATGTTTCAGTAGTTTTGGGGCAATGTGAGAAAAAAATATAAAAACAGATTAAAAAAAAAACAAAAAAAAAAAACTGGAGCTGTCATCACTCCTTATACTTCAAATTTGAAATGTACAGACTTAAGGTAATTTATTTTATATCTCTTCTAGATGACAAATAATATAATTTTTTTTTTTATTGTATGCCTATAAATTACTTTTACTTTACCCAAATGTGCAGAAAACAACTGAACTCATCTGATGATCCTGAATTAATTTTTTTTTTGTTTTTTTAAGCAAGGAAAACATTAATATTTTTTAACTTACAAAAATGTATACTCCGGTTTATCAGCTTAATATCTCTAAAGTGACTAATTAATACCAATACATGCTCACTAATTACCATTAATACATACATAAAACTTCATCACATGACAATGTCTTTAAATCTTTACAAAAGAAAGGGCTATTACTTGCTTAAAATATTTCTATTTCCAACACTGCCAAGAGTGAATATAAAACAAAATTCACTATTACATATAAACAAATATATTAATTATAAATCAAAAATAATTACCTTCTGGCATACATACATTCAACATATATAAATTCACACACATTCTACCCAATAAACACCCAACTTTTTGGGACAAATCAGATAAATAAATCCAAGGTTCAAGAAAAATTAAAAAATATGTGGTTGGTAAATGGTGCACACTGAAGAGCTAGTGAGGTTGGCAGTTGGCTGTTACCTCTGAAACTTAATATCTGTTAACTAAAATGGTTCAAAGGGAAAATTAACTTGTCAAAAACAACAATAAAAAAAACAAATAAAGTGCCTCTTCTAATTTAAGAGTGATCAGTGTTTTGTCACTGCAAAATTTATTTTACAAAAACCAGAACCATGCCACTTATGTTTAAATGTAAATATAGCTATTGCAAATCACTAAGAAGTGCTTTGGGATTTCAAAAATTACATACTTAGATAAATTAGTCATAATTAGAGAGATTTGTTAGTTGACATATTTCAGCAGACCCATCTCATCAGGGAAAGCTTTTCCTACCCTCAAGAGAAGTAGATAAGGTCATTAAATACAATAAGAAATAATGAATCTTAAATATTGTTTATAATTTATAAATATTATTTTTTAGTGAGCTCGTCAGTTGGACCAACATTTGAACCAGATATTAAGACTATAAATATGAAAATCCTAATCGCTTGTGAGGGAGGATTCCAATTAATACAAGGATATTGTTGTAAGTCATATATATATATATAAATGATTTGTATTACATGTAGTTAAATATTGTAGCCCAATATTTCAGCCTGGCTTGCCCTTATAAGTATTCCATAGGATGGAGCTTAGTCTTATAATGATTTTCCTTCCCTTTTTTTTTAACTTTTCTCAGATGTTTTTGAGGCAGATGCTCTCCACTGATAACCACGAGCCTAAATACTTTAGGTTGTATTAGATTCCACTAAATCCCATCCCTCCCCAAATAAATGTCTCTCTCCATCTAGAGCTGGAAAGGTGGGGTATAATTTACCGAGGATTTGTTTTTGGTAATCACAATATCAGTTTAGCTTTTAACCAGCTATTAGGAGTTATTAGTTTCATTTTAACTAAGTACATAAATTGAGTTATGAATATTAATCTTTCAATATTCAAATATTATATTCTTTCTGAAATATATCTTATCTAATAGTTAAATTACCTCAAACCTTAGCTAGTAAAAGGCAGAAGGATTGACTGAAAGGCATTATGTTCATTTTCCTGGATAAAAACAACTGATATTTGTTCCATTCCTGTAAATCAAATGTAATTTTTGTTTATCATAAGATTTTTGTAACTGTTTAAGAATTAAAATTTATTTTTTTAAAGTTCCATGTCCTGTAAACACGTTTAGTGAAGAAGGCAGCACAGGCTGCAGTAAATGTCCTTCAGGTATGTTTCAGCCAAACATTGGATCTAAAAGCTGCGAAAAATGCCCTAACCCTTTTAAAACTGGATGTTCAGGTCTTGTAAGTATTAAATTCAAAATTTTAATTATGTTTAGAGCTTAGAAAATACTAAAGCAAGCAAAGATGGAAGTAAATTGTTATCAAACTATACGTATTATAAAATTTATTATTGTTTGGGAGTTGCTACCTCTTTCATTTCAATTTTGAGACAATTCCTAGAAGTCAAAAAATTATTTTAGTTGACAAGCCGAATGGAAATGCTTTACCTTTAAACAGACATGCTCAATCTTCTTTTGTATGTCTTATATAATAGAGATCAGAAAAATGATACAATTGATCTAAAAGTTTAAAGGTATATTCAACAACACCATGTGTTGCCCTTAAACATACTGTTTGTTGTATGTTGAATCGCTGGTTGTGGAATATTCTTATTGAGAAAATAAAACCCCTCTAATTTTTATTTACATAGGAGCTATTATGATATAGTATTAAGAGTTGGAAACAAAAATAAGATTAATTTTAAATGTTCTCAATCAGCTGCGACTTCTATAATTATTTAAAAATATTAACCTTAATTGAAATTTTACGTATAAATACAATTACAATAGTAATTTTAAAAGTATAGTTTTGTGAATAACACCATGGAACCACTTCCCTCCTAGTTTTGTACATAAATTTCCCCATATGTAGGTTAATCACACGCTTACCTTGATGCCATGGTACGGCACTTAATAATTGAGCCGTATACATTGACTCCATCCTATTAACTAAGCAAACTATACTTCCATTTAATAACTACATATTTTGAAATGATTAAATTTACATTTATTTTTGTTTCAGTGGATGTCTCCAGGTGTAATAGCACTTCTGGTCCTTTTCATTATTCTTACAATTTTTATATCCGTGCTCGTGTTTTATGGGTGCAAGATTATTATTGGTAAGAATAATATGTCAATTAAATGAATGAATGCAATTGTACATTTATCATTCAATTATAGGCTCGGTGGCTATTCTCAGGTATTTGTGAAAATAAGTATATTTATTATTTGTAGGGTTGTTAATTTTTTTTCAAAAAAAGTTTTCACCTGTAGTCTATATATACCGGTGATTATGGATCTCCTGTTAATCATCAAAACATGAAATTTAATAATATTATTTTCCAAGGTATTGATACTTTAAAAGGAATTTCCTCGTAGATAGATGTTAATAACAACTTCACTTTCATTTAAATTATTTTTTATTTCACTAAGGTACACAACACACAACAATAATTAATATTGTTAATAGTTCCTGTGGCTATGACTATGAAACTAAAGCTTTCATTCCTGCCATTTTACTTTGAAATGAACACAATTCCAACTAACACTATTAAAAAAGAACCTTCTCTAAGCAAAAATTATAAACAGTACTTAGTAAAGGTTGTATTAGGTTATATCACAGTGTAGTCAACCCTTACAGAATTTACAAAAGTATATTTGCACTTTAAGTTGTTCAAGCTTTAGTTTCTCCTAAACATTCTTTAATTGACAATATGTCTGTCGGGTTATCAGATGTGAGATTCCTAAAGGTAGGGAGGAGACACCCGCCACGGGCTAGGGTCGCTGCAACCTCAGTTCGGCGAGCGCCTAGAAAGAGATAATATGAGGTGGACCTGTGGTCTTTCACCCGTGTTGGTGGCCTAGTCGGCGGGCAGCTTAATTTGTTTTGATCTGACTCCATAAGATCTTAGAAGGTGAGCTCCGACAAAGCACTATGTTCAGGAGAAGAGGAACAGTGTAGGTAGTTTATGTGGTCTTGGAATGACCACGAATTCACACTCGGTATCTAAGGGTAGGCGAAAACTGTCCGGATCCCAAAGGCGAGTGTGAACCAGAGAGAGGCAGGCTGAATTGCCGTAAAGTTTGTTGGGCCACGGCAACCGTCGTCCGCGAGGGAGAGGTCTCTCCCAAGGAGGTGCTAGTTTTAGCGAGACAAAGGCAGAGATAGGAAGGTGTGGAGTCTGACAACGCCAGACTAAGACATAGCGAGGTTAGGAGAGAGAGATGCAAAGGTAGTTCAATAAGAAGGCCATGGTTTGAGTAGAGCAGCAATACAGGAATTTAAAGGGGTTATGAAACAAAAACAAAAAAAAAAAGAGCAGCAAGTGCTAGTGCAGAGAGAGAGAGAGAGAGAGAGAGAGAGAGCAGTGTTCCAAGTGCCGGTTCTGTACGTGATGGCGTCTGTTTTTGTTTTTTTTAATCTTAGCTCTCAAATTTTTAAGATTATGGATAAGGGAAAAATAAAGGAAAATTTATTCGGGGTGAGCGGATCCTTTTACTAGGAGTACCTTTTTGAAGGTACTAGGTTGATGTCTGGGTAGCATATGCTATTGGCAAGTTTGCAATCAGTCCCATCTATGTTGAAGCTAGGTGGAAGCTTTCTTTTCCCGTGCTGGAACAAGGAAACAATTTCTTGAGTCTTGGCTGGGTTTTCCTGAATGTGGACAGCTCGTAGCCTGTCGGTGATTAACTGACTGGCGCCCTCTGCAGCCTTTAGCGCTTTCGCTGGGTTGAGGCTAGTGCTGTAGCCTATGTCGTCCGCATATGCCGCTAGCTCACAGTTGGAGTATGATGCTCCTACTATGTGTGCAGTGTAGATGTTGAAGAGTAGGGGTCCCAGCACCGACCCTTGGGGAACTCCGATGATGAAATCTCTTATAGTGGTTGATATGGCTCCTATTTGCACAGAAAAGGTTCTTTCTGTTGTTGCCAGGAAATTCGTGCTCGTTCAGGCGTCGTAGGAGTGTGTGATGATTGATCTACAGAGTCGAATGCTTTCGAGCAATTAAGGGAGATCATCGTAGTGACTCTGTTGTTTCGCATGTTCGTTGCAATGTGCTGCTGTAGTTTCACCAGATTGCAGTCCGAACTGAGTCCTTTACTGAAGCCGGTCTGTTGAGGTGGGATAATGTCTTGAGAGTCACAGTGTCTGGTGAGATGGTTGTAGAGAATCCTCTCGTAGATCTTTGACAATTTGTCAGCAGACTGATGGGCATGTTGTGAGCTGGCTCATATCCACTCTTGGCCAGCTTCAGGAGTGGGACAACGTGCTTCCACGTCTGGGGAAAATAGTGTAGTCTCAGAGAAGAGTTGTCAATGTTCACTATGTGAGATATCCTCTTCTGTGGTAGCTGCTTCAGAAGGTGTTTTGGCTGTCATCATCCCATGGTGCTCTGTTGCCTCCGGTGCGACGAATGATTGCTGTAACCTGGTGGTAGGAGGTATGTATAGTGGTGAGGGTGGGAGTCTGCCGGTCGGGCGCTGTGATTGGCTCACTGTCACTATCCCCTTTCAAGTGGTCGTGGGTTTTTACCAGCCACCAGAATGCTTTGTAGTTACTATGTAAACTGCGGAGACAGTCACCTCATATAGAGCTCTTCCACTGGATCATCAGATATGTAATCTGGGTAGTTATAGCGTTTAGCAAAGGCCTCAGATCTTTGTTTTTCCTCCGGAACTACCTGTTTTGATATTATTACGTTGCCGTATCAGTTGCATGATGTGTTCCGGTGGCTTCCTCAGGGAAGTCGGTACTGGGGCAAACTTCGATATGGAGGCATCAGCAGCTGTCTAAATGTCGGTACGCCTGGGTGGATCACTGTGTTCACAGTGGGCCATTCGGCGTCTTGATAATATGTCTGCCGAGGACGTTAGCTTTTGTTCCACTCCACCAGCTGTGATTGGCATTGAGGTCTCCAATAATGACGTACCTTTTATCTTTGCTGATCTGGGTGATTAGGAGCCTGGCTGTCATTAGATTTGTTCTCGGCCTTCTGTAAATCCCAGTTACAACAATATTGCTAGTCAATCGGAGTTGGAGGGTGACTACCTAGTGGTTCTCGTCAGGTGGTACCACTGGGTCTAAATGTTTGCATGGCACTCCCTGCCTGACTAGAATAGCCACACCCCCTGAGATTGTTTCTGTGTCCTGCCGGTAGGTAGAGTAGCCCGGAAAACGACAGTAGCAGTCCTTCTTCAGTCTGGTATCTGTTAGAACTGCTACATCCGGGTTATGGCAAAGTAATATTGCTTCGACTTCGCCCTGTTTGGGCCTAAGGCCGCAAACGTTATAATTGAAAATATTGTGCCCAATCATGGAGTTGCTGTTCTTTTGAGTCTAGCCAGAACTCTTTCAATGAGACAAGTCAGCTGTGACGTCAGTTGATTCATGGATGTGATCATGGCGCCTAACATGTTGAACATGGCGTCCATGTTTGAATTGGGTGGAGCCGAGGGCGCGGGAAACTCTTCCATTATCAGGTGCTGCGCAGAGGTCACCTGAGAATATGAAGCCGTTTGTCTTGGAGGTGTTGGTGCCGGAGCGTATCTAGCGTCCCTAGGTGCAATTGTTTTGTGCTGGGCCTGGCATCTAACCTCCATTGCCTGCATCAGTTTTATTCTGTAGGGGCATTGTTGAAACGAACCAACATGGCCCTCCCCGAAGTTAGCACAGCGTAGGGGTACTGCCTGGTCATGTGGGCATTCCTTTGTTTCGTGAGGCTGGCTGCACCTCACACATTTCGGGGATTTAAAACAATATCGTCTAGTATGGCCATATTCTTGACAATTTAGGCAAATGAGGATGCCTCGTTTCTCGTTATATGTGCTTACTCTGAAGAGCACATTGTTTACATGACAGATTTGTTTAAGTTTGTCTGCAGTAAGAGTGGTGTCCCCTATTACGAGAACTGGTTCAATTTCAGTTTTGGCGCCATTTTGGTCACTTTTTCTGAGTCTGTAGACCAATATTATACCACCTGCAGGAATAATGTGGTTTTGTATTTCTTTGATGGGTTGATTTAAATCGAATCCGTGTAATAGAAACTTTTTATTCTGTTAGTTTCCCTTGGGGCGTAGGTGTGGAAAGTTATTTTAGCTGCTTTAAGAGCGGCGACTGTTGATATCAGGTCTTGCTCCGTGCCACAAAACACTTTTGTATCCTGTTGTCCTTGAACTACTTGGTATCCAGTAATTTTCTGTTCGTTGAGTAGACTTGTTAGGCCATAGCTATTTAATTTTCCCATGACTAAGGGAGGTATTGGTTTGGGCTCGGTTTGGGATGTTTGAGGTTGAACTGTATTTAGCAGTGGAAAAGAGTTCGTAACCTGGGTTGCACTTTGTGGCACTGTTCTAGGTCGACAGTGTCGTTTGGGCTGTTGGAATCCCTCAGTAGTTCCGTTTCGGAATCAGGGCTGGCTGGAGAGTCAGAAATGTCATATGTAATCTCCATTTGTGTTTCAGAAGATTTTCTGGGGCCTTTAGGGGCGGGCATTGTTTCTGTGGGTTTGTGTGACGCACGCCCAGTTGGGGGGGAAAGCACTGCTTCACTTAGTATTTCCAAGAAATACTTACAATTTTCTCTTACTGCTGCTCCTATTGCTTCCTGTCTTAACGGGAGTTCACTGAATATCACAACAGAACACTGTGTAAGTAAAGCTCCTTCCTCAACGAAGGCTAGAATGCATCTTCTCCTGGTGTCTGCCCAAAGATATAACTGCAATTTTTTTTTTTTTTTTTTTTTCCAAAACCCCTTTATTTAAATATTTACAATTAAATGAACAATAACATGAACAAATTTACAGGTTTATGGCTCCTTTTCCTGCATAGCATAATATGCATTTTAAGGAGGGTAGAAATACAAACATTTTTTGTTTTATAGTTAAAATTACAAAGACAATAGACTGGACTAGGTGATGGGGCTCACCTTCATCCTATAACTGCCAAGGCCCAAGGGGCGGTTATATAGGCAGGCCAGCCCTGGTGAGGGGGGGGGTTTCACACCTGGGGCTATTTCCCCCACCAGCAGCTTCCCTCTCTCCTACTGACGCCTTAAGTTTATTATTACAATATGGAAATATAACTATTTTCTGGACCGAGAAGAGGGGAACTTCTAATTATTCATAATTAGCGAGGTTGACGCAACAATGTCATTTAACAGTCTACGTTTTATTTGTCAGGGCTGAGAAAGTTATTCCTGTTGTTTAACCTGTTGTTGTATCTACTGCTGTGTATCCATACCTTTATTAAATAATGTGGAAAAAATATGTGTGTTTAAAAACCCCTATTGTGCTATAGGAAGGGTAATCTTAAATATTAATTAATTATTACATGGCTTGAACAACCCATAATGAAATCTTATATTGACTACCTGATGACATGAAAACTATTTTCAACTCCATAAAACATAATTAAAAGTTGCTAATTATTAAATTGAAAATAAAAAAATGTTTTTCTACCATATTGAGTAGGGTATCAAATTAAACATATCATCCCCATTTTAATGACAGTTCAAAAATAAAAATTATATATTATTGATCATGGCAATGATATCTCTAATTTTATACCCTATATTGCCATGATTAATAATACGTAATTTTTATTTTTGAACTTCCATTGTATGAAGGTACTAAATTGTGTACACAATTTCAACTCATTTTATGTTTAACAAGTAATGAGATATTTTTCATATTTTCATTTAATGTTTGGATGGTAAATAATAAAATTAGCCTTGTGGTAAAATACGAAATGCCATAATTAATTAATTGCTTGGCATAAGGCAATAATTTTTTTTCTGTCATATTGAATATGACATCAAATTATTAAGTTGCTATTATTAATCATATATATTTATTTATTTTTGAAATGTAATTTGATGTAGTCATTAAAACTGTTATTCGAATTGTTTTCATAACTTTAATTCAACTGGTGATTTTTTTAGGGACATGATATTTTGTATGGTAGGTCCAAAAATAAAAGTTATCCTATAAAAATAATAAGTATCATTTATCAGTTAATTACTGTGAGATGAAAAAAAAAAAATTTCCCTGTGTTAAAGTAACTGATTTCCATTGTGTGCACTAATTAGAGAACATGAAATAGAATGGATCAGTACCCTAGGCCGGTGGGTGGTGGTGGTGAGATGAGTCAAACCCCCTTGCTGCTTCCTTCACTCTGATACCCTCACAGCTTCTTCTCAATATCTTTTTCTAATGAATTAGAACCACTTTGTTTCCATAAAAAAGTTGAGTGCAATGTTATTTTGTTTTCACAAAGGAAGCTTACAAGGGCCTAAGCCCAGATAGTTGTCAGTTAGACCTACTTACTGCAATAACATTAATAATTGTGTTGATGAATTCTGCAGCGATGTTGTGAAAAATAATAATATTCGGACAATGAATTAAAAAAAAATAAAACTCACTTATTACGGTTTCAATATTATCTTTATTCACTGAAAAGTTTAGACAGTGAACCATGGGTTCAACAATAGCAGCGTTGAAAATAGCTTAATTGTTGAAATTATGGTCTACTGGGTAAAAGTTTAAGTGAAATAAGTTAAAATCAGATATATAATTATTGAATTTAATTCATTTTTATTTTTTTTAGATTCGTTGTCCGAACATTAATAATATAACTAACTAGTTGATGCTGCATAAACGTTAGGTTAATACTTTTTATTTAAAAAAATGAACTCTTTGAAATTTTATTTTGGCATCGAAGCCTAGACAAAAAAATTATTGTCCTTGGAGCAATACTATAATTTGTTATTTCTCAACCTTATTTTATTTTTGTGGATTTGGTTGTTGATCTCATTTATGTGATGATGTATCCTTATTTTAAAATAATATGCCCCTATGATTTTAACTGTAATGTATAATGAGCTTCTTGTTCCAAAAAGAGGTCTGTTGAAGAAAAAATATCTTTTTCCCATAAACTTCTTCATAAGTAAACTTATAAAAAAATTTTAATTTTATTTCGTTATTTGTTTTTTTACTTTTTGTAAAATTTTCTCACACAATATGCAAATAGAAATTAGGCATTTTCTTGGATGTGGCTGCCCTCCTCTTTGCTTAACCGATAACAGTCCGTTTTCTATTTTTCTTCATCATTATCCTTCACTCCTTCCAGGAATTTGCAGTTAATGTTTTTTTAAATGAAACCTTGAACATGATAGTAAAAAAAATGTATTTTAGTATGAGGCTGTGATCAAAGAAGAATGTTTTGTATTCTATGGTTAGGATTCCGTTCCTCTAATCCTTACCTGATATATATTTGACTGATGTATCATATCCAAACAGCTTGATATATTTGAATTTTTTGGAAAAATATTTAATGGAATTTTCTTTTTCAACATGCTTTTTGTTGAAGGCTAAACTACTTTCTATGCAGAGTGGGAATCCTAAGAAGCCAACTTTCCTTCCGCTTAGACAAACAGATTTCCAAATTAGTGCCTTTTAGTTGGGTTATGAATTCTTTTGCCTCTTCCAAAAACATTATGAAGTTTTCAATGATTAGCTTATTTAAAGCTTGTTTTATTCTAACCCTCCTTGAATTTTATAGTTCCATAACAATTTTCGAAACCTGTTATATTTTTTTCTTTGCTATATAGTATTGCATCAGATTGATGATCTTATAGCAAAAAATCCAAATATATCAAGCTATTTGGATATGATAAGTGATGTGGCAAGTGAAATTGTCGAATATATATCAGGTAAGGATTAGAAGAACGGAATCCTAACCATAGAACACATAACATTCTTCTTTGATCACAACCTCATACTAATATACATTTCTTTTTAAAATCAAGTTCAAGGTTTCATTTTAAAAAAACATTAACTGCAAATTCCTGGAAGGAGTGCAGGATAATGATGAAGAAAAATAGAAAACTGACTGTTATCTGTTAAGCAGAGAGGAGGGCAGCGACATACAGGAAAATACCTAATTTCCATTTGCATATTGTGTAAGAAAATTTTACAAACATTAAAAAAACAAATAGTGAAATAAAATTAAAAATTTTTTATAAGTTTACTTATGAAGAACTTCATGGGAAAAAGATATTTTTTCTTTTTGGACCTCTTTTTGGAACAAGAAGCTCATTATACATTACTGTTAAAAGCATAGGGGCATATTATTTTTAAATAAGGATATATCATCACATAAATGATATCAACAACCAAATCCACAAAAATAAAATAAGGTTGAGAAATAACAAATTATAGTATTGTTCCAAGGACAATAATTTTTTTGTCTAGGCTTTGATACCAAAATAAAATATGTAAATATAAATAAAATTTCTTTAGAACACAAAGAGTTAATTTTTTATTTTATATTTTTATTATTCAGAGGTAATCTATAATTTGTCATATACATTAGAGTGTTAAATGCTAATTAATATCAGATTCAGTAATGTACTCCGTTTCAGGTGTCAAAATATCAAATTAATTATTACTGTATATTATAATCATAATTATTATTAGCCAGTACAGTCTAAAATCTGTTATAGGAAGATGTATGTATTCCTGCATTTATAAAATTTTTAAGAAAGAAAAACAAATGAAACCAAAAGATGTACTCCCGAGAAAACTTATTAAGGTAACTAAGCCAAAAATATAATCTTTTTGTCAGCTAAAGCACTGTTTACAAAGAAATGCACTGCTTATTTCAGAATAATAAATTACTAATTATTTTTTGAGTTGTATGCATCATTTTGTAACTTGTAAATTAAGTATAAGCTGTTAAATCAATATTTACTGATGGAGGGAAACTTCAACAAACTTAAAAATAAAAAAAAAATTAATTAGCATTTATTTAAATTAATTTTTTTTAATGATATTTCAGTTGTAAATTCAGCACTTAGAGAACATAATAATCCACAAAAACCAATAGATTTGCTTGTTCTTCCAACTCGCCCTAACTACTTATAAAATACATTACCACTGAAATACAGCTACTAATAAAATATGTTAATACCTAAACAATTCTATATACTTAACTCATGTAAGCTGTAAATATTAGTGCATAATTCTAAACTTCTTCATCCCTGCCAAGTGAAACCATATTATCACTTGACTGGAGTATGCTATGTGTTTAGCAACTTTATGTTATTAATCAGCCACACTTATTGTATAAAAAGTCAGTAAAGTGATTCTTTCTTTAAATTTTTACTTTTTTTTTTGCTTTGATTTTATTTGGTCAATTTGTTTCAGAAAAAAAGTTTGAAGACTCATGCTAAGCATGTAGATACGTCAGGTAATAAATGCAACTTAACATAATTTTAAAGGTAGCATGTACATCTTAGGTATAAGTAAATATTAAAATTGAAAGAGTTTGTCTGCATCAGAATGTTAGAAAATATAGTATATAGTAGATGCGTGGAAATGTTGATAATATTTATGAACAACAACAGTTTTCTCAGTTCTTTCTTGACCCAATCCAAATATTCAATGGCTGAAAATCAACTGAGTGCACTAGACTGTAAATACTATAACTGAGTACATACATATCAGGGTCCTCTCATTATGCTTACTCCTGTTGCACAAAGAATATAAAGGTCATCCTTTGTCTTCTTGAGGCTATATTTGTTGTTTGTATGCTTTTAGTTTTAAAATCATAAGATAAAAATTGTCAGCCATTTAGTATGGTTTTGTTGATTTAAGATTTTGTAGACTTTTTTTTTCAAAATGAGAAATCCATATATTTCCAACTTATAATGTTTTATTCCCTGTGATATTTTCAACTCCATAAAACATAATTAAGGGTTATTAATTAATTAATTGGAAATAAACAAATATATCTTGCAAGCATACTGAGAAGGGTATAAAATTAAAGATCCCATCACCCTAAATTATAGTACGTAATTTGGCTTTTAGTTTTAAGCTGTAATCACACATATTCATTAAAATTGCATTTGTAATGTTAATTTAACTGGTGATTTTTTAAAGGGATGATATTTTTCAAGGTAGTTGTTACATGATGAAGCTGAAAATAAAATTAATTCTATGCAAAATAGTAAGAGTAATTAATCAGTTAATTACGTGTAATGGAGAAAAAATTGTCCTAATATATTCTGTATGTTACCAAATTAATGATCTTAACGTGCTGTTTAAAAGTATTTATTAGTCTGGGTTTTAGTGGAGTATGCATAGAAAACAAGAAAAAATCAGACTAATAACATTTTTTAGGGTTTCTTTGATTTTTTCCAAGATCAGAAACCCGTGTTTATGTTTTCACCTGAGTGTCTGCATGTCCTGGCGATTGGGAGTCCCCTGCTTGAACAATTAACATGAAATTCTTGAGATCAACATTGCATTTGATTACCCAACATGAAAAATAGTTTCAACTCCATATAACATAATTAATGAATATTACTTAATTAATTGGTAATAAAAAATAAATCTTTTCCTAACCTATGGAGTTGGTTGTCATATTAATGATCCTGTTGCCTTGATTAATAATGTATTATTATTTTACTTAAGTCACATAGTCATTACAATTGTGTTAAAATTTTAATTTAATTTGTGATTTTGTTAGCTGTTGCTAACGTATTTTGCAAGGTAGTTTTGATTTGATACTAAAAATAAAAGTAATACTATAAAACATAATAAATTTCATTAATCAGTTAATTGCTTTGTTTGTTTTTCCTAGTATATAGTGTAGGGTATAAAATTATAGTTCTTGGCAGGTCATGCTTGATTAAGATGTACATGTCGTTTACGAATTTCTATGTACTGCTTTTGAATGCATATGTTAATAAAAATAATTCAATAAAACTTAAGGAATTAATCTAGAGGGATTAATTAGTAAGATCATTGAAATCCTTCATTGTATTATACTCTGCACTTAATAACTTTTTGTAATGCTTCCCCTGTGCTTTTCTGATTTTATATACATTATCATGCCATAAAAATTTGTTCTAAGTATCTTGGCTTTTATTTAAAAAAAAAATTAAAGCAATTATATCGTCTCAAGTAACTTCCAATTACTCAATTCAATAAGTTTAGTCAAAAGCTGTTACAACTAACGATCCATTTAAGGAGGTTTAATTAATACAATGTTTTCAGACCCCCCTACACCACCTGCAGAAGATTTTACAAGTTAAAATATGACCAGACAACAATGGAATATCAAATCCCTTGTTTGAACAATTCATGAGTGTTACAGCTTACTAGGGCACTTTGAATGTATATAAGGAATAATAAAGGAAGTAATTTTAATTAAATACCATGAAATTTTTTTTTCAAATATAAAATAATAGTTTATTGTTCTTATTAGATTAAACTACTTATGTGAACCCAAGACTTACACGGGGTCATGCCGCATATATCAGCAACTTGTGCAAAACAAAGTGGAGAAAACGAGTGTTTTTGAAAATTTGCCCCTTTCCTCCCTTAGGTTTTATTTATTGAGATTCACACTAAATTTGGCACAAATAATATTCAATAAAAAAATGTACTGTGTGGGTAAGGACTTACAACTTTAACCTTTCTTTACTATTCCACCAATTTCACTTTATTGTCTGAGGCGCAACTAGTTTGGTCCCAATAATGATTTTTTGTTTGTTCTTTTTTAACAATTGAACAAATCATGAAATTTCAGTTTACTTTGGCTCTTAAGCTTGGTTGCTGGAGAAAATTATAAAGAAGTAGATTATAACGATAGGCAGGTAGGTAGGAAGGTGAAGAAGGATCTTGTCAAACAATTCTATGCCCTAGGAAACATATAGATCATTTAAGCTTAAAATGAAAAAAAAAAAAAATGCCTAGAATTATAAAACTATCTGCATAATTTGAGTACTAACAAATGGAAGCCCAACATGGCCACATCCTCAAGCTCTGGAAAACCAGATTATTAAGTTCAGTCAATGTTGTACAGGCAGGAAAAACAAGAAAAGTTAAACCATAACTAAGACAGACTGGAACATTTGTTGGCTACCCCGGTCCTTAGAACTGTAACCCAGATAAAGAAAATGAAATGCACTTACAGAAGACATCTAATGAGCAGCAATGATGCCCCCCCCCCACATTATGTAATGGAGTTACTGAATGGGAAACACTTCCAGTTTAAGAGGTGGGATGATGATTTAAAAAAAGCACAAGCAGGGGTGAACAAAAAAGTGTTTCTAGAAAATACATTCTTTTCTCTTATTCCTTTTTTAAAAACTGTTGTAATGGGAGAGCCTTTATGAATCTGGCATTAAAATTACTGAGATGCTATTACTAGGAATGAAGAAAATACTGCTCTATTCAATTTATTGCAGACTATTAATTTATATAAAATTGTACAGGTTTTATTATTTAGAAGTTAGATAAAACAAGATTTTTACAAAATCTTTCTATTATAAATAAGTTATTCAATAACTATTTCAGCTCCAACTTTGGTTAAAGCTTCTTTTAATTTTTCTGCCTCATCTTTGCTAATATCTGCTTTTACAACTGTAGGGCAACTTTCAACAAATTTTTTTGCCTATAACAAAATAACATTTTTAGTTACACAGAAATATTTCATAAAGTTATAAAACTTAAAAATTGAAAGGAGTTTTCACCTGAACTAAATTCATTCCTTCTAATAAACTTTTACATTCTTTAATCAGAGCAACCTTTTGTTTTTCATTGAACTTCATCAATTTAACAGTAAAAATAGTCTTCACAGCTTTAGTGACAACCTCTTCTTCCTCATCCTAAAATTGATGATTAAAAAAAATATACTTATAATTCATTTGTTAAAGAAATATTAAATATATGATGCCATTTATTTAAAAGATGACAGGTTGTCTTGGTACCGGATAACAGTAAATATTTATAACGTTATTAAGCTAGAATGAATTTCCAGCCATTGTGGGGTTCAGGGTAATGCCCAGACCAAGGGTTTGTCTAAGGGCTAATACTGGAAGCAGGAAAGTCAACAGGCAAGATAAACCACTAAGCAGCTAATTAAAGAAAGCAGTACAAACACTTGGAATAGAAGGACAAATCTCTTTACAATATGATGAGGATATGACTTTTAAGAGTGAAAAGATGAAACTATGTCCAGGAGCATTCAGGCAAGACAGGATTTGAATCACCACTGTGCTCCTTCTAATACAAGAACATCATCTACTGCAATGCCAAGTACAAAATTCAATCTAAACGGTTGGAATACACTACATATCCAAAGTATCAGATATTTCTGTAAATATTTACTTATAGTTCAAATCCTTGCATAATATGTTTATTTCATGCAGTAGCATTCAATTACAAAAGGGTAAGTAAACAAATATTTTGTAATATTCTAATCATTCTCTTCAGTCACATCATCTAACTAAATTTTTCATAATCCGATTAACTACATAGTTACTTTACTTATTTTAAAGAAGTGTTTTATGGTTTTAAATTATGATTTTCAATGAGGATGAAGCAATCCTTGTGAAACCACTATCTCTAAAGATGGGTTTAACTTCAGAATGGTTTGAAAAATGCTATTCCATGGAATCTAGAGTATTAAGTTACCAAGAAACTGGAAGATACTGAAGGAAAACCCCAGGCCATCTGATCAGGTACAAAAGATTAAGGTTCCAGCGTCTGCAAGAACTTCAAATGAGCTGATAAACTTGATTGGGACTTAAGTTTGATCATTGAAGTACATAACATCCATATTTCACCGCCAGCAGTTGTAGAGCACAGAGGGAGAACCGCCTACTTTTTACCAAGAAACATCGGGTAGCCAGACAAGAGGTTTGCATTATTGACACCAAAAAAAGCCCCGTTCAAGACAAGAAAGGAGTAATTCGAAACAGTCTAGATGGTTAAGACAAGATATGAAAGAGCCTAAAAGAAAGATTCCACAATGCTATTGAGTGCGATATCACCATAAAGATTTAAAAATTTCCACCTGAACACTATAGCGTTTATTAATAAATGTGATAAACATCATTTTTTTATCTGATTTCCCAAAAAGCACCAACTCATATCTAATTTCACGGTAAAATAGCTGATAAATAAACATTCAGTTTTTTTACCTCTGCTTTGACTGCAGCCATACCTCCACCAATAGGCATTAGAGGAGCATCTGGCAAATTAAGCCTCTGTTTAAGAGCAGTACTTAATTCTGAAACTTCTAGAAGTGTGAGATGAGAAATGTCTGTAACTAATTTTTCAATTTTTGTTGAATATACAGCATCTTGATTATCCGGAATCGGAACAGCTAATGGCTCACTGGCCAGGGAGGAACTGGAAAATATTTGATTACTTAAATAAAATCAATTAGAAGATTTTTAATTGTGGTGCATAATAAATTATTAGGAATTTTTGCATTAATATACCACCACTCTCTAGCCAATTTCAAATTTCAGTTTATGCATGTTTTAACACATCACATCAAACCCATAAAATAGTTCAATTTACTGGATTATTTCAATTTTAGCAAATGGAAATAAAAGATCTTATAACCGTTAATAAAAAAAATTTCATCAGGTGGTGATAATATACTATATCAATCAAAATTAAATTTGTTCCTTATGCTTTTACATAAACGTAGTTTGTTAGATATGAATAAGAATGTATTATAACGCAGTTAAGCCACTAAGAAACAGCCTAGCTGGAGTCAATTATGAAAAACATTTAAGATATTCATTTTTAACAATTTTACTTACCACAGTTTAAACTATTTTTTTGTTTGGTTTTTTTTTTATGATTCAGGTACTACTGAAAATGATACTGATAAGTACAAATTACCTTTTTGAAATAGCTCTTATTTGCTTGACTCCCATGAGCCCAACTCTTCTTAGCAACGACATGACAATATAGTCAGAGGAGCTTAATGATATTTTTAAAATGTAATTAAATATATTATTGGTGAGTATAACAAACGTGGAGGAAAATGTTACAGACAAAGGTTACAAATACTTATCATAAAGTGATTAGAGATAAGTTGTTCATGAGTACGCTAGTCAAGTGAACTTCCCGAATAGGAATGCATGAGCAAAGAGCTTACTTCTGGATGTAGATTAACATATGAATCTATCCTGTCGGGTTCTGGTTTTTGAAGGGGCAGCCTAATTTTTCCTCTTAGTTCAAGATATTCTATGGATCATGTTCGGATAGTTATCTATAATATGGAGGATTTTATGTTACCACTCAGTGGCTCTTCAAATTACAACCAAAAGATTATATTTTATAAATGGGTTAGAATTAGGAAAGCAATATTGCTTAGTCCCATAAACTATGTAAAATATTGCACCGGCACAGTAAATATAAGAAGCATTAAGTGGAATTATTGCTCATATAGATTCCAAATATTTTAAACGCTAACAAATATATCAAAATAAAGTTTTGGAGAGGGGGAAAACCATTCAGTGACAATCGCCCTATATATATATATATTTGGCTGGTTTCCTTCAACTACTCTAGATGAGAATACTTTTCTCTTTTCTTCAAGAGCTCCTTTATCCGGCTAGTAGTTCTAAGTGCCAAAATAATAGCTATGCAACCTTTTGTACGGTTATCCGTGTTTTGGAAGGACAGACACAGAAATAAATGAATAAAACCACACATATTCACCCTGCTCGTTAGATAGAAAGAGATGTACTGAGCAAATTTATTGACAGAAATATTGTCAATAATATTGCTCGTGTAAGGAGATCATATTTGAGACTGGAACGAGTTTTTAAAGCTTTATTGTCAATATTATTGATCCCCCGGGCCGCTTGACATTAAAGCGTTAAAAACTCGTTCCAGTCTCAAACTCGATCTCCTTACACGAGCAATATTATTGACAATATTTCTGTCAATAAATTTGCTCAGTAAATTTCTTTCTATCTAACGAGCAGGGTGAATATGTGTGGTTTTATTCATTTATTTCTGTGTTCTGTCCTTCCAAAACACGGATAACCATACAAAAGGTTGCATAGCTATTATTTTGGCACTTAGAACTACTATCCGGATAAAGGAGCTCTTGAAGAAAAGAGAAAAGTATTTTCATCTAGTGTAGTTGAAGGAAACCAGCCTCAGCGATGTTGAAGATTTCAAGTTCTGCTTTCGAATGGAGGAAAGCACCTTCACTAAACTGATACAGATGGTTGAACTGTTTTTGAAAAGGGAGGACACAAACCTGAGAGTGTATAACTGTCAAGGAAAGATTAGCCTTAACTCTGAGATACCTGGAAGAAATTTCTAAGAATTGAAGTTTTCTTATATCGTGTCTCCAGCAACTTTCAGCGCAGCTTTTGTCGAAACATGCGAGACGCTTATGTATGTCCTGCAAGACTACATAAAGGTAGGTATTTTTTATATACAGGTATTTTGTATTGAAAATAATATACAGTGCTAAACGTTCTTCTTGGAGGTCCATGTTCCATATTTATTTTGACGGAATGGTGATGAAGAACCTATAAGTTTTGCCTAAAAACGGATGCCACTTTTTTGCTTTCTCTGCGAAAGCTCTTTGCCCGGATTCTAAAGTCAGCAACTTTTCTCCCCAAGCAATAGCTGGAATGTTACTAATATCAGGGTTCGAATAGAGTCCAAAAAGCACATGCTTTGTGTAAAAGTTCGTTTTGCTTCGAGATTGGGGCTTGCATTTTGCTTGAGAGTTTTTTTGTTTCGAGGAGTTTGAAGATGTTTCGTTGGGGGGAATCATTGAAGAAGTTAAAGCTGAGGAAATAGAAGAAGTCTGCTGAGTGTTTCCACCTATTTCTTGATTCTGGGTACCATCCTCTTCCTGTTCAAATTCCTGAAAACAATAAAATTATTTACAATCAAGTACACATTATCACAGTAATGTTTAATTTTTTTTCATGTATTCAAGTGTTGTTATTTTTTTTGTTAAAGTTTCCCATGATTGCTGTAGAGTGGGGTGACATAGATCACGAATTCGGAATTCAACGATTACGGTGGGCTCATTGGATGGGAAACAGATAGCTATAACGAAATCAGATAAATCAGGTTCCTTATATTATAATTAAAAAGGGATTTTCAGTATCGTACTTTTGGCTCTAGTTAATGCGAAGAAGGAATATGAAATGGCTAATGTTGGAATGAATGGTAAAATTTCAGATTTCATTACCATTACCATTACCAGATTACAGAGAACATACTCTGGATATTGAGTTCACGGTTTCGTGTGTTCCAAAAACTTATCAATTTACAGCCACCGACAGCTACAGTGGTTACCCTGTTGTTATTTGCATAATTTCTTGACGAAGGAAAATCAACTGTACCTCAGCATCAGCAACAGTTCAAATGATTGAGAGAGTGATGCAGAAAACTTGTTAGTATTGCAAAGAAACAGTTCCACTGTGACTAATTGTATCATTATCATAAAAATGAAGGCAAATATTCACTTGTTTACTAGTGAATTATATTAAAGCAGTGTTACGTTATGTTATGTACTACGCTTTTAATTACCTCAAATACATTACTATTAATACTAACTTTTTTGAGGTTTCTTTTAAACCATTCATGTACAACATAGGGAGGAAATCATGCAAAACGGTGGGTACCTGTTGGTAACTGTTCTCCAGCTCTATGATTTATTGGGAGCAGCGTTCGTTTTCTAAAATATGTCAACTAAGCCTTTAGATGTTGGTGTTTTTAGGCAGTGTTGCAGAACATTTTTTTTCCCTTGTCCAAAAACAGTGGAGGTTGTATCACATCAGCTAAATGCACGATTAAACACAAGTTCTTCGCTGTCAAACTTAAAATAGGACGAAGGGGAAAACCACTTTTTTTCTGCGCTCCCTCTTTCCAATGTTTTGAAAAATAGGTGATTTTTTTTTTCCTAAGCCAGTCATCAGTACGAAAAGGTAAATCTTCTCCAACTATGTCCACACTTCCGAAATATTCGACTATTGTAATGGCGGCTTAAAAATTATAAAGTCAGAATCTTCTTGTGCCTGGTCTACCAGAATACCAAAATTCTGTGTTTAGAAGCGTTATTAAGAGGCTCTTGTTTTGTTCATTGGATAAAACCTTATCCTGAAGGACTTGCTTTGTCTCCATCACTCTGTTTTCTTAAGCAAACCCTTTGAAATAGAATCAAATTAACAGGAGAAACTGTATTGTTCCTACTTTTAACAGTAAGTAGAGTTACAACTTTATCTTTTTTACGGAACTTCACATTCTGGAAGTTGTCTCCTTTTATTATTATTTTATGCTCACCCCACTTCATGATCCTATGACAGTTAACATTCTAGCCTCCAAGAAGACCACCTCTTGCGTCCAGATGCTGCTCTGAAGTTACACCAGTCACTTCTCTGATATCCTCAATTCGCTCACAAATACTCTGCAGATGAACCATCCCTAAAGCCTATTTTCTTGAAATACTGTACGTTATTCCTCGGCCAGTAGTGAGTCTTTCAGAGCTCTTCATTGTTTTCATTGCAGTTTGGTCAATGGTTATGTCGTACAAATTTCTTTTTTCCTAAAATGGTAGGCAGCGTGATTTTTCCCGGTGGGGTGGACCATTGCCATTTCAACCTGCCGTGTTATTTTTACATTGAACGAACCCCCTTCCTAAATTATGTTGAGCTCAATAGCAATTATGAACATAATTTAAATTGTGAGCATACATCTTGTAAGACAGACAAAAAAAATTAAATAAAATACATATTGCTTCTATTAAACTGTTGTATCAAATTTATTTACGGATAAGAGAGGGTGATTGAGGAAAGGAGCATAGTGAGTTAGAATGGAAAGTAAAGGGGGAAGAAAATTGAAAACAGTGAATGAAAAATCAGCAACTATAACGAAAAAACAACAGGAGAAAAAATTTAATAATAATAAGTAACAAAAAATGGCATGAAATCAATAAAATATCTTCTAATTATCTCCAGCTCCGTCGCTATTCTTCGTTGGAAGGAAAAAAACTAAAGTGCTCGCTGCATTGGCGGAACCTGGAAGTATTTGTGCCACTCTGATCGATGTGTTTGCAATGCAAAAATCTTCTAGGGTTGTTGCAATTCTCCTTGTGGATGCTGTTACAGACATAAAAGGTGACAAAACCTTCAGCTGAGTGAATTGGTCACTTCGCCTGTGTCTAGATCCTCCACCTTTTCTTAGATGTTCTGGGTTACAGTAGCACTACTAATTGTCCTTATTAACCTTAGAGCCACGAGTTTCTTCATCGTTTGTCTTCCCAGCATTGACAAAAGCAGTTGGACTTGATAAAAGAGATTTGTTTCCTTTCTAATCAGATGATTGTGCCTACCTTTCTTATTCTTCTAAGTACCTTATCCATTGACTCCTTTGTTTACAATTCTTAACAGTTTGTTATCACTAATTAGATTCTTTTCAGTTTCATTTCTTCTCTTTGTTTTATTATTGTGTCTTTACTCCCATAGAGATGAAGATCATCTGATTTCTTACCTGTAAATTTCTTATATTTTTGTGACTTCACCACTGCGCCTTCATCAGCAGAAATAGCTACATCAATTTTCTCTTCTCTTCGTGTGAGTTAGTTCTTCGCCTTGGAGTGTCCTTTGATGGGCTATCGTAGACATAGCGTATATCCTTTCGGTATATTCTGTAACCATTTCAGGAGTGTCTAAGTTTCGAAGGCAGAAAAAGTTCCTTCCATGGATGTTGGGACGGAACACACCGACGAGAACCCCTGAAGTCTCTTTGAGATGACGGAACCTAGTTCAGGCTAGTGGCACGTTGATTATTGCCGTTTACACCATCTGCTTCAGTTACATGTAGTTTGGAAGGCCTGCGACGGTAGAACGAGTGATGCTACTTCGCTGTGCGAGCACGGCGCGATGGGTTCAAACTTCCGTCCCTCGATAGCTCCATCTCCAGAGCTACCGACAAGACTACTTGTCATGAATAGGCTTATATTTGGAGCAAGTGCTGCCCCCAGGAAGTTGCTCAAGCAGATATTTAATGCTACTGTTACCGAGACAATTTCTTACATACAATCGGGAGTGGAAAACGAATTTTTCGTCAGGGATGGAAGGTCTGGACTTTTCATGTAAGCTGTAGAGTTTTAAATCCTTAGTCCAAACTTGATCGATGTCCAAAATGGCATCCTCCGAAGTGATCTTGGACTTTTTTCTCTTCTTATAATTAACTAACAGAAAAGAAGGGAAGACCTTTGCAATACGACAGTAGCGTTTGTATTTTGTATGTTGTATGATTATATATGATTTTCATGAAGCCTGTGTTTTTATTGTCGTAGTTGCCCTGATCTGTAGTGATGTAATTATGATAAATAAATGTGAATACAAATGTAACAGTTTTGATTATTAAAAAATAGACACAAAACATAGCACAGTCAATAAAGTGAAGTTGTTCGGAGTGTTAAATGGTTCGATCGGGAATTAAAGTATAACAATTATCCATGTACGATGGAGTTAAATAAACCGTGTATTTTAAACCTTTCAACAGGATATGTGGCAAATAATTTTCGGCTTTTCAAGGAGGAAATCAAGATTTATTTGTTGCAACAGAGACTGTAAAGAAATCAAGAGAAGTTCAAGTCGCCAGACTTAAAAACTTAATGGGGTCCGAGGCTTTGAAGGTTTACATGTCCATCACTATGACAGCCTATGATAGAGAATCTGTCGAATCAATATTGACCACATTTGAACAACATTGCATTCCAAAGAAAAATGAAACAATGGAGGTATTTAAAAATTTTAATAGGAGGCAAGGTGCAAACGACCCTTTTGAACATTTCTATGTGGAACTGGAGTATCTCATTTCTTCCTGTGAGTTTGGGGAACAAGAAGATAAGCTTCTCAAGGCGCAAATTATTTTGGGCGTCAATTGTGCCTTCACCCATGAACGCTTGTTGCGTAAAGATCCCTCTTTGAGTAAAACAGTTGCCTTTTGCAAATCTGTGGAGATGGCAGCGGACAACTTGCGAGTAATCAAGGAACAAGAATATAAACAGCAGCTAGAGGTCTTCAAGTTGGTGAGGAGTAACAATCACCAGTCTGTAAATAATAATTATGTTGATAAGCCAGTACTAAATAAGGATTGGCTCAAAAGTGTTACAAATGCAATAAAATTGGGTATTGGGCTACAATGTGTGGTAGGGGTGTGAAAAAAGTTGAAAATGTGGGTGTTTCTGATCACAATGAGGCATTTGATGATTTTGGCATTGATTCCATTAAATTAAATCAAATAAATAAAAACAAAAATTGCGAATGGTTGGAAAATATAAAAATTAACGGAAAATTAATTTTGTTCAAATTAGATACTGGCACAGAAACCAATGTTATATCATTGCATTTGGTAAAAAAATAGCAACTCTGATGTTTCCAATACTAGTTTCTTTTATTTCCATTACAAATTTCTGGAGCAAAATAATGATGTTTTTAAAGGTTTAGGTTGCTTCCCAGACTTGTGTTCATTAAAATTGAAAGAGGGTGCTATTCCGAAATCAAGCCCTGCTCGCAGAGTTCCATTTAAAATTAAAGATAGATTAAGATAGACCCAGATAAACCCCAGGAGAATGGGTCAATAATATTGTTATAGTGGAAAAGCAAGACTCATCATTGCGAATTTGTATAGACCCTCACCAATTACTATGAAATCCCAACAAACTAGGATATATCTGTCAAGCTAGCCAATAAAAAAATTTTCTGTCTCTTTGATTTGAAACAGGGTTTTTATCAATTGGTTTTGGATGAGGTTTCTAGTGATTTATGCTCATTCAGTGCTCCTTTTGGACTTTATAAATATCTCAGAGCACCATTTGGGTTATCAGTGTTGCCTGAATGCTTTAAAAAATTGACCCATTAGTTTGAATTAAAGTATCTGCCCGGAAAATTCATATATTTCGCAGATTTTTTATCTTGTAATTTTGTCAAATCTGACGTTGATGATGACACAACTATGCTGGAGAAAGTGCATTGTTTGGGAGCCACAATCAATTTTACGGATGAAAAATACTCTTAAGTTTGTAGTTGAAACCCAGCAGGACCTTTCACAAATAACTGAATTCTATCGTCATGGTTGGCCGTCAAAATTAGAATCCACTGTAGCTCCCGAAGTGGTTCATTTTTATAAATTTTGTAATGATATATGTGAAGAAAATGGTTAATTATATTTAGGGAATAGGTTGATTGTTCCGGTTGCATTGAGGCGGTTTATCCTGGATTGGCGGTTAATCCTAAAAGAACACAGTTAAGATTTTTTTACTGACCAGGGATAATGTCTGATATCGTATTTTTGGTGTCAGGTTGTATAGTGTGTCAAACATTTCAAAGGAGTAAGATAAAAGAAGAGCTGCTCCCTCGTGATATTCCGAATATACCTTTTTATAAGGTTGGGCTTGACAGCTGAATTCAATAGAAAGAATTTTTTTAATCCTTGTTGATTACTACTCCAGATGGGTGGAAGTAATTCCTATAAAAGATAAATCCAATTTAACCATCATAATGTCAATTTTTGCGAGATTTGGTATTCCTAGGGCCATCATTGCAGACAACAACCTATTTGGTTCTGCAGAATTTCGAAATTTTGCTCAACAATGGGCGACAGAAATTAAAACAGTAAGCCCTCATTATTCTCAGAGTAATGGTCTCTCAGAAAAATATGCTGGTATTGTCAAATCTATGTTGAAAAAATGCCAGATTAGTGGCCAAGATTTTAATTTGTACCCTTTAAATTACAGAAGCTCACCATTGGCATGTTTGAATAGCTCTTCTCTATTATTAATGTGTAGGAATCTAAGAACCAAATTACCAATTCACAATGATGACCTTCTTCCAACAGTTTATGTAAATAATAATTTTAGTGGTGCGCAAAAAGATAAGCAGAAACATGTTTATAATAAAGGTTCTAAAACTCCTGATAATTTTGTTGCACAGGAACCTGTGCTGTTTCAAAATAAATTTACTAATTTATGGGCTCAAGGGTGCATTGTGAAAAAATTAGATTTTCAATCTTATGTAGTTGATATTAATGGCAAAATATACAGGAGAAATTCTAGGGCTATTAGGAAATTTAAGAAACCACTAATGTCTGAGGCAGATTTAAATAGAGATAATAAAGATTGTAAACCCCCTTTAGCTGAAACAAATTATAATGATGATTTAGAATGTAATGAAAATATTGATTGAAAACTAAATGAAACTCATGAAGATAACAAGTTTGGCCAGGAAGCTGGTCATAATGATAGTGACAATAATATTGTTAATAACCCTGAAGGTTACCAAACTAGAGTAGGAAGAGTGGTAAGGCGACTAAGAAGATTTCAAGAGTAAATATTAGGCCTAATTAGTATCATCCTAAGATTGTAATTGTTTTTGTATTTTACCTATATGTGTAGCTTATATTATTTTCTTGATCATGTTTCCTACAGGTATGGTGCTTAGTGATTTAAATGTTTTTTTGTTTTTTTAAGTATAAATTGAGAGACTTGAAGGGGAGGATGTTTGTATGTTGTATAAAGGATCCATGATTCTCATGGAGCCTGTGTGGAGTCGTAGTTGCCCTGATCTGTAGTGATGTAATTATGATAAATAAATATGAATACAAATTTAACAGTTTTGATTATTCAATAATAGATTGTAAATTGAAGAACTTATATTTTTGCCGAGCTTCTTTGACCCTTCAATGTTGTTGGTGCTAACCTCCTTCTGACCGCACAACTTTTGCAAGCTATCCAAAGGTCACTTTTGTTAACTGGTAACCATATTATTAAACACATAATATAAAACCAAAGTGATTTTGACTTACATGAGTGGACTGATATTTTGCACTTACATTCCTTTCAATGACTGGATGATGTTGAAAATAATATCAGCTCAAAATAATAAAGTCATTAATAAGTTGGTGATTAAAAATAATATATTTTCCTACCATATTGAGTAGGGGTTTACAAAATTTTGTTTTAAATCTCTATACAAAATATAGGTGAAATTTAAATAGAGATAAATTATACAATCTGAGAAAGATATTATAATTATTATAGCTCAACAATACTTAATAATTGTATTTCACTGGGTTTTTATGTAATATGCATATGTAAGAATTAAAGATTTATGCAGTAGAAACATATGTAGCAATTAGTAACAACAAAATGTTTTATACTTATTAATAATAAATGTAAGCAAAGAGAATGTTGCATACTTACTTGTTTAAATTGATTACACTACTCATAATATTCTACAATTGTGAAGTTCAAGCAGAGAAACCAGCGCAAGATGAGTTGGAAGGTTGTATTAACTACTTCTCAAGATTTTGAACTTTGAAATCTATTTAACTTGATAAAGAAGTAACATACAAATTTTATTGAATCAAAATTTCTAGAGAAAATAATGTTTTGTTAAATGGAGGAAAAGGAATAATTATTATCTTACTCTATCTACATACAAACAAATTCTAAAAATCTTTATTATATAAAAAAAATTATTTTCTTGCTTGTATTGTTTTAGGATTGTCAAGAGCGGATGATCCTGAGCTTAGGCCAGACATTATTTCTGAAAATGTGAGTGGGGATAGAATCCATATCTGTATTGAAATATAATTAGTTTTTGCTATTACATATCAATTTATGATGCAGAATTAGATGTTTTCGTTTGTAACCATGCACTTATTGGCCACTCGGCTTTGTGACTTAAGGATTATAATTTGACATTAACTATTTTAATTATCATTTTAAAAATAGGCATAGTTTCTGTATCCCTATTTCTATCTAGAGTGAATGTCTTCATCAAATCTTCACATGTATTCTCGCTGTCCCACCCTACATCATTGTCAATTTTTGCGAGATTTGGCATTCCAGCATTGGCAAACCATGGTATTTTGGTCAAAATGTTATCACTTCATTTTTTAGTGGTATTAGTTGTTTTTTTAGGGCATGTCAACCACTAGGGATATGGACACTAGAGATGGTTTTGGTATTTGAGTTAAACTAACAGAAGATTCATGTAAAGAAAATAATACCATACTTTAAATTTGACATTGAAGTAACAATGTAAATTAAATTTGTTTCAGGGCGTTGATGGTCTCCTGAAGTATGCGGGAGTTTTTGGAGGAGGTGGAAATGATTATTCTCAAGTGATAGCACCATTTGAGCCATCTTTGGAAGCCCATATCAGAGTCAAGAGATTTACTGAATAATCGTCCATATTCTTTTTGATAATTTTACTATTAAGAAGAATAAATTCTTGAATTATGTTGTTATTTCATAATTCCTTACTATGTTAAATCACTTGTATTGGGACAGTCGAGTAGGAAAGTGCATATTCCCTTGTGGGATAGCTACATTTTGTTTCATGTTATCACCACAGATTTAAGTATTTTAATGTGGATAAGAAATGTATAAACCAACCCAAATAGAAAATTTGAAAACCTGCTTTGTATGCAATAGCAGTTTCTTTTTTAAATAGCCTTGAAGGGCTAGCGAAAAGGAAAATTATGTTGTTTAAAGGAGAGAATAACATGTTCATCCACTAAGCAACTCACTATAGTTGAGAAGCTGTTGTATTTTATATATTACACTGATGTGATTTCTTAGTTACAGTGGTGGCTAACATTATCTAAAAACTTTCAAAATCGACTATAAATAAATTCTTGTTGCTCCATCTCTTCTAGATGTTCATAATAACTCACTTGAATAGGGCTTATGACACCTACATATAGAAGGAACATCATGAGGGAAATCCTCACCTTACAAGTTTGAAAGAACAGGTGGAAAACCCTTAGGATGATAACATATTCTATTACAGTAAAAAGAATTTTATATGTGATAGGACCTAATTTAATCAAGGAAACTGTCATCACATTTATTTGATCATAGGTTTGACCGCCTGGATATTGTGTGGACCATGAGATAGGTAAAAAGTAAATCAAATCATTTGATATGTCAATGGGGCGGGCAAATGAACCCAATCCTTAAAATATAGCGGTTCTCCAGTAGCTCATGATTTCTCAATTGTTGGAATGATTAATGCCACCACAAAGTATACTTTCATAAGTACTTGACTTATAGTAAGTGGTGCACCTTATTAAATACAGTAATGTATATCATGTTGAAATAGTGACAAATTCGAGCTAGTTTCAGATTAAACTGGCAGGACCTTTTTAGTCTAGAACCAGATGATATTAATTGGCAATTAACCCCACTTAACATAACCTTGGCTTTCTGATATCAATTGATTACCTACTAAGTCCATGGTGTTAACACATGTTGGACCTTCTCCCTGCTTGTTCCTAGATATATTTTGATAACATAATAATTGTTAATTATCCTATACAACCATTAAAAAACCACAAGTAAACAGTTCGTCGTCGTCATAATACTTTAGTCCTAACTTTGCTGTCAATGTGAGCTACCTTAGACAGCTTTGTCTTTAGTGTAGTATGTACTAGTTATCAAAACTTTAAGACCTAATGGGGTTCACTAGTGTTTTTGCACACACAACTGCTGCTGGCCAAGGGATCAACTATTGCCCTTGAGATGCCATGGATTTATCCACCCACCAGAGGACCTGTGAATATCCCCAAATATACTGTCAGTATAAATCTTAAGCAATAATTTTTTGTTTTTCTAACTAATGAAACATAAAACCCTTGTTATTAAAATTTTACCAGCCATTGCCCTTAGGGACTGTACAATAGTTAGACTGAGACTGAAGGTAGGTACAACGAAGTAGTTGCTCTCAGCCATAAAATAATTAGGCGAAGAAAATAGCTGCTGTTTTAAGTTGTAAACCACTAGCACATGTTAAAAAAATGGTATGGAAAGTTTTAGCAGAACTGTTATAGCAAAATTAAGGCAGTTGTTAATAGCTCTCTATTAAATAATGCTTTATTATGAAAATTATTACTATTTTTTATTTAATTGGTGTATAAGAGCAGTGAGGATGAAGGCAAAAAATAAACAAATTATAGAATTTATGATTTATTCTTCCCATAATTCTAAAAATTCCAGTTCTGCAGATGGGAATAAATAATACTTTGGCCTAGTGCATGCATAGGTGTCATTTCACTGGCTCAAAAAAAAAAAATATTACAGGAACCAACAGACATGATTTTGGTACAAAAAGACAAACCTACGCTGTCTAAAACCATCTTAAGTAGCAAACTTATAAAATTAAGCACATTTTGAGCCACATGGAAAAATTGGAATGCAAACAGTGTCTTTTTTTAATATATATATAAAATATTTTCTTATAAAGATAACTAGTATAATAGAAAATGGTTGAAAAAATAATCCCCTAAGTTAACACAACTAGGGGCAAAAAGGGAGGAATGACGGTTGGGGAAGGGATAGAATAACCATGGAATGAGATTGAAATCAAATGATTTTTAAATAATTAAATAATGGAAGAGAAAGAATCTGACACATTTCAAACTCTCTAAAATATAATTAGGAGTTTAAGATCTGTGTACAAAATCTTAATGAAATGATAATTAAAATAATAAACAAATATAATAAACATTATAATACAAAAGAATAAGCAGGTCTCCAGTAGGAGGGTATGGAGGAAGGAAAGGTGGCATGACTTGCTTGCCTCTTAGAAACATTTCCTGTGGACAATGGATGGGCCAGATTCATCATACTCCTGCTTGGAGATCCACATCTGCTGGAAGGTGGAGAGGGAGGCAAGGATTGAGCCACCGATCCATACTGAGTACTTCCTCTCAGGCGGTGCAATGATTTTAATTTTCATTGTTGATGGAGCAAGAGCTGTGATTTCTTTCTGCATCCTATCAGCAATCCCAGGGTACATGGTGGTACCTCCAGAAAGAACTGTGTTGGCATACAAGTCCTTCCTAATATCGACATCACATTTCATGATGGAGTTATATGTTGTCTCATGGATACCACATGCTTCCATACCGAGGAAAGATGGCTGGAAGAGAGCTTCAGGGCAACGGAACCTTTCATTTCCAATAGTGATGACCTGGCCGTCAGGAAGTTCATATGACTTTTCAAGAGAGCTTGAACTGGCAGCTGTAGCCATCTCCTGTTCAAAGTCAAGGGCAACATAACATAATTTTTCCTTGATGTCCCTTACAATTTCCCTCTCAGCAGTGGTAGTGAAGGAGTATCCCCTTTCTGTGAGAATCTTCATAAGATAATCAGTTAAATCACGTCCAGCAAGGTCCAACCTGAGGATGGCGTGGGGCAAGGCATAACCTTCATAAATTGGCACGGTATGTGATACACCATCTCCAGAATCCAGCACAATACCAGTGGTACGTCCAGAAGCGTAAAGAGATAGTACGGCTTGGATAGCTACATACATAGCTGGGGTGTTGAAGGTCTCAAACATAATCTGCAAACAAATAAATATTATATTAATCACAAAATAACAAACAAATATTAATTTAAAAAAAAATATTAATCACAAAAAAAAATTGACAAAAAATGTATAGAATGGAAAACCCTGTTATCAGTTCAGTAAAGTTACCTGAGTCATCTTTTCTCTGTTGGCTTTTGGGTTCAATGGTGCTTCAGTCAGAAGTACGGGGTGCTCCTCTGGGGCAACTCGAAGTTCATTGTAGAATGTGTGATGCCAAATTTTTTCCATGTCATCCCAGTTGGTGACGATGCCGTGTTCAATAGGGTATTTTAAGGTGAGGATACCTCTCTTGCTTTGAGCTTCATCTCCCACATAGCTGTCTTTTTGGCCCATGCCAACCATCACACCCTGCAAGACAAAATATTTATTAAGAAATTTGTTGTACCCATGTTATAATTAGAAGTGACTAGCTACGAATAGTATTGGAATTGGTTTACTCATAGAAGTAATATTCTCTTTATTAAACTAAAGTGGCATAAGCTTAACAAATTAGATATCTATAAGAAAATGGAATTAAATAAAGCATCATGAGGGGAAAAAAACCAGGATCATTGACTATATGAGTTACAGTTGGATTTGGAACAACTGTTACAACATAAATAACCCCCCTCCCAGGAGAATGTATAAGTGAAAATGAATAAAGCCTAATATACAGATTAAATATTTCATATTCATGCGAGTCACAGTGTAAGTGGAATACATTTGGACTGCATTTATTATTATCTTTTTGTATGTAACAAAGTAAACTTCCAATTTACATAAAGAAATAAACAGACTTTTAAAATATACAGGTAATTGGTTTTAATGTCAGAATTAATATGCACTTTGCAATTAACGCCTGTTTACATTTGATACCTTAATACTAAAAACAGAAAGGGTAGAGTTTAGAGGCTGAATTACAAAATCTATAAAATTTAAAATAGTCGACCAGTGAAGTTTACAACGTATGACACAAAGTTATAATTGTAAAATAATTAATGAACTTTTGATGTTGATTAATGAACAGAAAAAAAATTTGAGTACAAAAATTACTTTTTTTCAATTTTTAAATAATAACATTGCAAAACATTTTATAATTTACTTTCTGACATAAAATTTGTCTCAAGTCTTAACTTAAGCTTTAACAGCGAGTATATACAATTATTTTTTGTTTACAAATTGCTGAATGTATTCCATTACAGGGCGTGGCCTATATCAATTACCAGTCATTTTAACACAAAGGATCTTCAAGCAACTCAAATTAATGGAACACATATTTGGCTTAATAGGTGAAGGGGTATATCTTTGATCCCCCAATCAATGATATAAAATCGAGATATTAACACTGTGAAAGATTCTTCAAGGCAGTGTGTTAATGGTAATTTCCACTATTGAGCTGACTCGTTAAAGCGAACATTGGAACAATCAATTTAAATATTTTAACAAATGTGATTTTAGCCCTCCCCTCCTATGTAGCAAACATACATTACATGTTACAAACATGCTGAACTTTGAAGTTCCAGGAACCCTCTTAGCAATAAATGCCAAGTTCAGAAAACTCCAGAATTATATGATATAATAAAAGATTTTCCTGAATTTTTATCCCCAGGGTAACAAATGGGCTGGGATAAAGAGAGATCTTAGATTTACATATAAGAGGGTAGGAAAAAGAAAAAAAATTAAATTAATCCTTCAAAAAATATCACTATAAAATGATCAAGTTTCACCTTTACTTTAATTGTAGTAAGACCCTGACAGTAAAAAATTGCAATGTCATAATTTAAAGAGGTCAATGTGACCACACAGTGCAGAAAAAAAAGTATTTTTCTGTATTTGACAAGATTTAACAGACTTGTAAGGTTAAAAATTAATTTTAAAAAATCTGAAGTTAAAAACTTAATTAATTATATTCTACAGTGATTCTTTGAAGTTTTTAAACTTAAGATTTCCAAAAATTAATTTTGAACCTTACAAGTCTGTCAATCTTATCAAATACAGAAAATTACTTTTTTGTCTAACAAGTTTTGTTCAATTAATTCTCAGTGTAGGAAACAATTAAGTATACTATACAATGATGCTTTAGTTTCATTATTTAACCTGAGAAATAATTAAAACAAAACTAGTTACATCAATTGGAGCCCATTGAAAAAATTTAACCAGCTTTAAGAACACATTTCAAACCTGAAGATAAATTAAGCCTAGTATTGTTGCAAGTTGTTCCAGTATTAACTATTTATAAAATCCGATTCCTTTGAACTTGCATAACAAAAAACATTAATTCCTAGGCATTTAAGAGAGAATCTCCTTTACACTATTATCAACAATTAGTTCTCCTATTTAAAGCTGTAATGCAGGTTACCCTGTTAAGAGTAATTCTGTTTAAAACAGTGAAATACATTTACCTCTCTTCAAGTAAACTGAACCCAGAACCTTCATAACATATACCAGTACCAGTGAAGCTAACCACCATATTATATAATCGATAGAAAATTCCAACCTAAAATTATAACACACTAATAGAAAAAAAAACTCACCTGATGCCTTGGCCTGCCAACAATTGATGGAAATACTGCTCGGGGTGCATCATCTCCAGCAAAACCAGCTTTGCACATACCGGATCCATTGTCGACAACTAATGCAGCTACTTCCTCGTCACACATTTTGAATAGGGTTAGTTATTAAGCTGTAAACAATGATTTGACTATTACTTTCAGTTGCAGTTAAATTCTAAAAAATAATTATCACTGTTAAGATTGGAATTAAACACTATTCAAGTAACACTAAGCCTCGGTAGCACATATGAAGGCCCGACTACACTTGAACCACACCCACTGAACAGATATAAGTTAACACTTACTTAAAATAAATAAATATGTTGAACCAAGCACAGCTTGAAACGAACTGATTGACAAACCCGGGGGTAAATCGGTAATATAGTGTTCCCCCCACCTTTGCCTCCCCCCACCACCCGGCCAATGTAGCTACCGACCCGCTGGGACATGACCATATATGGTAACATAATACAGCAAACCCCAGACCAAAAGTATGGGGGGATAACTTATTTAATGTATCCTCTTAGGCTATTCCTATTCCCTCTAGCTACACGGCAACGTAAACATGGATCTCTCTGCCAAGTCGGCCAGTCCGCATATAACTTTTCTCTTTTAACAACATGTATAAAATTAGAATTGGACGATTTCCAAAGACTATTTACTGCTTGACTACCTGTGGATGGATACTAATAATTCCAACAAACGGTTCAAGTCTACGACAGACCCTTGCTTAATTCGAGTCGTGACCGGCCGGTTCTTAAGTGTGAGCCATTTTTTTCGATAAAGGACATGAATATTCGCATATGAATCTACTATACCGGGGAATACTGATAATAACAATACTGCATAGATCAAATACAAATCAATCTTACCTTATAAAAACTGAGAAGGGCGAGAGCCTATGTGAACACCAGACCACAATTGACGGGAGTGAAGGAGGAATTGAGCCGTTGGTTTCTAGCCTCAGTATGGACTCTCCTCCCAGGGGGCGTTAGCTACTAGGACCCGTTCAAAATATTTTTAATAATTCCCTTTTCTGGGCCCTTATTATCAAAAGAGACAATACATAAAGATTTTATAATGTCAAAATTATTGACAGGGAACAGAATATGTAAAAAGAAAGTTGTAATTAGTATATAATTAAAGAAAAGCCGGTTAGGGTGGGGAAGAATAATGGAATCGCCCATCCCCACCGCGACCCCCTGGTCTCTACTCTTACCATATATGGGCATAAAACGGATAGAGCTTTCTGATTGGTCGGTGCAACCGCTCTTCGGAATCGGCAGAGAAATCCTTCGCTGCTTCAGATTCCATGTACGGCATTACTCAGGAACTTAACATTCATTCTATTAATATTATTTATCATACGGAAACTTATATCGTTTGTATATATTTTCTCAAAATCGTAGAATATTACTATATTTTTATTTCTCAAGTTAAATAATTTGCTTCAGACAATTCTAGTTTATCGGCAAACAGTCGTTTTTTAGGGCTTCGTTAATTTTTTTTTCAAAATCAGAAACTCTTGTGTTTTCACCTTCGTCTCTGTCCCGACCATAGTGAGTCCCCTGCTCGAACTGTAAACATGAAATTTTTAATCGAGATTCCATATAATTACTCTACGATATGGAACATTTCTAGCTCCATAACAAATAGGTTACGGTTATTAATTAATTGATTAATTGGTAATACTAAACAATAATCCCATATCATATTGAGTAGAAATTTAAAGAAACTACATAAATGATCTCGTCCCCTTCTTAATTGTCATTTATAAAGAAATAAAAAGTCTCATTAAAATCGATTTGGTAGTTAACTCATTAAGAACGTGCCGATGAAGAATATATATACTATCTTGGGGTTTAGTGTACTGTGATTTAAAAAATTCAGATTAATTACAATTTTTAAACAAATATTTAAATAAAACAGTTCCGTGGTTATAAATACCCATTAACAGTATCAATCAATGGCGCATGGGGTCTTTTTGGGAATAGGGACCCCCACTGATATCTAGCATTGTTTTGGTTATTTTGCCACCTTTGATCTTTCCTGTAATGTTTTATCTATATGTTTATGATATTTATATAATATATTATGATATTTATGTTTACTTTGACCCGTCTTAGTGAACCTTGGTACCTGACAATATTTCAGTTTAGTTTTGTGATCCTGAAGGGAAACATCATTCCGTTATTTGATTTAGCTACGGAAGTAAATACGAAGGAAAAATCGATTTTGTTTCTTGAATCTAAGAGGTTATTGCATAGTGAAAAAATGTGTTCTAATGGCCATCAAATGAAACTTTATCTAGGCGAAAAGGATAGATGGAGATGCAACGTGAGAGTCTGCAAAGAAATATTTGAGTTGAGAAAAGGAGCATTTTTGGAAAACAGTAACTTGCCATTTAATAAATTTGTTATTTTGCTATACTGCTGGACAAAAGAATATACATAAATTTTATAAAGAGGAACTAGGATTAGCATCCGATACTATTACAGATTAGAAGAATATGTTATTTATTAAAAAAATTCAGAAAGATCAGAGTGCCAGGGAAAACAGTTGAGATAGACGAATAAAGTTTTTCTCGGCGCAAAAATCACGTTGGTAGAATTTATCCTTATCAATGGATCTTCGGAGGTGTTTGTCGGGAAGATAAGCAATGCTTCATGTATTGCGTGCCAGAACGGGAACACTAATGAAAACAATATCAGAATGTATTCCCCCCCCCCCAGTACAACGATTACATCTGACCAAAAAGACCCGGTACGTGTTATTGAATATCTTTGTTAATAAAAATAATTTAAAAAAAAAACTTACGAAATCGATCAAGAGGTAGTAATCAGTTAGATCATCTAAACCCTTAGTGCCATATTGTTCAATTTGTACGTGATTTTAATTTCTACAAGGGAAGCAAGTTTATTTATAATCTACGTGAGCCTACGCATTATATTTCATGCAAAAAATTATTAAACTGTTTTATTTGTTGCTTAAATAGTTTTGTAGTATGTTATGCAAACGCAATTATATTTTGTTATGAATTTGTTGTTGACAGTGCAATTTGTTGTTTTCTAAGCAAATTGATCCACGTGTGGGTGTTAACGTTATCGTTCACAAATTATTCCATTAAGTTTAAAATTATAAACCGTATGCAATTCATTTATTCCCAAACACGAAAGGACTTTACTTTTAAACAGGCATAGGAAATAGTCTTTGGTCTGTCGGCGGGTTCCTACCCAGAGCGGTCGTGAAAATAATGTAATTAATCTGAAACCGCTTCTTTGATAATTCCACAATATCTTTTGACAGTTAGCTTTTTTATTTTTACATGATGTAAGGCATTGTTAGAGCTTTATAGGTAGTATGATAGGTGGCACCAGATGTTAAATAAATACATTTCGATAGTTTCCATGATTTTTTTTTTGTTTAGGCATATTTTCAACTCGCTCCTCTTGTCTACGTACGTTTCATTAAACAGGCCACCATAAGCTCCGGGGTATTTTGTAAGACTGAAAAAACAAAAGGAAAATACTTGTTGACATTACATCCGGCAATGGCCCAAAAGGAGGTGAGAGGTGAAACTTTGAGGTCACGACCTCCACAGTATTTTTCGTTAGATACCTAACGAAAGCAAAGAACAGCAGCGCTCTTGCAAAATTTTAATAAAATATCTTCACCCATAGCCTTAGAAGCTTTATTTTTATTTTTCAGAAATTGGTGCTATCTCTCTCTATTTATGTGGAATGCCGGCCGATTGTTGATGTTTTGTATGGATAAATTGATATTATTTGTCAACCCATACATTGTTGATATTTTTTTATTATAAATCCTGAGCTGAAATTTCAAGTTCTGATTTTCCTCATGGGGGTTATTTTTTCTAATAGAAAAGGAGGGTTTCCGTGAAAGAGATTATCCAATAAATAAAATGAAGTATTTTTAAGAAAAAATACCGATTAATTTGTTCACAATTATTTAAGAAATTCATACGTGGTCCCGTAAATATCATCCGAGTTGATATACAAATATTACTGCATAAAATTGTCAGTGAAAGCTCACGAATTATATTCCACCAAGCATTTATAGGATACAGAAAAATCTTAATTCTTTGACTATGCCCATGTTTACAATTGGTCCGTATAATTCAAACATAATGTATATGAAATTATTGAATATTTGCCAAGGATGGTTAATGTGACTTAGTTGAGATCTAACGGATGTGCTGAACATATCTATGGGTTTCCACCTTGCACTAATTGGAAGATCCGTTCTCAAGATTCCTTGTGCGTGAATAGAACGTAAGAGAAAATTCTTTTGTCGCCTGAGAAATTACTTTCAATCGGAAAGTACTTTCACTGTCTAGGTTTCAATTTAAAATGCACATACATTTTTACTTATGAATTTTCTGTGAAAAGTGGGTGAAGGCTGATATCTCTTACAGATAAATTTTGGTACTATATATGATTTTTTCTTGTCAATGTAATACTTACTATAATTGTATTAGTATAAAGCCAGTCTCTTAAAATCGCATTTGAACAAATAAACAAACTGTAAATATCTAGAGCACTGAGAACAAAAAACATATTGAAGTCGACTCGAACGCAATTAAATACAGGATTTACATTGTTTGTTTCTACAAATTTAGTTTTAGCGCTAAATTTAAATTTTTTCTTCAATTACCGTATTTAGAGTGATTTTTTTTCAGTGTCAGAAAACCTCACGTTTTCACCTCTGGAGGTCTGGGTATCAAATTAAAGATCATGTTGCCCTGATAATTCATAAGTGATTTTCGTTTTGGATTTCTGAACTAACACATAAGTTATTGAAACTGTTATTAAAATAGTGTTAGTAACTCAACCGAAGATTTTTTTCATAGCCATGATAGTTTGTCTATTACTTTCATTTGATGCTAAAAATAAAAGTAATCCAATAAAAAATAATTGTCAATTTATCACTGTGAATTTTTTTTTTTGGTGGATGTGAAGGGTATCAAATTAATGATCTTTACACCGCGACTAATAGTTTAGAAAATATGATAGGAATTTAGTGGGCAGTATAACTACAAAATAATGAAATCAGATTTTTTTTAAATTATCTATGTAAAGTAAAACAACTGTGGCGACAAATGCCCAGATACATTGGCAGTTATTAGGGCATGCCAAATAAACTTCTTTTAAATGTGCTGTTAATAAAAATAATTCAACAAAACTGGGGAAATCAATCAAGAGGGAGTAATCAGTAAGACCATGGAAACGTATGAATATGTGAGGAACCACAATTACTAAATTTTTATGGTATCCTTACTCATGGGGAAAAATCACAACTTTAAATCTAAAATAGGTTAGTGTCATTACTTCTCAACCAATCCAAATATAGTGTAAATGAGGGTGTTGTTGAATATATTTGTAGTGAGTTGTTTTTAACGCCGCTATTGTAGACAGTCAGGCGAAAACGATTGTTATGAACCTCTTTGAAAGTAAAGCTTCTTTAATGTGCAGGGAAATGAAAGAAGAAAACAAAGGAATGAAAAAAAATACCCGGATTCAAAGCCAAGTTCAAGAAGTCCCTAGCCTGTGTCAGTAGGGTTTTTCTTTTTAAGGGGTGTAATACTTAAACGAATATGGGGGTGTTTATTGGTGATAGGTAAATTGATAATCTAGAAGAACAATTCTTCCAGTCCTAAATAAATTTGAAGAAAGCGCAATCTCTAATCGAGAATACGATTACATTATCGTGAAATGGGTAATTATTTGATGGTGTCGAATTTCAACTTCTTTATCTTTGAAGCACGATATTAACCAAGGGTTTTTTGTAATTTTATCAAAAGTACATATATTACATAAATGTAGTTAGGGAAGGAGCTTAAGAAAATAATTAAAATAAAATATGGACGACTAAACAATAAAAAAAATTATATGAAAAAGAAAACTAAATATCTGATATAAATATCTATAATATCTGCTCTTATTTAGAAAAGCAAGTAATGTTTTTATCTTCACCTCTAAAATAAGTTATAGGATAGTAGTATATTTTACAAATGAATTATTAGGAACAAATATTTAAACAGTTCCATCGTTTAATAAATAAATATAGTAAATTTATTTGTCTGGAAGTTCATTGTTAGTGGAATTTGTAAACGAGTGGATACATTTGTTAAGATATAGGCTTAGATTGATGAAAGAGAAATTAAATTAGTTAGATTTTCAGATAATAAATTTGATGATATGGAAATGGAATGTTTTAAAATTACAAATTGAAGTAATAATAAATAATGGTTTAGGTAAAACGTTATTTAAAAAGATATGAGTACAAATATTTACTCTAAATCTAAATGTAAAACACCATTTTATATTGACATCGATAGTTAAATATTCACTGAAATGTAATGTTTTCACCTGAGAATGGCCAATATTCTCAGGCTGGTGGGTTTGGGAAGGGTGCCGGGACTATTGTTTCATCTCATTGGTCAGGTTATTGGGTGTCCAATTTTATTTGCGTTATGTTTTATAATACGAAGAAAGGGCTTGTGGCTATGTTTAGGTGTAAGGTTCTACGAAAAGCAGTGCCAACCGAGAGGGCCTAGGTTTTTTTCATCAGATTTCGAGATTCATCAAATAGTGGACCGGTCTCTTCTTAATTTCTGAACACCGGCTCTGTGACTCAGTGCCATGTTTAATGAAATACAGGTAATATACTGAAGGATGGCGGAAGATGTAGGAAGGTCTAGGTCTACAGTCGCAGGTAATATACCCAATGGACAAAGCTGTCGTCTAGACGAATGGTGTTCTGTCCCTCTGCTCGCCATTGGTCAAAGAGAGGGAACAAAATGGCCATAAACCAGGTTCGCAGGCAGTAGTCACAAGAAATAGGTACACTGTTTTTAGGGTAATTTACCTGGTTTTCATCAGTCCAAGATCTTCTAGGACGGGTTGTATACTGGCAGCCATTTAGCCATCTACTAGGATGCTTAAGTTAACTGTCTGAAGTAGCATTATCTGGGTGCCTTTCACAATGACTATTTACTTACTCTAATGGCCGATTCCAAAGAGAAAGATGTTCTGCTTTCATTCAGGTTCTAGAGGACAGTTTCGTTTGCCTTTAAGAACGATTCCACATATCCAAAATCTTAAAGGTATGACCCACAGCACATCGAAATATCCTGAAAATGCAATGGTTAAAATAAAATAACAGTCTCGGGGCGTGAACCGCACCACTGCTAGTCAGTGCAGGATAAATTGATTCGGCTTCGTAAGACGAAGAGGGACTTCTCCACCGAGCACCTACAATGGGACGACGACAGATTTACATCGACGAGGAGATGACCCCGGACAACCAGCACTAAGACAGCCTAAAGACCCCTATTTTTATGAAGCCCTTTCCTCTTCTCATAATTCCGAATCCAAATGGCAGCTCCTTCAAGAACTTTCCATCTGTGACTCCACTGGGGCTTCCTCCTCAGAAGCATTCCCAGTTTCACCTGATGAGCTAAACTCATATTTTGTGTCTGCCACTTCACAATCTCCCTCATCTTATAGTCCTTGTGAACCCTCATGTACTGAGGGTTTAATGTGATATATTTATTTTAAATATGTCTCTCCCACATGGCTTTAAAACCTCCGCAATAAGAGCACGCACTAAGGCTACTGGTCCTGACGGAATCCCCGTGAAGCTAATAAAACTATGCATTCCATTCAACCTGCCTGTCCTTCCCCACATTTACAATGTTGCCCTTCAAAACTCAGTTTCCCCAACTTCTTGGAAAAAAGCTGTAATCCAACCTTTAAAAAAAAATCCTAAATCTGGATGAACAAACGACTATTGGCCAATCTCAATCCTTTCTAACTTCTCCAAACCTCCGATTTCCTTGATCAGTCACAACTTCTCAACCCTTTCCAATCTGCTTCCCAGTAACCAGGGCTATTCCACACAATCTGAACTAACTGATATTATTAGTGACATTAATGATGTTATTGATCAACAAAAACTAACAGTCCTGATTCTCCGAGCATTCTCTAAAACATTTGGTACCATAGACCTATTCACGTACGACTCTATTCAATCGTTTCGATCATCTCTTTCCAACCGTTTCGATCATCTCTTTCCAACCGTTCACTATCCCAAATCAACCCCTATCTGCCTCCCTCACTCTTTCCTTGGGATGGAGCATTTCTCCCCTTCTGTTTAACTGTTACATAAATGATCTCCCTAACTCTATTCATCATTATTCCCATCACCTTTACACTGATGACTCCCAAATCTATTTATCGTTCCCACCCCTCCGATTTGCCAAATTTCAGGGAAACCTACGGATCAGTGCCTGGCTAAACCTGAATAAACTGAGTTTAAATGCAGCGAAAACCCAGGCAATTGTCATAGGCTCCAGTGTCCTCCTCAGAACATTTGCCCCCCCCCCCAATAACAGTAACCCTTAATAACCTTCCAATCACATTTTGCTCTACCGTCCAAAACCATTGACCAAACCCTCTCCCGGAACCAACATATCTTCCAAATTTCATGTCGGTCAATAGGTACCCACCCTTAAACTATTTCACCGCTCTCTCCATCAGCTCCCAGCTTAGACGTCAACTTCGTGCTTCCTCCCTCATTTACCCTCACCTTGACTATGGCTGTGTTTCTCGGTGGAAATTTGTTGAAGCGAATCATTGATTGCTCCGTTAGATTTGTCTTTGGGGCTCCACGGCACTCCCATGTCTCACCTATACTCCAAGTTAGGGTGGTTCTTCCCCTCCTTCGTGCACAATATTTCCTCGGTTCATTCATTTTTCAAACCATCCATTGGCATCACCCCATATATAAAAAATATTATATAAAGATGCAGTCTCTCTGATGTTTATATTTTTGCCTACAAAACTGCAGCATACGATCAGTCCTTCCTGGCTCGCTCTACTACCCTCTGGTATTCTCTACCTCCTAATATCCACCATACTTCATCCCTACGTACCTTCAAAGCTCTTCTATTCCAACAGCTTCTCACCACTCTAAGAGACGCTCGTTAGTCTGTACACGATTCACTCATACATACATTATTTTATATTTCCAGACTTTTATTTTTGTATTTTTATTTGATGGTTTACTATAAATAGATAAATGTCGGCTGCCAGTTTTTATCTATCTTTCTTGTTTTCTTTTGTGTTTTTTTTTTGTTTCTTATTTGTATTGTTTTTTATCTACTATCTACTATACAGACTTTGCCATATTGTTGTTGTCTTTTTTGGTTTCTTAAAGGTTCTATGGAATCTATTTACTAAAAGCAGTTAAGCAATTTTTATTTTTATTTCATAATTATTATTATCATTCCTGTAGAGGTTCATAATTTATTTTACGTTGTTATTACTATTTTTTTTTTTTAATTTATTATGATGTTATAGTTTATTTTATTGTGAATTTGTCATCTGAACATTAATGTTATTCATAGGGGACACTTAGTCCCGGAATAAAATTTGTCTATTATATTCTATTCTAATTTCCTTCCATAGTAATTGTTTCCTTTATTTTCTTACATTGTCCAAATCACACAATTATTTCATTCTTATTCTTATAAAATTGCATGTCCACATGTTCAAATGTGTTACTCTTTATACTCTTTATTGGGCTATAATCACAATCTGCCTTTTATAAGGCAATCAGTAATTGCGATAAACGCTCTCATTCATACCATATTTACAATTCATCATTCACTCACTCATTCATACAATATTTACAGACAGCCCAGAGACCTCCCAAATCCACATGCGAAGAGAAAGCGGAGTCTTGGGAAGTCCCCCACGCTCCTCCGTCAGCCGCGTCACCGGATACTAGCCAGTGGAGGCTGACCAAGAGCGCGAGAGTCACAGACGGTTCAAATGTGTTAAAGTTATATTGTGCAATGGCTTCTCCCACGGGAGAAAGTTATAATTTTTCTTTAATACTATCTAATAGCAAAAATTAAAAATACATATGATTTTGAAATTGAAATACATTTCAAAATAAAAAGTTTCAAGAGCCGACGATGACATTCCAGCCGATTTTATCAGACTTCTTGCAAATATTTTAGCTATTTACTAATTTTTGTTGATATGGTGACTTGTAGCGATAACAATCGAAGAATAAATAAAACGGAGTAGTTTTCCTACAATTATTTATTAAGTAACTGTATGCCACCTTTATTTTGTTATGATTTAAGAAAAGTAATTCACTTCATAATTAATTAATTTGTGCCATCAATTTTATTATTTTATTTTTAATAATTTTTTGTCATATTGATTTATTCACAACTATACATAGACAAAGAATGATACCAATCAGTGAATGAGATGGTGAGTGACTAATAGTAACAAATAGGCAGGAATGAAATGTGGGGAAAAAATCCAGTGATGCCTCTCCATATGATTGATTTTGTTGTTGGCAGTTTATATACATTAATAAATATCCAGTTCCTCCGGAATCGTCGTGCGGTGTCAGGTAAGTCTTGTGATGCTAGTATGTGAGGATTCGGGTATACTAATAGCTAATCGTTTGTTAACACTCTTGATGTACGTAAGTGTGCAATTTGCCTGAATGTAGGTGTGTAGGGTCGTCTTTTTACATACTATGGATAAACGTTTTTAAAAAAAACTTAAGAAGTATCTAATGAAACCAAAAAAAAAATAGTGAGGCTGGTGCTGCTGAACAATTATAATAACCCTATTTTATTCATAGGCCAATGGTGTTAATATCTGAGCTTTATATAAATTATTCAGAAACTGGTAAGCACTGATATAGGAGTAAAGAGACCCATGGGCGAGGCTGTTAGGGGCGAGGCAACCCCAACCCTCTTGCACCCTCCCGTCACAAAAAAAATACTTTAAAAACCAACGGTCGGGTTCGTCCAAACATCCTGGTGGGATTAACAATTATTATTTGTTGTTTGAAATGTCATTTTTTCGAAACCAGAAACCCTTATGTTTTGAACGAAGTGTCTCTCAGTGCGTTTGTATTGTTATTTTTGCGAGCCTGCCCCCCCCCTTGCTCAAGCAAGAGACATGAAATTTTCAGAAGAGGAATACAGAAGAGGTATAGGCAATTTTATAAAACCCTCCGGGTTCATACAATTCAAACATTCTATGGTTGCATTTATACCCGGAACCCTAGGAGCCAGTGTAGCCGATAGAAGCGGAGGTTCCAGAGGACCAAATTTGGTGCGATGGTAGCGATCGGTGTCAAGGGCGGTGCATTGTGGCTTGCAGGATGGTGTAATGTGGCTATTGTGGGCTATATGGCTCCTCTCTAACTGGCAAACCATCCCTTCCTATATCTTGTAACCTCATTTGAACTATTATATGTGAATTATGCCAGTCAATCTGGACTTTCGCGGTACGGAAAAATTAAGCCTCCCCACTTCAACTCCTAACCCCCCCCCCCCATTACCACCCTACTACCTACTCCAACTACTCTACTATCCTAGACTACCTGTTTTCCTTAATAAAATTTTTTTTTTAAATCAGTTGTTATGTTACGTGCAAAACACAATGGATACCAGTGAAATAAAGCGCATACATACCAAATTGATAGTTTTTTATTATGATTTTTATAATGTGAGGATATTAATACAAAATACATATAAATTCAAAAAGACTACTCAATAAAGTTCATTGTGGCTCATGATCACTAGGAAAAAAAAAGACACGTTTTATTTTGAAAAACCTGCCTGAAATTTGGGATCTAGTTGGTTCAGCTGATACTCGTCAAGTTGTCATGTTAGTCGGTCGTTTGTGAGTAAAGATCCTGCACTGGTTCTTAATGAAGTTCATCTTTAAAAATGCTGCTTCAAACACCTATTATATACATACGTTAAGCCAAATTTGGCTAAAGCTTTTAGTTCTGGACATTTTTAACCAAAAATTGCTGACGTTATAGTTACGAATGTCTCACATTATGTATTAAGTTGAAACTTCTTCTCCTCAGGTTTTTTGAAACAACATCTCCTTCAAACTCGATTATTTCCAACTGCAGGGCAGCTTTGTTGCTCTTAAAGACATCTGCCACTTCAGTGGTCCGTTCAAGATTAGATACAAGGGGAAAACTGTTTTACCAGCGTATGTAAAGAAGCTTTTGAACATTGTTCTTGTTTAATTTTTTTTTTTATTTAGATGGACGAACTATGGATTGGCTCATGATTTTTGTAGATTTATGTACTTCGAACATATACTCTGAATTTTCACTTATACGATTACCTCATTTGTAGTTTTGTATTTTGTTCACTTAAACATTGTTACTATCTGTTATTCACAATTTTGCCACTCGTCGAACAATCCTTTCCTGCCGTCTACATGGGGACCATTATTTGGCGACCACTGCCTTAGACTGTTTGTCTACTTATAGGCTTTGTATCTTCACTTATATTGATTAAGGGATTGGGCATTGGAAGATGGTCACATTGAAATTACATTTCTACGCGGTTGAAGCCGTGGACAAAAATATAGTTGTGAATAACCAAGTACACTCTGAAATTCTTACTATAGAGGATAGCCTTTTAAATCGGTTTTTATTCTTAAACAGTTTTGGTGATAATGTTGCTGCTTTTTTAATAACCCATTTTTTTGTGTGTGTGGCAGTATTAAATGTTGCAAAGGATAAACCTTTATTTTTTATGTAACTCGACTTATCTGGTTATTCACAAGTCAATAAGGATATAGAAAGCAATATTGTAAAAACAAACACTCAAAAAAATTGCTTACACTGCAACATGAAGCTGAAGACTTTAATCACACTCTATTTAATTCTCCACCTTCGGAATCGCAATAGAATCATATCTCCCATCTTTAAAGTGACGGAAGGTCGGGATGTAAATATCATCAAACCTACTAATTTTGTTGACATAAAAATGTTTTTTACAGTGACATTTGTGCTGGAATAAATTAGAAAGATACATAACAAAAAGTACAAATCAACATGCTTTTTCATCACGTTCTATGTCCTTGTTTCTGTTGTTATACATGTTTCTGTTGACTTGACTGTTTTGAAGTATAATAATACATTATAACTGCCATGTTGTTATCGTTTAGTTAAGTCACGAAAATAAACGTAAAAAAAAGGCGGTCCCTTCCCTGTTAACTAACGCACTTTGGTGCATCAGACTGTAACCTTTCTCAATTCACACCACTGAAAGATTTACTGCTCAAGACCACTGTTTAAGATTTAATGTTCTGCTTTTTCATCAGGGTTAAGAAACTATTAAATACAGTAACACAACAAAAATTTCAAAGGTAGTAAAAAAAAAGTTTTGAGTTCCATTGATTTTGAGTTATTGTAAAATTGTAATCTACTGATGAAAATTATGGTCGTGTAAGTTTGAAACGTAATGAAGGAGTAATGATGAAACACTTATGAACTTATGTGTTGACATTACAGATAATAACATTAGCACTGATCGTGTAAGGTCCGCTTTAGACATGGTAACTTCTAACTCCGGATCCTCTGTCGTCTTAGTTTGACATAAGGTTTAAAGGCAACGCTGATCACATTAGCACTTTAGCACTTACCTGGGGGATTATATATATATGGACTATTAACTAATCATGAGTTGTGACACAATGGATTTTTTTTGGTTTGTAATTTTGTATTGTTATTGTAAGCAAATGCAGATGATACATTATTGTACAGGCTATAACAAAGTTAATAAATTTAGTCTTTAATGATATATCAACATTTTGAAATATAATTATAACAAATAAAATTATCCTCAGGAAGGTATATCCGGTTTCTGCCTTTTATGGCTCGTCTGTGACAACAGTAAAGGTTATTTATACTGTAGTATTTAGTTATGTAAGCGAAACCATACTCAGGTAAGCGAGCTAAGAACTTCTCAAAAATCTACGTCGCTAATTTTTGAGAACTGCTCCTTATTTAAAGATGATCATTAATATTTAAGGTTTGAGGGGAGTGGAGGGCCATTTATGGAGTTAAAGCGTCAGAAAGGAGTAAAATATCAGGACGGCATTGGAGGGACAAGCGGCCTGTCCTCGTACCATACATAGGTAGCAGCGGTGCCTTTCCAATGACGTCATGGCCACGGAGCCTGGCTGGCATAGCAACCGCTGTGCTGGGCATTCTCACCGACTGGGGTGTGGTACGTTCAGTGTAAAATGTGCAATACAAAATATAAGTAAAGAAAAAAATTGGGTTCATGTTAAAATAAAAAAACATGTCTGGTGCTTGGTGCCCAAATGCATTCTTTAAATTCTTTCTATCGGAAGGAGGACAAAAGGATGGAACAGGTGGTGCTGAGAGGGAGCAGTGTGGAGCTAGATGATTGGGAGAAAAATACTGATAAGACAGGAGGGAGTCCATATGCGTTACGTTGTAATAAATAAGTGCATACTATATAAATCTGATAATATTCATCAATTCACTATTCTTACGTACACATCCATAAGCGTGGTACTGACATCCAACACCAGCAAATAATCGGCACGATCCATGAAGTACCTGGTGCGTAATATGTAGTTTGCAAAAAGGGGCGTGCTCCGATTTGTAAAAAAGGAAAACCATGAAATGGTTAATGTTTTTTATTTATTCTGAAAAAATATTTATTTATTTTTTGAAATTTCAGTCACATACTTTGCTTTCAGGGAGCCCCATGCTAGTAGCACTTAATTAGTCTGTAACAATAAGCTTAAAATCGTGTAAGTACAAGGATTAGGGAAACCGTCATATTCACAGTTTTTTACCTTCTGCCTTTTTTGTTGCGTTAGTAAAAATTTACTAATGTATTTCAAATAAGATTCACTTCACCTACTTACTTTTAATGTAGTATGATTGCGTGATTATTATGTAGTATTATTAGGGTGTATGGAAGGACCCTGTGGTTGGGCACGTCCTTGGTAGTACTAGTCAGTTAGGTGAGGCAGAAAGTTGACGTATTTCCCGACAAAAACGTTGTAAGTTAGTTTGATGTAACTACTTCTCAGTGTTTAGTTGCTGAGGTCGAAGGGAAAGGCTCTTCGTTCATTCAGATACATAGCTATCACCTTTCAACTATCTATCCTTTTGTATATGTCACCCACGAAAGCTGTCGAAAAAGTGATTCAATCCATCCCTAATTCTACTATTTCCACACCTTCCTATGAGCTGATTAGTTTTCGATAAAAATAAAATAACGGGAAGTACTTGCTTACTACTGAGGTACTAACGAGTACCCAATCGCAAACAAGAGGTCTTCCAAACTATATTTTATGTCCCGCAGGCCCAGGTATATTAGGTTGAATATTCTTCTGTCCCTCTCTTTGCTATTAGACAATAAGTGGTAAAGGTCCTCGTTTAAGTGGCTTACATTTCTATGTTTGTCTGAGAGTCTGGCACCCTTCCTGTATCTGCTATGTATTATGTAGCGGAAATAAAAATGAAACGTAAACAAAAAAATCGCTGAACGTCCGCAGCTCACTACCATTTAACATTTTAAGTCCGGTCTCTCTCACATGTTTTTGGACACGTAAAATGGTGCTAGAATAAAAGTCTTTTAGCTATTTGAACATTTTTTAGTTGTTGAAAAAGCGTCTTCTCATACCTTAATTTTAAGAGAGTTTTAAAAGACTCACACCGAGTTACCCCCTAGCAGTGCAGTAAACATCAAGAAATCCTCCTTTAGCGATATCATTTACTAATGACAATTTATTCAGCCATTGTAAATAGTATATATTATTCAAAAAAATATTGAGATTATGGACGGAAGGGATAACGGTCATTTTTATTACGTAAGCAAACAAGTTGGATCGCCCGCGAATGAATATTCAGTCGCGTTAATGGTTTTCGAGCATCGAGGGTAGTAGGAAGAACTATCCCTACCATCGAACTGCGACTGTTTTACTAGCGAACGTAACCGATGTGGACTCTATCGAAAACAGTTCACATGACAAAATAATCACGGCAGCTCACTTTTGCCTCGTTCACGAGCTATAGAAAGCCAATCACCAATCTTTATCGATTATTAGAACAGATAGGAACACGAATATTTAACTCGAATGTAAAATAATATTTAAAAAGAAATAATACATTATTTAGAGGAAAAAAATAAATAAATGAAGGGTACGTATACCTCAAATTAGAAAATATTTACAAGCATAAATAAATAAACTCTTAAAAAAGTACAAAAAGAAAAATACGAGATTAAATAAAAGAAGTAAGAAGTTAATGAAATAGGCAGTTCCTTTTCAAGTCTCACGGGATTGATTTTTTCCTATCTTTCATTCGTTCTCTAATAAATGCTTCTAGATATTTTCTTGTTACTGTCTCCCTTCCCATCGACTTCCGGCATCAACCTCAGATGGAATTGTAGCAGTTTCGAAAAGGAATTTATTAAACCAAAGCTCAAACTATGATAGCGTACACTCATGCGATAAGAAGATGCTGATATCAACAGATAGTTAAATAGAAAGGGCCATACTCTATGACTCAGCACGAGGCAGCCAATATCTCCAGCAAATAGTGACGGCTTCAGTGATGACTCACTCCATCCAGGAGCCTGGGGAGTTCCCCGCCGCTGAGTCGGCCTGGTATCCCTTGGTTACTCATCCTCTCGGAAATATTGTAAAGACCACTTTAAAATGGATTCTTATTAATATATTGCATACATGCTTGCACTTTAGGGGAATTTTACACCAGGTTGCCAAATGCTTGAGTACAGAGTTGCGTGCGTTCATTTCTTACAGAGAATAGCATCGCCGGCCTACAAAATGAAGTCAACATTCACTCAGTGATTAGAAAAGGAAGTTCTAGCGATTAGCAATAAGGAAGGTTAATGAACACTGGAACTGTGAAAACACTTGAAATAAGGTCTATTATTATTTAATTAAGACACGTTATAAATTATCATGGGGTTGGTTTTATTTTTAACACCATCAAGGTCATATGAAACTAACATGAAAAATACCATTCTTTTTTAATGAATTTGTTTAATTACTATTTAAAAAAATTATAATTTCATTTTAGAGCTCAAAAGTATAGGAAAATATTTATTTTTAAAATCAAGTTTAACTAGTTAACGGACCTTTAGTTATTTTGTAAAGGATTGAAAGTATTTTCTATACCGTTGGATAATCAAATAGAATCTCGAAATACAATTTCCTGTTTATTGCTCAAATAGGGAATTCGTCAGGACTGACATTCGGTATGTTGAAAACATGGGTTTCTGATTTTGGCAAACAATTAAAGATTATCATAATCATTAAGGGTTTTGTACATAACTAATTATATAAATACTAGACTTATTTAAAAAAAAAATATGCAAGGGTTATTTATTAATTAATTACTTGGTAAGAAAAAAACATATTTTCCTATGATACTGAGTGGAGTGTCAAATTGAAGATCTCGTTGTCATGAACTGTAACTTCAAAATCGTGTTCGCACTCAACCTGTATTTTATAACGTTGGATGATAAATTTGCAAGATGTTTTCATTAAATGCCCCAATAGTGCTAAAATTAAAATTAACTTTATGGCAAATTACAAGATGTCATAATTAATTAATATGTAATGATAAATCATATCGAACAGGGTATCAATTTTAAGATCTTCCAGTCCTGATTATTAATATGGATGTTTTGATTTTATATTTCTGAGCTGTAATCACACCACGTCATTAAAATCATGTTCACGACCTTGAACTCCACCACTGATTTTAGTTCCGTTAGCCCCGACGATGCTAAACTTAAAAATAATCCTATGAAAAATAATAAATGTCATTAATCAGTCAATCAGTGTGTAATAAATAAAAAGTTTACTTATTATGTGCAAACAATCCCCAATGGAAGCTATAAGGCGTTGATAATTGAATAAATCATTTTCAGTACATAGCAGTATGTACTAAAAGTCTATATTAGTCCAAGTTTGGGATCGCTGAAATTTTAAAACATTCAAGATTGCACTGAGTACGGGTTAGTCAAAACGAAATATCGGAGAGAAGCCAATGGACTTACTTGAGAACTTACATTACTTGGACATGCTTTACTTGATAACCTTACACTTTGAAATCATAATATTACTAGGCAAACAGAACACGCAATGAACACAATTAGATGTTTATTTTTTTTGCTGGGCAAAAGAAAGGAGACTTTCATGACACACATTTGTGCACAAGGTATCATTTGTATTTACTAACCAACATTAAAAACGCTATACTCAAAAAATAAGTGTGTCACTTTCTGACCTATCATCGGTACTATATTTGCAATAATGTTATTACATTAATACTATTAAGGCCATTTATGAAAAAAATCATGGTGTCATAACTGGCTCGTTGGACAAGCTCAAATTGAATTTTTTATAGGAAAGTGTAGGATACAAATTGAGTGGTAATCTCATTAACCAACCTACATGCACATGTAAACGCGAACTAAAACTATGAAAACTTTCATTTTTCATTCAATTCTAGATTTTTAAATGAGGCTTCTATTAATGCCATCAGCCGACTAACAATCTCAACATATAGTGAAACAGCAACGCTCTATGTTTTTGTCTTCCAATGCTTTCTTGGCTGTATAGTCATATAGAATGACAGTTATGCTTTACGCCGAACATTCCAGATCTGCAAATGCATGGATGTTTTACGCAAATCTTCTCCATCGTCGCGCCGAATTTGTTGATTGTTTGGATTTTTCAGATCAGTCTTGTTCGCAACAATAAGTACATGCACACTCCAAGAACACAACCGCTTTACTTTAGAGTACCATAGAGTTTTTATGTTTTCTAAACTGTCTGGTAGGTCAATTGCTCAGACTATCACGACTTTAGCTTTGGATAATCAGGTTCCCAGTCTCAAGGAGCCTCTACCAGGCCGTGGTGTTAAGAATCCTAAGATATACCTCCCTGGCGTGGTCGGTGTACCTCAATAAGGGGCAGACTCGCAGGCTAATCAGGTCCAGAGAACGGGCTTTGCCACTGCTGGTAGACAACGAGGAGAACTACAGGCCCTTCCTCATCTTTGTCCAGAAGGAATGGATGGAGTTGCAGGGACCAGCGCACTTCACCATCTCCAGGGGAGGTTGAGCAGCCGAAATATCGGGGTGCTCAACAGAAAGGTGCCGTTGGAACAAGATAGAGTGGAATTCCTTGTAAATAGCAATAAGTTACCCTTAAGGAAGGTGAACAAATAAAACCGACCTAAAAGAACAAAAGGTATGCCGACCGGTGCAATTAACCCAATCGCACTTGAATTACGCGTAGCACAGGCAACAAAATATCCCATGGTCGAGACCCATGAGGGAACCCCGTCTGGGACATGGATCCTGTGGTAGGGTTATAAAAAGGGATCCCTAAGCCTACTCGGTGGACTTTCATTCCTCATCTGCGAATATCCTTCGCTTCAATGGATGGGCGAGTTCATGAGCAGATAGTACAGCTCTACCTCAACCTGGGAACGACCAAGGAGTGCAAGGGCTTCCTTCGCAGTCCCCGAACTTGATGAACTGTGGTCAACGATATAAATGTTTCTCGCATTAATTACATTTCAAAAAATACTTATACCAGTATTAAAAAAAAACATATATTTATATCAATCCCCGAAGAACGAGATCATTAGTTTGGGAAAAAAACATGTAATTAATTACATAAAACACTTAATAAGTTTTGTGGAGTTGAAAATATTTTTTGTGCCGACAGGTTAATTGAATGGAATGCCTATTGTTCAAACAGGGGACTAACGATCTCCAGAACGCACTGACAGACCAATATACAAGTGAAAACAAGGTTTTTAGTATTAAAAATCAGCAAAACCATAAAAATAAACTGGCAACAAATGGTGAGGTTTCAAATCCTCGACTCGATCAACTATTATATATAATGAAAGTTCTGAATGTAGATATATACACGACAATGCTATTATTTTATTTTTAAATTGCATACTTGAATATGTAAACGTAATCAACGGAAAGTGCTTGTGGATTTAATATAAAATTTGCATGTAGATGTGGCATGATGAGTATTTATTTAATAAATTGGTTGGCTGTATGCAATTATGTTTAAAAAGAAGGCTGTGGAAATATGTTTCCTGTTTGCCAACTGTAATATTCAGATGGCTGACCAGAGGTACGTGTGCAGAATCAGTTGCATGGAGGTGTCGCTGTGGCAATGAGTCACAGAAGCCTATGAGTAATCAATCGTGGTGGTAGTCACCACTTCCTGCCTGCAATTCTGCATCTTTAGCACCCAATCGTTCGTCAGTGAGAAGTGCACCTGTGATTATTTACTCAAGGATCTAGGAGTTATACCAATTCATGAATTTTATCAACATACCAGGAGAATTTTTTTATTATACCGATCAAAATTTTCACCCATACAGAGATTTATATACTCCATACAAATTTAAAATAATTTAGAATAACCGGCAAACTCACAGGAAAAAACTTAGAGGAATTAGACAGACAATATACCCATGTGTATATGTAATTTGTTCACCATTTTGGTTCATATTGAAATCACTCATTCCTCGTTAAAACACTTTAACCTTTTGTTGTCTTGGTTAACAAACATTTTGTCTATAAAATTCTATTTTACCACTGGATTCCTTCCATTTTGATCACCACGTTAATTTTATTTCTTGTCTTATTTAACCTTCCAGATCAGATACAGCAAGGAATACTGAAGAGTCATGAGGGTTACCATAATAATAATCTGATCCATTTATTCGAGTGTGTTCCTAGTTATCCGTGAATTTACAAATGAGTGGATTATTTGTTGGAGTATCGTCTTCGGCTGATAAAAGAAAAATGGTATGATTTCATATAATTTATTAATGAATGACGTTTCGGCGTAGTATGTATGTCCGATTTGGGTCCTAGTGTGGCAGCCACCTTGTACTTATGTTTCACACATGTTTGCTAATAAAAGTGCAAACCAATGCATTCCATCCAACGAATTCATCTATTCTGTTCTATAATACATTCTACGAAGAAAATGAAAATTAAATAATATACAGTGAGGGGTTATAGAGTACCGTTTCTCATGTGGTTGATCATGTGGAAATTTCAAATCTAAGCTAATGCCCCGAAGAACATTTAATATTATTCCATCAGAAGTTCCGAGTATTTATCAGCTGAAAACTTGTTTGTAATTAGGAAGTAACCGTCAAATCAATGGCCTTAAATTATTTTTTATAGATTGGCTGATAATGCAGTAATCCAAACTCCACTGTCCCCTATCCTGATAATATCAGTGAACGTTACCGTAAAAGCAAAAGGCAACAAATTATCGGCTAAAATATCTGTTTACTTATTTGCTTTGTGAAAAATTCAAAGGTCATTGGTTTCGGTCATGATAACAGTACAAATCAGATGTTTATTGTTTATTTAAAATTCTAATGCTTAATCAACTTTTGATTGCTACTGTGTCAACAATAAAAAAGTGATATTATTGATATAAAATAAGAAAAAATAATGCTGCTATAATAATTAAAATAATGTGAATAAACAAACTTATATTCCTTTATTATTAAAATGCAATGAATATAATAATATTATTAGATTTTAGGACTTGCGTTAATAACGTGTTGTAACTTTATTTGGGGAGGGGGTGGGAAGGTTCACTAGCCAAAACCAGGTCACTCGCCATTATGATATAGCTTTTATAACAATGTTAGTTGATTTGAATTAGGCCAACTACCTTAAGTGTTGCTCTTAATTGCCGGGGATGAGAGAATAGAGCATTACCATAGAGATTAGGATGACCAGGGAGGTGGGAACGGAAGTTCTGGTAGCGGGAGGTGGAAACCATGCTTGGATAGTAGAGATGTTGAGATCAGAGTGAAGTGTACAAATGTTGACAGAGAATGCAGCTTTGGCTATCTTGAGGAGGATTCTAGATTGCAAAGGTTGGATGCGAAGGATATTGGAGGTCTAGGCACTCCCCCGACCTCCATAGCAGGTCGGAGTATGAGCAGTCTCTTGTTACAATAGTTAGTTTAGAACGATTGCTCATGAGGAAAAGAAATATTCTGAATCACTTGTTCGCTTTTGGTCGTTTGGATACCTCGTGTGAACCGCTTGTCTGTTTGTCGTAAGTAGGTAGTCTGGGATTTAGCTAGAATGGGTTGATGTTTGACGGAAATGGCCCTGACATGAGAAGACTTTCCGCCACTCACTTTAAATCTTCATTTGGAGACCCATAGTTCTAAAAGAGTGAAGTGGTTCTTCAATATTTGGGAAGCGTGGATGGTGTCTGCATTGGAAGAGACGATTTCTATGTTGTCAGTAAAATCATAGTGGAAGGTTGAAGAATGAGTAGGCATATAGGCAGAGTGAATGAGGTGGATGATGCCAAGAAATATCACAAACATAATGAAGTAGAACTGGGGAGAAGTTTACAGAGTAAGCCATACTCGATCAATTGTGTAACGTTGAGAAGTACACCAGAGGAATACTCTAACTGACTCCTACGTTTATAATATAAAATGAAGAATAAGACTATAGTTCTGTTGTAAGTCACATTAGTCAGGTGAACGAAATAATCATTACCCTAGAGATCAGAACCCAAAAATTTCAAATCATGAAGATATTACCGTAGCATTTCCACCATGTCTCAATGAAAACATTATATATCGCCGGCTCTCAGCCAATAAACCTTTTTAAGTATTTCCCCACAGTAAAGGTTCTCTCATCATTTATATTTGTCTATTATCTCCACAGATTGCGGTCTTTATCCCAGTTTCCCTGTGGTCCTGTCTTCCTTCACTATTTTCCTACGTATTGACTCTTTCTATACCAGGTATTTTGGGATGTGATTCGATATCAGTCGAAAATTCCATGAAATTTATAAATGTATACTCATCAACACTCCTGAAGATCAGTGATTGTTTGCCGAGATAAATTTTTTTATGTTTGCAAACATTTGATCCTATCTCGGTAGATGCATGACAGCGATAAATGATAAATGCCAGCGGTACCTGCATGAGCTGTTCCACCTGGGTGATCAGTTCGATAAGTCTTGTACTGTCGAACAGTAAATGGTCGTTTACTCGTTAGTCTTGTTTCAGTAATGAGAGCTACGTCGATGTTTTTGTCGTGGAGTAGCTTGAAAAACTAACATCGGATTGTGGTTAAAAGAAATAACATTGCAAAGGGACTAGGTAATGGGGCTCACCTTTTGGGAAATAGCCCCTAATCTCGGCCTTATATAGGCAGGTGAGAGGCTGGACTGCCCGCTCCCCTAGTTGGCTTCTGCTGTGTCAGGCACTAGTTTCCACCTCTCCTTAACTGATGCCTAAGGTTTTTATTATTAAAACATGGAAAATTAGGTGGATATTTTCTGGGACGAGAAGAAAGGAACTTCTATTTATTCGTGGTGAAGAAGTTGGTACAACAAATGCATCCTCGCTATATCCAGCAGCCATGGGAAATAGTGTCAGTGGACATTATGGGTCCCTATCCTCGAACCTCAAAAGGAAATGTGTATCTCTCTGTGTTTGTGGATTTATTTAGCAGATGGGCGGAGTTGGGCCCGATTAGGAAAGCGACGTCTTCGGTTATTATATCGGAATTGAAGTCTCGTCTACTCTATAGGTAGGTAGAGCCACGGAAATTAATAACCTACAATGTGAAAAACTCGTACCTTCGTAAACTGAGTAACCTCGTAGCGTACCTAGGGAAGAAACGCCAACGCTGAGACAAGCAACTAGGGGGAATTCAGTTTGCTTTAAACTCATCCCTTCAAGACTCAACAAAGTTCAGTCCCGCATTCTCGAATTTTGGTAAAGAGCTAAGGACTTGCGTTCCTGAAGAAGAGATTTTCGAAGCCCGCGAAGATAAACATATTCCTTGGGCTGCTAAAATGAGTAAACTGCCGGAGGTTCATCGTGCAGGGGAAGAAAACCCTTTGAAGGCGAAACGAAGGAAAGATCCTTTCCGGCTGGGAGATCTAGTCCTCTAGAATACTTCAGCTATCTTGCGCGACAGATAAGCTAGATACATTGGACCCCAATTATGAAGGCCCATATACAATCCTCTCCATCAAGGTGGGTGGATCATGTAAGTTGAGGGATCTGGGTGGAACACAACCTGATGTCGGACAATCATTAATCACTAGATGAAAGGCTGAAGAACAAGGAAGCATTAAATTTGTTGACTCCTTGCATTGGTTCTGTTCATTTTGGAGTAAGTCAACAAATATTTCAGAATATCGTTGATGTGATTATACTCATTAGTATTATATGTGCATGAATGAGAAGGAAGGCTAGGGTGAGTCATTGCTGGCAGCTGGGCGAGGTTCGCAGCTACAAGTCTTCCGCGGACCTTGGCCCCACTTCCACTTACCTTCCTGTCTTCCTTCCTAACTGCATATGTTCTCAGTTCCTCAGCTAACTGCTCATTAATGGTGGAAAGGTATATAAAATGCGGATATATAAGCGCCTTTTTTCTTTATTTACGATTTTATTAGTTGTTTACCTGTAAATTATTCACTGAAAATAAAATAAATTAAAAGCATAAATCAATTAATTGAACTAGATAAAATAAACAAATAAAACGATCGTGTTATCTTAATTAACGAACCAAGTTTGATTTTTTTTTTTAAATCAGTAATCCTTGTGTGTCTAACGTCTATTCTGTTTTTCGTCCACCTCCTGTACGGGCTCGATACATGAAATTTTACATGTAGATCCCGTTTGCTATAAGGAAGATTAGGAAGTTTAGCCATACAAATTGACGAAATGTGTAACGTTATTCTTATCACGCTGAGATTGCGGTGCAATTAGATGGGCTTGTTGATACGTAATAAATAAATAGTAGGGAGTGAAATGTTCAACATAGACCTATGATAAAATTACAATCTGCCTTATTTAATACTTAATAGGCAATAAGTAATTGAGATAAATGTTCTCATTCATACCATATTTACAATTCATCATTCACTCGCTCATTCATACAATATTTACAAATGCCCCAGGGGCCTCCCAAGTCCACATGGTTGCCACCCTCCCTCGCATGCTAAAGAGGAAGCGGAGTCTAGAGAAGTCCCCTACGCTCTTCCGTCAGCCGCGTCACCGGATACGAGCCAGTGAAGGCTGACGAAGAGCGCGAGAGCCACATACACTCAGGACATGATTGGAGAAACTGGCCATTGCCGTTTCAGTCTCCGAGGACGGTTAAAAAGGGATGAGTGGAGCAGTGCAATAACTGTGCTACGGGATTAGGGTGGTTGGATAGGTTACTATAGAATTTTATGAACTTGAAAGGGATGAGTTCAAGAATCTAGGGTATATTAAGGTCGTTATGAAGGGATTTGTTGCTGAAGTAATAAGGGGCATTTACTATTGTTCTAAGGACTTTTGATCGAAAGGATTGGATGCGCTTAATGTTCGACTTTTTTGATCTCCACACAGCTCTATTCCGTATGTCAAGATTGGCTTAGGTATAACTTTGTAGATTAGTAGTTTGTTTTCTATTGAGAGATGGGATGTCCTTCGAAGTAGTCTGTACAGTTGTCCAAAGCGTCTGTTTAGTTCTTGTCTTTTTAGCCTCGTATGTGGTTTCTAGGTCAGTCGTTTGTTGAGATGGAAGCCTAAGTTGTCTCGGATACAGAGAGAGGAATAGAATTATAATTAACTATTGGGCAAGACTTGCGACGGAGGACGAAGGTAATGTGGGAACATTTTGCTTCACTAACTTTGATCCGCCATTGGTTGCACCAATACTCAAGGTGTTTTTGAAGGTTATGGGATGCTATATCGGGGTCTGAGCGGGATGATAAGACTGCAGTGCCATCTGGAAATGTTGCCAAGAAGGTATTGGGGGTAAAGGGGACATCAGTGGTGTGTAGGTTATAAAGGATGGGACCCAGGACACTCCCCAGTGGAACTCCTGCTTTTATGGGATAGTAGTTAAAATATTCTAAACCACAGCGAACTTGGAAGAAGCGGTTTGAAAGGTAGGGCTGCAGGATTATGAAAAGGGCCGGTGGTCAATATCTTTAAGCAAACCTGCGTGCCAGACCCTGTCAAAAGCTTGAGCTACGTCCAGACATGCAGCAGCAGTGCAATACTGTTTGGATTCAAGGGCTGAGGAAATATGATAAACAACGCGAAGGCCTTGTTGAGTAGTTGAATGTCGTTGACGGAAATAAAACTAGTGTATAAGAAAAAGGTTTTTGGATTCAACAATTGGAAGTAGACGTTTTATAGGAGTTTCTCAAATATTTTTGAGTGGATAGGGAGCAGGCTAATTGGACGGTCAGATGAGGTTTCATTGGGTGGTTTACCGTCTTTGGAGAATAGGGCAATAATGGAATGTTTCCAGATGAGAGGAAAGTGCGTCGTTCGGATAATGCAATTATAGATGTAGGTTAGGAAGATTATGGCTTTAGGAGGAAGTTGTTTGAGAATTTGCGGAGTAAGGAGATCATATTCAGGGGATTTTTGGTAAGGTAAGTTTTTCAGAAGGTATTTGACCTCATAGGGGTTAACGGCTTTTGGTGGAAATGAGAGAGGTATAGGTGAAGTGAGGAAATCTTCAACAGTTGTGCTATGAGTATTGTTTTGATGAGAAAGGTAAGGAGTGAAAGTATGGGAAAGATGCAGAGCGAATTCTTCCAACCTATCCCCATCCGAAGCCGCCCAGGACCCATCATCACGATGGAGTGGGTGTGAAACAGGATGCTACTTTAGGATTTTTTTAGTTACCATACATTCCATAGGGAGTTATCCCTGGTAGACAGAGAGGAGAGGTGGGTTTTGAAAGAATCGGAACGGAAGGACGCGAATTTTCGCTTTACCAATCTGCAGTACTGATACGAGCGGCGATCAGCAGGATGTCGGGATCTTTGCCACACTGATCTGGAGTGGCGTTTGGATTGGATTAGGTCTTTGAAATGCAAAGGTAAACGATTTTGATTGTGAGTTTTTGAATTACGGTGGGGCGACGATGCCTCCCAAGCCGACCTCTGGACCAGAGTAGTGAAAGAATGCACTACATCGTCTAGGTCTTGGGTTGTTTTCAGGGACACTTTTAAGGTCTACGGATCCTGTAAGAAGCTGTCGAAAGTGGTCCCAATCGACTAGGCCCCTAATAAATAAAGGAGAAGGCAGTTTGTGAAGAACTCCAATTGGTCTTAGGGAAATGGTTAATAATAAAGGACTATGATCGGAGAAGTCATCGAGGCGCGTAAGTGAATAGTTTAGTGTTCCATAACTATTGTAGAAGAAAAAGCCAAGGAGATCTGGACTTCGGTTAGGATCTGATGGCCAGTAGGTGGCTGTGTCAGGAGAGATAGTGGAGCTTTACTCGAACCATGGCTTTCTTATTGAACTACCTCTGCATCTCTCTTTCTTAACCTCCCTATGTCTTAGTCCGGCGTTGTCAGACCCTACACATTCCTAGTGGGATTCTCTGCCTTCGTCTCGCTAAAACTAGCACCTCCTTGGAAGAGATCTCTTCCTTACGGACGACGGTCTCTGAGGCCCTAGAAACTTTACCTAGTAGCTTCTCCCCCAGCCATCCAGCTGTCCTCACTTCGGTTCACACTCGCCTTTGGGATCCGGGCGGTTTTTGCCTACCCTTAGTTACTAGGTGTGATTTTTTTGATCATAACAATCATAGGACGTTATTGAGGCTCCTGAAGACGAAATGTAATCACTAGAAGAAGTAGAAACTGAACAGGTAGCGAGGAGTGTGATTGCAGCAATGCGTGATAACGCGAGGAATTGAAGTAACGGAACTGATGCCATCGCTATTACTTAGATAGCCCAAGTATATTTACAGCCAAACTCGCATTTTTCAAGATTGTTACGCAAACAAGAAGTGTTGGGGTGCAAACCAAAGTATTATCAAGGAATACTACTATGTACGGATAGAGTTCAGGTCCAAATATTGCATCAGCTAACTCCAAGTCACGGGGTAATTGGATAGCCCAAATGGCATATTCTTAAACCGAATAATGTACATGCAGTAATGTCCTTATTAGATTAGTCTGCAAGTGCCACTTGAAAAATGCCTATTTGTGGTAAAATTTGGACAGATATCTATCCTGTCAAACCTGTTTAAGAGAGAAGTCATATTAGGCATGGGATAGGAATCTTTACAAATAACTTGATTTACCTTATGAAAATCTATACAGAAACGGTAACCCGATCCCTTGCGTACCATGATAACTTGGGACGAGCATGGTGACTGGCAAGGCTCCACTAATCCGACCTCCAAAATCCTATATAACTCGCGGTACATTGCCTCAAGTACTTTAGGCGAGTTGTGCTAGATGCGTTGCTTGAGAGGTTGGGCACCCTAAACATCTATCTTATGGCTTATCCGTGCTGTTAATCCTAGAGAATCAAGCCTTCAGTCTGTCACGAACCCTCCTTTCAGAGGAACGAAGTGAACACCGCATACTTCCCAATACGCCCCACACCCCAAGAATGGAATATCTGGACGAAACAAGAACTTACGTTTAGGGTCATCTTGAAACCACCTGGTTGCTTCGCGATGATTAGTGCACATATTAGTTTCAACTATAAAAGCTATCCCTAACAAAAACATAAATGGAAGTGGTGTTAGAACATAAATTATTGCGTTAAACGACCGGTCCCCAACAGTAATTGAAATGAAGAATTAAAAGTTCCTCATTTTATAAAACGAAACCTATTAATATATTAAAAATTTTACAATGGCAATTTCAATGATAGAAATCATAAATAATTAATTATATACTGACAATGTGAAAGGCTAGAGAAACTGTACACAGGAAAAGGAATTCTCTGATTGTATAGAGAGAAAAGAGGGGGACATCAAAGCTTATCTGGATGAAATGAAACAAGAATCTCAAACATGTTATATTGTAATTATTTTTCAATCTAATTTTTATATTGTTGGAGTATTTCAGATGTGTGAATTATTTGTAATTAATAGATATGGCCAGGTAGACTCAATTGTTCAATGTATATTTTAATCGTCCAATATGTATATTGTTTAATGTACATATCAGTCGAAGCTTATGCTTCATTTGAAAATTTTTTTTTGTGAAAAATCAGATTTCTTTCTGGATATTCAATGCGTCATTGATTGATTACATTACTAGCGTAATCAGCAACTTATTATTCTAAAAAAAATCCATTTCATACTAAAGACTTGCAATACAGTATTTTTTAATTCAGATATTTTCAAATATGTGTATTTTGTCAATGTTGAATAAATTTAACTTCCATATTTGGCAGTATATTACACTTATAGTTAACGGGTGATTAGATGGTTTCAAACATTAAAAAATGGCCTCTCTACAGGCCCAAATGATTAACACTAGTATAAGGTTGCCATTGGAAAAGAAATGTATTATTATTGGGAAAGTTTCACCCACACAACTCCACGAAGAAGATCAATATACAAAATTAGAAAAACATGTGAAACAACAAGTTTGTATTTTCCCCGTTATTTTTGTCGGTTTTGTGTCTATAACTGATGATTGTCCGACTCCAACGCTGCATCTGGCCTGGAGGCGTTAGCACGTTTCTATGTTGACAGAAGCGGCATTTACATTATTCTTGTCGGCCATATATTAAACTCTTTAACCTTAAGCGTTAAATTTGACCATCACTTCAGATGCCTAAAGAATTATGTTATAATTATAACAAATACATTTGTGGATAAAGAGAAATGAAAATTGTGTAAAATATCTCACTTGAAATCCTTTCATTATTTTTTTTAATATAAGAAAATAAAAGAAATATGTAATCCGGTTGCGAAATGCATTGAATTGCCTGCATTTCGGCAATAAGATGCGAGGGAGTTGACCTGCCCTTGGAAGGCCATTGTGTACTCGGCAATCATCTTAACTATTTTCCGCAATTAGAGGAGACTATAGCCTATGAAAGTAAACCATTAGCAAGGTAGATGCCTGTGTGAATCAGACCGGCCAACTTCCTCCAATTACTGCCTGTCTCGTCAACACGCCCTTTCTAATCTGCTTTCTTTTTATCTAGCGGGCAAGATCCGTGGATCGGGGTCCGCTCATCCCGAACAAGGATGTTTTTGGAGGAGCCCTCCCTTCGGTCCTCGACTGTCCTGCATAAGAACCATGGCAGCAAGTAAGATCATCAAGTTAGAAAATTGCTGCTAAGGAGATTGGTCTGCAGCATTCTCACGCAACTTCTTTTAAGCGAAAGGCTTCATAGCTAAACAAGCACACAAACTGGACTGTCCCGACTGACCTGTTTAAAGCAGGAATGCTTTCTTCTAACAGCCGCAACGTTGTCGAAGGCATGGGATGGATTTCGTGGAGAAAGTTTTTTCATTCCCTTCTACTTTCAAGGCTGCCTAGTCACTGATATCCCATTACAAATTACAGGCCTAAATGGTTTCATTGAATATGGTAAATTTGTAAAAAATCTAAGGTTTAGTGACGTTACAATATCACATTAGGTTCTACAAGTAACCGTAAAATATAAAAATTGCCTACTACAGAACGGAGACCAAATTTGGCGTTAATCACAAATAAAATTGCATATTTGGAAATATTCATGAACGAAATTATGGACGAAGAACTCGAAGGGGAAAAATCGAAAGAAGTTATAGCTCGAGGCGGATTACCCGAGACAGTTCCTTAAAAAAGTATTAAAATTAGGAAAAAAAATACAGCATTTTTACCGAAAATTCTTAATGTTTTGTTTGCCATGGGCGAAAAGCTCTGCTACCCAACAAATACGGGGGAATCGTCTTAAGCCCGCTAGCTGTCTATCACTATGCCTATCTGTCTGTGGAAAAAATATAATCGGTCCCGGATCTTTTTACTGACACACTTGCATTCTAACTTGTGAGCTTTCGGAACTCAAATCTCTGGAGCAATTCAACTTTTAAAGTTATAATTTTCCCCTAGACATAAGATGGTAATGCAAAACGATATTCCTTAAAATAAACCATTCGATTTCTATATTGTTTTTGTCAATATTTAAATATTTTTGGTATTTATATAATCCTGTAAAAGGTGAGTTTTAATACCTTAGATGGTTAAAAAAAAATTTCTGGGTAGTAATACCTAGTAGTGGTTTCACAATCATTTAATAAGTATTTAAAACCTCAAATTACCCACACCCTGTCCACCTTACAGTTTCTAGATCATTTATTTCGTTATTGTTTATTTCTTAAATACAATTTGGTCATAATCGACAAAAAAAACCTTTAATAATGAAAAATAAAATATTTGATAGCGTTTGGATTTGGTTAATGGAGCATTTTTTCCATCTAACTACAACCTTGGCCTTTGCTTGGGATACTTATGGTTTGTGCGTGTTTAAAGATGGGTATGCCCGCAACATGACCAATTCGTGTCGTTTTCGTTGTGCTCATCAATGAACGCAAGTCAGTTACCTTTCAGGTTCATGGTTCCTGATCTCGCCCGGTGTTGACCCAACGATAAGAATCTTACTGTATTTACCTAAAAACATTGTTCGATACACAAGTGTAAGCAGCCAATAGGGAAAGGACTAAGTTCCGGGTTGCGGTCGAGCACCTGATGCCGGCAAGGTCAAACGAAACCTGATCTTCCAGGCTCTGACCCACTACCCCTGTTCCAGCTCCAGGTAGTCTAGCATTCGTGTGGATCCCTGGATCGTAGGTCTCTCGAGACTTGCCAGTGCTGACTGCCATGTTCTGTGTAGGAATTAATTGATTTTTAGCCCTCGCAAAATCTTTTACTTACTTTATCAGGAGTGCTTTTACTACCTATTAAATTTCATTAAAATAATAGATAGATTTTTTTTTAAGTTTTCGAGCAAACTGAGCAGACTGGAGATCGTGTATGTACCGTTATAAATAAATTATTAAACTGAGAGTTTATAGTTAGTCTTGAAATTCAAATTTAATGAGACATTTGTTGGGGTATTGGGTTAGACTAATAAAAAAACAAGATATTATGTTTTCATCAAATACATTTATGAGTGACATTTAATATATGTACTAGCAAACTGCAATTAAAGAAGGAAAAAATCCTTCTTGAATTCCTTGAATATATTTGATGATTAATGTAGATCATTTTTTCATCATGGTTTTCTATTTCCTCTTATAGATTAATTATTATTTACTTTCTCCCTTCTTCATTAGATTTGATATCTTTATAGTTAGTTATCAAAAGTTAAGATTATACATTTGATTGATAATGATACTTATTGATAATGCCAATGCCTATTTTCGAACCAGTGATAATGCTAATGCTAATGATAATGTGTTAAGATAGCTTTCTATTTAGAATTCTAAACGGTAGCCCAACTAAGCTACTTATCTAATCAAGGACGGGAAATTAGTTTCGACCGAAGGTTTTATTTTTTTGCTATTAGTAAAAACTTATAAACATAAATTAATTAATAAAATGGAAACAAGGGTGACCAGACATTGCTAGTGCAAGTTAAAGATTCAGTAGCAGCTTCGTTCTCTATAATGAAAAGATCAATAAGGGTGTCTGCCTTTCTGTCTCTTAATCAATAAAGCTGCTACTGACGGACTTATTTACAATATGTATGTATAAATACCGCCATGGTTAGTTTATTATTAATGACGTATGTTGACTGTGTTTTGGCATAAAGTATAAGAATTATAATTAATGTACGTTGTTGTCATCTACAGCTTACAATTTCAAACATATGATATTGAGCAGTATACAAATTAAAATGTTTTTACATAAGCCGTTATCATCTGTATATATTCTCTTATGACCTGACGCAATAGATGTTCAATAGTAATGAAGGTATTATTTTCTAGTATCCAATTTGATGGCCATCATATTTTGTTATTCAAAATAGGAAAATCATCAAGTTAATTTATGCCTTAACATAACGGATTGTTTCTTACTCTCTCCACCAGACATCTTCGATTCATACTTTGTTTCTTGTGTATCTAATTCCCGGCCTTATCCTATTCCCGTCTATTCACCCGGTACTACCCCTAAACATTCAATTCAAGTGTGCTGCATCACGCAATTATGGGTGGGAAAACGATTTTAAAGAATTGGTTTGATTATAATTCACTAAAGTCACAACACACATCACATTTTTTAATCATACCTTGCTTATTATGATAAGGAAAACTTTTTTTTTAAGCTACAAGTAAATGATTAAGATCTACAACACTATTTTTCATGATGTTTCTTTTACTTTCCGTATATTTTGCGCATCAAATATTGTGTCTAAAAATAGAATTGGTCAAGCTGAAATTACAAACACGATGTTAATGACAGTTTTTATGAGTTTTTGTAATTATTGTTTGAAAAAATAAATAAAAATTACATATTGTTAATCTATACGGACTATTATTTTTTGTCAATATCAACTGATTAATTAATGACACTTACCAACGTTCTATGGAGATGGCTACATGTTGTATGTAAGCCTTATATCTACTTCGATTTCAAATGTTCTAGCTTGAAGAGGGGACTGACGAGACACATGGATGAAACCATATGATAGTCTGTTTTTGAAAAATGCAACGAAATCATGAAAATTGACTTACTCCAAGCTAAATATTTAGCGTTCTACCACAATGTGATGTGCAGTAACGGTAGGAGATTCTCTAACTTCAGGTTACTAAGGGTCGAAAACAGGCCACATCTTGACAGTGAGGGCCGGCGGATTACGTAAGTTTTGGAGATGAAGGGAGTTTAAGTTTTTGACGGAGAAAGGACAAATTTTGTTAGGAGAGGTTGATTTTAGACGTTGAGACGGAAACTGGCAGGCATTCATTGGAGATCAATGAGGGAGACAGTCAGGCCTGAAGAATTCAGTTTCGGGATGGGAGATATAGGCCTTTGTCAGAAGGATTATGAGGGCAGTCAATAAGAAGCGCCTATATATAGTAAGAGCACTTGTATGAAAATATTTAGTTTTAAGCAACCATATGTAAATTCATCATTTTAAATTTTGAATCTAATTTTAATAAATCTCTAATCTTAACTTAAATACAATTAGGCTTTACCTTTATTCAATTTTTATGTTCAATATCCTTCAATTGAACAAATGAAATTTGCTTTTTAAAATAATTAATTGGCATAAAAATCAATGTAGATCAATTTTATTTAAAGGACAACTTTAACAAATACGTTGATAGATAGATAGCGCTGAGCAATAGCGACCCCGGGAATGTATAGGGGGCATTCCTACATTCCCTTTTTGATACTTTACCTTTTATGTAGGAACTTGGGGCAGAGGTTAACTGAAAACGAACATACATATAGAATGTATTAATTAGTAAGAGACTAAATAGAACAATACAAATTTTTATCCTTGGCCGCCGGGTCTCAGGGCCCCTCTTCTCCGTCCTATCGCCGGCCCAGGCTGATAATAAGGTAGGTGGATACATATATTTATCGTATACACATATATATATATTGTAACATTCATGATATTTGAGAATTTAGATCTGGAATCCTCACATCTGGTAAGCATTTTCCCTTATGCTCCTAGGAGTGGGGATGAGATAAACCAGCAGTCTTAGCACAACCGTCTAGAAGAGTGGACTTAGCAAGCTCCTGAATTGGCGGTTCCATACAGGAAGAGAGGAGAAGAACCAACAGCAGAAAGTAACGTTGATTGGATTACAGGAAGATCATCGATTGGGTGATATTAATATTGTTTTTATTATGGATCCATTAAAAGAAATTGAGCTCAAATTCATGTTTGTAATTAGTAGTTATTATCCTAAATTAAAAGGAATTGAATATTTTTTTATACTTTTGTCAATAATCTATGTAAATTATAATTATTTGTTATAACTATTTTATTTGAATATATTTCACAATTCCTAGTTTCTCAATTTATTAATAACTACAACATTAGCCTTGAGATCGGGCGATTCAATCGGGATAAATTCCTATATCAAAGACATAAAACAATTTGAATTAAAGATCTCATGACGGACCTGCCAGATTAGTTAAGGTAAATTGATCAAATAAAGTAGAAAGGGAAATGGTGAAAAATGAGGTAGGTCTCAATATGTGCGTGTAAAGAACACTTCTTGAGTCATCGTACTTCTTAATTTTAAAATCCACCGAGCACGGATGACCTGCGCGGCGGCAGCACAGTAGGACAGACGACTGAATATCGTGACTAGAGGTTATAGAGAGAGCGGTGAAATTTTGAGTTGTGTTAAGTTTTACACAATTTTTAAGTGTGTTAACATTTTAAGTGAAGAATTAAAGAGTTATGAAAGAATAATATTAGAAATAAAGGCTTTAAATGTTGTTTCTTTCGTTTATAGAGAAACGCAATTGGTAATTTGTTCACAGGAAAAACATTACCTACAGCAACGGATTATCCAGAATGATAAAATCATATTAGATATGTATGTGTGTGTGTGTGTGTGTGTGTGTGTGTGTTTTATTTGTATGTATTAAAATGGCAATTAATTTGGCACGGTGATCGAACGCAGCAACTCGTTGAACATTGAACGTTAGCGAAGAAGGCCATCCACCATTACGATGCTGAAATGGAGGACGGAGGTCCAGACATTACCATATTTCGGACCGGTGACCTCATCTTTGCCCATTATACAAGAACGGGAGGAAACTTCCAGGAAAGGAATTAAAAGGTCAGAAGCCTCATAAAGTGTGCGCTTGATTTGTAGCTGTTGGTTGATAGGCTTTATATCTCTGGGATATGGTAAACAACCTTGCTATGTCATTTTCATCCTAAATAGTCTTCCTTCTCGTTCAAATTATCCTTCGGCGAAATTTGGAAATGTGTTATTGGCATAAATTGAACCACCTATATTTTCTGTGTGATAGATACCCCCGAGCATACGATTGGCAGTGAAAAGGTTGTAAGAAGTTAAATTTTAAGACCTTAACCCCCAAAATGTTTAAATGTTAAAGTTCCTGTCAAGATAGCCATTAGGTTAAAATCTATAAAGAAAATTTTCTGAAATATTATATTAGATTTACTTGTTTCAGTTACCATCTTCATATAATGAATGAAACAGTTTAATCCAGAATTAAAAGAAGTTTATCTGTCGCAATAGAATACTTAAGCTGTAATATGTTAAACTGCGGAATATTTAGTCTATTGTAATATAGTACACTTTAGGTTGTTGAACACTAGCTTTTATTTATTGAAGATAAACCAGATCTCAGACATTGATGAAACATTAATAAATAATTTGGATTAGACATATCGTCTACAATAGATATATTAGACTGCGATGCATTTATACTTTTAGTTTCTGAAAAAACAATATGTATAAAATATTTTGAATCATAAACCAAGTCTTCAAAAATTTAGTTATTATTGCAACAAAGTTACTTAATACCTTGGTGGTGGAGCCAACTAAGTGTCAGTAAGTAAATGTAGTAGGAGGTAATCATAATAATGATATATACATATACATATTTACAGGACGAAGTAAACATTTTTGATAACTACTTTGCATGGGTAGACAGATCATTTACAACATCCTTCGATTAGTGTTTCTGATGGGTGGTACCTTCCGGATTCATAGTTTGGTTATTAAAAGCGAAATTCACTGTGTGAAGCTAATTGGTCTCGTCCAGAAAACGTATAGGATAAAACAAACTATCAATATGAATCTATAATCATGTGCAATCGATATTCGATTCAGCTTAGTTGACTGGCGATTCTTCAAGCTATGCTAAAATAAACAGTATGAGCTAGTATCGTAATTTGTTAGTTGTGTCTCCTAAAATATGGGATAATGGCTAGGAAATGAACTTGTATTTGTCCTTACGTGCATTGAAAGGAAACAAAGCAACTTCTCACAACCTTTGAAAATGGAAGGTTTGTCTTATCAAATGGACAAAACAATGAAGGATTGCCAGTGAGCAGCCTTCGAGTGATGAATTACAAACGGATTTTTTTATGTTGAAACTACCTAAGTTATTATGAAATCTATATTAGGACTGTAAAAAATAGCTGGTTTAGCTGAGTACCCTGGCATCTCATTTCACTGGTAACGTCCCAGTATGTATGAATGAGATACCAATAAGATGAGGGCCATATAACAAAAAAATGCAAAAGATATGAATTTACTCATGAATGTTTATTTTCTTAATGGAATTTCAACTCATATAATTATATTATCAATCGTCTATCATATATACAAAATATTATATATTTTTAACGAAATATTTAAAATAGAGATATACAAAGGGACTATTTTCAACAAAATAAAAAATGAATTAATTAGCAGGGGGTTACATTGGTTTTTATATTCCTGGGAACTGATAAAACATGAAAAGTTGACTACCATATACTTTTTTTTTTTTTTTTAAATCAATCAACAACTCTATTATGATGAAATTACAATCTGCCTTTACTAGGCAATAAATAAATACTTTATGTATTAATTATGATCCTGGAACGGAGTACAGGAGTAGTGTTACCTGTAGTTTCCTAAGTCATTCTTTAGGATCAATATTTCCTTATAGTTAGTTACTATTCTTTCATCACTACTTACAATGCAGAGGATATTGTTTACCTTTCGAGGTATATCCTTAATCTGTGATATATGTCCTTAATCCACTAGGATGTACCCTTTGATTTTTTTTAGATGTTAACTATGGGTGTCATTGTTGCCTTCTTTTTGAGGTTTTTTTTTTTGTTATTCTTTTCCAAACCGAAAAACCTTAAGTTTTCACCTATGAACCTAGGCTTTGGGATTCCCCTGTCAAGCTACAAAAAATGAAGACGATTTATGAAGGTTTAAATGGAATATAAGACATTTGAAGAAATCTGTATGCTCCCCGAATCTAGTCAAACTTTTGTTAAGTATTAATAAATTTATTGGGGTGCTGAAATAGAATGCTAACTTGTTTTTCCTAAAACCTTTTTTACTTAAGGCGTGTTCTGGTTTTTGTAACTTTTCAATAATCTAATCTCATGTAAACAACCCACCATATTTTATTCTTTCTACGTAAAAAACAAATTGAAGGATGAATGTTATCTTTATTCAACACCCTGGGACAAATGTTAAATATTTTTCGACCTAATAACACCGAAAAATGTTTCATTGAACTCGATGACCAATTAAGTGGAGGAAGGGTTAATTTATTTAAGATTACTAGCTCATTGAACTTAGCCCACCAAACTATAGGCTTTGCACCATGTTGTGAACGTTGAGAGTTAGGAAAAGCAGACTCCCAGGTTCTGGAAAACCACTGAAAGAGAAAACCTTATAGTCAAAATAGATGTACCTATTTATAAAACCTTTTTTAATGGCCAAAAAAAATTACAAAAGGTCCTCTTTGAAGCCTATGGAAAACTGGTTTGTATTCATACCGTCCTGTCCGAAGACTCAACTTCACTTCTCAACACAGAAGGGCAAGACTGCAATTGGTAACAACCAGGCTAATGCAAAACCAAAACTAGCTATCTAGTGGTTACATATGAGTCCAGTGAAGGCCTCGTGTTGAGCCACAATTCACAAAACTATAACAGCGTACATTGGTCGTGGTGTCCTAGTGAGGGGTGGAATAACTCAAACTCCTACTCACAAGCACATTTAAGAGAAAACATTAAATGGACTAAAATTTAGAGATCCAATTGACACACTTTGTTTTTGTTTACGACATTGCCCGATCTCAACGTTCTGGATGTGTACTTCTGGAAATTCACGACCCCCCCCCACTTACCCCTGACATCATTATCAACAGACCTAGACGTTATTGAACACATGTGGGGTATTTTATAAAGACTATTCATTAACCACCAGTCCTATACAAGGAACCTTGGAGAGATATAACATTATTCTGGAAAGAAATGCCAAAAGAGGAGATTGTTTCTATTGTTTTGAATAAGCGAAACCCTTGTGATGCTTTCCTGAGATTAAGAGGAGGAGGTGGTAAAAATCCATCGAAATCCACAAAAAAAACCATTGTGAACAAACTACTTAAGACCAGATCCACAGAATTTATAAAATGTTAATGTTTGTGATGGTAAATTTTATTTTATTTTTTTAATCGAATAATTTTGTCAAAACTTTAATAAAAAAAAACAAAACATTTATTCCATGTAACATTATTCGTTATAAATTTTTTCAATGCTTTTATCAAACTTTCTTAGCATTGAATATTGATCGAGAAAAAATGACGTGTTATCCCTGTTTATCATGGTTGATATTTTTATGTGTATCGTTCCTGAGTTAAAACATATGGCCATGATCCTTAAGAGCATTTTGTGAGAGTCTTAAACCCAAAGAAAATTAATATTAGTAATTATTAGTTGTGGTATGTAATCCCGCTATTTTAATTATATTATTATTATATTTATAATTATTATTAAATGAAAAATATAGAGAGTGGCTCCAGGCTTGAACTTTCCAATATTTTGGTTGAAGTGGTTCACGTACAGAGATAACTCAGGGGAAGAGCATCCCATCCTTCCGTATTCTGGTTTCAGCACCGATCTAGTCAGTATCTGTTTTCTTTTACTAGAAATTAGCAAAGAAAATTAATTATATCCTTGTCCTTGTGAGCGTATTATGAGGTAGTCGGAAGGCTATGTTGATAAACAGTGGCAGAGATCCAGAGACTAGGCATTAATAGATGCCTCACAGAGAGTAGACCCCACGGACTGGCTGCTGTGGAGCTAGCCAGCCCCAGAAATAGCTCGGGCTCTGACAGATTCACAGGAGGGCCAGGTCAGTTATACGGCGGTGACTCACTGCTGAGTCACGGAGTCCTCCTGTCTGGCTCTGTCGCCACCCCACAGCTGTCTGTCTGTCTTCTGGCCCAAAGACAATTTTACTCACCTCAGTTTTGTCTGCTTTCATTGAGTTATATAATAAATTGTTATAAAACCCCGTTGTTTCCCACCGGTGTTCTTACCTAACTTGCAATAATTTCTTATTAAATGTTACTTGGAGGTCTTGCCAAGAAAATATTTACCTTCTCAGGAGTTGGGTCTGATAAAACTTATACATTACCTCCATGCAATCTTGGACTTCCCTGATATAAAATACAGCCATCGAATTTTTTTTTTTCAAATTTCAAGCGAGAAAGGACTTTGAGGCAGTATGTGGATCTTACAGGACAACGTAAACGACCGGTATTCATAGTTCCTTTGATGAAAATATAATAATTTATACGTATAAGCATTCCTTACATATAAAATTAATTGATCATGATTATTGACAAAATATTATATCATATATATTTATATTGGTATATCGAATATTTAATTAACAAAATTATTTAACACTAACTGTGCTTCTATGTTGTAAACTTCGAAGAACATATGCCACTGTCATTTCATGGTTGGCTATATCTATAGGAGCTAAAACGAATTATTATGAATGAATTATTACGATTTCATAAAACGTAGCGTTGTGTTAGGCGTACTGACTGAGGAAATAACTGTGGGGGATTGCGATCAAAGGTAATAATGAAACTGAAAAAATAGTTTTAGGGTACCAATCCTATATTTCGTCTGACATTTTCCCAATGTGGCTGTCCAAATGTATCCATCCTGCGCTGGGTTGTTTCTTGAGGTCGTTCCGTTACTTTAAAGTATTAAAATAATAGCTAGCTACTGAGATGTTTTGAACGAAATCCCAGCAGTCTCGCCATTTCTGTTCTCATTATCTAAATATTTTTTAAAAACTAATTCATCATTCATTTTATTATTATATCCATTAAAGAGTTCTTATGGGTTATGATGACCCCATCTAAGTTTTTCTAGTTATGGTGAAATGCAATTCTCCACCCAGTTGGTACACGTATACGTTTGAACTTTGGCTAAAACTTGAACTTAAAGAAATTCGCTGGCTGCTATAACTAATGTGGAGGACAACCACAATAAAATGATACCCCAGAGCAAAAATCTTGTAGAAATGAAAGCCCGATCAGGAGTTTGTAGTATGGGAATGCGATACCAGTTATGTCGGGAGAACCAACAGGATGTTGAATATGACGTGAAGATAAGGTGGCTTCCACAGTGTTTCCAACCAAATCACAATTGCGATTTGGAAACCATGGAAACTAAATTAGACTCATTCAACAGTATTAGTTTAAATAGAAAAGAAAAATTAGTAAACTGAGACCCACGATGAGAACCCATCACTATTTCCAGCCTTTCAGTGTACGTTCAGAAAAGACCGCGATTTCTAGCAATAATTTAAAATAGTTTTCCCCCAAATGAATCACGTATCAAACAATCCATCTCTGGAACAGGTAATTTAACTTTTTTAATTTGTTTTTATTTATGATGAATATTTATATACTGCAGTTATTAATAACATAGGACGTTAAGCGTGGTTTTCGCATTGTTTGTAATTTTTTTGAGTTTTTAGAATTTTCAAATGTAATTTTTTTTTAATGTATTAAAAATAAGTTAATTTTATTTTGTATTTCCATGTGTTATATATAGCACAAGATAAATCAAAATTGATGAGATGTGTCTGTCGAAGCCGATTGTGGTTTTGATAAAATACTGCAGGTAGACAACAAGTTTGTGTTTTATACTACAACCAACAACCGTGTTATAAACCTTTTTTTCTTCATGCCATTTTAAGGCATAATTTGGGTGGCAGGAAGCTGATTTATGGATTGCATACCAGGATGACGTGCCATGAACTTGGCACACTGTGACACAACTGACAGCCTAGTTACTGCATATCAATTACAGATGTTGGCTCCACTCCGCCTCTTACATAACAGCCTCTAATGGGCTCTATCTCGGGCAATGAGTCATCGCTTATTTCCACATCCCAGCTACGAACTCATCTGCTATGTTCCCCTACAGCAATTACATTGTATACTCATTTAGTCATCTCCTAAATACTGTGTGATAAACATTATCTATGGTTAAATCTTCAAATTAACATTATTGCTACAGAATTAACAAAATTAGGTCTAGCTAATTGTAGTGTAAATGAGAGATCTGGAATAAGTAACAAGAACACAATTGTTTTAAGGATGACGCCAGTTGATTGAATGTTTGTTCGATAAGGAAATAATAAACTTTATGTACACCAAGCGCAATTGAAAGGAATCGTAAATGTATTTTACAAGAGGCCCATTGTCGCACAACTTGACGTGAGTAGCGCTAACAATGCACTAGGCATGCTTATAAAACTATATATTAAGGGACAGTGCTCACTTGTTCACATTGTATTGAAAAAAAAAAACATATCACGAAGGAGAATTTATAACTTTGTGTACAAGAAGCAGTACTATATACGCTAATCAATTTTATGTTTATCTTATCTAAGGGTAAAAGTGTGATATCTGACGTTACCGACTGCAACCAACTCTGAGGGAAAAAAGCATCGATTATTAACGTAAAAATGTACATTAACAGCATTATTATTTTCTAGAATAAGTTATCATGCCTCTCTACAAAAATCTGACAAACTGACTCCTGGTAACACATAATTGGACTCTAGCATTTATATAAGTGGCGAGTTATTATATAAAAAACAACAATACATACAAAAATAATCCCTCGCGAGTCAGGATAGGTCAGGACATTTGCTAATCAATTGGAATCCTCATCACATCGCAGACTTAGTTTATAGTGCCCAATCATAAAACACTATTTTTTTAAAAGACATTAAACTAGTGCGAAAATCTTCTAAAAACGGAGTCATTTAAGGCCGTGAATGAGAATACATTATTCAAATATACCATCACTGCGTAAAAAGTTACCTTGTGGAAACCAGAAGGGTCTGGATTTTGAATTTCGGCTGCGTCACTATTAAATATAATAAAATAATATACTATTTTACTAATATATTATATAAACTATTTTATAAATAATATAAAATAAATAAACCACAAATTATTCAATCAAAACTATACCACTATTAAACATAATTTAAACAATACTCCAGTGCTATGTTTATATATACGCATTATATTTTATGTTCAATTGGCACTGAAACGTTTGAGTGTAAGAACCATTTTGTCCAAATGTTTCACGTCCAGTTTATAACTCATGTTAGGCTAATTTGAATAGTAAAATAACGACTGAGACATTATTAGCTCATGTGTGCATTGCTGGTATAATTTTCCAAGTACAGCCGTAGGTGATGGGCGGGTCAGCTGTGGTCTTTGTCCTTTTGGAGTCTTCTCCGTCCGGCCCACCTGTTCCGGCCATCTGTCCAAGCCTCCCATTTCCTGCACAACTTTCCTTTTCACCTCTCCTCTATTTATTTGCCTGTGTAAATTGAACAGTGCCCCACATAGCAGGTTCCTCGCAGCAACATCTTTCTACGAGGCAGGGATCTGTTTGAAAATCGCGAATATAACTCACAAACGGGCACATTGTTGTAAGCGTATCCTAAAATAATACATGAAAAATAACTGGTACTTTCTATTACCATGTGGTATAGGCAAACCAACAACACGACTTTTACCTGCGTGCATAACCAACAGCTAGTTTCCGTCAGTAAACTGTGGAATGGTATGGTTTATTAAAATAATTAGTTTGATGGATTACTTCTTGATTCAGGAAATAAAATACAATTTCGAATAAGATGACAAGAATATCACTTATAGTGTTTTGGTTACAACCGAATTGTACTGAATAGTTGACATAACTACCACAGAGAATTCCATGCATTTTTATTAATGCAATTAACAAAAAAAGACTGTCTTTGTTAGTGTTGCGAGGCAAGTCCACAATTGCAATTGTATTTGTAATAGTATGGAAACATACCTTGTTTTTATATAGCAGTACTAAGCCTTGTAATAAATGATAAAGGCAAGTTAAATAACGATACAAAAATTTTTTTAAATTATTTTCCACGTTAAAGTAAGCCCTCCAACGTGGGAATTTATAACTTACTACACGTATAGTAATTAAATTTATACACCTGTTTGAAATTACATACGGTACTAATAGCGTTTCATCTAATAAGATGTTATACATATTTAATAAATAAATAACATAGCCAAACAAACTTTTATTATAAATTTAAAAAAAAAATTATTCAAATGACAAAGGAATAAAAAAATATGATGATGATGAGAAGGATGGGAAAAAGTATTATAAATGCTAAAACATTTGACAAGGGCGATCTTCCTGGATGACTACCATGAGCTCAAGCAGTATCAAAATCTCTTTTCTCTCTTCTCTGCAGTTCATCAAAAGATATGCTGTGAAAAAAAAATCACCTATATTTGTTGGAACATGTCTTAGTGTAACATCGATTTTCATCAGCTTGCTTCTTGGCCCGTCAACAAATGCCCTATTGTAAATGGAATGGTCCGCTGTCATTGTGCCACTGATGGTATTTATTAGTAAGTTATTATTATTGTATTAGCCCATCTTAATCGCCATTGGGATTGTGAGTGGATTCTTTTTTGGTATTTCTCGTCGACTGTGGTTGTAGTGTGCATCAGATCGAATGCCTCTAATTAAGCTTCTCTGTCACCATAGCTCTACAAGTCTTCGTTTTTGCCATTTCCCACAATAATTAAATAAATACTCAAGCGAGGTGTGGGCAATCAAAAGCTTTCGATTTTTTCAAACAATAGACAAAAAAAAGAGTGGAGCTATTGTGTATTAATTATTTCACGGTAGATAATTAATGGGATGGGTACTACTTGCTGTGTTGTTCTACCTATTGAGAGGACCTATATAATAGAATTAGTAATAATTAGTAGTGGTATGTAACCCCATAAGGGTAAACTTGAATGATTATTGCTAAAACAACAAACATTATGACAGGGCTGCGTTTCGAATATTGTACTTTCTGATTACAGTTTTTGTCTTTAATAAATAATTGTAACCTACAACATTTTGCGATTGAAGCAAAAAGAAAAAATGATAGATCTGTTATATTCCCCCTGGCAGAACCTCTGCCAGCCTGCCAATCCACCTCTCAGTGTCGGCGGTTTGTCGATGGAGTGTCCCAGATAAGATAAAGCCACTTCTTTGTAGCTGCAGGTGGACACGTGACAATAGAATGGCGTGTACTCTAGTTCCCTGGTGACAAAATTTAGAATTTCCATAATACCATGCTGCTAAGTTCTCTGCTCTCAAATCACGGGAGCTAACCGACCATATTTCGGCTAGGGTATATGAGATAATACTATGTGGCATGTAATTAATAAGTAATAAGTCATTCCATAATGGAACATCTGGCACATAATGAATCAATCGATCTCCACAAACTCCCTTCATTGCCCATAATGACGTCTATATACCTAGGTATAATATGATTTAAAGGTTAGAATAAGAATAACAATTATCGAACACAGAGGGAGAGGCTTTAGTTTAAAACATGTACTCAACCATCGTCTATTCACGTCTGTATACCTGTGCCTTTGTGTGCTATAAAAATGATTTAACCAATATACAATTTTAAAGGTCAGCTAAACCCCAGTCTACGCTTTATGTGTTTTGGTTCAAATATAATCACAGAGTTCGCTGATGATAAAATTATACGTGAAATACCTTGAACCTATATTTATTATCTAGCCTTCTCTCTGAAGCTATAAAAGATTTTTTCTCGTGGTTGAGGGCACATTAAACATGGGAAATCTAAGAAAAATATCAAATAAGTGAAATATAATATTTTTGGGATCAAACAAACCATAGAAATCTGGTATTTCGCTGATTTAAATAGTTTTTGTTTTGGTCAATATTGTAGCTATTTTAAATGTGTTTTATATTTTTAAGGTGATTTTCAATGATCGCTATTGTGATCAAGTCGTAAAATAAAATCAGTATCCATTTCATGAATCATAGCTCATTCATAGATACATTCAAAAATAAAACAAATGTATTATTAAGAAATGAAGTTTTGAGAGCCAATCGTCGACAATTGAGCGATATAGATTGCTCCGTTTTTTAATCAAACCGATTTTAAAAAAGATTTGTTCTGTAAATGATTTACCTATTAACAATTTATTTTTGTTCAGAGTCGGCTCAGAAAATATAATGTAGAATTTTTGGAGAAAAATACCAGTATTTTGTTTTTCAATTCATTTAAGAAACTCATGTGGAGTCCTCGGTATATCTCTAGAAATCACTGGTTCGCTTTATACGCCGTTTATTTATGAAATAATAATTAAATAAACTCAAAAAACAAGTCAATCAAGAAAACACGGTATCATTTCTTGTTGGCCTCGATGAATTATAAATGAAAGTGGACAAGGAAGGTTTTAAATATTTAAATAATTGTAAAAACATGATGTACAAGTTTTTTGTAACATAGCGATGTTTTTGAAATGTCTGTTATTTAACAAAGAAGGAAAATTGCTTTAAAACCTTATTGAAGTACAACATCTCGAAACATTTATTGAGGGCTAGATAACAGCTAGACATTCCACGATTGAAAATCTTAAAAATTTATCACTTGTAGCGAAGGTTGAATATATGAGACGGTATACAATATACCCCTTTTCATGTGAATCAAACCAGATCTGAATATGGCAAATTTAAAAATAGATTTCAAAGCATATTATTTATCTGATTCGATAAATAAAACAATGAGTTATCAGCCAACTGGTAATTTATTCACCACTAAAGTTCTGTTAATTTATTATTTTCATCTTACTCGGGCGCGTGCAATTCTTAACGTTGCTCAGGCTTTTACAGACCGGGTATAGCACTCTTTATCTGCCCTTATTTATGCTTTGCTTTAGATGCTTAAAATCTCCTTTCCTTACCTATCAAACCGTTTCCCCCGTAGCTCACAATAATCTAACTAATATCTTATAGATATACACTGTTAATGTTTCATTGACTCCTAATATCCTAGCACCCTTAGTAGTCATAAAAATAAAAATATTAACGGGAAATAATAATAAATATATATCGACGAGTATAGCGGACATTACAGACTTACATAAATCTTTAATAATATATATATATATATAATTCCTTTATTGTGCTAAAATTACAATCTGCCTTGCTAGGCAATAAGTAATTAAGATGTACTATCATTCATACCATATTTACATTTCATCATTCACTCGCTCATTCATTCAGGACATGATTGGAGAAACTGGCCATTGCCAGGACTCCCACTGTCACTTGATTATAGCAGGTCACGAGGCCACTGCCGTTTCAGTCTCCGAGGAGGATTATAGGGATGAGTGACGCAGTGCAATGACTGTGCTACAGGATTAGGGTGGTTGGAAAGGCTACTGTGGAATTTCATAATCTTGGAAGGGATGAGTTCTAGAATGTAGGGTATATTAAGGTCGTTATGAAGGGTTTTGTTGCTGACATAATAAGGGGCATTTACTATTGTTCTCAGGACTTTTGATTGAAAGGATTGGATACGCTTGATGTTCGACTTTTTTGCTGTCCCCCATAGATCTATTCCGTATGTCCAGATTGGTTTAAGTATAACTTTGTAGATTAGTAGTTTATTTTCTATTGAGAGATGGGATGTCCTTTGAAGTAGTCTGTATAATTGTCCAAAGCGTCTGTTTAGTTCTTGCTTTAATAATATATGTAATTAGTATTTTAATTAATTTATTAAAGATTTAATAATAATCAATCTAAAGGGTAACATCAATAATAAAAACCAATTTTTTGCTATAAATTGTGGACTGTCAAATAATATGCATTTATTTTGAATATCCTTTGGAATAATCTCAAATACTTGTTTTACTAAGAATATGTTTTTTTTTGTCTTTTAACAAACACGAACAGTTGCCATAATTCATATCCAATGTTCTCGATAGCTACTTAGGCCAAAGATGTAGTATTATACTTTGCTTATTGGTTATTAATTAACATTGTGGTTTATAAATAACTGTACCACTGCTAAACTAATCTCTCAAAAGAACTGCAACACTTAGAAATTTCGTATATTTCTAGGAGGATAAGAACAAATAAACAAATTTTCTTGAATTCCTATGTTTGACTTTTCCATACTATTTCTCGAACACCTGGACTGTTGACTACATCTTACAGAAGATGTAGTAGATGTTTCGGGATACTTTTGGCCATGAGAGTATTTTGTGATGTCCCTTTACCAGCCTAGGTTAATTGTGAAACGTTTACCTAAAAGACCGTACTGAAAGTGAGTGGAGAAAGTGTGCGACTATCCCAAGAGGTTGGTACGATGCCTTGGGCCGGAGGGTGCACAAGATACCAATAATGAAACTGTAAGGGAAAGGTCCCTAGCCGTCGGCATTCTTTTCACTGTCTTCTTTTTACAGTTAGTGAATTCGAAGATCTTACTAATCACTCCCCCTTGATTGATTTCCATAGTTTTGTTGAATTATTTTAATTAAAATACACATTAAAAAACAGTTCATATACCCCCTGCATTGATTGATACTGTAAAAGGGAAGTTGCGACAATATACATATACTCCACTAAACTTTATATACACTAGAATTTTATACAACCCTTCTTTTAAAGTTGACGGGGATAACTAACCCTTGGCTTTGATATTAATACAAGGCATGCTTATCATAATGGGGGAGCTATTGCTAACAGATCAAAAATATACAATATATTTTCGTTTAAGCAAAGGACCCCCTACGTTTGGTGACAATCATGAATTGAGTATTTATGAAACTTGAGAGCTCTCTCAGTATCTGCCGATAGTTTTTCTCACTTGCTTCCTCCTTTATTTCATTTTTATATATTTGGAAAGATAAAATTTAGTCCATGTTTAACGACTTAATATTTCTTTTGTTGTTGTTTTTTTTGGGGGGTGGATTGTTTGTATCTCATTCTCAAGGGATGAAAAGCGGTCATATAAAAACTGTTAATGATTGATGAAATAATTGTTCATGAAGACAGATCAAGGACCCTGAACAAGGAAAAATTCCCAAACAACAAAATATTAAGCCTGATAACTGCAGAGAGCAACAAATCTGCATATTCGCGATTGTACATTAATATAATATTCTATATGGCTATGATGATCATTTAGACAAACAGATGAATGGCGATTGATTTAGTGGGTTATTGGCAAAAGTTCGTTATTAGTACGCATTCATAAAACAAAAAGTTCCCACTAACGGTGAATCGCGATTGTTTCTAATCATCCCCACGAAGAAGAGAACACAAGTCGATTGATCCGGAACTTCAGCTGATATGTAGGCAAAATGGTTGGTGACTTCTAGAGGAAAATCAAACGAGAAGGAATTGAAATGAAGCCACAGGGAATTTCCTTACGTAGACGAAACTAAACTCCCAAGAGCATTACTATAGAAAGTACAAAGCTAAAAACTTCCACCAATAAATGCCACAAAGAAAGAGGTCTAAATGGACGGTAATTAGAGAGGTACTATAGGCAGCCGACCTTGCAGCTGAAGAAAGTGGCCACTCTCGCTGGGAAAGCGCTCACGCGATCGTGCGGCTCACTGGGAGTGAGTTCGTTAGTCATCTCCCTCCTATATATCTGTTCTCTGCTGATGGCTAGTTCTTCAGGGACCATTGTTACAGTAATTGGCGATGGTAGGGAGGGGCTATCCACTTACAAACCAGTACGGAGCATCAAGTAATTTTGGTAAAGAGTACCGAGTAGTAGCGCAGTAGAGATATCATTTTAGATTGCAAAAGGTGGAGTAATTTTGATTTTCAAGGTATGTCTAATGTATTGACTCCCTCGTAAAAGTTTTTGACCCCCCCTCCACTCCTAGTTTGTTTTCAGCCATCTTGAAACCCGCTAAGAAAAAGATCTTTTTTCGGGTTTTCCTCATTAAATTGCTTTCAGTGAATATTAGGCAAAAAGTTGTCATTACCAATTTTTAAAAGAGCATTAAATTTCCTGTATGTTTTTCATGTTGGAAACTCGGGACAGATACTGAAATTCAAGGCCATGAAAATCTGAAAAAATGTCAAAAAAAAAGTTAGATATGTCTGTGATTTTGGCTTAGTTACTATTTTTTAGTGCAAAATGCATTATCTTGTAAAGGGTTAGATGTCCTACCAGATTCATACAAAATATTTGTAATTACTCAACAGACGCCATGAAATATTGAAATAACAATTTGAGTGAATGTGGACTGGGCACAGAAAATTAGTACCTTTTGTTCATATTAGTATTTCTGAATGCCATCTTTAATCCATTATGTATGTAGTATATACAGATACTTCATGAGATTCATGTAAATTCCTAGGGAATAAGAATTTTTTGAAAACGAAAAACACACTTACAAATACTCATATTGCAACCAAATACATTTTTATTTTAATGAGGTTAATTAAATTATAAGTTGCAAATTCAAAAATTTTTGTTGTTTTGCCCCAGATGTGGTTGATGTATATAACTCATCACTATAACATGCAGTAGATCGTCCATATCGCTTTATTTCATGTTGAATTCAATCTGTGGTCAATTACGCAGTATTCGAATCCCCAGTGTGGACATACAAATGGACCATCGAAGACCTGCTTTTTTGAAGCTATATTTGTTGACACAAACCTTTTTGCATTGATATGAAATGTTGAGTGGAGCTAGTTCTCTATTCATAGTCACTGGAGTTAGGCTACCAAAATGTATCCTTCTTCCAGCCCTAGTTAAGGGCGTTTTTTTCATACCCCCATCCACTTTTGAACTTGCCGATAGTTCAAAAGTACTGTATACATGATATTGAACTGCATCCCTTGATGGAGGTGGGCAAGCCAAATCGAATTTGGTGTTTGTAGCAGCTTTAGCCAAACGAAGATACCACAACTCATCTATACAGCTGTTCATGTTACCTCCATAAAGGGCCACGAGAAAAATTGCTGTGGCTTCCGCAATCTTCTCGTTTTCTGCAGCTGAGTCTTTGAAAATGGCAACACTTTTATAGTGAGAAGCATCACTCTCAAGTTTGGTACAAAACTTAATTTTCCCCTGCCCAAACAAAGCTGATGTATCGCAATCACTTATCCCATGGAAAAATAGAATGTTTTCCACAATATCTTTGTATTTAAAAGATTTTTTGGAGTACAACGCATCTTCCATGTTACCCCTTCCAGATTTGCTAGCGAACTCATTGTCTGGTGCTAAAGCCATCACCAAAATTAAAAGGTCAATGTCTACTCCAATAACAACAGAATTATGTTCGGAAGAAAACGATAGTACAGCTTTCACAATTAACACATCTGCATCTTCTGTTTCCTGCTTTTGTGCCTGCTGAAATCCCTTCTGAAGCCATGAGATCAAGTGTGATTTGTTTTTTTTTATTCGATAACAATTTATCCTTTGACATCTCCGGAAACGTTGTGTCATCAAAGAGAACGTGCATAAAGCATGAACTTGCATAACCTTGTAGCCTGGAACGACGAGCTCTTTCAGTGCTTTTTGGGCTCCTTTAATTGTTTTCAGTGGGCTAACCATAGATGACTACCACAGAATTTTGACCATGATACGCAGGGCACATATTTCATAAAAATAGCTGAAAAACATTCGCTCCGATTCCAGTGTACTTTGCCCAGGAGGCTAATTTCTACAACATCAACTTTGCTCTCTCCCATTGGCAAGGGCGTCACAGCAGGGTAAAATGTGGACTTTCATTTCCTTTGCGAATGCCTTCCTCCGAGAAAAGACGCTGGTAAGGGAGCATGTTCTTACTAAAAGTATTTTTTCCTTCAGGGGGCTTAGAGATGATCATCCTGTAGGATAGCATGAGAGAATCCAGTGCTACGTTTCCTTTGTTTGTGTTAATGTAGTAAGCAAGTTTTGTTCGTTTTGCCAGAGAAACCACTGCATCTTTTCGTCGGAAATGTACGTTCTCATAGTTGTCTGTCTCATAGTCTGTACATAATGCTATTCATTCCTTACACATTAATATTATTGACATTAAGTATATAAGATTTGTAAAAGGATTGTGACTGGAAAACAGCTCAGTTAGTTTATGACCGTCACTACTATCCATGCCGATACGACGTCTCATGTCAGTATGTTGTTCCATAGGCGCCGATACAAAACTGCAGTAGTTGTCAATTTCATCACACACATTTTGTAATGCTCTGAGGCCAGCGAGTGAGAACGTCCACGAGTCAACCCACCAGACCTTTTCCATGTTTTCATGGGGGTTTACTCAATTGACATGACATATCATATTATATACCCCGTACCAAAATTTATCAGAGCGCTTGATTGAAAAGTAGCCATCATTGGTGAATTTTTGAAATTCCAAGGGATCCAGTTTAGCTTTAAGACTTGCATTCATAGGTAGTAAAAATATCGAAAAATAAAAATTCTACCACATAAATATTTTTAATGGTTTCTAGGAACATACACGCTAAAATTGAAGAAAATCGAACAAGGCTGTGATCGCGTCAGAAATGCATTTATTTACTAAAGATTTTGCCCGAAGATGATATTTGCAGTTCAAAGCCCACTATCCCATAAAATTGTTAATGCATCTATCGGCATCTTTTGGAAGTAATTACAGTATATCTTCCTTTTATTTTTCCCACATCCTATTTTTTATAAGTTTGAGAGCTAAGAAGAAAGAAAAAAAAAATGGAAGTAATTAAAAATATTCTTTATGAATCTATTAGAAACTTTAATTCTCTATAAGATTGTTTATTATGCATTTTGCACTAAGCTGCACTAAAAAAAAGTTATTAAGGCAAAACCACTGACATATCTAACGTTTTGCGTTTTTTTTTTTTTATAGGTTTGCAGATTTTCACGGCCCCGTATCTTATTACCTGTTCCAATTTTTTTCATGTTACATATAAAACTTTCTTTTTTACAATATACAACTTTTTGCCTATTCTGCACTGGAAGAGTGTTAATGAGGAAAAACTGAAAAAAAGTTATTTTTCTCAACAGTTTTTCAAGATGGAGGAAAACGCAAAAGGGTGGGGGAGAACGGGAACTTGGATGATTCACGAGAGGGTCAATACATACAATATACCTGAAAACCAAATTGACTCCACCTTTTGTAACCCAGCCCCTTTTTATGAGCTATCTCTACTGGGTTACAGTTCTTCCACAATTATTTAAGGAGCTGATGTGGTATTTACTTCCTGGAATCTCTCCGTACTTCCTACATCGTATATTTCACATATTTATATTGGAGATAAATACTGCTTTGTAAGAAGGCAGGGATATCATGACGAATTTACCTGGAATCATCGAAGAGTGACCCACGGTACGTAAGTCCTTACCTAGTCGGTAGGCATCTTTAGGTCAGCGGGGGTACCTGGCAAAGCAATAAAACAATAAGAGGAAAAATCGATTGGACGCAGTGCCACAATGGCGCTGAGAGTAGCTGCCTGTTTCTTTAGGCAGGTCAGGTGAGAGGACTGCGCAGTCATAAAACAACTAGAAGGAAATATAAACAGCAAATATCCTTTTTTTTTCTAGCCCCTACCTGGTCCCAGTATCTCAAGCCAGTGTTCCACATTGCTCGAGATGTTCACCTCAGGTTGTAACATAGCACCCAAACAGGGGTGGGGATAACGTTTGGTATAAAACCCCTTTAACTCTGTCGATTTTGTAAACACCTCCATTTTAGTAACCATTTCGCGAGGAAGTTGAAGTAAACCCGCACGAAGTCTTACCGGCTTACGCATTTACTGACCTCCCCCAATCTATCCTAATGAAAGTGGTCAGAGGTACTTCATTCGAGCAGCGGAGCAACAGTGAGCTTCACGAGATCTTTGATCTGCCTACCGTGGATGAATTCATCCAACGTAGACATATCAAATTTTTCGACTCCCTGCAATATTTGACAAACCCGGTGTTTAACACGATAACCCCCGCTCCAGTCCCTCATTGATGACAGGACGCTGTCGTGGCTGGAACGCTTTAGTCTTAGGTTCTAGGTTTAGGTTTTAGTGTTCGTGTTATCCACGGTCGCAAGCTGAAGGTGAGCCTCATCACCTAGTGAGTGTATGTGTATTGGACTTATTAACAACAATCTGAAAGTATTATATTTTATGCACTCCCTAATATGCATCTGCGAATGCAGCACGAGGAGACAGCTGTAATTCCAAATTTATTTACTTATTTTTTGTCATTGTTTATATATTATCAATAAAGAGGGTTTGAAAGGAAAAAAAACCAAAAAAAAAAAAAACGATTTTGTAACCCCAAGGTGAGCCCTATCACCTGGTCCCTTACATTGTTTAATTTTTCCTGTAATCTAATTTCGATTAATCTTAGAAACTCCTTCAAATACAGCTCTGATGCAACACACGGAATCCATCGGAACCAATGTACGTAGATGTTTCTCAGTAAATACATAACAAGGGGTTAAGAAAAAAAAACCTGTTGTTTCTGCGCTGTTTTATATGATTTCCTCATGGTTTTCACATTAGTATTCCAGGCCTTGTCGGAGACAGCCTTACCAGTGCGATAATAATGGTGAAATATTGAGACATAAATAGGTGAGTAAAGAGAACAAATATATTTTATTACATAACAAATTGAATGTTTTTATTATAATAATTTACATTTTTTATAAAAAATATATATGATAAAAAGAATTACAATATTTATATTATTCAAATAATTAATGATTTAAATATAAGCTTTACAATAATTAAAATATGTATGATTGAATTACAAATTGTATATTATTGAAATTATGAATGATTTCTTCATTCATCACTAACACCACTTTGATTATTTTCAACACAGGTATTTTAGAGGTATATGCAACCATATGCATTTCAAAATTTACTTCTGTGAAACTGAATAGTTGGTCTGATAATAAATCCTATGTAAAGGAAAGGACATCACTCCATCTACAGATGCTAAAGGGACATTCTTACTACTGAAGTGTCACCACTTAATGCTTTGTCAATACCTTCTAAATTCAACATTTCGAAACTATTTTAGTTTTTTTTTAAATAACACCTACTTCATCCGATATGTCATTCATTAACTGTGTCCCTTAGTTTTGCACTAATTTACAGCTTTCACTAAGACACAAGTTTTATTCACTTCGGAGGTAAACATAAGTAATACCTCAAAGCCAACATCCCTCATTATGCAATTTAATATTGTACTTCCTTTTTTAACTTCATAAATAAATTTTAATTTGTTAATTAAAACTGACCATCTACCTTCAAAAAAATGTTACATCTTTGAATATAAATTAAATCAAATTATTTAAAATATGCATTTTAAGCCCAAATATGCGTAAAAAACAAATTTCAGGCGAATAAGTAAAAATATGCAATACAAAATTTGCTAAAAGGTTTAGAATGAATTGATTAGTTATCATGTCATTTAAAAAAATATGCAAAAACAATGTGCATCCGGGCTTTAGTTATTACTCAGCTAATTAATGGCTGTTGAATATTGACATAGGCACAAATAGCAATAGTAGCAGCCTGCAGACACCCAACGCAACAAGTGAAAAATGAACCACAAAACCCTGGGAAAGAAACATTGGTTGAAGATGCACATAAGGTTAAATGACTCTTTGTGATTTCACTTTGAAAAAAAAAATACAAATTACATAATTATTGTTAATTAGGACGTCGATATGTATTCTATGTGCTCCTCAAAATTGTTGACAAATATTTTAAAGTAATTAATTAATTAATGAGGCTTATATCAAATTTTAAACATTATGTTTTATAAAGATACATATATTTATTTATTTCATTCATCCTTTAAATTAAGCAGGGTACTCGCAGAGACCACTTTTGAACATAAATACTTCCGAAACGCTAACAAGGCAAATCAGCCAACGTTTTGAAGATCATTGTTGATCTTTAAATCGCCTATAAGCGATAGACTATGACCATGTCGACAAATCGACCCATAGAAGGAGACGACTCGACTTAAATAGGTTTGTGTTTTACTTGGTCATGATCCTTGCTTACTAGGTTGTTTATAGCTGCCCGTCACACATTTGGATAGGCTGTAATGCTCTAGGCCGCAATGGCAGTGCTGAATTCATTTGCAGCTCCTAAGATCAACTCATTGCAAAGGGCAAAACCAGCTTCACTCATTGCCGAAAATGGCGAATCCATAAATGTTTAATATTACTTACTAGTGCTACGTTCGGCGATTGGGTTTTTTAATTTATTCTCGCTGCTTACTCGGGTAGCAATTCACTAATATATCTGATATATGAACTGTATTCGAATACCTAAAATATATAAGGAATGTATCTTTTCTGTACATACATATATCTTTTTATATATGATATTTACCTGAATTACCCTCAGGTCCTCACACCTTGCTATTATGGTTGAGTTAAATAATTAAAAGGGATTTAACTAATCAACTTCAACAGATTTCATTTCTCTATCAAATCCTGAGCGTAAAGTTATACAAAATTTTACTTTGCTCAAGAATATTCAATTAATTTATTACTGTCCCAATTGAATCCAAAACCAAAGCAATTTACTTTAATAAATTCACGCGGTGGTTAAATGGAACGAATTTAAATTATATATATTATTATATATAGTATATATACTTTATTGAGATTGTTTAAAATGTTTTAATGAAATATGATTAAATATAGTATGAATAACAATGATGAAAAAGATTAAAGATCTCTAGTTGAATATTTATTAGTAACTATGCTTACAAAATATACATCAATGTAAAACCAATGTCCTCAGCGCTAGCGCTAGTGTCTCCAAGTCCTTAGTCAAAACTCCGTTCTCCAAACTACCCAGGGGAAAAGGTGAAGCTATCTATAGAGTGAATGCCAAGGATGTGATTTGGGCTGCATCGTTCCACTGTTAATATGTTGTACTACTGGACCCAGTCACTCTCCACTAGGAAGGACAGTCTTTCCTTTTGATACTTTTGTGTTAAGAAAATATTACGTTAACATCAAATTGAAAGCAAGCTGGGAAGTCACCCACAACACTGTACACTGCTAAACCCAAAATATTTTATCTTGGACTCCTTTTCGTGGCAAAAAGAGGATGGGTTGTAAACCTGTCAAATCCTCTAACCATTAAACGATACCCTGCAGAGGATGGTCCTTGATTGCCGAGAAAATGGACCACCAAAAATGGTTTATTGCATGTCGACTCCTTCCGTCTTTATGAAGGTCCGGAAAGAACCCATCGGGACAGATCTCCGATCAGTTATACCTGACAGTCACCCTCTGGAGTTTTTTGCTATTTTTCTAACTTATCTAAATCTAGGGAACCTCTACCTGTTAACATTAATTTTACTTCTCCATTCAATTCATATTTCGGCGTTGAATACATATAACGGTAGATTACTTTCCTCACAGGAGTATTAACTGCTTGGTCCAAAGAGCAGTAACCTCATCATTTTCCCAACTAGAGCTAAGATTTATTTTATTTTTCAGTCTGGCACTTTGCACTTAACTCAAATAAGTAAGCATTAGTGACATGTTGGATTTCGGGTTTTTCCACAATCCAAGTAAATAAATACTAGCTAAGATTACCTTTAGTAATCTTAGCTAATCATGCTCAATTTCATATAATAGAGTTTAAATCTATCAGCGAGTTGGTTTGAATATTCGAGATGATTCAAGGCCAAGCGATCTTGGCCAGTATAAAGTTTTCGGGTCAGTTGGCTGGAGGTTTTCAGAAGTCACTGGGGAGAGAAACGCGGATGCCCCGGATATTTCACCAACGCCAAGCAGCTCTCAAGGGTTCGCCGCGCATATAAACGCATCGGATGGCAGCGCCGGACAATCAAATCCATGAATGGACATCTTTCTTATGGCCAGCAGAACGAGGATAAGAAGAGCATAGCTCTGAAGACATCAAGAGGAGTTTGAGAAGGCTCTAGTCCACGTCTTTCATACCTGTGAAAGAGGCTGGCTCCCATATCAATGTTGAACAGTTATTTCATTTTATAAGTATAAAGAAGTCATAAGTTAAGTCGAGTGGTGAAAGGTAGTGTGTGTGTTGTGTGTAAAAGTTAGTGTTAGTGTGTGAGCTCGTGCTTGAGCAGAACTGTATACCTGCCTCATGACTTCATAGACGTCACTGATGGTTCCCTGTTATTTTTAAATAAGCAACCTCATACTTTCAAAACCTCCCTACTTCCCAGATTCTTATCCTTTTCGGCTTTAGCCACAGACCCCACTTGTGCCTAGACATTCACCACAGTATGTTCTAACTGATCTCTTAATATTTGTATATACAGTGTTTTGATTCTACTTCATAATAAAGCTTTTCATTTCTTTTAAAATACTCTCCTCTACAAAGATTATCTAACTGGCGCCCTGAGCAGGCACCTGGCAGTATACTCAGTAACTTCACTTCAAAAAATCGTTTTCCTAATATATAAAAGTAAACTTTAAATTTAAAATCAGATTTTTTTTCAAATATTTAAATAAACAGCTGTGGCTGCAAATTCCCATGTACATTGCCAAGCAATAGGGGCTGTTATATAAACTGATTTTAAATGTGTAAATTGATAAATCTTTTTCTAACAGAGGGAATGGACAAGATAATGTCAACCGTTCTATCTACTGCACTTGCTAAGGCACTTGAAAACCGATAGTGAGCTGTCGATAAGCATTTCTTATCTAGGGTATTTTTTAAGAAACATATGACATTTTACATCCTATCCGTTATAAGTACATATATCCTTTCTTGGTGATTTGTCATAGATAAAAGTCGGCCAGTCACAAATATATCATCAAATAAACAATTGAGGAGGAACTGTTGAATTTAATATTAGTTTTCCGCAAATGTTCGTCACGGTAAAAATAAACGTTCAAAGAGGCTGAGATTTCCAAGCAATTACATAATTACCAATAAAGACACTTAATTATTTATCAATAGCAGTGCCAATATTTTATCCGTCAGTTCAATCTTCTCAATCCACAAATGACATTTCATTGTGTTAACATGACAGTGTTCATGTTTCCTTATTAAATTATATTATTAATGCATGTATTTAAAAAATAAATGATTTAATCTAATGCCAAAACTAATATTATAACACTAAACTGCCCAAGTGAAAGATGAACTATTTAAAAATTTTGTTCATATATGAAACTAATATCATTTAATCATGAATTATTTGAATAAACTTCATTGCATAAAACCATGGAAAATAATAATAGAATACAAACATTAATTAGTAATAATGATCCTTAATTTCACCATTGGGATTTTAGAAATTTATTAATAATTACACCCAAAGAAGATAAATATGGTTATATTCCTCAGTGTTAATAAAATAAAATAATTTAAATCTTGAATAGGAAAACAATTTAAACCTTAAATAGATAAAGAAACTTCTTTATTGTGCTAAAATTACAATCTGCCTTATTGGACAATAAGTAATTGTGATAAATGTTCTAATTCATACCAATTTACCCATTACTCATTCACTCGCTCATCCATACAGTATTTATATAAACAGCGCAGAAACATCCTAAATCCACATGATTGTCACCTCCCTCACATGCGAAAGGGGGAGCGGAGTCTTGGGAAGTCCCCCTCGCTCCTCCGTCAGCCACGACATCGGATACGAGCCAGTCGAGACTGACGAAGAGCGCGAGAGCCACATACGCTCAGGACATGATTGCAGAAACTGGCCATTGTCAGAACTCCCATTGTTACGCATTTATAGCAGGTCACGAGCCCACTACCGTTTTAGTCTCCAAGGAGGATTATAGGGATGTGTGGTGCAGTGCCAGTGCACTGTGCTAGGGGATTAGGATGGTTGGATAGGTTACTATGGAATTTCATGAACTTGGAAGGGAGGAGTTCGAGAATGTGAGGTATATTAAGATCGTTATAAAGGGTTTTGTTGCTGACATAATAAGGGGCATTTACTATTGTTCTCAGGACTTTTGATTGAAAGGATTTGATACGCTGGATGTTCGACTTTTTGGCTGTCCTCTATAGCTCTGTTCCGTATGTCCAGATTGGCTTAAGTATAATTTTGTAAATTAGTAATTTATTTTCTATTGAGAGATGGGAAGTCCTTTAAAGTAGTCTGTACAGTTGTCTAAAGCGTCTGTTTGGTTCTTGTCTTTTTAGCCTCGTATGTGGGTTACAGGTCAACCGTTTGCCAAAATGGAAGCCTAAGTACTGTACTAACTCGGGTATAGGGAGAGGAATGGAATTAAAAAAAAAATAGTGGGCAATACTTGCGGCAGAGGGTGAAGGTGATGTGGGAACATTCTAATATTATTAAGTCTATCAGTTAGGCTGTTAGGCAAAGTAAAAATAATATATTACCTAAATATATGAAGGTATTTTTAGTGAATAAACCTTACATCCGTCCATAAGATAATTAATGGAAATTGGGATGTCTAGGTTCTCAATCTATTAAAATAGATCTGTGTCTTGAAAACGTGAGGACCTGTTGGTGTCCTTTTGAACGCCGCTTCGACCCTTATGAAGTATCAATTAGTGGTCTCGCTGTCCTAAGCAATCGTATTACACTGGAAGTAAAAATGCCGTGAAATTACTCAATACGCAGTCAGGGTACCTTATTCGGGCGCCATCAAAATTTCCTCAATCCATAAATTACTTTTTAAAAAGATTTATTTTGAATAACAGCGATAGACAGTAGATAGTAGTTAGCAACTGAGCGAACTGAGCGAGAGTGTAGGACTGACTTGATTCCTGTTGGGGTAAATATAGTTTTAGAGGTAATCCTTGCTTATCTCTGAGTCTTAGCAACCGTTGATCCTATAACTGTCGCTGTGACAAAGTTTAATCCTTCAATATCGGATGCTGTTCATGGCTGTACAAACACTGTTAACACTCTTAACATCGTAATTATTTAACCTAATAGAAGTAAAAAAAAAAAAAGAAATCGAACCCACTAAGAATTGATAAAATATCAACATTTATAGATGCAGCTGTAGCTTGTATCAGAGAAACCATTATAAACAGATCAATGGCTTTAAAATAACAGGTTACTTAATTTACCACTGTGAATGTATAACGAATTTCACTCGGGGAGCTGCTCTGTTAGTCATCAAGAATAATTTGCTACCTGTGACCAATACCATCATATTTGAAGATGTCCAATATCTTTTTGAGTAATTGGTGGAAGACACTTTATCAGATTTTCGTTTACATTTTACTCTCCAGCAATACTAGATTACCCGTGTAAATTGCAATGCGGGAAAGTAACTGGTGGCATTATGAGTTATACTTTAATATTGCACTCAAAACCGTACAAAAACAAGCAATACCCTGATTGTTTGAAGTGTGCACGTGTCAGTGTTTTTTTCCTAAGAAGTCGAAGAATGAGTTCATTACTATATACAGTTCAAGAAGGGAAAAGGTATAAATAATACAATTCACGCAATAAGCCTCACCCTCAATCTCACTTGTTTGGATTTTAAATAATATCATCAAACGGTTCAATTAAAAATAATCTTATAACCTCTCTCAAGCTTGGATTCAGATATAAAAATACAGTGAATACAGCCTAATGCTTGGAAGCCATCAAACGTACAGCAGCTGAGTTCCTATGTACGTGAGTAGAGTATTTGACACTGTCTGGCATAAAGGATTCTTGTTATAATGTAGATTTATAATTCTGGCATCTAAGAAACATTAATGTTTTTTTTTAAGGTATAGTAACAAGACAAGGAGTATTGAACGAAGTAGCTTCCTTGTAGATTGTTTGGCTTCGATAATTTTGAGCCTTAGCCTGTACAATTTTTTTAAAAATGATATACCCATAATTGCATGCACCTTTTAAAGATGGCTATCCTACGTTCTTGATATTTATCAATAATTGGCCTGTAAGCTCATTATTTGTCTTATTGGCTATGCGAAATTTCTTTTGAATTTAATGTGCTTTACAATTTATTAGTCATTAAAAATATAATGATGGGACTCAAACCTGGGCCTTCCCGGTCTCCGGTTGTGTGGTTATCGACCTAACTAACTCAATCGTACACCAACCTAATCAGTATCAAATGTTCCTTAACTGTGAAAAAACATCTACTGATTGGAGTCTTTCAAATAATACTACTACTAATAGACCTACCTAAAGACGGTATATGTTTAATATTAGATGGATTACAATGAACTGCACCAAAGCCTGGAGCATGGTGCGAAGGTTTGCAAGGTTGGGAGAGCATTGCGAAGGAGATTCGGTTGGATTCGGTCTATTTCGATAAGGGATAGCTCAGTAAAAGATAACTCTATCAGATATTGGGTACAAGTCCCAGTCCTGTCAATATATTTTCATAATTATTCAAGTATAGCCGAACTAATGGTTGATAATATAACGTAAAGTTGTTGGTTTAATGCTGTGATGGCTCACTAGTAACATCAACTTACATGCTGGCAAAGAGAGTGAGCCGGGAGTTATTAACTATATGCGGCAGAAGGCCGAGGACAGTAGGGGACCGAGTTGAGGCTAAATATGGGCATCCTCTGGCTCTGCCCTTATCCAGAGTGTACTCCCGGTCAGAGCTACCTTGTCCGCTCTTGTACAATATCTGTCCACAACATCTCTTCTTATCGCCTATAATGGCTGTTTAGCTTACATATGCCCATCAGGGATCCATGATCAACTTTGAAGTTACATTCACGAATATAATTTAGAAACCAAAACTATATTCTGGGAATGGTCCCCTTTGCATCATCAGTGCTTGGATTAGGTCATGACAGTGATTTTAGATTAATACCGGTTTACCCGAAGTTGCATTTATTACAGTTTCATTTCTGGTTAATGAATAAATATATAAAACTGGAAAAAAAATAATCATAAAATTACAAATCAAAAGGGAAAAAATAGTTACAAGAAAACACTAGTACTAATTATTAATAAATGTACTTGAGTGAATGATCAATCCGTGAACACTCGAGTTAAATACTTAAACACACACACACATAAATTCATTCTTTTATGACCAATGCACCGTCAATGAGCTTTGTAGTAAACAGGCCCCAATACAAACAAAAAACTAATTTTCATATGTGCTGCCTATGTGATATTCTTGGTCTTTCACTGAGAGGAAGGAAAACTACAACTTGATAGAGGATAATCTGGTTACTTTAAGTGAACGGTGATAAAATTTTGAAGGTTTATTTAATAAACATCATCAGGACTGTAGTCTAAATCTGAAATCATCTTAAGGAGATTTAAAAGTCTACTTTTATTATAAGTATATATCAACGTTGCTTCTACAGCGTATTTTAGTTGTGTACATAATTTGTGAAAACTTGTAATGTAATGATTATTACATCAGCACTTCAGAAATAAGTCTGGTTTCATGAAATGATTTCCTTGAAACAGTATCAATTGATCACTGAGTGAGCAGTATTTATTGAGTCCCCCAACTTAATTAATCAGCAGCAAAACGTTTGTGGAAATATCGTGACAATAATCATTGTACAGTGAGGAGTCAGATCTTCGCACTAGCTCAACACCTTTTCTGGGTGGGTTCAATATGATATAAACCTAAATGTATAGCTTTGTTTGTTTGCTGCTTTGTTTGACTCTGAAGTCTTCAAAATCTATCTTTCCATCGTCGAAGGGAAACCGTCCGATAGGTGTCAAGTGTCAGGTGTTTACTGCGAATCAGAGGTCATAATTATACCACTGGGGTGGTTCTTCGCACAATTGAGGTTTCAGAGGGGAGGAATTGTCTAAACGGTCGTATTTAACGCAGGGGGTTGATAGATAATTACTTTCACAAGATGGAGGTAGAGATTCAAGATTTATAAATAAGCAGACTTGGCCCTTTGGAGGAATTTGTTCGCAAAACATTTGCGTTTGTCAGTCATCTTTGTTCCTGTTGTTGTATAATATGTCCACAGATGTATTGAGTCAGGTCACACAGGAGTCATGAAAAACCAGGTATGTTAAATTATATAAAACTGGACCTGGTTTTTCACGACTGCTACATATATTTAAACATAAATTCTAATTGAAGATCTTACGTGGTTTTTAAAATTGGTAATTGTTGAAAATTATGTAACGAACAGTAAAACCTCAATCAATAATAACACGACACTATTCTTTGTCACTCCACCCTTCTAAGGAATGAAGTTTGATGACCCATGTTTAATTAGGGCATCCATTAAAATGGGTGGGTTACCCTATCCTGATGATTTGGCTTTAAAGCCTAATAGCATAAAAAAAAATACCCCCGAATACCGTTTATAATTCGTCAATTAACACCATTCATGTATAAATAAATAAATAACAAAGTATAATTGTATGATTTTATGTGAAAAGATATTTATTCTCTTACTATCAATAATTAGCTTTAATATTCTGTATTAGTTTGGTATCGAATTGTCTAGAATCTAAAAATTACTTGATAGGTTTTTAAATGAAAGATTTGAGTTACCCAAGTGTGTGCATTTATTAGAAAAAAATGTATAAGGAGTAAACGTTCTGGCCTCACATGAACTGAGCTAGATAGCGTTCATATTACGTTTTGTGTTGTTATATTACTTATTCGTGGTGCTAAAAAAAGTTTTGTAGTAGTGCATCCTAGATTAGAAGCTACGTTCTAGGGCCTGTTGAACCTGGAGAACCTTTTAACATAGGCTTTAACTTTACTCACGAGAAGAACCAACAGAGCTGGAGATCATTAGACGAAACCACCTACTGTAAACAATTACCAAGTAATGAATGGGTTGTTAATTGGCATGTGCTGAGATCTAGCCTTATTACGGTGGGTACCTTCCGCACGCCAACCTCTACTTTCTTTCTTAATTGTAGTTTACCTTTCCATTGCTTTCACCGTGAATTCTACTTAATTGCACCTGGCTCATGGCAGCATTTTAAACAAACTGAAATAGATCATATGTCATAGCACTTTAGCATGAAGTTACTATTAAGTGTCAAATTATTATGCATTTTCTATTAAGTTTATGCAGATTTGATTTATGTTAATTGGAAAAGTATTTTTTGACGTATTTGTTCGGACTTCATTTGTGTGGATCTAATAAATTTCCATTTTATCTATTTATTTCCATATCGGCAAATTACTAATCAGTAATCAAAAGAAATTCGTCATTAACAATTAGGTTCAACTCAAACAATTTACTAGATATGCCTGCCAATTCTGAAAACAGCAATTGCCATGTTTGACATAGAGGCAGAGAAGTCCCATTCCAAAAATAGTTCCATCGCCAATTACATAGGATGTCCTATTCTTCTATATCCTCAAGGAAGTCAACGCAGGCAGCATTCACTTCGGGTTACTCTGCCTTCATCTGTTGTCAAGCCATATTATTCCGCCTTTATTGAACGGAGCTACAAAATATTAGGCTCCTTAGCTCAGAGGACGAAACTCAAGTCTTGCTCCTTACTCTCCAGGCGCCATGTTAGTTTACGAATCCTTGCATATGCTCGCAGTTCTAATCAGTCGTAGGATGACAAATGCGTCCTAGATTGGGCTGGATCTTCTTTTCGTAATCTCCATATCTGCATTCCTTTCTCCTAGAGTTTTTTTGTTAAGTAGTATAGGTACCTCTACATACCTGTAAGATAGGTAACAGCTCCTCCCCACTTTAATTAAGAAGTTTTTCATCTCCGACTATATCTAAATTAATTTCTTTGCCATTCAATAAATATCCGATGATCTCCTCTGGATTTCTTAGTTGGTAGGGGTTCACTTTCCAGCTTACGGTCCAAGACTTCCATTTTTGTTTGAGATCCTAAGCAATGAAGGTCTCAAACCTGACATTGATAGTTTGTCGAAAAGATGTTCTAATAAATTTGTTGAAAATCAATCATCTCTCTTCCATCAGCCAAAGCTAGTCAAATGTATGTATCTTGTTATTTTCTGGAAAGTTATTAATAATAATTGTTAGTTTTTACGTTTATTTGTGCCCTTATGTACTCCGGCTTACTGGTGTCGAGAACAACAAATTCTATTTAGGTTAGATAAATTCACTTTCCATCTGGGAATTTGAACTAAGATCCTTTATATCATAAAGAAAATACGTTAATCGTATGAGCGCTATCTCTTTTTTGTTTACAAGTTTAAATGTAGATTAAAAACTATTTTTGGAGGCAAAATGGTACATTAGTTTTCAAACAACGCAACCATTCTTTAATTCAATTGAAAAATGGGGAAGAAAAAAGATATATATAATATAGCCTACACCAGAAATAGGTCTATAAAATCTCTACTGATGATCTAATAATGTGATTGCTTACTTTCAGCACATTGTACAATAGAGGTGGAGAAGAAACCGGGCCTGAATTAAGTGATTGTTTGAAAACTGCCTCACAATCTTTATAGGTCAGCAAAACCTGGCCGACGGCAAATTGGCGTTCATTAGCAAACGACAAGTAGGAAACAAGACTGTTACTTCTCAGTTGTTCTGGACCTCTCAGTGTTGTTGAAACATCGATTAAAACACTAGAGATTTTGTAAGGGATGACCAAAAACGTAGGAGATTATTTAGCCAATCACATAAGTATGTGAAAATACTTCCTCTCCTTTCAGTTCATACTTTGCACAGAGCGTCTATATGAGCGTTTTAACCAAATGAAGTTCAGCAATGCAACAAGTATTTTTCCCAAATTACTAGCAATTGTAATTTTTCTTTGGTTATTTCAATTACTTAAATAAATAATAAATTTAATCTAACTGTTTATATCTTTTTGCGATTCCCCACCAAAAGTACCAAGTGTGCTCTAAAAGTTTTTTTTTTAAATGCATTAAGAAAAAATAATAAAAATGACCATTTTTTTTCGGGGTCTCTTGGGACTCAATACTAGAAAGGCCCAGACAAAGTCAAAATAATTTGCATTGAAATCCATTATGGACGTAGCTGAGAATCCCCTCAATAGTCTAAATTGTTGTACACAACGTTGTCTTGAATATTGCAGTTACCTTCTTGACAAAAAAAAACACCACTCTCGTAACATAAAATATAGCCAAATGTATCGTTCTGATTAATGTCTTATGTTTCAAAGGATGCAATAACCTAGCTAGCCATCCATATATGGGAGCGACAACATCCTTGGCCCCTATCTGAAACACTCAATTTTTATTTTTACCGTAAAAAGATATACATATACACCTGTGTTGGTGGTCTGATATAGAGGAATCATGAGCAACATAACGTGATAAAACGTTTGTTATGTACGAGTATATACAGTAGAAAATGTCTTGTAGCTTGTAATAATTTTAATACGTAACTGTCTCTCATTCATCTCTATAACATCAAATCAAAAAAAAAAATCACGTCAAGTGTGATATATCTCATATAAAAGGGTTTCTTTAAGGCTACAAAAAAGTTGAGAACCCGATTTTATGGACAGTTTTAGTGACGTTTTGTAAAGCCCTCATAATACATATATTATGTATTAAATGCTAAGAATAATAGTTCAAGGTATTCAATTTAACACCGTACTTAATATGATAGGAAAATGTATTATTTGATAATAAATAATTTATTGTTTAATCATCAAGAAGTTAATTCAGTGGTTAATTTTAGAGATTATTGTATCTTTTAAATGTAAGTGTGCCCACAAATATTTTATTTTCAGACCAGATCGCTTTTGCGATTTAATTAGCATTCGCAATAGACAAGAGGGATTAGACTCTTATTACATATAATATATGTAATATAATATATTATATAAATTAATTTATAAGCACTTTTTGTGCTTCTAATAGTTTCAAATCAAGTTCTGTACTAAACAGCTGTTAGTTGCTAAAATATAGTATCTGTGTATAGGCAACACTGACTTTCATTATTGAAGGAATCAATTAATTAATGATGATAATAATCACGCTTTATAGAAATCGTAATATTTTTCAAATCGTCGCAATATCAAATGGAACCTCAAATTAAATTTCATGTCATTAGAACTAGAGAGAGAGAGAGAGAGAGAGAGAGTGAAAACAATATTGTACAAACGGTATGAATGAAATTAGTTTATCAGTTTTCGCCCAAACAGTTTTTTATTCATAAAATCCCTACAAAAGAAGATTATGATTTTTTTTCAAAATAAACATATCGAATAGGGAACTATTAAAAAACAGAGCATACAAAAAGGCACTGAGGTTGAAGCATAACATCTGGTTTTGAAAAAAAAAAACCAACGGAACCTTAAAAACAGTATGGAATGAGAAGGATAGCTCGACTGCATCAGCCTTTTGTTCACAAGTGCACCTCATTAGTACTTATTATATTCTACTACTTAAGCCAAAACAAGTGTTCAGTAGCACAGCTGATCGCTACAAAACGAATTGAGGCTAATCCCAGAGCAGGTGGCTTGGTAGAGAAGGGGCCCATATGTAAATCGCTATTACCTCCAAATCAAATTTGAATATTTATTAATGCTTTAGCATGCCGACCCCTGCTTTCCTTCTGCATCCTTTCACGTCAGATCGTGAGAGATGAAAGCTTCTATCAGAAAGTATCGAACAATCTTCTTGACTTATATATCTACAGACCTCCTCTTGTCTCTTGTTTTCCTTTTCCTCCGTTACGCTGCGAGTAAATCATATTATTGTTAATTAAATTCCTTTATTGTGCTATAATTACAATCTGCCTTTTATAATACAATAAGTAATTAAGATAAATGCTCTCATTCATACCATATTTACAGTTCATCATTCACTCGCTCATTCATACAATATTTACAGACAGCCCAGAGACCCCACAAATCCACCGCGAAGAAAAAGCGGAGTCTTGGGAAGTCCCCCACGCTCCTCCGTCAGCCGCGTCACCGGATACTAGCCAGTGGAGGCTGACCAAGAGCGCGAGAGCCACAGACGCTCAGGACATAATTGGAGCAACTGGCCATTGCCAGGACTCCCACTGTCACGCGTTTATAGCAGGTCACGAGGCCACTGCCGTTTCAGTCTCCGAGGAGGATTATAGGGATGAGTGGCGCAGTGCAATGACTGTGCTACAGGATTAGGGTGGTTGGAAAGGCTACTGTGGAATTTCATAAGCTTGGAAGGGATGAGTTCTAGAATGTAGGGTATGTTAAGGTCGTTATGAAGGGTTTTGTTGCTGACATAATAAGGGGCATTTACTATTGTTCTCAGGACTTTTGATTGAAAGGATTGGATACGCTTGATGTTCGACTTTTTTGCTGTCCCCCATAGCTCTATTCCGTATGTCCAGATTGGTTTAAGTATAACTTTGTAGATTAGTAGTTTATTTTCTATTGAGAGATGGGATGTCCTTTGAAGTAGTCTGTACAGTTGTCCAAGGCGTCTGTTTAGTTCTTGCCTTTTTAGTCTCGTATGTGGGTTCCAGGTCAGTCGTTTGTCAAGATGGAAGCCTAAGTACCGTACTGTCTCGGATACAGGGAGAGGAATAGAATTAAAATAAACTAGTGGACAAGACTTGCGACAAAGGGTGAAGGTAATGTGGGAGCATTTTGCTTCATTAACTTTGATCCGCCATTGATTGCACCAATACTCGATCTCGTCAAGGTGTTTTTGAAGGTTATGGGATGCTATGTCGAGGTCTGGGTGGGATGACAACACTGCAGTGTCATCTGCAAATGTGGCCAAGAAGGTATTGGGAGTAGAGGGGGCATCAGCGGTGTATAGGTTATAGAGGATGGGGCCCAGGACACTGCCCTGTGGAACTCCTGCACTTATAGTAGTTACACTGGGTAGTAGTTAGAGTATTCTAAACCACAGCGGACTTGGAAGAAGCGGTTTGAAAGGTAGGACTGTAGGATTAGGAAAAGGGTCTGTGGTAAATATCTTTTGAGCTTGTAGAGCAAACCTGCGTGCCAAACCCTATCAAAAGCTTGAGCTATATCGAGAAAGGCAGCAGTGCAATACTGTTTGGTTTCAAGGGCTGAGGAGATGTGATCAACAGCGCGAAGGCCTTGTTGAGCAGTGGAATGTCGTTGGCGGAAACCAAACTGGTGTGTGGGAAAAAGGTTTTTGGATTCAACAATTGGAAATAGACGTTTTAGTAGGAGTTTCTCAAATATTTTTGAGAGGATAGAAGGTAGGCTAATTGGACGGTAAGATGAGGCTTCATTGGGTGGTTTACCGGGTTTGGCGAATAGGACAATAATGGAATGTTTCCAGAGGAGAGGAAAGTGCGTCGTTCGGATAATGCAATTATATACATGGGTTAAAAAGATTATGGCTTTAGGAGGAAGCTGTTTGAGAATTTGAGGAGTAAGGAGATCATATCCAGGGGATTTTCGGTGAGGTAAGTTTTTCAGATGATATTTGACCTCAGAGGGATTAACGGCTTTTGGTGGAAGAGAGAGAGGAATAGGTGAAGTGAGGAAATCTTCCACAGTTGTGCTGTGAGTATGGCTTTGATGAAAAAGGTGAGGTGTGAAAGTATGGGTAAGATGCAGAGCAAATTCCTCCGACCTATCCCCATCCGAAGCCGCCCAGGACCCATCATCACGACGGAGTGGATGTGAAACAGGTTGATACTTTAGGATTTATTTGGTTACATTCCACAAGGAGTTATCCCTGGTAGGCAGAGAGGAGAGGTAGGAATTGAAAGAATCGGAACGGAAGGATGCCAACCGCCGCTTTACCAATCGGCACTACTGATTGTACGAGCGGCGATCAGCAGGATGCCGGGATCTTTGCCACACTGTTCTGGAGCGGCGTTTGGATTGGATTAGGTCTTTGAGATGCTGAGGTAAACTATTATGATTATGGATTTTTGGGTGACGATGCCTCCCAAGCCGACCTCTGGACCAGAGTAGTGAAAGAATGCACTGCATCGTCTAGGTCTTGGGATGTTTTCAGGGACAATTTGAGGTTTACGGACTCTGTAAGAAGCTGGCGGAAGTGGTCCCAGTCAACTGGGCCCCTAATAAATGAAGGAGGAGGCAGTTTGTGAATTGGTCTTAGGGAAATGGTTAATAATAAAGGACTATGATCAGAGGAGAGGTCATCGAGGCGGTGAGTGAATAGTTAAGTGTTCCTAAACTATTGTAAAAAAAGAAGTCAAGGAGATCAGGATTTCGGTTGAGATCAGATGGCCAATAGGTGGCTGTGTTAGGAGTGATAGTGGAGCAATGTTTCCGTGTAAGTGCAGACAGCAAAGGACGTCCTCGTGTATTAGTGGATCTTGACCCCTAGTGTTGGTGCTTCGCATTAAAGTTCCCACCCACAAGGAAACGATGTCCGATGGAGTCTAAAAAGGAGATGAATTGGGAGTTGGAAATGGATTTATTGGGAGGGCAGTACACTGATGCTAGTGTAAGGGGAAAAGTGAAGGTGGTTATTGACACTGCAGTGGATTGAAGGAAATCATGTGCTACCAGAGGAACTATGTGGTGGGATATGGAGTTATGGACAATGACAGCGGTACCTGCATGAGCTGTTCCATCTGGGTGATCAGTTCGATAAGTCTTGTACTGTCGAACAGTAAATGGTCGTTTACTCGTTAGTGTTGTTTCAGTAATGAGAGCTACGTCGATGTTTTTGTCGTGGAGTAGTGCTGTCAGTTCGTTAGTGTGGGTGCGAACACCATTCGCATTCCAAAGGAGGATGGATAAGGAGTCGGAAGGATCCACTTATGGATTTTGTTTAACGGGGATAAGGTAGGAGACAAGATTTGTAAGAAGGGAAATGAGAGGGGTAATTAGGGTTCTGAACTCTGTAAGGAATGAGGTTAAAAGGCTAGTGAGATCCGAAGAACTTGAAGGTGGAGGAATATGCGAGATGTGTGGTTGAGGATGGGATTGAGCTTGAGGGTTAACGGGATGAATGGAATGCTGGGAAAGGTGATCTTGCGCACAGGGAGTGGGCGGTGCCTGTGACTGCTCTCTGTTGCGAACGGCATCGGCAAAAGAGACAAAAGGCCTCAAATTTCTGGCTGGGCCGCTTCTTGCTGCAAGTTTTTTCTCTTCTGGCTGACGACGTTGTTCTGTCCTGGACTTCAGCGTTCTGTATGCCTCGCAGCCCTTGTAGTTGGCCGGATGTCCTTGCTGGCAAAGCACGCATACCGCAGGCGATTTAAGGGGCTTTCTGCACAATTCGGTTTTGTGCTGCCCACTGCACTTAACACACCTGGGTGGGTGGTGGCAGTAAGATTTTGTAGGCCCATACGCCTGACAGTTATGGCACTGGACGATATCGCGATTGGGATACGGTTTTTCAACCTACCCTAGTGTAGTACAGGTTTGTTAGGTCGTATATCTTCTCGACTCCAGGTGTCCTCTCGAGATCAACAAAGAACAGTGGTAATGCCGTTTTTATTGTTTCATCCTGTTGCCTATCCTCGCGCAACACGTTTGTTATTTGGCGAACTTTGTGTCCGAGAGCTGAGAGTTCTTCTTCTATTTCGTCAGCTGGTGTGGTCGGGTGCAAATTTCTGATCACCACTCGGAGTGATCGTTCCTGCTTTAATTGGTAGGTGTGGTAGTCTGCATTGGTTTCATCTAAATATTTAACAATTACTCGATAAGTATCGGGAGTGTCTGGGGAAATTTTCGTATCCCGAGAGCGATTGAGTCACGTATATTTTCCGGTACCTACAATTTTGCTCATTTGTGAGCATAGTAATTTGAAGTTGCTAATGTTGCGTACAAAAAGAGCAGGCGGTTTGGGCTGTGTTGGAGTTTTGTTGACTTCCATTTCTTCTGTTGGGATATTTTTCAAAGCCTCAAAGGTGTTTGGCGTGAAAAAAGGCGACTCTAAGGTGGTTTCTTTTTTGGATGTGCTAGCCCGTGGAGGTATCTCCTCCATGGAACTAGCTGCAGAGGAGGTCATTTGTACGTTCCTATTCGACCTTCTTGGTTTTCGCTTTAAAGGCAACGGTGTTGGAGTTGGACCTAGTGACCTAGATCTTTTTTTCTTATTTTGAGACATTAGTTGTTGATAAAATCTCATTTTATCATAACAACGGTTTTTTTATTAGTAGAAAAGAAGTACGTAGCGCCGGTGGGATTCAAGCTCACAACTCCCAGTGGCGAGTCACGGGTCTTGGCTCTGAGCCACCAGACCGAATGGCTCAGAGAACTATCGTTAGTGAACGATCGGTGAACGTCTGGTAAGGCGTTCCAATATGGCCGACTACTCAATCCGATATCATTTATTACACTTCACTCTAAATATAATAAGAAATTTACTCACTCTTGAGGGCTCCCTCGTGGCCAGCTCCCTCAAGTTGCCTGCTGGAACAATTTTGTAACTGAACTATGGCCTATAGACGGTAGTATATAGTGTTTGATTGACGAGCGAAGTTGAGAGGTGTTCTATAACGTAGCGCATGCGCAAAAACAAATCATATTATATACATCAAATTCAAAAGTCAAGGCAATCCTTATTAGAGAATCCCATTGTAGTCATTAGTGGTTATAACCAGTTATGTATATGTAAACACTTATTTTCGGATGCAATAAATACATTGCCATGGAACCGTACCTAGTGAGGTTCATGCAATTTTATCATTAGGTTTGTATGGAAACATGATGGCTTCCCCCGGCCAATGGGAACCTGAAAGGAAATTAAACGAATGTCGTTATAATTTATTCCTTCGTGAAAACTGCAAATTGCAAATGTTTGTCGAAATGCTGGTTCCTTCCCATTCTAGGCATGTAAGTCTCCTAGGAATAACTCATGCTCAGGACATTTGGAAGCTTGTTTAAATTACTGTAATTATTAATATGTTTATAGGGGAGAGCTCATACTTGAATGTTAAGACGGAATTGTTGACAGACGACACGGAGTAGGTATTTTTGGTTTAGGATAAGTTGGTTTTAAGTGGATTTGGTTCTATAAAATATCCATTTTTTGTGCGTTTACTCTTCAATAATTTTGCAGTGAAATGTATATAGAAAATGAATCAAATAACCGTTGTATTAAATTTAGCTTCAACCACTCCTAGATAATAACACAATAGTCAGCATTTATTTATTTATTCAAAATAATTTGCTGTAGAAATGGGCTGCTGTTGAGTTACTACAGCAACTTTCACGGAGATCAGGCAAATGTTGACACATGATTTAAATGACTTTAAAGAGAGCAGCAGGAGACAGCTTTTGACATTACAGTGAATATGATAGTAAAATGATCAATTTGAATTCACTTAGTTGTTGAGTATTATGGTTGTTATAGAATCAAAATAACATAACTGCAATCTAAAAGAGACTAACGAAGAAGACATTTTGATTAAAATGTGAATATTCATATATATTGATATTGATATCATATATGTTGCGGGATATTGCAATAAATCTTTGTGTTTCATTTAACAGTTATTGGTTCGCTATCTCTATCTGATTCCTCTATATAATGCTTCATTCTAGTTGGCATATCGTTCACACCGTTGCTATAATGGATAAATTTCAAGGTTACCAAGGAAAATGTTAATTTAATTATGTAGGAAAAAAGTTCCCCCCCATCCCCTTAAAAAAAAAAGACAAAACTTTTATTTACTATAGATTCTTAGGCGAATCTATTTACATAATACATTTTATATGTCCTGTACCATCGGTACACAATGTTCTTGGCTTTATTGACAAGACTCTACAAGGTGATGGGGCTCACCTTTTTGATCACAACAAAAGAAAACTAAAAAACTAAAAAAAAAAAAAGAGCTTACGGGAGGAAAACTTAGGAATCCTTCACCTGTCGTTTAGCAGCTAGTTGTAATAAAATAAAGTTTGTTAAAACCAATTTTCTTAATGCCTACAATATGCTTAAATACAATTTAATATCGAATGTGATCGGGCCTAATGGAGGTACCACGTACCGGCAGCTAGAGGGGGCTGAACTCATCAGGCAGTCGAATGTTGGGGACTAAGTGCGGCAACCTGGCGAAAATGGCCACCCGCCTAATTTGGTGGCCACGACTATAGTTTGCTCCCTGTTGCAATTTCACTCTCCTTACAATGGTCCTATCGTCGGTAAACCAACTACTTCTTAAAAAAATAGAAACTAAAATATTTTGAGCCGTCTCTGTGGTATAATGGCGGAATCTATTTACTATTATGGAGACCCGGGTTTGATTACTGATTTCCTAGAGATTTTTTGAAAATTATGGGTCTTTATGATTCAATCTCCATGAACGAATGATTCTTTAATAAAGTAGTAGCAAATCCTGTAGAACATAAAAATAGCACCTCTTTGCAAACTACATCTACCAACCGCAGAGTGATTCTAGTGAATTCTGTTTATTGAACTAGCAACTGTTCAAATGTTGAGAGATTTGAGAGCCTAGATCATGTCTAAAGGACACACAGTAGCTTTTAAAAACGATAATTGTGAAAATCGCCAACGCATTGAAAATCACCAAGAAAACTAGGTCAGTTAGTTGCGAGCACGGAATTTCGCACGAATGAGAGCATGGTCATTAATAGCCAACGAGATGTAAACACCCTAGGGTTCATTGTTTAATATTACATTGTTTGATATTATATTATGATATTTATATTTATTAAGACATTGGGTATTAATGGGTACAGCGTTATGATAAAAGGAGAATGGCTAACATTGTTTGTCACTGTCTAATTAGTAATTATTTTTTTTGTATGTGGTACCATAATGGTAACATAATTATTAGCTAAAAAAAAAGATATTGATTGGACCAAGATTCGAACACAGGACTTCCTGGTGGTCTCCGGAAGGCGCTCTGCCAAATCCCTGACATACTGAAAAACAATCTCGAATCCCCGGAAATTTCTTGAACTAATATTTCAACTCTCTAGACTCCAATACGGTCTACAACTACCTGCAGTTGAGGGTTGATTTTAGTTTTCTGAGATAGAAAAAATTATCAAATTAACAACCATATATATTGTTTTATTTCTCAGTATCGTTAAACATTCCGTTACTCTGTAGAGCTAATTGTTCAGTAACATATTGTTTTCATTCTATCATATAAATTTGACCTCTCTTTATAATAATTTTCCATCTATTACTAGTCATACAGGTACCATTGAAGTTATAATTATCGATACTGCCAGTAACTTTAATTTGACACTTTATTCATTGTGAAACACGGTTTATTTTTCTAACCCTACATTTGCTCATTTATTGTTAGCAGAATTATTCTTATCGTGGGGTCATTATGTGTGATCTCGAAGTAAAAGTTCACATCCCTGGGCCATAAGTTCCCTGTTTTACTGTTGGCTAGGACAGAAAGACACTGCCGAAAATATGTTTCAATTCAATAGATTCATTTCAATAATATTCAATAAGAAATGGATAACTTTACCTACATATCCGTTACAGAATAGTGGCCTTTTCTTCTAAAGATATTATTACTTAGAAAGAGCAATGTCTAATAGCTCGGCAAGAGATGAATTAAAGATGCTGCATGCCATCACATTTATGCTGATGAGCCGTGGAAGGAGCTTTCTCGGCGAGCTTTCTTCACTTCTTTCCCCGCTCTTCCTCGACCGAATGAAAACATAAGAGTGATGAGTCCAGGATTGTCGCTGATTATAAGATGTGGCTTGGATGCAGCAGAGTTTGTATCACCGCTTACCCGCGGTACTACTCTGCGCTCTGAAACGGCTCCTTCGTGATATGGAAGTTCCGGGTTAGGAACCCTAGACGAGGGTGAATCTTATGGAACTTGATGCTCCACAAATTTATGAGGAAGGGATTCCTTGTGAAAGATGCTGCTCTTACTGATGCTAGACCAATAAAAAAGTAGATAAAAAGATATGATGTTTTTAATGAATTATAGAGTATTATAGAGTTATGTATCTATTACTTATATAATAAAAATGAAATAAGCGGGGATAAGCTCTATATTCAAACGCGTACATTAACTGAAACTAATATGCGAGATACCATTTCTTCATAATACAAAGAAAGACTTTGGAGAACAAGAAGTTTTGGTAAGCAATTTGAGTACTGCCTTGCCCGGACCTCTCTGAAGAGACCAATACATTAGTCCATACATGGTTGTCACCTCCCTCGCGTTCGAAGGTGGAAGCGGAGTACTGGGAAGTCCCGCAAGCTCCTCTGTCAGCCGCGTTACTGGATAAGAGCCAGCGGAGGCTGACCAAGAGCGTAAGAGCAACCGACGCTCAGGACATGATTGGAGAAACTGACCATTGCCAGGACTCCCACTGTCACGAATTTATAGCAGGTCAAGAGGCCACTGCCAGTCTCCAAGGAGGATTATAGGGATGAGTGGTGCAGTGCAATGGCTATGCTAGGGGATTAGGGTGGTTGGATAGGTTACTATGGAATTTTATGAACTTGGAAGGGATGAGGGTATATTAAGATCATTATGAAGGGTTTTGTTGCTGACAAAATAAGGGGCATTTACTATTGTTCTTAGGACTATTGATTAAAAGGATCGGATGAGCTTGATATATGACTTTTTTGCTGTCCCTCATAGCTCTATTCCGTATGTCCAGATTGACTTACGTATAGCTTTGTAGATTAGTAATTTATTTCCTATTGAGAGATGGGATGTCCTTCGAAGTAGTTTGTACAGTTGTCCAAAGCGTCTGTTTTGTTCTTGTCTTTTTAGATTCGTGTGTGGGTTCCATGTCAGTCTTTTGTCGAAATGGAAGCCTAAATACCGTACTGTCTCGGATACAGGGAGAGGAATAGAATTAAAATAAACTAGTGGACAAGACTTGCGTCGAGTATTTAGGGTTTTGTTAATAAATCCTTGGAAAGGTAATGTGGGAACATTTTGCTTCATTAGCTTTGATTCGCCATTGATTGCACCAATACTCGATCTCATCAAGGTGTTTTTGAAGGTTTTGGGGTGCTATATCGGGGTCTGGATGTGATGACAGGACAGCAGTGTCAACTGCAAATGTTGCCAAGAAAGTATTGGGAGTAGAGGGGACTGAAATATTTAGAACTCCTATTTAAGTATTTAAATCATTCATCATTTTATCTCTACAATTTTGAATAAAAACATCATATTGTATATAGTAAATTTCTTCCATTGATCATCACGTTTAGGTTACGAGATTAATTCGTTTAGCTTAGGAGTAATTGTGGCAGTATTAAATACAAATATTATTTAGCAATGATATTTTAATATCACTTTCTGCTAATGCAATACGCTCAGAATTTGATCGAGTAACCAAATCTAGTAGCTAGAATAATCAGATTGCATCACATTAAATAAAATATTTTAATTATTCGACTGGAGCATAGAAGCGTGAGCCTGAGGGCAAAGTACGTACATTCTCAAATTAGCCCGGCCGTATTCTAGTTAAGAGGGAGCAGTGGTGTAAGGAGGACCCGGGATGGGCCTAATACGGTAGTGAGCTGGAATAATTTCAGGAGAGGTCTTGCATGCAACGTACGTCATGTCCTATAACAGTAAGGGTTAATCAGCCACGTTGAGATAACAATTATAAATTCAATATCTGAGGGATATAGATCCAAATACCTTAGTGAAAGGAAAATTAATAAAAAATAATAATATATTTATTTTAGACCGGTAATAATTGGTTCAAACTTCACAAATCTAGCGTTAGTGAACCACTCCTGATGGTAGTGTGAAATTGTAGTTTAATCTTTATAAAAAGTGTTTTATTGGATAGTCCAATGATGTTATTGCTAGTTGATTCTTAATTTGCGATTTGTATTCAGAAGCAACCTCAATGCTTCTGATTACAAATCGCAAATTCATTTATCATCCAGCGTACGTGACTATTTTTGTATTAGAACAGTCCGTTTCAATGTCTGTTTAAGATGAGGTGATAAATAACATTATTTATTGTTTTAATCGTGCCTTGGACTATTATAATACCTAAGTTAACAGTCTGGCGTAAATATTAGAGCCGGCCTCTGGTTCCATGGAATCGGGCTTCTGTCAGTTTTAACTGAAACGAAGGTAACTAGTCATTTTTTCAAGAGTGATTACTTTAATCTCGTCTTTTTAGTATACCTATTAAACCATGAAATTTGTACGTAGGTTTAAGCCCGTTGAGTCCATGCACCAAATGAGAGTACCTTAAGGTGCGTTCTCACGAATCAAGTTTAATTCACCGATTATAGTTGATCAACAAAAAGTTGAATGAAATCTGTAGGGAGAACCTTTATTTTAATATAGTTGAACAACGTTTTAGTGGATCAAGAAAAATGTGACCCAGTCAAACTTTATCGTTCAAGTGATGATTCGTTCGCCAATTCCTTTCAAGTTGAAACCTGTCTTGACACTTGTGAACTTCGAATGAAGAAACAGTCGATTAAGTTGAACTTCACTTTGTTTTCAACTGATCACACTACTCGTGCCGTGCATGAGTTTAGTGTTTTGTTTTTCGTGTAGTGTTTTTAATTTTAAGAATGAGCCTTAAATTGTCTCAAAGTGTTGTGCTAATTTTTTAATATCTATTGCCTCACCCAAAAACGACGCTTCAAACTCGCTCGGCTCAATATTGATAGTTATCACAAGAAGTCTCCTTATTGTACGCAACTATTTTACGAGAGTTTGTAAAATGGTTTACTCTTCAGAAGTGCTCGAAAGAACGAAAACTTTGAACATTCGGGTTGATATTTTTGCTAATTATTATATGATACATTTTTTACTAGTTGAAACTGTTGTTTTGCTGTGAAATAAAAATGCTAGCAAATGAAATAAACTATTATTTATACACATATAGGTATACAAATATAAGTACACAATCGGAGTCACATAAATTATTCTCGATATGTTTTTTTTTCACTTTCTATATCCTTATATTTCGTTTCAAAAATTACAATTTTTGTTCACAATTTATATAAAGGCATCATTCAAAAAATACTGTCAAAAACAGCTTTAAGAATCGTTAGATCAACTAGTAGACAGATTAATGCAAACAATTACCTTGGATTGTTATCTATATTACAGAGGGTTTAGTTAAATTAGTTTAGGGTTAAGGACAATCACAAGGTGCACTGAAATACTCGGAATAGATAAGCAGGTCTATTACTTGAATTAATGTCTAAAAGATGACTTGTGCTTTAGAGATCTTCAAGGAGTAGATTGACACGCAGTTGGCTGCCGCGTGCCTTTGATCTCTCCACGCCGGCTGTACAAACTATATTATTTCACTTCACTGCCAGGACATCTGTAAGCTTAGGCCTTTGTCTAGATACTGCTCATCAGCTTTCATCTTACAGTAACATTATATGTAAATTGAGATAGGTATCTTTGTCTGGAGGTAATTATTTAATAGTTGTAGTACTTAATTTAGAGCTGCAGCTCTTTGTAATCACGTCAATAGTCTAAATGCTGTATGACCGAGAGAGTAAATGCAATATTGCTCATATGGCATGAATGAGATCATTCAGGACAATTACCCATTGTTCTATCAGGGCATATTGTTTTTTCAAATAAATAATGGATGAAAACAAACAATATTCTTCACGGAGTCCTGGATCTCTGCGTTCCACTTATCCTTGGACCTTCTTCGTAACGGATAGAATGCAGTTGAATTTCAGCTATACATTTATTCCGGCCATTAACTTCTCCTCGAGGCAGACGTCGCTATAACAATTGAAGTGAATCAGGCCAAGCCTTGCTCATCATATTTACGGAGAATGAATCGTCAAATAAACTCATAAATCTGTCAATTGTATTTATGTTATACAAGTATTCAGAAATGTAATGATTAAAGAATAAACTGGTCATCATGAATCAGTTGTCCCACCATCTTTTTTCATTATTCGATGACTAAATTTTACATTTACATGTAACTAAGACATTTACGGGATTCCGTGAGGGTTTATTAAATGATTGTGAAAACAAAACTGATCGATATTTTAGATCAAAAATATTTCATTTTGTTTGTTAAATCTTCTCGGTCACTGACAATCGCCCTACCTTAAGGTACCGATCGCTTTTAATTTAAGATTTACATTGTTTGCTCCAAAAACAATGCGCTCAAACTTCGTGTCAATTAAGTCATTTTTACAAGCACTATCGTCGGTCATACAGATATCCCCGTACTTGTAGACTGACTTACGACGTTCACATGAAAGACGACTTCCTTAGAGGTTGGCAATAACTGTTAATATTTCATTTCTCATGACGTAAGAAGAGAACACCGCACATTCCCTTAAGGGGAACACTTAATTCGCACACTGTTCTTGAGCTGCTTATGTGGAACAAGGTCCTGTTGGTTCCCTGGCACTTGGCTCAGTATCCCACCATTTGAAATTCAGAATATCGTATTAACCTCATTATCTGTTTATAATATCCCTTGGCTTCATTAGCCTCTAGCGAACAATGCGATCCTTAATTATTTCTTGAACAACTAACTTTGAAAACAATGGTGGAGCAAAGCCCTAGTTGGCTGATGATTCCACCGGGAGCACTTCACAGTTACGGGGGTTTAATTTCTTCTTCTGCTGTACCTGATAATAAAATGTAAGTTGAACAACTAAAAGAAAACACCAAAAGGGGAAGACAATATAATTAATTTAATGATCAGTAAGTTCGTAATTTTTACAGATTAAATTTTTTTTCATATCAATTCTGAATTGAATTGTATTTACTATATAAAAAAAAAAAAGTGAGGAAGAAATATTGAGCTATAGTTACGTGACTCCGCGTGATAAAATACTTATTAAACGGTTGTGTAAAAAATTCTCATCCGTTAAACCTCGGCAGTGAACTGAAAATTGGCTTGGATAATACTCAATTTCTACTGTTTGTTCCTAAGCTGTATTATATATCTATATTTGAATTTTATTTTTTTGATATAATCTTTGTTATGACTATATGAAATAATAGAGCATTAAACCTAAACCCTACAAGCAATGGCTTAAGAAAGCATTGTAGCTAATAGATACAAGACGGACTTTTTTCTAAAAAATGTCTACAATCTAACGCCAAAATATCTACAGTTGTAAGTGCTGTTGAATGTGCTTTTAAATTTTCAGATCGATTGAATCATTTTTAAAGACCAAGTAGAAGGACAACACAAGGCTCGGTACCCAACATTTCGTTGGAAAACACATTTTTCCAGTTCTTTTTGCAATAAAAATGGGACATGCCTATGTACTTAATTATTCTTTTTTATGTTGGGTAACATATTTTATATTTACATTTTTATGTTGTGTCCTGTATTTTCTACACCAATAACGTTTACTTTAGATAAAAGTTATACATGACTTATAGAATAAATTCCCCTCGTTGATTTGGCGAACTGACTACAACTTATAATGAAGTTAATACTTTACAAGAGTCTAATGATCCTTAAGCAAATTTTGACAACCTTCATTTTTGGAAGATTTACCTTTTTTTAATTAATTTGATACAGTTTTTATGTATTCCGATCAGTCACATCCACAGCCACGAGGATATCCAGTCTTAAATTCGGTTGTCCACCACCAAACAGATAGTGAACTGTGAGTGTGGAATCTGTAAGTAGCTCTGGCAGGATACATGATGGAGTGATTAATGCAGCCGTGTGAACACGGAACGGAAGGAAGGCGCTGTAGCAGCCTCTTCCATTCATGGTTCTTTGTACGCTGGTCTTTTTTTATCTTTAATATTCACTTCAGTCCTTCCTTCACATCTCCATCTCACGGAGAATTGATAATTGGCCCAGTTTATTCCATAGAATACAAATATGAAATTATATGGTCCCAGGAAGCCATAATCGTTCTGACCATCGAGAAGAAATGATTCACTATTCCTATTAATGGTTCAATAAACATATCCTTGTATTATATGTGATAATTCTTGTTTTTCTAAACTGTGAGTTCATAAGTAAATAACAGGTATTTTCTTGATTAGAAACGAGAGTACAGCCAATGATTCTTACTAACACTGAGAGTTCATTGGTCCTGTCTAGAGTGAAGGAAATGTTTCGAAGATCGTAAGTATAGCTTTTTACTAATAAAAAAAATCTTACTATTTCCCACTTCCTCATAGAATAGAATAGAAAAAAATATTCCGGGACAAAGTCCCTTATGAATAACAATAGTACTTAGAATACAGGTTTATGTCTGGCAAATTAAAGAAAATATTACATTATAAAAAAGGAACATATAAAATAAATACAACAATGTAAAATAAATCGTGAGCTTCTATAAGAGAAAATAATAATACCACAAGATTATTTAACTACATTTAGCAAATAAATCATAGACGGGTCCCACATAACAAAAACAAAAAAAGCCACAATATATGCAAAAAATAACAGCAATAAATGAAAAATATACGTAATGATTGCTCTTCGTCAGCCTCCACTGGTTCGTATCCGATGGCGTGGCTGACGGAGGTGCGGGGGGGACTTCCCAAGACTCCGCTTCCTCTTTAGCGTGTGAGGGAGGTGACATCCATGTTTAAGGCTCGCAGGAATGAAGCATGGTGGATATTAGGAGGTAGAGAATTGGAGCTTGAGAAATATGAAATGTTAGAGATTCTGGTCGGACAGATAAATTTGGGACGATTTTCTTCCTATTTAATTTGTTTATCGTATCCTTCGAATTATTATTTTTTATTAGAAACATATTCAGCTTAATCTGTGCTGTTGAATGTTTCATTAGAATTTCAGATCGAACAATACATTGACAGAGATGAAAGCCGAGTTGTTCAGCCCGGGTTTGGCAATTACTAGGTAGTTGTTTTCCTTTATTTATTTCCCTCAAAATAAATTTGATTGATTCCCAGTGGATTGGACATATGATCCAACTGTAAGAAAATATACAGCGGGGCATGCCACAATGCCGCAGGTGCCAGGAGTTTGGTTACACTAAAAACCACTGTGGATAAAAAGTCGTCTGTGTTCGTTGCTCGCAAGAACACGCATCAGTTCAATGTGACAAGGCACAAGAAGCAAAGTGCTCCAACTGTGGGGGACCTCACGTAACCTCGTACAGAGCGAGCCCCTACCGTGTAAAGCTACAAGCCGCCGCGGACCAGAAGAAGAAGCAGAAGCAGACGGGGAAAGCGCCGCCAGTCCACCAACGCCAGCAGCCTACTAGGAGCAGTAACCAACAGCCGCCCACCACCACACCGAACTTCACAGCAGGAGCGTCGTACGCAGAAGTCGCCTCTGCAACGTCATCAAGACGTGACACCCCTGGTCTTCCGCTTTGGTTCTCGATTCTCGAGACCATGATCAGGGAATTTATGTCCGGATTACAGACCGTATTTGCTCAATTGGCACGCCATGGGTAAGTACAAGATACTTAACTTCAACGTTGACGGTCTGATGACTATACTCGAAGAAGTGGAGGCGCTAATAGCGATCTCCACACCGGATATCGTCGTGCTAACGGATACGAGAATTGTGAACCAGAACGTAAGGCTACAGGGCTACTCTGTTGTCACCGAACGGACCGATGGCTACGGTGGAGTTCTGGTGGCTATAGGACACGGCATCACATGGATGAAAGTGTCTCCGCCACTGAATACATTTGATGTCAGGCTCCACCACTTGACGGTGAAGATAAATTTAGGAAGATAAATCTCATTTATCTCACCGCCATGTATAAGAGACCGAGGGCGTCTCTCCAAGAGTTCTCAGCTCTTATTAAACAGTGTGCCAAGAGAAATAACCACTGGGTTGTCGGAGACTTAAATGCGCGGCATTCCTTGTGGAATAATGCCACCACCAACCCAGCGGGGAGAGCCTTGGTATAGGCGCCCTTTACTGTCGTTCACCCTCAGAACTACACCTTTCGACATAGAGGTAACAGTGCACAAACCTCCACCCTAGATCTTTTACTCACAAAACAGCCGCACAGGATAAACAATTGTGAGACCCTGGACCTAGTAACGACCGACCACCTACCAGTATTGTATTCCATTGACGGTAGAGTTGTGATCCTGCGTCCCACGAAGTACGACTATCGTCGGGCTGACTGGGACCTATATCGATCACAATTTAACCAGCAATTGCATAGGGTTTCTGTTCTCCGCACTACAGAGGAAGTGGATCGACAGGTAGTTTTCCTGACCGTGGTTATCGTCGATGCAGCAAACACTGCTGTCCCAAAGTTTAGCCCGAAGCCACCCATGCTACAAAAACCACCAGACCATATTCTTCGACTTATTGCATTACGCAATAATTGGAAAAATAACTGGTATAGAACAAGGAATCGTCAGGCCAAGAAAGTTGTAAACTCTCTTACAACACAAATTCGTGGCTTGATGAGAAATTGGAAGACGGCAACGTGGCACGAACGGCTTCATGGCTTACATGGCGATTTCCGTAAGTTTTGGAAGCTCCTAAAGACTACTACCAAGAAGGACTCAGGTGTCCGTCTTTATGACGGAGACACCCTGTACACATCGGAGGAACAGGCTAAAATATTGGCCGACCACTATAACGCAGACAACGCTGCTAGGACAGGTAACTACCACGAACCTCAGCAGCTGAGGACAGGTCAGAACTATATGTTTGTCTCCCCGAAGCAGTTCAAGGCAATTCTTCGCCGGTGTCAGGGAAACCGAGCGACGTTGTGCAAACGGTATTGCTGAAACAGCTGCCGAGGAGAGGGATTGCCCAACTCGTTAACCTGTACAATTCATGTATCAGGTTGCGATACTTCCCGACAGCGTGGAAACAAGCTATCTTGTTCCCGCTGCCCAAGCCCACAAAGAGAGGCGACCACCCAGCCCACTATCGCCCGATCAGTCTTCTCCCTCACATGGGGAAGATTCTCGAAAAGATAATACTGAACTACCTGAAGGGGTTCTGTTCGGAACATGCTATCATTCCGTACGAGCAGACAGGTTTTCAGGCTCATCTGAGTACAGAACATCCGCTTGTGAAGGTACAAACGGAAGCCACCCTCGGTATCAACAAGAATACAGCAACTGCTATGATCTCGTTGGACTGCTCGCAGGCTTTCGACTCAGGGTCCCACGGGATGCTGTGCCAACAGCTTTGTGACTGGGAATGCCCAGAGCAGCTATATACCATGTTGGTTTCGTTCTTGAAGAACAGATCGGTGAGGGTACGGGTGGGTGATTGCCTCTCTAACCCATTCCCTCTGACTTGTGGAGTTCCTCAAGGTGCGGTTCTGTCTCCGGTTCTTTTCAGTATGTACACATCTGAAATTGCTGGGACAAACTATCAGAAAGCTACTGTAATCGCTTTCGCCGACGACATTGCGGTTTACAGCAGCAGCATGAGTGCACAAAGAGCTCTTACACACGCCGAGTCAGTTTGTAACGTTATCAGTGACAGACTGGGCATGTTAAACATTAGCGTAAGCCCCGGGAAGACCGACTGCGTAATCTTCTCCCTCGAAAAGGGGAAAAAATCCTTGCCAAAATCGTATAGCATAGGAGGGCAAGAGAACTCACCAGCTTTCTCAATGCACTATTTGGGTATAAAAATAAATAGGCATCTCCATTTCTCTACTCATTTCAGTAATAAAATAGAAAAAGTACGACAAAGGTCTTACCGGCTATCGCACTTGCTAACTTCACCTAACCTGTCGCTTCGTCTCAAATTGATGATATATAAATGTGTCCTCCGGTCAGCTCTGCTGTACGGTGCCCCGCTATTTACCCACTTGACTGACAATACAGCCAAATGTCTCCAACACTAGAATGGAATCATGCGAAAAGTGGTCCGACATACCTCTTTCGAGAGGTTGAAGAACGCTGACCTGCACCCGTTGCTCGGTGTGCCGTCGGTGGGTGAGTTCATCCGCCGGAGACACATTTTTTTGACTCGTTGCAGCACCTGACAAACCCAGTGTTTAACACTATGACCCCACCACCCCTCCCGCATTGATGGCAACAGACTGTCGGGGAAAAATTAGTAGTAGGGATAAAAATTAGTTTGTAAGTTAGTTTTAAGGTTGATCAAAAAGGTGAGCCCCATCACATTTATTAGTCAGTTTAGTCTAGTCACGCATAATGTATATCATTATGCTTGTTTATTCGATTATATAATTTCTATAAAATAACAAAACCTGCATATAATGTAGTGATGCTACAGGAAATACAAAAATAATTTGTAAATAGATTCGCCTGAGGATCTATAATTACATATATAATTATCTGTAAATTTAAAGGGGCTATGAAGGGAAAAAAAAAACAAAAAAAAAAACTAAGAAACCAAAAAAAAAAAAAAAGTCTATACAGTAAGACATTGTATAAAAACAATAAAATTAACACAAGAAAGACAGTTTCCTCACCAGTTTTGATAAATATACATAACTTGCATATTTGGAAGTGTTGTGGTAAATGTACCGATAAAATTTCAGGTCTAACAATTGAATCAGTTCCACGACGCTACCGTAAAACATGCAGGATGACAAATAGTCGCTAAGACGGTCCAATCTTTACGTACTTCTTTGAAAGTAGAGCCTTGCCTTCGGGCTCGGCAAAGACAAGACTGAATCCTCGGAGGCTGGCGCTACCTTGGCTCCGGTATCTGCGGCCGATCCCCATCCTTGTGTCATTGTCTCCGAGGCCGCCATTTTGATCGGCTCTCCTTCGCCTATTGTGCTCTCAGGCGGCCCATCTCCAAGGCCTTCTCTGCAGCAATAGCTGCCTCATTAGAACGGAACATAACTTCATACAGCCAATTTATTACGGTCAAAATTAATTTCCTCCCGTCAATAATGGGGAAAAAAGAACTTTAATCAAAGGGTAAGCTTTAACAAATATTACTATAAAAATATTACTGGAATGCACATGCACTGACATGTGACCGATATCGTGTAAGGTTAGTTATAAAACAAATTCTATGGTACAGCGAATTAACTGGTTTTTTTTATTAATTACCTAACACATAAGTACCTAACACATAACCGTATTTGACTGGTTCTTAAATAAATTTTTCCGGTGACATACTAACATTTTAAGAAATGTACGCAGTCTTCATCATAGTATTTCTCCTGTGTTAAAAATGGCAAAAAAGTCATAAATTTTAGAAAATGCCGAACACTATTATTTTGTATTTTTTAGCACTTAACTGTGGTGAGTGAGTTGATATAATCACTCGTGCATAATAAAACATACGTTTTAACTGTAGGTTATTTACCTCTAATACTCATTTTTCACCACCTTTTCAACAATTAAAAAAACAAAATTGTAAGCAGAATATCGACTAAAAACTTAATTACAGTCTAATATTTGAATTTATATTCACCTTACTGTCTTAAATGGGAGATTATGTGAACATAATGTTTTGAATTGTTTCAATGCAGTGACTTGATAAAGCTTAAAGGTTAGTGAGAGAAACGGACACGGCTTTTATATGTTTAATTTATTTAATAATATCAAGGTTTTGACAAATTCTAATCAGCATATTTCGAGGTGTTTTAGGACATATCTTTAGAATTTTGGATTCTTATGAGCACTACCGTAGAACACTCAGGGAGATGATCGCCACCTGTACCTGTCTGCCATGGAGCCTACCCCTTATGACTTGTGCTATAAAGAGTCAATCGCTCCAAATAAATGGCAGTAAAACCTCTGGAAGCGTCAGATTGCCAAATACGCCGTGGTCCTTGCACAGATGGAAATGATTTGCCCATCTAAGGCTAAAGTCCGGCCTCATACTTCCAGTCTCCTTCGTACCTCTAGGCCAAGGGTGGGTCGCTCATCTCGTCGACCTTTCATTTCCTTCAAGGAGTAGGTCTAGCCGCCATTATCTCTTTATCTCAACGGCTATAAACGTTTCCTACAATATCCCATACACCCTTCCGGTTCAGAAGTAGCTAGCTATAAGGTTTCATATAATCGCATTCTGGGCTTAACTGGCACTTGCTTAAATGAACACAATTCACCAAGTAGCAAGACAATATATGTTTTTTATTCTATTATAAGAAAAAGCGGGCTTGACCACACGTTAAAGAACCATTCACATCATACAAGGCGACTTACGAAAAACAAAATGTTAAAACTATATAAATTACTCTCTCATGTACAGTGGCTTTATAAACATTCGTAAAAAATAAGAATCTGTTTAAAAATAAGTTATCAATTCCTAGTCGCTGACTGGGATTATAAATTGTGGCATCCTGTATCTAGAATATTTAGCTTTAACTTGAAACTTCAGTTTAGTAATAATCAGGACTGCTTTCTGGGCTGGAGATTCTATTTAAAATTATTCCTAAATAAGGCCCAGGTACCAGTAAGTCCACTAAGAGAGAGAGAAATCCTGAAGTTGAGATGACCAACCAACACATTCCAAGTTTACTCAGATATTTTCCAGTGACCCACGTGTGTAAGGGATGAACAATCCGACCGTGACTAATATGGTCTGAATGTACTTACAATCATCATTTGTTTGCTTTCATTTCCTTTTGAAGGACACATTTATCATAAATAAACACTTTTTTTATAGATTTATTACTAATTACTATTTTCCTTATTTCTGTAAAGTTGATTTGTTTTAAGAAAAAACCCTTAAGTCAAGCAACTTTAAATGTAAATACCATTATTCTTATTCTCTGGATTGGTGACATAATAGGTTCTGAGTAAGTCACATTATAACTTTCAGTTTTTTTTAGGTTGCCTTGAACTATTAGGCTTTGTCCTGGACTGTTTTTGGTTGTATGTAGAAAATGAGTTATGTAGTTACTCAAATCACCGATTCACTTAAAAGCTATAGTAAATTTAATTATCTAATTTATATTATATTATAAATTATATATTGTGTGGTGAGTTACACATGTAACAGTTCTCATGACTGCCATAATTAAACTGCTCGTTGTGAAACTATAAGTATTGTTAATGGATTGTACAATCTGCTAGCAGCATGACTGGGAGACCTCTTGCAGGGCGCAACCAATCTCAACCAAAAAAGGGCATAAACATAGACTTAATATTAAAAATAAAACAATTTTATGTTTTTACCGAGAAGTTAACAATGTTAAATCCGAGTTATATAGGTTATATTCCGAGGGTATGGATGTAAGTGTCCAGAATAAAAAAAATCCTCAATCGACGGAGTGATCATATAACCGTTTTGAAAACCGAACGAAAAACGAAAAACCTTATTGTATTACGTATCACACTTAAATTAATCATTTTAGGGAGATATTTGTTCAAAAATGCAGATTATGTTTTTGTTCAAGACACACACGAACATCCGCTTTTACGACCATTACACTCATGTTTACAAAAAAGATTAAAATTTAGTTCATTACCAATTTATAAATTTTACTCGGTAAAAATCAAAATGATTCAATTAATGAAAACAATAAATTGCGAGGATACTATTTCACCGATAAACTAGTAGTATTTGTACAGTTGATATCCAATTGAAATTAATTAGTGCAGCTATCAAAGCTATATATCCTATGATGGTTGTACTACGATTATTATAACCTGATGCAATGGATGTGCCTAGCTTAGCTGGTACGATACCTTCTCTGACCGATATTACCTACCGCAATATCTCACATAATTAGCGATTACAGCTACAATGGCTTTGTCCTTAACATGTTTACATCCATTAGCCGCCAATCGTTTATAGCAATAATAAATTGTTTAGCAACTACTCAAATCTTAATGCAGGCCTTCACGAGCATGTGCCATGACTATGTAATCATCTTTCAGAATAATTATGTAAATGTAGATAATATTATTAAACCCCGTCGAAATTATTTGCAGAGGTTACCTCAGCGCATGATAGAAAAAAAACAGATTTTGCTCTTCGTGGCTTTCAAGGTTAGAAATCTCAATGTATATATTTTTTTTTTGCATTCTTTGGATCTGATAGAAGGTTCATTCTTCGTCATATTTGTGCATTGAAGGTATACTTTACATAATTTTGCTAATAAGTCCAATGATATGTGGCATTTCCTTCAAGAATTTATTTTTTTAACCAGTTAAATCTGGTCCAATCATCAATTTAGGATGCCAGAGAAAAATACGGTGTAATTATCGGTGAAAATGAAATAAGCCAGGATACATCATAAATTAAGAATAAATGAACTAATCACCTCAAACCGCCACTGGTTAAAGAAATAATGTAATGTAAGTTTCGTCGCAAAGTAAGTACAATTCTTGGTTTCAAGTAGGGTCAAAAATGTGATTTGTCTTCCTGTAAAATCACACTTTTTTTACTTATCTTCTTTTTTTCTCTGGAGGCCAAGACTATGAGTTACATGATATGTATTAAAACGAAATAAATTACCTAGCGTATCAATATCAAAAAGTGGACCGGGTACTACAAGTACATATTTAAAATACAAAATTTCCGTGAAAAAATTACACAGTATTTTTGTCAAAAAAATTCTTCAATAGTTAAAAGCCAGTCACTTATAACTGACTTTTTGACTAATATGTACCCTTAATCCTGGAGGAGCGGATAGAATTTAAAATCAAGCTTTCGAATTTTAGATTGAGAAAGTACGAAAGTCTGAGAGGATGGGGCCAGTTATCAGATATTGGACCGATTATTTACAGTTTGAACTTTTCTCTTACATAATTATCTTTTTTAGATGGTAACAAAAACATGAACATCATAATTCAGGAGCTTCTTTTTCGTTTTTATTTTATATTCGTTTTTAATTTTAGTTTTTTCCTATGTGGGATTATTCTTGCCACAACATGGTCAACAGACAGGTGGACGAACAAAAGACAATCAACTCAAAACTGTTTAATGTGTCCCCCTTTGACAAGTGTCACCAGAGAAATGAAGCTAGATGTAAAGAAAAATGGAAATAATATTGATATTTACATAGTTTAGTATTAATGCAATACTATAATCATAGTGCAATACTCTTCAAAATCTATTTACCACTATTTCGTTAATACATGTGCATAATCATTTGATTTCGGCCTGCCTGATTTTGTTGAACCGGAAATGCTCAACCCAACCTATTTCCTAGCCATTGAGCAATGCCTATTATATGACCATCTTGCTCAAAGAGGAAGGGCATCAATTCCACGGAGCTCTATGATGGGAATATTTCAGCTATAAAATATCATGTGTAAAATGTAACATACATTTTTAAATTATCTGAATGCATAATTTTTGAGACAAATTGGCACCAAAATATATCTTTAAAACCATAAGCCGACAAGTTCTGATCGCTAGAATAATAAAACGTAACCTAAGTTTCCCAATAGTAAGATTTAATATTTTTCTTTCTATGTGACTGCAATTAATATACTGTAATCATAAATCACATACACAATATACTAAGAAAGAGATGGGTTATTTTTATTAAACAGTAATTAACTGATTAATGTCTCTGAGTATTTTTCATGGGATTAATTTTTATTTACAAAGATCATGGAGCCACTTCCGCTTCAATCTCCGAGGGGGATTGTAAAGATGGGGGATACTTGAAAGCGATCTTGCTAGATAATTGTCAGATAATTTCTTGTGGACCTTTAAGAAGTTTGGGAAAATGTGATCTTCGGTGGAGGACCTATTGTGACATAAAAATGTGTATTAACTGATGATGTTAAAATTTAGATTGAAAGGGTTGGATGCGCTTCATGTTTGAGGACTTTACCGATCCCCGTAGTTCAAATCCGTAAGGCTGGTTTGAGTATATATAGGAATATTTTGTTTTTCTAGTGTGAAGTGAGATTTCTTGTTGAGCAGTCTACACAGTTGTTCAAACTTTGTGTTGAGATCCTGCCTCGTATGTGGTTTCCTGGTTAATCTTTTGTCAAGGTGGAATCCAATGTATCGCAATGCGTGTGATGTGGGAAGAGGAGTAATGTAAAGAATATAGTAAGAAGAGGACTGATGGGCAGGATCCCGGTCGCAAGATAAATTTAATGTTGGAACATTTTCCTTCATTGACTTATATCTTCCAACGGATGCACCAAGGCTCAGTTTCGGAGAAGTGAATACGATGCTATATCGGGGTCTTGATGAGATGAAGGGACAGCTCTGTCATCACCAAAAGTGTCAAGAATAGAGTCCGCAGTGGTAGGAATATCGGCGTTATTGCTGGTATAGAGAAGAAGGCCAAGAACACTACCTTGGGAGTTTGGAGCGTTGCCCAGACTTGTATTGGCTGGTTACTTGAACGAAGAGCCTTTGCGATTGCAGGGTTAGTAATTCTGAAATCCCTACTCTGGCTTGCGGGCTGTTCGTGGAGGTTGAAGTCTGCTCTTCAGAATTTTGTATGTCTGGCAACCTTTGTAATTGGCGTAGTGGCTTTGAGAACCGAGAGCGCATGCTACGGGTGTCTCGCGCGTCTTTCTGCAGTTCACCGTCATGTTGTGGCCTCCACACTTCACACACCGTGGTAAATGGTGACAGTATGTCTTGGTATGCCTGTAGGTCACACACTATAGTTATGACTATGTAACTCACTATTATGATGATGGAACTTTGTAAGCCCTGAGATAAGGCTTCTCTACTTGTACTCTTGTGTTCTAGGATTTGAGCTCATATATTTTTTTCGACCCCTGCGGCAGGTTCTAGGTCGGGAAAACTGGGGTAAAGGTAGTTTACTTGTCACTCCTTTCTACAAGTTCTTTCGTTAAACGTTTGTAACTGGCGAACCCTGTATCCCAATGAGGTGAGCTTATTTTGGATTATTGTTATAATCCAACTGGAGTCGTGGGGTGGGGGTGCTTAATAACCACACGGAGAGCTCTCATACTACAGCTGATAAGTATGAAAATCAACTTTTGCTTCATTTAAGTATCAGATTATTGCCCAATAGGTGTCAGGTGTATCGGCAGAGACCCTTGTATCTCGTGTTTTATTGATACATGTGTATGTTCCAGTCCCCACTACTGTATTGAGCCTGCAATTAAAAATTGCTAATATTTCGACTAAAGATAGGGGACGGTTTTAGCTGTTTTGGACGAGAAAAATGGTGATGTACAGAGGTCCCCGGAGCGTGTGTGATGTCCTTTAATGGTGTCGATAGCGAATTAGGCAGTTGTCTTTGTTGTTTGTTGTGTCAGGTGAATAAATTGGTCTCCAGAGATGGGCTGGGTTTGGTAAGAGAACGCGATCTTTATTTATTCTGACTGGACATTACGTGTTGAAAGAAGCTCATTGTCCATGAAGAGAGAAAATGTCTGCCGTTGAGGCACCGAACTAGCTAGACACTTTAAACAAAACTCCACTGAAAATAGGGGGTTTCGGTTTGATCGGTCTGCCAGCTGACGTGGATTGGGCTTAAAATGGTGACGTTACTAGCCCTCAATCCACAACTAGTTACTGTTTACACTGATGCACTTAAAATAAAGGGAATCAATCTCTTGTAAAGAGGGCCAAAGGCTCTAAGACTAAGCTGAATCTTCCTTCAGAAGAAGAAAAAAAAATGAAATATATTATTATTAATTAAAAATAACAAAAAAACTATACTGCCAGGGTTGGGATCCAAACCCAGGACCTCCCCAATACCTAGTCAGTGCCTCTCTCTACCGAGCTAATCCTTCACTAATGGACGAGCTTCTCACTATGAATATTTATTTCAATCCCAAATGAATTCTAAAATATTGGGCTCAGTTAGTAGAGTTAAAGGGGGGGGGGTTCCTGGTCCAAGTCCCGATCCTGCCAATAAAGTGTTTCTTTGGCTGTTAGTTATTAATAGCGGGATCTATAACACGATAAATATTGCTAATTTAGAAATATCATTCTTTTAATGTTCAGAAATATTCTCTCTATTGTTCACCGAGTTTATAATGATGTTGCTAATGGGCTTGTCTAAAGAAACAATACTAAATCTTATTTACCGGTGGAGAGGGGTTTTTATCCTGAAATTAAACATAGTTTTGCCTCTTAGCTTTGTTAATTTGATTGTAGTTAATATTTTATGGATGTTGAATGAGTTATTTATATATCAGATGTTTAATTGTTGTAACCATGTTAGCTTTTAATGATATTACATTGTTTATATGTCTGACGAATGCACATACCCATGAAGATAACAGCCTAGTCCGTTGAAAACGTTTGGGTGTAAATTAAATTAATTATATATTTATAATTCATGATTTAGTTAATTTATATTTCCAAGTGAAGGTGATGGCAACAATGGATAAGAATGACCTAAATAAAATTCTTCACTGGCTAAATGGATAATTATACCTAGCTTTCTTTCGCTTTCGATCTGCCTTAAAAAGAATTTAAAATGAAATTGTCCTGGTGAGAGCCACAATTAGCGGCACTAAAGGCCGACAATAGACGGAGAGACCATGGCAATGACCCCTGGCGGCAGATCAATATAGAAAGGGTCGCAGGAGTCACTTTCCCTTACGTTGGGCCTGGCTACAGCATCAGTGTTACCACTGCCAAGAGGTCATCTCGAGTCGAGGGTCATCGTCTGTACCTGGAAATAGTTGATGAAAAAGTGGTTGATATTTAGGGTCGCCAATTTTTACCATTTATGACAATGAGTCAAAGTGAGTCACAGCGTCAGTTTTTTAAATACTTATCGAATAGTTGTGAAAAAAATACTTAGTTCTTTTGGCAAAGGACGAGCGATTACATTTGTGAAACCATCTCGGCCATTCAAGAAATAGAAAAACTCAAGTCATACAAAGTGATGCATCAAACAATTTTGTTATGCATACAGACGAAAACGTCGCTTAAAAGGGTTTCTGCTTTAAAAAACAGCAACTAAATAACCCCTAAAAAATATTAATAGACAAAACATTTATATAAATATAAGCCATAATATAAAAGTATACCATTTTTATATTATAGACTAATATAAGTTGATTTCTTGTGATGTCTATGAATTTGTTTTTTTAATGTGTCTGGATCATAGTGTTTGATTTTTAACAAACCTAGTACACTATTAATAGCTCACAATTCAAAAATGTCGTAGAATATGATGCACTGTCATGGATGCCATCGATTGATCGGGGTCCCCCTTCGTAGTTACATCTAAATGTGATCCAGGATATCCGCCTTGGATCGAGTATATATAAATTAAGTACCCATCTTACGATGACAAGTGGAGCAAGTGGTGTAAATTGTTGAGAGTAGGAAATTGTATGCGTTTGCACTCAGGATGGCAACACCCTCACTGGTACGAAAGGGCGTCGATAGGTCGTCTGCCTTAAAAGGGTTCGCAGTTAGATAAACAATGGCCCCGGCTTTTCGATCGATTTGGGCTATTTTCAGTACAAAGTGAGCTACCCCAAAGTGCACATATTTCATTGTGTAATACTTTATATTTTCAATCTCCCAATCACAACCAAGGCTGGATTCAACATACTGCATGAAATGGACCACCCTAGAATATACTAAACCTCTCCTAAAGGGAAAAAATGTGATCAAGTTTGATGTATCACGCAAATAAAGACTACATTGCAGCTGCTTAAAAATTACTAAATTATTATACAGTCTAATGTAGTCTAATGAAGTTCCAATATATATTGAATATTATAAACTAAGACGTTGGTATCGTTAATTTGTAATAAGGTAGATATGATAGGTATATCCTATTACCAAGTAATTAATGACTCTAAATACTGTTTCATGTAGTTGGCAGTAGTTTTCATGTTTAATCGTCAAATAAAACCTCCGTGTATAATTCAATGTCTCTCTAGGTCGAATTAGGACTTATAATGGCCAGACAGGGCATGAAGACAATCTATCACAAACATACAGACACACGCTGGGATGAAAACGTTAGCATAATAACCTCTTGCTATGAAAAACAAACAAGGAAACACAAGCAACGGAGTATAAAAAAAATTGCAAAGGAGTAGCAATTCACAATTCAATTACCAATCCCTGTCCACATCCGGTGTGAAATAAGTTATTAGATATCGACAACAAGCAATACAGATAAAACCAAAAGTACTCCAAAAGTTGACAGTTTCCTTTACACACTCAATCATTTTTCCCAATATAAGTATCAAGTATCCGGAAAGGTTTCACTAGATGCTCAAAAAGCCTTTATTCAAAAGCATTTTTACTGTTGAAATAATTCAACAACAAATATCAAGTAAATTTATTGAATGAAAGTTAAGGTGGGCTAAACTTTTATTCAAATGAGATTAACTGTACAAGACTATCCACAGAAACAGTGAACAAATCGATTTTTAGTTTTAAAGCGTTACAGTTCAGCTGATTCAACACATGAAAGTCGCTTGATAAATGTAGGTCTAAGGAATAATGAAATGATCCAAGATTACTGAAGAATTTGATTTCCAGTTGGGTTTTATGTGCCCATTAGTGCTCCTATTCAAGGCAGGAAAAGCGAGCTAAAATGAAAAAAGAGAATCCAGCAACTTTTTTTTATGGAAATGATAACTTCTAAACTGTAATTTAAGTTTAAAAAAACTTAAAAGCCAAGGGTTAAATAATAAATACGGCACAATTTTTTTTTTTTCGCATACTCCCCTTCATCGAATTCGAAAAAGCCTAAATCAGGGTGTTACAAATATATAGCGAAAACAAATTTAAATATACTTTTAAACTTTCAGATCTGTTGGCTAATTTTTTCGGTCACCACAGACCACACAGGCAATGTTCAGAGTGAAGATTGTTTCCCACCTGAATGAAAGTAAAGGCTCTCCGTTTGGACTTGGCAATATAAATAGACACTGGAAATAACGTATAAAGTGTTGACTTTGAAGTTCATGAGGACAGCACCGGTGGGTTAACGAGGGCCAAGAAAGTTTTAGTCATTTTTACTTAAGGGATTGATCCTTACAGTTTGGTACATTAGCTTTCCTATCGTCTCACTCAACTAACCGACACACCAGACCACATATCCCCTATACTCAATACCACTAGCCATTTTCACATCTTATTACGCAGACAACACTCTTCTTTTAACAAATTTTGAGCAGTATTTATTTCTTCTGTGAGAACATATTATGAGCACAGATGAAAAGTGGATTATGAACGGTCCACTAGAGATACCAACCTTTACATTAGCCCCGATCTCATTAAAGGAGCGGTTGCCACGGGTCGGCAGGCCTGTATGGGGACAGTCAGGCGGCTAATAATAGACTGGCAGCATTTCAAATTATTGATGATTGAGAGGTCGATACAAGTAATGACAGCCATTCATGCTCTATAAGGAGTCATCAAAATCAAGGCAGTGAAAACGTTTATAAAAAGTCACTCACATTCGTGAGGGAACTTGACGAAGGAATAGTGACTTCGAGGAGCCGAGCCCAAATGAGACCTTGAAATCCTTACCCTAGCAACTTAATTTACATTTTACTTTCCCTAGTTTGACATGAAATCAGTTCCAGCTAAAGTATACTTATTGGTTTAATTCCTTAAATAAATTTAATTTATATTCTGACACAGTTGATGATTTTATCTGTGGTATGAGCCTAACAGGGCATTTGTCACAACCCAGTGATAGTCATCATCAATTGGCAGCTATCCACTTCGTCACTTGGAGCCTCCCCCTTCGGGTTCGACAATAATTATTGAGTGAACAGGTATTTGAAACACAGTCGCCCGCTCGCTCCCAGATTGTTGCAGATTGTTCCGAAAGTACACTCCGTACTCAGTTAAATATTTGATGAGAGGGCATTAGTGAGGTAAGCCGGGGGTGCCTTGTATTAACTCTTGTTGCTGTGATGGCACAGTTCACCTTCGTGAACTCTTCTATTAGTGCTATTTTGGGGCATTCCGAATGCTAAATGGGTTTGGGAATTCCTAACGAGCAAGGCATTCCCCGGAGTGTGCTGTTCTGTACTCTTTACAGGTTCAAAAGCTAAAGTTTCTAATTCTAACATGTTGCTGTATAAGTGTAATAGGAAGCAAGTTATTAAGCTCTACGTTATGGCGGTTCTTATGACAGCACCAGCCTCAACCCAGCGAAAGCTCTAAAGGCTGCAGAGGGAGCCAGTCAGCTAATCACCGACAGGCTACGAGCTGTCCATATTCAGGTGAACCCTGCTAAAACTCAAGGGATCGTCTTCTCCTTCCAGCATGGAAAACGGAGGCGTCCATCCAGCTTCACCATAGACGGGACTGAATGCAAACTTTCCAACAGCATATGGTACCTCGGCGTCAACCTAGGCAGACACATGACGATCTACACACAACTGCAGAAGAAGTTGAAAAGAGTACGTAGGACTTACTACTCTCTCCAGCATCTCATCACAAGCCCGGCTATATCCCTTCGGCTGAAACTGTTAATATATAAGAGCGTCCTGAGGCCAGCTCTACTGTTTGGGACACCACTCTTCCGATTCCTACACACTAGCACAATAACTCGACTCCAGAGCTTCCAGAACAAAATCCTGCGCACGGCACTATGGCATACCCCTTTTCGTGATATGAAGGCTCCCGACATCCACGAAAAGTTCGAAGTCCCCACCATCACCGAAGCCATCCAAAGAAGACACATCAAGTTCTTTGACTCGATGAAACATAGCCAAAACCCTCTATTCCGAGACATGACACCCCCCCCCCGCTACCGGCAAGATGGCAACTCTCAAGATCTGGTAAAGCAGACCAAATGGTGGACATCACGGCGCTTGGCCCACCAACAACAAGCCCAACACTGCTATCCGACTAAATAAGACTGCACTACATGCCTAGAGGGACTCTAGGCCCAGCCACCAGTGGACTCTCACCACTGTACCACAACTATCAACCTCTACCGAGGCTTCCCACACTCCTTAATTCCCTCACACCACCTTCAATCAGGTGTTCCTAGTACAAGGATCCGCTCAACCCAAATATCCCTTTATTTTTCCCTCATCCTTAATCTTATAATTAGAGAGCTAAGAAAAAAAAAAAACGGTTCTTATTACCGTCAAAATTTTTAATTTGAAAAATGGGGGTCGTTTCTACTGAGTGGTCAATGTGAATCCAAGGAAACATGCCATATCTATTTTATTCCATAAAGACAGAGTAATCATCCCTTAGTTGGTAGAATTCTGCGGAGATGGAGGGTATTGTATGCTCTACGCGCAGAGCTATAGAAGGTCGGCTGGGATACGTTGGACTTATTAGGGGAAGCCGATGGCTGGCCAAATTAGGGAATCTACAGGCTGCCATAGCGGGAGTGGAGGAGGAAAGAGAAAGCAGCCAGTCTCTGGCTAGGGGCAACGCACTTGCTATTCTTCACCTATTTTACTGCCTGCCTACTTCGGTGAGTAAAATCTCAAAGTATTTATTAAATATGTCTATGAGGTAATGATTCACTGGAAGTGATAGTAGCTTCCTTCCTCCCTGTGTATATAACAACATACCGAGGTTCGAACAAAATCGGGCCGATTATTCCTTGAAGGATACATTTTCCCTTATTCTCGTCCTCAACAAAGAATTCGGTTGTGATCATTACACCTTTGAGAAATGTTTTAAAAAAACCTTTCAAAACCCTAGGTAGATAATAGCTACGCTCATCAGAAAAAAAGAAATCTTAAACAAATTATCAGTGTAGTATTTAGAGTCCAAAGCAGTTTATACATGATTAAAGCTAGTTGTTACAAGGATCAGTGCCCTAGCCTCTTTTTTTCATTTTATCAAAAATAATTTATAATTCTTACCGACTAAAATTTTTTTACATCGCATAAGCAATAACATCATTGATAAACAGGCACATCCACAGACAGTCCTTGAATCTACACCGTGTTTTTAAACAAAAGTACTTTTATATTACTCGTTGAACCGCTATCATATAATATATCTTTTTGTTAATTGTTTTAATAGGTCTTTTTAATAAAAAAATAATATTAATACTTTATCAAATGAAATATGCCTTGTGAAGGCTGGGAACTCAGAGAAAATATGACTTGTGTTATGCAAATTTTTACTAGTCCTACTGAAGGTAAAAACGTCGGTTCCGTATTGCTAACTTTTAAGCTTTCTCAAGACACAGCTCAAAAGCAAAATGGACAAGAAGGTTTAAAAAATAAAATACATATTTTGGGAAAAAATATGTTCCCAATCAGGTAATGATTTTTGATGAAACTGACGCGGATACTCCGGCTTGAGCTCGGAAATCTCTTGATATTGTTTGTACCTTCGCTTATGATATCTTTAACTTCGTTTTTATATTAATTTTCAAATATGCAGTTCAGTTGATAATTGATGTAATTGGCTGATCCTCGAATCATCCAGTCGCTCCGGTAGACTATGAACGTTTAATACGCCCCGATCGCCAAATATATATATATATATATACATGCAGACATGCAGACGAGGAAAAGACAATAGGACGATACAAGGCAGACAGACATGCGGTGTGCCACGCCCGACTACCCGGGGTCGATGCCCGCATCCTGACCAGCCCCACCATCCCCGCTCTATCTCGCACCAGTCTCCGGCATCTTCTCAACATACCCTTCACTCCATACCTTTAAACTAGCAGTCAATGGAACAACCAGTTTTAGTTTATTAATACAATAAAATAATAAAAACATATTTATCTTATTTAATAGTTCATCCATCGATCAGTAACAAGGTCATTTTTTAATTCATTCAATCTTCAAAAAAATTTGTTTTATAAATCAATCAATTATGAATTAAATTCCATGTTTTTAAATTCTTATAAACGAAATAATGGACGTAGAAAGTGGAGGGATAATATCCAGAGATGTTCAAATCTCAACATCACTTCCTTAAATTATTTTTAAAAACTGGTACTAGTATTTTTTTTACGAAAAATGTGGTAAACCTTCGCATTCACTGAAAATCGCCTTCACGACAAATAAGAAATAATTTAAATAGATAAAACTCTTATGTTTAGAAATATTTTCTTTTTCTTTGTTGCCATTCTCAATAATTGGACCATAATCTTCTGCGCTGAGAAATTTTAAAAGTTAGTGAAATATGTCAGTCATTTTTCCCCATATAGTTTTTTTTGTCACTTAGTTCCCGTTAATGTTTCCAAACCATCCAAAAAATTTAGGGTGTAGACTCCCTCTACCATCGGAGTATTCTATTCATTCACTGGTTGAAATTTTCTTTTGGCAATGATTCACTAAATTTTATTTATTTCTAAAATATGAATAAATAAGTAAAGATAAGCATCTTAACTATTAAATAAATAGGACTGGAGTTAAAATACTATGGGTGGGCTCATCCCCTATGTTTCTCGAATATTAGCCAATGACTACAAAAAAAGTAAAAATTGAAACCGACCTAAAATAATTAGTTTTATTTTTTAAACCACCTGGACCATTGAACGTCACTTTAAAAACAAAATGGTAAAGAGTAAAAAGAGTAAAAATATTGACAAATCCCTGTGGTGTTAATTTCACATTTTCTATTTTCGTTCTCAAAATTTTATTGTTTTAAATAATCAATAATAATAATATTGTTTAAATATCTTTGAAATTGCTTTTGTGTTACTGTCTTTAACCATTGGGAAAAATCAGAACTTCGAACCTTATATAGCTTATGAGCTGTCTTAAAAAATGTTAAATGATAAATCAATTAACAATCAAATTAATTATTTAAAAGTATTAAAATAATATAAAGAAAAGAGGTAGAAAAAAATGAGCAAAGTACTTATTTTTGTACAATCTAACAAAACAAAAATAAATTGATATACAGATGAATGGCAATGTCCACTCGTACGTGTATGAAAGTAGATTCTTTGGGATCGGCTATTAGGATAATAGATTTGTCATCTGGTGTGGCCATTGTATAGAACTGAACAGGGTATATTACTTGCATTAAATACTTTTAAGAATGTAATTTAGTTCATGAATAAAATAAGCAACTAAATTTTAATAGGGAAAATATATTAAATTAACCTATGGTTTAAAAAATTCAAGGGTGAGGCATCACACAATTAAGTGTGTTGTTACTATTGTGAGAACAATCATGAAACTTTTATTGACGATTCATAATAATAGTGCACTAAAGTCCCAACACATAATAAATATTATTAATCATGAAGTCGAGCTCATTAATTTGGTATGAATATGATATTTAAGTTGATATGATCTACTTAATATGATAGGAAAATATTCATTTATCAATTACAAGTTATTTATAGTTGTTACAAGGATCAGTGCCCTAGCCTCTTTTTTTCATTATACCAAAAATAATTTAAAATTCTTACCGACTAAAATAGTTTACCCTTTATTATTTTTGTGGATTAAGTAAAATTTTAATACAAAATAACATCCCCCATTTTGAAAGTAAAAAGATTCTATCACATATTGGATGATAGTTATATAACACATATTACAAATTATACATGACCTTTGATTTGGTAGAAATATAAATATTTTTTACGACTACTTAACTTTTAAATGACCATTCGTTACTTTTTATGGGGTTGGTAATAGTTGTTAGCATCATTTTAGCATCGGTTGGAACTACCATACAAAATATCATTCCTTTGAAAAATACAAATTACATGTTTATAAACAGGATGTTGATGATATCCTACTATATTATACCCTACTCAAAATTATAGGCAAATATTTTTTTAATACTAACCAATTAATTAATAATTGTCGCAAGGGTGAAAACATGTTAAATAAGGGTTTCTATTTAAAAAAAAATATCTATGAAACCCTAAAAAAGCGGTAACACTCCACTAATCCTTTGGTATTCTAATTCTAAAACAGAACTTTCAGTTTTGACAATTTTCTTCTTCAATTACCTTCTGCCCATAGAAAGATATCATGAGCCCATCTTTTACCCTCTCCCTTGAAAACTGTTTCATTTCACCAATGGGGGTTCCTCTTCCTGATCCAAGTCTTTCTGTGTAAATATAATATAGTATTCTAAGTCTGCCCTGAGGTCTCCCTCCTACGCATATCCATCTGGTTTTCCTATTGTTTCCCATTCAGCTCCTCTAGTCTCTCTGAGATTGGTCTGATACCTAGCTTCGCTTTTACTCTCTCATTTCTAACATAATTTATTCTTGTTTTACCAAACATTCTTCTCAAGTAGCTGTGATCCTAATGGCACTGTTTTTTAAGAGTTGTCTAACTATCAGAGACACACAAAAGCAAGGGAAGGAAAACAGTTTTAAATAGCATTATTTATGCAGTGCTGTTAATTTTGCAGTTCTTTTGTTGGAGATTTGGTTAAGCTCACAGTTTGGCTTTTTCACTCTGTATTTATTTCCTTCTGGTCAATCTTCCTCTCTATATTTATTTATTTATGTTCCCAGGGCAGAAAATGTTAAAAGACAAAATATTATATTTACACACAAATATTTTAAATATAATTTCAAGTTATCTGAAAATTACTATGTATAGTCAGTTTATGTTGTGGTAGAGATTCCACTATTGTCGGCTAAAGAAAAAATAAACTGCCACTGTTGGGACATAGACCTGGGACCTCTCTAATAATTATCACAGTGCTCTACCGACTGAGTTAGCCCTGTATGAGATAGGAACATTGAGCCCTGCCAGTGTGTTTTTTCTTTGGGTAATATTGCAATAATATTACTAACTTTTAGGTGATATTGAAGCATAATTTTGGTTAGATGATAGGAATAAAAATTAGCGTCATCTAATATAAAATCAATTTTTTTCAATCTAATTAAAACATTTATTTCACAACTCATTTACAGAACTCGAGTTATTTTCTGGGATTGGCACTGAGCATGGGGTAAGCTGGTAAGCCACTTTTCCCACACCCTGTAAGTAGGAGGTAATTCTATTGCTTGATAAAATTGAGTTGACATATTTTGTGTAAGCTGATTATTACATAACTTTTTCATAGCGTAAATTAATATTTCAAAAACAGGGCTCAAAAAAAGGTGGGCTGAAGCCCAGAGTGACCCTAAGAGATTTATAAGGAACATTCAACATGCTACAATAGGTAGGAGACCTCGAGGAAGGCTGAAATTTAGATGAGGAGATCTAGTGATGGGACTACCTGGAGTAGCAATGCATTGTCAACTGGGGAACAGCAGCACAAGAAATAAACTAAGCTGGAGATGGGTTTGTGAAGCTTACATAGCATGTTGCTATTATCTCAACAATTCATACTGCAGGGAAAACAAAATAATGTTACAAGGACTTTGAAATCAAAGTTTTAAGATGTTAAGCCCAGACCTAACTAAGGAAACGTAAAGGGAAATACAAGCAATGAAATTAAACTAATGCATGAAGACAAAATACGGGGTCTTCATAATATAATACAAAACTGTTAAAATAAATCCAGGTAAAAGTGTTCCATAAATAATTTGATACTCTTTGAGTGGGTAGAAAGGTGATAGCTTTTTGGAAATTTTCAAGGACAGTATTAATTCTCAGTAAATGATCATTTTGATGTGAGAGTTTAATTTGTAAATTTTTATAAAGAAAATTTTTGTATAAAATGTTTGAATAAATTTCATATAACAGTTTTTGTTCTACTTAAACTTATTGGAAATTAATAAAAAGTTATAAGTGATTACTGGCCCAAATTTTGAATTATATTTATTTTGTAAATATGTATGTCTATGTGTAAAGATTATATCTCTTATTGATTAAATGATTACGTATTTTAATACTTTTTCCAAGCCAATTTTGAAATAGAAGTTTAAAAGATCTTGTAAAAAATTATATTAAAAAAAAAAATTATGTTGGAAATAAAACTTGTTTTCTCAAAAATGAAAGTTCAAGTGGATTTTTATCAAAACCAAATTGAATAACTATTTTGTATCCTACATTATGTTCATTTTATTTTACAAAATATGCATTGCAATACTTATTAATAATAAATAAATTTGATCATGAATTAGGTTATACAAAATCCTGAATCTTTAACAGCACATAAAACAGTAACTTGGCAAAGGTTTTTTTTTTAGGTTGTTCTTTTTTGAGGGAGAGTTCAAATGATGTTATGAATAAATCTACTTTTTTTATTTTTTTTTCAAACCTTGAAAAGCAAGCTTCCCTCCTCTAGTGACTCCATTTTGGAAGCGTTAGGATCGCTTATATCTTAATAGTCTTTGGACTAACTACGCTGTTTCGTTTTTTGAATTGTTGACCTGTAGGTAAAAATGCATAGATTATTTCCGAAAATAATTTATTTGAGTTAGTGAGTTAATATTTTTGTAAAAATATTAATTTGTAAACTAAACCATATCTAGTTACCACAATCGAATTTTGTGTCATAAATTTATTTTCATTTGGTGTACTTACTTATCTGTGATGCCGTCAGTTGTGTCTAAGGGTAGTTTTTATTATATTTCCCCTCGCAATTAAGAAAAATTTACCTGTTCATTAGACGTTATCTGTCTCAAAAACAATGATTACATTTAAAGAGATTCTATTCCTGGAGCTATAACTTCACAAACAACTGCTACATCTAATGGGCAAATACAATTGTCTGTGTTTTTGTAAATAGATTTTGTCCACCATGAATCAAAATCCACACTACAGAACTAATCTGCCACATCAAATTCACCATGTACAGTGTTCTCCTGTCCAAAGTTTTCCTGGACGATTTCCTTCTCCTGCACCTTTGGATGTGCTGAATCCAATGATCCCACCTCCTGTGCCACCATCCGATTCTCAATATCATTCCCATATTCAACCCTTTCTCAACAACAGGCAGAATGAACAACTTATGAAAACTGTCGATCAACAGAAGAATGACAGAAATTTCAACTTGCAACCAAACAATGACCGAACTACCCAAGATAATTACAAACCGACTACAAGTACCCCAAACACAGATAACCAATTCAATGGACATTGTAATCAGGGTGCTAAAAATTGCATCCAATGTTATAACAAATCGCAGCCTCAACCACAAGCACAGTCTACTACTAGGAGTAATGGAAAGGTAATGGTCGATGTTGCTACTATGACTGATGTTGATGAAATAGATCAAATGTCATGGCAAAATGTCTCCGTGCCACCTAATACTAAAGTGGCAGAATATCTAACAAGTTTAAGACAGTTCTTGAAGGTAACTAATTTTTTTTTTGTGTTTAATAAAGTTGTAAGACGAGTAGTGTGATGTCTGTATATAAGTATTCTTACTCCGTAAATAGTTATGTAGGCACAATTGGTATTTTCCCATTATCCTGCATCACTGAAAAGATGTTATAGAGATGACCTAAGCATCCAGGCTATTGGTATAGCATAATTTACTTATGTATTTATAGGTTGTGAGCATATTGCACATATTTTTATACTTTGTTACAGTTTAAATATTAATATAAATCTTGTAACAAATAAAATTTATAGAATATACATCATAAAAAATTCATACAAAGTTAGTAAAGTATAATGTAACTAACATGTGTGTAATAGAAGAGGACCACCTTGACAAAAAAAAAAAAATACAATTTTAAACACTACACATTATTTAAAATGTACATAACAGAAAACTTGTATCAAATAAGCTATCTAAAAATCATCCGTGGAAATAATGGGAAAGCACCAACCACGCCATTTATAAATTTAAACCAATATAAGGATAAGTAGTTAATGTAACATCAAGTTTGCCTTTTCTAAATTTGTGTGTAAAGAAACAATATTGTTCGTATCTTAAATAATAATTAGCTGAATAAAAAAGATTTTGGCAGGGCCTCAAGTGTTCAAACCAGGGATCAGTCAGGATCTTATATCTTTGGCTAATTATTTTTTTAAATGGTAGGATCAATACCACAACTAGTTAGTAATAATTATCTTTAGTAATATGCAAAATATGAAGATTACTTGGAGCTTCATTTTATTTATATCTAAATTATTATATAAAATGTAATAAGCAATTTATTCTTTTAGAAGTAGTCAAATACATCCTTTTGACAAAAAAAAAATTGAATTGAAAATTATATTCATTTTCTAACCACTGTTATGTAAGAAATGCCTGCAAATGTCATTTTGCACTGCTTATTTAATGATTTGTCTGTTAAAAAAATTTGAAATAATCATTATATAATTTCTATTCATAAATACAGTTTGAAATGAAATGATTAACATGTTAATATTTTATGGAAACAAAAATAAAAGTGAGGTAATCCTAGCACCGATCCTGTTAGGACTAACAGTGCTCCCTACCAACTTGGACCACCTACTTACTCTTTGTATCGGAAATCATCATGTATATAGAGTGAAAGTGAATAGGGAGAATCTGTTATTCAATTAACAATGTGTAATGCTTTTTGAATTCTCAAATCTTATTTAAAACAAAATAAAAAGTATGGTACTTTTCAAGAAGGGGGGGGGGCGCCATGCCTCTGAATGTAACGGATTATTCCATATTTAATTGACTCTACCCAAACGATTACAAAGCTACACATGTAAATATCATACACTTTTAGTTTCTATAATAAAAGCAAGATTGTTATTTACGAGTTAGCATTTGCTTACCATTTTCACACAATTGAACCTAACTATGGCTTTGATTCCAAAACAAAAAATGCTTTGAAAAGGAGCACTGTCTGCATTTCATGCAAATCATTTAAAAACAAGACACAAAAATAGGTTTGCAATAAAGGTGTGAATTCTGTTACCAGCAATATTCAGTTTTAGTCTGGTAAGAAGAAAGGCCTGGAAGGAAATGGTGCCTTTTAGGCAAAACTCATATTTATGCAAGCATTGCCATCCAGAAACTGAATATTGTAGCTGATTACTTCTCTGGCTGTAGGAATATTCTTTTCAGGGATAATCTCTTTAACCCAACACTCAAAATTGATGTCTGTATCAATTATTTGAAGTAATATGGTAACATACTTAAATCACTACATATTCACAATATTCAATATTCTTGGTGCTAGTTTGTCTCTTGGAAAAGACATATTGTGGCATAATTAATTTATTGTTGGTGGTGTAATGTTATTGCGGGTTGTCTATTAATTAGCATATAGATTGAAATATAGCTTCCTCAACCAGTTAACTATGCTTCGAATAACATTTCTTACTGAATTCCATAAACCTTTTTTTCTTCAACTACAAACTACAAATCTCCCAAAATTGAGTGCCGAATGCAATTGGCATTAGAGAAAGGTGTCATAAAAAGTATCCCAAGGAAATATAGGGTAGTCAGTAATAACTGAGGGCATTTTGGTAACAACTACTACTAAGTTACCATTAGTCAATAGAAGAAACCATATTAAGCACTTGATAATATTAGAGATTGTATTTATAAAATATACTGTGGGAAGTTTGCTATTCATTTTGTGTTTATATTTTTATTCCTTTACTGAACATCTTAAGTTTTTACTGTTCGATTCAATTACATCCATAAGACTCATCAGAAGGGTTACTAAATTTATTAATTAGTTGTACATTATTTGAAAATAATGTATAAAATTTTCACATCAGGGGCCGGGATGGTCAAGTGTAGGCTACAATTCACTTAGTTCTGTGATGCAAGATTTAATTAATGGCAAATTCTTAAAACAAATTCAGCATTTGTAATTTGTTTAGAAAAGACTGCTAACCTATTGATATCTAAAATTTGCTGCCCTTAGCTAGACTACCCAAACAAATTATCATGTTATAAGATCAACAAAACAATGAAGAAAGACGATACCTTGAGCTGTAATATTTTTTCAAATTCATACTTAATATATATTATTGTAAATAAATTAAAAAGTAGCCTATTCTAAATGGTTCCAAATTTATGACTTTGCAGACTATGCTACTAAATGCCTGTTAATTTTTAGTAGTTTGTGTCTGCCTTTTTGATGAAACAAATTTAAAAAAATGTAAACCATATACAACACATAAACATAGATGAAGAAACACATCTTGACTAAAAAAAAATCATTCTTTTTCATTAGTATGTTTGTTATGGCAGTCCCATTTCACAGCCCCTATTTGACTTTGAAGTTATAGTTGATGTCCTAATGACGTAAGAAAGAATAATTAGAGAGCTTGGAGCTTCCTAGAATGTGTTAATATTAATGTATTTTTTGTTGCAATTAAAAATATTCCTTTATTGTTACACTGACACATAACACAGTTCTTGTAACACAAGAATTTATTTTCTTAAAGGAATGTGACACATCCATGATTTTTAAGGATGTCTAGTGTCTGATGATAATAATTCAAAAGTAGCATGTTTTGAGGTCATTTATTTTTTTTATGACGAGCTATTAGGTCGTCTCATAAGTAACTTCCGTTTTTTTATCAGACATTTATTTTGCTCTCATTAAATAACAAAATTATATTAATTTATTATGTATTTGCCACTATTATCTATAACCTTCTCCCATCTTCCTGGCAGTTTATCAATTCCTTCCTTGTAAAATGTGGTTGGTTTGGGCTGGAAGAAGTTTTCAACAGCCTGCCTGACTTGCTCTTCAGAATTGAAGGTTTTTCCATTCAAAAAGTTTTGTAAGGAACGGAAAAGGTGGTAGTCTGTCGGGGCAAGATCCGGGGAGTAAGGTGGATGTGGTAAAACATACCATCCAAGCTCAAGATTTTTTTCTTGAGTCACCCTTGCTGTATGTGGTTGCGCATTGTCGTGTAAAAGAATGACGTTTTTGCGATTGACGAGTGCAGGACGCTTTTCATGGAGTTTCTCTTGCACTCTTTGCAACTGCTGAACGTATCTATCCGCAGTAATCGTTAAATTTGACAACTCGTGGTGAATTATTCATTGACAATCCCACCATACACAGAATAAAATCTTTTTGCCATGGATGTTTGCTTTCGGATCTGGTAGGGGAGGTTGATCCTTATCAAGCCACTATCTTTTGCGGACTATATTGTCATAGGTAACCCATTTTTCATCGCCTGTTACAATCCTGTTTAAAAAAGGCTCAATTTTTACCCGTGAGAGCAGACTTGTGGCGATTGACATGCGATGTTCTTTATTCCGTTCATTTAGATTGTGAGGTACCCACACTCCTAACTTGCTGACTTTCCCTAATTTCTCCAAGTTGCGGTTAACAGTTGATTGTGATGTATTAAACCTTTCTGCTATTCCTCTTCTTGATTGACGTGGATTTTGCTCCAATATTGCCTTTAAAAGGTTGTCATCAAAGTCGGAAGGAGGTCCCGCCCTTGGTTCGTCTTTTATATCCAGATCAGAATTTTATAAACCAATTTCTAACTGCCCGATCAGTTATTAGTCCTTCACCTTATACACTGCATATTTTTTCTTGTTTAAATAAAGCATTACACGACAAATATGTACTTTTTGACTCTCCATTTCAGAGGTTAAAAAAAACACTTGCTACTTAAATTCTGATTGAAATAAGCTTAAAAAAGTATATATTTTTTTCACTTGTTCATCAGATAACAGTTTTTAGTTCCATGAAAGAACCACAATGGTAATTGTTTTATTGAGGAAGTCCGTTAAATTATTCTGAACTTAATATAATAAACTAAATGTTATCATTAATGTTAATTTTTCAATAATTAATAAAGTAATTGGCTAAACTTACTTTTTTTCATATTTTCGTCCAGGAAAGTGCACTTATACCTTTTCAAGAGTGATGAAAAGTGGTTATTGCCTTAAATGAAAATGGTTTTGTACTACTATCGTAATTTTTTTACCGCCCACCAATAACAATTTATTTGATTTAAATTTAATCTGCTTCTTCAGAGCTAATATAAATTTCAGTAAAGTAAAAAAACAGTTATGGAGTCCTCAATTTCATTGTCATTCTTTCCCAACTCATACAGTGTTGTGCTCAAGTGGCAAATAAATATTGAATATTAGCTAATAAAAACAAGTTATTAAAAAAAAAAATTATAATGCATACAATGATTGATGAAATATGCATTAATAATGTAAAAAATAACAAATATGTTGGAATTGATTCAGAATGTCATAAAACAATTATGAGTAGCTTGCTTTTAGATGAAAGTACCAAAAACAGCAAAAAGTATGTAAATACATACAAATCCATCCCCCTAGTTATGTAACTAGTAACTCCTTTGGATAGAATATTTTATAATAATAAAAGGGGATTATTAAATAATATGTATTTGCTATTTAATAGGAGGGTTGTATTGTTATCAATTATTTAACCACAAGCAGCAAATAATGTTTTATTATAATATATAAATTTATTTTATATAATTTAAGTGTACTTTGAAAATGTGTTCTATTGAAAACTAGTTTAACAATAATAATTAATTTTGACCCATTACAATCACATAACTTCCAATAGGATCTCTCACTACATGCTATTTCTTGAACAATGCGATGTTTCGAAGTCTCTTGACCTGTCTTCCTAAACATAGCAGATCTGTAATCTTCAGGGCTGCAGCCTGAATGACAGATTTCCTCCTCTTTTTCTTCCCTCTCTGCTAAATGTCTGTGACCTCTGTTAACTTAATTTTGAAGTTTTGTCTAGGTGGTATTAATTAGGTTAATCTACATTCTCTGTACTCAAAAAAACTACATCATAACTGCTATTTTTTTTTATTGTGTTTTCAAATTAAAATAAAATTTACTCTATTTTTAACTGTAAATTACTAACTTTAAAGCTGAATAAAATATCCAATATTCATCACTTGTAAGAAAAGTGTCACTTTCCTCACTGTTGCACATGTAAAATTTAACTGACTGATATTTATTGAAACTAAATACTTAGATATAAATATATTCAGTAATCACTGTAGAAGTTTGTTTTGTTTTTTGTGTAGATTAGTTGTCTACATAATTGCATGGTAATTCTTTGTAAAACTAATATCTGTTCGGGAGACTATTTTAACTCTGTTCTTCAATTTATTAGCTATCCAGTCCTAATGAGAACAAACGGAAGCTCGGAGATGTTCGCATTGTAACTTCTCCAGATGGTTCACGTCTTTACTGCTGTCCGGAATGCCACATGGCTTATCCAGATAAGTCATTACTAGAGCCTCACCTAGCATCGCATAAGATCGAGAGGCGCTTCGTCTGTGGAGTTTGCGGCGCTGGTCTCAAGAGGAAGGAACACCTGGACAGGCACCAGCTCTCCCACTCGGAAGAACGACCCTACTCATGCGCTGCTTGTCCTAAGACATTTAAGCGTAATGAGCACCTTACCCGCCACTACATTGTTCATACTGGCGAGAAAGCTCAGGTGTGTAGAGAATGTGGAAAGTCATTTTTTCGGAAGGACCACCTTCGCAAGCATGCTCAAGGCCATATGTCTAAAAGGCTGAGGCTTGCAACTATTATAGCATAGCCCGAACCACGGTGGCCAAATCCACCTCCCGCATCGTATAATGTTTTTTAATCTCAATTCCACCTTTATCCAACAGGTGGCCAAATCATTTGTTCTACCTACAATAGGCTAACTATAATAAATTCTTTATATTATAAACTGAAAATAGAACCAGACTTGTAAGTAGCAAATGTATAAAGGAATGGTTAAAATTATTTTCTTAAAAGATTTAATAATTCTGATAAGATAATATTTATTTATAAGTTTTGATGATTTTTTAATCAATTTTAATTATAGGAAACCGCAATGTGCCTAATCAAAGTTCTCTTTGTATATTCGTCATTTTGTTAGGATTAATAAAAGCAGCTAATATATTTTAACGAACTCAGTTATATAACAACAAAAATTGTGCTAGAATTATTTTTTAGATTATCCAATTTTTTATTATGGATACTGTTCAAGTTTTTAAAAATATTTAAAATTTATTAATGATTCCCTAATGACTGAAGCCATTAACTCCCTTATGTCAATGAAATTTTTATTTTATTTACACCTAATTAATTAATATTTTTTTAGTTTAAGCAATTTTATTTGTTTAATGATCTGAAATTTTTAAAAATTAAAATGAGATATTTTTAAGTATCAGCTCACAAGATGATTTTTCTTAAGTAAGGTTTTTTTTTTTAGTAATCTCAACTACCAATGAACTACTAAATCCAAGCATATATCATTTTCTTAGTCTTCTGTTCTTTATCAGCTGTCACGATTCCAGAATGGTTCAATGAAAGCTTGAATGAACCGCTTGGGTACAAGTTTTGATGAGGTCACTGATTGTTGAAATCGGCAGTTTACTAGGGGGCCTGGTTATTTAGATGTTTTTCTTTTTATAAAGAATTTAATTTAGGTAGAGAATGAATGAGTGGTTTAAGTCTATGTCTTTTTTTTTTTTTGGTATTTCTCTCCGAATAATACCAAAATTTTGTTTGCAAGTTACATATATACCACATAGTTACCAGACACCTCTAACTCAAAACCAAAATAAACACTTATCTGGTAAAAATTAAATAATAACTCCTTATTTACATGTAGGAAAAGAACAAAACAAAAAACCTACTACTGAATTCTGGGTAATATATAAGTTTATTATTTTTGACCTTAGGACATATTCAGTTTATACCCTCATGAATTTTTATGGAAGCAGCTTGGAGTCGATAGAAGAAGAGATATATTCCAGTATCATCATCATAAGGATGGAAGGATTGTATTATGATGTGAAGTTCATCGATTTATGAGAAGAATACGGTAGTGGAGATGGAAGATCTTAGGATAGGGGAATTGAGGAAGAATGTGGTTTATTTTGGATGGGAACAACTTGACAGAAGTTAGAATTAAATGGCTGTGACAATTGTACTGTAATATTTTTTGGAAAATTAACACTCCCTTCTTCCTCATGCTCCATAAACAAAGTTGTTCAAGGATCTTCCATCTTCTAAAGTCTATTCCTGTATATATGTTGATGAACTCCACACATGATTCCAATCCCACTTTCGGCCTTTAACCATTGTCACCTGTTTTTATATTTTTATATTTATTACTGCAACTTAAGTTATTTTTCCTGAGCTAGGTGTTAGTACTCACCTTTGATCTCACTATTTTAAGTAAATCTCTAAATTATTGATATATTATTTCTTTTATCAGAAGTATGTGTTTTCTGCATGTCATTTGTGCTTTAAAGAAGTGATTGTATACTTAAATGTTTCAGATTTTAGCCCTGCAGTGTTGCAATAACATTTTCTTTTTGTTTACCATTACAGGGTGTCCAGCGAACTTGGAAAACTGGAAAACTTGGAAAGATCCGGGAATTTCGACAAAAATCTGGGATTTTTCTCGCAAACTTTTGAATAATTCAATGAACAAAATGGTTTTTGATGTTATTGTACATTTCAATTTTAAGTCATTTGTGTTGTCATGATTTTTTTAAATATGTGATTGATGATAATTGCATTAATGACACTGGCTGTGACAGCCGATTGGGACTAGATTCTATCCTGTTCTAGGCGAAGCAGTGTCAATTCTGCTTTTGTGGCACGATTATGTTTTTGAAAATTTGTATGCATGATTTACATGCTTCATTGAAAGTCTTTTTCCCTAAATTATTATTGAGTTTTCGTTGTAGCATTCAATTTTTAATGTAATATTCTTGTATAACATTTCAGAGTAGTATTTGGTGGCTTTATATAAATATATTTCATGTTTAATATTTCAATGGGTCTATATACTTTAAAATAATGGCTTCAGAGTTCCTCTTTTCCCTGACTACTCGTTACAATCTGTAGATATTCTCAAATAAAAGTCATTTAAAAAAAATGATTCTGTTGATTTTTTTTAGTAACCTTTCCTGTATGAATCATATTGTTTTGGCTAGTGTTATAGTTATCAACTATCCAAGTTGTGAAAAATAGGACAACCATAAAATGAGATTTTTCATTATTTGATTTTAAGTGCATTTTTTGAAGTTGTTAGTATTTCAGAAGCTGCCTCTTGTTAAATTTGTTTTCTTGTAAACTGTTGTTGAATTTTTTCATCGATATAGAACCTTGTTTAAAGTTATTTACACAATGTGAGCTCCGCATTTATTCATAAATATAGCTGCTCATAACTTGCATTTGTTTTTTTCTTCTAAAAAGTATCTAAGCTCTTACAAGTCTGGTTTATTTAAGGAAATTAAGTGGTTATTATTTTTCTTACTAATATATTTATCATAAGTTAAACCTTAAAATTAATAAGGTAATTGTTCTTTACTTATCGATCCCCTCATGGAAGAATATGTTTATTGTTCTATGCAAATATTCTTGGGCAACATTAGTACATTTAGTAATCTGAACTGGTCAAACTTCAATTAAACATTAAGTGTTTTTGTAAAACTAATAGCAAGTTTTTCAACTGTAAGTACTGATTATAACTGTGTCCATTTTAAGTATTATCACAATCCTTTGTAGTAGCATTTATTCATTGTACCCAACTTCATAGAATTGCGCAAGGCCTGGTGAATGCAATGTCAGAAATTGCTGATCATGTAGTAAACTTTTACTAAATGCAATTTTAATTATAAATAGTTTTCTGATGATTCTTTTGTAAGTTATTTTTCTTAATCTACTGAGTAATGTAATATATTGTTTACTAATTGAATGAAATTAGTGAACAAAAGCTTATTTTTAGAGTTTCATTGATATTTTTCAAAACCAAAAACCTTTGCATTTTATCTTATTATTTGTCTGTTACGGCCGGCTCCTTTTGCACCCCCTATTCAACTTTGAAATTTTACTTGAATGTTATGGATGATGTCCTAATGCGGTAAGAAAGAATAATTAGGGTGTTTGGAACATCCTAGAATATGAAAATAATAAATTCAACATTAATATTGAATCCCTAAACCTCGATTTGTTTTATTTTAATTTAAATATTTTTTACACAGGAAATTTGATTTAAGTTTAAGTTCTTCCTTGACAAAGCAATGTTTTAACTTATTTTTCTGTTCACATATATTTATATAAAGTTCATCAATGACACCAATAACAGCTTTTGATTTCTATACTGAGATTAGAGAAATGTCTGATAGGCTTATTCTAATTTTTATTAAAAAAAAAAAATGAAAGAATTAGATCATTAGTTTGCCAGGAGCAAATTTAAAAAGTATACTTTTTTCAGGATAATAATCTACTTAAAGTTTAAGTGCATTATTAGTCCATTTTCCTGAATTGATATTTTTTTTTGTTGTCTTACAAATGTCATTAAATAAATTATTTTGGTTTTATCGAGGAACTGTCCACTCCTGTGTGATGGGAAAAATATATTTTATACAAATATAGACTGCTGTTTGGTTCTTGGATCGTTAACATTTTGCCCCTGCACTTTAATTGTTAGCTGTCAGATTTTGTCTAATATTGATAGCTCTGAATATCCTAGGCTGGGATTGATTGAGCTTTTGTTGTACAATTTTGATCTATCACTCCTGAATATCACCTGGGCTAACTACTTTTATTGTTGATTTGTGATGTAAGAAATGAAATTATTGCCAGGTCGATTCTTAATTAACATACAATTATTTTGAGAATGCTAACTCTTAAAATAATGACCAAATACGATACCCGAAGATATTTATTATGAATAAATGTTGGTAGCTGGGATGGTAGGGTAATGGATATCACACATCCTAAGGCCATTGAATTGTGTAGTAAGAATTATTTAATGTGTAAAACAAGTATAATACATAAGTAATAAGCATTTCAACAGTTTTTCTCTAAGAGTCACCTCATATTTTTTCTTCAATATAGGGTATTGATGGTTAAAAAGAGTCATTTATTTACATGTGTATATTTGCACAGAAGCTTAATGAACAACCCATCGTGCAAATAGAAGTTTCAGTTAGGAAGAGATGGGTACTGATGAAAAATATCAATGTTTTTCCTAAATAAAAATCAGCTGTTTGGTTTTTATTATTGAAATGTTAAAATGTTTTCTTTCAATTTATCATTCATTTCAAAAGCTTGTGATGGGAGAGGCACAATGATTAAATAAGTTTTTTTATTTGCAGAGATTAGCTTATATGAAATCTTGATTGATGCTTGTATACGTATGCATATATCATACCAAAGTTGCAGTTTTATTTTACAAGGTTTATGGAGTTCCAAAGATTAATTTCAAAAACATGTTCTGTTAATGATTAATTTCTTTATAATTTATGATGGCATTGGTATTGGTTGATAACTTCACTGCCTGTGCACTCAAACCGTTCTTTGTTGCAGACTGCCTTCATTTGTGTGATGTTATATTCAAAGTATTTTTCTGGCAGAAATTAGAGCATATGCCTGTAATATGTGATAATTTAGAGATACCCTCTGTTTATTTATAAATCTCAACCGGATAGTGGATGGAGGTGTTCTGTTGCTCATAAAAGTTGTCATCAATAGCTAGTAATTTAAGGGCAGGGGCATAATTTTGCCCTACTTTTATTTTTGTTATTAATTAAATTTTTGGCCTCCTTTTGGAGTTTTATTGAAAAGACTGCTTATCGTACCAAAGAAACTAATTTTAAGGAAAAAACAATAGTGAGATGCGGTTGGTAAATGATTTGGTCACAGACTAAGAGTTGGTTTTGTATGGGCGACCTTAGGGGGAGCGGAGGTTCGTGTGTGGTGTGTGTGGAGCAGGACACAATCGCCGGGAACACCTAGACCGACACTTGGACCGCCACAGCGAAGACAGACCACACGTTTGCTCAGCTTGTGGCAAAGGCTTCAAACGGTCTGAACACCTCGCCCGTCATCTTGTCACCCACTCGGGCCACAAGGCCCACATTTGCCTGGAGTGTGGGAAAGGGTTCTACAGGCGAGACCACTTAATCAAGCACTACTCAGCTCATCGCTCGCAGCATAAGCTCCACCTTATATAATCTAGTCATAGACCTTTTCATTAATTTTAATGTGTCATATTTGACAAATATTATTTGTCATCTTGTTAGAATGTGGAAGGCTTTAATTGTAATTATGGCTGCGTGTATCTATAAGCACACTCTTTATCACTCCTGGTACAGACATATTGTTTTGTTTCTTTATATTCTATTACATAAGTTTTGAATATTCGCAGTAGAATGTGCACTATAGAATTTTTCTCACTTACTTGAAATACTTATTAAGTAGAAATATTTATTGCTCTCTATGAATCCAATATTCAAGACTACAATTAAATTTTATATTTTTTGTCAGTAAAATAAACTCAAATATTTAAAAATAAATTGTTGATATATTTTATAAAAAATAAAAAAATTACATTTTATTAGTATTTTGCATAATTTAGAAATTTGTTATTTAAAAAGTATAAATATTTATATAAGTATTTGCATAAATTATATATGTAATTACCATTTTTAAGTTTTATTTATTTTTTTATATGAATTCTTTAAAGATTTTAATGGGCATAGCAAACAATGAATAAAATTAATGTTAATAATTTTGACTGATTCTATTTACTGCTTATCACACCTTGTCAACTTTAATGAAGCATCACAACGAAAATGATAGGTGTTCGTCTTTCATTCTAATAAAATATTTAAGTCTATTTGTTAATCCTTTCACAATGCATTGTCTCTGAGCTGGTTATTATTGAGAGCCACTTTAGTGGATTTGCACAATTAAAGGAATAAGTTATCAAAGGTAATATTGGACATATATTCGTTTTTCTTTTAATTTTAAAAATATTGATTCCTTAATGAATGGTTGGAAATTTCACATTGTATACAGTAATGTTATTTTTATTATATTTGTAAGTTACTTGAAGTACATTAACATTTTAAACAAAAGTTTCTTAATTTTAAGAGGGCTCGGCTCACAGCTTGCCATGGGATAAAAAATATTGCGTGAATCATGCAACATCACATTTAATGATAATAATTTGTTTGTGGTTTCTTTTAGATGTAGTTAATAGACTTTCAGATTTTTCTTTCATTACGTAAGTGTGCAATAATACAATTTAGTCTGTTTAATAAATATTTATGTGTATATAACAAACAAAATGATACTTTTATATTTTTTTTTGTCTAAATGTTTATAAATTAGCAAGATATGAAATCGAGGGAATGAAGGAATTGAAGGCATGAATTACTTATTGATGCGATATTAACAATATATTTTCTTTGTTTTAATGGCGGTGAGAAAAAAAGTGATATTTATATTAATATTGATATACTTCTCTTTAATATTAACATAAAAATGATAATTTTGCCATTTTATCCATGTGCCTTTGTTAAAATGTACATATTTAGTAGGAGAGAGTAAGTTTATTATTCTAACATATGCATATATATATAAATATATATTATGAAATAAATAATTTGAATCAATCAATGGAATTTAATTTATTACTACCGAAACTTAACTCACTGAAACAATACACAGATTTTTTGTTCCTACAAATTATATATTATTTACATATACAAATCTATTAATTATTCCCATCAACACAATTGCAAAAAAAAGTAATTTTCAAAAATTAGGAATATAGTTAAGAAAAAACAACAAAAACCTGTTTTCAATTGACATTATCCAATAAAAATTTTAAGGCGTTATTAGAAACAGTTATCTTCTGCAGCATTCAGTAAGTTTATTGATCAATGGGCTATGTTTATGATGGGGGGAGGGATAGCCTGAGTTCATAAATGTAACCAATTCCTGACCAGTGATGGAAAGGACACTTTTATTGGAGCACAACTATTCTTGGATTATGTTTGGTGACTCCATATAAGGTCACATTTCACCACCAGCAATAATGCCAGATGTCTAACTTATCAATTGTTGAGAATAGACTTAGTGTCTTATCATGGTGATCACTGGTAACGGGGGAACAGGGTAAGGAGGTAGTAGGCATACTTACTATCCAATCCCAGCACGAGGAGGTAGTGATAGGGCAAAAATAACAAAATGCCAATTTAGAACAAGTCACAGCTGGTGTTCAAGAATTCTTTGGTTTCAATCCTGAGTAATCCAACAGCTTGCCTCAGATTTACTTACCTTAACTTATAAAGCTATTTATTTACCATTCCTGGTGTGTAGGGGATTTTTTTTTTTTTTTTATGATAATTGCTCGACAGCAATTGATATCAAATAGCTGTGTGGTGTTGAAGGGAATGAACCTAAAACAGAGGATTAAGGTGTGCTTGCATTGAAGAGAACTCTATTAAGATAGGAACATGATGGAAGCCGAGCAATAGAAGTTCTCAGGTTCCGTACCTAAGTATGCTCAAGATCAATTAAACTGGCTATGGTTGTAGGAGGATCAACTAAGATGATCCTAAATTGATAATGCCATTTTTTTAAAATCCTAAATGAATTTATCTATTTGTTGTATTAATATGCTACTCTGATGTGAAACTAGAGATTTTCAAGAAACTCATTTCATTGGGTATATATTTCTTTTCACTCAATATTTCATGAAGTTCAAATGTTAGCATTGAATTAATGAAAATATTTCAGAACTAAAGGTCTCAACCCTATATTAGGTTGGTCAAGGGAAACTCCATAATTGGAACATACAATATTCCTAATATAAATTTACTTACTTCTTGGAATATTTAAGACTTTATATGTTGTTAAGTCAACCTTTCAATTGTCCGGCAGCATGAGAAAATAAAAAGGTATCATATTTATTTGTCATTAAGATCTTATACATTATTAAGAGCACCCTAAAAATATATATTTCTTTTAAAGATTAAGAAATTTCTAGATGCTTTCTTGTTGAATCAGCTGTAAAAATTTTCCTCTTTGAAACTATTATCATTGAAAAAAGCAGGTGGGGGGGGGGGTTATTTACCTATGCATGAAAATTGCAGAGTTGTAAGAATAGAAAAAAAAACACTATTTAATTCTTTGTAATGATATATTATTTTTCTGTTACATCAATCTTGACCAACAACTGATCAGTAAAATAACAAATGTTTCAAATAAATGTACATTTATAAAAGTACTCATATAGTTCGAAAACACAGATTGTAATACAATAAAATATGTTTTGTTGTTATCACAAATAATTATAGAGTGTGTAATGTGTGTAATTTATTGCTTGAGTAGTAGTATTTATAATTGGGTGTTTTTGTTGGGAATCAATTCATGATGAAAGTCATACAAATTTCATAATATTTATTTAAGGAGAAGTCTCAAGTCAATTTCCAACAAAAACATTTACTTATACCTAATTTCATAGCTAACTATGAACCCACAGTTTAAAAAAATATTTAGATAAAGAATCTAGTTGAATTAATACAAGGAGAACTCATTATATAGGGAACATAACATTTTCAGTAATCGTTTACATAACATACAAAAGTGAAGATTCCTAACAAATACTATTCTGTACGTTTTTTGCATTAAAATATATATATTTACATCAACTAAATGTATTTATTTATAAATCAATAAGAGAACAAAAGTAATTGCTTAGTTCCAATTGTTAAATAATGATATTTAACTTAATTCATAATTTTTTGAGCAAATTCATTTAATAAAAAATATAATAACGATAGACTCACTGAATTACCTGCGAGCAAGGTATTTCTTCAATAGAAAACAACTTAAATACAATGAAGTAAATAGTCTAAAAATTAATAATAAAAATAGGAAATCGGCGTCAACATCAATCTTTAAAAATTATAATGATTACAGAGATAACATTTGTAGGATTTAGCGGGAATAATACATTTTTGTTTTACTTTCAAAAAGATAAAAAATATTAATCATTTTTTTGGGTAAAAATAATTCTTTCTAAATTATATGCCAACAGGAGGCATACTGAGGTAACGTATATTAAACTGTAACTTAAACTAGACACTCCTTAAAATATTTTATAGCCAACAGCAAAAATCACATAGAATTTGGTAATTAAAAATTTATGACTTAGATCATTATTACCCAAAGAGAGTGATATTGTCAATCGATATTTTAATGCTTGTCTCATTTATGACATTTGTTTATTTATTCCTTAAAAATGTTTAGTTACAGATTTGTTTGGCATTAAAAAATATAGTGTATATTGAATTATACTGAATAAGGCACAATCATCTTGAAAATACCATGAAAAATATTAACATCATTAGTCTCTAATTATTCATGTGGTGATCTCTGGCAGACCTCTTCTGTCTAAACTTATATAATTTAAATGATCACCTGTTCCTTTCTTTAAATATATAAAGAGGCACTTCTGTAAAATAATAATTATCATGAATGTTTCTTAAATGTTGAAGAAGAATACATGTAAAACCAGATAATTTGAAGTAATACAAAAAAGGTCATTATTCTAGGGATATAAGTAAGCTCATTTATTTTTTGTGTGCCTAGGATTTTAGAACGACTTTCATCTATATTTGGGACCCTGAATCTAAATATGAAATCAGTTTTATCTATCTGATCTACTTTTATAGTTCAGATTTTTTTTCTAACGTGCAATTCTAAATCACATATACAATGATTGGTTCTTATATATTTGCCCCCTTGTCAGTCTGCAGTCTAGTTAGTTCTAGGAAAGTCCATAAGAAGCAGTAAGCATCCAGTAACTTAAGTGACCTTCAACGCCTCAACTGGAGTTAAGGTTAGTTTGTCAGTTAGGAGAGAACCCTAAAACCATTTTGATGACTGCTATTTCTGACTGCTAAATATTACTGGAATGAATCGAAACAAACAACCTTAGTAGGTGGATTTATCCTGAATTGGTATCTGCAAGACGCCCGGTCGCTCCATTTTGTACCAAAATTAGAAGAAAAAATGGGTCTTCCTGACTATTTTCCAGATGATTGGCGCCTATTTATTGACAGCTCAAAGCAAAGTTAGAAATATGTCCTTCTACACAATGGGAATAAATATGGTTCAATACCAATTGCTCTCTCAATGAATGATCATAGCTATGGTCTTGCAGAAGGTAAAGTATCATGAACATCATTGGGTGATATGTGTCGACTTTAAACTTTCTCCTTGGAAAGCGAAGATAAAATTAAAGCAGGAATATTTAATGGCCCACAAATAAGAAAACTCATTAAGGATTATATCTTCGTAAAATGAGGCTGAACGAAAAGTCTCATTTGTTGCAGTTGACGGAAATTTTTTGGGCTGGATATCAGCTACAAAGCTGAAAACTATGTAGAACTGGTAAACAAAATGCTTAACAGTTTTAAATCCCTTGGATGTATCATGAGCATTAAGGTGCAGTATTTACAAGGCCCCTTAAGAGCGTTTTCCTGAAAATTTAGGAGACACCAGTGAAAAACAAGGTGAAAGATTTCACCAGGATATTAAAACAATGGAGGCCCACTACCAAGGAAGATGAGATACGCACATGATGGCAGATTACTACTGGAGTTCAAAAAGGGACCGTTCCAAAATGCAGTCAAGAATGTTACGGAAAAGAAGCTTCCGAAGTGTTCAGGGACTGGTTGGTTTCATCGATAACTTTTTCCTCTATCTTTGTATATACATATATATTTTATTAATTACTTTTTAACCAGTAAATAAACGTTCAACCACTGACCACTGATGAGTTAAATGATCTCACCAGAGATCTCAATCTGTCAAAAGAAGCTTATAAATTACTGGCTTCCAGGTCGAGACAAAAATTAGCTGGTACAAGAAACCAAAATTACCTTTTGCTGTGCAAGAGAAAAGGGTCTACTACCCTTCTTCTATCAAGAAGACAATCATGTATTTTGTACCAAAATTAGAGGACTCCTGGAAAAAATGGGTCTTCCTGACTATATATTGTAACATTCATGATATTTGAGAATATCATGTCCTGCAACCCTTCCATCTGGTCAGCATCAGCCCTTTGTGCTCTTAGGAGTGGGGATGAGATGAAGGGCCAGTCTAAGGCTAAGCCTAACAGCCAGAGAGCGAACAAGAGCAAGATCCCGACTTGGCGGTATCCAACAGAAGAAGAGGAGAAGAAGAAGAGATCAACAGTAACGTTGATTGGATTAAACGGAGATCATCGATTGGGTGATATTGATATTGTTTTTTTATTATTATGGATCCATTAAAAGAGATTGAGCTCAATTTTCATTTTTTTTTATTGTAATTAGTAGTAACTATCCTTGTTCAAAAGGAATTGAATATTTTTTATATAATTAATGTCAGCACTCTATATAATTATAATTATTTGTTATAACCATTTTATTGTATATATTTCACAATTCCCAGTTTCTCAATTTATTAATAACTATAACATTAGCCTTGAGATCGGGCGATTCAATCGGGATAATTTCCTATGTCGAAGACATAAAAATAAGTTGAATTAAAGATCTCATGACGGACCTACCAAATTAGGTAAATTGATCAAATAAATTAGAAAAATAAAATGGTAGAAAATGAGGTAGGTTTCAATATATACACGTATACATATATTATATTGTACATATATATGTATGTATAATATAATAATAAAAATATGTAGACCAATGACAGAAGCTGCACACCCATAAATAAATAATTGTGGAGAATGAGCATTAATGAGTTACTTAACACCACTAGTAAGTAGTAAAACAATTAGGTAACATTATATTACTATGCATATAGATAAAATATTTACCTGAGATAAAATAAAATTTAACAGGAAATATGAAAAATATTCAGCTGTTGGCAACTCGACTTTCATAGGCTAGCCATAATTTAGTTCTCAATTCCTTAGCTGTTGCCTACAACAATAAAATAAAGAAATAATATTCTAAAAAGCATGTAATTTAAACAAATAAGGCATTATCATAAAGGATGGTTAAATTAAACTTATTTCACTTTAATTTTTTATGTTTCACTGCTATTATCAAAATGGCTTTCATTGTTATTCTTGTGTAAGTTTAGTTGTCAACCAAATAAAAATTCATTTTAAAACATAAGTTAGTACAAAGGAAACTGGACAGAAGTCTACGGACCATTATTATACATAGAATACTTCAATGTTTATTTTTTAATAGTATACCTCTGGATCAGAACTTGTTGTGATAGCTCTTCCAACAACAATAAGATCACCACCTTTGTTTAAGACTGCTTCCTCTGGAGTTGCATACTGTTGGTCGAGAGCATCCCCACCTTTTATTAAAAAAAACCATTATTATTCATAGAAAAACTATACAAGAAATCAAAATATATTTTGGGACAATTAAATGGTGCAGTTGGCATCTGTAAAATACAAAAATATAATAAACACCATGATGTGAATTTAATTCTTCTGCCTTGTTTTTAAATAATATAGGGACATTTGTAATATTGATACAGAAAATCAAAGCTTACCCTTTTGAACAGAAACACCAGGAGTAAGTTGAATCAAACTTGGTGATTTAACAATGGCTCCATCTTGGCAGACAATTCCAGCTACATTTGTAGGATTATTTTCAGCAAATTTTACAGTGGCTACACAAAAATAATCAAGTATTATTATAAGATAGCATTTACATGATAAACATTAAAATTATCAAGTCTGGAATTAAAAATAAGGTGTGAATAACTATGTCATAAATGATCTATTCAATTAAACAGTATTAATATTAAGCACAAAATAGTGTAGTTTACAGGTGTAAGCATACTCCCAGTCTGAAGAGCTATTAAGCTGAAAATTAATATTTTGCCAAATCAGAAGTCAAGTTGTCCTAGAGGAGGCACACCAGTTTCTACCACAGTATTGATCAATATTTTGTCATAGTGTATTGCGATATAAAACTTCAGGGCCTAGGATCTACTGTCCTCAAGATACTTGTGCTCCCAAGGTCATAAAATTGACGGCTGACCCTTACTTAGCTACCAGAATTATGATGCATTCAGCCCTTAATAAAATTTGGTGATAGATTGGAAATTAAATTGAAAGTAAATATGTCTGGGGTTGATAATTTAGTCCACCTTCATTCACCAAAGGTAATTCATGTCAGATATGAATCTTACCTTTTAGGCTTTATTTGTTTGAATACTTATGCTTGACAAATGACTAAAACTAATCAGTACAGTGAAACATGACATTAACATTTTTATTAAATATCAGATATTAAAATAATAAACATAACCACAATACCCAATACATAATCGCTTAACACAATCCTAACCTTCCACTGAGAATAAATCTCACATGTTTTTGCCTCAAAAAAAATATCCGATGAACTTATTAAAAGAAATTCACAAACATATGGTCTTCACATTTAAATATACTTGGCTCTTCTTCTGTACAGATGAATCAGTCAAGCTGCAGATCAGGCACTAATGGGGAGTCGCTTCATTTAGGGGAGCACCAACATTAGAATTAAAATCCGTGCCAAAAATCTCCACCAGCGATACTGTAAGGCTATTCTGAGCATACCGTTGCTGCCATGATCTGCTGCTCACAACCTCGTTATCCCAATGGAAAACAACACCACTTCTCCTATACATTACATTCATGACAGTATAACCTAAAAAACTGTTGCTGGGCTGCTCTTTAGCTCTGCAATAGATTGTTTTTTTTTAACTGGGTACTGACTGGGAATGAATATATCTGTTTGGTGAGTAGACATCATGGACCCCGAACAGGGAAAATTTCCCTACCAACAAGAGATTGACTTTATACTGAATCCCCGTAAGAGCTAGAAATACATATTGCCTGCCTAAACAGTGGTTTTGATGGTTTAAATTGTGCTCAGATATGATGATAAACTGACTGATTTTTCAAAATGAATTCCCAACAACAGAAAATAATAAAAAGTTTGTGTACTCAACATTTATATGAGCAATCAGTATGGTTTATGATGGTGTGAACAAAATCAGATAACTGAATCATGCAACCGGTTTAGGATGGGTTGATATTATTCGTACATATCCAGATTTACAAGGAGATTATCCCCACCTTTGGTGATTAGTGATCATTAACAGTCAGTACCTGGGCATTTGATGTTCATTGTATTAACTAATTATTATAAGAAACATAGATATATTTGTTGCTTTCAAAAATAGACAATTTTTTGAAGTCGATCAAAGTAATGCATCAGTTAGAAAAATAAAATATTCATATACAAACCCAATGTATATTCAGGGGAGATAAGATTGGCCGATGAAGATAGTTGAGCAACTAAAAATACAGGTTTAGAAGCTACTGGGATGATAGCTGGACCAGCAATGGAATGCATTGTCACGCCATCAGCCCATCTTTCTATTCTCTCTAACTGAAGTTGAACTGTATTTCCTATATCACTGTACTTTCTGTAAAATACAACAAATAACATAAATCAACTAAAGCAACAGGATCTCGAAATAATAGGTCACAAAATTAATAATCACTCCTTTAATATTGAAATAAAATTGCATATTACCAATTGTTTACAGAACCTATTTAATTTATAAAATTCTGTGGATAAATGTACAGTAACATAGTAGCAAATATATCAGTCAATTGCATTCCGTTAGTTTATTTCATTTCATTACTCGCTTCCATTAAAAAAAAAAAATTCAATGAAAAGGCAAATAAAACATTTTAGTATAAATACAGAAGGAAGAGTTAGAATCTAATTATGGAAAATTACTAAGACAGAAAAATTTTAAACAATAATTTCTTATTAGCTCAGCACTGATATCTTGGAGGGATGGAAAGAAAACAACAGAAGATATATAGCCAAGAGCTATGAAAGGCCTTAACTTCCCTTTCAGATAATAGCAAATACTTTTTTCTTAACCTTAGTTGTGTTCTTTTATTTTACGCAAGGAAATAAAAAAGAAGCGAAAATACTTAACAACAATCATTGAACATTAGAAAATAACATGCAAATATATATGACAAGAAACAGATCTAAAGAACTAAAACTATAATTCAACTTTATTATTTACTTATTGCTTATTTTGCTGACCTAAATGATCAACACCCCAATTAACAATCAACATTGCTTAGTGTATTTTCTACCTTTGAATATAATGAATAATAGATACCATTCCTTATTTGATAATCTAAACGCTCAAACATTGCACACAACATATATGTAACAAGCCTTATCCAAAGAAACACACAAAATAAGAACTTTATGAAAGCAAAGAACACAATTTCATTACAGAAAACAACAATTCAAAATATTTAATAATTATATAAATATATAACAATGGTCAATGAAAATCCCCTTTTCAACAAATAAAATTATGCAAAGCTAAAATAGTTTTAAAAACCCACTGAAATTGGTCTTAAGAACATTAACAAAATTACTTTGCTACTGCTAGCTCCCAAAAATTTGTTTTGGAATGTCTTTAATCTATCCTTGACCAGGAGGAACAAATCAATATACTGATTCCTCATATACTTCCTATTATTATATCTTAGCCCAAATCAAAATGTAAGCTGTGTAATCTGGGATATTGTAGAATGTACCTATAAAATGTCAAATATTCATCATATTTGCAGCATTTATTGAATAACACACAGCCTCTCCCTTCAGACTCAACAAAAATATGGTTGCACGATTTATTTTTTGGGTGGTAAGTAATTGAAGCCATTAAGTGGATTGTGTTAGGAAAAGATTACAACACAGTACATTCAATGTTTAGCAGGCCACACAAAAGTTTCAGAAACTGACTATGTCCTACCTGTATTCTAGTCCCCATGCACCTGAGCCAAACCATTTTTATCCATTACTTGGCAGAAAATGTCTTTAAAAGAGGGAGAATCTAGAACCCCACCAGTCTTGAGTGCCTCTCAGAAGGTTCCTAGTAGAATTAATGGATATTTACAAATTTACTATTGCAAGACCTTCACCATATTCACAAATTGTTATTTTATAAGCTAAATGATGATAGATTTAGTCACCTCAACCATGACTTGGAGGTAAAAATCCTATTTATCTTTATATTATTCATGAACAGTTATAAGATGTGCTTTTATAATAACTTTTAAATTTGTGACTAAGAATCACCTTCATATTTAAGGCAGTTCACTTTGATGTAAGTTGTCTTAAACTTGGCAGTCATGCTATGTTACTTAATAATAATAGTAATATTTACACAATATAATAAAACTCTTTATTAACAACAGTTATACGGTCATATAACAGTAGTGTCAAAAGAAATGACAAACATTTAAATATTAAGAGTGTCATATTAAATATTGAGTAAAAGCTACCCATTTTCTTCCAAAGAAACAATTTTTAAAAAAGGCCAGAAAACTTAACAGCTCATTTAATTAAACAAAAGCCAGACCTGTTTTAATTAGTTGATTTAAGGAGAAGGCAAACCATTATTTAAGTATATATGAGCATAATAAAGGACATAGAAAGTGAGAAGGCACAATATTTCTAGATAATATATTTAAGAAACACGAGGACATCATGTCAGTTTCTTAAAAATTTTAAAAACCACTTGTTATTTTTGATAAAAAAATACCTTATTTTATTAAGTATGCTAAACCTTCTTGGTCACTGAAAATTTCATTTAAAAAAAATAAATCGTGAACAGCTAAAATATTGACAAAAAAAAAATTTGAACTGGTTGGAATGATATTAAATACGTGATTCCCACAGAACTTTATTTTTTGAAATAATGTCATTAATATATCCTCAAAAACAAGGAAAAAAATCATAACAATAAATAGGTCAGAGCAATGACTTGAGAAACCTCTAAATTAAAGAGAGATGCCGGTGTTAATGCATAATAAAAGGGCAAACTTTTTTAATGTGCTACCCTTAATTAGATCTAAACCAAAAGATACACATTGTAGCCTGGGATGTTGAAAATGTATTTTAAAATTGATTTATGATAACTGACATAGAAAACTCAGACAGGCAAGATATGATACCCGTTTAAAAATAGAGCCTCTCCATTTTGGTTCAGGAGGCATTAGAAAAATAAACGAAAATCAATTTTTTTTGGAATACAAATTTGGAAATTTGAAGATCAGAAAATAATCAATCACAATATAACCTCCATTTTTAAAAATTACTAAATATAAAGCTTGAAAATTTTGTGAGTCATATTCAGAGAAAGATGACCAAGTCTTGAACCTTCATTACTAATGGAAAATCATCCTATAACTATAATTGATCAATAAACAATGATGACCTACCTGTCTTCTAATATTATAAAATTCAGTTTCTGAGAAAGAGCAATTAGTTGATCTTCAACACATTCACTCCAATCAGAAATAGCATCGTAATGGGTTTTGATGACAGCAGCTTGTTCTCCTGTTTTACTAGCAAGATCTAGCAAATCTTTTGAATTGGATACATCAATTGCAATACATAAATTACTCTTTTTTGTTTCCATGAGACTAAAGATACGTCTTGATAGTGGACAAGGGGCCAACGAAGCTCTCTCAGAATACGTTTGTTGCTGGCGGTCACCTTAAACAAAAAGTATAACCAATAAATATTAAAATTTAAACCAGTGCAGTTAAACCACAAGTAATATTTATTAATGGTAGCTCTTCTTCAAAGGTGTCTATCCCTATATATCATATTTTGATGCATGGGATTTCTTCAGAGACATCAACCAACAAAAGGAGTTCAACAAGCTTATTTATAAACAAAATTTATCATGCGGTGGGTGTCAACTTAGGTGGACTATGCAGTACACTGAGTTCTTGGTTTTCTCACCAGGCTTTTTTTCTAGTAGTTACTTTTACATTTTTCAATGCAGGGAGACATAGGTTCCCCTCTGTCTTGAAATATCTTCCTATAGGTAAAAGCTGAAAAATTGGGCTATCCACCAATTCTATACAATGATTGTCTTGCCCACGGTCAGTGAGGATGCTAAAACAGACCACACCAATGGTGAATGAAGATCCTCGAGGGCTCTAAACTACAATACAGTAAAGACTCTCATGTTTTGTATCTCGGCAGTTCCATTCCATTCCTGAAGCCAACTTTTCATTGATTATGGCTGGATAGAGGTCTAGTCGCACAGTTGGTAAAATTTCCTGGACCCACGTTAGATAAGTTTATCAACTCTTTTATTTCCCTGGATTCAATAGTGCATGGTGATCCACTGGAGGTCAATAATTTTTCCCCTTGACAAATTCACAATGAATTTCCAACAGTTTATGTTTGTAAATGAATTGCAACTATAGCAAGTTAATAAACAAATAAGAATATTTCATTGAAGTGCACTAAAATACTTGAAGAAAGTATACATTTTAAACTTACGAAGTAAAGGTTGAGTCATTAGTTTACCATCTGGGTAAATCTGATTGGCTTTAATATATTCTAAAACACTGTCAACAGTTTTCTGTTCTAGTTTGTTGAGTTCTAAAAGCACCTCTAAAACCTGAAAACAAATTAATTTAATGAGATTTTTTAAAATAACATATGGTATAAGAATTGGTAAATAAAATTACCTTTGAGAGAGTAAAGAGGCTATGCATTTTGATACCATTATTATCCAAGTTAGTGCGGCCACCTTGCTCGCGATCGAGAACAACTATGGCATCATTCACAACCATTCCATCATGTTGAAGATCCTGACAAAATAACAAATTTCATTCAAGTTGTCGAAAACTACAACTACTATAATGCTATTTTTCATAAATATAGAAAATTGCTATAAGGATGCATAATATAACCTAAGCATACAATCCATTAGAGGATATGATATTTAACACAATGGAAGTTAACTTGAGTTAATAAAAAATCTAACAAATTATTTAAAATTATAATTGTAGCGAAGCGCTAACTATATATGTAAATTACCCTACGCTCTGGTTCATAATGTATTATAATAGAAATGCAAATCTGTGTAAACTTCTTGTAATAAATCATAGAGGGATCGGCAGATGTAAACAAGTAACAGAGGATCGAGGGTACAGCAATAAACCTAAGGGGGATTAGCCACCTGACTGCCATAAATAGACCGGGCAGACCTTCAGTCACAAAATCTAAAAGCCATGCCAATTAACAGGCCTATTGGGGACGTACGGTCACGTATCGCTCGGCAGGTGTGACATCATAAAACACACCCTTTTAGGCCAACGGTCATAAAACTTAAGGGGGATTAGCCACCTGGGCATAATAAAACATACCCCCTGCAGACAGGCTCCGCCTCCCGGAAGGGAGGGGCAACGGATATTTAAATCAAGGGTTTTCACCCTGCAGAGCCACTCTGTTTCTTAGTCTCCTCAGCCACACTACTTGTCACTTTACGCCAGGGCCGCTTGGCCCTGGTAGGCTCACTCTTCACTCTTCTCCAGTCTCTGCATCTCGAAAGTCACGATACTCCAGGGCCCGGGGCCCTGGAATCTTCTACTAGTCTACTCTCTCTCTGCCACACCTTTGGGCAGTCACCTCACAGCCTCTGGCAGACCTCTGACGACTTGCACTATTACGCTGCCGATCTCTCGCCCGAACTCTGAAAACTGGTCTTATTCTTTATGAACCTCTGAACCTCATCCTGAACACAGTGTATTGTCGGGACACATCCCTATCAATAAAATGGAGTCAGATATTAACACTGTCAAGGCACAGGCTTGACACAGATATTAAGGCTGGAACATGGTCCATGTTATCAACTACAACAATACGCACTTGTCACCAGGACTAGAGTGATTAGGCACTCCCCTAGTGACGCCCCCCCGACAATTGTTGACCTTCCCGACAATAATGTTTAATTTCAACAGTGTTGAATATTCAATTATTCATTTAAACCAACAGAATTAATCATGTTTAAAGTAGACCAGACTGCGCTAAATGCTGTGATGTAGATCACTGAGACATGGACATTCAAAGGTAGTATAGATCACTGAATGACTGAAAAGGAAGTTCCAATACATAACATTGACCATCTACATAAGAAAATCAAGGATGGATGAAGAATTTCCAGAAGCTATATAAATCATATGATCGTATGTTAACCATTAAGGTGGTCATTTATAAAGTGATACATTCATGCAGGTTACATCTTCCTGTTTGGGTGACATGAAATTTAAAAATTTCAACTTTTTAATATTTAATTGAGTGGGCTGATACTTTTTCACAGCCACAGTAAAGAACAGCGACCTAGCAATACTGCTTATGTGAGCTCTTGATGTTTCGATTCCCTTTATAAAGGGAAAATAACCCCCCTGCTCCTATCATATTGTTACCACAGCCCATTATCATCCACCAGCTCCTAGGGCCTTCAGTAAGCCACTGGTTCTGAGGTAATTTTCTGTCTGGCCAATCACCCGTAATGTAACATTTTGGATTCAGAACTACAATAACTTGACTGCATACACAGAAATGGACTTAAGACTTGGATCCCGGAATAAAGGAAAAGCTGTTGATCTTGTGGAAGAAATGAAGAGGTATTAAGTGGATATTCTAGGCATTACCTAAGTAAAAAACAAATGAAGTGGGGAGCCTTGGGAGCTCAAAGGAAATTTTGGCAAAGAAGTAAGATGTGTTTGGAAGTGTGGGACTGTTTATCTTATCAAGTATAAACTATGACTGAAGACACTGGAATTATGTAGAGGTAGATATTCTGTGCAGATTTGAAAACAACCCTAGATAGATGAAGGGATAAAGAAAGGCCTGTAAACCTGAGTAAAGACCTTAGCACAAGGACAGGATCCAATCATAAGGCTGGGTAAAGTGTCATAGGATACCATGAAGGCGAGAGCATGAGAATGAAAACAGTCAAAGACTGATTGATTTTTTGTGTGGAGAACAATTTGCTTATTGACAACCTTTTCTATCCACGCATTACAGTACAAGAAGTAACCTTATCGAGCCTACAAAGAAACAGAATATTTGATTGGGGGATAATGCTATACTTAACCACCATTAAAGTAATCAGAGGGACGGAAATAGGCACAGATCATTTATTGCTAGCTGCTTATAATAGAATATATTATGTGTATGTTCGGCTTCATTGTAGTTGGACATGATCGAAAAGTTTCATTGGTTTTTCTCAATTCTCCATTGGGTACAGTGGTGCTTTTAGGACATCTTGACTAGCAGTTATAGGGTACTCAGCCACATCCAACCTTGGTCCTATGCTGCTATAAACCATGAATGGGCTTGATCTATCTGCACTCCAAGAAGTATTACTCACAACCTTTAGAAGTGGAAAAGCAATGTTACGTTTGGCTTTGAGAACCTTGAAATGTAAAATTAAGAGACTAGTCTATGCCTAGATTTTTTACTTAATTGTAAAAGTGAAATAGGCATTGTTAATAAAGAGAGGGTCAACGTTTTCAGGGAAGAACTTCTGTAAGTAAATAGAAAATATTTCTATAGCTAACTGGAATTAATAATAACTGGTTCTTCAACCCGCAAGGCTATCTGTTTAGAGTTGTTTTCATAAGGGGATGAAGGGCATAAAAGATTTTACTGGTAACATAGTAACATATATTATAATATCATTGGCATGCAATAAAATCTTTTCCCCTTCAGTCAAGCCTGTTTTGATGTTACCTTTTTAGGTAACAAGCACATTTCATTCAGCCACCAAGGGGACTAATAATCTTTTGTGGATTTGTTTTGAAAAGGATGAAGCAACAGGAAAAACAAAGAGTGATAAGTTAATAAATAATGATTAATCTGCTTCGAAAACAGTCAGCTTAGTAAAAAAATGAGGGATACCCAAGAAAAACAAAGGAAACTTGACTATTAAAAGATCTTGTGGCCACTGGAAAGTCCCGTGCCAGGGATATTTCAAGAGGATTGGAATGAATAAAGTCAAAACTCAGTGAGTTGATACAGACAAAAATAGCCAGGTTGAATATAGGTATCTCTGTGTGAGTAATAGCTCAATATAAGAATATAAAGCTAAGTATAAGAATAAGAACCTAAAATTAAAATTTTTAAATTAATGTGGACAGTATCCACTTACTCAAAAAAAATGGTACAATGATTAACATTAAAATGTTGGAAGATGCTATTTGTTCAGTCTTGCCATATATGAAACATACAACTAAAAAACGAATATTCTGATATAGGTTACAATGCATAATGGTGTAATGTAAACATATATAACCATTTAAATGATATGACCAGGCCAAATAGATCCCCATTCTCCACTCCTTCTCTTCTGTCCAAGGCATTAGGTGATCTACGTAACCCTTCCAGTTTCATTTAATTTTCTTTCAGGACTCTCAGTTTATTGGGTTTACTTTAACCACATTGACAGCATGAGAAGCATGTAAAATTTCTGTATCACCACATCCAAAATAGGCCAGGAACATCTTTTCCAAGCCTCTTCCCCTTGGATCTCTATCTAGATGGCCCTAATGGCATTGACTTCTGATAAATTTGCAATACTAGCTCCCTACATTAAGCCCTTCCCTTAAATTCTTAAATCAACAAGTACCCAAAGTTAATAAATTGTGAATTTTAAAGTATTATTAAACCAAATAAGAATATATATTCTTCAAAACTAATATAAGTTAGGAGTTTACACAGTGAACTGGCCTTAACAGATATTTGCACTTCAGTGGGCAATAAATGGTTAAAGGTAGAATTACTACTTTAAAAAAAAGTTAAAACTCACTTTAACAGTTTCTAAAATGCTACATCCGGAAGTTACTACATCTTCAATTATTAAGCAAGTATCACCTGCCGAATATCTACCTTCGATCAGTTTCATAGTACCATACTTCTTTGGTTCTTTCCTTCTAATAAGCATGGGAATTCCAGATTTTATGGAGACAATGGTGGATATTGGCAGTGCAGTGTAGGGAACTCCACAGATCACTTTAGATTCAATATTGGAATTCTCAATAAAGCACCAAACAAGATCTGCTATTTTCTCCTGTATAACATATACAACAAAATACATAAAAATTAAATTAAGAAAAACTTCCAGAATCAAACAAAAAAGTAATAATTACCATTATATTCGGGTACGATACTATCACTCTTAAATCAAAGTAGACCGGTGAATTCTTACCCACTTTCATCATGAAGTCACCAAATTTAAGTGCTCCTATGTCAAATAATAGGCCACACACTTCTTTCAATTCAGCTGAAATGCAACTCATTTCAAGGACTGGATAAATAAAATAACTCTGATAAATTAAAATACGTAGATTTTCTTGTTAGTCTAAAATCTCGGAAAAAAAAGGCACTAAAGAACCACCCTTTGAAATCTTTGAGTTCACGTGTTACCTCTCGCCAATGGGTAAGAAAAATATAAACTTTTAAAGAGGGCAAGGAGGTTGGAAAAGGAGAGGGACATAAAGTTACACACAATCCAGTGAAGTTCAATTTTTGTCAACAAAGAGACTATAAAACAACCTGTGTGTCAGGAAAAATACCATGTATATTTAAAATTAGCAGAGGTTGTGGGCAAATATGAAATTAAAACAATAGATATAAAACTATTGAGTAGGCCTTAACTGGGAGTAGATACAATTTTATCACTTGACAACAGAATTGACATCAATGTAGAGTGCAGCTATCCAAAGATATCATGAAAGCTACATTTAAAATATTCACAGATGACTGCAAAGCAAACTATATTAAAGGATCTGATCTTGTCTTTACGGATGAGCTACGAGCGATTGAAGTGATATGATTCAAACTTGCGGACTGTGGACGGGTAAAAGAAAAAACCTGCTCTCAATGTGTACAAGTAGGCATTTTAGTACTAGGTTAAGGCGCCTGATTCGACGCTCACGTTATATCATCAATGGTGTTGGTTGCTTAAGACAGCAACACGGTGATCATGGAAGTCGGAATCCGCTAAGGAGTGTGTAACAACTCACTTGCCGAAGTAACTAGCCTTGAAAATGGATGGCGCTGCAGCGTCGTGCCTATACTCTGCCATCAACTGCAAGACATCGCCGTTAAGCCTTGACGAGTAAGAGGGTCACGGCGGAAGGATCTGGCCCTGCCTGGTTTTACCACCAGGGCAGATCTTGGTGGTAGTAGCAATAACTCCGGTGATGCCCTGGAAGGCTGATGTGAAGAAGGTCCTATGAACAGCAGTTGCACCAGTCAGTCTAGGAGAAATCCGAGGTAATAGTTGCCGTTACGACTCGTATGCTCAACTACGGGCCGGTAGTTCCCTCTCAATGGTCGTGTGGACCTGCCTTGCGTCGTTACACTACCGGACAGGCAGCGTTTGGGCGGCAGGGAAAGACACCGGAGAAGAAAAAACTGGAATCCGGTAGCGGAACCATTCCAATTCGGGCTCTCGTCGCGGTGACCCAAAATGACCGGAGAAGCTGTAGGGTGATCCCGGGATATGCACCCGAGTTCCCTGGATTTTTTCAATTGAGCTTTCACCTCACAAATTTTATCTCTTAATATTAATTTCAATTTTATATCATATTCACATGATAGGGCCACGTAACAATACAAAATATCATCTCTCTTTATAGAAAAGGGAATGACTTAAATTGCAAACACAATTTTAATGACTGAAATTACAGTTCAAAAATAAAAATTACATACACTTAATTAGAGCAACAATATCTTTAATGTAATGCCCTACTTGATATGATCCGAGCATATTTACGTTTTTATCACCAAGTAATTAATTAATTAATAAACTGATAATTATTATTACAGAATTGAAAATATTTTTATTTAGTTGGGTAATCAAGTGGAATCTGAATACAGAATTTCATGCTTATAGGTAAAACAGGGACTCACAATCACAAGGACAGACAGGTAAAAACACAAGGGTTCCTCATTTTGAAACTTCTTGAGACAAGGAGAGCTTCTTAAAAGTGCTAAAATTCAAAAAACTCCGTCTTAACAGAGGTATTCCACAAAATTGCAAGTAGAAATATCCTAACCCAATGGTTACATACAAAATTATGCGTCTACTTAAAAAATAATACACCAAAACTATTGTCTGATAACAGTGCACACATCACTTAACAAACCTAAGCATCATTTCTGTGGTTCCTGCCATTGACAAGGACAGAATAAAGAAACACCTCTGTTTAAAGCAGACTCTCTCCTCTCTCAGCAATCAGTAGTAACATTTTAGTTATTTACATGATGCTTAACTATTAATATTTTAAAGGTAAGCCCCATGACCTAGTTCAGTCTTTGATTATGTAATTTTAACTTTAATATAATTGTTTTGTATTTTCTACCCTCCTTATAATGCATATGTTATGCAGAAAAAGGAGCCATTAATTACCAATGTATAATATTGTTTTAAAAATGTTTAAAAAAAAAAATTAATGTTTCAATCAATCTATGCTCGACAAGCTTTGCCAAACTATTATAAATTAGCTGAAAGAAAATGTCATTTTTTAAAATGCAAAGGTACTTTAAGGTATAAAGAATACATTCATTTTATTTTGTTGCTTAAATTTTTTATTATAATAAAAAATCAATAAAACAAAATAAATTATACATTAATAAAAGCATTTTATTAACAATTATATTTATATGTATATATATAGATAAATACTATTCATAAAATGCATAAAATTAATGTCATGGTTAATTATGACAAGAACATTAATATTAATTAATGTCATCATAACAATATAATATTACTCTTTTACAAAAATCATTCCACCACTAAAAATTGTATATTAAAAAATATAGCAATTTAGTATTGAATGATAAGGACATAACGCTTTAACAACTTATAAAAATATTTACTAGACAGAAAATATGCTAGCTAAAAATAATAATAATTTAATTGTGATTTATGTAAAATATCTTTATATAATATATTAAATAATAAGTGGACAGTATTTATAAAAAGGACAAAGTACAGAGCAAACTTCTTTAAAAATATGCTCCATATAATATTTCTTAATGTGTTATATTTAATATTACTTTGCATACCACTAATAATCAACAATCATTTTAAGATCAACAAAAATAAAGGAACAAAGTTAATTTTGCCAAGTGCGATGGTTTAGTTTTATTAATTTTTTGGGACTTTTACTAAAGATGAATGTATGTGATTAATAACTGCACTAAATTTCTAGGTTTATTTTAAGATCATGAATACATTGAAAAAATAACAAAATAAACCTATATTATTACAAATAAATAAGTCTATTAAAAAAATTCATTCATATCACCTTTGAAATAATTTTTTGAATATATTATCATTTCTACAACTATTCTAATTAAAATCAAAACATGATATAGTGTATTAAGAATGCTAATTATAAATAATTTAAAAAGTCAATATCAGGTAAACAGTTAGGAATTAGTAGCATTCTAATCACAAATTTATCGGCCGCAATATTTCATTCATTTCCTTTAAAACAGCGATTCCACAACCAAATAAAACAACCAGTCCTCTTCAATATAACTTACAGCATAAGATATTTATTAATTTGGGCTCAGAGCTAGAAAGTTTTACATAATAAAATATAAATTACCAATGTTTTTCCCCTTTAAACTTCGATTTTTAATGTTATTATTATAAGTCATTTTCTAAATACATCAAAACTTGTGCAGTCTTTATATTTGCTTTCACTTTTTCTAAAAACATACTAAAACTATTACTAAATAAAAATGCATTGTTTCCATTTAACAATTCATACAGTATTAAGTACTCTTCATGTTGTTAAAATGTAAACTTATATTTCTAATTAAACTAATATTCTGAAATGTATTTTATAAAAATCGCAAACAATTAAGCCAAAATAAATAAAAATGAAATTCCATTCATACACATTATTTATATGTGTAGTTATACATTTACTTTATGCTTTGGAACATATAAATGCCTATTCAAAATAAAATGTATCATTATAAAAAATAAATAATTTGAGTGGTCTGTTTAAAAGAATAAAAGCTTCTTTTATTATTACTTTACGCCGACCATTAGGATTTCAACCAAAGGTAACGGTGACAGCAGCAATATTTAAAAATTAATTCTATCATATCAAAATGTTACATTAACATATAAGTACCCCTTGAACAGTTTTTAAGACAAAATTTGAAATAAAATCTATTCAAGCAATTAATTATTAAAAAATGTTTTTTAAAGAGACTTATCCCTTATCTGTTCAGCAGTTTCTTCCATAGTTCTTTTAGCAGGAAGATATAACACTGCGAAATATTTGTATATGTTTTTACAATGTCAGAAGGTAGGATGAGTTCATTGGACTGAGAGCTACATCTTGGAGAGTCTTAGATGACGACCAAGAATCAGATGAAAATTTGAAAGAATGTGAATGGAATGTAAATGATGATGATGTTTCGAGGCTCCAATTCTCAGCATCAGCAAGAGGTGCTAATTTTATTTCTTCACCCCTGTTGAGAATTCAATAATGTAATACATAATTATCAAACACAATAATAGGTAACTTTAATTAACATTATAGAGTTTAAAAAATGAAATATAAATCCGTATTATGTTTATCATTAACTTAAAAATTTCCAGTTATTTTCTTAAGTTTCATAAATATAGTCATCCCCGCTTATCCCCCCGGAATCTCACTTCTTTATATCAGGTAAAGGTAGTAAATATCAGGCTGGGTTCAGAAGAGAGGGCTAGAAAGTTTTAAATAATAAAATATAAATTATATTTTAAATAAATAGCTTAACAAAGGACCAAATCTTTTCAACATGAACGATGATGGAAAAATAAATTCAAAATTTAAAAGCAAATACATCATCGACATGTGACAAAGGCCAGGCTATATAAGACACAGATATATCATAACCTCTTGTATGAGACTTGGCTCAGATGAAGGATTTTGAGATCCCTGAAAAACAAATGATCACAACAAATCAAAACATTCCACAACGAGATAAGGGATTATACTGGCATTTAAAATAATAAAACAAAAGCGCCTGAAGGGTAAAGATGTGATAAAATTGTAAGTATAGAGATTATGGAAACATGTAGTTTCCATTCCAGGAGAGGTTTTAGCCATAAAGAATACCTAGGTTTTTTAGAGATTTGCAAAAGGAGATGGAACTGGCATCAATAGTTAAAAGTGGTAATCCAGGGAGGGATTTGAGAAGTGAACTGGAACCTATGACAATTGCATGTGACTTCTGAGCACTAGTTTAGTTCGTTACAGTTCCCCCCAAGTTCTGATTCTATTCAGGTCTTCCTGAATTTAACCAAACTTGGATGACAGTTCAGAGGGAGAAAAGGATAGGTAGATCTGGGAATCATCGGCGTATCAATGTTATGAGCAGTGGGTTATAGTACTGGGGACTGAAAAGTGTAGGAGAAATCCTGGACTCTTGGGAAATACCGGAAGTTAAAGTAAATGAGCAGAATGGTGGATGATTAGGGAAAGCAGAATAGAGTGGTCAATAGTATAAAATGCTTTAGAGAAATAGGACAGTCACTTTTTTTTGTTATCCATGGCTTTATAAAGGTCATTGGTAGTTTTATTTAAAGCTGACTGGCTGGATACCAGATAGTATGGAATTTCTAGGAAGCAAGAGATTTGGGGTTGCACACTACTTGTACACTAAATCAGCAGAACACGCTATTGCTAGCAGGAAAAAACTAACACATACTAAAATAAAGACTATTCCTGAAATAATTCTGGGTCAATAATAGTAATGAAAACAAAAATTAACTTGAAAATTGAATAATTACCTATTTCTAAGCTTCTTCTCCATGGCTTAGTGGCCTTAGAACAATCCTCGGATCAGATTCTAGCATCCGTTCACTCTCTTCGTTACTAAAGCAACACACACATAACACATGCCTGGTTAATGCTTTGTTAGAAAAACCTTAGGGTACTATTGCTGGTTGTGATAGAATAAATGATAAGTCAATCAGTTTTTGTCTTTCCAAAAAGTAAATATATTTATTTACAGGTGCATTCGGCAGCTCTCACTGCAATTATCATAGGAGAATTTGTGAGTTTTGGGTTGAACCTCACTAATTAATATTAATAGATTTGTGTCTTTCTGTTAGTTGTTTATACAACACAAACCTTTTTAATTGTTTAGACCACCATCCTTAAGTGCTGAGTAGAGCTGTTGTTTCCTACTTACAACCTTGGATGGACTGGCCATAGTGGCAAGGTGGCAGGCTTTACTGAACGCTTGGGGGATGGTGGTTTAAAAAATTAGTGATATATAAATAATAAGCTGTGGCTAGATAAAAGCTATTCATTTAATAATTGCTAAAAAAACATAAAAAAGTTTTAGAAAATAATATATATAGGGTAATGACACTAAATAAAACATAATACATTGCATTGCAATTACAGTAAAACATATAATAAAAAGCATTCGTTTTCAAGTAATAGCACTTCACATAATATAAAACCCTGCACCAAAGATCTCATCCCACAAAATTGTCTTGAGGTATATGTGATGCTACATATGTAGGGAGGACATATAGATAGCTCAAGATCATAGCAATGAGAGTTACGTCAGCAGTACATGAAAGGACGGACTAATAGGTCTTCACCCATGCGATTAATTCTGGTCACCACACAACATACTTTTACATAGTATTAGATATAAATGTCTGGTATCTAGAAAATATAGAGATCAAATTGAATGCCGCATGATCAAATTTGATCAACAAACAAGAGGACTTCAAGTGGGCCCTTTACTTAGGGGATCGCCCCCACCCAGCTTGGACTGATCGAGGAGATATAAGCCGTCAGAGATATAATAGGAAAGACACGGCTATTATAAGCAGTATTTTGACAAAAAAATTGTTTCTTGACAGCATTTATTCATGATTTTTATGCAATAAAATTGTTTTAATCTATTTATTATTTCAAGATAAAAATATATGAACTGTTTTATGAAGTTATTTTAATGTTTTAATAGACAACTGAAATAATTTCCACTAGCTTATACTTAATAATATGTTTTACTGTAATGATATGGAATGTTTTAGTAGCACTTGATAATGAGCTGCTCAAAGTGCTTGTGATAAATAAATTATTATTCTTAGTTTTTAGGAACCAAAAACTGATTGATAAGACCTTATGATTTATTAGAAAAAAATTATGTCATTAATTGAGTTACTTTTAGAACATATATGTAATTAATAAGAGTGTTATGTAGAGAAAAAAGATGTAATCAAATACATTAATAATTACAAAACATAATAATTCAGAGTGTAATATAAAACAAGTCTTATATGGTTCATTTGGTCAAAATGTTCATAACATATCACAGATATAGTATGTCTGGAAAAAAAGTGACACAATCAATCAACCAAATTGATGATCACATTACACTTCTATTCCTCCAAAAAAGAGGGCAAGGACTATCATGCGAGACCTGTTCAATTCAGCAAATTGATTAGTCTCTTTTCTTACAGGAGAGCAATATAGATTTTGTATGTTTCTCTACAATAAGAAGACAAAACAACAATAATTTGATTAACGAAAAAGATTAAAAGATGATAATTTTAGCAGTATTTTATGTGAGTGAAATTTAGATGAAACTTGAATGGCATTATCAAGTTATACGAAAAAGAATGCCAAAAAAAAAAATATTTTGAATGATTAATCTTTTAGTATGAAGCAGGAAATGTTTTTTTTTTATTTTTTAATGTTTTAGTATAAAATGTCTGATGGTTTGAAGCTGCTTAAGCAGAAGATAATGTTGACCATCGCAAAACACAGCGTTTTGACAAAATGTCACTGCCCTGATCCACATTTCACTAAAAGAAATCCAACAAATACTTTATTCTCCAATAATTCCAAAAAAGAAAAACATCAATACAATGACTGATTAGGAAGTTTATTTTAAAAATGGAATGATAAATATAAATCTTGCACGCAAGCGCATTTGAGCACATTTCAATAGGTTTTTTAAATTAAAAACTGATTTTCATTAAATATGATGGTTCGAAAAATAAAGTGAAGAATTTTCAGTCAAAAATACTGAGTAGTTTTTTCAAATCTGCCTCTCTAATAAATAAATATATTAACTGACTATCTCTGGCTTTACACTTTCTCAAATAACAGCTCAGAAACTCTATTTATTTAAGATTTTAGGTTATTGGCACATTTAATATGACAAAGCTAAAACTAAACAAATTTAAGTATTTACATTATTAAAAGTATTTCAATAAACCTAGCCGAGTCCTATAAGTACCTCTCATACTATTTAATCATTGAATGTCCTTTATTTTGTTTATATATACATATTTTTTTAATCATAATTTAGTCCAGGATTAATATTTAAAAATATTGTTGCTAAAAATTAATAAATAAAAAATCTTTTGAATTATGATTAGTGCCAGTTGTGGAAGGGTATAATTTAATAATAAAGCTTCTGTCTCTCCACAATATAAGGCTTACTGCATAATAGGACTGCCTATATTGTAGAAAGACGCAAGATTTATTATTTCAATCTTTTGAATAATGAAAAAATGGATCACCTAATTTACTTAAAAAACTTTTAGATGATTTTTTATAAACTAAAAGTATATGTGTAACTTAAAACACAAAGTCGTTAACAAGTCTTCTGGATATAAAATGCATGCAGAATTTACATGGGCTAAATGCATTATTAACAAAAATTCTGATGTCTTAACAAGTCGCTATTAGTAAAGCTCAGTACTGACGTGAGATTATTTTAGTCTTCATTAGTATTGAATAAGTCATTCAGTACATAACAGCCCCTATATACAATTCAAAAATCTCTAACAGGGAATTACATACATTTTTAAATGTGTTTTATGAATGGAATGCAAGAATAATGAATACAACATTAACCAACGAGAATTAATACAATTAAGAAAACAACAATTTTGTAATGCCTATATTTGTTTATTTGAATTTAATATCTGTCAGCTCAATATCTTTCTCTGACCAAACTTGGTTTGATCAACACTTTTTTTTGGCTTTAATGACTTTAGCCGATTGTTAGAAGCTATGATTAAAATATTATGCTTACTCATTATTACAAATAGTTAGTCAGAGTTTGAACTGGAATACAGTTAATTTGTCTGCCAATGAGTCACAGAAATAGGCAGGAGCAATTTGCATTTTGCATTACCAAATATGGTATGGAATTCAATCAAGGAAGTCAACTTCAATTTTTAAGCTAACTAATGTTTAAAATTTTTTTTATTGATTTAATTTAAAAATTAATTATTAACATAATTTAAGATAAAAAAATAATAAAATCAATTTAAAAAGTAAGATGGACTAATTTTTTTCTCACCTGTCTTTCAAGTCATTTGCCATCAGCTTACTCGTTTCTTCATGCTCGTTAGAAGTCGGGGGTTGGTAGGCGATCTCCGATACTGGTCCATACTGTGTTGCCACCAACAAATCCGTTGAGGGATTCATAGTATGAATCTAAACGTAGCACATACATCACGCTCCAAAATCAAAATAATAATAGGAAAAATAATAAAAAAACAGAACTAAAAAGAAAATAAGAGGAACAAAAATTGTAATCATAAGACTAGAAAACAAAAATAATTAATAGTTAAAGCTGAACCAAGTTACTTTGTGACAAAACTAACTAAAATGGAAAAGAGAAAAATGAAAAAAAAATGCGTGATGTTGTGCAACATTCATTTAGTGCTAAGGCTATTAGATGTTAATAAATACTTAATATAACATAGTAACTATATAAATTAATAAATATGAAATATAATATGATATAAATTAAGATTAGAGAAACAATGTTTATCAAGTTGTTAAATATCATAATTAATAGTAAAAATATCGTTAACCTCTCACCTGACCATTCCCAGCTTGGTTGTCCAACTGCATGGCGAGTCTTTCTTCTTTATCAGGGAAACAAGGGCACTCATTTCTTCTTCTAACTAGTTTTACATAATAAATACTAAGAAGTAAGAGACCTAAAATAACCAACAAAGCTCCTACTACCGTGATAACCAGTTCACTTGTGGAGGTCTCTTTATGTTTTTTATCACCATTCTTGTCTTCTAATTGCATTTGAACATTATCTGAAAACTCTACTGTTCCTTCAATTATCATAATGACTCCTGTGCCCAGAGAGAACATCCCAAGTGCAAGAAGGAACCACTGCATGCATCTCGGGCTCCTGAAACCGCTAGAGACCGTTTGTGACAGATAGCTTCCAGGCCTCGACCATTCATTTTGTTGCTCATAGCTAACAGTAGTTGGCTGGTAAACTGGTCCACTTGTAGGCATGGTGTATCTGACAACATTAAAAATTCAATCAAATCTAAGAAAGAAAACTAATATTTTCTGTAGAAAATTACAAATAAATGTTTGTTTAAATGATGAAATGTTTATTTTTCCTTGAGTAATAGATTGTTTACCATAAAATGTTATGTAAACAACGACGGATAGAATAATAATAATTAATAGATAAGCAGGTGTTTTCGAGTTAAACCTTAAGTACGAAATGAATAAGTAGATTAGTTTGAAAATACATGAAAACTTACAGCAGTAAAGGTAAAACCTCGGTATTTGAGGCTGGCTCTATCAACAAATCTCGGTATCAATAAAGAATAAATAAACTGTAATCAAACCTATAGACAGTGTTACTGTCACCACGGCCTTCCCAATGTACAACAAAACTGGCTTACTCGTTTTCCCCAAGAGATTGAAGGTATAAGATATATAATACTATTTTTTTTATAAATAAAAATATAGTGGCAGCTCTACATATACTAGTCGTGCAGTCTAGTGCTATAAAGGAATATGTAGCATCTAGTAATCATTTGTAATCCTTGTCGAGGAGCTCGGTTTCCCCTCGTCGATCTATTGGCGCTGGTGAGCTGCGCAGAACCCGACTGTTTGTCTCCTCTTGTGCGCACTGTACACATTACCCCACAAAACCACTCCGATTACGAATTATACAAATGTAATTTTATCGTGCGTATGTTTTTGTTTAGAAATTATCATCTCTCGTCAAATATACCACTTCTCAACCAGCGTAACTTTACAAACCACCCATCGAGCGGAAAATTTGGTTATTACAAATAAATAAATTTTTATCAACAAATTAATATGTTGCGGTTGGAGAGATATCGGTAGTACCCGGTGAAAATTATTTCAGTTCAGTCTCCTTTCAAAAGTGGACGATGCTAATTTCGTTAATTAGCAGTAATTTTTCTGAAGGAAAGAGGTAAGGGGACGTCATCAGTTATTATTTTATATTGTGTTTATTGAGAAAAGTAAATAGAATGCTAATTAGTTTGAAAGACTGTAGCTGATAGTTTAGAAGTAGAAAAAACTTGTTTTTTTATTTACGTTACTATTTAAAGGTGTATGCACATTAAAACAGGAATTCTAGAAAGTCTTGATTGACAAATGAAAACGATACGTGAATGTTATTAACAGTAGTCCTATTTTTCCTTGGATATTGTCCTACCGGAATTGTTTGTTTTTAATTTAAAATATGAGACGTTGATTCTCTCTCCTATAGACTCCTCGAATTATCAATGTCTCTAGCTAATCTTGGACCTCAAAGTATCAAATTTGTTAAGGAATACCAATAATAATAATTTGAATATTAAACTTAAACAGTGCAATTTCCTCTTGTTATGGCTAATTTCAGCTGCTAGGTTAGGCAGTATCCCATTTACTAATGTAAATAAATATATTAGAGATAATAAATCAATAATGTATTTTTAGCTCTTTTATAAGTAAATAAATATAAATAAACTAGTGAATTTTCGAGGGTTGGATGATTTAGTGTTACTTTTGCTGGAATGAGTAAAAATTCTAATTTTTATGGGCCTAAATATCTTTTTAGGAAATATAAAAGGGTTTCGGAATAATTATGAACGAAAGTAATGAATTCTCCCTTTTAATTAGTCACTTGCGTGTATTCACAATGATATGGCAATTTCGCAGAATATCGCGAAACAATAATCTACTTGTCAAAAACTCATTTGCAAGCAGTATTATCGTAAAATAATTCAAAGTGGTATCCTTATTTGCAATGGTGAGGTGATACGTATATTTATAATTATCAAATACTACTAGATTTTTTGCCAACCATAACACGGTATTAGCATTGATTCTTTGTAATTCAATGGGCTGAATTCCGGTAAATCAACTTTACAACTTTAAGGACAGTTGTAGTCACGCAGTGTATAATTCTTGGATTGGATTGTGCATCATTTCTACCGACTTGACAAAAATAATGACTGCTTGGTATTAATACTTATGTACCTGTCTTATAACCCTTTGGAGGGTTCTCATAAAATTATTTCTCATCCAGGAAGTATCCGGCTTTTTAGGCCATAGACTCTGTTTCCTCACCACCTATCCGTTCTGGTCTTCTGTCATCCCGATATTCAAAATGTCGAATTGTTTAGCTGACTTTCTACAGGCCGAATGAGCCCCGAAGAATCAAAAAGAAGATGTGTCAATGTCTCCGGTATTAAAATGAATTAGCGTAAATAAGCCGGATTTAAATCGGCTACGTTTGGCGAAAATACGCTTGAGAGTGAAATTATATGAATTATGTGGAAGCATTGCAGTTTCGCTTCTATTGGGTTCGAAGCGATGTAATGTAAGATTTATTTATTTTGACAAAATAATTAAAGTAAGAATCCATCTGTTATTTACAAACACTAATACAATGTGGCTTGAATTAATCTGTAGACATTTCGCTTTCATTTTCATCTTTCAATTTATTGTGAACTGTACAAGTGCTTGTGTAATTTTTTTACAATCAATTGAATCTGAGCAATTGCTAGTTATATTCTTATATGAATTTAAACTAGGACATAATGCTTCCGAAGCCTTTCTAAACATCAATATGGGTTTTGGTGATGGTACAGTGAATGAAAGATCTGTTTATCGGTGGTTGTTTAAGTTTCAATCCGGTAATACAAGTCTCGAGAATGAATCTCGTGGAAGGCCAGAAACAAAGCTTGATGATGACGAATTAAAAGCTTTGCTAGAAGCCAATCTACATCAGACAAGTAGAGAACTTACAAAACACTTAAACGTCAGCCATACTTTTGTTATACGGCACTTTCATGCTATTGAGAAAACAAAAAAATGGACCAGTGAGTGCCATCTGATCTGACTCATCGCTAGAAACGTTGTTGAAATGTTTGTCAGTTAACTTAAAAAAAATTACGCGATCTGAAAATAAGAGTATTACCGCATCCGCCATATTCACCTGACTGGCTATCATAGTTTCAGAGCGTTTGACGCATTTTTAAAAAACAAAATATTTCAAAATGAAAACTAAGTAATATTTTCATTTCTTGAATTCATCGATTTAAAGCCAAAACGTTTTCAACAAAAATCGTTTTGTTACCTTGTGGAAAATGAACACCTGGTCTAACTCGGATCTTACAAACAATCAATGAAATGCTCCGTAAGTATTTATGAGATTTATTTAAAATTAGATTAAATCGGAAAACCTTTATTTAATAGTGACAATTATTAGTATTTAGTTATATATCATTACAATGGAGAATATATTGCCCAACGTCTGCGCCATCAACAAAGTATTTGCCAAAGCTATTGAGTCTTGACTAATATACTCTTTTAAAGAAAATCAAACAATTAACCAAGCAGGCTTATGGGAAAGGATTTTCACAAGGATAGTCTTAAAACTTTTTAAGAAATAATAAAAAAAGTTTCAGAACATCACATCATTATCTACCTTTGGCAAAGGGCTTGTACCGAATATCTTGTAACACGTACCCTTGTCCTATCTTATTGTGATTCATTTACTACAATCACTGTACCATAGGAGAACCCAGTATTTATATTTACATTCGGAGATTGCTGTCATCAGATTTGCTGGGAAGTAGCAGATCATAAAAGAAGTAACACCCAACAACAATTGTGAAATGACGATAACTAAATCATTTAAGATAACTCAAATAGTATAAAATTGTGGAGATTAAGGATTGATAAGTTATTAATGGTTAATCTGTAATTGTAACAAAAAAAACAATCTTCTGGCAACTGACTTAAAATTAGATTTATTACATAGGCCAACAAGCGTTTTGTTGCCGAAGAATTTGAAACTGATTTCATATGAGTTTGATAACCTGAATTCAAATATGGCATTTGTTTTTGCCTAGGAGCTCACATTTCTAATAGTGAAGTATACGTTACTCTATTTTAAGTTAAGTCCATGGATCAAATAAAAAAAGTAAACATGGAATTTTCATTATGAATGACATTCCTTTCCCCAACGTCCATGTTTTGTCTCTTAGGCCACCCAGTGGTGTGTTTTGTTTCTACTACCCCAGAAGCACAAGAAGCAATTATGTTTGCCTTGAAGAGTCCACTTTGCTGTCCAAGTCCACACAAATCAGACAGTGATGTTCCTGATTCTTTATCTCCTCCAAGACCAAAGCTATGGTATTATATTCGTCCTTCATTTTCTTCAAGTGAGCGATTGGTACTGAACTATATTTATCCCCATTGTGTAGAAGGACACATTTCAAATTTCACTTTTAGCTGTCAATAAATAGGCGCTAATCATCTGAAAATAGTCGGGAAGACCTATTTTTTTCCAGGATTTCACTTATTTCGGGACAAAATATAACATTGTCTTCTTGAGAGAAGAAGGTTAGCAAGTAATTCAGAGGCTTCTTTTGACAAGTTGAGATCTCTGGTGAAGTCATTTAACTCAGCCTGGTTGAAACATTAAGGAATTGTTGTCATCCCCTTATAATAACTGCCATCACTCGTCCTCATAGAGCTCTAGTAGCTGGTGAAACCGGATTCCTTTGAGTGAGTGACCGGGTGTCTAGCAGAGACTACATCAGGATAAGTTCACTTGCTACGGTTGTTTCCATTCATTCCAGTAATATTTACTAGGCAGAAATACTAGTCATTGAAGTTTTTCCAAACCTTTGGTACGCCGAATTTCAGACTTTTTTTTTTCTCGGTAGTCCACTGTCTCAAATGTTTTGAACAAGTTTTACAGACCTGATGCGGTGCCCAGGTTTCATTTTGATCGCCAAGCGTAACCCCTAAGTATTCAAGGTTTACAAAGACACTAACAGTTTTTCCGTTTTCTTTTAATGTGTATTTTCCGCATAGGTAGCAAAACACATCAGTATGATTTACACTACTTCTTCTATTTGAACTCATTTTATTTATATTTAACAATAAAACTACAACACATTTCGTTTTAGGTTAACTTTATAAAATCTCTTTCCTAAATAAAAATATCACGCGAGGCCAACTTCGATCTACCCTGCAAGGCGAGAACTCATGAACTAACTTAACTTAACTCTAGTTGAAGCGTTGAAGGTCACTTAAGTTACCAGATGCTTACTCCATCTGGTGGACTTTCCTGGAACTAACTAGACAACAGTCTGACAATGGGGAAAATATATACAGGAGCCAATCATTGTATATGTGATTTAGAACTGCCTATTCCGCGTCGAACTGCACGTCCAAAAAAAAAAAACTGTGATCTAAACAAGTAGAGCAGATAGAGAAAGACTGATTTCAGAAGGTATTTGTCCTCAAAGGGGTTAAAGGCTTTTGGTGGAAGTAACAGAGAGATAGGCGAAGTGAACATACCTTCAACAGTTGTGGCATGAGTATGATTTGATGACTATGGCGTGAAAGTAACGGAAAGATGGAGATCGAAATCTTCCGATCTATCTGCATATGGAGTGAGTGCGAAACAGGGTGATAATTTAGGCACTTTTTAGTTAAATTCCACAGTGAATTATCCCTGGTGGAGAGAGAGGAGAGGTGAAAATTAAAGAAATCGGATCGGAAGGATGCTAAATGCCGCTTTACCAATTTGCACTGTAATTTTTAATGACTGTACCAGCAACGATCAGCAGGATGTCGGGTTCTTTGTTATACTGTTCTCGAGAGGCGTTTGGATTTGATTAAGTTTTTTTGATGCTGAGCTGAAAGGGAAAACCTTTCGTAGTCGTAACCTAATCGTATTGTTGCGATTTTTTTGACGATGCCTCCGAAGCTGACGTTTGGAACAGAGAAGTGAAAGAATGCACTGCATAGTCTAGGTCTTGGGATGTTTTCAGGGACTCTTCGAGGTCTAAGGAATTTTTAAGAAGATTACGGAAGTGGCCCCAATATACTGACCCCCTAATAAATACAAGGAGGAGGTAGTTAATAGATTAGTAGTCTTAGGGAAATGGTTAGGCTCAAAAGGCTTTAATCGGAGGAGAGGTCATCGAGGTGCGTATTGAATAGTTTAGTGTTCTTAAAAAAAATACAAAAAAAATACTTCATTACACTTTTTTCGTTGCCCCATAAAAGTCTCTGATTTCGTTCTAAGAACGGACCTCTAGGGAGGAAGACTAGATTGGGGAAACGCTGATTTGATAAGATCATGGCCTAGACTCCTCATCTTGGAAGACATCACTGTATTATTCATGAATAGTTTATAATAGTTAGTAAATAATATAAATGTAATATTTTTCATCATTTGAATCCATATTAATTTTGAATATTTTCAATCATTTAAATAAAGCATATCGTATTCAAAAATTGATTTATGAAGATAATTTATTAAGATAAATTACTTTGGTTTAGAATAGATTGAAACAGTACTAAAATTAATTAAATCTTATTTTCATTAAAATTGTACGCCAATGTGGTACGCTCAGAATTTGATACAGAAGTAAAATCTATTAGTAGTTAGAATAATTAAATAACATCCAGTAAATCAAATATTTTAATTATTCAGCTTGAGCCTAAAGAGTGGGTTTGAGGGTAAGTAAGGTAGGTACAAAAAAGATATATGCATCCGTAGAAAGATACATTTTTTATATATATCCCTATACTATGTATATGGGATACATTTGGATATATTAGAATATAGGGTAGAATCCCGTCCAACAGCCAATAATTATTATGATTACACGCCACAACTAATAATTTTCAATACAAAGGTCCTTCTTTCCTTCGTGCACAACTTGTGATATTCAAATTCTTCTTTTCATTCTTTGCCATACGCAAGACTTCTTTGCGAGTTAGATTTTCATCACAATTGTAAAAATGAATAGGTAAACCATTAAATGAGATTTGTAACCAGTAGGGTTATGAAATTGATGCAAACAAATAATCATTTATACATATTAGTTCTGAATATATAAACAAATTTATATTATTTGCTACCGAGCGTTTTACCACTGATATTCAAGCTGAATATTAAATAGGTTTTAAAAATACTAGATTTTTGTTATATATTGTGCAGTTAAGGTTTCCATTAAGAACGCTCAATGTAAAGTACATATGTATTGACAATTTAAAGTTTTAAAGTAACTAGTCGCTAACAGGGCCGTTAATATTTTCAGTGATATCATTGCAAAATTTCGCTTTTCTAGGTAAATCTGGGAGGCAACTACAGCAATCATTACACACGAGGTTTGCAAAATGAAACCATAAAAAGTAAGACAAAAAATAGGTCTAAGCTAATAATCGACCTTAATAATTGTTTTATAACAACTGTTTATAATTTACTGTACTACTAACACTTTCATAAGTCAAATATCCTTATTTTTTATTAATGTTATTGTTCAGACTTAGACAAATTGGCTAGAAATTGAAGGAAGAATAAAAGAAAGGTTATGGTTTAAAGATGTTATACATGAAGGTGGCCCGAATTGCGTGATGTCGGTCCAATCGACCTCAACACTCCCTGACCTCTTAGTTCAATTATCGAATCTGACCTAACTGGTCGAATCTAAGTCAAACTGCTCAATTTTATATTTATTAGGCTCCAGACCTGCAAAATGATTCATGGCATTGTCAGTTAGTCCCCTTTGTACGTCAGGGCATTTTTTTACACCTGCCTGTCTCATTTCTCAGGCATTTCAGTGGCATGGAGAGCAGGAAAGGTAGACCATCGTACAAGGAGGCCACACCTGCCTCTAATTCAGTGACCTTCGAGTAAAAATCGCTGTCCATCCGAGGGTTTCAAACACCTAACCGTCTTATCATAACACAGTTACGTTGTCTACGACGGAATTGGCGACTATAATGATGATGGAACTAATACAATTATCAGTATCAAGGTTTTTAAATTGCGATAAAAATAATAATAACATGATCTGGATAAAATATAAAATTGATTCGCCGGCATAATTGCACTCCATAAATGCAATGTAAAAACACCTTACTAGATATATGATCTAGCGGTGAGATTTAAAACGAATGGCAGCTATGGTTTGGCTCTCGAGGCACAATTCCATGAAGTAGTAATGCATACAATGAAGAATGGAAGAGATCGACCGATCGCAAAAAGCTGTTTCTTCTGACAGGGCCCTATCGGAAACATCCTAACTTTCAGGACATTTTTACTGGAACACTGACAGTATTTTTAAGAGGCTTGAGTAGCTAATAAACAAACTGGGGATTCAGAACATTATAAAACAATGGAGTACTACTGGCTATAAACAAGGGTTAAAAATACCTCTCCCAGACGAACCTATTTTCAATCCAATACAAACTAGGAACAGACCTTTACGTACTGGCAATGGGATTAAATCACAACTTTACTAACCCTCTGTATCATGACACAATTAATGTATTGGACTTGGACTGACCCTCCCTGCTATGTACCTTCACCTTTAGCACAGAAAATCAAAGCACCCAGGCTTATAACTGATAAAATTGATAGGGACGTTTTCGTATCTAAAACGAATAACAACATTACAATACCTTCACAGCTATAATAATATAATATAATTCCATAACGATTAAACGACATACAGGTGCTATGGTACAAAAATCCTATGGAGAAACGCCTGACCCCAAAACACCACGAGATACTCAAATGACAAAATTGTGTGTAATCGACTATCACGACTTATTCGACTCAAATTAGACAGGAACAGCAAAGACAATACTTGGACTCTTTGGAAACCGAGAAAAAATACTGTGGTAATAAAGAACCTGGACTGAATGATATGTTTCAAGGCTGTTTGATGTAAAACTGGGGTAATGTAAACACTATGTGCTAGGCGAGGTAGCTCCGGAGCAAACGAATTCTCTAAATCGTTTCAGAGGCAGTAGATATAAACATGGCCCATGGACTCAAAGTGTTTAGATGCTTAAAGTCGAACTGATGAAGAAAATGAGCTAGAGTTCGTATATTGGCCAAGTTTTTACCTTAATAATACCTTATTTCATGGACAGACAGAGTTTGAAGGAAGTATTCGTCAGGATAGGAGGGTCGATGTGGGAAATCAGGTTCCCAATCTCGAGGACCCTCTAGCTAACAATGGGCCATCTCACCCCACAGAATCTTGTCATTCCATTTGACCAAGAGTAGCCGCGGCAGTACATAGATTTACCAGTGATTTCTGAACAGTACCTCAGGGCCAATATATGAGTTGGGGTGCTGGAAGATGTTCTTCCTTCACTCCGAAGAAGATTAGAAGATCCAAAAAGGACGAGGTAGAACACATAAAGGATAACCTATCCCTAGACAAACACAAGGGCACCCTACTAGAAAAAAGTTGCAGTTTAAGTTTTTAATCCATTAATTCTGTTTTTCAGAGTATATTTTTTAAAAAGTTAGTTTTAGTTTAGTGAAACCTTCATTTTTCTGTAAGTTATAACACATTCTATCCCTTATTTTTATAACAGTTAATCCATCCAGCAACTCTGTAGGAGTAATCATATTATATATATGAAAAAAAAGTAGTTATGACGGCGAAGGTGAAGCTGGAGGAATACCTGCGTTTTTGACCCAGTGACCTAATATCGATCTCACTGGGAGCAAGGTCCCTTGTCTCTCCAACCGCGTCGCCGCTCAGTTGGAATTTGACGGTTTCTCTTATATCTGAACTCTGGAAATCATATCTAAGATACCTTTATATGTTATATTATTTATATAAGTTGAGTTTTATTTCACTTTCATAAATAGAATGAGATTACCTTCGATATACATCCCTAAAGAGTACACAAGGGCGAAATTACCTCCCTCGCCCCCCCCCAAATATATGTAGTCAAAATATTGTATGTAAAGTATAAACCCAAAAATACTCAATTTTGTGCATGTATGTTTAAAATAAATTTGTCACTTTTGATAGAGTAGTAATAACTAGTCTTTAACATCAAGCCAAAGATAGTTCAATTGGATGAAAATATGCCTCTAACCGAAATAAGTCAATTTCGTAAGGATGTCAATGCATTATTTTTTTTAGTTCGTTGAAAGAATGCAAAGTTGTTATTATTGTACAAGAAGAAACGATTTTAGACGCTAGTAAAATCATTCTTATTTTTAAAAAGGAATATGACACGTAATTTTTTAGTAATATCATCCGCTGACTAAACGCTACATATTAGATAGTATAATTCTCTAAGTATTCTGAAAATCAAATTAATTACGTTAGTATGTCAGCCCTGGGGTTGATTTCCCACTTACGCTCACCTCACACACCATTGCGGGTGTGCCCTAACTCCTCGTTGGAATCAGTGGATATACCCCACTCCGTCTTGAAAATAACTATGTAAAAAAGCACATGTTTGACCGGCCGGATATTCTTTAGGGTGGTGGCTGTGAGCTCTCTACAAGTGGTAACGATGGTGGGAGGGAGAAAGCTCAATCTTGCTGAATGCGCTAATCGGTTGTCGATGAATCCCTCAACATAGCTAAAGGCTACTTGGATTACTCGATAATCCCCTTAGGCATCCTCATTAATAATAATCCATAATAATCCTAATACAAAGAAATTTCGTTTTCCTTGTCATACCTTTTGTGGTGTATGCGTGGAGGGGAATTTGTCTTGATCTTAACGGACAAATGGACACTACCTCTTAGCAAAGTACTAGGTCCTCTGGTTTCTGAGTCTAGGACTTGAAATGTTCCAAGAAAACCCTAATCGCTCACCGCAGTGGGCCTTATGGCCCGCATCCTTGCTGCAATCTTATTGCTGGAAGCATGCGGAGTCTATGTAGAGGCTTCTTTTATTGGAGTTCGATGCTTCTTCTTCGACATAGCTACCTTGATAACAGAACACATGTGGCTTAGGTTCCTCCATCAAAGAACCAGAGGTGGGATGGATCGTTGGGATCTCGGTCGTTAGGACTGAAGGGGGTTGCTGAATAAGCTGTTTTGTGGGTGTGTATGTCGGGGGAATTTCGTGACGTAATAACTAAACTAGGTTCCGTGTGGCTAATTCAGCAATTTAGCCTTTAGATTGACTAATTATATCGAGGATAACATAAACATAAAGGTCTGGTGAATTAGGGCCAATCTTGAGCTCCAGCAAACAAGCCGATAATACGAGTGTCTAATAACACAAAATATTTATCAGTTCTTTGGACACTAATTATATTTATATAATAACTTAAATATAATACAATAAATTATATAAAAAAGAAATAATAATAAGATGTGTAATAAGATATCACGTGGCTTAGGTATTATAACCAAATAAAGTTCAATATAAAACGTATTAAGTAATATAAAAGAAGGGGGGGAATACAGTCTGATCCAGAATAACAATCTCATAAATAACCCACAAGTGTTTCTTTAGTAGATTTAAATCTTGTCGAAAAAGTCATTTTGGGGATAAAGAAGGGCTCCTCTATACCTGAATCGTAGGCCTTTGGCAAGCAGATGTTTGGAAATATTAAATACTGAAAATAATTAGATTGGTCTTTATAGAAAAGCTGGGATTGTCCACTATATTCGTGTGAGAGACATGAGGATTTTTTCTTAGAAGTACATGAAAATTAGACATTTTCAGCAAGCTAGCCAAACTGTGAACCGGTCATCTAAAAGCCAGATAAATAATTCGGGCATCTTTAAAGCAACTATATATTTAAAGATTTGACTTGATTGAAATGTCCGTAACACTATTACCACGAACCGCCGATTAGCTATCTAATCATAAAACAGATATTGTGACCTTCGTTAAATGAAATTTCTTAGGACATTTAGATAGGACAACGTAAGAAAGTTCTACTAATGATTTATAGGAGAAGTTAAATGTGTTCGTTGGAATCGACGGCGTTGGATTGAGCGGAGTGGAGAAACACTGATCAAAAGGTCTTAATTAGTTATGTCCTTGGAGGACTGTAGTGGCTAGGAGAAAATGATGCATATTATTTTTTTCACATGTGCTTTCTCCTATGGATTTTCATCGGCGGACTTGGCGTTACCTGTACCTCTTGAAGGGCTCTAGGTGCACACGTGTTACTAATTAACACCATGTGTAAACCCGTGTTCTGGCCATTGTCAGAACTACTAGAAATCTAGTATAGAAGCTATTATAGACTATGTTGAGTTTGAAGAGACTTAAAATAGGGCATAAAAGTTCTTATTATACAATGAAGATTATATTATAAAGATTTCCTGACTACATGTAAAAGTCACCTCATCCAATCAGCTCTACTCATTAATAGAGGCGTATGTTTTATTTTGTTATCGTATTCAACCGTTTTCCTTCGAGATTAGAATATCGTCTGAACATTTTGAAATACATAGATAAAAATAATAAAAGCAGTCTTAGAAAAATTCTCCTTTTAATACATAAAATTAAATATTATTAATGAAAGATTGTTAGCATAAATTTAGTACAAATACCTTTGAAATCATAATTAAATTTTCTAGTTAAGATTTTTCCCTTTGAACCATTCGGTCTCCTATCTGAAAAAACTGTTTACTGCACTAGGTGAGCCAACACCTGTTGCTGAGTCAAGTCTTCAATCATTTAGCATAACTATAATTTTAATGGCTGGTTCTCTGTTCAATATCCAATGTACTCAATACCGATTAATGACCTACCCTACGACCTCTAAATATTATCAAACATGTGTATACAGGTGTATTAAACCTTGGCTAAAACATCTGTTTTAATTATGAGTTGGGCTGATAGTTGAGATATAGGCTTAGGTAGATGAAACATCTTTCTTTCATTTTATTCATTATTAAATAATTATTTTTATTCACATCTAGTGTTTTTTTAAATATTAATTTTTAAATGTTTGCCATGCAATATTGCACATATTATACATAGTTGGCAGAACTCAGTTCATTTGGTGCCAGGAAAAAGTACTTGATTTAAAAATTAATTTTTACATAAAAATGTGTCTAATAACACAAAATATTTATCAGTTCTTTGGACACTAATTATATTTATATAATAACTTAAATATAACACAATAAATTATATAAAAAAGAAATAATAATAAGATGTGTAATAAGATATCACGTGGCTTAGGTATTATAACCAAAGAAAGTTCAATATAAAACGTATTAAGTAATATAAAAGAAGGGGGGAATACAATCTGATCCAGAATAACAATCTCATAAATAACCCACAAGTGTTTCTTTAGTAGATTTAAATCTTGTCGAAAAAGTCATTTTGGGGATAAAGAAGGGCTCCTCTATACCTGAATCGTAGGCCTTTCAGAAGCAGATGTTTGGAAATATTAAATACTGAAAATAATTAGATTGGTCTTTATATAAAAGCTGGGATTGTTCACTATATTCGTGTGAGAGACATGAGGATTTTTTTCTTAGAAGTACATGAAAATTAGATATTTTCACCAAGCTAGCCAAACTGTGAACCGGTCATCTAAAAGCCAGATAAATAATTCGGGCATCTTTAAAGCAACTATATATTTAAAGATTTGACTTGATTGAAATGTCCGTAACACTATTACCACGAACCACCGATTAGCTATCTAATCATAAAACAGATATTTTGACGTCCTGGTCTGAAAATTCCGTATCAAAAATAAATATAAAAAGATTACAATACACTATCATAATACTATTTATAATATTATATAATATTTATCATCGCCTGGGGTGACTGACACACTCGTGAATATTTCAAATAGACTATTCGCCAGTCACCTTTGTACACACATCAGTACCTCGTGAGACAACGATTCACTAAGCAACACAGCGACACCTCTGTCACTGAGGGGAGAACAGTACTTCCATTCGGTAAAACCTGGCCAAAAGTATTAAAATTTAAGTTTGTAAGGGACTGAATATTAAAACGCCAGTCTAAAATGAACCCATTTTTTTTTTTTTTTTTTTTTTTAAATTATCAGCAGATAATTCTGCAAATGTTGGATGTCCAGTGGCTGCTTGAGATACAACTGCTTTATTCAGAATGGAGTATTTTATGTATCTAGAAGCACAGTTGCTAAATCACTTTTCGAACCTTTAATCTTAATTGTTCGGAAGTCACATTGCATTGAAATAGATAATTTCAACCAAAAGCCATTGCTGACTTTGATGAATCATTTCAAATCAACTCCCATGTTTTCTTCTCGTATTTAATGTTTGCTGCTTGTTTTATGGAGTGTAGAATTTTTTAATTTTTGTGAATAGAAAAAAATAAAATTGAAAACATAGAAATTATTTATTTCGAGCTTCAATTTGGTGGTTATAGTGGTTCACTGATAACATATGTGAATTGGACTACTTACATCTCTTTGAGTTAGTCATTGACATTCTTGATGGTGTCTTCGCTATTTTTTTTATTGTCTTACTCACGTTCAGTCATTTTCTTGCACTATTATATTTTGAAACCTCAGTCAGAAAGGGTTCCACAGTGCATGGTTTATCACAACAGTGCATAGTGGCGAGTCAAAAAGGCCAAATCCACAGTCATTAGCGATTATCATTTGTTCTTTGCAGTTTCAGTGTATTTTATAGGACAATTCTGTTTGAACTTGCTAGGGGTCGTCTGGAGAAATGAAGTTTTTGCTGTTGTGATTAAATCCAGCAATTTAGTTTGTCATTTTTGGTCAACGTGCTTTTTGTTTTAAATAGTTGAGCTTGTCTAGACTGATAAAGAATTTTATAGAATTAAGTTCAGCTCTCTTCCATTTAAAAGAAGATAGATATTTTTTTTCTTCCTAGCTTCAGTTCATGAAACTTGCATATTTCTACGATGTTTTTCTCATTCAGATTATATAAAAAATTTAAATTTCCTTTACATCAGATTAATATAAAGAAAAATGTGCGTCCTGGTAAGACACAGGTGGCAAAATATATGTTACTACGAAGGCTTGTGCCCTAAGTAGGTCCTACCTTATCAGACCTACATAGTTGCCCTTTGGCCACAGCTCTGCCATTTACCGTCCTGCGCCCGTTCGGGATAGATCCAAGGAATAAGGTAAGCTACCTTCCCTATCCTTCCTTTAAAAACAATGATATAATAACAGCCCTTTTTAACAAGGATGGCGGTATACTCAAAAATTAAAATTTCTGGTTAATACCGTATTTCTGTACAAACTCGGTCATGAAAAATGAACATAGGGCAGTTATGTAATGCTCATTATATCTTACATTTTTAGTAGAAACGTGTATCTCAGTTGAGACTTATGGTCCCCTTGTTTTTTTGTAAGTAACCATTTTCCTCCCCTAACCCTTTGCTACCTGCTAGGGCCAAGACACTCACACTTGTGCCTAAGCCTTCACTAAAGTATGTTCTAACGCTGTAACTGATGAATATTTGTATATATACCAGTGTTTTTATTGTTATTCATAATAAAATTTTTTAAAAGACTCTCCTCTACAAGATTATTTAACTGGCGCCCCCGAACAGGCACTTGGCAGTATACTCAGTAAATTCACGGCAGTCCACCATCTAGAGATGGAGCCATCACTTGCCATCATTGCCATCGTGCCATCATTTTTCAACGGACAGTGAGACCACTCCAATAGCGTGAGAAGGCCGATGCAAATACCTCTGGAAAAAAACCCACAGGACAGGAATTCACTAATCTATTTCAATAGATTTTCCCCAGGAAACCACCTCAAGAAATTGTTATATATCTGAGGAAGTTGAAGGTAGAAAGAACACTGGACTTCACATTTATGATATCAGTAACTGACAGAAATAACATTTTAAGAAACATTGCAGAAACAGAAGAAATGGAAGGAACTAATTATGTAATTAAAGCCACTGACTTTCAACAAATTCCCGAATTAATGGAAACCCAAGCAACTTAGTCACTTTTTTAAACCAATGTTGCCTCTACAGTAGGAGCACTAGACGACCCACATCGATAACATAATTTAAGACAACTACTGAGCTACATTAAAACAAACAAACTCACAGATCAAGCAAAGTTTTGTAGCAGAAGAAATTATGACTCAATTGGCGAATTAATTACAGAATTAAAGAGATATGTCCGAGACAACAAAACTATCGAACTCTCAATAACGGAAATATTAGAAATGACAATGCATAGAAATCAACATCCATTAGCATTTATAAGCAAACAGATAACCCTACGAGACGAACTAGAAGGAAGAATTTTCTTGGATGATTCAAAAGAAGAATTACAGAAAACATACGAAATGAATGCATACGACAAACTGATAACAAACCATTGCATAAAACAATTCGTACCAGAACTGAGAAACTTTTTACGATGTACTACTACAAAATTAACCTTCGTGACCTACGAAGAACATTAACCAATTCCGCAATCGAAATAATGGAAGAAACTTATGACATAACTGACAAAAACCTAGGCAACAGTATCATAACACACAACAAAGAAATCCCAACTACCTAGGAAAAAATTATGATCCAAATTTTAAAAGAACATAGGAGCCATGACAAGACCAAATACAACAACAATATTATCAACAAAAACCACAACAAAATTACCAACGGTATACACCAAATTATAACCGAGACAATAACGAGAGACACAACCAATCATGGAAACCACATGAACAAAGACAGTAATTCAACAAACTACAACAAGAAATTAGTGTTTTTGAAGGTTTTGGGATGCTATATCAGGGTCTGGATGGGTTGACAGGACTGCAGTGTCGTCTGCGAATGTTGCCAAGAAGGTATTGGTGGTGGAGGTGACATCAGCGGTGTATAGATTATAGAGGATGGGACCCGGGACGCTGCCCTGTGGAACTCCTGCTTTTATGGGATAGTAGTTAGAATATTCTAAACCACAGCGGACTTGGTAGAAACGGTTTGAAAGGTAGGATTGTAGGATTAGGAATAGGGTCTACGGTAAATATCCTTTGAGCTTGTAAAGCAAACCTGCGTGCCAGACCCTGTCAAAAGCTTGAGCTATGTCCAGAAAGGCAGCAGTGCAATACTGTTTGGTTTCAAGGGCTGAGGATATGTGATCAACAACGCGAAGGCCTTGTTGAGCAGTGTAATGTCGGCGGAAACCAAACTGGTGAGTAGGGTAAAGGTTTTTGGGTTCAAAAATTGGAAGTAGGCGTTTTAATACTTTTTAAAATATTTTTGAGTGGATAGGGAGTAGGGTAATTGGACGGTAAGATGAGGCGTCATTGGGTGGTTTACCGGGCTTGGCAAATAGGACTATAATAGAGTGTTTCCAGAGGAGAGGAAAGTATATTATTATTAACAATCGTAAGTTAGACAATTGCAACAAACATTATACTATTTACTTATCTCTTATATCCCTTGTAAATATATCTAATAGCGAATGTTTTTCAGAACTTCCTAAGATACAGATGCATATTGTAGACTCTGAATATAAAACAATGTACCAATAACCTTATAAAATAACAATGCATAATAATTCCGAATTAATAGATCCTAAAATAACTCGAATTATGTTAAATCCAACTACTAACATTAACAATAGATCAATACATTATAGAATTATAGGTACTATAGGAATCCTAACCTTATTGTATTATACTCGTACGTATAGTATAGTAGTGTAGTATATGTATACAAAAAAAAAAAAATTTGTAATCTCAAAGATACGTGTATTCCATCTCCCACTATCACTTATAAGCCTACCTTAGCATCCGCACAAATCCTTCCACCAGCAGATTTTACCACACTCAAGCTCAACTTGAACGTTCCCTGTGCGCCTGATTCTTAATTGAACAAGAATCTTAAAGAATGGAGGAGTTATATAATGCTCATTATATCTTACATTTTTAGTAGAAACGTGTACCTCAGTTGAGACTTATGGTCACCTTGTTTTTTTGTAAGTAACCATTTTCCTCCTCTAACCCTAACCCCTAACCCTTTGCTACCTGCTAGGGCCAAGACACTCACACTTGCGCCTAAGCCTTCACTAAAGTATGTTCTAACGTTTTGATTGTTATTCATAATAAAGTTTTTTAAAAGACTCTCCTCTACAAGATTATTTAACTGGGCAGTGAAACGTTTTACCTTTTTTTGGATTTACGCGGCTCTCAAAGCTTGACTAGCGCAAGGAAGTTAAACAGTCATCTTATTTAAGTCAAGAGTTGGTTTTAAGGTGTTTTTTTTCTTAAACCAGAAACCACCCCCTCTGATCATTGAGACTCCTTTGTTTCACAGTGAACATGAAAGTTTACATAGAGGTTTTATAAGATAAGCTGACAAATTGTAAATTATTTTTAACTCCATTAAATATGATTAAAGTTAATTTGTTAATTATTTGATAATAGAAAAATAAATATTTTTCATCTTACTGCTCATTATCATATTTTATTTACTGTATTCCTTACTTCTGAAGATGTGAATGCATTTAAGCTGCCACCTACATACTTTTTGAGTGTGGACTCGTTTAAACCGACAAGAAGGTGGTTAGTATTTAAAAACTGTCCTCCTTGATCATACTTTTACTTTTTAGGATTTACTTGAAATCTTTTATAAATTACTCGTAGAAACCCTTATTTTTCCTACATTTGTGTATGTTCTAGTCTTTGTGAGTATCCTGTTCAAGCTGAAGGTTTGAAGGTTTACCTGAATTTACATTCCATATAAGAGAGCCATGAAAATGATAGCCATCTCCATAAAACCGGCTTGTAATTAATTAATTCATGGATATTAAAAAAAATACTTATCTATATTTGAGTAGCACATCACATCAATGATTTAAACGTCTTGATTAACGATATGTAATTTGTATTTTTTTTCGTAATCATTATTTAATCATCATCGTGTTCGAACTTTAGCTAAAGCAGTAATTTTTGCAGTCATGGTATTTTTTTTACAGAGAATTGATGCTGCAGAGATGCTAAAAATAAAAGATCTTGATGTTTACAATAAGCATGTGATTAGGACTTTAATAGACTATTATTTCAAAAAGTCATCAAAAGTGACAATAAAACGATGATTCGAATATAAAGAACATACAGGTAACACTTTCCCCGTGTTTCTGGTAAGTTAAATGCGGACGGTTCATGTATCGGTGGATTAGGGCGACTGTCTGATTATTGACTTGATCGTCTGAGCAAGTTTTTCACGTTATCCTGTGGTTATGGAGCTGCTGATCTTTATAAGGTCTGATTGCTTATGCACGACGCTACAATGATGGGTCCGAGTACTCTAGATTAAACATTTTGTAGTGTTGAAATGTTAACTGTATATGTGTTCTATATATTTACATTGATCTCTGTAGGTAAGTGTAGGCCTTAAATTTGTTTTTATTGTTGATTTCGAACAGCATGTAAGTTGGTGTTAAAAAATTGTGAGCAGTTAGCTTAGTAGCCATATTTTGGTCGTCTATGTGGGTCCACCATTTTAGACATAGTCAAGTTCAAGTACCAGATAATTTACATTGCATTGATAGTCAAATTAAACAGGATGCCACAGCGCGAATAGTGAAGGTAATTCAATGGAAGTGTTGTGAGATTTTGCAGTATGCGAGAAGCTTTTGCTGGGTCCTTGAGAATTGATGTGTCATCGGCGATATTGGCTGAGTAGATATTCCGGAATTGTATATTATATAATATATACATACATATATCTATACTTGACATACCTATAGTTAATATTCGAATTGCATGAGTTTGCCATCCAAATGAAAAGGTCCATCCTATCTTAGGGTTTTGTTCGTTTTATTTTCTAAATAGAAAAACTGTGTGTATGTTTACCTATGTTCTGTTTTTTTGCGATTCCCTTTTTGAAGTAATGACATGAAGGTTCCATTTGATGTTACAACGACATGAAAAATAACAACAACCGATAAACATAACAAAATGTCGTTAACTATTTATTAACAAAAACTGTTTCTATAGTTTTGACCAGGGATTTGAAACGTTCCGACCCAACTATTGACAATTTTAATCATTGTTTATTCTTCACTAGCATCGTGTTCGCAACTTTGACTAAACCCTGTTTATTAGAAGCATGGTGGATTATTTTGATGCCTCGATGATGATGAAAACAAAATAAGCAATACGAAATAAGGAAGGTTAATTAATAAATTACGTAGTAATTAAATAATAAATATTTCCTTTCAAACAAAGTAGGGCATCCGATTAATGATCTCTGTGTTCTGATAAGTAATGTTGGTACTTTACTTGACTAAAAACACAGAATGCCATTAAAACCGTTTCACCAATGTTCTTGTTTCTGTAATGTAACGCACCTAAATTGATTTTTTCAATACCAGAAATTTTCAATCTAAGGAAAGGCTCTTGCCTTGAAGAATTTGGACTACGTGAGATACCTAGCGGTTTGTGAGAGAACTAGAGGATCGGTCTGGTGCTTCCTGGAGATGCCGACTGAAGCGCTAAAGCTCTGTTTTCAATTACTTGATTAATAAGTACAATGCTACTGTTATTCTATAATTGATATAAAATAAACTTTTTACATTATTAGTAATCGCTGTGCCTTTACCTGTGGAAAAATTAGACATTCTTGAGTTCTGTGCAGAAAATTTAAGTTAATGAGGACGTTAAAAAAAAGAAGTTAATTATATATGTTCCACCCTCGGACTTTTCCGACCTAACAAAGCTTTTATTTCACTAGCTTTAATTTATTTTATTATCATCTTCATGTTGAGGTCGGAAACTTTTCAGACCACCTGTGTATGTTATTGCTGGTACCAGCACAAAACATTACATAAACATAAGTCAATAAAACTAAAACAGTTTATGACAATTACTGTTTGTCTAGCCTGTGTAATTGATGAAAACGCCAGCTATGTTTTACAGCCGAATTCAAAAACAAATACATCTCAAAACATATCTAATTGTTAACAGTTAATAAATTACTGTAAAAATTGGATAACTTTTTGCAAATATAAAGTAGATGAAAATATGATAGCCTAGATTGATAGCTGGAGGAGAGATGATCAGAAGAATCGAGATTGTGTGGCAATAGAGGGAATCGATGGTGTTTGCTCTCCTTTACAGAAGTAGCGAACAGCTGCAGTACTTTTCCAGGAGCCTTGAGGTAGGCACTTGGCCCCCTCAGTACACACAGTCCTATCTAAGGCCATCACATATCGAATGTAATGTCCACACCGCCTTACTTCTTTTAAAGGTGAAACCGTTAACAGTATTTTACTTTAGGTTTCTCGAAGCTTATGTCACAACAAAACGGGACTGACATTTTAAAGTTTCATTTTTGGGGATACCAAATGCTACTACTTTTATGAAATCTAGGGCCATTTCCCAATTGATTTTACGTTTCAATAGCAGATAAAGGATTCATCAATAGCATATAAAGTGTTACATCTGTAATGAAATAGAATAACACTTTATTCTTGGACATGCCTCCTAAGAATAAAAAAAAAGGAATAAAATAGGAATGATTAGCTGACAAAATACATAGCATTATACAGATATGGTAAGCTTATAAAAATAATAAAGTTTAATAAAATAATAAAATAGATTAAAACAATAACAATGAAAAATTATGAATTGTTAGATTGGAGAGGGATAAGGAACTGGTAAAGTCTAGATTTGATGAGTGTATATGAACGACGAATACGTATGGAAATGAGGTTTCTGGCACGAGGTAAGAAAAGAACGATCAAAGGAAGCAGATTTGTGAGAAAGAAAATACAGTGTTGGCATGGAGGTGTCAATCTAGTGTTACGGGATTTCATCTCTTATTTCAATAGGAGGTAGTGCAGGAGGCTTTTTAGACATGATATTACTGAAGAGCGGGGTTTCAAGGTCTCTAGGGGTCCCGAGGATAAATCTAAGTAAACAATCCATCAGCCACTTTAACCGAGCCTCGAGATCCTCACAGAGGCAACCATACACCACACTACCATTCCAAAATGTGAGAATATAAGAGAGAAAACTAGGAGTAGCACGTATTTAGTGGTAGGAGAAGTCGGGACCGATTAAGCAGTTTAAGGGTGGAAATGGATCGAGTGGTGATTTGGGTAATGTTGACTTTTCAGGATAGTTTGGTCAGTGACCAAACCTAGATTTTTGACTGAAGTAAAGAATTGGATAGGTCATCGATGTTGAAGTTAGGAATATAAATTAGGGGTTTGAGCGTCCCCTCCTCAAACCCCTAATTTATATTCCTGAACCAATGATGATTGCCTTGGATATCTCTGCATTCAACCGAAGATTATAGAGAGAAACCCAGGCCTATGGTCCAGGTCTACCTGAATCAATAGGGCGGTGGATTGGAGCTGACTAGGAGGAAAGGAAAGGTAAATGGAAAAAAAACACAAAAACGAAATAGTGAAATCGAAGATCCCGGCGCCACACCGGAAGACAACGAAAGGAGTTGGGATAAGGGTTGATCAGGGATGAGTACTTCGAGGGAAGTATTATGCAATAATATCTAAATATAATACCACCAAAAATACTTGTATTTTCACTCATATGTCTAACTGTGTGACCTGAAATTTAAACTGAAAATTTTAAAGATGTCACGAAGAGATGAAAAATACTTTCAAGTTTATGGTGTTTTGTTAACTGGTAATAAAAAAATAAAGACTATCATGTTTGACGAAATGTAATTAATTAGTTTAATTTATTTAAAATTTTAAAAAATATATATTTTTTTATTTTGAGTACAGTATAAAAGTAAAGGACTCGATGCTGTCATTAGCAGTATGTAATTTGTATTTTTTTTCATTGAAATTGTGGTCGCGACTTCAACTCAACCCCTGTTTGAGGCATGATATTTTGAAAAGAAATTCTATTTTATGCCTTGATGATGCTAATACATGAAAAAAAATGCAAACAAGGCAAATAATTTTTAAAAACATGTTCAGTTGCATTGTGAGCATTTAAGATTTCGAAATGATCTTGACGATGATATGTAATAATGTTATGACATAAGTAGACAAGTATAAGAATATAAACGGCCTTTAAAAATGTCATTCACGTTTGTTTTTTAACTCCAGTTTCGTATACGGTACGTGTAATTTGTAATTATGACAGAGGTTAGCAGCTAGGACCTCATTTTCTGATTAAAAAAATTCAGTATTTATCCGTTTTAGCGAATTAATTTTATTTTATCACCATCGACGATGAACGATGGACGATTTCCGTTAGAAATCGCCCTATTCTACTATGCCGAGGTCGTATCACTGTTAGGAATTCCATCTTCTTCGCTCAAATACTGATTGTCCGTTGCTAAATTTTGTTGTTACTTTTTGGCAAGACGATTGTATAAAATGTAGCCAAGCTACAGGAAATATAATGACCTATTGTAAATAGATTCATTTGTAGAATCTATATTGAACTATGCAATGATTTTGTAACAAGGAGCTATGGGGGAGGAAAGAGACAATTAACTTTTTTTTTTTCCCTCCCTGACAAGGATCCCTTTCACTGCAACAATTTCCATCTTATTTTTTCCCCATTGCTATATTTCAAATTGCGAGCTTTGAAAGAAAGAAAAAAAAAGAGGCAACTATAAGAAGAACTGTTATCGGTCCGCGCCTAGAAATGACCACTGTACGAGGGTAGGCAAACGTGCACAACTGAACTGCTGTGAATGAAGAGTGTACCAGAACCCCTGACTCTTCCTTCTAAGGTAGCAAACCAAAACAAACTCGTACATGTACAAACATGTTTTGATGTTGAGTAGTGATGAAAAATTCATTTTTAACAAGGGTTAAATAAAGAAGTCCATAGGGTGTAGTGGTGACTGATTGTTGAGTGGATGACAGATCCCAACCGACGTCTACAATAGTTTAAGAACACTAAACTATTCACTCACGCGCCTCGATGACCTCTCTTCCGTAGTCCTTTAATATTAACCGTATCCCTAAGACCATCACAAGCTGCCTCCTCCTTCATTTACTAGGGGCCTAGTTGATTGGGACCACTTCCGCCAGCTTCTTACAGATTCCATAGACCTCAAAGTGTCCGTTAAAACATCCCAAGACCTAGATGATGCAATGCATTATTATACTACTTTGGTCCAGAGGTCGGATTAGAAGGCATCGTCGCCCCACCGTCAACCAAAAATTTACAATCAAAATCCTTTACCTCAGCATCTCAAAGACCCAATACAATCCAAACGCCGCTCCAGAACAGTGTGGCAAAGATCCCTATACCCCGCTGATCGTTGTTCGTACGATCATTACTGCAGATTGGTAAAGCGGCAATTGGCGTCCTTCCGCTCCGATTCTTTAAATTCCCACCTCTCCTCTCATTCTTCAGAAATAACTCCCTGTGGAATGTAACTAAAAAAATCCTAAAATATCATCCTGTTTCACACCCACTCTGTCGTAATGATGGATCCTGGGTGGCTTCGGATAGGGGTAAGTTTGCTCTGCATCTTTCCCATATTTTCACACCTCACCTTTCTCATCAAAACCATACTCACGGCACAACTGTTGAAGATTTCCTCACTTCACCTGTCCCTCTCTCACTTCCACCAAAAGCCGTTAACCCCTCTGAGATCAAATACCTTCTGAAAAACTTACCTTACCAAAAATCCCTTGAATATGATCTCCTTATTCCTTTAATTCCCAAACAACTCCCTCCTAAAGCCAAAATCTTCTATCCTAACCTACATTTATAATTGCATTATCCGAACTACTCACTTTCCTCTCCTCTGGAAACATTCCATTATTTTCCTATTCGCCAAACCCGGTAAACCACCCAAATACGCCTCATCTTACCGTCCAATTAGCCTACTCAATATCCTCTCAAAAATATTTGATAAACTCCTATTAAAACGTCTACTTCCAATTTTTGAATCCAAAAACCTCTTTCCTACACACCAGTTTCGTTTCCGTCTCCGACATTCCACTGCTCAACAAGGCCTTCGCGTTGTTGATCACATATCCCCAGCACTTGAAACCAAACAGCATTGCACTGCTGCCTTTCTGGACATAGCTCAAGCTTTTGACAGGGTTTTGCATGCAGGTTTGCTCTACAAGCTCACAATATATTTACCACAGACCTTTTTCCTAATCCTACAGTCCTACCTATCAAACCCGTTTTTCCAAATCCGCTGTGGCTTAGAATATTCTAATTACTATCCCATAAAAGCAAGGGTTCCACAGGACAGTGTCCTGGGTCCCATCCACTATAACCCATACACCGCCGATGTCCCCTCTACCCCCAATACCTTCTTGGCTACATTTGCAGATGACACTGCAGTCTTGTCATCCAACCCAGACCCCGATATAGCACCCCATAACCTTCAAAAACACCTTAATGAGATCGAGCATTGGTACAACCAATGGTGGATTAAAGATAATGAAGCAAAATGTTCCCAAATTACCTTCACCCTCTGCCGCAAGTCTTGTCCACTAGTTAATTTAGGCTAGCTACCATCTTGACAAACGGCTGACCTGTAACCCACATACGAGGCTAAAAAGGCAAGAACTGAACAGACGCTTCGGACAACTGTACAGACTACTTCAAAGGACGTCCCATCTGTCAATAGAAAATAAATTACTAATCTAGATAGTTATACCTAAGCCAATCTGGACATACGGAATAGAGCTATGGGGGACAGCAAAAAAGTCGAAAATCAAGCGTATCCAATCCTTTCAATCAAAAGTCCTGAGAAGAATAGTAAATGCCCCTTATTGTGTCAGCAACGAAACCCGTCATAACGATCTTAATATACCCTACATTCTTGAACTCATCCCTTCCACGTTTATGAAATTCCATATTAACCTATCCAACCACCCTAGTCCCGTAGCCCACTCATCCCTATAATCCTCCTCGGAGACTAAAACGGCAGTGGCCTCGTGACCTACTATAAATGCGTGACAGTGGGAGTCCTGGCAACTATATCAATAAACAGGTTTTGAAATTAAAAAAAAAAATCATCCTGGCAACGGCCAGTTTATCCAATCATGTCCTGCGCGTCTGTGGCTTTCGCGCTCTTGGTCAGCCTACACTGGCTCCTATCCGGTGACGCGGCTGACGGAGGAGCGTGAGGGACTTCCCAAGACTCCGCTTCCTCTTTCGTATGCGTGGGAGGTGACAAACATGTGGATTTGGGAGTAAATATAGTTTGAATGAGCCAACCTTAGAGAATAAATAATAAAAAAAAATTTAAAGATAAGAAATAAAAATAAAATTACGATATCTTTTAAAAAACGTAATATTTGGCGCCCGAATAGGGACTGATAAGGAAGTAATCTGGCTAAAGGGTTGTTTAGATAGTGTCACGAAAATTGTTGTAAATTTGATAAAGGTTAGGTCTAGAGTAAAAATTGTATTTGTGATTAAGATTCATATTGATAGAATTCAGTCATGGAAAAAGATAACCAAAGTTTAAATTATGATCCAAATGAGCAAAGTATAATTGATAGATACGTAGATAAGGAGGAGAATAAGATAGAAAATATGTTAAAATTAATGGTAGAAAAATTTAATCAATTTAAAGAAGAAAATAAACAAAATAATTTAAAACTTGAAACAAATTTATTAGAATTAAAACAAGAAAGTGAAAAAAATAATTTAAAACTTGAAACAAATTTATTATTAAAATTAAAACAAGAAAATAAACAAAATTTATTAGAATTTAAAGAAGAAAATAAACAAAATAATTTAAAACTTGAAACAAATTTATTAGAATTATCTAATAAAATCGATAAATTGGTAGATGAAAATAATGAAAAATTTGTAAAAATTGATAATAGATTCGAGAGCATTGAACAAGGGTTACAAAACTCTTTCATAGATTTTAATATAAAATTTGATAAAAAATTGCATCTTTTAGAAACGGATTTAAAACCGGAACTGGTAAATCAGAAAAATGATTTTAAAGAAGTTAAGTTAAAGAAACCGAAAATAAACCCATAGATCATGAACAAAATTTAATTAAAAATGATTTAGATATGTATAAAAAAGGAAATAATGATAAAGGTAATAAAAATGAGAATAAAATGGAGGATATAAAAAGTATAAAGGAACAAAATACAATTAAAATGACGAGTAACTCTAGTGAACCTAAATCGGTAATTGGTCGATACCATATAATACGAGTAATGAATAGTCATGATAAGTTAGAGATTCAACAATTTAAAAAATCTGACCCAGTAAAAACCTTAACTAAATTTAAAAATACAATAGGTAAAATTTTGGATTGGGATAAATTCGAATTTACAATTTCATCTCAATTTAGTGAAATCCCCTTTTACGAGTTTAGTAGGAACAACATGAAAAACAATAAAAGGAATGACTTTAAAAATAATTTCAGGGTTGTTTTTAATTCCATAGAGTATAATTATAAAAAAAAGAAGAAAAAAGTTATATTTTATTATTATGAAATAATGCTAATCGGATGACATGTAAAACTTGATCAATATAAATAATAGAAAATTAAAATCAATTGAAAAAACCTATTATAAAAAAAATTGTCAATCTTACAAAAGTAAAAACTTGAAAAGTGAAGTTTATTGTAATGTTTAAATGTAAGTATGTTTATTTGGACAATCAAATTTGTAAATATGTTAAAATCTATATAAAAATAAAAATTAATTAAAACCTTGTATGTAAATAATGTCAATCGGACACTTAAAAAATTTTGAAATTATTGTATTGTTTAAATGTTAGTATGTTTATTTTGTACGATCAAGTTGGTAAATGTTAAAAGCTATATAAAAATTTGAAATTGAAAATTAATTAATACTTAATTATAAAAATATTGTCAAACCAGCTATGTAAAAACTTGAAAATTATAAATTTATGGTATTATAATTAAAAGTTAAAATGTCTGTAAGGTACAATTACATTTGTAATGTAAATGGTTGAAATGCAAAATGTAAAATTTTGGTGACACATAATCGGATATTTTCATTTAATTATAAGAAAATACAAATTGTTAAAGTGCTAAAAAAGTGAACAGTAAAATCAAAAAGTGAAGTGGAATAAAACATTTTTATCAACAAGCCCAAAATTTTTTTTAAATCGGAGCGGACCCGAATGTTGTCATATTAGATATTGTGGAGTTTGTGTATAAGAATTTTAAATATAAAGCTTTAATCCAACTTTGTATCAAGAAGGTGAAAATAAAAACAATTGAGAGTGGAGGAAAAAACAAAATGGCTATTAGTATAGTTGTTGTTGTTATGAGAACACAGCATTACTCACTTTAGTTTTGGAATCAGACCGTGATATATGTGTCTGAGTAAAGTGATGAAATAAAAAGTTCTGTAAGTTATTTGTTGTTTGGACTTAAAGCGGAACGGAAGAGATATTGCACCACGAAGAAGTGTTAATTTTGATTAAATAAAGAAGACTATAGAAGAAGAAAAAAAATAGACAAGTATAATTAATATAAGTTTTTTTTGTTTATTTGTTATTAAATTCACCTTTTGCCAGAATTATTTTTGCTAGTAGAACCTACTAAACCTTAGAGAATAAATAATAACAAAATTTAAAGATAAATAAAAAATAAAAATAAAATTACGATATCTTTTAAAAAAACGTAATAGTATATATGTAAGACATTTATTGAAGGTGGGGTGAATAAACTGAAATCAGTTTCTCTGTAAACAAAGTTAGCAATTTTATTCACTATTTATTTTATTATAACAATTATTAATATTGATTTACACAATCTTACCTGTTAACAAAGAAACGACAATTACAGTTTATAACTATCACTTCTATATTTACACTCTATTTACAAGTTTTGTTAATTAACATAACCTTCTCTATCTGATTGCTGCTCCATCTGGTGGGGGCCAGTGGAAGCAGCGCGGCAAATTCAAATTAAAGAGAGAATACTTTCATCACATAGATAATATAATACTTTTGTTCAAATTTTATGATTTATTCCATGTTAACTACTAACATTCAGCAGTATAGAGACGTAGGACCTGTTCGGCAGAACAGTTTACTTGGATAATAGTTAAACGGAACTGGAGGTGGATTAAATAAGTGTAACTAGATAATTATGTGAAATAGGGTCTGTGGCTTGACGAGACACCGACAAGCGGTAAGGGTGAGTGGGAGGGGTGAGGGAGATAAATCAATGTTGCCGCACCTGTTGCCTGGGTACAAGGAGGGGGAAAGGCTTAAGGGAGGGGGTAGCGGTCGCCTCAGTTAGTTGTAGGAATCCAACCCGTTTACAAGTCTCTCTCTCATCCCCTAAGTGCTGTAGCCACCACTCATACACACGCACACACAAACACACCTACACAAAAAATCCCCAAAAAACATGAGACATATATATGAACAACAAAAATGTATATTTTAAAACGGACATTATTTCCGTCTTTCTTCTGTGATATCCTTCTCATTGCTCCCAGCTATCCTAACAGTGTTCATGTGTATTAACCAGTGCTTTTTCTACTCGAAAGTAGTGTTATTATTCTCTGTATGTATAGATATGTTTATCTGTGAAGTATTTTCTAACAATTAGTGAAGAGACTGAGAGACTTATGTAGTTTCTAGTTTTTCGGACCAATTTTTTTATAAACAAAAAAAAATAACTTGTGAGTGAACTTTCTATATTGCCGGTATCTTATTTAAAATCTCTATTTTCTAGTATAGGAATTAATAGCATCAATGTGAGGTCTTTTAAAAAGCAGGCTCTCTTTTGTATTTTATAGGTGATATCGAATAGTCATCTTAAAACGTACATTTAATTACAATTGACAATTGACAGAAAATTAGTTTCACTGAAATTAATTAATTCATTATTGGCCTAATAATGGCACAAGATATTTAAGTGCACAAAAAGTTTTAGATTTAGCTCTTTTTCAAGTTTTTTTTAACGCCCGACTCTAGTATTTGGCGTTCTGTTGGCGTAAAATAATAGTGTACATATTTTCTGACAAAATAAGTTATTTCTTGTTTCGGGATTTTGATAAAATAGTTGCAAAGCGGATAGTTTCATTTAATGCACAACTATTTCTTCACCATACACTTCAGACTCAAAAATAGTATAAAATAGTATTCATGTGAATTTAAATGATATGATGATACATGAATGAAGTGTATATTAGCTTCTATATGCATAGTGAGACTTTCCGCTGACAAATATCATTGTATCCCAAAATAATGATTCCATAAGGCCTTACATACATGCTACAAAGTAGTCATTGTCAGTATATTAGCATGAAACATTTTCAAATTTGAGCCAGAGGTGCTTAGCGTTGTCAGTGACCACTGCACAAGTTTACGGCCCTTGTTATAAAAATATTGCCTGGTGTGTTTCTACGTTGGAGGCGTGGGGCGGCAGTGAATTCTGACAATATAAAAGGTGAGCACTCTTATATTATAATATCAGTCTATCCCTAAAAAATGATTTCACCTTGACACATGAAATATATACTGAATGCCATCTGCACACAAATGAGAAACATGTAATACATAGCGTGCTAGTTGTATATTAGTTATGTCTTTATTATTAAAGAAGATACAATGTAAATAGCAATTTCCGTAATATTCGTAATATAATACTTGTATTTCAGAAAACAAGTTTCTTAATTAAAAAAACAACAACGTATTTTCGAGTTTATATCATTTACAATTGTCGAGAAAAAGATTTTACTGTTAGAAGCTGTTTTCTTAAATTTTCAGTAAAGATAAATTCAAAACCAGGACGATAAAACAAAAAGAAACCAAAACAACCCCGATTTTATTACCTTCAAGTAGTTATTTCTTGTAATCCATAAGTCCTTGGTAGCAAGGTGCAAGTTGATATAGTAAGAACGATAAATTTCCTACAACTTTGGTTTTCATTTTTTTTTAACTTGGACTAACTGTTGACGGTGAGATTTTATATTAAAAAATTATCCTATTATCATTTTAAAGGGTCATATCAAAAAACAATTTTGATTCTTTCAAATTTTTTCTTAATGTATATAAAAACACGAGATATAAGGGACCGTATGAAAAAAGAATGCCCTCTTCCCCTCTCTCAAAAAAACATTAACCTAGCTTCGAAGCTAGCAGGAGTTATTATAAGTTAATAAAAGTTTTTGAGGGGTAATCGCCTTCTTAATGCTAATTACTAAATGCTAAAACTGAATAACTTGTTACAGAGTATCAATTATAGAATAATTGACATTTCAATGCGAATAAAGCTTCAGATATAAATTAGATTTCCAGCGTTGTAATCATTCTCAAAAAGATTGATTTCTCAAAAAAAAAAAGAATTTTCTTGATTGAAGACCTACTTTACGCGTCCATTAAAAAATATAACATATCCAAAATATTAAAATTGAAATATTTGTATACACAATATTTAAAATTAAATATTTTAACTAAATTTAAAATTAATTTCATTGAAAATTGCCACGTAAAGAAGCCTAAAGCACTCCCAGGATTTTAACGTACATTTTTGTGATGGTTATCGATCAGTAAATCATTATAGTCAATCATGGATCGCACAAAAAAAATTTTTCTACAACATGAAGATGGATTTATAAAAATGTGTGCATAATATGAAAGTAAGATTTGGTAACTAGAGCCTTTGATTAGTCCTTTTAGGGGCTCAACCGGATTCTCCAAGCGCTTTTATGAAATTGGGAAAAAAATTGATTACTATTGGCACCAAAATCTATATTATTATAATGGTATAAGAAATAAATGTAAGTGGATAAAATATATCGACCCCTAGTAGCTAATAATAGTTTCGTATTTTTGCGTCTTTAATATCACTCTTAAAATTTAGGGGAGAAAACATAAATTTTTATCATGAATGACGGCGTCCACGACATGTATAATACATCACTTTTGTTACTGATTCGAAAACGATTTTATAGACAGTTTTAATGGCTGTACGTAATACTAGTCCAATAAAGCCCTAAAACATAGAACATACCAATTTGTTACACTACTAAATATGGTAGGAAAAGGGTCATTTCATAATTAGTTACTGATTGATAGTAGATCTTTATTATTTTTCATAAGGTTGTTTTTATTTTTAGAATATATGGGATATCACGGAGAAAACAATCCTAACATGGCACTAGATTAGCAAAGCAATTGTCAATACAACTTTGATGACAGTTTTAATGAAAATATGAGAGTTGAAACTTAACGTTAATGAAAACAGACACCCTTTTAGGTGTCTAATTTTTACAAAGAAAAACCGAAACTTTAAAAAGTGGCTTAAAAAATCTTTGTAATTAGAGTACCCTTCTCTGTTTGACTGTTACATGTTCAGAAGTAAAAGGTTAGAGAAGAACTTGTTATTTAAACGAAATATTAGTGTTTGAAAAACTTTTTAATATTGCGCTCTATATGAGACTATATGTCACCTTCTGGCTATTACACTAAATTACAACTTTATGAAATGGTATTAAAAACAGTTTTACCATTTGAATTGAATATTTTACATCTGATATTAATAATTTTGACCTATTAAACCTTTTTTCAATCACCATCAAACAATTAATTTTTTTTTCTTTTGTTCGTAGGTGTGTATTCAAAAATAACACAATTAATTTAAGGTAAGAATATTTAATTTATATTCTCGTTTTGGAAACTAGTTGGAAATATCTTTAATATTATGAAATATAAGTTATTTAACAGTTTAACTTTCACTTATATTATATTGGAGTTCTGGATAAAAAATAAAATAAATAAGCTAATTGATCCTTTTTTTATGACATTAACTCACCACTAATTGCATTAAGAAATATATATATATATCTGCGATTTGAAATAAATATTAAAAAAATCTTGTAAGTAGCTAAAATATTGACATGAAAAACGGCTTTGAGTGTATTTTATATCCGGTTTCTGTTGTTATATCTCAAAACTCTATTTTCTAGATCAGTCTTAATATTCTTTGCCACCTTTAATTTACCATTACATGGGGGAAATCAGAACAATTAATATTAAACTGGTTCCAGAAATCTGTTGATATTTATTTCCATACTCCTTGCTATTGTGATTTAACAATAACAAGCATGTTTTGGAGTATTTTCGGATTATGTGTTTTAAATCTCAGATAAAATGGGTTATTTCTCCATATGGCTCAATAAGTACTTTATATAAAAATATATTACAGTTTGACCAACAGTCATGCACATAGGAATGTTTTATGCTCCAAACTACGGAAGTATCCCCTTCGTACAAGCAGGATGAGCCCCAGAAGGATCTTCACACTTCAGTGATGAAAAACGACAAAATAGAAAGTTTTTGATATAGCCATCTTGGAACCAATGGCCAGAACTCCATTCCAGTGGCTTACTCCTGAAGTAGGAAGTTTTCATGAAAAATAATTCCTCTAATTTAGAAAGAGGTAAAACGTAAATACATAAATATCAGAATATACGAGTACCAAGCTTTTATTTTTCTACTCTACACCTAACTTCGTTCGATTACGGTTGTACGAAGTTTTAACTCTTAGATCTCATTAGGCATACCTGCTTCCGATTTTTCTAGCTAATTCTGGTCCTCGGTCCAGGTTTCTCTGAAGTTCTCAAGGAGATCAAGAAATAATATCAAACGCCATTGAGCTGTAGTCATGAGTTGTACACCCTGATGGTACTGGACAAGGGGTGAGCTGACTGGCAATACCGGATCTGGGTTGCCCTCTCCTTAACACCTGCAGGACCTAGTCATGAAGAAGTATAAAATGCTCTAGAATCCACCTTTCATGCTGAGAATCTGGGTGCTCTAATTTTCTTGACCGATGCAATATGTTTTTCAAGAACGTCTCCCCAATGTGCTGGTCCATGCCTCCAGGGACCATACCTCTATGTGGGCATTACACTTCCAGTGTATTCAAATCAGTTTTTGTTAAGTTAGGTAGAAGCTCTTACATTATCCTCTCATTTAAACCTGTCCAGTTATTGCTGTTAGTACATCGGCCTGTATTCTAGGTGAACCTATCAAATGTTTCACATTGGGTCACTGCATTAATACCACTAAGCCTGCATAAAACCTCACGTGCAATGAGTAGCGGTATAAAGACATTCAACAATAATCTTCTTAACTCATCGCCCATCCGGTGGAACTATATAGCTGTAAAATTAAGGTAAACACTTCATAATTGAATTAAGGGTATATTAAGGTTAGAGAAGTTGAATTACTACTTCCTGTACTATAGGTATAGATACCAGCGTTACACCTTCAAACCGCCATACTGTGTACATTCTGCCTATTGAATGGGAAAGCTACTTTACAGCAGCATTAAGCTCGATCAATAATAAAACAACAATAAATAATCACGCGTTAATTAATTTATCAGAAAAATTGCAAGGAAAATTTGAATGATAGTTAGCCTCTAGTATGCCAAGGGGTAGCTGTGTCGGCTTTGTAAAGGAGGGAATAGTAGTATTTCCGAGAAAAATACATCTGTTTTTTCTCCTGTAGCAATTGTGCGGTATGGCTTCAGAAAGCCCCTACTTCTTCCAGTGCACCTGACATAGTGGGTGTTGTGACACCAAGATGCGTATCACATGGTTATGATATTATTTAGATGAACATATCGTTAGTTACAAATTGTGCCCAGATATACCTATTCGCCCTTACTGCCTTTTCAATTCAAAATAGGGTAACTGCTTTGGGATTCCATTGCCTCAAGCCCTAGGTCATCTGGAACATTTTCTACCTCGTTATCAATTATTCTTTTTTCATTACATGAATATATGTTAATGTGACTTACCCAATTATTCTCCGGGGCCACAGATAGGTCAGCATATACTTTTGTTGTTCTACTTTTTCTATTATTTGTCTATATATAATGTTATTTTTGGCCATATTGTTGATAAAATGGAAAACAAAATCTAGACAACTTTTTAAAACACACCCTATGCTTAAGATAGGTTTTTTTTTCATAATGTGAGCTTAAAATTAGTTTTGTTATTAAATATGACAAATGACCCTTGTTTAATTAATAGACATTTCAGTATAAATCAGCTCGAAACATTCGTTCTACTTACCACGTTTCTGACGTAAGCATAATGACTAAAAAATATACGTAAGCACCCCACCTACTAAACAGCGTTACACCTTCAAACCGCCATACTGTGTACTTTCTGCCTATTGAATGTGAAAGCTACCTTACAGCAGCATTAAGCTCGACTTTATTAAATAGTACACACGGGAATTATCTATGATCCATGGCATCTAATCTGGTTAAGTTAGTAATATCCCTAATAAAGACCGTACATGAAGACATACGGACAGGCAATTGTTAACAATGCCGCAATGCAGTCTCAAATGGAGCCGTAGAGTACATAACCGATAAGAGGCGTGCCAGCTCTCGCAATGACGTGTCGCAGCCACTAATGTATGCGAGACTTTATCATGTGCACGGAACCTCTGGAGCTTCGGTTGAGGTTCGACCGGGAGCAAGGCCACTCCAAAGGTCACAGCTTCAACTCTGCTCACATTTCCAACACCCACTCCCCGCTATTATTTATAGCACCTTTGATGATTTCCCGGTTGGGAGAAGCACTCACCCCAACTGAGCGTAAATTATATTCAGAATAATATATAAATAGAAGAGATGTTTCCATTATTAGAAATAGCTAGAAAAATCATCAGGGCTAGCAATAAGTATTGTGCTATTGAAAAAAACACAACAACAGTACTATCAAGTTGTGTGTTTAGTAAAATACAACTACTTAAGTACATCTTCGTTTTGTAAGCATTTTCAATTTATATAGCTTAAATTATTTTTGTCATGTCAGCTTGAATCTGAATTTTATGTAATATTTATGTACCAATGAACAACAGAAATACTGAAAACACCCGTTGGTTGGTGAACCTGAATAAAATTTGCATTCGGCCATATACTTAATAGTACCAAAATGATTAAACCATTGTGGATTATTTATAGATGCCCTGCTTTTAACCTGGCATAATTAACTTGCACACATGGTCTATGATGTGCGGGGCAATGCCTCACCCGCTGGCTGAAGTTTCGAAATTCATTTGTAGGCATTCAATAAATTTCAAGAAATACAGAGATGTGTTGACGTGTTATTTATTGCTTTCGGTGTATAGTGTTACTCTCTACACACTGAAAGATTGATGCTAATAACGAACGACGAAAAGTTGAATAAAATCTTCACTTATCTGAATTAATTTTAGTACATTTCTTACATTCAATGCTACCCCGGGGTAATTAACATTTCCTGCTCTAGAGATACCTTCCAGGTTACAGAGATAGATCTCTAATCTATTAGATATTAATACGATATATACATTGATTTTTAATCTGTTTTAAGTATTATTATATTTCACACAAGATATCAGTTCAACCTGAATATTTTGTTAAGATAAACCATCTCTTCTGAGAGATAAAAGAATGTTTTCCCCAATTGTTATGCTCCGAACATTAAAACATAAATATTTTTTATAACAAAAAGCAAACCCAAACAACTCTTTGTCAAAAGTGATCATAAAACGCAATGACTAATAAAATTAAAAAAAAAACCCCCAGCCTGACACCTTCATTGTTGCCGCGTTGACTTAAAAGGGAACAATCCACAACTTTTCAAACATACGAGTACATTTCATTCTACAATTCAATCTACAATAACCACTCTTTTGAATGAATTGTACTCACTTCAGTCATTTCCATGATGATAATTGACCTGACTTATTTATTTAAGACAGTCAAGGAATAGTTAACAGCGAGGGTTAATATCGTTCGTTATTACACTTTACTTCGGCATATGATTGATATTCGCTTATTCCTTGTTTTTTTCCGTTGTTTATGTTGTCTTTTCTAACCTACTCCTTTTCATAATGTTGTCAGTCTTGAGTTTTCTGTTCTTTCATAAAATGTGAATCGATATTTTCTTATTAACATCTAGAAAGACCTTGTGCAATAATACCCTTAATGGATATCTTATAATAAAAAAAACAAAGTGTTTTGTTTTGTCGAAAGGGATCATAAAATCCAATGAATAATAAAAAAAAAAAAACAGCCTGAAAAACTTCTTCGATACGAATTGGTGGCATGATTATGGTGGCAGTACCTTCCTTTCCTTTACCTATACCTCAGTGCCGATAAAACATTTATTATGTGGATAGAAGCATTCTTTACTAGCTGGAAATAATAATAAAAGGGTTGGCTAATGGTATACAAAAATATGTGATGTATCACAAAAATAATAACCCAAAACGTTTTTTTAAAAAAAAGTGGGATGATGAGATAGTTGTGTTGATTAAACTAAATACGCCATTTTACGGCGATTAAAAATTGTTTAATTAACAATACTTCAATACCACTCATATTGTCAAGGTTTAATTCCATCGCCTTGTTTGCGAATATCTGAGATGAAGTAAGCATACAAATAAAAACAGATTAATGATCAATACATTTTTATTATAATCTTATTTTGTCTTGATTTATACTGCATATATGTCAAAAGATGAATTAATAGTTGAAATTGGGCTAAATAATCAAAATGATTTATTTTTTTTAAACTGCGATTTGTAGTTACATCACTAGGCGAAATAACATTAATATCGCCTTACCATTGCTCTCATCTTTCAATTCAAGAATAATATTATTCAGGAATAACATCATTTGCATCGCAATAGAACTGGCTTCTGGCACAATTGTGCTATCATGTCAAATCGGAAATTAAGAGAATTTCCATGGGAATTTCTCCTCGTTCCAGTCAATCAATTAGTGGTATGGAATGCTAAAACAAAAAAAAAGGCAATTAAATTTTATAATTGTTCTAAACACTAGATAAATCAATATTGCATATGAAAATGATTTTAGCACTTTTGCTAATTTATATTATTTATGGGGTTTGTCTATTTATCTTGTTAAGAGAGCATCTTCGACAGTGAAAATACGGAAAGGAAATGATCCAAGACTCCCTCCCCCCAAGATACCATCAGGAAGGAATCATAGAGCAGATAGTCCACTTTACCACGTAGGTAGAGATGAAATCCCGATGGAATTCGTCAATCATTTGCACGTTTTTCCTAACGATTATGGATAGAAGGAGGGTAACATAGATCTTTCCAGATTGCCGGAGTATACAGGTGCTGACATGTATGAGGAAGACCGAAAAAAATCTTTCAAATTCAGGAAATAGCTCAGCAGATAGCCCACTAATGGAAGATGCTAAAGGAACCGGCAAATTTTAACACATCTAGGAATCTAGAAGAAAGTTAATTTTGTACATGAGTTAGTGCCAATGTTCCAACGCAGTCTGTTTTGGCCTATAAGCCTTGATTGAAGAATAAAAGTAAATAAAAAAGTAAAAATAAGTTGTTTGCCTTAACTTTTCGTGTTCATATGAGGGTTTAATCTTGATTAGGTCACAAGCCAAAGGTAAATGTCATAACCCCTTTACCCAGAAAATGATTCCAGACCTATTGGACGCAATATTTTTTCTGAGGAAATAAAATGCTCCTGCTTAGGACAGAATATTGCGGGACCTGGAAATGTCGTTAACTAGAAGGGACCTCTAATGCAAGGATTAGTTAAGTTACTTTAGAATCAGTTTCAATAAGCAATAATTGCACCTCAGTAGAACTTCATCGGTTACAATAATGCCACTGCGCAAGGTTACCTTCTTGGCCACATTTGCAGATGACACTGCAGTCTTGTCATCCCACCCAGACCCCGACATAGCATCCCATAACCTTCAAAAACACCTTAACGAGATCGAGTATTGGTGCAATCAATGGCGGATCAAAGTTAATGAAGCAAAATGCTCCCACATTACCTTCACCCTTTGTCGCAAGACTTGTCCATTAGTTTATTTTAATTCTATTCCTCTCCCAGTAACCGAGACAGTACGGTACTTAGGCTTCCATCTCGACAAACGACTGACCTGGAACCCACATACGAGACTAAAAAGACAAGAACTAAACAGACGCTTTGGACAACTGTACAGACTACTTCAAAGGACATCCCATCTCTCAATAGAAAATAAACTACTAATCTACAAAGTTATACTTAAACCAATCTGGACATACGGAATAGAGCTATGGGGGGCAGCAAAAAAGTCGAACATCAAGCGTATCCAATCCTTTCAATCAAAAGTCCTGAGAAGAATAGTAAATGCCCCTTATTATGTCAGCAACAAAACCCTTCATAACGACCTTAATATACCCTACATTCTAGAACTCATCCCTTCCAAGTTTATGAAATTCCACAGTAGCCTTTCCAACCACCCTAATCCTGTAGCACAGTCTTTGCACTGCGCCACTCATCCCTATAATCCTCCTCGGAGACTGAAACGGCAGTGGCCTCGTGACCTGCTATAATCGCGTGACAGTGGGAGTCCTGGCAATGGCCAGTTTCTCCAATCATGTCCTATTGTATAAATGAGTGAGTGAATGATGACTGTAAATATGGTATGAATGAGATCATTTATCTGTATTATTATTGCCTTATAAAAGGCAGATTGTAATTATTGCACAATAAAGTTATAATATAATAAAAAAAAAGAATCAGTAAGGTACGTCCTCAGAGAGACAATGGTTTTCAAGAGTGGTAAAATAAATGCAGTTTCATTGAGGACAAGAAGATGCGGACCAGTTAAGCCATAGGACTGGTCCAGTCACAGTAAAATAACTGATTTGTGATGTCATGTGCAATACACAACTCGCGCGTGGAAAGTCGAATGCCAGAAATCCGCAGCCTAGGTAGGTACCGCACGACAACCTTCTCGCTGAAATTCAAAACAGCCCGTAAGGACGTACCTGTCTGATTGTGGCCACAGTTTAATGCCAAACATATAAAACAAATAGTTCAAAAGTCAAAGGAGTAAAAACTCATCAGTAACAAGTTAAAGTTTATAAGGTATAAAATAATTAGTACTTAACGAGATACCTTCTCTATACTGGGGAGAGGCACGTGAAAACAGCCCATAGGTATTTTGAACAGTCTGATGCCATCCAAACGTGCATTGAGGTTAACACAACCATTCAAATGATTTTCTTCTTCATTTAGATTCCTAAGCCTGAAGCAGATCTTTGCCACATTTCCACGGTAAGGGGCGTCAAAGCAAAGGTCCGGCAGATTTCTCACTGTACATCAGAATTATACCAGGATCTTACTTAACCACAAGCATATAAGAACACTGTCAAAAATCATGTATTTCATTTACCTTCAGATTTTTTTTCAACGATTACTGCATCATTAAGAGTAACATTCACATCTAATACTCCAAAATCGTTCTCTATGATGTAGGTGAACGAAATGCAAGCTGTACAATGTAAATGCAAAGGTTTTTTATACAGTGGGTTATATTTTATTTTATTCATTGAACTCGTTCTTATTACCTGTAAAATGTAATATTCTATCGATGCCTGCGCAGCAATTCCATAGGTTGGCATGACCGGTACAATTTTCTATCAACATTATTATTGTTTTTAGTTATAGATACAGTGACAATTTACATTTTATAAAACTACTCTATATATCGCAATTCATTTATATTGCCTAATGTTTTATGAGGATGTGAAAATTGAATAGTCGCTGTCACAGAAGATACTCTAAATTCTCCACTTTACGCTTACTCGGCAATGCAGAAAAGGAATCAACATGTCTATCGTGTACTAATACTTTATTTATATTATACTATCAATATTTATGAACTAAATATATTTCATGCATAGCCTATAAAACAAGCAAATTAGTTTAATAAACGAAACAAAGCTAAACATTTTAAAACTTCGAAATGGCTACTCACTTTCGAATTTAAAACTTTCAACTTCTCTGCTAACACTGTCTGGTTGCCTAATTTTTTCACAGTTTCCCTGACACCTATTTAAATGCATTAAACAGATCAATAAATGTGGTTACAACAAGAAAATTCAGTATCAATAAATGAAAAACAATTAAATATCTGTCTGCTATTTTCGCTTGCTTGATGATCCAGAGCAATAAGATTGAAATTAAACAGTCGAAAGCTGTTTTTAATGAGACACCGAATGCTTTTCATTTATTGATATAAAATAATCCACAAGAACTTAACCAAAATATTTAATTTCGGTTTGTTCCACTTAATGTAGTCATTAGGGTCATTAAAAAATACTAAAATTCTTTACTGAAATTTTGTTTGCCAAACCAATTTATAATAAAAAATAGTGGGGCACCTATTGGAACTACAAGAAAATATACCTTAGCAGTCCATGAAGTTTGAGATGCTAACACGATTTTTAAGATAATTTTAATGATATTTTGTAATTATAATATAATCTAAAAATAGTATGTTTTGAATTACATATTATCAAAACAATGAGATCTTTAATTTGATATTCCAATCAATACGATAGGAAAATAGGAAATTGGCAATAGTTTTAATGACTCTATGTTATTATATTTTAATTAAGTTCGAAAAGTTACAAATTATTATCCTGGGCGTCCAGATCTATGATTTGGAAACCTACTAAATATGATAGGGAAAAATATATTTTTTAAGTAATTGACGGTTTGAGTTGATTGGGTTTATTTTGGAATAAAATCCTCAGGCCATCAACGGCCTTGTTTTCCATGTTAAACTATAAACACTGTAAACATTTGAAGTAACCACTTTTACGAGCCCGAGAGGTATCTAGGACGAGAGTAATTCTGTGGTGGTAGGGTAAAAGGGGAGAAGTACCTTTTTTACTATTTCCAGAAAACACACAGAAAAAAAAAAAGAAACTAAAACAAGAAATGACGAAAAATAAAAGAAAAACGAAGCAACTCATAATTACTAAGTCTTGTATTTTGATGTCGGGTATTGTTATCGCTTGTCTTCTAATACCGAATAGAACGCCCATGTAAAATATCACGTCAACTCTGTCTATAGCTTAAATAGAATGCCAGAAAATGATCCATAACATACAAATACAAGGGAGAAAACACAATCATTTCTGAATTTTAAATACTAATGAAAACCTTGAAATTGCGCTTGCTTGATCCTTTATATGAACGCTATTCGAGTATGACTTATCTATTTAAAGTAATCTCATTAATAATTGATTAGTTGTGTTATGTAATCTGTAATGGGTCTCATAATAAGGATGATGGTTTCAACTACTTCTCACTGACCAATAATAATGATTATATGTCAGTTTATTTTTTTCAAGTAGCTGAAAGGTACTTGCAGTCGAATTTTTTTGAGAGAAAATTATACTTTTCTTGTTCAGCAGTAATAATCGTGGTGCAAGAGTTCGTTCAAACGATTAAAACTGGAAAACTGGATTGGATATTAAATAAAACAAAATGGTACATAAGTAAATGGAAAAGATCCTAGTAAATGTATCAGCTTAGTCTGCAACAGATGGCAGTTTAATAACATCACAATCGTGTTCTGTTTGTTCTTGAGTCCATTCGTAAATTGAAATTATTTTAACGCAATTGTCTGTATGAGCATTTCCTTATTTTCTCATCCGAAAAATAACCAATGTACGTATCTTAGAAGACTAGTAACCAACAGCAGGTCAATATTATTAGATTACTTACAGGTAAAAGAAAATTAGGAAAACCGATGCCACTAAAACACTATAATGTTTCAACATTTCTCTCACTTTCCACCGAGGGCTATAACTCGTAAGGATGGGTGTTTGATATATAAGCAAGTAACCTGTTATCACTTCTACGATGTTGTTGGTATCAGTTTTTGGATTAACGAATCGGATAAAAGTGTTAGCCAGCTATAGTAATCTATATTGGCACTGAGGTCATAACATAAAAACTAATAAAAAAAAATCGTGTATGAGGATTACCTTGGATAACGTTTAGTATATGTTTAGTGGATTTGCTGTTTATTTCCCAACTAGATAAATAAACAGATTTCCAAAATCACTCTGTGTACTATTGGGAGTGAAAAATTACACGTGACATTTCGTTATTATTTGCATATATCGAGTGATATATTCGATATCGGTAACTTAGGCTTTATTTAAGGTAACTTAGGAACGATTTTGGTAGAATCCATGTATTTCTGCAGGTGGATTGATTGGATAGAGGGAGCCCTGGACAATGGTTTTTTTTTCTTTTAAAGCTCTCAATTTGAAATAGAGGAATAAGGAAAAATTAGATGGAAATTATTGGTGTGAAAGGGATCCTTTTTCTAGGAGGGGCCTATTTGAAGGTCCAATGTGCTTGCTGTACTATTTTTTTTTTTTTTTCATATCCCCTTGTTACAAAATTAATATATGTTAGATTCTACAAACGAATCTATTTACAATTGCTTCATTACATCGCCAGTAGCTTGGCTACCTTTTATAAAAATTCTGTTTTCAACTAATAGTGATGATCTGCATTGTACAAAAGTATAATGATGTACATTATACATTAATAGGCTGAATTTATTTAAAGTGATGGGGCTCACCTTATTTATCATAGACTTAAAACTAACTTACATCTAACAATACACATCTAAATCGCTGAACTATCTTTTATTCAAAGCTATTAACATTTGAAGAGAGAACGGGGGAAAATAAAATAACATGGAATTTATAGGAGTGAAAGGGGTTCCTTTACTAGGAGGGACCTATTTGAAGGTTGGCTGAAGGAATTGAGGAGTGTGGTAGACCTCGCCTGAGGTGTACATATATCGGTACAGTGGTGAAAGTCCACTGAAGGTTGAGCCTAGAGACATATATACATAGTACAGGAGCCTAGCTGTACTATGTACATATGTCTCTATTTTATAAATGTATTTGTATATACTGTATTAACCAGTGAATGTATTCAAAAGTGAATGCAATGCTGTAAATGCAATGTGCGTGATCATTCATACAGTTAGTTATCTATTCCCTAAATAGGGCAGATTGTAATTTTCCTCAAATTCATTCAGATGAAGATTTTTATCCTGCAGCAAGATATTAAAGAACCAACACGTTAAGAATAATTAATTAATATTTAAAGGGTAATTGGTACTCGAACCCACTAATGGAGTCGAGGGGAGGGAGCTGAACTCAACACTTTTGATTATTTTGATTTTTGTATTGATATCGATTCATTCAAATCAATTCATGAGACGTTCTTTGTTTTCATGAAAAAAAAAGGTTGTCTGCAGTATATGTTAATAATGTGTGTCTTTCACAGCATTTCGTTGCAATTATTGTTTTAAATCAACAATAGGTTTACAATAGCACACTATACGTACCATATGCGTACTTGGATAGCATAAAACAAATTATTATACAAATGCAAGTTCTAGTGAGTACGGTAAAGACTGTTGTAGTGGACTGTATAAACGGAAGAGTAAAACAGTTTTTTATAACTGCAAAATGCAGATGCCTGTGTCACGTATTGTAAAAAGGAAAGTAAAGGCCATGAGGATAATTTGGAATCTATAAATCAAGAGAATTCGTTACATAACCTTTTGTCTCCACATGAATCTTCACAATGAAGAGTTCTTCATTTGTACCACAAATGCAACCAAAAGCTGAAATCGTCACAACGTCTGTAGTGCCTCGACATCGTGGGGTGAAAACCAACCCGGCCACTCAACTGATAAATAACGAGACGACTCTGTTTAGCCTGATCACAAACTTAAACTAGGACGCCTTGGCCACAATACGCGTATACAACGAGCACGAATGGGAAAAGGATTCGTCGCTAACTTTGACACTTACCTATGAGATCTGTAACAGACCACTGTTAACACAACACTGTCTTGACCCCAGGCATGTTAAAATTGGACTACCTATAATATTTGCACCCAACTAAGGCAAAAAGCTGTGTGACTCTTACTAGCTGAAGTAGAGAAAAGCTTCCGTGACGCGCTGTGGTGTCAACAATCTCAACCCTCAAAATAGTGAGAAACCACCTAGAATATTCCTAACAAATATCATTCTTTTTTATATAAAACTACTTTATTATGATAAAATTACAATCTGCCTCATTGGGCAATAAGTAATTGTGATAAATGATCTCATTCATACCATATTTACAATTTTCATTCACTGAGAGCCAAAGACGCTCAGGCCATGATTAGAGAAACTGGCCATTAACAGGACTCCCACTGTCACGTATTTGTAGCCACTGCTGTTTTAGTCTCCAAGGAGGATTGTAGGAATTAGTGGCGCAGTGTAATGACTGTGCTAGGGGATTAGGTTGGTTGGATAAATCACTATGGAATTTCATGAACTTGGAAGGTGTGAGTTCAAGAATCTAAATTATATTAAGATCAAGTCATATTAAGGTTATGAAGGGTTTTGTTGCTTACGTCATAAGGGGCGTTTAATACTTTGAAGATTAGTAATATATTTTCTATTGGGAGATGGAATCCTTTGAAGTAGTCTGTAGAGTTGTCCGAAGCTTCTGTTTAGGTATTGTCTTTTTAGCCTCGTATGTGGGTTCCAGGTCAGCCGTTTTTTGAGATGGCCTAAGTACCGTACTGTCTCGGTTACAGGAAGAGGAATGGAATTAAAAAAAACTAGTGGACAGGATTTGCGGTGGAGGGTAAAGCCAATGTGGGAACATTTCGCTTCATTAACCTTGATTCGCCATTGGTTGCATCAATACTCGATGTCATCAAGGTGTTTTTGAAGATTATGGGATGCTATATCGGAGTCTGGATGGGATGACAGGACTGCAGTGCCATCTGAAAATGTTGCCAAGAAGGTATTGGGGGTAGAGGGCACATCAGCGGTGTATAGATTATAGAAGATGGAACTCAGGACGCAGCTCTGTGGAACTCCTGCTTTCAATATTCTAAACCGAATATTCTAAACCGCTGACTTGGAAGAAGCGGTTTGAAAGGTAGGGCTGTAGGATTATGAAAAGGGTCTGTGGTAAATATCTTTTGAGCTTGTAGAGCAAACCTGCGTGCCCTGTCAAAAGCTAATGCTATATCAAGAAAGGCAGTAGTGCAATACTGTTTGGTTTCAAGGGCTGAGGAGATGTGATCAACAACATGAAGACCTTGTTGAGCAGTGTAATTTCGTTGATGGAAACCAAACTAGTGAGTAGGAAAAAGGTATTTGAATTCATCAATTGGAAGTAAACGTTTGAATAGGAGTTTTTCAAATATTTTTGAGAGGGTAGGGAGTAGGCTAATTGGGCAGCAAGATGAGGTGTCATTGGGTGGTTTACCGGCTTTGGCGAATAGGACGATAATAGAATGTTTCCAGATGAGAGGAAAGTACGTCGGAAAATGCAATTATAAATGTAGGTTAGGAAGATTATGGTTTTAGGAGGAAGTTGTTGGAGAATTTGATCATATCGGGGAGATTTTCGGCAAGGTACTTTTTTCAGAAGATTTTGACGTTAGAGGGGTTAACGGCTTTTGGTGGAAGTGAGAGAGAGATAGGTGAAGTGAGGAGATCTTCAAGAGTTATGCGATGAGTATTGTTTTGAAGAGAAAGGTGAGGAGTAGAAGGAAAGATGCAGAGCGAATTCTTCCGACCTTTCGCCAACCGAAGCAGCCCATGACCCATCATCACGACGGAGTGGGTGTAAAACAGTATGATATTTTAGGATGTTTTTAGTTACATACCACAGGGAGTTATCCCTGGTAGACAGAGGGGAGAGGTGGGAATTAAAGAATCGGATCAGAAGGATGCTAAATGGCGCTTTACCGATCTGCAGTACTGATTGCATTAGCAACGATCAGCAGGATGTCGGGATGTTAGCCACATTGTTATCGAGTTTCGTTTGGATTAGATTACGTCTTTGAGATGCTGAGGTAAAGGATTTTTATTGTGAATTTTGGGATGACGGTGGGGTGACGTTGCCTCCCAAGCCGACCTCTGGATCAGAGTAGTGTTGACGGAGTAGGTGTTGGCCCCAGAGACCTTGACCGTTTTTTTTGTTTTCCGATATTAATTATTGATAGAAACGCATGGCTTCATCATCAACAATATTTTTTAGAATTTAAAAATATTTTTTTATGAATAAAAAATATGATGTTGGAGGGAGTGACTTTTGAACCCATGAATTATTCTCCAGAGATTGCGACGTAGCCAGTAATACAAAGTTGAAGCTATGAGTCTGGCCGGCTGCCCTGCCCTTATCAGTAGCACGGCAGAGTCACGTACAGAGCATCTCAATATGGCCGCCTATCTATGAGATATCCAACACACACTGAGCAAATACAGTCCCCAGTTCACAATCCACTCGCCTATAGCTCCTTCGTGAACAGCTCACACAGTAGTCTGTTGAAACAGTTCTACGACTGAAACACTTCCTATGAACAGTAGCAAAACCAGTTTATTTGCAAAGCGGCTTAGTTTAGTGCAGACACATTACTAATATCTTTCTAAAATAATTAAAAATATCAAACAAAAACTACTTTGTTTTTATGCTGATAATAATATTCGAAATCGATGATCAAAACGATTCTTTAAAACAACATGAATTGGTGATTATCTTTTGAGCGCAGGCGAGAGCAATGATGTGATCTATTTTTTATTGCCATCAGACAGTTGACAAAATTTAAGTTAAGCAACAGTTAAAATAGGTCTCAGTTGTGGAAGCCTGGGGACACAGTTAATTTCATTTCCTAAAACAAATAATTCTATCATAACTCAATGTAATCATTTTATTACTCTGGTCTGCAAAAAAAATTCGCTTCCTTGGGAATTTTTGTTTGATTCCAATGTTTTCAAGTGTGTTGAAAATAATAGAACAAAACCTTTGATACATCTTAAAGAAAATTTGATTCAGAATAAGATAAATAAAAATGTTATTTTTCTATGGCTTACAGAATTGTATTTGAAATATTTATTTTCCGAAAAAAGTCGAGATTTAACCACTTTGCGGCATATACATAGTATTTAGGGCAGTATGTTTCTCTTCCACTCACTGTAAGAAAAGTAACGGTAATATTTTTTTTTTTATGCCCACAGTAAAATAGATGATTGGAAAATTCGTGTTATTTACTGTGGGAACATAGCTAATTCACCTTGCGTTAGTTATTTTCAATTCTCATCTTAAAACAGATTTTGACTCAAAATAAATTTGATAAACTTTTGTGAGCAGAGGGGCGAGGATGTAATATAATTGTTCTCTCTCTATACACAATTTTGAGCAGACTTTCAATTTTATGTAATAATCTCAAATCTAAAATTAACGCCATGAAAATGGATTGGAATTATAAAGTCTATCAATCGCCATTAAAGTATTAATAAGATCATAAGATAACAGTCATGATTAATAATGGCATTGTTATCTTGAATCGTGGAGGCGATTTATTCTTATCAATGTCTAAGAACTTGTGAATTTTATTTTCAATAAATGAATCTATGTTACTATGCCCATACAATATTTATTAAATCACCGGTCCTTGTCAATAAGCCCCAGAGTTAATAAATTACCTAAATAAAATTTGCAAATAAGCAAAGAGTTTAAGTACCACTTTCCCACCTAATAAAAACTTGCATGATGCATCGCACCAGTACCCATGCTATAGACTGGAGAAAGTTTACTCCCCCAAATAAATAATAAATAAGATATTTCCATAATAGTTGCAACAAAAAAGTTATGTTAAATCAAAACAGTTAATTACGAAAAAATTGACCTACCCAGCACAAACAACTATAAAATGTGTACAATTTCATACATTTCATCTAAAAAGAAGAAAGAGAAAACAATCTTTCAAGTTAAGCTTGTTAGCTTAACGTCTATTCGTCTAAGTTTAAAATTGATTAAAGATTTACTAAAAATAGTAAACTAAAATGCACTTATACGACTTCATAAAACATAAAATTTATGGATAACAGGATGAATAAAGGCAGTAGACAATGTTTACCTCAAGATAATACAGGTACTGATATTATCTGTGTGTTGCTTATCAAACTCACTTTATATATCTTTTAATCAGTCAAAGTAGAGTAAGGTGGAACCCAAAGTAATGGAGTCCAGCTCTATTCAACCACCGATAGCAAACTTATATTTATAGTATAAGTTTTGCCTATTACCTTTAGGGAGTTTAATTTTTTCAGACAACACATATTCTGAAATCGTACATACATATTACTTACTTAAGTCCATACGTTATCATTAAGCACAGGTAATCGGATTCCAATGAAATGATATATTCAACCCCTCATAACGATACTCCCATCCACGATCCCCACACATACACACAACACTAGCAAAAATGACATTTGCTGGGGACCACCCGATGTGACTGGGGACATAACTCCACCACGGAAGTTGAAAGAAGACACATTCAGAGCACAAAAAAGTTGCAGATTCAGTCACATTCTAAAAATGTTTTCGAAATTTTACGTATCGTCACCAATAACAGTGGTAACGCTAATGAGGACGGGACACCAAAAGTTGCAGTAACACATCAAAACCTGACGTACTTAACTATAGCAAAGATTTACTTTATTTTACATTTTACATTTGCTCTTTCATTCAAACCTTATTTACAATATATATTAATTCAAGATATTAGGAGATAAAACGGACCAGGGTCAGAGCTACCAATACTAAATATTTACAAAAGATCACGGGGCCACTTTCGATTAAATCTCTGAGGGGTGGTAGAACATAGGTTATACTTGAAAGTGATCTTGCAATAAGATTTGGATGGACAGTTAATTTCTTGCAGAACTTTAAGCAGTTTGGGAAAATATGATATTGGATAGCAGGAATTTTTAAGGTCATTATGGAGAGTTTCATTTGTTACATAAAAAAGGTGAATTAACTGATGCTCTTAGTGCTTTAGATTGAAATGATTTCATGCCCTTGATGTTGAAGGGCTTTGACTTTCCCCACAGTTCAAGCCCATAATTCCTGACTGGTTTTAGTATGAGTTTTGTATTCTAGTGTGATGTGGGATTTCGTGCTGAACCGTCTATTCAGCTACCCAAACCTTCTGCTGAGCTCCTTCTTGTTGAGTTGTTTCAGTCTCGTAGTTGGGTTCCAGGTTAATCGTTTGTCAAGGTGGAATTGCAATGTGTCTGATGTGGGAAAAGGAGTAATGTAAGAAATGTAGAAGAAGAGAAATTGTGGACAGGATCCCCGTCGCAAGGTAAATATAATGTTGGTATATTTTCCATTCTTGACTTTTATCCTCCACCGTCTTGCACCAATGCTCGATTTCGGAGACGCGGGTAGGATGCTATATAGGGGTCATGACGGGAGAAGAAGTGTCAAGAAAAGAGTCCGCAGTGGTAGGAATATCAGCGGTATAACTGGTATAGAGAAGATACTTTAAATATTCTAAAATGTTGGAAGAGGAAGCCAAACTGATGTGCTGGTAGAAGATTGTGGATGTCGGAAACGTGAAAAAAAACGTTTAATAAGGATATTCTTGAAGATTATAGAGAGAATTTGGAGAAGGCTGATAGGCAGATATAGTGAAGGACTATTAGATGGTTTGTGAAGGACTATTAGGTGGTTTGTGAAATTATATTGTAAGGGGAAATTTAAAAAAAAGTGTATCGTTCGAAGAATACAGTTAAAGATGTATGTGGGAAAAAGTATGGCTTTGTGTAGTAGTTGGCTGAGTATTCGTGTAGTCAGATGGTCATATCCAGGAGATTTGATTCTTGGTAAATAGTTCAGTAAGAGTTTAACCTCGGTGGGATCGATTGCTTTATGTGGGAAGCATAGAGGAATCGGCATATAATGAAATTATTCAATGACAGATGTTTCGGATAAATTATCAAGGTCAGGGTGTGGTTTAAATCTGTTGGAGAGAAGTGTGTCTGTGTCCAAATTCATCGGATTTCTCTCCGATTGACGCAGTACAAGGCCTATCGTCATGGCGGAGTGAGTGCTTTATGGTTTTATATTTAAAGACATTTTTTAGTTGCAAATCAGAGGGATATATTAGTGGTTGACAGAGAAGATAGGTGGGGGTTGAAGGATTTGGATTTATATGATTCTAACTCCCACTCAACCAATTTACAGAATTGGTTGTAGGTGCGGTGGTCATGAAGGGTGTCGGGCCCTTTCTCAGGTTACTCATAGTTTCGTTTGGATTGAACTAGTTGTATAATATTTGTGCTGCTATTAATATTGAGATTAAGATTGGATTTGTATGCCTGGCAAGCACATTGCTGGATAAAAGTAGCAAATATGCGGATATCGTTGTCAAAATCGTGTGATGGATTCTGTTCGACCAATGGGTTGGACAGTATTTTATGGAAATGTTCCTAGTTAATGGGCCCTCTAATAAAAGAAGGAAATGGTACCTTTGGGATAGAGGTAAGTGAGAGGTAGCGTAGTGCTGAGCTATGGCCAGAAGAAAGGTAATAAAGATGTGTGATTGAGGAATGTAAGCCATGGTGGATACATAAGTCTAAAAGGTCAGGATTTCTTTTAGAATATGTAAGCCATAAGTAGGACAATCTAGTGAACGGAATGAACAGTGTTTAGAGAATAGTGCTTTTAGTAGGGAACGACCTCTGGAGCTTGTTGTTCTTGATCACCATTGAAGGTTCTTGGCGTTGAATTCTCTTCCTGTGAGAAAATTATTATCAAGGGAGTTCGAGAGGAAAAGGAATATGAAATCAGGGATGGATTTGTTTGGTGGATAATACAATACTGCTAATGTAACGGGGTAGGGATAGGTGCTAATTGGTAGGTGCTATAGCTTGATCTAGATCTAGTTACTAGATTGCAAGGTGACCTTCACACTTCACACACCGTGGTAAATGGTGGCAGTATGCCGGCGTATCGGCAGAGTTCCTTATATCTTGTGTTCTATTGATATAGGTTCCAGTCTCCATTACTGCTGGGATATCCGAATCGCTAATATTTCTGATAAATATTGGGCTGTTTTGGTGGCTGTGATGAGTCCACAGCTTCTTTCTCAACGTTACGCATCGAAACTTGGACGAGAAAAAGGTTTATGTGCTGTACAGAAGTCTCCGGAGCGTGCGTCCTCTAATTATGTCGATGACGAAGTAGCTCTGTCTCCTTCAATCGTTCTGAATATAAAGTGCTAATGGTGTTATGTGTGACCACTACAAATGCAATTTGTCTTCTTTCTTCACAATTGCAGTTATTGGAAGCTGTCACATTTTTATGGCATTATACATTAATAATTGCGTCATTATATATTATATATTGCTGCTGGAGTAGTTTGCGGAGGTGGGTTTATGGGACAGCAAAATAAATAAATTGACACTATATGTACTGTGATTTGAACCAAGGTCCTTTAAATCATGGGGTAACTAACTCGTTAAAGCTTAACGTATTCAATCATACTTGGCACAATCGTAGAGTCGACTCCGCAGTCAGTTCACTGCGTCTTGAAGAAAGTAGTAGAGTATTTGTCCCCGGTTCTGAGCCGTTAATTACGCAAAAAGTGAAGTGATTTAGCAACTTCATCAGTGGGAGGGCTTGTTCCCGATAATTTAAATGGAGGGGCCTCTGCCCAAGTTTTCTCCCTTTAACTCCACTGTAGTACCAACCCTCTTGCTTCTTCAGCCTGTTAATATTTACTTTATTATGCAGCAAAAAAAGTTGTATAGCCTTAGTGTTCTCCACAAAAAGTCAATTATTTAGAATGATTTGTTATTCCTTTGTAAAGAGGCATTGGTCTTTAATTGAAGTAGAAATTTTTTTATGTTATCAACTTGGTGGGGTCTGAATTAGGTACACAAACACTTTGTATGCAATTAATATATAAGGAAATAAGGAATCGAAGAGGGTAAACCATTAATAGTTTAAAAAACAACCTTCCATGGTGTGTTGTCGGTTTTCAGTGAGTACATTATGAAATAAGAAAACTTCTGTTTTTACACAGCTTCATTTTGATTGATGCCCGAAGGTTTTCGATTGTCTAGAACGCCATAATCAATGCTTCAAAAACGTTTGGGTATAAAGTAGTAAAGGTGTAGAGAAACAGTATGGAGAAGGTGTATTTTTTTTTAAACCTTCCTTTTATTATTAAATTACATAATTTTCAACATGTAACAGATAAATTCCAAAAGTAAATATATGAATAAGAAAAATTGAAGAAAATTAAAAATGGATTAGAAGACAGACTATTTAAAATTTCTAATTCTATAAATTAAATATGTCCTCAGTAGAGTTCTGTTAACAATTAGTATATAATATTATACAACGAATACTAATATTAATCTTGAATTTAACTATGTTACTCTAGTATCTAACATATATGACCGATATGTATGTAATACAGATATGTAAAAGACATATCGCATACAGACATTTGCATACAAAGACAATGACATATAAAGACATGTTGCATACAGGACAAGACATGCATACGTGGACAGCTTCTCTTCTTTTAGCTGAAACCCAACCCTCCTAGGCAGCTCAAAGTCTTCGTGTAGGTCACGATTCCACTCCTGGAATAAGGTATGTCGGAGCACTGTCATGAGTATGCCGTTTTGAAATTGATGATCTCGCTTAGTGTAGAGTTGCTCTGGGCATTTCCGGTCGCAAATCATTCAGCATAGTGTTCTTTGGGACATTGAGTCGAAGGCTGGGTCCATTCTAACGAAATCATAGCCGTGGCTAAGGACCTGTTGAGGTTCTGACTGCATTTCACAAGGGGGTGTTGTGTGCTAAGGCTGGCTTGAAATCCTCGGATGTAGTTGTAGTTGTCCGATCAGTAGTCTTTAAGATAATTTTCACCACAATCTTCTCAATGGGTGGTGATATGCTGATCAGGCGGTAATGACACAATATCTCTTACATTAATAGGTAGGGTGATCGCTTGTTGCTGGCTTGAGTAGTGGGAACAAGATGGCTTCTTTCCACGTGTCAGGAAAGTACCGTAAGCTAATTTGGGAGAGATAACCGTAAGATAATTTGGGGAGACCCATTTACCTTACCGCCCTGTACAGAATACCGTACGCGTCTCTGCAGCAGTACTCAGCCTTGCTACACGCATGTGCGCAGAGATCTAACCACTGGGTGGGAGATCTCAACGCAAAACATACCATGTGGTATAACACCGTAACGAACAAGGCTGGGAGACTCCTGTTGAGAATGCCGTTTGTGGTCGTTCACCCCCAGACTTTTACTTTTCGACATAGAGGTAACCCGCAGGCTACATCGACGATTGACTTACTACTGACAAAACAACCCCACCGTATCACTAGTGGTACCACCCTTGACTTTATTACCTCTGACCACAGGCCAGTACTGTATGCAGTGGATGGTAAAGTGGCGACCCCTCGCCCCACTGGGATTTGTACCGGTCGCAAATTTACCATAGCCTGCATACGGTGCCAGTTCTCCGCACGAAAGAGGAAGTAGATCTTCAACTAGCTTTCATAACTGATGTGATCATAGACTTAGCAAACACTGCGATCCCGAAGTACACTCCCATGCCACCGTCTCTGCGACCACCTCCAGACCACATTCTTAAAATTATTGCCTTGCGCCATAATTGGAAGAATAGATGGTAGAGGACGAGAGATCAGCAAGCCAAGGTCGTTGTGAATTCTCTCACAACGCAAATCCGGGGCTTTATGAAACTCTGATAAACAGCGCAGTGGCATGAGAAACTTCGTAGCACTCACGGAGATCACAGAAAGTTTTGGAAGTTGTTGAAGACTACAAAAAGGCAAGACAGCGACTGTCCGTCTTCACGAAGGCGACAATGTTCTGACTGCTGAGCAACAGGCAACAAAACTGGCAGACCAATACGCTAGGGACATTACGGCTAGGACGGGATACTACCACATGCCTCCTCTGGTAGATGCTGAACAGAACCACATGTTTGTATCACCGAAGCAGCTCAAGGCGATTCTTCGCCGGTGTCAGGGAAACCGAGCACCAGGGTATGACGGGATACAAAAAGTGCTGCTCAAACAAATGCCGAGGAGAGGGATAGTACAATTAGCAAACTTATACAACTCTTGTATGAGATTGCGGTACTTTCCTGACACATGGAAACAAGCCATCTTGTTTCCATTACTAAAGCCAGCCAAGAGCGGAGATCACCCAGCCCACTACCGCCCGATCAGTCTGCTACCACAGATGGGGAAAATCTTGGAGAAAATTCTTTTGAATTATCTCAAAGATTACTGCTCGGAAAACAACATCATTCCGCCAGAGCAGACTGGATTCCAATCCAGTATGAGCGCAGAGCACCCCCTTATGAAGGTACAGTCAGAGGCTAGCCATAATATGAATAGAAACATAGCCACGGCTATGATTTCCATTGATTGCACCCAAGCATTCGACTCGGTGTCTCACGGGACACTGTGTCAAATGCTCTGCGACCGGGAATGCCCGGAACAACTGTATTCAATTCTGGCTAGCTTCCTGAAAAACAGATCGTTGCGGGTGCGGGGAGTGATAGCTTCTCCGAAGCTGTGCCACTGACCTGTGGAGTGCCCCAAGGAGCCGTCTTATCCCCTGTACTATTCAACGTATACAAGTCTTAGATTGTCGGAGCCAGGTACAAAAATACCATAGTTACTGCTTTCGCAGATGACATAGTGGTGTACAGTAGCAGCATGAGTGCCAAGGTAGCTCTAAGGCAGGCTGAAGTAGCCTGTAACCAGATCAGAGAGAGATTGGGGAGACTCAATATCTCTGTAAACGCGGGTAAGACTGACTGTGTAATTTTCTCTTTCCAAAAGGGAAAAAGCCCGCTCCCTACTAGTTACATAGTAGGAACGGAGGATTATTCACCAGCCAACGACCTAGTATATCTGGGAATTAAAATGGACAGACATCTCCATTTTAGTAACAACTTTGTGAAGAAGTTGAAGCTAACATGCACGAAGTCTTACCGGCTTACGCACTTATTGACTTCCCCCAATCTATCGCTGCTTCTCAAGCTATTGATATACAAGAGCATACTAAGGCCTACTCTGCTGTATGGTGCACCGCTATTTCGTTATCTGACGTATACGACAGCTGAGAAACTCCAACAATTCCAAAACGGTATACTGATGAAAGTGGTCAGAGGTACTTCATTCGAGCAGCGAAGGAACAGTGAGCTGCATGAGATATTTGAGCTGCCTACGGTGGATGAATTCATCCAGCGTAGACATATCAAATTTTTCGACTCATTACAATATTTAACAAACCCAGTGTTTAACACTATAACCCCCCCCTCCGCTCCCCCATCGATGGCAGGATGCTGTCGCGGCTGGAACACTCTAGTCCTAGGTTCTAGGTAGAGATTTAGTTTGTTTTGTTTTGTTCCTAGTGTTTAGTGTTGGTGTCGGTGACAAATAGAAGGTGAGCCTCATCACCTAGTGTTGAATATGAGACTAAGTACTTTTAACCGCAACACAAATCTATTATATTATGCAGTCCTCCTAATGCATGTAAATGCAGGAAGAGGAGAAAATTGTATCTCCATTATTGTATTATTTATTTTTTGTACATTACATATTTTTTGTTTGAGGTTTTGAAATAAAAAAACAAAAAAACAAATCAGAGCTCAGACAAGAAAGAACCAGGACCTTGAACACTTCTCTCTTTCTCTCTGCACTGGCGCCTGCTGCTCTACTCAAAACCATGGACTTCTCCTTCCGGCTTTGTCAGACCTCACACCTTCCTAGTGAGATTCTCTGCCTTCGTCTCGCTAAAACTAGCACCTCCTTGGGAGAGACCTCTCCCTCGCAGACGACGGCTGCCGTGGCCCTGCAAATTTTACCAGCAGTGTCTCCCATTGCAATCCAGTCTGCCTCTCTCCAGTTCATGCTCACCTTTGGGATTGGCACAGTAACGTGAAGTTTTGTTATTTTTTTTTTTTAATGACCAGCGCATTCGGCAGCTACACTGCTGTTATTAAGTTCTGCGAAAAAAAAAATTCACAACCATATTTATATGGCAGTTTTGCTAGACCAAATCATTACATTTTACAACTCGTTTAAATTCCAAATTTACCCATAAGGCAATAAAAAAAAGTGTATCCATAAAATTATACATAAACCTTTTTCCCCCATTAATTTATCAATTGAACAAATAGATTAAACCACTAATCAAAAAACCATAGTAGTACTAAAACAGTATATATTTATATATATGCGGTAACTACAAAAAATTAAAACATCGTGTATAAACTTCCTCCCTAATTTAAATTTTAACTGATCAATAGCTAACTTAAGATCTTTTATATAAAATCATGCAGGAAACTTATCCCTCATTAAAATACTAAATGAATAAATAGTTACACTCACTAATTAAAAAGATTCATCAGTATTTCTTTACATAATAATATATAAAAAGATAAAATAGATGGATAAAATATACAATGTATAAGAACAATAATCAAAATACGTAAAACAATAAAATCATTACACAGTCGCAGTAAAGAGATGACATGAGCCTTAAAATGCTGCTTAAATTTACCGTGTCACACTTTCTACTAGCTTTATAGCTTTGCTCCTGTAATCTTATCAATTTATAGGTTCATAAACTTTACTGAAACCGTATGAAGTCATAATCCCCATTATTTATTCTCTTCTGGCTCTGCCTTGTTTTTACATTAAAATCAAACCTCAACTGTCAAAAACCTCGGCATGGTCCTTTACTTAAAATGAACTATGTCCCAAACTAATTGACGTTTCGTATCCACCATAAAACTATTGAGCTGGTCCCATCACTTCCTTACACAGGATACTGAATAGTTTTTATTTATGGTAGTCTCCCTTGGAACCTCGATGAAAAACCAAAAATTCATGATGAGCTGTTCCCATCGATTTATCTTCTAAACCCCTAGAGACTTATCATTTCGCATCGTTAGAATAGTCAGAATGGATATTTCTCCCAACCAGACGTCAATAATTCTTAGGGACCTTCCTATACAAATTTTATCCACTAACACCAGTTTTTATCAATTTCTTCTTTTATCTTAATCTAAATGTTTTGAGATTTATTCCATTGACTGTTTTATTGCAAATCAACGTGTTTTTTTTCGTTATTCTGGGGCATTTACAAAAAATGCACCTTGGCACTTCTTACTGTAAAAGCATACATATTTTTATTTATCTAACGATCATCTGTATTGTGTGAAGTAGTTTTCAAATTTCTACTCCTTGGTAACTTGGGTAACAACGCTTAACAAAGGCAAGACTATCATAAAAAGTCCGATTTTCTCAAGCGGCTATATCAACTTAAAATAAGACCGTCTATCGAGGCATAAGAACCGCCATGCTAGGTAGTAAGTAACCTATCTAGGCGGCTATAAATGTAACAGACGTATAAGAAGCACCTCCAGAGTTAGCTGGTGACCATTAGCAGAACGACACTCTCAAATAAGGAGTGTTCTTTAAAGTAAAATTATAACAAAAGAAACATTAGTACTTGGATGATTATTGGCTTTCCAAGATCTCACTGGACTAATATGTCGAAACCAAAAAATGCGTAAAATGTTGAACGTAAAATGCGACTCTCCATTCAGTATTTCCATCCAATTCCCGTAGGTTTTTGAAATCAGCCCTTCCGTTCACAAAGAATAGGCTCCAGAACATGGTTTTGTAACACTAATGGGTTTCTACTGTTTAACTGCATACAACAGTGCATAGAACATTTAAACAGCTGATCCAGCTGATGTCCCACCTAGGCAAGATATTTTCTTTAAGTTATAAGTTAAAACAGAATCAAGACACTTCTTCACTACCCTCATCTAGTTCTAATCGCATTTTCATTTATTGGCTGAACTGGTGCAGGATATAATCAGAAAGGATTAGGAAACCTTGGAGATTTTTTCAACGAAAGGGTTAGTTTTTCATGTAAAAAGTTGGTCCGAAAGCTGTTTGTGGTGGGTAGCAGCGATAACAGAGAAAATATGCCCTGCCTCAAGGGCAGTATCAACAAGTGAGAGGCGTGTGACCGCGAGCGAGAGAGAACAGATCAATATCGGTGAGGTTAGCCGTCCCCATAGCAACTGGTCCATCAACACCTCGCTCCCGCTCCTGTTAACACCTACCTACCTTTCTTCTGGTCTGTTGCGGCTTAGAGATAACCCTTTGTCGAATGTCACAATATATTGACCGATTTTTATCTAAGATCAATTATGTATAGGTTGTTTTTTTTTAAATAATTGATGGGTCGAAGAGCACTCGTTAACCAAAACCTCGGCCCCGTTCTAGCTATATAAATTGTTATTTATTTAATGAGTGTTTATTATAACTGTTAGCAACATTTTTATTTTATTTCCGGGCATTGAAATCTTTTTTTTTTTTTTTTTCTTTTTTTTCAAAACCCCTTTATTGAACCAAATTTTTACAATTTACGAATTTCTCCTATTATTGCATACGCAGATGCATTTGAAGGAGGGTAGAATTACAATAACAATTTTCTATTTGAAGTTAAAATTACAAATCACTGGCTACAGGACGGTGATGAGGCTCACCTTCAGATTACAATGAGGGAACTACAAACTAAAAATCTTATTGCTTCTCGATTCTCCTTTATATATCCTTAACCCTGGGAACCAGAGCAGTTTATCCCGAGGTACACTTTGGCTGCAAGATCGGGAGGATATGCTCTAAAGTTAGACTACTTGTCTGTAGTCTCAGAGGGAAGTTTCACCAATGACGAACCTTATGCAAAGATGCGACCTAATTTTATTATTATGGCCTGTCCTCAACAGGGACCTCCAGAAGGCTTTGTAATAGCTATTGTAGTCAGGGGGTTTTCAGGGAGGTGGGGTTTTGGCATCCAACTTTGGCCAGTGGGAAACCTATTCAGCATCCTCACTCCTTCCATTCGTTCATATATTCTCTTAGGTGAAATGATACTCTCCTTGGCAAGCAGGTCTGTTGTCTTGATACCTTTAATTCTATAATGACCCGGTATTCACTGTAGAACCACATTGACACAGACAGAAACCGACATTCCAGCCCATTCGATAATTACTCAATCCCCGTTTCCATTTAGATATGAGTCTGAAAAACAGAGAATGAGTCATTGTTACAATTTTACGATCGTGGCTTACCATTATGACATTAGGAACCAACCCATCCGTATACACCCTAGATCATAGAGCTTTAAAGTGTTCATTGTTTGTTTCGTTGTATGCTCCAGGGTGCAGCTTCCCGAGTGACTCGAAGTAGCTCTTTCCGTTTAATGTCCGGAATGCCCTTCGGGGTGCAAATCTCATGCGGGGTTCTCCGTGGACCTCATGCACAAAAGTTATACGAGTTCGTGAGGGTTTTTCGTGGCCTGTGGTGCAACTATTTCTATGTACACCTCAGTATCCCAGGGGACGACATGCGAGCACATACTCCATGATATTCCTGCTCAAACAATGTGGTAAATTCTAGGTAGGAGTAGAATTTTTATGGTGTCGTGTGGGTGTGGAGTAGTTTCAACATGGCAGGTATTTATGTTTATTTCACGAAAGTTCACTCCGAGCCGTTGCCACAAGTATCAAGAGTTCAACTTCTAACTATAGTGCAACTTTATTGAAAATTACGGCAGAGGTCTTCGCAAACATTTGGGCAGAAATCAATAAAGCTATGAGGAGAGAGAGAGGGTGTGTTATTCCCCAGACGCAGAACTCGTCCAGATTGTCCTTAATTCACCATGTTTAGTACTCTCTAGTAGTCAAGAGAGACCATTTCCCCTGAGCATGTCCCAGGGGGAATGGCACTTACCTAGGATACTCCCCTCCTAGATTTGGTACATCTGGCATGCCTAGCCTCATTATTTTAGTTGCTAAGGTGGTCCTTCCACCTCCCAGGCTACTCCTCGATTATTCTGTGGAGGTGAAAAGGAAGCTAATTTGTTTGCCCCATCTTATCTTAGATGTAAGGCGCTGTTCTAAGAGGGCCAAGTCGTCAGGATCCCGCAACCAATATTTGGGCCACTTCATAGGTTACTATGCTAAAGGCCCTCAGTCATAAGGCTCTTAATTACCTCGTGCGTCAGTCAACCACAGCTGGGTGTAGATTCTTTGAGAGAAACAATCGCACTCTGGTTGCCATCACTTAGTCTGGCAAAGCCAAACCTCCCAGACACTGGAAGTGGGGCAAATCTTTAAGGTTTCTGCTTAACCTAGATAGGTGAACTCGGTGCTTCTTTTTATGAGGTGCTGTTCGGTACTCAGTCGGATAGATCTGAATGTACACATTCTGTGATTGTGGAAAGTTCTAAACCTCTAGATTCATACCTAGATATAGGTCAATTATTGGATAGTATTACTTCCTCGTTTCTTGAGGTAATTAATCATTGAGGGTCCATTGTGTTAGGTGAATATGTAAGATAACCTTATATTACATAAAAATTGTTCTTTGCACGCCAGCCATCATCTTCTCTCATCTTGATCCTCCCTCGATGAAGCAGATCTCGCTATTCAATCATCGTGGAAATAAGGAATATAGAATGAAGTAAAGTACAGAAGAATTCGCTGATATTTTCACAGTTTTGCAGAATGCCAGAGCGACTACCGGCGTAGCTGTAGATTGGACTTATACATCATCAGAAACGAAGTGTATGAACAGATGCTCCACTCTTCCATAGAAGTAAAACATTATGATGGTCAGTTATGTCACATATATATAATCTTATCTTAACAAATGGTATGTTTATCAGTAACACCCTAAGGACTGTGTCTCATAAGTTATAGTAGTCAGCCCTATTATAATTATCTTATCTTATCCTATTAGTAACTTATCTTCCCTTCCCAAACCTCTATTCTAAATAATTGGCTCCCACGACCTTTTTCATCTAACCCGTTACAGATTTTTCTACACAGATAAATAGCCCTTAGATATAAGACAGTTGGATGGTTCCTGATGAGCTCAGTCCCTATTCAGCTCTTAGCCTGTAACCATATATAATTGTACATTTGTGTTTTATACCAAATAAAGTTTAAGAGTTATTGAGCAACAGAAATATAATTGTCGACTGCACGGACCCCGTGGTCATCATGATCATGGACAGGAAGGCTTTTTATTTGTCACCTGGGGACATCTATGCTCTATGAGTTTCTCTACCTGATAGATCTCTCCTCTCGCCAATTTTCAGTCACCATTGTAAGCAGTTTCTCCCCCTACCACCATGGCTGCTGTTAGTTCTTATGACTGATTAGAATCACACCAAATTCAGAGACGTTTTGATCCATAAATTTAAATAGCTTTCTCAGAGCATAGGTTACGTAAACATGTGATTTTTTTTTTTTGTGCTAAAATTACATTCTGCCTTATTAGGTAATAAATAAGTAATTGAGATAAATGTTCTCATTCATTCACTGTTTATAAACAGCCCAGAGGCCTCCCAAAGCAACATGTTTGTCCCCCCACGCTCCTCTGTCAGCCGCGTCACCGGGTACGAGCCAGTGGAGTCTGACAAAGAGCGCGAGAGCCACAGACGCTCAGGATATGATGGAGAAAGTGGCCATTGCCTAGACTCCTACAGTCACGCATTTATAGCAGGTCACGAGGCCACTGCCGTTTCAGTTATAGGGATGAGAGCATGTAGGTGCAGTGCAATCACTGTGTTACGGGATTAGGGTGGTAGGATAGGCTACTATGAAATTTCATGAACATGGAAGGGATGAATTCAAGAATGTAGGGTATATTAAGATCGTTATGAAGGGTTTTGTTGCTGACGAAATAAGAGGCATTTACTATTGTTCTCAGAACTTTTGATTGAAAGGATTGGCTACGCTTCATGTTCTACTTTTTTGCTGTCCCCCATCCGTATGGCCAGTATAACTTTGTAGATTAGTAATTTATTTGCTATTGAGAGATGGGATGTCCTTTGAAGTAGTCTGTACAGTTGTCCACAGCGTCTGTTTAGTTCTTGTCTTTTTAGCCTCGTATGTGGGTTCGAGGTCAGTCGTTTGTCGAGATGGAAGCCTAAGTACCGTACTGTCTCGGACACTGGGAGAGGAATAAAATTAAAATAAACTAGTGGACAAGGCTTGCGACAGAGGGTGAAGTTAATGTGGGAACATACTACTTCATTAACTTTGATCCGCCATTGTTGGTTGCACCAATACTTGATCTCATCAAGGTGTTTTTGAATGTTATGGGATGCTATATCGGGGCCTGGGTGGGATGACAAGACTGCAGTGTCATCTCACATGTGAATTAAAGTTGTAATGCAGGAAGTGAAGGGATTATGATTGAAGACTAGTCGTCAACGCCTCGAAAGAAATTTGGGAAACTATTGGGCTAAAAAATAAAGTCCATAAATGGTGCTATTCTCGTCCACAATAAAGAAAAAAAGAAGACAGAGAAGAGCCATAACCAGTCTGAAAACTCGTCACAGGTCCTTAACTGGGGGGTCACAAAATTACCTCCTCAACTGTGCAATGATAGTGGAGTAAAGAATTGGGGTGTCCCCAAGGTGGGGAGAGGTCACCCGCCGCGGGATAGGGTCGCTACAACCTTAGCCGCTGTCCGGCGATCGTCAAGAAAGAGATAAAATGGGTGGACTTGTGGTCTTTAACCTTTGCTGGCGGCCTAGTCGGCGGGTAGCTTTATTCGTATTGATTTGACTCCATAAGATCTTAGGTGTGCCCCGACGAAGCACTATGTTCAGGAAAAGGGGAACAGGGTAGGTTTTATAGGTAGTTTATGTGGTCTTGGAATGACCACGAATTCCCACTCGGTATCCAAGGGTAGGCGAAAACCGTCTGGATCCCAAAGGCGAGTGTGAACCGGAGAGAGGCTGACTGGATCGCCGTGGCAGACGCTACTAGGTAAAGTTTGTAGGGCCACGGCAACCGTCGACCGCGAGGGAGAAGTCTCTTCCAAGGAGATGCTAGTTTTAGCGAGACGACGGTAGAGAAACCCACTAGGAAGGTGCGGGGTCTGACAATGCCGGGCTAATAAAACATAGCGAGTTTAGGGAAGAGAGATGCAGAGGTAGTTGAATAAGAAAGCCATGGTTCGAGTAGAGCAGCAAGCGCCACTGCAGAGAGAGAGGGAGGGAGAGAGAGAGAGAGAGAGAGAGAGAGAGAGAGAGAGAGAGGGAGAGAGAGAGAGAGAGAGAGAGAGAGAGAGAGAGAGAGAGAGAGAGAGAGAGAGAGAGAGAGAGAGAGAGAGAGAGAGAGAGAGAGAGATAGAGATCAGTGTCCCGTAGGTGCCGGTCCTGAGAGTCTGTTGAATGCTTCTTTTTTTTCCCTTAACCCCTTTAATTATTATACAATATGTGAAAATATGGACTAAATCAATGAACAAAGAATTAACAATTTTCTCCTCTTTCTGCGATGCGCTGATGTATTCGAAGGAGGTTGGGTTACATAACAATCACATTGAAGTTAAAAGTCAATAACATATATGCATTACTAGGTGATGGGGCTCACCTTCAGTTTAAAAATGTGGGAGAACTTACAAAATAAACCTATAACTAGAACCTAAGACAAAAAGTGTTCCTGCCGCGACAGCCTCCTGCCATCATGGGGGAACGGAGCGTGGGTTATATTGTTAAACACCGGGTTTGTCAGGTATTGCAGGGAGTCAACAAATTTGATATGTGTACGTTGAATGAATTCATCCACCGTAGGTAGCTCAAAGATCTCATGAAGCTCATTGTTGTTGAATGCTTTTTTTTTTTTTTTTTTATTTCAAAACCTCAACAAAACAATACAATGTACAAAAAGAAAAATAACAAAATATTTGGATTACATATTTCTCCTCTTACTGCATTTACATGCATTTGGCGGAGTGCCTAAATATAATAAATTTTTATTGTCGTTAATAGTTCATTGTTCTTATACAACACTAGGTGATGAGGCTCACCTTCTATTTGTCACCGACACCAACACTAAACACTAGGAACAAAAACAAAACAAACTAAACAAAACAAAACTAAACAAAACAAACTAAATCTCTACCTAGAACCTAGGACTAGAGTGTTCCAGCCGCGACAGCGTCCTGCCATCGTTGGGGGAACGGAGCGGGGGTTATAGTGTTAAACACCGGGTTTGTTAGATATTGTAATGAGTCGAAAAATTTGATATGTCTACGGTGGATGAATTTATCCACCGTAGGCAGCTCAAATATCTCATGCAGCTCACTGTTTCTTCGCTGCTCGAATGAAGTGCCTCTGACCACTTTCATCAGTATACCGTTTTGGAATTGTTGGAGTTTCTTAGCTGTCGTATACGTCTGATAACGAAATAGCGGTGCACCATACAGCAGAGTAGGCCTTAGTATGCTCTTGTATATCAATAGTTTGAGACGCAGTGATAGATTGGGGGAAGTTAATAAGTGCGTAAGCCGGTAAGACTTCATGCGTGTATGCTTCAACTTCTTCGCAAAATGGTTACTAAAGTGGAGGTGTCTGTCCATTTTAATTCCCAGATATACTAGGTTGTTGGCTGGTGAATTTTTCTCTGTTCCTACTATGTAATTAGTAGGGAGCGGGCTTTTTCCCTTTTGAAAAGAGAAAATTACACAGTCAGTCTTACCCGCGTTTACAGAGATATTGAGTCTCCCCAATCTCTCACTGATCTGGTTACAGGCTGCTTCAGCCTGCCTTAGAGCTACCTTGGCACTCATGCTGCTGCTGTACACCGCTATGTCATCTGCGAAAGCAGTAACTGTGGTATTTTTGTGCCGGGCTCCGACAATCTCAGACGTGTATACGTTGAATAGTACAGGGGATAAGACGGCTCCTTGGGGTACTCCACAGGTCAGTGGCACAGCTTCGGAGAGGCTATCACCCACTCTCACCCGCAGCGATCTGTTTTTCAGGAAGCTAGCCAGAATTGAATACAGTTGTTCCGGGCATTCCCGGTCGCAGAGCATTTGACACAGTGTCCCGTGAGACACCGAGTCGAATGCTTGGGTGCAATCAATGGAAATCATAGCCGTGGCTATGTTTCTATTCATGTTATGGCTAACTTCTGACTGCACCTTCAGAAGGGGGTGCTCTGCGCTCATACTGGATTGGAATCCAGTCTGCTCTGGCGGAATGATGTCATTTTCCGAGCAGTAATCTTTGAGATAATTCAAAAGGATTTTCTCAAAGATTTTCCCCATTTGTGGTAGCAGACTGATCGGGCGGTAGTGGGCTGGTTGATCTCCACTCTTGGCTGGCTTCAGTAATGGAAACAAGATGGCTTGTTTCCATGTGTCAGGAAAGTACCGCAATCTTATACAAGAGTTGTATAAGTTTGCTAGTTGTACTATCCCTTTCCTCGGCATTTGTTTGAGCAGCACTGTTTGTATCCCGTCGTGCCCTGGTGCTCGGTTTCCCTGACACCGGCGAAGAATCGCCTTTAGCTGCTTCGGTGATACAAACATGTTGTTCTGTTCAGCATCTACCGGAGGAGGGATGTGGTAGTATCCCGTCCTAGCCGTAATATCCCTAGCGTAATGGTCGGCCAGTTTTGTTGCCTGTTGCTCAGCAGTCAGAACATTGTCGCCTTCGTGAAGACGGACAGTGGCTGTCTTGCCTTTTGTAGTCTTCAACAACTTCCAAAACTTTCTGTGATCTCCGTGAGTGCTACGAAGTTTCTCATGCCACTGGGCTGTTTTCCAGAGTTTCATCAAGCCCCGGATTTGCGTTGTGAGAGAATTCACAACGACCTTGGCTTGCTGATCTCTCGTCCTGTACCATCTATTCTTCCAAGTATGGCGCAAGGCAATAATTTTAAGAATGTGGTCTGGAGGACCTTGTTGAATGCCTCAAATCTGGTTGCTTATATAGGCAGGCCAGCGGTGGTGGGGGGTTCCACCACCTGCTGCTATTTTGTAGACTTGTTTCCCTCTCTCTTATCTGATGGTTTAAGGTTTTATTATTAAAATATGGTAACATAGATGTATATTTTCTGGACCGTGAAGAGGGGAACTTCTAATTATTCGTGATAAAGAGGTTGACACAACAGTCCATAAATTATTATATAAAATAGTTAAATCCGAGTTTTTAATTAATTCTAGGATTTGAGAATAATTATCTAATTAACTGCTAGCTCTAACGCTACAGAGAGATGAGCACTGTGAGAGAGGCGGATTGTAGGTAACTTGTTGCTTAGCTTTAGGCTCGGTCTATTTGACCTCAGCAGCCCAGCCATCTTTAACTTTTGCGTAAATAGTTACAAACTACTCAAGCTTTATTTACCTTGTCCATTTTATAAACCGAGATTGGAAGTTAGTTTATGGTGCAATTTTAATAACAGAACATAGGTTGGGGATAGACATCATTTTTTGTTTGGGGATCCTCTATTTAGATTTTAGTATTTTATTTATTAGATATTCTATTTATTTTTGTAAATGTTAAAAAACATATTCAGGAGCTATAACAAAATTATTTGAAAGAAATTCTGAGTGATGAGATCAAACAATAGTAATCGCGTGTTTCATACATTCCAAAGAGATTTAAATAGTGTTTTCTATCTCAATATTTTAGCGAATTTCATTGTTTCTTTTTAATATGGAATTTTCAGAGACCAAAATGTCTAACAAATAAAATTCAGTATTTTAAAAGGAAATAAGCTCGAAAATAGAATAATTTTTCACAATAATTTCATAAATGTTAAAGAAATTTACATGGAGTTCATCCAGTAAGTATCTATGAGTGTGTATTTTATGCCGTTTATGTTTATTAAACAAAAACCAATTTAGCTCATTATTAATTTAAACAAATGTGTGTATGAGCTAGTTGAGGAGTAATGTTTTAATATGAAATTAAACGATGCAAAACAATGGAAAATTAATTCGCTTACCTGATGTCTAGCCTAATCTCCTCTCTGTGGTCATTGTGAAGAAGGGTATTTAGGAAGCAAGGAGGGGAGTGTTAAAGAAGGATCAGGTGCTTCTGATGCCCCTGCACGTATCAATGATCGCTGTGGTCCGCATTCCCTCAAAGAAACATACACAAAAAAATACGCTTCTGATAATTGAAACCCACACTAAAATAAAGTACTAAATATAACTTGTACTGAGAGCCCATACGTGTTGCTGGACCGAGGTCTGAAATATCTTAAAAAAAGGTAGGCGGCCGAGGGTGTGGGTCTCCTATCGGAAAAAATAGTGAAGCATGTGTCGGGTCATCCTGCTCTGGGCAGGTATACCCCTAGTACCTGAAAAAGTCGTATAACAATCTGCTTAAATGATTTTCACCGTAAACTCACTGCAAATCAACCTAATTCTAATAAATGAATCCAGTTTAATCCTTAAAATTTCAATACAATATATATAACAGTGATCTAAATAAAATCTAATAAACTAACTCTGATATAGAGTGGAAAAATGGCGAGGAAACTGATCAACTAATTTCTAAAAAGGCTACAGAATATTGTTTAGTTTATTGCTCAAAAATGTAATCCTGCCCTGTGTTGTTTGTGGAGGGCAGTAAAGCAGAGCGGCCGTCGGTATGGAGATAAAAGAGGCTAATAAATAGCCTTGTAAGACAATAAAGAAGTGAGGAGAAGGGAAACAGATGTAGGCTGGCCCGGGATATATAGCCTAGAGAAAAATGGCTGTCGTTAGAGGGCTGCCTCTGATGCATTATGCATTCTTATTCAGTCATCTTCATCTCTAGGGCCACCGCCTTCTTTGGCAAGCCACTAGCCGGCTTAAGTCTCATCCCTCTTAAATATCACTGCCCTAATCACGCATCTCTTTGATATTTAACAATCCTTCCAGTCTGGATACATTGACAATTCCCTATTTTTTTGTTATTGGCCAAAATGTTTTATCAAATGAAATGAATTTTGATTTAACCAGTGATTTTGGTTAGAGACAAGCCCTATTCCTACGACTATCCTTTATTTTATAATTATGGTCCTCACTTTGATAAATTCATGCCTGTGACATAATACTATGAATTATTTTGAGAGTGCCCAATTTTGAACTTTTGAAGTACACTGCTTCACTAAGCACATTCAATTAAAGGTTGCAATACATTTAATATTATTACCCTCATTGCAGCTAAGGAGACCATACAAGATAGATACTGCCACAGTCGGGAGTAGGGTATGGATAGGCTGGTAAAGGCGTCATAACAGCGATTTTCCCGTGTTTGAATACTGACTGTGTCGGTATTTTTTCTCATTAATCAATTATTATAGGCTTTATCTTTCTCAAACCATATTTTGATCGAAATAATTGATATTTCAATCTCTATGTCCTTGGGTTTACCCTTATAGAGTTGTTGAAAATTATAGAACCAACATTTCTATTGATTTTGGCACTCAAGGAGTCTTGCTGGTTTTGATTGTATCGCAACTCTTTTTAACCATTTTTGGTATTAATGAATATAGCCGCACCATATAATAACTTAAAACATCATTTCTTACGGACCATCTCTCGAGGATGGGTAAAATCCTAGTATTTGAACACTATTTTGTTCACCAAAATATTTTTCCATCTCTTATTACAACGATGACTTGTAATTACAACATTAGATTTAAATAAGAAACGAACGAAGGCCATGAATTTAAAGTTGTTTCCAGTTAAAATTGTAAGAGAAGCGATCGGTTTGGTGAAGGTTATCTTTTTAATTGAATTGAGTATAGGGCCTGGAAAGGTAATTGGCTATTAGGCGTACCAATTGGGTTGGAGCGCCCGACCCATGGCCGCCTCCCATTCGCCCTCCGTTTTACATTCACTTCTCCATCCCCTCCCTGCCGACCAATAAAGGGGCCGGATTTTATTTATTTCTGGCTTTGGTCCGTTAACTATATCTTTATAAATAATCGTTTCTAAGAGAATGGTTAGTGATTACTACCAGGACATTTTTGATTCTTATCTCGAAATGGGGGAGTTGAGTTGATTGTCGAAGTGTAAATTGCAATTATGTAAAGCGATTTATGGCAACCAGCTTCTATCTCTGTTCACACCAAGAAGCTGTGTCCACTCTAAATGTGATACAAAAACGGGAACATCGTCTTAAGCATAAGCATTATACTATAATTATACTATTTATTATTATTAGAATTATACTATAATTTACTGATTAAAATTAAAAGCAACGTAACTAAATAAGGTAAAACTGAACTAAATCTATATTAAACCGAGTACCTCAAGGCTGTGCTTTAAATGAGGTGGAGTTAGGTTATGTGGAGGTTTTATATGAGACTTGGATGGATCTAGTCCATCAATCTGGTTCTTGTGGACAGAAACTGACCTATGACTTTGATGTTAGTGACTGGGGGGGGGGGGGGGTACATTCCCGGTTACGTCCTGAAAATGTTCCAGGCTTTCGTGGTTGCTGGTCAGGCTGTGCTCCGTCGTTGGTTAGGTCCTGTGGTGCTGCCCATTAGTGTTCGGCTTTCTGTTTCAGGAACTCCTGGCATTCATGACCTCACCTACGAAGCCTTACAACACCTCTGCCACTTACAAGGGTTGCGGATGTGCCCAAACTCCTAGCAGTGTTAGCATCGCAATATACCCTGCTCTGCCCATGCGACTATCACGTCGTCATCAACCCGGGCCGCTTTAGGGCGTTCTTCTGTGACTTCTGGGGTGCCTGTCGTGATGGGTGGCCAGATCTCTTTCTTGCGCATTATTCGAATATCGAGAATTTCAGTTTTAAAGGCAGTTTTAATTTCTTCGACATCCTCATCCATTATATATGTATATAATAATAAATATATAATTTAATTTATATGTAAGGTAAACAAATTCTGGCCACTATAAAAAAATCTTTTATTTAATCTTTGATTTAAGTTCTTTTGGTTCAAAGGGAAAAAATCCATACGGTTTCAAATACAAAACCCTTGCTAAGGTACGGGGAACAAACACTTCTAAAATAGAGAAATGAGTGAGTTGACTCTATTAGTTGAGCCAGTGATAAGTTAGTGGGCCGCCTTGACAAAGTGAGAAGAATAAGTAAGCCGATAATCAGGCGAAGTCTCTAAGCCTTCATTAGGATTTATTAGACTACTAGAGCAGTTGTTTGACCTAGTTATGCCAACAGCTCAGCCCACCTCCCTTACGAGCATTGTTTGCTTTACACACAGTTCTTCCCCAAACTTAGTTTCCTTTTGGATATACAGGTAAAATTGTATTGTGCCGCGAGCTTTCTTAGTTTCATTCCAGGTCCATACGTTTCTCGAATGGAACTTTTACGCTCCACAAAGAAAAAACGAGACCATGCCGTTATGTTTATGCAGTATGGCAACTTTCAAATGGCAAGGTGAATTGCTTTAAAATAATTAATGCCCTCTTCAAATGCTTGTTATCGTAGAGACTGCCTAATATTTAGTACTTTACTTCGGCACGGTTCTGTGAATGAATCCAATGTTTATGTCTTGCATTTTGCTACAGTTGCTGCATCATAGTCGAAACTGCGGTGAAATTGTACGCCATTGATCAATGACAACTTCTTTTCCATGCTGAAATGTTAGAGGGGTGCTTCCCATGAATAGCGAACTCTTGATATCGTTTTATCAAATAAAAGGTGAATTTAGGGGGCAATAGCGAGTAGTTTTTTCACAATCACTTAAGATATTTACTCGCTCGCTACTTATTGATCATTTAAAGCTAGTTCATTCGCAAGCTACTTACTTCATTCCGTTTATGAGTAGATTAAATAAATACAATCAAGCTCAAAAACGGTGTAATAAAAATAGTTAGTACAAATTTAATTATTTTATTTAAAAAAACAGTATGTGTAACTTATAAACCTTCATGAACTAGAGGTCCAGGCCTTAGTCCCCTGAACCCACTGCCCATGACATGATCCCTATAAATCCACTCTTGTCCTTATTCCATGAACCATTTTTTTTTTTAATTCAAATGTTTTTTATTCGAAAAAAAGGTGTAACTCAAAAATCAAAGAAGTGAATTTTTTGCTCTAAAAGGATTACCTGCCCAACGTCAAAATCTGTCTTATACATTACTCAAACTAATTTGTGCCAATAACATTTTGTGGAAGAATTGGCCAATGCGCTCGACCTTAAAAACAAATAGTCCCGGCCTGACAACCTTTATAGCTGGCCCTCCTCCAAATTTATTTATATTATTATGATTGGTTCCGGTACCGGTGTACACAAATTTAATGAATAATTAATGAATATACTTACAATGAATGACTGTAAATAATTTTCTGTGTATGGGTAAGAAACATATTAGGTTTAATTTAAAATGCGAGTCTGAAGATTGTATAGTCAATAGATGATTTGTCTTTATACGTTGTAATAAGTTGTATTTCTTGTTCAGCTTATAATGATTTCCTATGTACACCTTATGGTTTTCGATTAAGTATTTAAGGTTTGTAACAATCACTCTGTATAAACTAGTTAACAGCCCTCCCTGACTCATTTCAAGTTCAGTTTCTTTCACTCGATTCTACTAGTACAATCTGCCACGTGGGACCACTTAATTCTAATGTGTTGGTTCTCATTGTTGCATTAATTATCAAAGAATTTCAGGCTGCAAAGATTAAATTTTTGAATTTTGTATAGCCCCATGGTTCGAGTCCGTAAGGGATCGTGGGTTTAAGTTCTCTAGTGTATGTGAGGGTAGTTCGATAGTAGCAGCAGTTCGATGTGCTGTGAAGAAGTTAAAAAAGCAGTTTGCGCACATACGGACAAATAGCCTAAAAATAAATAACTTTTAGCATAAAACAAAATTATTAGCGGTTGTATTCTTGAGCCAGTAAAAAAAAAGGTGGTAAGCATAAAGTTGAGCAATTGGCGGTAGACGATGAGACTATTGCTGATGAATAGGTGACACGAGATTCCATTGACGGTATTGGACGATTGCCGCGATTGTCTCTCTATTCATCAAGCTAACTGCCTCCAACTTCATCTCATTGATTCCACTTCAGATCGTTCACAAAGGTTCAAGATATCTCATTTATGCTGTATTTGGCTGATTTTATTTGATTAAAACTAAGGATTATTTCTCTTATTTTATTATTAAATGCAATTGATATTATTATTTTCAATATAATTTGTAGAAGTAAACAAATGTAACAATAATAATAGCCCACTCAACCAATATATACATTATACAGATATACATACATTATACATATTTATCAACGTATATGTCAAATTATCCTAGCTATTAAATTAAACTTGTAAACTACGAAGATGTCCCTCCCCCCCCCCATGCTCTTCTGTGAGTAGGATAATCTGTAAACTACCAATACCTGGAATGGTCGAAAACTATATTTACTCGCAGAGGATCTAGCGTCTTCTACGATTAATGGACCTTTGACGTCTATGAGACCGAGCATTTTTTGACAGTCGGCAATCAATAAATAGTTACCAACAATATTACTTAGCAACTAAAATGAATAATAATTTCAAAAATAATAGTGTGTCTGATTCGCCAATAGATTATTTGAATAAAAAACGGCCCCCTTGTTTAGTTAGATGCAATAGTAATAAACTTTTAGTCGACAAAATTAATGTTTAAACTTTGTAATGAAACAGATAGATCAGATTACAGACTAGGTGCCGACGATACAGTCTATGAAGGACTTTTGGATGCACAATGGTTCCTAAACTGTGAAGAAAATCAGTCATCTCAGACTAAATCCTAGATGGTCACAAGACATCCTTCCTTATTTTCAGTCATAATTTTCACTGTTCACTAGTCAGGTGACAATGATTTTTTTTTAAACATTCTTACCTCACATTATAGCTTGCCTATATGCTACGTAAAACACCTTTAATAGGATTTCCATTTGATGACCTGACGAAAGTAAAAATATTATACGAATCACTTAATAGTTTCCTACATCTAGCTTTGGAAATATAAATGATAAAAGTGAAATTACAAAAAAATGATTGTTTGATTAATTGTTTAAAAGAAGCTTCTAATAGTCACAGAAATAATATGTAATGTAGCGTACGCATTTTGAAATTTAGCTATAATTTTTCTAGTTATGTGGCAATATTTTCACGCTTTTTATTGATGGTTGGCAGATAGTAGTATTTTTACTTTTGCTTGTATTTCAATACCTTTGGCCGAGGTCTTTTCATTGTAAATCACGGTTTGAAACGAAGTTATGGCACGGGTCTAGATATATTGCTACAATGAAAAAGTCATTCTCGTGAAAGAGGAACAAATGTATTGACTGGCTTCGGCGTGGGTTTTTATAGCATTTTATATACCCATCACCTTATTAGTCAGTTTCGTCAAGTCACGTATAATTTATGTCATTATACTTGTTTATACATTATATAATTTCTATAAAATAACAAAACCTGTATATAATGTAGTGATGCTACAGGAAATACAAAATAATTTGTAAATAGATTCGCCTGAGGATCTATAATTGTATATAATTATCTGTAAATTTAAAGGGGCTATGAAGAAGGGAAAAAAAAAAAAAAAAAAAAATAGCATTTTTTTCTTTCGTTTCTCCCAAATTTATTAATCAGGCTTTCGTTAGTTTGTGAGTTATGTAAGTAGATCGTGTGGGATCCATCCTTCCTTGGGTTTCAACTTGGATGAACCTATATTCTCATCTCCTTTTCATCAGGTTTTCACAGCACACTACTTTAATTATCTTGTTGGTCCTTCCTCTATTCCCTTTCTAAAAGTTTGCATGGTGCTCCCAATTTGGACTTTTTTCATCAATTATGTATTTTATTCTAGAAATGTAGCTGTTAAGAGTTTTGTACTTTGATAAGAGATTCGTATTCCCGCTGTGTGGATAATTCTTTTTATGTAATAGGTCCGAAACATCTCTTTGGTCCTCCTTCAGCTGGTGAACCACCAGTATAGCTTAAATGAGATTCTGGGTTTCTGGATTTTGGTGATAAAAATTCTGTAATGTAGATGATAAAATTGGAGACTCCTCCCGATAATCTTGTACCGGCAGAAAGACATGGAGGTGCAGCATCTGCAGCAGTCGCAGAAACGGTGAGACATAAGAAGAGGATGCTGGGCCCAGCTGCACCTGCAGGTATTGATCGCTCGCTCCGTGACCCCTGACCTTTCGGCCCATCCCTCTTCCTTCCGCGTCCGCTTCCGGCTCTAACCCCTCTGTCTGCCGCCCCTATAGGCTTTACACACATCTCTTGTGTGCAATGGAGGGCTAATTACTGCTCACCTACCATACTATCTTAGCACCCTCGAGCATCTAAGGTGATGGATGGAGTTGGTAAACGCTCGCACGGAGGAAGATCCCAACCTAATGACCTGAATGAGCATTATATCTGAATAGAGAATGAATACAAAGGATGGCGTGCGGCTAAGCACACAAGAGTGGCAGGCAGAAACGATACCACGACCTGTTGAGGGCGATAACACACAACCTCTGGCCGCCTCTTCTTAACCATCATTCTTCTGCTACTGCTTATCTTCATTTTTAGTTTAAATTAAAACTGTACAGAATACTGCTGAGCCCGATGAGAGAGGGCTTACTTTCGATCATATATGGGGGCAATCGTATTACGTACTGATTTTGTATAGCTACTGTAAAAGATAGCCATCGTAAAAATTATACCTTAAAAAATAAGAAAATTAACTTTTTATTAGTATACAAATTTCTGATAGCTATAATTAACTTAGCTACTTAGCAAAATTATGGTTAAGATATCCCATGATATCTGACTGACATCTTAATTGAAGTATGGATCTTATTTGTAAACCTATTATGGTGGAGACTGGATTACAGCATCAATACTCCTTCAATACTCTTCAACGAAAGATATCATCAGAAATATCTCAAGAAAGATCCAATGGAATATTTATAGCTCATTTTCCTTGTGTTTGATGATGTGTAATTAGAAGTACTATAGCAGAAATTCAGCAAAGATAAATGAAGAGAAAGCTAAATATATAGTGATGGGTAGAAGGAACTAAGGGTTCAGAAGAGTAGAGGTTGATATAGTTTTAAAGCAGCTGAGGAGCTTAAATAACTTGGTTAAAAATTAAAAAGGAGAAAAGGTGCGGTTATTGAGTGCTATGCAGTCCGGTTTCCTATCGTATAAAACCAGATACTTTCGTCTATAGAAAGTTATGTTGAACTGTGAACTGTTAGGGTATTAAGAGGATTAGAGAGTTGGACGAGGACATTGGTGGACGGGCTTAGGCTGAACTTCTTGGACAGGAATGTATTAAGAAAAATATCGACAAGTCTCAGGTGTGCCGAACAACACCTTCACAGAATGGGTTTAAGAAGTGGGCTTACCAGCATCATCCCTTGAGAAAAAACGAGGACTAGTAATTCTCTCCCTTGCCACAACGTGGCATAGTCCTTTTTATAATTCTTTGGCCCAATGACAGTTATCCAACTCGAAAAACAAATCTGTTTTGTCATTTGTACGAGATCCTTTTTGGTCTCCGCAGCAATATCAATACATCTGTTTTCATTTTAGGACTGCTAGTTATAGTAAATTGATAGATGACTCTATGATAAATAAAAAGAGAAAAATAAGGGTTTCTGGTAGGTTCAGACGTGTAAAACTATGGAATAAAACTAAGGAATTAAAATAAAAAAGCTTCCCCTTTGCGTGACTCGTAAAGCCGAAGAAAAAGTTGCTGTTGGGGGCGGAGCGAATCGCAATCAATCCACAATCCTCCAACCCCTTGCCAAATTTACAGCCTGGGATATTTTTGCTAAGACCAGAAATATGAAGTATGAGAAATGGTTAAAACAAAAAAAAAATAATTATTGATGAAAAATCCTGAAAGAAAAATTAATGGTAAACATTACAAATACATATTCACAGAAAATTATAACATTTGAAAAATTGATTATGTGCATGATATAAAAAAGATGATTTATTAGTCTAAAAATAGAAAAACAATTAATTAAATTAATGATTTTAGAGTTAAAATATTCAAAGAAACTGTTCATAGATAATACAAAAAAATCTGTGAAGTAATTAATTAACCGAAGGTTGTAAAATATAGTTTACGTGTAACTTATTAATATTTTCCAAAACGCAAGGGAGAATAACTGTTTCAAAAATGCAAGGCGTAATCGTCTCATCATGTCGGAATGATGTTTACGTATGCCTGTCAGTATGTCCCACGATATAATCAACTTACTTACGCTTATTATTAACAACAACTTTATTATGATAAAATTACAATCTGCCTGATTGGGCTATAAGTAATTGTGATAAATGATTTCATTCATACCAATTTACAATTTTCATTTACTCGCTCATTTATACTATATATACAAAAAGCCCAGAGGCCCCCCAAGTCCACATGGTTGTCACCTCCCTCACGTGGTTAGAAGGAAGTGGAGTCTTGGGAAGTCCCCCACGCTTCTTCGTCAGCCGCGTCACTGGTTAAAAGCCAGTGGAGGCTGCGATGAGCGCGAGAGCCACAGACGCTCAGGACATGATTGGAGAAATTGGCCATTGCCAGGACTCCCACTGTCACGTATTTATAGCAGGTCACGAGTCCACTGTCGTTTAGTCTCCGAGGAGGATTATAGGGATGAGTGGCGCAGTGCAATGACTGTGCTACGGGATTAGAGTGGTTGGAAAGGCTACTGTGGAATTTCATGAACATGGAAGGGATGAATTCAAGAATGTAGGGTATATTAAGATCGTTATGAAGGGTTTTGTTGCTGACGAAATAAGAGGCATTTACTATTGTTCTCAGAACTTTTGATTGAAAGGATTGGTACGCTACGCTTCATGTTCGACATTTTTGCTGTCCCCCATAGCTCTAATCCGTATGGCCAGTATTACTTTGTAGATTAGTAATTTATTTGCTATTGAGAGATGGGATGTCCTTTGAAGTAGTCTGTACAGTTGTCCAAAGCGTCTGTTTAGTTCTTGTCTTTTTAGCCTCGTATGTGGGTTCGAGGTCAGTCGTTTGTCGAGATGGAAGCCTAAGTACCGTACTGTCTCGGACACTGGGAGAGGAATAGAATTCAAATAAACTAGTGGACAAGGCTTGCGACAGAGGGTGAAGTTAATGTGGGAGTTAATGAGAAGTGCAGTGCAATGACTGTGCTAGGATTAGGGTGGTTGGATAGGTTACTATGGAATTTTAAGAACTGCGTTCAAGAATGTAGGGTATATTAAGATTATTATGAAGGGTTTGTTGCTGACGTAATAAGAGGAATTAACTATTGTTCTCAGGACTTTTGATTGAAAGGATTGGATGCACTTGATGGTCGACTTTTTTGCTGACCCCAATAGCTCTATTCCGTATGTCCAGATTAGCGTAAGTATTACTTTGTAGATAAGTAGTTTGTTTTCCATTGAGAGATGGAATTTCCTTCGAAGTAGTCTGTACAGTTGTCCAAAGCGTCAGCTTAGTTCCAGTCTTTTTAGCCTCGTGTGTGGGTTCCATGTCAGTCTTTTGTTGAGATGGAAGCCTAAATACCGTACTGTCTGAGATACAGGAAGAGGAATCGAATTTAAAAATCCTGGGCGGACAGTACTAGCGGCAGAGGGTAAGGGTAATGTGGGAACATTGTGCTTCATTAACTTTGATTCGCCATTGGTTGCACCAATACTCGATCTCATGAAGGTATTTTTGAAGGTTTTGGGATGCTATATGAAGGTCTGAATGGGTTGACAGAACTCCAATGTTATCTGCAAATGTTGCCAAGAAGTTATTGGTGGTAGAGGGGACATTAGCAGTGTATAGATTATAGAGGATGGGACCCAGGACGCTGCCCTGTGGAGCTCCTGCTTTTATGGGATAGTAGTTAGTGGACTTGAAAGAAGCGGTTTGAAAGGTAGGACTGTAGGATTAGGAATAGGGTCTGCGGTAAATACCCTTGTAGCTTGTAAAGCAAACCTGCGTGTCAGACCCTGTCAAAAGCTTGAGCTATGTCCAGAAAGGCAGCAGTGCAATATTGTTTGGTTTCAAGGGCTGAGGATATGTGAACAACAACGCGAAGGCCTTGTTGAGCAGTGGAATGTCGTTGGTGGAAACCAAACTCGTGGGTAGGATAAAGGTTTTTAGATTCAACGATTGGAAGTAGGGGTTGTAATAGGAGTTTTTCAAATATTTTTGAGAGTATAGGGAGTAGGCTAATTGGACGGTAAGATGAGGCGTCATTGGATGGTTTACCGGGTTTAGCGAATAGGACTATAATGGAGTATTTCCAAAGGAGAGGAAAGTGCGTCGTTCGGATAATGCAATTATAAATGTAGGTTAGGAAGATTATGGCTTTAGGAGGAAGTTGTTGGAGGATTCGAGGAGTAAGGAGATCATAACCCTGGAGAATTTCGGTAAGGTAATTTTTTCGGAAGATATTTGACCTCAGTTGGGTTAGTAACGGCTTTTAGTGGAAGTGAGAGAGGAATAGGTGAAGTGAAGAAGTACGGGAAAGATGCAGTGCGAATTCTTCCGACCTTTCGCCATCCAAAGCTGCCCAGGACCCATCATCACGACGGAGTAGGTGTGAAACAGGTTGATACTTTAGGATTGTTTTTTCACAGGGAGTTATCCCTGGTAGATAGAGAGGAGGGATAGGAATTAAAAGAATCGGAACGGAAGGATGCCAATTGCCGCTTTACCAATCTGCAGTACTGATTGCATTAGCAACGATCAGCAGGATGTCGGGATCTTTGCCACATTGATATCGAGTGACGTTACGCTTATTATAACGTTATTATATATGATCTACTGTATGAATCAGCGAGTGAAAGAAAAATCATATATATGGTATGAATGAGATCATTTATCACAATCGCTTATTGCCCAATAAGGCAGATTGTCATAATAAAGCTGTTTTAATAATAATAATTATTATATATGATCACTCATCGAATCAGATTCTTTAATTATGAAAGTTAATTTAACCATTTATAACTAACAATAAACTATTACTATATTGTTACACGTGAAAACTTATTACAGGAAAAAAAGAAGAGGAAAAAATTGTGGAAGTTGGGGGAATTTGCGTGTAACAATTGTAGCAGGTTTCGTTTTCAATCGGATAGGGTTTGATTGAACGTGAGGATACAAGCTGGAATGTGGATGACACGCTAAGCTAATAGCTCTGCGGGGCTTATATCCACCCCTTTATCACTTTCCATTTCCATTTAGTGCAACTTTAGTCTATAAGTAAATAGAAGACCAAAATTAACGACTAAAGTGAGAGTCCTCTTTCAAGGCAGTATATCTTTGAATATTTTCATTTTTATGGGTTTCGTAAATATAAATTATGTATATATCACACATTTGCATTTTATGTTAAAATATTTATATGTTTATTGTCTAGTTTATTGTTTTATTCATCTATAGAAAGTAGTTAAAATAGTTATTTGTGAACAAGATTAATGAATTTTGGTAAATAAAGTCCCCCCTAAAGGCTTAACACATATTAGCGATTACAGATCAGAATATCAAGGTGACTAAGTAACTGATTGTTCAATTACCCTTAAACAATTTTTCATGTTCTTGGCTAATCAAACGAAATCCCCATTTAATTACACGGTAGTTAAAAAAAATATTATTCTACCATTTGATTAGGGTATCAAATTAATCGAGAGGGATAAATTAGTAAGAACATTCAATCCCTTAACTGTGTGATTCTGCACGCTTAAATAATTAATCCCTTTTTGGGAAAATAAACGTAATTGACTATCCATTTATTTCATTGGCATAGCGTCAACTCAAAAAAAACAAACCTTTATTTATTTCAAATAAAAATCGAAGATTTTAATGTACTTGTTGTAAATTCAATAGAAAGGACCGAACAAACCGTTTATTTCAAGCAATGAGAGATAATTTACAAGTGACTAAATAATGGAGGTAATTTCTACTTCAAAGTTGGGCAATTTGCTCATTACAGTTGATCCAATATTAATGCGAATCGGTTTCTCCTCTCTCCATTTATTATTCTTCTGTTGTGAGCTATTGTAAGATTGAGCTGTCATTAGATTAATCCATTTATAGCATCTAATATTAATACAAAGCCACTTGTTCTTTGAAATGCTATGTGCATTCGCATAACACATTGTTGATTCAGTGCATGCCTATTTTATATCTCAGGGATTGTTTAATCATTCATTGTTGTTGAACTATACATTCTGCTTAATAGTACCGAATGATAACAAAGAAAGGGACGCAAAAGGCGACTCATGAACCTGTACAATTCATGTATCAGCTTACGGTACCTCCCGACGGCGTAGAAACTATATTGTTCCAGCTGCGGTTGCCCACAAAGAAAGGTGACCCATTTCCAATTCCATCATTCCGTTTGAACAAACATTTTTTCAGGCTCATCTAAGTACAGAGCTACATCTATGATTTCGTTGGAGTGCACGCTGGTTTTTGATTCGTTCTCCCATGCTACCCCATGCTGGTTTCTTCCTGAAGGACAGAACGGTGAGGGTCCGGGTGTGTTGATCTCTCGAACCCCTTCTAACCTTTAGAGCTCCTCAAGGAGTCGCTTTGTCTCTGGTACTCTGTTGTTGGCATTGTTGAGACAAATCACACAAAATCTACATTAGGTGACGATATAGGATTTTAACGAAACAACTCAATGCAACAAGAGCTCTTTCACGAGCTGAGTCAGTTTGCAATAAAATGAAAAGTTAAATATCAGCGTGAAACTCCGGACTTAACGTAATCTTCTCCCGCCAAAAGAGGGAAAAAGCATTGTCAAAACCCTATACAGTAGGAGGGTAATACAACTCCGGGGGTTCTTCAGTATATCAAATGAGCCAATAAAAATGGATAGCCATCTCCATTTCTCTAACCATTTTAGAAACTAAATAGAAAAACTACATTTTAAGTCTATGTACTATACTGTATTTAAGACTATTACTACTACACTTCTGAGAACAAAGGTAGGTAGCAGTTTAATAACAGACTTTAATATCTTACAAGTTCATAACTTCTCAGGCATATGGTCACTTAAACATATAACAATGCGGCGTTTTATTGATTTACAATTAAATACATTAAGGTTACAGTTTATATCTGACATTGAAGATGATATCTAATAAAATATGGTGATATGTTTTGCAGGGAGTAATGCCCTCGGGAGATGTACGCGGCAGCGGGGGGAGCCAGCTTGGCGAGCAGGCAGGCCCGGCGGAAGATCAAGTCTCAGCAGCACCCTGGCGATGTCCACCAGCAGTTCAAGAAGAGGTTCGAGCTACTGCAGGCTCAGCACGCGCGCCACCCAAGCTACCTCGAGCTCCACCCCCGCCTCCGGCCCCACGACCTTCAAGAGGTAGATTAAAGTATATAGCTAGTCATAATCTTCAATCTTCGCTCCGAATCACAGTAGAACCATCTTAGTCTTTAAATTTATCACATACAAATGTCAGAAATCGTCAATTTCAAAAGGTACAATAATTTATGCTATTTAACTAGTTGATCTAAGGACTTTTTTTTTTTAGACTTTTTTTTGTTCACTTAATTTTTAACATTAATTATGAACTAATTTATATATATTAGAATTCGTATGAAAAATATAAAGGAAGTATACAGTAAAGAAACAATATATACAGATTCTCATGAGCTAGTTGAACAGTTCAAATGATGCAACGATGGACATTGTAAAAGTAATTCGTTTACATTAGTGTCTTATGCTCTAGTTTAACATGTAATAGTAATCGTTACACTCATGTTGTAAAAAGGATGTATAGGAAGCAAGGAGATGAGTATTAAAGAAGGATTAGAAACTGATCTGAAAACAACAATCAAACAAACTAACATGCACTGAGAGTACCACCACGTGTGTTTTGCTTTGGTTAATGTCGGGTAAAACCCTATTGTCTCCGAATGGTGGGATGGAATCAAGTAAAAAAGCATTACACTAGTCCCTGGCCCAACTCGAGAACAGTGTGTTGCAAAGATCCGACATCCTGCTGATCGTCGCTCTTACAATCAGTACTGCCGATTGGTAAAGTGGAAATTGGTATTCATCTGATCCGATTATTTCAATTCCCCACTTCTCCTCTCTGTCTACCAGAGATAACTTCTAGTGGAATCTAACTAAAAAAAAAATCCTATAATATCATCCTGTTTCACACCCACTCCGTTGTGATGATGGGTCCTGGGTGGCTTCGGATGGAGAGAGTTCGGCTGAATTCGCACTGCATCTTTCCCGTACTTTCACTCCTCACCTTACTCCTCAAAACAATAATCACCGTCCAACTGTTGAAGATTTCCTCACTTCACCTATCCCTCTCTCACTGCCACCAAAAGCCGTTAACCCCTCCGAGGTTAAATATCTTCTGAAAAAATTACCTTACCGAAAATCTCCAGGATATGATCTCCTTACTCCTCGAATCCTCCAACAACTTCCTCCTAAAGCCATAATCTTCCTAACCTACATTTATAATTGCATTATCCGAACGACGCACTTTCCTTTCCTCTGGAAACACTCCATTATAGTCCTATTCGCCAAACCCGGTAAACCACCCAATGACGCCTCATCTTACCGTCCAATTAGCCTACTCCCTATCTTCTCAAAATATTTTGAAACCTCCTATTAAAATGTCTAGTTCCAATTGTTGAATCCAAAAGCCTTTATCCTACTCACCATTTTACTTTCCGTCAACGACATTCCACTGCTCAACAAGGCCTTCGCGTTGTATATATACATATATTATTCTTTTTTTTAAACCACCTTTTAAATAATAAAATAAAATAAAACCTATGAAATTATTACATAAGCTCTACCTAATATTATCACTGAAAAGAGAATGTTTTCTTATAACCGTTAGTCGTATCAAAAACATGGGGGAAATCTTGAATAGCTTTGGGGCCAGGGGACGTAACAATCTTAACAGTTAGACAAACTGGTTCAGAGTTATTTTACGTTTGATTATTTGTCCATTGTTTCCCCTATTTTATTGTTACCAAAGTGTAGATTTTTAGGGTTCATGGAATCCACATACATACAGACATAAAAACGAATGAATGAAAGTAAAGACTATCTCTTGACGCTCAGCAATGATGCCTTAAGTACAGGCTATTCAAAGCTGCAGTGAAACCATTGCATATTATTAAATCGATAACGGACAAACTAGCGGCACTTACCTGCGTACCTGGTACGGCCTTGTCTTCTTCATCCTCTTCCATGAGGCCAAACTCAGTAATATGACATAGTCGTGTGGGAAGAATATAACCTAGTATGTTTGAGAGCTTTTATTGTTATGTGTATTTAACTCATGTGCTTTCTATATTTGTGTATCTCGTGTCGTTCCGTCACTTTCTACGCTTTTAAGCTTGTTTATATATATTTAAAAAAATGAAGAAGAATTTAGCAGTAATTGATGTAAACAATGGCGATCCTGGTATGAGCCGGTACAATAACGTTGACATAGCTGAGCACTAGGTAATACCACCCCTGCTCCCCGGACAGCCGTGAGTTATGTGTGTTTGATAGCCGATAGGAGCAGCTATAGATCACAGTTTGTAGGTGCTATTGAGCCGGCCTCAGCCACTAAATGAGACTACCTGTGATCCAGGCTGACTGATGGCCTACCTATAGATCTGTCAGTCAGTGTCTATTGCCTCCGGTGTCGTCTCTATGTGGGGATCTTAACTCAAAGCCTCTCTCTTCTCCTTCTATCGGAAACTAAAGCAGATTACCTGGCTATCTCATATATTTTCCCGTCTGTCTGCCGGGTTGTTGTACATTCTACAATAGTATCAATACAATCCCGGGATCTTGCATAAATTTGTGAAGAAAGTTTTAAAAATTTAATCAATGGCTATACATAAAAGTGTATTATTTATCGGAAATACGCTCATCTAGACGACAGTAGAAGTATAGCTGCATGTCGCTAGATTACGGGTGAGATCATAGCAAATAACTGAGAGGAAGAAGCCTTAGCTCTCTGAAATTTTTGAGGATTACACACGGTGCTACGGAGCCACTAGCCGTAAAGAATAAATTTCCTATAGGTTGTATTTACCAAACAATGCAGAACATTCATAAACATTAGCTCATTTATGATTTTCAGAAAAAGGGTCCCTTAATTAATCAATTTGTTTAATTTCAATGAATTCATCTCCTCTTCTCATTTATTTTCGGTTCTTTTCGTGTAATCAAAGAATATTATTACACTACCTTGATGGAACTGGAAGGCTGCTGATTTGGACAGACAGGTTCTGACCTGTGCTCTGGCACGAGGAGGCTTAGACACTAGTGTGCCTCACGCGACCAGACCATGTGAGCTGAAAGCTGATCAATATTGCTTACCTATTTCCTCAAATAGGCCATCTTTTATCCAATCCCTTCGTATAGGTGGCGATGATATGGAGTCAGTATGACAACATAAGTATTATTGTTCCAATTAAATCCGGCTAGTTAAGGTTTATTCAAGGGTAATTATTATAAAGATAAGTTTGGATGCCACGCCCGAAACGCCAAGTACGGGGAAATCCATTTATGTTTTTCTGTCATGAGGTCATGTCTGTTACGAGGTCATAAAACTGATCGTCCTCTGGTCCTATGTCTTTACAATGTAAGTCACCATTACTTCAGAATTTCATTTCAGAAAATGATTCATTATTAATTTGTTCATCAAATAAATTGGCTTCCTCGAAACGAAACCTCTTGTATCTTTCCTAAAAACCCTCTTAAACAGTTAGTAAGTAGCCTTAAAATATCATTAATTTTGTTGCAGCAGTAGAAGGCAAGTGATAACCACTCGATTCTACTTTAATTGGCTTTTAACTGTTACAAACCAGATACAGTTACAAACTAATAAATCAGATAGAAGTGAACTCTTTTTATTTTTTCTCATAAATATGCATGTGCATAAATGCTTGTGAAAAAAATTTAAATATCTCAATATAAATTCTGACCTCATTCATTTACATTCTTCTAGACGTATCAAGTATGAAAAAAATAGAACAATTTCTGAGATTGCCCCGGTAAAAATACAATTGTAATGTAAATTGATACATGGTATAAGATCACTATCTGTAATGATTCTATAACGTGACCACTTTGTAGCTTCGTAACTCTTCGTAGCATTTCTTCTTTCTTTTTCTTTTTTTTTTTTTTTTTATTATTCATCAATACATTCTTATTTTCTCGTTCTACCTAGATAAGGACCTCATTGCCTACTTCAATACATCATAAAGTTATACAAAATCTTGCAATTCAAAAGCGTTCTGTTCATGTTCCTTTACCTGACTCTTTCAAGAAATACGTCCAATCATGTTTCCTGTAAAATTGTTAATTAATACTTGTTTTGTGTTGAATGATTATATTTTAAGTAATGTACTATATTAAATTAGTTTCGTGCGAGTTTCACGATTTGATGGAACTCCACTAAAACACTTCTTAATCCTTTTAAAATGAGTTCAAGATTCGTTTTCGTTTGCGTTCCTAACTTGTTCCTAACTTATTAATGAGATAACTATTTATTAATGCATGTTATGTGCTAGTTGCTGATTGTGGTATAACTTATTTGTGAGTAAATATATTTCGCTTCTCGCAGTATATTCTATTCATGAACAAACGAATGGACAGTCAAAATCACCATATTTGTTATAGAAAATTGTTATTGTAATTCTACCCTCCTTCGAATGTATACGCAGATATGCAGGAAGAGGAGAAAACTGTAAATCTAGAATTTGTAAATTGTAAAACTTTAATCAATAAAAGGGTTTTGAAATTAAAAAAAGCAAAAAAAACAAACCATATTTGTCGCACACATATAAACAGCATAATAAGATGTAAAAAATACCAAAAAGATATGTAAAATTACAATCAAACAGGTACAGTGCAAAAGAAAATCTATGTGGTCGTAATAGAAGTAAAATATCAGTTGATAGTGATATATTTCTACATCCTCAAGTTCTGTAGTGGTGGTTCTCCTGGTAATGTTTTAAATTTTAATAATGCAATAATGTGAATAATTTTAAGTGGTATATAGTTTTTAACTATTTGATGTGTAGTTTTAACTAAATTAGTGTACTCCATGTATACTTTTTTTAAATATTTTTCATTTTGAAAGTTAGTACATTGTTTATTGCATCTTATGAGAATCATGGTGTGAAAACGTTTGTGAATAAAGAAAATATTTTTGGAGACGGAAGGCTATTAACCCTCTTCTAAAAATGGAATTGTATAAAATTCGAATACTTTTCGGTTTTATCGGTTATTGTTGATTTTATAGACTGGTGTGTATGTGTGGTATCGCTTATTTGTTCCTCTGTTATGACTGTCTTCGATGCAATTTTGGCCCAAAGCCAATCATTTTACATTTATGTTCCGCGCGATGATTAAATAAGTTTAAAAATACTCTTAACTTAATCTAAATCTAGAAGTGCTAGAATAAAAGTTTTATCACCCTTAATCACATCGCTGTCACGGTTTATTCCATAATAGTCTAAACAGCTCATTAAAAGTCTTTATGCACCTCCTGTTTTAATTATGGTTTTCTCTAGTATTTTCCCATGGTTCAAGGGAATTAATTGGAAAGGTTCTTGTTTTAAGCTATTATAACCGCAATAAGCCCAAAAATGCCTGATTTCTTGTGAGCTACAATATTATAAATAATACTACTGAAGTAGATATAATTCAATAACTATTGATATGAAAACCACTCTTTTGATGCAATGACGTTTTCTAGCTTTTAAAATCTCATTAAGGTGAACATAATTCTTAATGTATGTACCTTGAAGTTGGTACATCCTCCTGTCCCTTCCGTCTTCTTTAATTACTTTTGTTATTTTATATGCTTTTCTAATTAAAATTTTAAATCTAGCACGCTTACATTACTACGCGTAAATCTCCAATGGACAAGAAAATTATGCCCATTTAACAACAGCTCTATTGGTTTAATTATTTGACGTAGGTTTTCTATATTAAGGTTTTAGTAAAGTAAATTTTGTAATTTGTCTCTAAGGTGATTTGTATTACTTAGAATTAAATAAAGTAATTTTGATCATAAATACTGAGTAGTTTATCCATTCAATTTATCTTTCAATTAATGTACAACAAACTTTATCTTTCAACGAAATTTCAGTTGTTTAAATCTCATTAAACAAAATTTAGTTCATAATCGATGTAAAAACATTTAGGTGAATAAAGAATAGGATGGTTGCTGATCCAATCAGTTTTAAATTATTTTAAGTATCAAAATAAGTTAAAATAGGAATTGATCGTGCAGTGGTCACTAAACAACGCCGACTCCTTCGGCTGCTATCAAACGCAGCTCAAACTGCAATTTCCTTTTCAGGTGCCCACCCCTTGGCAGGCAACGTAAGGACCAAATTCACAGAAACACAAACACACACTCTGTCTTGTTATACTATCGACCAACACGGCCTATTTCTTACGCTTCTTATGTCCACATATCATAAACGATATATTCATATATAATACACATATGATAAATATCAAATGGATGAGAGAATATAATATAATTCATAATATAAGAGAGTATTTATATATGCATAGAACATACATATATCTATATTTTGTACCGGTTAAAGGGAGAAGGAAAGGTGATTGTTAAAAAGTAATCCTACGAGACAATATGAAGTCAATTAGGAGGTGGTCGGAGATGAGCTGAGATGAGAAACATTAGACAGTAGAGAGGTAGGATGGATCAGCGGGAGAGGGTAGGATGGGATGACAAGTGGGTTTAGCATGCAGGCAGCCCTCTACATCCGAGAGAAGCAGAAGCAGCGGCAGAAGAAGACTAAGAGGGGCAGGTTCGAGCTACCGGCCCACGTGGCCACCAGGGAGATCGCCCCCTTCCCAGTCTTCCCTCCACAGTCTTGGGTATGTATCTATGTATCTAATGCATGTTCAAGCCAATATACATATTGTTGTATTGTATCAACTATTACAGCAACATTATACTTACCAGTGAGTAACTCACAGCAGAAACCAAATTTCTTATTATTAACATAAATATTGTACTCGCGGTAAACTGAGAAGTAAGTTTGCAATATGACACTAACGCTACAGGAATAAAAAATACCAATGTAAAATTAATCCACTTAGCATAACATCTGTGGATTTACTGCAGTCTTGTAGCGATCGTTGGATAATAGGATATTTAGGATGTAAATGTTACGAGTATTAAAGGAGGATAAGACGCTTCAGATGTCTAAAAACTACTTATCGCTAACGTCTAACTAGTACTGAGATATGTCTCTTCTGCGAGCTCTGACTTAGTTTTGACCTTTTCAGGTATGCTAAACGAAGGGAAGTGTTAGTATAGTGTCAAAAAATGTATACCTGTCTACCCTGCCGTGCACATAACGGATTCCTGAACATTGCTATAGCAACCAACATGGTTTTACAGCGCATTCACCACGTGACTAACTCCCTGTAATCAATTTTCTTCTAATAGGTATATTCAGTTTTATTCAAAAATCTTTGGATCCATGCATCCTTTTCTAATTCTCTCGTTTTCAATGCCCTACTGGCTTGTCTATCCACACATCTCTTCGCTAGTCGTTTTGGTGAAGCAGTTCATTTGTCTATTGATCATCTAAAGTTATTGTATCCCCTTAGCTTTTTTATTTTTATTTTATACAGCAAGTATTCTGAACAATTTCCACATAGTTGTGTTGGGCACATGTTACGATCCAGAAATATCCCAGCTGTTTACAAAAATCCATTCACAAAGTAAAAGCCTAGCAATCAGGTTATTTTATCAAGTGGGAGATAAAGCAAAATATTTATTGATATGAAGCTATTATGTTCATTAACCGAAGACCAAGAATTAACAAAGGTGTTAGGGTAAATAGTACACTCGTTCGTTGTTCTCTTTCTATTAGATACCTGGTAATTTATTCAGACAAGAAGTTTACATTCATCAAGCATCTTAAATACTTTGTTTAAAACTCTTCATAAGATTACCTTTTTCACTCATATACTGGCAATCTTCCTTATTATATACTAATAAATTGTTGGTGTGAAACCTTGCCGTTCTTACGTTTCTTATATTGTCCAGGTGAACCTGGAGCTTGATCTGGCGTATCAACTAATCCATGTAACTGAAAAAAAATTCTTAAGCTCGGTATTTGATTCCCCTCAATAAACTAAAATCAGTATAGTAATGTACCGAGGATGTTGGGATGCCAAGTGAAAATAAGTTTTCATAATAAAAAAAAGTCAATATTGCCCTTTTTTCTGGCTGATGACGTACAGACTACCTTATTGGCAGTATTTCACCTGAGGCTAAGCAGATATGCAGAAGTTTTTAAATGTAAATTGTATAGGTTTTTTAGTTATAATAGGTTTCAAGTTCGAAAGGTATAAATCAGTTAGAAATGTTATATGTGTTAATAATGATTTCATTTTGATTGCACATTAGATATTTAGGTTTGTAGCGACCGCTAAACTACATAAAATAAATCACCCTATACTCTATTGTATATATATTGTAAACAAATGTAAATAACATTACCAAATATAAATCATTGTAATGTGGTAAACAATAAACATGCAGCTGTGAGCCAATTAGCTATATGAGCTGGGGCACCAGCTACCAGTAGCAGGTACTAAGCGACCCTTGTCGAGGCACATACCTATCAAAAATGGAGTCAGATAGTAAGACCATCATGAAACGATTGTCCAGGTTATAAACTTAATCAACCCTCACTTCGTCACCAGGGCTAGGGTAACTAGGCACCCCCATCGTGACGACCCGACAAGGTTAAACGGTGAATATGCATTTTTAGTTTTCCATTCAAGGAGTCCTCGCCTTTTTATATTAAATCATACGAAACTTATGATATAATATATATAAAAGTATTTTTTTTGCCCGGAGTGTAAGAAAATGATCACTATATTAAAGAGAAGAGATTAAACATCAATATAGTGTTTTTCAACTTCTTGTATAAAATTTGTAAATAGGGCACGGCTGTGATAGCGATATAAAACTGGTCATAATTATTATTATTACCCGTCAACTTAATGGCAGCAAGATTGGAAAGCATTTAACTTTCCGAAGGATTGCGTGTATGTACTGCTAGCCCCTAATGATAGTGTTCAGCATTTTTTACGTTTGTACGATCATTCACGATTGCTAATCTCTGCATCATGTGCTGAATTATTGACATTACAGAACATATTTATTATGGGTGGCATAGATTGCCAAATAGAAAGACAGGAGAGGTTTAAAAAGGTTTAAACCTTTGCGAAATCCATGGTGGTGGGTATATCCTTTGTATTCTGATGTTCAAGTATGTACCAATGCGGATTAGAATTAAGATTCCTCTTAAATTTAGATATAGTAAAAAAAGTTGTGCACCCAAACATGGCAAAAAAAATGCGTTCGCTGTGTGTTAATTTTAAGATGTATGTTGAATACTGAGGGTTGAATACTGGGCCTCCTCCTCGTAGCACTCTGCTCAGCCTCTTCCGTGATATATACTTTAGTTCTAATAACAGAGTAAAATAATAATAGATCATGTGATTTAGGATAGTGGCTATATTAAGATCAACATTTTGGTGACAGAAAAAGGTGTACTGATTGCTGCGCTGTTCCTCTCAGTTCAGGTCCACAGTTCCAGTTTGGTTTTTAAATAACAAAAAAAAAAATACCATAAGTTGCTAGATTGTATAATTTAGGTATGATGATGGTAGGATTTAGGTTTGAATCAGGCCAATGTTTACTTCTCTTCAAAAAGTGTTCTTTAATTGGCATTGCATTCAACAGCCCACACCTGTCAACTTTCAAGTGCCACCCAGCGACCATTCCACCACATACAACCTTTGCCTAACTCAGCCGCCTACGTTTTTACGGATTTTTTTTAATTGAGAGATTTTCTGCCAAGAAGTTACTGTGAGCTCATATCTTTCCTTGAATTTATTAATCCGAAAGAAAAAATTCTTATTTCTTAGGAAATCGGTTGTGGTTTATGAAAGCTAACTAGCGTGTTGCTAGTTGCCTGAAAGAGGCTGACGTCAGCAAATCTTGGAAAGAAGGAATCAGGAGTAAGAGGAATGTTAGTGATATAGAGGATTTATATGAGAAGACCAGGAACACTACCTTTTGGAAATCTAGTTTCAAGAGAAAGTAGGTTTAATACAGTTGAGGCGCTGTTGACTTCGAGGTAGTAGTTAAAATGCTAAGAAACGAGGACGAGGAAGAAAGATAAGAGAGTTATGGTACCAGTAATCCACAAATTGCAACTGTTTAGTTTAGTGCTATTGTTCGCCCTTAGCCAGATCAATCTTTTAGACGAAGTGGATGTTATTATGTCACGCGGATTCATACGCTAGAAAGAATATAGTGCAAAACATTCAATACAGCTGGCAGAGTTCCCAAGCCTGGATTGCGGGGCTGCCCTCAAGTTACTTTCGTGTCCAAGATTTTATCTGGCTCTGTTTATTACATTTGAGCCGTTGTTGACCGGTTAGAGCTGGTTTATACAAATCTATTTTGTTCGTTTCAACGTATTTGCCTTATACCTCATTTAATAGTATCGATCAGTGAAATCACCAACTCTTCAAGGGTATATTTTATTTGAATACTTTACGCCTGATTGTATGTTTCTGTTGAATTGGTTTTTTAAACTTATTCCTTTTCAATCTTTCAAAACCAGTTCGGGTCAAAAATACTAAAATTTTATAGTCAAAGCTTCAATATTATGTAGTCGTACACATAAATTTGAAAACCCATAACAATTATTTTATCGTTTGTATTCGGTTCGATTTTGTTAGTTGTTTGGGAATCAATACAAATATTAATAAACAAAAACAAGAGATGTCTACAGGTAATAGATAAAGAAACACAAGATGGTTCTCGTACTAATTAGATATAGTTTTTGCAATAGTGTTTTGTATGTAATGAAAATAAAATAAAATTGCTGTTTGATTGACAATTAAAAGATTAAGCAGATTAGTTCTCTGCATTTTTGTTGTGAAACTCTTGAACTTGACTATTATTTGTGGATGTTTGGACCAATAGAAAAAATCGACTCCTGCTCAGTACAGGAAGTCTATTCTATGTCGACCCTAAAACATATCAAAGCAGATTTAATCACTAGCATTTCAAATCGTTTCAAACTACAATTTTTAAAACACGAGAAACTCTATCCTCAGAATCCTGTTTCGATAGTTATTTACACACGTTACTTCTTGTTACTAGTTCGTTACAAATGTATGGAATAAAAATTGATTGGACTTTCATGTAAGATATTCAAACATAATTCTGAAGGTTAGGATAAATGCTAAGTTACATTACCATTTTCTCTTTCAAAAACCAAAGCGCTATTCACACAATTAACTGTTCGAAACTCCACTAGGATTATTCAGTAAATATTCACAATATTGTTTCCTCGACTTCTTATTTTCTGTCCTTTATACTTTTCCCCCCTCCCGTGGAAAACCTTGTATCTTCTTTATTTATTTTATTCATGTGACCTTCCTTATCTCCGCCATCTACATTTACCTTTGCATAACACTGCTTTTTATCTGGTCCATTTTATCCTCTTTAACCTAACATATTTTAAAAAATGCCTTCCTTATTCTACTAGAATAAATGTTTTTTTTTCACCTTATATAATTTGTAAACATAAACATTCAATGTTATGTGCTTAGAAAGGTTCCTCTGACCCTATGGTTACAATCGGCAACAAAAATTAAAAGATATATTTAAAATACACCATAGGTTGATTTGTTGTTTTCACGGTTTCACGATATTTTATTATCTAAGGATTACTTTTTCACCTACTAAAGTTTGTTTAGATCAACATTAACTAAACAATATATATTTATTTTAGGGCCCACATACATTGCTTTACACGAATGTTTTATTTAATTAACAATGGAGCTCATTTATTTAATTAACAAAGGAGCTCATTTATTTAATTATAAATGGAGCTAAAGGTGGCAGGGCCTGTGGGCTTCCACTCAGCCCAGGAGAAGTTAGTTAGATTGTGTGTATACGTCAGTTTCTTGATAAAGTCTTTGATTAAAGGGACTTGTTTTCATTTATACATCTATATCTTGATACTTCAGCCTTCCGTTGTTTGTGACTTCTCCTATGAAGTAGCTAGTAGCCTCCTAACACTTCCTCCGAAGACCTTTCCCGAACGGGGTAGGCCGTGGCTGTTTTTCTGAACAGATCAACCACCGTGACCCACTTGTGTTCCTTCCAGGTAAAGGTATCGACTTGAAAGTCAGTGTTTGCGCCGTGGGGCTCTCAACATGTAGCCCTATCGGTGGGTGCCTGTCATATTTCGGTTTGATATGATGTGATATGATCGGTTTGACGCCTGCATTCTCCCTGACCACCCTCCTGGTCTTTTCAGCTGTAATTCTCGCGTAGACTTTTCCCCACAGTTTCCCCAACTCCACGCGGTTGTTGGTGAGCTGTGCTGACGTCTCATCTCCCACCACCGTACTACTAATGTCTCGGCGACGGCCGCGAAGACCGAAAACGATTTCAAACGGTGAGAACCCTGTAGTCATGTGAACGGAGTGATTATAGGCTATCACCGCCTTATGCATTGCCACTCCAACCCTTTGTCGGCATGGCAAACACGGAGATGATCTCCCAAGGTGCTATGGAGACGTTCAATTCCCCCCCCCCTCTGCTCTTTGGATGCCCTGGGGTATTGACATGCCATATCACGTCAAGAGCTTTCATCTCCTCTCTCACGTTGGCGTTATCAAACTCCCTCCCGCCGTCCGACGCTATACGATCGGGGACTCCATAAAATTGGAACCACCTCCTCAGCGCTCCTAATACTGCCTCCGAAGACTTTTCCCGAGCGGGGTATGCCATGGCCATTTTGCTAAATAGGTCAACCACTGTGACCCACTTGTGTCCCTTCCAGTGGAGTTCGTTAATCAGTGAGGGATTTTTTTTTTTTTTTTTTTTCCTAAGCTTTCTAGTTAGAATTTTAGGATGAGGGAGAAATATAAAATATTTAGGGTGATCGGATCCTTGTACTAGGAGGACCTGCTTGAAGGTGGTGTGAGAGGAGTAAGGAGTGTGGGAATCCTCGGTGGAGGTTGATTGTTACGGTACAGTGGTGAGAGTCCACTGGTGGCTGGGCCTAGAGTCTTCTCTAGGCATGTAGTGCAGTCGTAGTTAGTCTGATATCAGTGAGGGTGCCCCTTAGAGGCTTGTTGTTGGTGGGCCAAGCGCCGTGATGTCAACCATTTCTTCTGCTTTACTCGATCTTGCGAGTTGCCATCGTGCCGGTAGCGGTGGTGGTGTCATGTCTCGGAAGAGAGGGTTTAGACTGTGCTTCATCGAGTCGAAGAACTTGATGTGACGTCGTCTGATGGCTTCGGTGATGGTGGGGAGCTCGAACTTTTCGTGCATGTCGGAAGCCTTCATTTCACGAAAAGGGGTATGCCACAGTGCCGTTCGCAGGATGTTGTTCTGGAAGCTCTGGAGGCGAGTTATGGTGCTGGCATGTAGGAATCTAAAGAGTGGTGTCCCAAACAGTAGAGCTGGCCTCAGGACCCTCTTGTATATGAGGAGGTTCAGTCGAAGGGATATGGCCTAACTGGTGATGAGTGGCTGGAGAGAGTAGTAAGTTCTGCGGACTCGTTTTAATTTCTTTTGCAAGTGTGTGCCTGCCTAGGTTGATGCCCAGGCAGCAGATGCTGTTGGCTAATTTACAGTGAGGGAATCTCTTTGCTAAAACTGAGTGAGGGAATTAACTGGAGAGACTTACTTATGTTTACCTCCGGCCTCTCCAGCTAACTCCCCCCCCCTCCAGTTCCTTATACATATGGAACTTCCTTACAACTGTAACTGAACAGGTTACTGTTCTTACAGGTCTGACATTTAACAAAAATAGTGACAACTTCGTACCAACTAAATACACTGTTGGGGCAGTTTATACCCCTGTAACTGACCAGGTTACCGTTGTTACAGGCCAGACAAAATATAATGACATCTCTTGTCGATATAGAAAATAGAACATTACAATCAAAATAGGCTTTCAGGGCTACAAGGTCCTTAGGCCATTTTGTAATCTCAGGGATAAAGGAAATCATTTTATTATTTTACATATTGTTCTATGGTTCTACATAATTGTACTCGTTAGAGCAGCGTGGTGTGTCAGACCGAGCTCCGCCGTCCGCCGAGCCACGGGTGGTGGTATCCGTAGTTCTTCCACGAGAACCGTGCGCGATCGGAAAGGGTGGTCCGCGTCCCGAATGGTGTAGAGGTTGTGCTCCCTTATTGCCACGACCTCGTATGGCCCCTCATACCGCGCGTCTCCCTTCTTCCGGGCCGTCCTTAGCCGGCGATATACGGTGGTCCCCAGAGCGATTGAGCCCGTGTTAACTATTCTGGGTCGGTTATTGGCTCTGTCCACGCGAGTCTGTTTTTGCCGAATTACTCGCTCGTGGACTCTCTACCACATCGACTGGCGTTCCCTCCGTGTCTCCGCTAGTTGTATTTGTAACTCTAGGTTGTGCGCGGTCAGCAAGTCCCCCCGATCGCGCCGTCTTTGTCCGAAAACTATCTCGATCGGTGACAATCCCGCCGCTGAGTGTATCGTGTGGTTGTACGACACTACCGCGCGTGGCATCGCTGTGTAGGAGTCGGGTTGGCGGCCAAGCTTGAATAAACGGAGGTGTTCCCCCAACGTACTGGTGTGGTGTGTGGTGTTCCGCTGCCAATGGATACCCAGTTCCCTACTTTGGTTCCGAATTAATTCTTTATCGAATTCTCGGCCCGAATCCGATACGATCGTGTCAGGGACTCCGTAACTGCAGCACCATTGAAGTATCCCCTCCCACACCGCCTCAGGGGTCTTGGTCTCTACAGGGTATGCCATCACGATTTTGCTAAATGTGTCCAGAACCGTGAGCCACGACTGCCCCTCGTTGGTGTATAGGTCGGTTTAGATTATCCTTAAGGGTTCCTCCACCGTTTCTGCGATTCTGTTATAGCTAGCTTGTCTAGGTGGACTTCTTCTCCTCCTTCTCACGTTCCTCACCTCTGTCCAATCCGTTTCCGGTCTCCCGAGTCTAACTTCTCTTCTCTCACGCCCATCGATGAGGTCATGGGCACAGTCGATAACGTCTCTTTCTTTCGGCAGTGACCCTGGCCTGTCCAAATAATGGTTCATCTGTACCTTCAACACCTGTCTTATGAACTGCAACTTCTGGGTAGCCTCCTCTTGCCCACACGTCTCCACCATCTTGTCCACGAGTCGATTGTACATTACCATGATCTTCTCCGCGAAATCGCCCTCCGATTGACCCTGTGTTCGTTTCTCCTTGAGGAGATAGAATACGTCCTCTACCGGGGTCCATCTACCCCCTCCTTAGAGCTTTTTCAGCCTCGTCTTCAGCTCTTCCCAGGACTGTGACACGTCGCCCTGTATGGCATTCAAGGCTCGTCTTGATATTCTGCTCACGAGGGCTTGTCTCTAGTACGGCCGCGTCCGAATCGGTGAGCGTGCCCAGTCCTCTCCTGGTCACCATCAGTGCTTTTATTTGGTCCCCTCCCTTGAGGAAGTGATCGAGTTCACCCAGTATTCCCGTGAAGGGTTCTAGCTGGCTAATAAGTCCATGAATAAACGTGGAGTTCTGTGTTGGCACTTAAACCAAATTCATCTGGGACCTTTCCTGCTCTCTGAACATCTGTACGTACAAGGACCTTTCCTGCTCTCTGAACATATGTACGTTCAATCGCTCCTTTTCCTCTATGGCTTTTGCCAAGTCGGCTTCTAATTTGGCGAACTGGAGATCCATTTCGTTTGCTTGTCGTCGAAAAGTGACTTATATATGATGACAACGAACCCGAATGGAAAATAAATGTTCGTCGGCACGACTATAACTCCGGTTAACTACGTACTTCTTCCGTCACTCACTCCCGATACTTGAGACCACTAATTGCTCAGGTCTAGGCGACCGTATTTCAAGTAAATCTCCCGGGTTTCGGCACCAGTTACGATAAGCACGGCTAGATTCTTAAAAAGAGGAAGGAGGTTGGAGTAAAACGACTGTGGTTAGAATAAGACTGACTTTATTTACCTTACGTGAGCTATACATAGGTTCGCTAATCAGGAGATTAACTAGAGAGACTTACTTATGCTTACCTTCTCATAGCAGCCTCTCCAGCTAACTTATGTATACAATAATTATGCTCTTAAACATTCATTAGACGGACTAACTAGGACCTAAGTCGGATAGACGATTAACCTGGAGATTAAATAATTCTTTGTATTAATATTATGTATATAAAACTATTTCTATGTATAACATATATCACCGATTTAAAATGCTCAGATTCATTTTAAGAAGACATTATTTAAAAAGAGAAGGCTTTTCTCCGATAATTCGTTCGCAGAGTATGCTCTAACTTAAAATATGCGGTTTTTGATAAAAATTAGTGGTAAAATTTCTGGCATATCATATCATTTTTGTTGCTGCTGACGTAGAGCTCAGACATACCGACAGTATTCAAGTAGTAGTCGGACAAGTATGTAGTTACTTGTAGAATAGAGAAAATAATTATCCTCGTTGTACGACAACCTCATTGTAGTATATTTTTTATTTTTGTTGTTATATGAAGAATACATGTTCTTCTTTGTTAAGTAGAACTAAACATTTGATGGCAATTGTGCCTTTGCGTATAATTAAAGTGCTAAGGAAAAGTGGAGAGGTAAACAGTCGCTGAATAATGTAGAGGACATCAAACCTTTGGTTTGTTATCTTTCCATTTGGTTCGTGTCGGTGTTTGCTCATGCCAGCCACCACTTTGATTACTCAAGTGCGTTTTCCTTCACCGACCCAAATGAACTTCTTTCTCTCTCAAAATGTTTTTGTTTCAGTCACTTGTCCTAGTAGAAAAATGAATGCGTTTTAAGGCTTATCTTTTGGTAGGGGGTTGTTTATACACTTAGTGCCATCATCAATGACATTGATAGTAATTACAGTTTCAAATTAATAATAACTAGTTGAACCAAAGATCAGTAAGATTTTTTTTACCGGCTAAAATTAGTTTTACTTTAATTATGAACTAAATTTTATATGAGACCATATATAAATGAAATAAAGGTTGTAGGAAGTTGGGGGATTATTATCAACAGGAGGTCTGGGTGAGGGTCATGGAAGTAATTTGATGATGACAAATGATATTTGTGATAGGCATTTTCTACAAAACTTACTTCATTCTATTACACTGAAAATTACCTTTTAAACAAATATAAACTGCTGGAATATTAGCAAAAATATCCTACTGAAATCTGGTCGAACTGCATTAAATAAACAATTTATATTGTTGGCTTCCAAACTCTTATTTTGTTAGATATATTTGATTTGATTTTCCAATCACCATCATTGCAGATGGTATTTATAACCATGGAAAAAAAAAGAGAACTTTAATTTGGGAGGAAGCGGGTTGGTTGATAGGTACGGATAAACTTTTTTTTCCGCACACTTCCTTTATGTTACTCTATCTTCATGAAAAAAACACAGCGAAAAAGTCTTGTTTAATTTAAATTTAATTTCAGGTTGCTAGAATGATCTCATGGTCAATTTGGCATAACTTGCAGACTATATCTGTGATCAGATGGAAAAATGTTATGTCACTTTCCCTAACAAAAAGAACATCCCATTGTTGCTTGGATGACAACATGGGCCCATGCGGCACCCCAGCCCCACCCGTCTGGTAGGCAAAGCATGTATCCTAATTGGAAAGACACGAGCTCTGATTGGAGGGTGAGGGTATAAACCTTGCTGTCTACCAATATTCCATACATCATCACAGTCCTGTACTATGTGTTTATATTGCTGCGTATACATTAGTTTTTGATGAAAAACTAACATCGTCGTCTTAATAATTAATAAAGTCTTTATTGAAGTAAACATTGATTTTAGTATTTGTTCTTAAAAAAGCCTAAATACTCCCCAGCTCCTCTCGGAGCCAAACGTGCTCTATGAGACCTGAAGTGCCACCTAAAGCTTCGAGTAGAGGCTTTCAAAAAGCCAAGGACCCCAACCCAAAAACACTCTCCCGGGCTCGCATTGGTAAAATTTGCTCTATTTTCTCTTTAAAACTTTTTGTTGGTAAAATTCTCTTTCTCAGAAGGGCAGAAAAAAATTGAACAAATACAATAGTAATAGTAATATGTTTACAACTGATATATTTAGAAAAAAATATATCTTTGACAGGTAATGTCAAAGATGACAATAACAAATCATTCTGTAAAAAGAAGAGAAAAAATAAATAATGAGCTAAATGAGAATTAGTTATACTTCTCCCTTCCAAGTTAATGAAATGTGGCTCTTGCGCTCTTCGTCAGCTTCCACGGGCTCGTATCCGGTGACGCGGCTGAAGGAGGAGCATGGGGGACTTCCCAAGACTCCGCTTCCTCTTTCACTTACGAGGGAGGTGACAACCATGTGAACCTGGGAGGTCTCTAGGCTGTTTGTAAATACTGTATGAATGAGCGAGTGAATGAAAATTGTAAATATGGTATGAAGTGAAAACATTTATCACAATTACTTATTGCCTAATAAGGCAGATAGTAATTTTACCACAATAAAGAAGTTTCAATGTAGTTATACTTCATCATAACTATTCCTCTTGAAGTTGAATACTGCAGATACAATTACATCTGAATTTCCAAGAGCTTCAGAGAGAAATAGGTGCCAAGTGGTCTCCGCACAGTATTTGATGATTCTATATTACCAGTTTGAAATTATGTGAAGCATCTACTATAATTTTCATCTCATATACCTCACCTTCGGAAACGAGACCGCAAGATTGTTGATTCTTTGCTATACCACAATGCCCCAGAATACTTCATTAAATTGTGACTATAATAGTATAATGTCATGTGCTTTTTAGCATTGAAGAGTATATTGCTGTACATTCATTTTTTTTAATTCTTTGGAATGAAGAGAAATAGTCATTATAAAGAGCTATTTTACCGTTTTCTCAAAGCTTGCAAGAGTGTTTAAAGTAAATAACCCAATTATATAGCTACTATTATTAGAGAATACAAGTCCTCCTGATCTTCATAAAATATAACTGCGCCGACCTCTCATCGGTTCATTTAGCTTTGAAAGACATGAGCCTGCACTTAGGATTAAGTTTGCATTTTCAAAAAATGGTCATATCTCTTACCAAGGGGTAGGGGAAAGGGAATCCAACGTGTGTCTAGGCGTAAAAAATATTTTCAGTAAGAAACTTACTGACAATCTCCTCATCGTAAGTGAAAGTTTTGCTGCTGCGGCCAGTAAACTAGTAGATGGAGTAGACCGAAAAGGACCAGTTGTTTTTATCAATCCTCCATTATTGACAGTGTCTCTAGGGCAGCCTAACAGACTAAGCTTGTAATATATTATTCTGCGATAAAGCAGGTGTGAGCTTGGTCTGTATGCTCCCCGGGAAGTCACGACCTTTAGTCAGAGGTGAAAGGGTAGTGGTACATTTGCCTTGGCGTGTGATTCCACCTTTTATTTCTAGGAGAAACGAGGATTACAGAACTGTATCTGTAAATCATACAGATCTGGGAGAACACTACATCAATGAATTCATGCAGCTTAAGCTGTGACAGTACCTACTGGAAACGGACTATTTTACCTTATCTAATGATAAACCAGATGAGGTTTTCACCTCAATGTACATTGAAATTTATACATTTTCAACAAGAAAAAAATTAAATTGATTGACGTTGGTCCTTGGGGTTGGTGGTTAAATGGGACGAATACAGGAAAGTATAGGAAGAGCATGAGTGACGTGAGGACGTGACGAAGGAGCGAACACAAACAGAAGGGACGAGGTCGATCTGTTTACAAACAGGTGAGGTTGAACGATCGGCTGTCCCTCCTCTCTCCTATCTGGCCCACCAAGGCTGCAAACTATCGGGGTACCCACTTATCGACCCGAGGCCTAGATCGAGGACGAACGTTCCCCACAATTTTGTGCTTAAATCAATCTCCGTTCAGTGACGAGGCGTCCATTTTCTTTGACTTCTTAAACTGCTAAATAAATAGTTTTTTACATTAATATTGCCTCCCCTTTAATGTTTGAAAAATAATTCATTAAACAATGTAGGTAGCCAAACTTTGAAACTGGTTAGGGGCCAGTCGTCTTTCGTAAGTCTCTATGAAAAATTACTTTATCCATTTGAAATTTTTAATCTAAAAAACTATTAAAACTCACAGTGACAGTGCATTGAGGAATGTGGAGTGGATTTGAGAGCGCTTGGCTTCTCCCACGGCCAATGTTAATGCTGCTTGCTTAAATGTGAATTTATCGAACAAAGAATTCGTTTGTTCTTGCTCCTGGATGAGAAACTAAATAAATTGTTAATTCCTTTATTGTGCAATAATTACAATCTGCCTTTTATAAGGCAATAAGTAATTAAGATATATGCTCTCATTCATAGAATATTTACAGTTCATCATTCACTCGCTCATTCATACAATATTTACAGTTCATCATTCACTCGCTCATTCATACAATATTTACACAGTTCATCATTCACTCGCTCATTCATACAATATTTACAGTTCATCATTCACTCGCTCATTCATACAATATTTAAACAAAATTTAAAAAAAAAAAAAAAAAAAAAAAAAAAAAAAAAAAAAAAAAAAAAAAAAAAAAAAAAAACGCTGTTAATAAATCTGTGTTGAATATAGTCGGATGATAGATCACACTGTTCACATTCTGTGATAGTGGAAATTGGAATGTATGTTTGATATTGATAGATGGACATTAGTTAAACATATTATTAATGAGATAAACTACAATAACGATATACAGTAAGATAAATGAAATTCGAGAAGTAAAAACAAACGATGTTATTACAACAAAATTAAACTCTTCTTCTACTGCAGTTAGTAGGCAATGGTACGGTATATAGTTTGATGATATTTCTTCCTTATTTTTGTTCGCGTAATTATAAATATTGGTGGTCTATGGTGTAAGATGAATTACTTAAATGGGCTTACAGATCAGCCATTTTTTCCTCTTATCTTGTTTCTCCTTCGGTGAAGCAGAGAGCCTGAGGCTTAAACTACGAGCTCATGTTGGAAGAAGAAGAACAGATAATGAAGTAAAGTGCAGAAGAATTCGCTCATGGAATACTTGTCTTGATAAGCTCAAACTTCAAGCGCACACGTGGCCTATTCTCAACTTACTTTATTTTTCATAGTTGAGACGGCCAAGTTACTGGCTTTGGCTGGTGTTTTCTTTGATGCTTTGAGTTAAATTAATCCAATAGTAAATTTTTAAAACATTGTACGTTTTTTTTCTTATATGTTTAATTACCTGTAAATAAAATTACTTCGATCTTACACCATAGTTCGAATTTAGTTTTTCTATTCCAATAAAAGATTAAGATAAATAAATAGGAGGGCAACGCAGGATAAGGAACGCTTGTCTGTAATAAAATAAACTCAGAGTGTAATTCACGGACCATTTGGATTGGGGATAACTTTTCTTACGTGCACCTCAACATTTAACCTTAGATTGCCTTGATTTCCTTAGTTCTAATTGATCTAGTGGACAACTAGCGAGTCTGGTCCGTACGACCATACTTCCCTACTGGCGCAGTTGATCAACCCTTTAAGACATCTACCTCAAGAATGCCCAGATCAAGAAAAGACATCAACTATTACATCATTACATAATATTACATCATCAACGTTTAGATAAATAAGTACTTTGAGCTCACAAACTGCAGTATATTATTATATAAGATCAACCTTTTTGTTTTCAAATTTGACTTGTGACTAATTATTCATTATTATTGGAAAGCACAGCCTTATTGTCCCTAAAGTAATTACAGCATTGCAAATCTTTAAAGATAATTATGATAAATACGACTGTTATATGTATTCCCGATGATGCACTGTTTGTTGTTCTAACTACAACTAATTTGTAGACAGAGATTGTTATTGACAATATCAATAGTATTTTGTTGTGTGGCGAAGTCAAACTCTTTTCCTTTGAGCCCCAGTGGAAATGTTTTGTATTAGTCATCACCGGCTTGAAAAGCAGATCCAACGATATTAAAGAAAAACAAAAGATATTTGCAACAATAGAGTACCTTGGAGAGGAATATTCAGCTGCAAGAGTAATCGCCTTGAATTTAGTGAAGTCATGTATTTGTGGTGTAGATTATGTTAGTAGTGCATGGTGATTGATAAGTCTTGATCAATCATGGTGCTCTATTTTGTCCGAGTAATAAGGTCTGGTTGTATTGTGTAGCCTGGGATATTGGCGTATAGTGCGATTCGGCAATTAATATACGATTCGAAAATGGTCCTTTCTGATTTTTGTTTTGTTAGTCCAATAGCGTTCCACACGACGATTGAAATGGATCGGTCAGATTATTTGCAATAGGAGTTACCAAAGGTCTGTGTCATTTGGGAAAGTAGTGTTAGAAGGGTAAAAGGTATGAGCTGGTTTATACCGGATACAAAGTTGGTAATTTGAGGATGAGTATTTTATGACTCAAAGGTAAAACCTAGTTAATGTTCCCGCATCATATCTGACCACGATGATGATGGCTAGCTTCCTAGCATAATATAAAAAACTGCTCAAGCTGGGGCTGGCGATCTCAAGATGGTGAGTTTATTAAGTCTAGCTTGTTAATTTTAGCAAATGTAAGTTTATTGTTCATTTAAAGTAAGTTATCTTGAAACATATAAGATAATTTTGTTTATTATAATATAATTATGTAATTAAGCTTTAAACAAATTTTTACTTTGCTAGCTTTAATATTTTTTTACGATTTCCTTAAGCTAGAAACCAAGCAGATATTACAGCCATCCATGAGAAACTGGAGCCAACAACAGCTAGCAGCTTAGGTCGCTAGAAATGCATTAATGCCGCTGGAATGCCTGGAATATCTGTCCCGCTCTGAATATTAAGTCCTCCTGGTGAACGTTCATTAACACTTCCACCTCAGCTTTTTTGCTTCACTGTTTTATTGGTTCTTAGGATCGCCTATGCTGTATTGGCTTAAGACCAATGCTTTTAAGATCATCCTTTTCTGGTGAGTGTAGACAATTCCCTGGAACTGTTCTCCTAAATCAAGACCACATCATCCCAATACAAGCGATCCCTTCAATAGGCTTGGTTATCCCGCCCGTTGTTATGGGATGTTCATGTCTTATTTCAGCCAGTTTTGGTTTTCTTCTTTTTTTTGGTGGTAACCCTATCATAACAATATTTTTGACAGTTAGATAAATATATAAATTAAAGTAATACTTGATGCAACCTCAATCTTTACATATTGAGCTCTTCCTTGCTCTCAGCCAACCAATCAGGCGTTTGTATGATGGCCTATTTTTTATCTGTGAACTCTTCTTCAACACATCTCCTAAAAAGTTAAAGAGATATTCTGAGCCATAGAAATAACAAGTTTTTTTTTTATGACTAACAGTTTAAAGACCGGATTATAGAATAAATTAAACAATTTTACTAGCGTATAGCTTAGAGGTAGAAAAGACATAATGCTGGTGTGTTATAATATTTATAATTTACAAATATTCTTAGCATAAAATTAAAATATATGTTATTCGTTATTCCTTATATATATTTATTCTACATTTTATTTATACTATAAATTCAAATGTACGTTACTTTATACATAATACATTAGAAAAATAATTCATAATATATAATCTACAAAAGTAAATAAATAATATGGGTTCAAAAACTAACTAAACGATATTTAAAGTGACATACAAAATTTAAATAAAACTAATATTCTTACAATAAAAGAACAATTCTCCAGGGACCCTCGAGAAAGGGCTGTTATACGCTGCCTCTAGCATACCAGGAAAATTATTAGGATCTGCCAAGTTTCAAGGGAGAGGGCGGAGTGTATATGCAGGTACCCTCCTCAACCCCTTCGGGTTAAGAAACTCATTAGAAAGGCGATGCTCTGGCATGCCTTCTATTTAATAAGAACCTTGAATGAGCGGAACGTGAGTCTGGGATACAGAAAAATGGGACAGTTTTTAACATTTCATTACAACTTCCAGGATGAAGGTTTTATTGCATTAGAATCGCCAGCTAAGGGACTTAAGTAAGTGCAGTAAGTAGTAAGTAAGTGCAGAATAGATCAAATGGTCACTAGAAATTCTGCAGCTTCAGGTGAACAGCTTATTATGGACCATAGATTTCGAAAATGTTGCCTTTCTGGGGAGTGAGTTAAATTTACATAACGGTGTATCTTAGAAATAAAGCAAGGATAACATAATCAAATCGCTGCTAGTATAAACTAGATTGACCAAGTTGTAGCTTTATATGACTTTAATACGACCAATCTTGGCAGCAGAGATTAGCCCAGACAGCTCCTCACCAACGATCTAACAAAAAAAAGTATTCCTCGTGTCAATGGACCAATCCAACCTTCACCTCCTGGCTGACATCACCGACTGTCTTGCTGAGGTGTTTCAACAGCCGCAGGTACACCCCAGAGTCTATTAGCATACCCGGGAGCCCCAGTGATGGAGACCACTGCTGGGGCGAGCACGTCAACGCGACCCGTGTCCACTTATCCAGGATACATTCTTCATCGTCAGTTATATAATGCTAACAATATTGTAATGCTAATATTATATATAATGCTAAAAGTACAAGCAAGCCCCTTCTAGTGTACACCTGCCTCGTGACTTCATGGAAGTCACTGATATTTTTAAGTAAGCAACCGCATCCCTTCAACACCTCAATCCCAATTCCCAGAACTACCCTCAGCTTTAGTCCAAGTCCACACTTGTTCCCAGACACTCGTTCCCACACATTCCTACTAGAATTTAGTAACGTAACTCTTAAAATTTGTATATACCAGTGTTTTGCTTGTTCTTCATAAGAAAGTTTTTCTTTCTGTTCTCTTAAAAGGCTCTCCTCTACAAAGATTATTTAACTGTCAAGGCTCGTCTTTAAGTCAAGCTTGGTGTTATTGGCATTGAAGTGTTTGAAGTATTGCCGTAATAACGCCGTATAGAGACGACATTTGCCTTGATCAAATTCTGCTTAAATTTAACGGGGTGGGGGGAACTCCAAGTAAGGGTGTGAATTTAAAATATTCTTGTTTATAGACAGAATTTGAGGATACAACATTATTTAATTTGATCTCAATATTCTTGTGATTGTTTATGCGATGTTTATCCGTATTTAAATAATCTTTGCAGAGGAGAGTATTTTAAAAGAAATGAAAGAAAAGCTTTATTATGAAGTACAAGCAAAACACTGGTATATACAAATATTAGGAGTTACGATACTACAAACTACTGGAACTAAAGCTGAGACATATGTGAATATGAGAAGGGTTGTTTCAGGAATTGGGAGAGATGCGGTCGTTTACTTAAAAAATAACAAGAAACGCCAGTGACTTCCATGAAGTCCCGAAGCAGGTATACACTAGAAGGGGCTTTTAGCCTTATATATAATATTAGGATTATAATATTCTTAGCATTATATAACTTCTCCCGTTTTTAATTCCTGAACTCTTGGGGAGGATGGCCATATTAAGAAATAACATGTTTTATAGACATTCGTTTCTAAATACAATTTTCTCAATTTGGGTTATAAATTATTTCCTTAGTATCTAACTTAATAATAGAGGATAAGGGTAAGTGTTTAGGTAAGGTACTATAGCTTACAATGAATACATATGATAAATTAAAAGTTAAATATACATCTATAAAATTGTAATACTGAATGAAAGGTGTAAGAGTTACAATATTTGTGGTGATACATTCATCTAAGTTTTTATGCAATGCGCTAGATATGCAATCATTGCTAATATTGTTAATATTAATACAAAATGAGTTGGATTATATTGTTAAAAGTTACAACAAAGGATTCTTGTATATTGTACAGAATTAAAAACATATCATGTATTCATTAATTCGGTTAAATTGTTTGGTACTATAGTGGTTATTACATTATTGTCATTTTGTACAGGCGTAGGTAAAAGATAGATTGAACTTAAGTTTGGTCCTTTAGCAATTGTATGATGTAATGAATGAGTCGGTTTCGTATAGTTTGGTTAGGTTCATAGCATATTGGGTCTTATCTATACCGTTGATTACTTCCATGATTTTATTATTATTACTATTATTATTATTAGCAGCTATTGTGAGTGTAACTGTCAATATCAATTGGGGTGATTAGGGGTTATGTAGCATGATTCGATCCCTAGGGATGTCAGTAAGTTCTTTACTGTTATGTGAAATATATTTCCGGTGTGTCAGGTGTTTCTTACGAGTTCGTTTAATATTGTTAGCATGCCATTTCTTGTCTATATTTTATTACTGGTTTATAAGGATTATTATGCTTTCGATGGGTAGTAGTTTTTATAATTAAATCTTCAAAAGGTTTTTCTGGTTTAGGTGTTACCATAAATTTGGGTTTAATTGGTTTGGTAAATTGTACGTTTTGATGTCCTTTGGTTATTATAATTTGGTGTTTTGCACCATTTGTTGCTTTGTTGTCAGGGGCTATAAAAATTTGTTGGTTACTAGAGTATTCGGAGTGCTGTGTAGCTACTACACTAATTTTGCCTTCCATGGCTTCTGGGTTAGGTTCTGGTAAAGTTTGGTTGTATTCTTCTGAGTCATTACGTTTTGCTTCTATTAATCTGTCCGCGTTTTCTCCTGTTTCCATATCTTCAAGTTCTAGAAAAGTTAAGTCATGTGATGAATTTATTTTATTATCTTTAATTATACGTTCATGTCTTGAAGAGTTTCTAGTTCTTTTTCATTCTTTATTAAATATAATTTATTATATATAATTTGACCATTATTAATAATTACGTTTATTTTATTCATTTTAATTTCCTTATTCGTTACCAATTTAATCCCTGTTTCTAGGGTTTGCATTGTTTCCATCCCTAATAATATTTCGTATTTTTCACTAAAGTTGTAGATTTTAAACTTTACTAATAGATCACGGGTCAAACCCAATCTTAGTGCCAAATTTAGAATGACTGAGCCATTGCCATTTTCGCTACCAGCTGGTGTTTGTTACCACTATGAAATCTTCCGACTTAATTTTAGTTTCGTTCTCTTGTCTAGTGTGCGAGGTTCTTCCAAGTGATGCACTTTGTTACTTCGAACAGTTCACAATGACACGGTGTTTTGTGAATGTGGATTGAAGGGAATGATGTTTGTTGAGGACTTTGAAAGTTAAGTCGTTGTTGATTATTTCTAAAGTTCTGACGGGGTTCATAACGTTGCTGATAGTTATTGCTATGTTCAAAGTCATTATTTTGTTGATAATTATTTCTAGAGTTATTTTGGTACTGTCGGGGTTGAAATTGTTGCCCATTATAGTAATTTCTCCTATAATTGTTTTGACTGAAGTTGTGTCTAGGTCGGTATTCTCGTTGACTGCTGTTAGTGTTTCCTTGAGGATACATGTCTTCCATTAAAATCCTGCAGTTATTATATAAAACGTTTTTCATTTGTACCAGGTTGTTGAGTGCGTCCATAAGTCTTGATGGTAAATTTCTAAGAACGTGGTCTACAATTAGTACCTTTTGTGATAATATTTCTTGTTGTTTATTACGTATAGAGGTGTCAATTAATATACGGTTCTGAATTAAAATTTGATGTGCGATAATTCTGTTAATGAAGTCAATTGGGTGTTCGTTTCTGTACATATGAATCTGAGAGATTTCGTACTGTAGATGTGATGTTGTCCGACTATCCTTAAAGTGATTTATTAAATGTAATTTTAAGTCGTTTATTGATAGGAAGTCTTCATACATGCATAATTGTTGCGCGTCACCAGTGAGTCTAGAAAGAGATATTTGTATGAGTCTTTGTTCATTATTTATTCTGTTAGTGGTTGTTTCGTTACATACTGTCGAATATATTTTTTCTAGTGGTTGAATGAATGTTATTAAATTAGTCGGATCACCATTATAGTGTGGAAGGTGTCCATAGTCTTCTTTAGTCGTTTATGTGTCTCTTTTTATCTAAAATATCTTTATACCTGTTCTTGTCATAAAAATAAAAAAAAAATATATATATAAAATTACACTGTATGGAAAAATAATACTTTAAAGTTTTTTTTATTGCTGTTGACGAAGTCTTCCGTGAGGTCTGTGTTAAATTTATTGTTTCTGTATAACCTGCATAAAGCGTTGGAACGCACCTTCAAGTGAACAGTCCCAGGCTCTGTGAATATTTCGCCTTGATTTGCTTCGGGGATACAAACTTGTAGTTCTTTCCTGTCTCCAGCTGCTAAGGTTCGAAGTAGTTACCTGTCCTACGTTGTCTGTGGTTTAGTGGTCGGCCAGTATTTTCGCTTTTTCTTCCGTATCGTCGGTCCGTAAAGGGTGTTGCCGTCATGAAGACGGACACCTGAGTCCTTCTTGTTAGTGGTCTTAAGGAGTTTCCTAAACTTACGGTGATCGCCATGTAAGCCATGAAGCCGTTCGTGCCACATCGCCGTCTTCCAATTCCTCATCAAGCCACGAATTCGCGTTGTGAGAGAGTTTGCTACTTTCTTGACTTGACAATTCCTTGTTCAAAACCAGTTATTCTTCCAATTATTGCGTAACGCAATAAGTCGAAAAATATGGTTTGGCTAATTTTTTAGCATAGGTGGCTTCGGGCTAAACTTTGCGATGGCTGGTTGTGAGCTGCATAACCTCGGTTAGGAAAACTACCTATCGATCCACTTCCTCTGTAGTGCGGAGAACAGGAACCCTATGCAATTGCTGGTAAAATTGTGATCGATATAGTTCCCAGTCGGCTCGACTATAGTCGTACTTCGTGGGACGCGGGATCACAACTCTACCGTCTCACAATTGTTTATCCTGTGTGGCTGTTTTGTGAGTATGATATCTAGGTTGGAGATCATGGTACTGTCTAGTCTTTGGCGAAAAGTGTTGTTCTGGGGTTGAAGAACAGTAAAAGACGCCTTTACCAATTTCCTCTCCGCTGGGTAGACGGTGGCATTATTCTACAGGGGATGCCGCGCATTCAAGTCTCTGACAACCCAGCACCTTCTTAGCACGCCTAAGAAGGGCTGAGAACTCTTGGAGAGATGCCCTTGGTCTCTTATACATGGCGGTGAGATAAATGGGTGTTCCCTGGTTTAACTTGACCGTCAAGTGATGGAGCCTGATACCAAATGTAGTGTCACTTTCTTCCATGTGATGCCGGTGATAGCCACCAGAACACCACCGTAGCCATCGGTCCGTTCGATGACAACAGAGCAGCCCTGTAGCCTTACGTTCTGGTTCACAATTCTCGTATCCGTTAGCACGACGATATCCGGTGAGGAGATCGCTATTACCGCCTCCACTTCTTCGAGTACAGTCATCAGACCGTCAACGTTGAAGTTAAGTATTTTATACTTACCCGTGCCAGTTGAACAAATACGGTGTATTGCCCGGACATAATTCCCTTACCTCGAGAATCGAGAACCAGGGTGGAAGGCTAGGGATGGCGCGTCTTGATGGTGTTGCAGAGGCGACTTGTGTGTACGTCGCTCCTCCTGAAGTTCGGTCGGCGCCTGTTGGTTCCTGCTCCTAGTAGGCTGCTGGCGGGGGGGGGGGGTGGACCCCCGGGGCAGTTTTTAAAGTTTTTTTTATTATGGTTATATCTTCACACACATCGATGCCCATAATCAAAAACCTTTTTAACTGTTGACCGCCTCTTTGATTACTATTTACTTATCACTCTTTGAGTACTTATCACTTTTTGTGTTATTGTAAAATAGCCTGACCCCCTTTTGAAAGGGCCGAAAGTACGCTGAAACCCCGATATGAACCAACTTCGGTCTGGTGGTAGAAGGTGGCTCTGGCACAGTTACTACGACCGGTGGGGGTTATTTCACCGGGTGGTTGTCTTGGGTGCTGGGACCCGCTGTAGGTTTGGTTTTGGGAAGCAGGTCGTTTCTATTACTGACGGCTACTTCCTGGCTAGTTATCGGCCACACCACCCTACTGGTTTTTTTCTTGGAGATAGGCACGCACCCGGTGATTTCTAATTCGACTGGTGATGGAGAAGCCTGGCGGGTGTCGCTAGTGAAATAAAAATAAACCCTTGTGGCAAGACAAAATTTCACATTATTTTCTTAATATTTTAACCCACAACCAAAGCAATCAACCATGTAAACGATGATATAAATTATGCAAACAAAGATTCAAATAAGGATTTAATATGTTATTTTAAATTCAACAATGTTTTCATGCTCAAGGACATTTTTAACTACGCGCGCGTGTGTGTGTGTGTTATTTTCATAATTATGATGTTAATTGACCATCACATTGATTATCTAAGAGGTTCTGGATATCTTTGTGCGATTGCTATGTTTTTATGTCATTGTCAAAGATTAACTAAAAAGTTGAATGGGGTCAAACATCATCGTCATTAAAATTGTAAATCTGGACCTTCCAATAAGACAAATAACTTTTTCCGACTGAATACTTTTTCAATCTTCACTTATCAAGATTTGTTATCTTTGTGGCCGGCAACTTATTATTCATGCATGTACATCGTTCGTTATAATCGTGGAGTATAGTATATTCTAATAAAAGCAGTTTATTCGCCGTAACTTTCTGGCATAGAAAGGTATGGATTATAGGTTATAGTATAAAATATTCATTCTATAAATAAAGTTCTATAAAGACAGGGTAGAGCTGTGAAGAACCAGGAGCACCCTTGAAGAGAAGTTGCTGCGACCGCATGCAACCAGCACACGCGATCGCATTAACTCGCCCCCTGTGAGCCGCTGGCAATAGCTATCTTGGCTCAGATATCTCGTAGACCCGTCATATCTGCCTACACCAGATAGGAGATAGTGGCTACACTATATTGTAGGAGCAACATCTTCTGTCAGATTAGGATCTGTCCCACTACAGGCCTACAGCTCGTGTAGATGCGGCTTAATGATACCATTTGCCATGAAAACACCTAGTGTAGCTCACTGTCGGGTCGTCACGAGGGGGTGCCTAGTTACCCTAGCCCTAGTTACGAAGTGAAGGTTGATTAGGCTAAGACCTGGACGATTGCTTCATGACGGGTCTTACTACTGTACTATCTGACTCCATATTTGATAGGTATGTGCCCCGACAGTGCACTATGTTTAGGAGAAGAGGTATAGGTAGGTATTCTAGATAGTTTATGTGGTCTTGGAATGACCACGAATTCACACTCGGTATGTGAGGGTAGGCGAAAACCGTCCGGATCCCAAAGGCGGGTGTGAACCGGAGAGAACTAGACTGGATTGCCGTGGGAGACACTACTAGGTAAAGTTTGTAGGTTCCACGGTAACCGTTTTTTTTTTGTTTTTTTTCCTTCATAGCCCCTTTAAATTTACAGACACTTACATATATAATTATAGATCCTCAGGCGAATCTATTTACAAACCACTTCTGTATCTCCTGTAGCATCGCTACATTATATACAGGTTAAGGTTATTCTACAAAAATTATATAATGAATAATGATATACTGTAATACTAGTGTAATGATATACACGGTAACCGTCGTCCACGCGGGAGAGGTCTCTCCCAAGGAGGTGCTAGTTTTAGCGAGACGAAGGCAGAGAATCCCACTGGGAAAGTGTGAGGTCTGACGAGGCCGGACTAAAACATAGTGAGGTTAGGAAGAGAGATGCAGAGGTTTTCATAAATGAGAACGCCAAATCTTGAAACATCAGTGCAGCTGCAAGTACCAGAGAGCCGTAGTTAGAATGATTTGTCGGCTAAAACTAGGGGGTAAATATAGACCCCAGTAACCAATGATCTGGGGTTTTATTCTGACCGACCAAACCGCAGGGTTGCGGTGACGCTTGACAGTTCTAGACGGGGACCCACCGGTGTGCTGTCCTCAACCTCAATACCTCTTAATGTAACCGAGATTGTTGTTTTATTATAAATATCATATTATATTATTAATAAGTATTAGTTGTTTTACTGGTTTTATAAATATTAGCTAACGAATTGGAAATCAGGAGGTCCCATGTTTGTATCCCAGCCCTGCCAATATCTTTTTTCTTTGCCTAACCCAAGCTACTTTGGCTAAGTGAGATTACATAACACAACTGGTAATTAGTAATTATATACTTTACTTTTAATTGAACTACAACTCACAAGAGAGTGTAGGCCTCCACTATCAGTCTCTACCAGTTGTCCTTGTCCTATGCCACCTTCTAGTTTCTGATAGCCCTGGATAGACCTTCCTGGCTCTGTTACACCATCCTGCCATCAAAATGTTGGTATTCCAGGCTTTCTTGCACCACACACCATACCAAAAAGCATACTTTTGGGAATCCCCTCTTCCCCCACCCATTTCGGTCGCATGGCTCACTCATTGTAGATACCTCATCCTCATTATTTTCATCTAGTCTTCTTCTTAATATATTGTGTTGACCACTTGGTTCGTACACCTCCTATACTCTTTCCCATTCTGAACCCCTCCAAAAAACCTTTCTCTAGTGCCCCTAGCCGCTACCTGACTCCCCCTTCATGGGCCTCTTAAGATTTTGCAGCCGTAGTCTTTTATTGTTTACAATATTTACAATACTGGTATGGCTTATGGTTTGGTAATGTTATTTACATTTACTTAAATTAATTTACAACATTTTATAACCAATTTACAATATATATACAATAGAGTATAGGGTGATTTATCTTATGTAGTTAGCGGTCGCTACACTCACTATTGTCATTGAGTTTGGCAATGAAGCAACAAAAACAGCACAGTTAAGTTTATACAGTAAAGTTTATGACATCTTTAAGTCGGAGGTTTTAATGTTTCATTACTAACACTTGGACTGGCATCCGGAATGTGCACCTAAGTGTGATGCTGCTTTTGACATTTCGAACATCTCCCTTGACTGAACACACAGTCCTTTGAGGTGTGATTAACGGAGAGACAATTTTTGCAGCCTTGCCACTTTCGTAATGAATGGTTCTTGTCCTTGGTTGTCACCTGCTTAAATTTATCACACTGATATAGTGAATGTTCCTTCTTAAAGGCTGGACTAGGATCGGGTTTATGGTATTGAGGCCGCTACCTCAAGGCTTTATTACTATTTATTACAAGAGATGTCTTCTGGGTAGTGGACTATTAGTGCTGTATTGATCTCATTTCTGTTGAGAGTTCTAATGTACGACATTTCTTTTTTAAGAAGATGTCAAATGCTTCGACATTGGATTATCCATTGAGTAAATTGCCCCTTTCAAATTCATGGTTTATGATTTGCCAGACTTTTGTTAAAATCCCCAGTAGTAAAACCAGGAAAATGAATCTGGGGGTATATCCCCTCACCCAGAATCCTTTTAGTAAATTAAAAAAATATTTACGGTTTATTATCATAAAGTATCTTGTGTTTCCCGAAGGCAGAAACCGATCCCGAAGGAAGATTTTCATTCAGGTAAGTGGCTTGAATATCATCTTCAACCATTTTTACAGCATCGGTACGGTAGACCTGAAAAGTTGTAGACCACCAAAAGCGCTCTCATACCTAAATAAATTATTGTGGGCGTAGAACATTAATTTAAATTTATTTATTATTAATAAGGAAAAAAGTTGGAATAAAATAAAATTAACGTGCCGTTACCAGGATTCGAACCTGGGTTTTTGCGGCCACAACGCAAGGTCCTAACCACTAGACGATGGCTACCGTGAATAAGTGGTTTTTTTTTTCTTAATCTCTTATTATTAAGTGGACCGACGATGTCAGTCTTAATGTCATTATTAAAATGGAAAACATATCCAAATTAAGCATAGAAAAGAATAGCCCGAATTTCTAAACATAATTGACTAGAGCCGAATGGCTTTAGGTCATGAGTCGTCCAGTAAAAAGGCCAAAAACGTGCTGTACTGTGCTACAAAAAATAAAAACCTGCCCTTCACTGAGGAAAAAAAGTTACATATATTTTGTTTTCTTACATAAATTACTATTTCTGCATTAAATTGGTTAGTGTGGGAAAATAAATCTAACTAAAAAGTTCAAAGGAATTTATTTTTATAATTGATATTAAACACTTTTACTGAAAATACAAATGTGTTGTTTACTTCAGTGTTTTAATAACAAAAGCAAATAATTTGTATGTTTTATTACAAATCATAATTAGTTACAAAACCATATAATTTGTGTTTTAATAAATACTAGAAATATGAAAATTGAATTGAGTTACTAATTAACTACGACTAAGTGCATTTCATTATTATTTTCCATTTTCAGTATTTGAGGTCCATGGAGGACTGCTTCAGGTCTCGTATTTTCACCGTTTATGGCCGTATTTATTATTTTCAGATGTCCATACCCAGGATTTTTGCCGAGAACTGTAGAAAATTTGTCCATCAACAATCGACCCATGTCGTTGTCTATGTTGTTTAGTTCGTTCCCAACTTATTCTACAATGTCAGCTAGGAATTTCAGTGACAAATTTTTTTTCGAGTTGTAATATTGCACGAGGCAAACATGATGAATAAGATTGAATAAAAGCTAAATCCGTATTGATTTTTGTTGAGCCTAATATGCCTTTCATTTTTGTCACAGGTTGGGCCTTCTCAGAAACTGGGAGAATAAATTTTCTTAATTCCGTGAATTGTTCTGTATAAAACATCACTGCCTTCAGCCATGTTCCCCATCGAGCAATCACGGCTTCTGGAGGGACCTGACATTGCGTAAACTTTTTGTAAGCAGTTACTCACTGCGGAGCTTTTAAAAAAAAAAATTCTCATTATATAAGAGTTTATTAACATCTGGGGAAATATCCCACACTTTTTCCGCCCCACGGGCCAAACAAATAATTTGGACCATGTTTGGATAGTAAATTTCTAATGCTTCACCGGCTTTAACCATGTATGGTGCGGCATCTGTTACCAATAGAACAACCTTACCTTGAAATGGTGAAGGATTATCTTCGAAAAATTCGATTAAACTGCTTTTGACAAAGCGAGAGACCGTTTCTCTCTAATACCTTACTGTCTACCATTGCGTAAATAAAGCGATCCCGTATTTGTAGTCGAATTTTTGAAAGGGTTGACGTAGCATGTTTGCAGATAATTTTTTCTTAGAGAGCTTTCGTTGGGAATTCGTAATTTAATATATCTTTATAAAAACATTTCAAAATGTTGCGACTCTAATTTGTTGACAGGAATGTTTGAACTTACCATAGCGTAACATTAATGTTTTTTGAATTGTTTCCGGGTTTGCAAAGCTGAGCTGAGTGGTTTTTCACCCTGGCTGCCGGCCTAGTCAGCGGGCAGCCTAATTCGTTTTGCTCTTGTCATAAAAATTTTAAAAAATTTATATAAAATTACACTGTATGCAAAAATAATACCTTAACGTCTTTATTATTGTTGACGAAGTCTTCGGTGTGGTCTATTTTTAATTTATTGTTTCTGTATAACCTGTATAAAACGTTGAATATTTCCTCGAGCCTTCTTAGCTTGTTCTTCAGAGTGGTAGCCAAACAATCCCAGATCCTGTTATCTAAGCAATCTTATAATTCAGGAATTACTCACGGATGCAGAGAATATTTCTTCGGATCTTCTCGGCTTAATGACGAAACGGCTTCTATTCTTTTTACAATATTCCGCAGGAAGTTCGCAGGTCCCAAGTGAATGATGTCTTCAATGAAGTCCAGCTTTCTTTCTTCCTTCAACTTCCTCAGATATATAACACATATCTTTAGGTGATTACCAGGTGAAAATCTATTAAAATAGATCAATACCCAATATCGGTGAAGTCCTGTCCTGTTGGGTATCTTTCCAGAGGTATTTCATCGGCCTTCTCACGCTATTGGAGTGGTCTCACTGTCCGTTGCCAAATGAGAGTCCAGCCTCTATAAGGAGCCAGATCTCTAAGTGGTGGACTACCCTGAATTTACTGACTATACTGCCAGATGCCTATTCGGGGCGCCAGTTAAAATATCTTTGTAGAGGAGAGTCTTTTAATAGAAAAGAAAGAAAAGCTTTCTTATGAAGTACAAGCAAAACACTGGTATATTCAAATATTAAGAGTTACGTTACTAAATACTGCTGGGTGAAATGTGTGGGAACAAGTGGGGTCTGGGGCTCAAGCTGAGACATATATGTATAAGAAAAGGGTAGTTCTGGGAATTTGGAGGGAGGTCTTGGAGGGATGCGGTCGCTTACTTAAAATATAAGAGGAACCATCAGCGACTTCCATAAAGTCACGAGGCAGGTATACAGTAGAAGAGGCTTGCTTCTACTTTTAGCATTATAATATTCTTACCATTATATAACTTTAGATAAAGACAAATTTCTAAATTTAATCATTTTCCTCCGTAGTTTTAACAGTCGTAATTCTATTATGTATGCCCTTATCCGTTTCATAAGCCTTACAAAATCAAATTGAATTATCACTAAAATGCTCGTTAATTCCAATTACCAAAGACTCACTTGTGAAAATAAGGAAACAATGTTTCTGAGAGAGTCTGACGTGAAGTTAAAAAATTATTCATGGAGTTGGTTTCTCTGCTAACTCCATACATTTTCATCAAGCCCCAGAGGGACAGTTGAACCGTTTATTAAATTCCATTTTTATAATTCTTTTTTTTCCATTTTTCACAGACCGAAGAATTTTTTTGGAATTATGTTCTGTGTCCTTTTTGTACATTGTATCATCCCGGCTTACATTTACATGAATGGTTTACCTAAATGTAAATGTAAAAAAATGTAAATGTTAAGCTTTGTACTGGGATGAGTCAAACTAAGTATGAATGTGATTTTTATCTCAAATGGCAATGCGACGAGCACGGAACTTACCAACGGCTTACTTTCAATGACTAATTGGAGAAATAGATGTCCTCGATAGGTACTTATACGCTTCTTATAAATAATTATATACGAGGTATATAATTCGAAATGTTTCGGCCAGCCTGACTTAATACCCTCTACCGCGTTATTAGTAATCAGTATAATTAAATTATTAGATTTGTTTCAGCACATGTTTCAATGGTTTAAGTTGCCAGCTTAAAGTCACACTGCGGGTCTCCATCGGACCATTGAAAAGTTTTGCGTTTTTAAAACAATCAAATGTGAGCAGACACAAATTTATTCATTTAATAATACAAGTTTGAATTGGATTGAAGTTTGGTTTGAGCCACAACCGGAAAATGCTCCAAAGAAAAAAGCGTGTACATGGTCAATTTTTATTTATGGCCGAACCTGAAGGGAGGTATTTACTTCCAGGCTTTCAGAGAGTACTATTTTACGTGTTTCAGCCTGTCGCATAACTGCGTATGCAATAAATGCAACAAAACTAAAAACCTCAGTAAAATGTCACCCACTTCCACAGAAACTCAAAACTGACTCCTGAAAACAAATAAATTAATACTTCATAAAACAGTAACCCTTTAATGACATTAATAATAGTATGTAATGACAAAACTCCACCGGTTTGGGGTTACATTTGCATGTCAAATTAAAGGAAATTGGAAATCGTACAAAACGCAAATATGCGGATAATTTATACAAAGATAATCACCATGCTAACAGACCTACAATTACGCACAATCCCGCTGTATGCACACGCCCAGACAGAGCATTTCTTTTTTCGAATTTTCATATCCGAAAACTCATTACTAAGAGAATTTGGCAATTTCTGTAAGCGTTCCCTCAAAATACACAACATTGTGCGTTTGTGGTACAAAGCGTATCCACATATAACATAACATATATTGGAATAACAGTAAATTAAATGTATATCTATTTAACTTAATTTTATTTAGTATTATTATTGTTGTATGTTATTGCTATTTTTGCTTTATTATGTAGGTTTTGTTTTTTCTATTAGATTTCCATCATGTATTACATTTACAGTAAATAAAAAAAAAAGAATGTAGTCTAATAACTTAATTTGTAATAATTTTAATTTTTACTTCTGAGCAAAATTGTAAGAGGTTTAAATAAATGTATATATAAAAAAAATAGAAGCCTAGCCATCGAAGGTGTAAGAAGAGCAACAGGGAGACGAATGAAAATAAGTTCTGGCTGCTACCTGTTCACCCTCTTGAGCTAGTAAAAAATGCATTACTTCCAAGGTATCACGAAATGACCAACCAAGCGTCACATTTACTTCTAGAACTGGTCTTTTCTCAACACTTTTGATTTGCGACTTAATGGTGCTAGAAAACAGTCAAAGCTGCTATGGTATTTATTAACCAAACTCCTTTCAGTGGCCTAAGCCTCCATTACATTTGAAAATAAGTTTAAATTCGACTAAACATCACTGCTTTTTATAAATATACTGTTACAATTAATAATGTGCCAGCGTACGTATATTCAATAGGTTTTGTCTATTGTGTTCAGTAAACAAAACAATGGAAATAATAAATGTCTGTTGATAGTGAAGGGACGAGCAAGTGGTCAGCAGCCTTGGAATGCATTATGAGGCCAAAGAGAGGAGAGAAAAGGTGGCTCATTGCCGCACAAATCGATCGTCCCGATTTGGCCCTTGCTACGAATCTTTTATGAGCTTTAAAAGTTTTATGCCAGTCCGTTCTTGGAAACATCCGTGACCCTCCCCAAAAGCGGTGTACCCCGCCGCCAACCTGTTGAGAGTGGAAACAACTAGGTCATAGTTCTCATTGATTCGCTGGTGTATCTTTGATGAAAGGGGGGCACTTATATCATTAGCTATTGAAAGATTCGCTTTCCGTCGTTTATCCCTCCCACTGTCTCACAAGTGATAGGTTTTGTTTTTTCACCACCGCCAACTATGATATCGGACTCACCAATCCCTCCTTACAGATTGTGAAGTGCCTAATCACAAAAATTGTCATATTTCTAAAGTCAAATATTCTTCTCGGTCATGGTATTTTGATATGTAAACAAAAATTTTCAAGTGTCACAATCACAATTAAGTTATACATTATAGGCGAAAACAATTGTAATGGTCTTTCTTGATTACAGTCTGTCGGGTCGTCACTAGGGGGTTGGCTGGCCACCCTAGCCCTGGTGACAAGTGAGGATTGTTAGAGTTTATAATCTTGACAATCGTTTCATGACGCCGTTACTATCTCACTCCATTTTTTATAGGTATGTGCCCCGACAATGCAATATGTTCAAGAGAAGAAGTACAGAGGTTTTTATATAAAGAATTAGTCAGTTTTCAGAGTTCGAGCGGAAGCCACGCGTCAACGAGTAGAGGTCACGAGAGACTAATTCACAGGGCTAGGAGCCCGCCTTAAGTACCCTATCCAGCCTTCTACTGGGAGGGCTGCAAGGGTTGCCTAGGCCGGCAGTTGGTTCCCACACATGTGGTGAGGAACCCGCGACCGACGCCTAATTACCCGGCCAGCCCTGTCCCCTGGGAGAGGCTGCGAAAGGGTCGTTCAGGACCTGCGGGTAACCTCACTCATATGGAGGTACCTGTGACTGACAGCTGGTGACCCTTCTCATGTGACTTGCTTGGCCCCCGCCTTTTATTGCTTACCACATTTACAATGATTTATATTTGTTCATGTTATTTACGTTTGCTTACAATATATATACAATAGAGTATAGGGTGATTTATCTTATGTAGTTAGCGGTCGCTACATAGTCCATTAAAGTCCCAACGCATTCCAAGTATATTCCAACAAATAACGTTTTGCAAGCCAATAATAAACACGTTTTTTAATATTTTCCAGAGGATTTGTTCTATTTATTTATAATTTTATTTATTTTCTGAAAAGGCTATTTTTAGGGTGAGACGGTTGAAGAAATAACATGAAGTATTTTCGGTAAAAAATACCAAACCGTTTTTCATTTGTTTTTTTCAAAGTTTCAAGTTTTTAGTCCAGTGAGAATCTTTTAATATTGTTTCTTCACTTTCCCCATCGTTTCTTAAATACATAAAATATTTTTAAAAATATAGCTAATCGTTGATAATTAGCCTCCAAAGAAGAATGATCATTAGTAATTATTATCCAAATACTAGGAGAATAATCTAGTCCCGAGCCCATAGCTCCCCGAGTTCAGGTATCGCCCATCGACCCTGACTGTTAACCGAGTAGTGCGCGAGACCACTTCTTATTTTTCTTTTCATATTGATGGGGTTTCTCATATTCGAGCATTTTCTTGTTGTTTTTTTCACAAACGAGTTAGTTTCACAGGCGATCTGTGAGATTGCGTTGAAGTAGAGGGACAGCGGCACGGAGGAGGTGGCTGAGATGGGGATTATACAGCTCATTGCTGGCCCCATTCTTCAAGCCTCTAAGGCTAACTCTTATTTATAGCACCGCCTAACTGTCTAGAAGGAAAATATATTTTATTTCCCAGCTCTAGCCAATCCCATTCCGGCCATTACTGTAATGCCTCAGGTCTCCTTGTCAGTCAGATTGAAGGATGTCTACAGCTGCAGGGCAACAGTCCTCGAGAGACAATACTTTTAAATAAGCTTCTTTCGCCTCCCTGTTGGTTTAAGTATTCTATGAAACCAGCCGTAAAAAAAGAATTGAAGTTTTATATATTTATTTAACAGCACCCTAGATGTTGGACCCTACGCTGAATATTTATTGGTGGAAATTTAATAACGGGAAGTCCGCGAATAGAAATAGCTCATCCACTATTAAATTTTTTCAATTTAAAGTATAATGATACATTTTTTTATTTTCTTAGCCCCTTTAAATTTACAGATAATTATAGATCCTCAGGCGAATCTATTTACAAATTATTTTTGTATTTCCTGTAGCATCGCTACATTATATACAGGTTTTGTTATTTTATAAAAATTATATAATGAATAAACAAGTATAATGATATACATTATACGTGACTGGGCTAAACTGACTAATAAAGGTGATGGGCCTCACCTTTTTGATCAAACTTAAAACTAACTTACATACTAATTCTTAACCTAATTTTCCCCCGACAGTCTGTTGCCATCGTTGCGGGAGGGGTGGTGGGGTCATAGTGTTAAACACTGGGTTGGTGTTAGGTGCTGCAACGAGTCGAAAAACTTTATGTGTCTCCGGCGGATGAACTCACCCACCGACGGCAGACAAAGCAACGGGTGCAGGTCAGCGTTCTTCAACCTCTCGAGAGAGGTATGTCGGACCACTTTTCGCATGATCCCATTCTGGAAATGTTGGAGACATTTGGCTGTATTGTCAGTCGAGTGGGCAAATAGCGGGGGACCGTACAGAAGAGCTGGCCGGAGGACACATTTACATATCATCATTTTGAGACGAAGAAATGATACCACTATGATGATTGCTATATCTTAATATCCTACCTGTGACAATCAATGGGTAGAAAGGATGTTTAGGAAGCAAGGAGGTGAGTGTGAAAGGAGAATTAGATGCTTCGGGCATCTAAAAAACGACGGTATTTGGTACCGATTTGGTAAATCGGATAGATTTCGATCTATTGGGTTGGCAAGAAAGTGATTTTGGTTTGCACCAGTACATAACATTATGAGATTTGGTTGTCCATACCTTTAGATTACCATAGAAAGAAATTCCGTGTAATTTTGTTTACAACTGTCAGTTTACGGTACGTTTTAACATAGAGTGCAAAAATAAGCCTTTTCGACTCATTTTACTTTTTTATTTTCATAAAGGCAAGAAAGCAGCTGAGGCTCACAAAGAGATATGTGATGTTTATGGTGGTGGATTTGACCTTCTGAAGTTGATGATGACAAAATGAAAGCCATAATTGAATCGAATCGTCATATAACTGAGCGAGAGATTGCAAAACAGTTAAATGTATCACACAAAACAATTGAAAATCATACAATACGTCTTGGACTTGTTCAGAAGCTCAATATTTGGGTTCCGCCGCGACAATGTGAGGCCTCACACATCTTTAGTAACACGTACGAAACTATTGGAGCTTGGTTGGAAAGTGATGTCGCATCCCCCATACAGCCCCGACCTTGCAACCTCGGATTATCATTTATTTCGAAATTTACAAATTTACTAATACTTCTTAAATGGTACAAATTTCAGTAATAACGATGACCTCAAATCGCACTTGGTTGAGTTTAGCCGATAAGGACCAAAAGCTCTATGAGCGCGGGGTCATGAAGTTACCAGAAAGATGCCAAAAGGACATCGACCAGAATGGAATATATTTGACTGATTAAAGTTCATTTTTTATATAGAAGAAATTGAGTTTTATTTCACCCTAAAAACCGAAATTACTTTCTTGCCAACCACAATATAATGAATATTTACCACTTAAATGGTCTTTGATCCGTAACAAAAAAATCTTAATAGTTAGTTAAATAGTTACTAGATCGCCTTTAATTATACCTCCCCATTAGCTTAATTAAAACACATTAGGGAATCTACATATTCAGTTGAGGAATATACGTTATATTCAGATAAACATTCATACATGATTTCATATAAGGGAAAACTGTGGTATGTTTGCTAAGCCTATAACAGTTTTGCACCTTAAAACTTGAAAACATGCTCATGTTTTTCAAGGTTTATTCCGAAATAACTTGTTAAGAAAATTATGTAAAACTTCTTGTTTTAAACTTCTAAAGGCTGGTTCATCTCGAGTTTCTATTTTTATTAAATAATTGATATTTACAATATGTACTTCACTTATTGTATGTACTGTAGCGTACCTACATTTTATATAATCATGGAGTAGATTAACACAATGTAATCGTTAAATATTAGTTACATCCCCCATGGTTTGAGTTGATAGAAAAGGATGTGGGGCTCACCTTATGGAACATTGGAATTAAAACTAAAACTTAAATCTAAACAAAACAATAACTTAACCTAATTTTTCGGGACAGCCATTGATACAGGAACGGTGGTGGGATCACAGTGCTAAACACTGGGTTTGTTAGGTGCTGCAACGAGTGAAAAACCTGATGTGTCTCCGGTGGATGAACACTGCCGGCCCACCGACGGTACACCAAGGAACGGATGCAGGTTGGCGTTAACCTCTGGAGAGAGGAAGGGCCTGACCATTTTTCACATGATATCGTTCTGAAATTGTTGGCTGTACTGTCAGTAAAATGAGTAAATAGCGGGGCACCGTACAGTAGAGCTGGCCGGAGGACACGTTTATACATCAGTTTGACAAGTTAGGTGAAGTTAACTAGTGCGAAAGCCGGTAAGACTGGTTTTGTACTTTTCTATTTTGTTACTAAAATGTTTAGAGAAATGGAGATGCCCATCCATTTTTATACCCAGGTAGTACATTGAAAAAGCCGATGAGTTCTCTTGCCCTCCTATAATATAGGATTTTAGCAAGGCCTTGTAGCGAAGTGCTAAATATATGTAAATTACCCTACACTCTGGTGCATAATGTATTATAATAGAAATGCAAATCTGTGTAAACTTCTTGTAATAAATCATAGAGAGGTCGGCAGATGTAGACAAGTAACAGAGGATCGAGGGTACGGCAATAAACCTAAGAGGATTGGCCCTGGTAGGCTCACTCTTCACTCTTCTCCAGTCTCTGCATCTCGAAAGTCACGATACTCCAGGGCCCCGGGGCCCCGGAATCTTTTACTAGTCTACTCTCTCTCTGCCACACCTCTGGGCAGTCACCTCACAACCTCTAGCAGACCTCTGACGACTTGTACCTATTACGCTGCCGATCTCTCGCCCAAACTCTGAAAACTGGTCTTATTCTTTATGAACCTCTGAACCTCATCCTGAACACAGTGCCTTGTCGGGACACATCCCTATCAATAAATGGAGTCAGATATTAACGCCTACATGGAACATGGCCCATGTTATTAACTACAACAATCCGCACTTGTCACCAGGGCTAGAGTGATCAGTCACTCCCCTAGTGACGCCCCCCGACAATTGTTCACCCTTTTCCGACAATTGGTGACCCTTGACGTGCACAAGAAGCTTTCCGACAGCCTTTTTCCCCATTTTCGAGAAGATAAGGCATTCAGTGTTTCCGTTACACGTTCACGTTACAAACTGACTCGGCCTGTGTGAAAGCTCTTGTGGCACTCATCCTACTGCTGTAAACCGCAGTCTCGTCTGCGATAGCAATTACAGTAGCTCATTTGTAGTCTTAAATACCACTGTGGTGAAACAAATATGTATATATATTTTCCCCCACCCTTCATATCCCCTTGTAATTAAAAATTATGGAATTCAATATAGACTATACAAGTATATAATATAATAAGAACTAGAAAATATTATTTGTCCTATAGCTTGGCTACATTTAATTTATGATTTTTTTTATTTTTTTTTCAAAACCCTTTCATTTCACAACATTATTTACCAACAGATGAAAAAAATTCAATGTACAAGATTTACAAATTTCTCCTCTTGCTGCATACGAAGATGCATTTGAAGGAGGGTAGAATTACAATAACAATATTTTTGAAGTTAAAAGGTCAAAATACAAATATACAGGACTAGGTGATGGGGGTCACCTTCGGTTTACAATGTGGGAAACTTACATATTAAACTTAAAAACTAGAACCTAAGACTAAAGCGTTCCTCCCTCGACTGTGTCTTGTCATCGATGGGGGAACGGAGCGGGGGTTATCGTGTTAAACACAGGGTTTGTCAGGTACTGTAGTGAGTCGAGGAATTTGATATGTCTACGTTGAATGAATTCATCCACCGTTAGCAGATCAAAGACCTCGTGGAGCTCACTGTTGCTCCACTGCTCGAATGAAGTACCTCTGACCACTTTCATCAGTATACCGTTTTGGAATTGCTGGAGTCGGCGAGCTGTCGTATACGTTAGATGACGCAACAGCGGTGCACCATACAGCAGTGTGGGCCTTAGTATACTCTTGTAGATCATGAACTTTAGACGCAATGATAGATTTTGGGGGAAGTCAATAAATGCGTAAGCCGGTAGGACTTCGTGCGAGTTTGCTTCAACTTCCACGCAAAATGGTTACTATAATGGAGGTGTCTGTCCATTTTAATCCCCAGATATACTAGGTTGTTGGCTGGTGATTTTTGCTGTGTTCCTACTGTGTAAGTAGTAGGCAGCGGACTTTTTCCTTTTTAGAAAGAGAAAATTGAGTGAAAAATATTGAGTCTCCCCAATCTCTCACTGATATGGTTACAGGCTGCTTCAGCCTGTCTAAGCTAACTTGGCGCTCATGCTGTGACTGTACACCGCTATGTCATCAGCGAAAGCAGTAACTGTTGTGTTTTCATGTCGGGCTTAATTTATGATTTTTTTTTTTCTAAACCTCAAACAAAATACAATGAACTACAAAATATGAAATACAAAATTTATGATCTGTTTCACCATTGTTGAGAATATATATTTAAGACCGTAACGGAAACTATATTTCAACAATATTCCTAAAAATAAAGATATCTGAACCAAAAATAGATATATATTGTTGTTCACGCCGATTTCAATCGCCTTTTGTCAATCAATAATTTAGCCATTACGATGTTTCTTTTTCAAAAATCCAATTTTCAGTTACGGGGATGGTTTTAACGAAAAAAATGAAGTATGTCGTGGTCAGTAATACCCAGTAGTTGTTTCCTCATCATCATACAATTTGTTTTAAGAAACCGAAGCCCAAAGTTCCGTGCGTAATTCTTATTACTGTTTATCCTTTGATTTTCCACGTCCTTTATTTTGTTTGTATACATTAAAAAATAAAATTTAGATCATGATTTCTGTAAAAAAGAAATAATGAAATAATAGGAAAGAGGGAAACGAACTACACTCTCGAACTTCTGTAAAGAGACTGCTTTATTGTCTTTAGTAATCCGACCTACATGCGATCATGGGTTGTTTACCTCCCATGATCGTATTAGTTTACAACATAAACTTGCCTCTGGCTTTAGCTCCTTCCTGCCAGTTCCTGACCATCCGTCGGGAACTGAAACTTAACACTTATGCTAATTATATACAGTTCTGACATAATAATTTCCTACTCGCCTAGAGCAGCAACACAGATTGAAATTTTATAGCCTAGTAAAATCAAAATAGTTCAATTGTATGACCAGTTATACAATGCTAAGAATAATGTAATGCAAATATTATATATAATGCTAACGTAGAATGGGGTTGAGCAGAACTGTATACCTGCCTCGTGACTTCATGGAAGTCACTGATATTTTTAAGTAAACAACCGCATTCCTTCCAAGACCTCCATCCCAATTCCCGGAACTACCCTTCTCTTATACACATATGTCTCAGCATTAGCCCCAGTCCCCACTTGTTTCCCAGACACTCGTCCCTAAACATCCCACCCAGTATGTAGTAACATAACTCTTAATATTTGTATATACCAGTGTTTAGCTTGTACTTCATAACAAAGATTTTCATTTCTTTTAAAATACTCTCCTCTACAAATATTATTTAACAACCGATATAATAGATCTAACAGACGAAAGAAAATACGCATGTACTTGTTTAAACTAGTGACCCTTCCTTCGTGTTAGGTCATTTTTTGCTATGTTCATAGACGCTTTTCCAGACGCTTTTAAAAGCAAGACCATTTAATTGAAATATTAAGTCATAGGTCAAGTAAAAAAGAAAACAAAAAAAACTCTATAATAATGATTAATTTTCTTTGGAAAATAATATGTATTTATATGTGGTTATGCCGTGACATAATGGTGCATGTATTGTGTTTTCCAGTCACACTAACCTTATCTTGCTTCAGGCTACGTCGTCTTTCTTAGTAACTCATTTCTTATCGTATTTTCAAGTCATAGATTATGAGATTGTATCTAACTTCGGGCAACGAACTCACTGAACTTTCCCTCTATTTCTGATATGTTGTTTGACCAAGGCTTCATTCCGCTCCCTTTTCGTTTTAATGCGGTCGGTTGGTTATTAGTTATTGGAAACCATTCCATCTGCACGTCTCCATTGAGGGAGGTTTATCAATAGGTTAGCACACTTTCATATACATTGTGGAATCGATGAGGGCATTCCGTGGGAGCTCAACATTGAGCACTAATAGGGAAGAGTTAAACTCCTAGCGGAATCTCAATGGTCAATACTCAATAATACTAGATTTTTATTGCACCCACCTTCAAATTTAATTTCATTATCCAAACTTAAAACAATAACCGTGAAGATTCATAGCCTAAATGTTAATACTCTTAGGAACATATCAATTTTCAAAATGCATTCAGCAGTTCCTGAGTTTTTTCGTATAAACAAGCATTCTTTATCACCGGTGTGATATCTGATGACACCAATTATCCCAATATTCTATTGTGCATGAAAGAGAATGAAATCTATATAGGGTCTTAAATCGAAGTGATTTTACTAATAGTTAATTAAGAGTATAAGTACATTACAAAAATTATAAAGTAAAATGTTTTCAACAAATTCAATATAATTTCAATTTAACTCAAAAGTTGGTTTTAAACCTTGGTTTAGTTTCACCTTCAGAAGTATGAATAAAAAAATTCTTTGGTGAATCCATCAAACATTTGTCCAGGGAAAAATGTTGATCTCAAATTCACACCACATTACTTAATATACCGTTCCTGTGACTTGTTGATCTCGATCGAGAATGCAAGTCTCACCGGAAATTGCAAAAACTCTTAAAGTTAAAAGGGAGGTCCGTCAGAGTGAGTACTATCGTGGGGGTAATCCCTCCTTTTCATGTTAATATAGTTGCTTTAGTTACATTACCCACCCTCCTCTTTACAAACAGCTTTGTGCCAAAGTTTTGGTGTGTCAAGGTTCAGCAGTAAAATAATTGGTAATACCACTCCAAGTCAAACGGTATGGATGCAATACGAACGTTACCAGATGGTTCTAGTTTTATTCGACTATAACACTAAACTTGGATTTAAATGTCATCGGGGCTGTCACCAATCGAACCTGAAAACTGTGGATTTGACATTAATGTCAGTCATTTTATATTTTACTCCTTCACACTCATAATAGGACTGAACTTCAACTGGGGCGTCACTACACTCAATTCAAAAACCGCTTGAGAATTTACGTATAATTTTTGGAGGAAAACAATAGTTGGTAATTTATAGAAGAAATAAAACACAATCTATAAAAAAAAAATATATAAATTGAAATATAGCTTTACATAGCCTAATTGAAACTGATATCCAGAAACTTGAAGCGTAGAACTCTTCATCATTAGGATATGCAAGTATATTTTAAAAAAAATGAGTAAGGTGTACACAATCGAGGGTTTCTTTAAAGTTTCCATACGATTATTATATACTATTTTATTAACTGTTTTAGTGACTTTGCATAATTATAGTAAAGTTAAGCCTCAACACATATTACATAGTATTAATATATATATTAATTTATTATTAGTATGGCATATATATTAGTCAAGAGGTTTGTATTGGTCCTAGATCTTTCGTTCGATATCCTACTCAAAATTATTTAAAACCTTTTTTTAACACGTACTAAGTAATTAATCACATTCGTCTTATTTTTGGTGATTGTAACATGGAAAATGTCATGTTTCTAGAACTCATAAGTGATAGCATAAGACCAAAGTAGGCATACAGACACTCGTGTCAGCGTGAACAAGCTGATGTTTACACTCCATACGGCTTTCCAATGCGTAAGGTATCGTATAGCGTTTACATTGGTGTATTCATGCCTATTGGTGTATGAGCCTATTGCGCAGCTTCGTTATCCCTAATTCTTCGGGGAATCCACTACTTTCTCCATTGTGCCATGAATGTGGTGGTTTATAGATCAGAAGTAGCAAAGAACCCTCTTTGCTATCTTCCGAGAAAGAGGTCGCATTTATTGCTTTTTCGCTCACTGATGTTCACTTATTCAATAATTATTGCCAGGTTTTTCAGGTTCTTTTTGTCCCTTCTTCGGTCAATCCGAATCACCTCATGCTACCTCCGTTAGATGAATCTTACCATTTACAATGCATTGATTACTTTCTTCGTGCTTATTTCTACTAGATTACTTGTTTGAAGATTCAGGTAATCCAATGATTCCAATAAAAAGTACACCGGTAAAAAATCTTAAATTATTCTTTTCCTTCTTATTTACTTAACTGCTAACAATCATATTGGACATGGAAGAAAATACTTTTAAAAACCCCAAATGTTTTGCATCGGAATACTAGATCCATGACACTCATATTTAATTTGTATCATTAACGATGTCTATGTCTTTCATCACTTCTATTATATCTAGAACTTGATAGTGGTTCCACAGGACACACATCATCTTTCCCATTACTTTATCACATAAGACAATTCCACTTACAATTCCAACTGCCCAAGGTATGCACAACAACATTAATTCCTGTTATATCTAGATGTGGGCAATGAATTGTATACTAACAGGAGTGGTCAGGAGGAACTTTGCACAGCCAGTTGTGTGTTAATCACGTGCCTGATGCATGTACGCTAGCACTATCTGGTCAACTATCTCGTAGCCAGGGTGAGAAGCAACTTATAAAGCATGGGGTGGTAACTAGGTCGTCGCGTGCCCAAGATGTGCCTTGGCTATCTCGAGCACTGCTTCATCCACCTGCCTTATTAACATTTCCGCTGCTCTGGCCTCTGCCAATGTCGGCTCTAATGAGCTGAGAAAGGTGACGACAAACTTTTATATGAATTATGAATAAGGCTTTTAGCGGGGTAGGTTAGTCACCCGCCACTCCGTCGTGGCCCACGCTGTTTTTATTCAAATCTTTTTCCTCCGAATCAGCTTTTTCCCCTTGATTGACACAGCAGCTAGATTACCCTTTTCTACTCGATTCAACAAAAAGCCGATTTGAATCTAAGAATAACTTCACAAATGTAGTTTATCTTTCGTGGAAAATATTTATGGTTGGTCAGAATTATTCACTCACTGTATGCATAATGTAGTACTTAACTAATTGCTCCATGGATTATTTCATCTTATTTTTGTATTAAATTGATTATGAACTGTATCGTTTGTTTTCAAAATATACCTAAATTAAATTAAATTAATGATACAATCGAGAAACAACTCGTCGTAATCTACATCAGTTTCTTAAAAATGTATTAGATTATTGTAAAAAATCAACTTGCTTTTTAATCGAATATACTTCATTTTTTTCCTAAACCATCTCGGTCAGAGAATATCGCCTTTTCAAAAATAAAGAAAATTGTAAATAACAAAATCATTATATTAAAAAAAAAAAACAATTCAAACGTCTTAGAACTTACTAAATACGCGATTTCTAATGAATCCTCTCAAAATTTAATTTTTGTAATATCTATGAAATTATTTTTGCGTGACAGTCTTCACTGCGTCCTTAATTAACATCAGAAATTTTCTTAGTGAATTAAGATTAGTCAGTAAACTAGAAATTATTCTTATTCTAATATGGACAGTAAAAATAGCATAGTATTAACCCAACCAGTTTTTTTAAGCGGTTAACTACTATTTTGTTGAGTAATTGATGAAGTAAATGTTAACTGCATTGCCTTAACAGAATTGGTATACTCGTATACACAAGTGTTTTTGGCAGATCACACTGTCATTATCAAATGCTGACTATAGTTATTACTTGGGCAGTGGCGGATCTTTAGTTAGTAATAGGCCCTACACTGAATGTATCTAGGAAAATACTAATGACAGGAAGACAAAGGGGGTTGACATTTACGTCATTTTTCTTATGCACGCCAAAGGAATAGAAAACAAAAATCGTATCATTATGATGAAAGGAAATGTTATTAACAATAGATAATAATAAAAGTAAATAAGAGGTCCAATCGCAATACTAAGCTGTAATCAATTCACAACTCCTACAAATGAACGATTATTAGTTTGTCCTTTATACAAACAAATCTTTATTCTTTAACCGATCTGGACCAAAGTTTGTATCAGTATTCTTTAGACCCCAGATTAGATATTTAGACTCACAAAAAGCGCTAGGTGATCATTAAAAGTGTTTGGTGTGGGCTTGGAATGTCCATGCTTTCTTGCCAGCTATTACGTAGTTGCATTTACGCCTCAAGGAAAAACAAAAAATTACGTGTATCAACAATTGTTACATACAAACAAAAATATAGTCTGTAAAAGCTCTGACAAATTAACATGAACGAAACACTAAGTAAATTGAAAAATGAATATACACCCATATTTTTAATGATTATTTTCAATATATATAAATAAATAAATCCCAGATTCACCCCGTCAGGACATGTTACTGATTTTTACAAGTCAATAGACAGTGATTCAAGGTATGACCACTCTGAAGCGATAAACAGAATTATGAATTTACTAACATATTTTATTTTTTTGCAAGTTTACTCTTAAAATGAAGGTCAATTAAACTTTCGAAAAATATTGAACCAATATATAAATATTGGTGATAAATATATAAAACCAATTTGTAATTATTGTTATGACTTATTAAATGTTATTCCTGGATAACATTTAATAAACACGCGCAGCTTTTTCCCAGGAAGTGTAGTTATGGAACGGAAGTGACATGAGCCATCTAATTCAAACGTTGAGATATCCTTTCAAAGAATACTATATGTAAATATTGCAAGACTAGTAGAAGGCACAGTATCTTCTCATTGATGCTAAAAGTAAGCAACTTGTTGAATGAACTTTCAAAAACTGACAGTCACTTATAGTAGTGATGAAGATTAAAGTAGAATTATACTTCGTTAATTTTGATTTTATATTTTCGTTTTTTTGATTTTATAATTTCGTTAAATATTTTTTTTTTAAATATATAACTACATTTTTTTATTTAAACTTTGTTTAGTTTACTCTTTACACCGTTGCGTTTACGTCAGGTGTTTCAGTTAATATAATAATAAACCAACTCCTTCAGCTATGTTTACCTTTTTTCATGTCCAGCTTATAAATTAAACATCCTTCGTTTGTTCCTACTTTTAAAATATACCTCTGTTGTACGTTAATAGGCTATAATAGACTTTGAAAATCCGGAGGCTTTCGACAAATGCTTAGTAAGATTGATACATATTCGAAGATATTATTGATAAAAGTGAGTTTAACAATCTCGCTAGTTAGGAGATTGTTTTATTCAAAAAACATTCTTTTTTAAAAGGTATTTTTACCATCATAATATATATGCCATTGTTATGTCGGTCCCAGCCACTTTTGGAGAGGCATGAATGGTTAATTAATAGGCAGAAATTGGTGATTGACTGTTGGTTGTAGGGTAAGGCAGCGGCCGCCTGGGGAGACAAGGACAGGCGCAGCTCAGAAGCAGCGCTCTCACACAGACCACCTCGCCAGCCGGACCAGCACAGGCGATGGATATCCAGGAACCGGGTAAGTTGACCACCTTATATCATTCATCTCATCCACAAAGAAATTAACAGAAAGAGGAGATGATTCACAACGATCAAGCTGTACAAGAAGAAAATAATCCTCTGCTTTTTAAATTAGGAAAATCCCATTGAAAACGTAAATTACTAATTTAAACACATTTATTTGTGCAACGTCACATGATTAAGGGTTTCGATTGTTATTATCCAATTCTTTCTTCTTTGGATGTCCCCACTACTAAGCAAACACCTAGCACTGTGTCGCCAGTCAGTACCCACATGGGGTACGGTTGTTATTTCCTTAAGTCTGTTAATAATGTGTTGTATAAGACAATGTTTAATTCGTCCCGGGGAACCCCTAATATTAATGATTGTACTAATCTTACTCCCTCTTAATTTATATCCTAAGTTTTACTAAAATTATCACTCAAATTCAATAGCAGTTTCTCTACAATTGCGGTTGTCGGGCACGCCCACTTGGGGAGGTCCTAGCTACAACCCGATGGGCGAGAGAAAGAGCTAAGTGGTCTACGGCCTTGCCAATAGACTGGTGGTGGGCTTCATCACTATATATGCGTAAGAAGATGTGCCCCGAGAGTGCACGATTTTCAGAAGAAGAGGTGCAGGCTAGGTATAGGTAGTTTACGTGGTATTAGAATGACCACGAATTCACACTCGTCTTCTAAGGATAGGCCAAAACCGTATGGATCTGAAAGGCCAGCAAGGAACCAAAAAGAGGCAGCATACTGGACTATAGGAGGAGTTCCGCTTCGTACGGTTGTGGTGCCCCTAAAAGCTGGAAGAGGTCCCTTCCAAGGAGTTGCTAATCTAACGGCAGAAGGCGGTTGTCTTCACAGGGAAAGTTGAAGGTCGTCAGTGCCGAGATTTGTTCTAGGTAAGGAAATAGAGAGGTGCAGAGGTAATTGAATAGGAATGCCGTGAATTAAGTAGAGCAGAAAGATGATGTAGTTGTCCGCACAGTAGTCTTTGAGATTATTCAAAACAATGTTCTCTAGAATCTTCCCCACGTGTAGTAATAAGCTGATCAGGCGATAGTGGGTAGGATGATCTTCACTTCTTGCTAGCTTGAGTTGCGGGAACTGTTGTGTATATATAAATACTATTTGCAGTGGACCTCCGGGGGTGGGGGCATGGGCTTCTGCTCCTGGGAGACTGCTTTGGTCTAGTGGGTTGGGGGCCATTGTGGATGGTTGTCCATACCATGTCTCTCCCATGTGTAGTATGTTTATCTGTAAAGATGTGCCCCGAGAGAATACCCGTTTGTGAATTACAGTGTAACAATCTTGTTTAATTTACTATTTTTACCACCTCTCTTCCCAATATAACAGGAACAAGATCGCTTGTTCCCAGGCGTCATGAAAGAAGAAACCTGATATAAAAATTGTACAGGTTGGGGACTTGTACTATCTCACTCCTTAGCATCTGTTTCACCTGAACCGGTTGTATCCCATTATGCCCTGGTACCCGGTTTCCCTGACATGGGGGAAGAATCGCCTTGAGCTGCTTCAGAGATACAAACATTTGGTTCTGTTCCGTTCCAGCAAGCAGGTGGCTGGTAGTCTCCTGCCATAGCCGTGATGTCCCCAACGTAGTGGTTGTCCAGTTTCTTTGCTTGTTGCTAAGAAGAGTGTCGTCTTTGTGAAGGCGGACAGTAGAGCTCTTACTCTCGACATTCTTCAACAAATTCCAGAACTATCTGTGATTGCCACACGTGCTGCAAAGTCATAATGCCACTTTGTCATCTTCCAGATTCACGTCAAGCTATGGATTTGCGTTGTGATAATATTTAACCCACCTTATCTCTATGCTCTGTGGTCCTGTACCACTTATCCTTCCAATTATTGCGCAGGGCACTAAGTTTCAGAATGTGGTCGAGTGGGGGCTGTAGATTCAGTGGTATTGAGATGGCAGTGTCAGCGGCATCAATAATCTCTTCAGTAATGAATGACAGTTGATGGTCTACTTCTTCTTGATATTGGAAAAAGCTTGTCTGTCTCATCTGATAATATGAATATAAGATCTGGCAACCAAGTTTTACGTCTCGAGGACCTCAGGAGAACCATTGAATTCCTGCTCTTGTTCCCAGACCTGACCATATACAGGAAGATCAAGGAAAAAGAATAATCCTATTAAGACATCTATTTTTACTTTCTTTAATATTATTTTTTCACTAATTTAATCTACCCCATCCACCCTTCCTTCTCATTGTCCTCCTGTAATAATTCCTAAATTTTATCTTATAATCTGTTGTTACAATTGTTAGCAAAAGATATTTATTTTTAATAATCTATATTAGGCTTATTTAATATTCAGCTGTAGGTTAATTTTAATTCACTGTATATTTATATATCCCAATATTATTATAGGCTAACTATTATACAAGAGTCAAATTACTTTGTAATATAATTTGTCTGTTAGGCATATTCCTTTGTTCCTTTCTGTTATACTTATAGCACCATATCCCAGAACAAATATTTCTTTTTATTTCAATTGTATACAAAAGCTAGCCACATTATTCCTTATTCCTTGACAAATAGATTGTTTCTATTCATATCTATCATAAGAAAACATCAACATTAGTGGTATAAACCAACAAATCATTATTATTTTAATAATGAAATATCATTACAATATTTCAGATCCAGGACTCTTCTTATGGTGGTTCAAGCAGCGAAGAAGATGAGGGTCCAGGTGGTTTGCATAGTCAGCAAAGTGCAGCTGCAAATGCTCTACTTTATGTTGGCCTTGGAACAGTAGCCATAGGTCTTGTCATAGCATTTGTTGGTACTGGAGAAAAAGGATTTAAAACACTCGAACTCCGTCTCATAGGTAAGAAAATCAATTGATTTTAGTTTAAGTTTCAATCCCAGTTAGCAAGGTTTGGCCCGACTTGAGGTACACCCAAAGAAGTTAGAATTTAACACTTAAAAAAAATGCAATAAAAATATCATAAATTTATTTATTTTTTATTGGGGTTCCACTAACTGTTGTTTTCTTCACAAAATATTGTGAATAATTATGACTATCAATCCCTCTCTTGCATATTTTTCTTCTAACCCATATCCTGCCAACATCTACTTCTTTCCAAGCAGTTAGAGGTTGTCCTCTTTTCGCCTCTCATTCCAAAATATCTTTAGTTATAGTTATTCTTCCTGGTTACTTTTTTTTATGAATATTGAAAATAATTTGTTTTATTCTTTAAAAATTACATAACTCATTAATTTTAATTGTTTTCAAAGTTAATAACTAAAAACTACTCAAGTTCGATATCAAACCCAGCGACCCCTACTTGTTCGCAAAGCTGAATTGTAAACATTGTATGCTTCGTTTAAATGAGCTCTATAGACTGGTTGCATTGTTTGGCTTAAAGCCAAGCTGTAAAAAAAAAAAAAAAAAAAAAAAAATATTCCACTAAGTAAAATATCATTTTATGCAGGATAGCAAGGTTTTTTTTTTAAACCTCCCTTAAACAATTTTTAAAGTGGAAATTACAGGTTTTGCTGCCGAGATCCTCATTTGATAAACTATAAGATACTAACACAATTATTTGATTCTAGGTCCAACATTAATTGCTGGAGGTCTTCTTTGCTGCCTTCTGCGCATATTCCTTTGTGTCTGCCCTTGTCGGCGAAAGAAAAAACGCTCAGCACGGCACCTTGATAAAAATGACTATTATAGGCATCTGCCATTCAATGCTAGAACAGCAGAAGATTTCATGCTGGTCGAAAACACATCAAGTAAGAAGAAGAAAAGGGTATCTATACTTCCTGCAGTCGCATCTACGTCAGATCCGCCACCTAGGATACTCCTGCCTGAGAACCTTATCGAACTGAAGGAGATGGACTCAGATCTCCCGAGCCTTTCTTCAGAGGACTCGTTCAACATCGACAGGAGCCTGGCGCTCCTTGAGACGGAGAGGTTGGCAAGGCTCAAGTCTACCCTAACCTTTGGCGATTCCCTTGAGGGAGACCTCAGCCCGAGGGAATCAGAGCCCCTCAACTCCCCACTCCTCTTCCAGCAGCCAGATGAGGCCAAGGAATTAGTCCTTTCTCCATCAAATCTTCAAAATGAGTAGGCACCTGTTTCGTCAATCCATTTGGACATGATTGGTTTGATGCAACAATATCTACAAAAAAAAAAAAAAAGAATGGTACTAGTGAGCTCTATGGGGGCAAGCATCTTCAGTCAGGTTTCTGTCTTGTCAGCTGTCTCTTTATCTGCCAAATGGGTCATTTCAGTGGACTGTTAGTTAATCAGTCTATACACTGACCAACAATATGATGAACAATTACAATGCGTATGGGGAAATAGTGAATGAATGAAGGTTAAAGGTTATATCTTATGAATTTATGTAAAATATTTAAACAAATAGTTAAATTTAAAAATAAAATATCTTTTATACAAACAGGTACAGGAAGCCTCTAAGTGGCATATTATAATAAGCTTAGAATAGGAAAGGAAATAGGGCTAGAGGAGTAGGAGGATGTGATCCATCATTGAAGTCTATGACTGATTGACAGACAGAACACTGTAATGACCAAATGGTATCTTACCTAATCATTAATAGTATAACCTGACACATATGTCCATAGAATTTGCTAGTGCCAGAAGGATTCTCAACATAACTATTACAAATTATCTTGACAGAATTAACGTAGTAGATAAAATTGTACATAGATGTGTTAATCAAGTATAATTACCTATTAGAAATTATAAAATAGTATATATTGTGAAGAGAAAATAAGAAATCTAATATAAATGTCAGTTAATTTATGAATTTGCGTTAAAATATAAAAATAAGTCAGACAACAGTTAAAGTAAATTATTGTGTTGGATTGAATATCTTTCTGTTGACAATTTGGAGGTTTAGTAATAAATAACATACAATTTAAAAATTATATTGAACACAAAATTTCAAGTCAATTACATTTTCTTATAATACTTAATATAATAAATACTCTCCGTTATTAAGAGAAATTCAAAGATTTACTTATTTTTTATTGAATGATCTATTTGTTTACATTTTCTCATTTACTAATTATTATATCAAGATACACACACATATAGCTTATGTAGAAGCAATTGAAACCAATTCACTGCCTAAGTCAGAAATTTAATTGATACACTTCATATCAGTATGCACTTAGAAACTACTGTTGTTGTTTGTTTTTAATTATTATGAAATTTGAGAAGCAAACCACCCATGAACATACTCTTATTAGTCACATTATTATTACATCCTGAATTCCTCTTCAGGTAGTCATGTTGTAATTGTTGTCTTATTAGAAAAGTTTTTACTCTAGGCCAATGACATATGGCTATGAAATACATTGATAAATATTAATTATATTTTGGGACAAAAATGAAAGGAAAACCTAAATATTCTTGTGTAAACTCGATCCAATTCCATAAATGAAACACGGAATGATGACTATTAAACCATTTAAACTGCATTATTGGTAATTTAAAAACAAAATAAATGTGTAAGGTATCATCTTTTGGAAAAGTGAATTCTAATCAGAAATTATGAAGCTGACATATTTAAACATACATATAGTCTCGTACCATCACATCAATTTTCTTGCCAAATCATTTATATTACAATTTTTATACTAAACTGAACAGTAGTCAAATTGAGTTTGGGATTAGAATTTTATCAGTCCCAATTGAAAACGGTAAATAATTATTGTTTTAATATGCATTAATTATTGTTACTTTTTTTCCTTTTTTACTTTGGCACCTTACAGGTGGGTCAGGTTCCCCCAGGTCATTGTCCATCTATAGCTTACTACTTTTTTTTCTGACCCCCTTGACTATGGGTTTACTGTTCTAGCATCAGGAATTTCCTAAAAAGTCAAGCTTAAACTATGCTTCGGTTAGGTTGAATAATTGAAATAAGATTTTTAGGCAATTATGGTTTGAGAAGCAAAAGATATTTTCATGTTAAGCAAGACAACCTCCTAAAGAAATTTATTTTGTACTTAATATGCAATTCACTGGCATTCTAGCAATAATAATTAATACCCTCATTGATTAAGTATTATTAACAATTACTAATTTACTCATGAATCATATTTTTTTTTTATTTTGTACCATATTTCAAGGCAATGAATTTGTTTATGACAACTTCAATAAAACTTTATTTTTTAATTCCTGAAATATTTACATGCAATGTACTAAACTTGAAATGCTATGGTTTATTAAAAAACAAAACATGACTATAACATAATTTATTTGTTTATTAAGTATTTACATATGTAAATAATATTCACAAGCACAAAATAAGTCTTCCATATTAATACACAGACATTTATCTAAAGCTTCAGGAATTCTTCCACAATGCTTGATCTAACATTAGCTCAACATGCAGTTACTGTAATTTGCTTATTTATATCATACTTTTTTGAAAAATTCATTATTAAATATCCTAACAATCTTAATTATATATTTTTTGATATCTTATTCACACATTTGGCACACCTATGATTATTAACATTTCATTCAGAGAATACCATTATTTTATTTTTTTTTAATTAAAATCTGATTCTATTAAAAATATGAAAAAAATTAATTAATTTGATATACTTTTCTTTTTATTTTAGTGTGTCAACTGTGCCTAGCTTAGTACACGCGATATTTTAATGCACCCCCCCCCCAATCCTTTTTATATTCTGGGCAAAGAAATTACCATTTTGTTTCTTCTTCAACTTTACATTGTTATTGAAGGATTTGCGCATGTTACCATTCAGTGGTGGACTAAACATATCGGCCTTTGGACTGGGTCTAAGTCATAGAAATACATCAGTTAATACATGTTTGCTAACATTTTATACCTCTAGGTTGTTCGCTTGTTAAACTGCTACCTGGGTTTTAATTATTTTTTTTAACTTCTCACTGGTTATTATTATTTTTTTGGTTGAGGTTTTACAAGAGCTCACTAGATCCCAACCTTCCTTTGCTTTGTGACAATTTTTGTTAAACGCATCAGGAAAATATTGGCGATTTCAGTTTCACTCTTTAGGGGATCTTTTAAGAGTGACAGATTTATTTAATGGTACCAAAATAACAATAGTAGTGCTTAACCAGTAATAACAACAGATTTACAATTAGTAATACCAGCACAGCAGGTCTACATCTTTTATCTAATTATAAATATAATCTTTATTGAAATAATTTATAAATAAGAATTGTGAATCTCATCCATGGCTTTGTAATGTCTGTGTTGGCTAACATTAGGCTGCAAGAACTAACTGCCACTAAAAACTTTTTATGAAAGCTGTCCATAGAGTTTACTAATTTTCTTTAAAAAACAGGCATTTTATTTCATTTAAAAAATATCTGTTCATTATTTACTACAAATTAAAATTGATTTGATTATATGTGGGCTTCATCTGTGTAGTATTTAATAGATTTTACCACCTAGTAATTATTTTTACATGGATAATAATACCAAAAGTTTTTCTTTGGTACTTCTGTTAAGAAATTCAGAAAATTGAACCTTTCCACACAAATCCTATGGTGTCCTGAAAATAAGAAAAAAAAATAGTTTGTTTACACATTTTTTTTTTTTTTCACATTTTAAGGGCTAGGGAGAAAGAAGGTTATTCATATTATTCATTCAGATAAGGGAAGTTAGAAAATGATTTCAACAGAGAAAAAATAATATTGCATAATGTTCTGGGGGGGAGGGAGGGGTATCCATTTAAGGCTCAAAGTCATATTTTCACTACTTACAAAGCTTTGAAAATTATTATAGGATTTTTACAGGATAGGAAAACATCGATCAGCTAGAAAAGGGGACAGGGTGGGCTCGAGCAAATTAGACAGCATGAGGTAATCATTGGAACTAACATTTTAATTGAGCTCTTTCTGAACATTGGCCTTTCTTATAAGGCTACCCTTGGTTCTCATAAATTAAAAATGATTAATTTAATTTAGGGCTTAAAATAATTTCTAGTTACTTTTCCAGTTGTCCAAATGAATTGATCAAAACAATCCTACAATATAAAATAGCTGGTGCCTTCTCTTACGAGTCAAATTTTGTTAGCTCTCCGATTTTTTTTAGTGGTAAGCCGAATTGAAAACTCTTTATTTTTGAGGTTATGTAAATATTAATTGTATAATGCAAAAGGATATTTTAAATTATTTTTTTAATGACTCCTAAGTGCGTTTAGGCTTCAAAAACTACTGAAATAATAGAGGCTGATGATGGAAGGATTAACAAAACCACAGATTATTTATACATAGATATGTACATGGCAATAATATCAGCTTCTTAGCAGTGATGCAAGTTTACATTGGAGGACTATAAAAAGGATATGCTTATCCTGATCAAATTCGCTAAATTATTGTAAAGTAGGGATGCAAGAAAATCAAATGTTTGATATTAATTATATGTTTAAAAAAAAGGGGGCACTTATAGAGTAAAACTTATGCAAGCATGGATATTTTGATATAATGTCTTGGTCTTTTCCAACATGATTTTCTTTAGCATTTGGATTGAAAAGCTGTGAACACAATCAATTTGTTTTATTAGTGTTATGAACAATGTGAATTGAAGTATCAAAATGGATTAAATTTTAAGCTTGTACCAAAATTAAAGAAAACTATGTTACAAGTCCTGTGGGTATGGCAATATAAATTAAAATTGTGAATAACTAAGCTGATTATTGTTTTTTATTTTTGGAGGTCAGTATTGCTTTGTTTAGTTGAATAAAGTATGTAAATATGTAATGAAGAAAATAAATTCACTTTTTAGTAATCACACAAAATCAGCTAAGTACTTATCTAATTAGGATATTATATACTGGAACAATCGCATCACAGCATCTGTCCCATCTCCTGGACTGTGCCTCATGCAGGAGTCTTGTATCCATTCAGTTTCTGACTGGAGAAAAAAAAATCTAGTGTATTCAGCCATGGTCGGTCGTAAAAAGGGTTCCTTGAGTAAAGAAAATAGATTTAGTTTGCAGTATTTATTCTTTTTACATTGCTTCAAATAAAAGTAACATTTATTCAAATTATGACTGTGAGATGAGGGGAAAAAACTTTGTGTACATTTTTTTTTCAGCTAAGTTAATATATGGGATATCCCAAAAAATCCATCCACTCACTAATCAATTGACAGCTAACAATGAACTCCAAGTATTTTTATGTCATGTGTATTTTTCATATCAGCTGATTTAATATATATATATTGAATTTTTCATTAAAAAATTAATGATCCAGCACATTATTTATTGTTATAAAAATTACTATTTTGTTACCTACCAACTGTAGAAAGGTGATTTTCTAAAAAATTGTTGATTTATTTTCTTACTATTTTCAGTCTCAGTAAAACTCATTACTTGCAACAAAAATAATGAGGGAGGTAAATACCTACCCTTTTTTAAGAATACAATTTGCCAAAAATAAAGAAGTATTTTCATTATTTATTTATAATATGAAATTGTAGAAAGATTTATCCATTTATATACTGCATAATGTTTTGAATGAATAATTTCCTTCTTTAAACATGAAGTGTCAGATTAACTTGTTCGATTTATTCAGTTAAACTAGTTTTTGCATCCCTATTACACATTATTTTGTTAATTTCTTTCACTCTCTTTAATTTATAACTTTCATCTTGCTTGATATTAATAATTTCTAAAAGATATTTGGCTATGTCCTTAATAGGACATAAATCTGAAATTCCCATTGTTTACAAGAATTAAAATCTACTTAAAGATAGTATTTTAAAGTTGAATGGTGTTGTGTTCCAAAAGAACTGTAAATAAATAACTAGGGATATCCTTACTTATGGGTAGTTTAGTTCCTTATGAACAATTTAATTAACTGAATAAAATGACTCATTTCAAATCTATTTTTAAAATTAGCAAAAAATTAAGACAAAAAAATATATTCATCCTGATCTGTACCAATAAAAACCTGCATTTAAAACTAAAATTTTAACTTCATTAAAAAACAAAAATCAGATGTTTAATATAATTTTATAAAAAAACTAAAAATTCTACAGTATATCTTTTTTAGTCATTAATATTTACAAAAGTTTTTTTTTTTTAAATGATGGTGGTCATTTTGTACCAATGTGTCAATTGGGAGGGTTATGTTAATATTCTTGATAACACCAAAGCTATTTCAGTTTTGTAGTAGAGTGTATCTCATAAAAAGAGATAATATTTTTAAAAAGCTGATTATTATTCTCTTAAACACATTTACCCTTTAAATTGTTGACAGATTGAGGTTAGTAAAGAAATGTAATAAAGAAAGTTATGTATGTACACTTCCTGATATCATTATTTTTATACTGAAGATACAGATTATCTATATTAAGAGAGCATTTCTAAAAACTACAGAAGACTTTTCAGGGGCACAATAAACTTGTTTTAATATGTTCAAATTAATTTTTTAGTTATCATTACCCGTTAGTCCTAAATGAACTGTGTTGAATCGAGATTAAGGTATTGTATTAAAAAGAAAAAAAATTTCAATGGAAACTCCTGAAGATAATTAAATCAATTACAATTTTAATAAACATGTTATTTGAATGAATTGAAAGACCTTGTTTCTTATTTATGTGATAAGACAAGGAAACAAAACAAATGTTTACAGTTAATAAAACTTTTTCTTTTTTTTTTTTGGCAAAAAAATAGATAAAAAATATGCCAACATTTCAACACCTTTAAGTGTTCTGATTTGTTTTGCTTATGAATTTTTGTAATTGGGTGCTGAAAAGTTAATGAAATTAATTGATTTTTAGAACATCTAACAATTCTAGATTTTTAAAATAATCAAACAAATTTTCATTTCATTATTAATACTTAAAAAAGTTGACATCGTAAAAAAATACTGCACTATAAATTGAAATTTTATGATAAGTAAATATTTAGAATGTTTTATTCATAATTTATTTTGAAATACAGTAAGGTCATGGTAATTTGGCACATCTTGTAGTCTGAAATCTCCTGAGCAGGTACCTGTTTAAGTAATGGAGTCTGTTGACACATTACTTAACAATCAGTTGCTTTTAACAATGACATTGGGTACACTGCACCCTCTTGTTATGCCAGTTTACTGAATATATTTTTCATTTTGGTATCTTGGGATTCCTATAATACAGTTTTTCTACTATGACATGAAGTTCACTGGAAGCGACTCAGACTGGGATTATTTTAGAGAAAAGTATCTTTTCTCAGATCTACTAATAATCAGACAGCCTTAGTTTAGCAATTATCGTTTTATTGATAAACTGTTTGAGCAGTCAATAAAAAGAAAATGGTACCAAATTTGTTATCATGGCCAGACAATGTTTCATGTAAAATGAGATATTTCCTGCCTGGAATGACAAATCCTATACTACCACCCCTATCTATATTGAGATTTCTGAAAGGGGTCACTATAACATAAATAAACTGTATTGACTAATAGAAGCCAATGACAGCACTGAGATAATACGTAATGACACCAAAAATATAACCCAACTAATTGGCCATCTCCACAACAGTATGCAAAAGAATCATTTAGGTAATTTGGTGTTGATTGGAAGAAGCAACTTTTATAGCTGTGAATAATATCTTCCGGCGTCCAAAAAATATCTTTCATGTTGGCTGGAAAATATTAATCCCAACCTATACTACTTTAATATCGTATTTTCTATCTGGTAAATCTTGTACAATTCAGAGAGTTCATTTAATATATATAACATTATAGATTTAAAAAATAAATAATGCAAAAAAATCAACAGGTTTTCTATACATATTTGTTGTTGAAAACGTCCATAAATCAGGAAGGCTAAGTTCTGTAAAATGCTGATTTGATTGTTCATTTTAGAAGGTATTTACATCAAAATCCACACATATTACTATTTTAAATTAGTCAGGAAATTTCATACAAAACAAAAAACATTATTCTCCTAATAATTATTTCAAAGACTACTTCCTCGATCCCGCAGCGACCAACCTCTTTATTGGCTGCTAATCTTTTCATATCATTACGCTTAAGGCAGTGAATCAGGCTCTTGATCTCTTTGGTTTATTTAAATGAACAACAGTCTAAAAAGGCAATTTTCCTCCCCCTAAAGCAAAAAAAAAACGAAAAAAAACAGCAGAATTTAGCAAAAGAGCTTGTTGAATAAATAATCTAGAGGGGGAAAAACAAGATGTAAAATATTTACTATATGAATGTAACTGAAGGTGTTTCAAACATATCCAATTGCAAAGTAAGTGTATAGGAAGAAGAAGTACTAACAATAATAATATTTGAATATTGTAGAAAATTACCGCAATCCTGTTATTAATTTCAATATATAAAACTACTATTGCTTAAAGTAAAATTGTTTTAAGTAAGATGCTATTTTTAATAATTATAATTATTAAAAGTTTTATTTATTATTATTTTCATTATTTCAATAGCCTCCAAACTAAAGATTGAGAAAATATAAAAATATGGTGCAATGATTAATGCTTAAAACACAACATTAGTCGCATGAATTCTGAGAATTCAGTTATTTAAGCTGTATACCTGTAAAATAATTTAGAATGATGTGTTTTGGCAAAACTACCAATTGTAAATCTGTAAGACATTTTAAATTACTCAACTTTCTAGAGCTTTAAAACTACAATGAATGTATAGCTGACCTTGTTGAATTAATTAAGTGTATATTTAGATTTTGTAATTTTTTATAATTTATGTTCTATCTACTATTGAAAAAATAAACCATATGATTTTTTACTGGCATATGTTACATTTAAAGAAATACCTCCTAGGTATTTATTTTTTTTAAATAAATGTATATTTGGCAGATACGTATGATAAGTATTTATGAAATAAAAATGTTAGGCGACTAAAAAATACTATATAATTACAGTTTTGTTGTAACTGATGAAACAAACTTTTAGCTTTATTATTTTCTGATTTAGAAAGTGCATATGTTATTTTTTGGGAGAATCTGCATAGATTTTCATATTTTTTGTAATATATTTATATGTAAATAGTAGTGTACAAATAAATGATGATATAGTAAATGTGACTTTGTTTATATGATGGAATAGGGGAAAAAACAATCCATGTATTACAAAAATATGATTTCATTAATAAATAGTCTAAAAATTGGTGTAGTTTATATTCTTTAAATTGGATTACCCTAACACAACTACATTTGTATTTTAATGAAAAAGTTGTTTTAATTATAAATGAACAAAATATTTACGGTTTAGCAAGAAAAAAGAAAGTAAATGGCTTTGAGGAGAATGCACTATATTGTTCCATATTTTTTCAGAAGGAAGTGAAGCAAGTTGTTATATGAAGTACACATTATTATTGTACTTGTCAATGGTTTCAGCTTTCTGCAATAAAACTGAAATGTAAGTACATTTGACCGATTTTAAGTTATTCCTAGTATTGTGTGGGTACTTCCTACTATGTAATCGGGATTAGAATGTTGATGTTTATCATTATACACTACTGGATCAGGTACAACAGGATTCCTATACCTGATTTTTCCCCAGTTAAGATGGTTATACCCTTCTGCCAGTCTGCATATATTCTTAATTCTTCCTTTACACAACTATCTCTACTAAAAAAAACTTTCTTACTTGTATAACCTCATTCAAATTCAAATATTCCTCTGAAACTCATAAGACAAGATCCCATTTATTCCTAGTATCCATAGCATGCTAATAATCATATAATATCAATATCCGACAATTTACTTCACTTTCAAATCTTACTTCTTTTCTCTCAATGAGGACTATACATAGATTATTATTTTAGCCTTTACTTGGATGGTACCCAATAAATATTGTTACCCATTATTAAACTTTTATGCTCATGTTTTGATTTTCTTTTTTTTTAGAATTTCAAGGCAAAGGATAGCAATGTAACCTAAATTAAAGTTTAATAAATGTAAAGTTTTGTTGCTAGATAATTTTATATGTTAATTTTTGTTATTTTATACGAGCAAGTCCCATAATAAAGACATATTTTTCATTTCAATTCTCTTAAACCATCTCCACCCTAGAACCCTGAAAATGATTTTTTATAATAAACTATAATGACATAACAACCTAAATCAGTACACTTGTAGTTATTAGTAGTTTAATAATAGTCTGCTAAGGAAGCCAATAAAATTAAGATAAAATGTTTAGTCATATTTTTATTATGAGATACCAAGTTTTTTTTTCTTTGATGGGATGTCGTTTATTGGATGAATATGAATAATAAACCTCTTAACTCTTTTATAAACTGTGGGTAGACACAATGCAGCCAACAATACAAGGACCCTCCCGGCAGTCTGCAACAAGAAGCGTGAAGGGAATGGCTGAAAGAAGTGGATTGAAAAGGCCTTGACATAGAATGAATGGGTTGTTGTGCCTAGAACAATATTAGTGGGATCGTTAGGACAAAAATAACAACTCAACATTCACTGAGTTTAACTGACCATGCTTTGATGTAAAATAACTTGGCTTAGAACTCAGCCACAGATTGAATTCCATTAAGCTTTTAATCCTGCTCATGTGACTATAATCCTGTGCTTTTTGTTTCATGTCTGGAATGACAGATACTCTGTTACCCTAACCTCCCTCTTTCCTTAGGCCATAGGGTTTGTGACTGTTTGGTATTGCTTTATTGCTTAAGACTGTATGGGACACTTGCAAAATTTGTCAGTCAACGTCTTCGTTACCTTCATAAAAGCTAGTAGGGAAATATTTCACTAAGTTTAAAACTCATAGTTCAGGGTTTTACAAGGCAGCCATAGATAGCTTTTACATTGTCATGCTTTTAATGGAATGCTTGAAATCATTTCTGACTTTCTAGCACTACATTGAATGAAGCTGTTTTAGGGGCTAAGTCCATTATTATAATTTACAGAAACTTATTTGTCTTAATTACTAAAGAGACAGTGAAGTTCTGTAAATTTAGTGGGTGGCTGGGACATTATAAATGGAAAAACAAAGCAAAGGAAATTTGTAATGGAACATTATAGTGACTCAATTGTTTGGAGGATGGCAGGTGACTTCTAACATTCCCTCTTGTTCCCCCAAGCATTAAGACAAAATCACACAGCTTCCTACAAACTCAACATATAAATGTTTAGAGATCCCACTAATGTTGTTCTATGCACAACAAGCCATTCATTCTATGTCAAGGCCTTCTCAATCCACTTCTTTCAGCCATTCCATTCCAATGTTTATGTTGCAGACTGCCGGGAGGGTCCGGTGTATTGTTGGCTATACCATTCTACTTGGACACACCTTGGGCTGCTAATGATTTAGTAAAAAAGTCAGCTTTCATATTATCCTATGAAGACGGTTTGCAATTCTTGAGGATGTCTCTGTTTTGCATTTCTTCACAAAACTAGTATTCCTTAATGTTTTTGTGCTTGAAGTGAGAAGTGACATGAGAATTCCTAGATAAATCATGAGTAGATATGATATCACCCATAGAGGCTTTAGGTGAAAAAAGTTACAATTTACCAAAATTATTGCTTATATTTTATTTTTTTATTTTCTTCCATTATAAAGTCAAGGCTCCACAACTAATTTAGAAGATATTAATCAGCATAAATTGTTGAATTTAAATTATACCTGATAGGTTATAAAGGAAATAAGTGAATTGTATTAGAGTAAACCTTATTATTGTACACTATGTTAAAAGTTAGCAGTATTTATCCTCAAGTATTTTTAGTTATTTATTTATACAGGCAAGGATTCAGTCAGATCAGAGGATCCATCTTCAAACCATCTATAATATTGCCTTTGTTGTCTATTAATATAAGAAGGTCCCATTTCATTCAGTGGTTTGTTCCATCTTGGCTTCATTTGAGGAACTGATTAGTAACACATATAGAGAATTGATTTATGCAGAAAAAACAATAAATGAAATGGAACTCCAGCTAAAAAATAAAATAGATGACACAGGTAAATAATAAGCCTTGAAAATTGTAGAAGGCTTTTCCTGAAACATATCCTATATAAATAAGAAAACTTGAAAACAAAGACTAATTAATACTAAACTGGCAGATTCCATTATTTAAAATGGGCTCATTAGTTTTTAATATAAGCCTATGGCCCTTTTTACACCCAATGCTTCAATTTCATGCTGCTCAAAATTTCAAACATCTATTTGAATAAAAATTTTTATTTTGTTGCACTAACTGTCAAAAATCTTTCAGGTGTTTAGAAGGGAAAAATTCTCTACAATATGATGGAAATAAATCCCTGTCGGATCTGGATTTTCAGGACTCTTTGAATTCCGAAGAATTCACAAAACAAAACTATCAATCAACACATGAATTTCTTAAAAATAAACTAAAAGAAAAAAATGTAAAAAGTGATTTAGAAGAAAATATAGATGATTCACATAATGGCAAACACACAAACATAATTAAAATGACTTGTGACAGTGACAGTCTTATTTCTCAAATGACATTACATATGAATTTTCTTGACAATCGCCCAAATCAAAGGCGAAATTATTTTACTTTCAAGAAAGCATTGGATCCAAAAGAAGGCAATAATGTTTCCTTTTATTTTCCTGAACTTAAAAGCATGTTACCTGACGATAAATTAAAGAAAACTGATTGCCCTGAATATGAAGAAAAATATATGGGTGATCAAATAAAAGTAAATGATGATATAGTAGTCAAAAATAATTTTGATGAAACTGTAACTGTGAAGTCATATAGTACCATAAGCATTCCTTTAGACAATGAATATGACACAAAATTGAAATTTTTACCCAATAAATCAAATGAAACCATACAATCTTTAAATGGACCAAAATACGAGGAGGAAAATTACAAGGCTGAAATAAACAGATTTAACAATATTCCTAGAATAGAATTGTTAAAAAGAAAAAAGGGAATCCATTCTTCAAAAATTGTTCATAAAATAAAAATTAAGAAAGATAATGACTTGAAATTTGAGGGTAGTTCAAACAACTTACCAGAAATTGATATGGACACTCTAGGCCGTTTGGAGTTGGTTAAAAAAAAAAAAAAAAAAAGTGAGCATATGTTGCATTTTCCACACAGTTCAATGTTATTGCATGGTGTCCTATTAAGCAGCTCTCCAAGTCCACAGGAATTAAATCTTTATGACAACAATTATTACAAATACAATAATATCTCTAATGTCTGTCAGGACGATGGAAATAATTTGTTGGAACAAAAAGATTTTAAAGATAGATTTGATGATAAAGAATATGATGATTTTTTAAACAATTCGACTGAATTTAAAAAATACAAACTAAATAATACTCGATTTCATGCACTTAATCATAAATTATATCCTCTAAAATCAATACCAGAAAATATATTGATGCACAATAAATTTCCTAATAAAATTACAAATGACATTGTAATACTTGACAATGACCCAGATCGATACCTAGATGATGACAAAGAAAACTTGGTTGTACAAGCAAAACTGAAAAATAACAGTTCTCATAATCGTTCTGAGGTGTCAGCTGAAGTAAGACACTCCACAAAAATAAGTATCTTTGATGGAAAGAACAAACATTCCATTCCACGACAGAAAGTAATACAAAACCTTAAATTTATTCTGAGTGAACAAGGGAATGAAGATAAAAATAAAGAGCACAAAATTATACATAATTTTTTTCCAAATCAAGAAAGTCGGGAAGGAGCAACAAAAAAAGCATTTATTGATTTAGACTCCCCAAACGCAATTGGAAGAGATTATAAAGACATTAAATATGGAGATAACACTATAGAAGAGAGCTCAGATAATGAATCAGTTGATAAAAAAAATGACGACATTGAATTTGAAACGTATGATTCCATATTGGATTCCACAGCAACAAAAGAAAGTTTGCTGAATAACCTAAATTATGTTGGCATTGATGATATAGGAAAAGAGCAAATTAAACCCAAAGATTTAATTGACAAGCCTAATAAACATGAAACAGATAATATTAGGAATGGAAAATTTCACAACAAATCAGTTTTTAAAACAGGCAAATCACATACAGGAAAAAAAGATTATCATAAGAAACTATCAAGTAAATGTCATTTTCATTCTTTTGAGACTGGATCTTATAAAAAAAATAAAAATATTTTAAATTATAAAAAAGATATTGCTAAAAAATTATCTCAGTTACACGATGAACTTGAAAAATATACAGACAATAATAAAATGAGAGAGGAAAAAGGAGAAATAATAAGGAAAGGTAAATTTTCAAAAAAAGGAATACCTTTGCAATTCACAACTCACGTAAAAAACTATTTGGATGAAGTTGAGCTGTTTTCAAGCCCCACGCACATTTCTACTGTTGATGACTTATTTTGGGGAAATGAAAATATAAAAGAACATTTCAGTGTAAAGAAGGGAAAGCCTCACATTTCACAGGTTTTAAATATGAAAAATTATAGGCAAATCCATCCAGTAACAGATGACACAGCTAAGGTCAAAAGACATGCAATTACAGATAATAATTATTTGAAAGCTTACAAAAGATTTTGGAGAGATGTTAATTTATTCAAACTTTTATATGATGGAAATAACTTCACGGCCTCTCCTAACTTATTGAGATATTCTTGATGTTTATTGGATATAGTTCACTCATAACATTAAATTGTAGGAAATAACACACTTAAAATGTGTAAAAAAATTAAGAAATATACCCTGGGCATTCAATTAAGAATTTTCAGTAAATTTCTTTCATAAAGCAAGATAAGTTACGCATAAATAAACTGTCAAAAAAATTTAATAATTCTTTATTTAAGAACTTGCATATTACACTTTGTTTACTTGGTAATGTGCTGAGGACTGAAAATTGGGAATGCACAGTAGTTATCACAACCCATAATGGTTCGGTGTATTTTGCATTAATTGATAGTTCTAATTAGTTTAAATAAAAGACTGACAGAATGAAATCGAAATAAAATTATAGATAATTTCAATTTTAATTTGGAATAAAAGAATTATACAAAACTTTTGTTCAATGTGTAATTTGAGAGATACAACGGAGCATTAAATAATTCATAAAGAATTTAAGGATTGGAATTTGGAAATATTTGAATTTTTGTTCAAAGTTTTGTTATTTTAATACAGAAAAAGACATTAAGAAAGAAATTTAAGTGGTTGAGAGAAACTTTAGCATTATTACTGTTTAAAATTTATGTCTCCAATAAATAATTATTTATATTAACAGGAAATGTAATTAAAAAAGAAAGTTCCAGTCAGTCTAAATTATATAGAATAGTAGATCCAAGTATCGGTGGACTCCCTCATTTTGTTTTTCTTATATCAAAAATTAATTTAATTTTTATTCTGTTAATGTAGAATATGATTAGTCAACTTTACTTGCAATCAATACACAAAGTTTTATAAGCAGTGTTTATGACAAAAATACTTATTAACCAACTTCATCATTGAAAATTTATTTTACAAAAAAATGATAACTTAGTAGTAATAAAATAATTAATTTTTGGGCAAAAAAATATATTGAAATTGTCCCAAAATACCAATTTCTATTATGGGCTTCAAAACTTATTGCTTACAATAGCTTCAAATTTCTTTTTGCCTTACCAACTTTAATTTTTTTTTTTAGCCTTACAAGGTAATTACAACATTTAACCTTAATTAAAGACTTTAGAAAACCCATAAGTTAGAACTGCACCATTTTTTTTTTCAAGTTCAATTTTTTTCTCATACTTGTCATTACTGCTCACTAACCATAATCCGAGACATTTAAGACACACAAAAGGTGGTTATGTTTCAAAGAAGAGCCCTTTTTATTCATACTCGGCAAATATATGTTAATATCAGGTGACAGATCAGCTGCTAATTTCAAAAGTTGCCTAACCTTTAACAAGGATGACAAACAATATCGTCGGCTGTATGGCTAACTAGCAAAAGTGCATAATACCCTTTTTCAGGAGAGATTTGCTGCAAATCAATTAAATTTATTATCTACCTGAAACAAACTATTCTAACCATTGTTATGTTTGGATAGACCATTAAATATTTGATTTTTTTTTTTTCCTAAAAGAAAACATTTTATAGGGAAAGTGAAAATTTTGATTTTTCGCTAGTTTGCCATCCACCCGACGATATAATAATTCTCATTATCTGGAAAATTCATTCCTAAAATTAAAGTACTAGTCAGTATTGTGATTCATAATAAATTTGTATTAAAGGATGGAAAAGTTAAAAGAATCTTGTTTTTTACAAGGGCATATACACAAAACTATATTTTGTTTTAAACTGTACAGTTCTTTTTAAGTTGATCAGAAATTTGTTATTATAAGGATGTTTCATTTTACAAGAGCTATTTTACTTACTGCATTTATCAGTGTATAAGACCCTTTTTCCCAAGAACATATTCGATTATTCACATCCAAACATATTTTAATAGTTGATCATAATCCCCCGCATAATTTGTTTAATTTTCACCAACTATAATCTTTTTTACTACAATTATAGATTAAATTGCATTTTTTAAAACATACATGAACAAAATAAAGGGCAGAGAAAGATAAGTAACAATATCTAGAGTTACTTAAAGGACTCATGGGGATTTTATTTGTTAAACTATCACAGTCACTGAAAATCCCCCTTCAGCAAACAAAAGAATTGTACATAGCTTAAATATTGACATAAAAAACCTATTGAAACCTACAGAACATTAAATACCCAATTTCTATTGTTGGCTATTAAAATACTATCCTTTTTGATATCTAGGAATATCTTCATACATTACAGGCTTTAACGAGTCATCAATAATGAGAGGAGAATCAGTATATTAATAGGTTTGAAGCAGTAGATTGAGAATGATAAAAATTGATTTTTGATACTTAATTTGGTGTACAATACACCCAACTATTTAAGGAAAAATGTATCTTATACGGTAATTAGTTACAACCTTATCTTTGTCTAACCCCTTGGCTAATATCTAAAAAATATGGCTGGGTAATAATGTGAAGGGTCTTCCAACCACAGAAAATATGTTAAGATAAACCTAATTATTGAATTATTTTTAGTGACTCGTCATTTATTTATATCTCAATATACATTTTTTTTTTAATTTATTTACAAACAATATTTAAGCCTTGTTATTAATCTTATTTTTTTTTAATCTATTTGTTCCAAAGATTCTTCTAATTCACTCAAATCATCCTCGTGAAGTGGAGACCTTTCAAGCTCCGACCAATGCCTTAGAATTTCTTCAATATTAAGCTGTAGTCCTGCATTGATATCGATTTGATCTTCATGTAGAGCAGACAACACCTCTACGAATCGTTCCTCTTGAGGAACTTGTTCTATAGTTGAGTCTGCGATTAATGACCCATTTGGGGAAGCGGTTGCTAAGGTTGTTAAAATTTCCTCTACATTAGTTTCTGCAGGATCCTCCTATCATATTTAAACATGAATTTTTCAATGGAATGGTGGCTTAAAAATGATAGCATATTGGTGCTAATTCTAAAGTTGTATGCTTACATACAATAAGCTCCATCTTGTACCTAAAACATATTAAGAATTTTTGTTTACTAAAAGACTTGCCTGCCCCCAGTAGTTTTTATTCTAGCACAAATACTTATGCCATGCTATACTTGAAAAGTACTTGACCCTTAAAAGGGCCTTTTTGTTTATATAAATAATATTTTAGTTTTAGGGTTTTTTTTTTTTTTTTAGTTTTAGTTTACAGGCGTTCTGGCGTTTGGCAATTGTATACATTGAGCACAAGTATGCAGACAAGTCTTTTATTCAAAATACAATCGACATCACAAAAGCAGTGTTAAGAATTTTTTTTCCAAATAGTTTCTATGTCGTATCTACAGTCAATTTACTACAGATTGAATACATAGATAATAAACTTCGATTTAGAGTAGGTTTGTTGTTAATTTTTTTAAGTAATGTGTACTACATAAATATACTATTATTTTTTGGTTATGACAGCTGCTGTTGGCTCAAATTTTGTTATATTAATTAAGACTGACCCACAGCCTAGAGGTTAGCATGCTAACTTCTAACTGTGGAGAGTCATGTTTGGTTCTTGGTGAGTTCATTTATTCTCCCCTGGGTTCAACATCGTGAAGATAAATAAATAGTTAGCCTAGCACCAACTGCAGCTCCTCAATACCATCAACCAGCAGCCTGCCCTGTAGTTGCTTCAGACATCTTAACCCTGGGTTGAGTTTTTTTTTTGTATACTCGTATATGATCCTAGTGGTATAAGTTTAAATATTGTTAACAAATATTAGTTTTGGTTGTATTAGTTATTTCAATGATTATTATCTAAAGACAAAAGATTCGAACTCGTGACCTGATCTCCCACCAGACACTCTTCCAACAGAGCTGTCACGTATTAAATCAGCAATTATTTCTAGTGAATTTCATCTATTATCTGAAAACATAGCCAGATCCCAGTCTTGTAACTATATTTTGTCTTTTAAAAAAACTATAGAATAACTATTGTCTAATGATAATAATAATAATAATAATGATAATAGTGGTATGGCTGGGATTTGAACAAAGTACTTTCAGCTGCTCTTTCAACTGAGCAATCCGTCATGTCCAGGCCAAGACAATGTTGTCTTTTGCTACCTTTTTTTAAATATTTTTTCTCTACCTTCAATAATTATATTAGTAAGTACTTTGATATTAAGATAGCAAATACTTATGTGGCTTATAAGGTAACTAATAACAATGCAAAATATTATGTTGATACATCAAAATATTGCTAGTTAATATTTTTTCATTTAATATGCCTTTTTATTTTCATAAATGATTTATTTATTTCAATAAATTAATAAATTTAATTGATGATCTCAATAAATTATTAGATATATTAGGTATGGTAGAAAGTTTCAAATAGTGAAATGTAGATTTTGAAGAGCACTCACATGAGAAATTGGAATATCCTCAAACCAAACTTTAAATGCCACTTGAACTTGTAAAAAACAGTCTGAAGTTATACAGAATATCGGGTATAGTAAAAGGAATCCTTTAAAAAATTCATATGCAAGAAACCCACTTGTTTTTACCCATACTTGGAGGAAATTACTAAGAGAAGTCATATTAATTATGTGTTATACACAGCCATTTGCCTGACAGCTGAAACAAAAACGAAATTCTGATATTAATACCTGCAATGGCCACTATACAGCTTAAGCTGTTTATGACATACCCCTCAGGTTGGGTCAATTAATTTACAGGAAGCAAATGGTCAGAGTAAAGTGATCAATAGGCGCCCAAATTAGAAAATAAGTGGGTGATATTTGGAGAGCCTAAGAAGGAAACCGTAAAGAGAGATCATTGAAAAAAAATTCAAATATATGGTCTTTCACTAAGCGCTTCTTATCTTTAAATTTAAATAAAACAAAGTGTGTGTGAGATATCATCGAAATTTTTAATTCGTTTGAAAGGCCTATCGATGCCATTATGTATGGAATATAACATTGTGCAAATGTCGCCGCGGCTTCGCTGGGTGGCGCGCATCCAATTTTTTATGACTCTGGTGCATAAATCAGGCTGAATTTGACCGATGGCATGGGTTATTGGGTTACTTATTTTTTTCATCATTCAACCATTTTTTATTTATTTTTTTTATAAACGTGAAATCAGGCCACTGTGGAAACCAATTAAATAAATTGGCAGAGTTGCCGGATCTGGTGTAGTAAAAAAATAAAGAAGTATTTCAAAACCCAATAGGTGCAGGGATGTAACCTGCTATCTATGATCACTTGAGTGTATGGTAAAAGCACATGTTATGATTTCCCTGGTCAACAGAGTAGTTGTTTATGGAACAGTTTTAGTTTGAAGAAAGTAAACAACAAAGAAGATTTCATATAGATGATGTCTTATACTGTTTTATATAGGATTCAAATTTTAATTATTGGTTATTTCTAAGTAAAACATAATATTTAATGTCACTGTGAGTTCAATGTTAGTCATGACTATATAAATGAGTGGAAGAATTAGTTGGAAAATCGGCTTAGGTTAATGAAAGTTATTAATGGACATTTTGGCGCACTTAGTACATCTCCATCAGGTGCTAATGTGAGACAATATGTTGACTGCTTAAATCATTTCTACCACTGCCCTCATTAACACCATCTCTTCCACTCATTAATATTTTATGACATTTTCATAAACACAGAGGATATAAAAACTCTAAGTGTAAAATTCATCCATTAGAATATTTAGTATTTGTTTGTTTTTAATAATTTGTTAGTATAATCTTTTTGAACTTGTGTGATGTTTATTTCCATTTATTAATTTAATTTCTTATCAAATTAATAACATTAAACAAATGTATACATCTTACTGCTGAGCTCATCCCATTCTTGCTCTATTTGACTATTCAAATTTCTAATTGTCTTGTATATATGAATTTTGCTACTGTATTTTGTGGAATCCTGGGACCTTACATCTGGTTTATTACATATGGTAAGTCAGTTATAAACATGAAACTAAATATTATGACATTGTAGCTATGGAAACAAGACAAGACTTTTTAAAAATGTAAATTTTTAGACAAATTATTGTTTAAACAACAGCATTACATTAAGCAACTGATCTATGGTTCCAACCAATTATTTAAAAATTTGCTGTATTAAATTTTCCATGTGATATTGAGTATGGCCTGTTTATGGATACTACTGAAGTGCTGATGGAAAAAAAATAAAATAAAATAGGGTGTACTTTTATCTGATAAAGGTACCAGATATAGCTGCTGTAGCATTGTCATGGAAGAAAAAATTTGACCAGGATTGATGAATGCAGATAGTAATTATAACTGGAAGTATGGATTCAAACATTATAATGTACACCATAGGTAACATTTTGCAGATCAAAGAACGTTACCCAGTTAACTAGTCTGGGTTTTGCTAAGTGGAGTAATAAATGATAAAGGGAAAATCACAGAGGTACATTTTGAAAGATTTACACAAATTAATTGTTAGGTAAAATAATTAAAACAGATGCATGTTCACAATGAGACCTTATTAATTCAGAAAAAGTTTAACAGTTGATTAATTTATAGTATAGTGTGATTGAGAGAGGGAAAAGGTAATGAATTTTTAAAGGGATTAAGCACTCCCTGAGACTCTTGTCATATTTGGCAGAATTCATGTAGAACAGCATGTTAAATGTCCATTCACGTGTATAATAGATGACATTGTAAACTAATTCAATTTGTAATGAAAGTTTATGTTCATGAATTTCTTGATTATGATAATATGAATTAATTATTAACTCTTAATTATGTTTTATGGAGTTGAAAATATTTTTCATGTCATCCAGTAATAAAATGAAATCTCGATATAAAATTTCATGTTTATATGTCAAAAAGGGGACTCACAATTGCCAGGACAGACAGACATGCAGGCAAAAACATAAGCTGTTCTGATTTTGGAAAAAATCAAAGAAAAAAAGTTAAAATTCTTGCATTCTGCCAGGAAGAGCACCACCAAATAACAAAAACAGTGTGATATTTTGGACATCTTATATTTTTATCTCTGATATCTAATTGAGAAAGCACTTACACATAGCAAGCTAATCAAAAATATAAATCATTATCCTTAAAATTTCACCCCTGTGCAGACCAATACAATTACTTTCTCTCGGGCACTCCAGATGGATTAAATTATAGCCAGAAGCACCAATAATAAAATCTCAGGAAGAAAAAATAACACAAGGACTTGGACACTGACAAGGAGAGTTTGTATGAATGGGTAATACTTGAAAGTAATCTTGCTAGAGGACTTGGATGTCCAGATAGTTTCTGACTGAAAAGAAGTTTGGGGGAATTTAATAATCTTGGATAGTGAGAAGTTTAAGGTCATTATGGAGGACTTTATTCTTAACGTAAAAAGGGGCATTAACTGATGCTCTTACGACTTAGGATTGAATGTGCATGCTGTTTGAGGGCTTTGCTGATCCCCATAGTTCAAGTCTGTAAGTACAAACTGGTTTTAGTATGACAAATATGAATATTTTATTTTCTATTTTAATTTCTTGTTTGTTAAGGATTCTATACAGTTGCCTAAACCTTCTTCTGTTGAGTTCTTGTATTTTAAGTGTTTTGTGAGGGTTCCTGGTTAGTCTTTTTTCAAGGAGGAACCCAAGGTAATGACTGCACTGTGTCTGATGTGGGAAAAGGAGTACCATTAAAGAGGACTGGTGGGCAGGATCCGTGTCGTAGGGTAAATGTAATATCGGTACATTTTTCTTTGGTTGCACCAATGCTCAATTGCGGAAAGGTGAATTTGTAGGGATGCTATGTTGGGGTTATGATGGGATGAAAGGGCATCTATGACATTAGCGAAGGTTGCAAGAAAAGAGTCTACAATAGTAGGAATGTCAGCAATATAGATGGAATTGAGAAGAGGGTCAAGAACACTACCTTAAGGAAGAAACTCTAGCTTTGTCGACTGGGAATAGGTTTTAGTATTCAGGCCACATGTGACTTGAAAGTAGCAATAAGATAGATAGGAGCAAATAAGAAAATATGTTTGTGGGAGGATAAATTTCTGTTCCAAAAGCAATCTGTGATGCCAAACTTGGTCAAATGCCTGAGCCACATCAAGAAATGTGCCAGTGCAGAAGTTCTCCAGAGCTGAAGAAATCTGGTTGAATATGCAATTTCCCTGCTGCACTGTGGAATTTGGGAAGTGGGACCCAAACTGATATGGCCCATAGAACATTGTGGGTCTCCAAAGTGGGAAGGAGAGGTTTTATAAGGATCTTCTCAAAATTTTGGAGAATTGTGAGAAGACTAACAGACCGCTAGGATGAAGGGCTATTAGGTGATTTCCTGGGCTTGTGCAATAATATTATAATGGGAAATTTTCAAAGATGAAAGTGGGTGTTTCTAAAAATACATGTGAGAAAGACTATGGCTTTGTGTGGTAGGTAGCGGAAGGTCATATCCAGAAGATTAGTTTCTTGGTAAATAGTTCAGTAAGTGTTTGACCTCGGAGGGTTGAATTGCTTTAGGTGGGAGGGATAGAGGAATTGGCGTAGAAAGAAATTTTTCATTTCTTTTCATTTCATTTCTTCATTTCAATTTTTCAGACAGTTGCTTTGAATAGATTTACAATATCAGGATGTTAAGGAGAGATGGCATCCAAATTCATTGAATTTTTCACCATCTGATATGGCCCAAGACCCACTCATTGTCACGGCGCAATGGGTGTTTTGTGTTTTTATGATTATGGAATTTTTTAGTTGTGGACCAGAGGCATTTTATCAGCAGTTGAAAGACAAGATAGGTATGAATTGAAGGATTCAGATCTAATGGTTTCAACTGCAGCTTAACCAACTTGAGAATCAAATAAATGAATTAATTACATTTGACTCTACATCATAATAATTAATCATAAATATATTTTATCATTATTCCTGAATCATCATCCAATCATATTTTTTAATTACGCTAAATACTGCAAAATTCCAACATATTTTCACATAATTTTAGACATACTACCTTAGCATGCATTGAAGTTTCAATACACATGGAATATTAGAAATTCAGTACATCCACTGCTAGAGCACAATTCACTCTCTTTCTGTTTGAAAGTATATCTTCTCCCTTCAGGCTCGGCAACAACTCAGCCAACTTAGAAAAAGTCAAATTAAGCCCAATGGAAGAATAATATAAATAGTGAATATGGGAACTACATACAAGTTTAATTGAATAATTCTATTTCTTCTTAGAGCTAAAATAAAAAAATGATAAAATCCTCCAAAGGGAGAAAGCCAAAAGTAATGAGCTGACGTCATTTTAACAAGTTTATTAAAATGACAACAATCATACGATAAAATGTAGCAAACGTAGAAAAACATATTTTGAAGTCCAAATCTTACTAAAAATAACACAGTTAATTGTTATGTCATTTTATTTGTACATATCTATAACTTTTAAATGTGCATGCACATAAATTATATTACATTTACTTAAGTATAAAAAGAAATACTTAAAATTAATATAAATCAACATTTCATATAACTAAATATATATTTATTAAAAATTCAACAAAGATTTTTAAATTAAACATAAATGGATTGGTTTCAATTATTTCATAAAATAGTATTAAACCCTTCCTCCCCTCAGTTGAAGCATTCAGGAGGTAAAATTTAAATAAAATGAAAAATAACAATATATTACAAATTTAACAATTAATGGAAATTAACATAAATCTCATTTTAAATAATATCCTTAAAACAGAAAAATATAATTTTTGTACTATATAATTAAAAAATATATATTCTATATAATTACATCCAACTATGCAACTCCCTTACCTAATTTAAATATATGGAATATTTCAAATTTTTAAGAGTATGTTATAAAGAGAAACAAATATATATATAACACAAAGAGACATATATAATATAACATAAGATATAACAGAAATAAAAATAAAATGATGCTGAAATAATGTGATGCCAAGGCAGAAAAAGAAAAAAACAATTATATATATATATATAAATCCAGTTGAAGAAATATCTAACTGTGAGTTCATAGTTAGACATGAAATTAATTAATTTAGAGAATTTTTTAATTAAAAAAAGATGATACATTTTCAGATTAGTGACATTATTATGTATTCCCGATATAACACTCAGTCATGAAGATGTTTATTTTTTTTAGCACAAATACTACTCGAAAATGTCATTCCAAATAAGTTTCCACAGCTGAGAAAACAATATGCGTAAGATCAAATCCTGTTGTTTTTTTATCATTAGATCATTCAATGTTGTTCAACATTGTCCTAATTTCAAAGCATATACTTCTTTACTATTGGATCATTCCATGTCAATCAACCAATGGGACTGAACGTTGAGTCAAGGATTTTCTTCATTTTTGTTTTATCTCATCATGAGTGTATTTGTTGTGTTTAAAACATTCAAAACACGATTGATGCCAAAAATGGTCACAAACTGAAAAGCAAATCTATTTTAAAACTCACTGACAAGAGTACAATTGCGCTTGAAGTATCATTTTGACTTGGATATGCTAAGTTTAATTTAATGAACAATTCATCATTGGTATAAAAATAATCAATTCATAAATCAGCAACAGAATACATAAGGCTAACCAGGTGTATTTCCAATTGAGAAATACAATAATTGGGAAAAGAACCAAAACAAAAATGACCGTCTACAAACAAATCTACCTACTGGTTTTAACCTAAGGAGCAGAATCTTGGCCTGGAATGAAAAGGAAGGAATGTAGGATACAGGCAACCGAAATGAAGTTTCTCTGAGGATTAATTGGGAAAACTAGATTGGACCGAAAGTGGAGCACAAGAGAATGTTGATTGAAACGTGAGAAAAGGTAAATAAAAACTTCAGATTCCAGAGCACTTAAATGGTTCGTATAAGTCCACAGCATGCCAGTGAACAAGCTCCCAAAAAATGTAATGAAAGCTAGATCTGAAGGCCAGTAATCCAGAGGACATCCAGACAAAATTGTATCTTTTTAGATCTTGTGGAAGGAGTAACCAGAGCAATGGGATTACAGTACATCAGAGAACTGAAGCAATTGACTGGGGATAGGTAATTTCTATATATAGGATATTTCTATATAGGAGTATAAAGGAAATTTGTGCAGGCTCCAAACTCAACACTGTAAGGTACTAAGGGGTTTGATATGAAGAAGTATACAAATAAAGAAAAACATATATTTCCCAAAAAAATACTTCTTGACAGGTTTCTGAAAACCCATAATACCTACTTTTTTTTTTAAAAAATAGCAAATTTTTATTCATGTTTAAGTTTAATCAAAATAGAATAATTTACTTATTATTCTAGAGCAAGGTACCCTAGGAACAAAAGTGATATATCAATAACATGAAACCAGCTGAAGAGATCAGGAATTGACTAGATGGGGGTTTGACAGCGATGGCTAGTATTCTGGCCAGAGTTAAAGAAGTCCTAGGTTCAAATCCTAGCCTTGTCAAAACCTTTTTTTTCGGCTAACAACAACAATTATAATTTAGGTGAGCCCCATCACCTTTATTAGTCAGTTTAGTCCAGTCACTTATAATGTATATCATTATACTTGTTTATTCATTATATAATTTCTATAAAATAACAAAACCTGTATATAATGTAGTGATGCTACAGGAAATACAAAATAATTTGTAAATAGATTCACCTGAGGATCTATAATTATCTGTAAATTTAAAGGGGCTATGGAAAAAAAAAAAATTATTATTTACATAGAACTAAGGAAGTATTAATCCATTATAAATTTAGAAATCCAACAAATCATCACATGTGAATTAACACAAAATTTATAATGACATGTTACTTCTTCTTATAGTTAGTTACTTTATATACTATGGTGAAAATTTAAAAATGAGATCTCAATTAAATCATACAATAAGTCTTAACCTATTACCGATTATTATTGAAGAGACTTGAAGCTCACAATTCCTAGGTACGTCAAACGTCTATGTAACTCAAAACTCAAAAATCGAATTATTGCAGATACAATTATTGTGTCTACACTACATGTTTAGAATTTAACTTAAGACAATCCTGTTTTAAAATTTTCCCAATATACTTATTTATCACCATTGTATATTTGATATATTTTTTTAACTTATAGACGATGAGAATTTTAGGCAAACTCAAAAATTATTTAGAGGAAATAACCAATTTATTTTTTTGTTTAAGCCTTGTTTTGATGCAAATAAATCATACATACAGGAAGATGAGCACTTGACCAAAATTATGGCCTCTATGAGTGGGCATTTTAAAATGATAATTTTCAACTATCTTTGACAGTCATAACTCAGCAAATGAAAATTTGGAAAAAAATTAATATTTACCTTTAATGACAGAAAATATAGGCGAGGGTTTGAAATGTCATTTTTTGGTTGATTTTAAATGGAATGATCCTAATATATTGAGACCGCATAAGATTGTGACAATTATATTTTAATACACTAATACTAATGATTCCCAAAAATTCCAATAAGGACTTAACCGATTATTGCTCATGTCCTTTTTTTATTTTTTTAAAGTACAAGAAAAGTGAACTGTGGGATTCGAACCCAGAACTTCAGTATCTATGTGTTCCCAGTAACATGATAGACCTGACACCTGACCAAGGCACTATTCATAACTGCAAATAAAGTTATGTACATTTGATAATAACTCAAACATAAGGATTTCAAATTTCAACTGAATGTTACAAAATTGACATTTCTACTAAGAGTGAATCAGACTAGTCGCAGTGGTAATGACTATATTGCCTCCCCGTAAATAAGCGCTGGAAGCTTGAGATACGATACACCCTTATCAAGTACTTAACCTCTGACAGTTAAGGATTTTATTAAATAATATGATAGATCCATCTAATTTAAGAAAGAACAACAAACATTGACACAAATCTAATTATAATATTATTAAGTGGACAATAACACCAAGTTATCATAGAATATTTATCTAAGGTGGACTAGCATGAGCTTACTCAGTTATATTATAATTGTCAACAATTTTCAGGTAAACTAAAATATTAAAAAAAATGTTTTTGATTATTTTTTTATAATAATTCAATGTTATTTAAACAGATTTGTTATATTGTTCTCTTACATCAAAGTAATGAATTTACACAATGCACTGTGGATTTCTAATAACCGGACAATTCTATTTTTATAAGTCCCAATTTTGATCACAGCTTTAGGATAACCAAGTATATAATCACAGTGTAAGAAGTTCTACAGTTAATAATGAAGAAAATAAAAAAATTAAACAAATTTTGTCCATAGGAATTTGGTGAGAGGTGGTGAGTTGATAACCATAGATCCAAGCTAAGCGAGGCATGCCTAAATTTCCAAAGGCCACGAATTCCTCCTACGCACACTTCTCACTATCACGTCCTAAGCATTATCTAGTGCTGCACCTTTGGCCGGCCCTCCATAGCTTACAATGGAAGTTTTTTATTAAAATTAAATTTGTAGCTAATCATGCCCCATTAATTTCATCAGTAACAGATCATTTTCAAGTTATCAGTTGTCAAACTTGAGAGTGATGTTTTTGCTAGAAGTATTAAAAACAAGTTTCCCTAAGACAAGTTATATTTATTTTATTAAAAAGAAAAGGAAACAAACAGGCAATCAAATCACGCATTACTGATTTTTTTTTGTGTTGATCTCATCTAATGACTTCAAGATAATAAATAAAAATATAAGAAAAAATACTATTTAGTTTTGCAAAAAAAAAATTCATATATTAATAATTTATTTACAAAACAACCTATCTAATTGACCTCCCCCCTCTCCATTATTGTGCACTACTCACAACAAACCTTTATTTATCAGATTATTTCAACAATAACATACACAAATAAGATAGACATTATTTACATGAGCAGATAGAAAGTAGAAATACAGACACAAATAGGAACTAATGAAGAATTTTTTTTAAATGATGATAATGAACAGAATAAATAGTTAATAGTTTATTTTATTTATCTTTTCGATAAAAGATAGAATCATTCAGCGATATCTCCACAATAGAAGAGTTTTCAAGGAAATTTACAAATATGTATTGAAACCCAGATCTTACATAATAACAGTAGGAATATTCGTAATCATCAATATAAAGTAATTGTTGAGAATTTAGAAATAGGGAATTTCAATGAATCCTATTAAGTGAGATTTAGCTCAAAGTATAAATTTATAGGCGACTCCTTTATTTATAAATTTGATATTTCTTATGTATCTTGATACATAAGAAAATTGAACTAATTTTATTCAACAATGCTCCATTCAAAAAACAAATAGGTTTACTGCATTACATATTAATTTATAAAAATTAATCAATATAAAAGTTGAAGAGGAAAATGTAGAATAGATGTTGGAGGGAGTCACCACTATTCCACCATCACTATTTACAATTCTTAATTAGAAAAATGAGACAACCACTTTAATCATAAGTAAGATAATTATTATCCAAAGAAAAAATAGTTTGACAGGGATAAAGTCTGAGACCTCCTCAATCTCTGGTTTACTTATTAAGAGTAATATCAAATTTCCTTGCCTACAGTTGCAACCTTGTACAACTTCACACCAGCGATAGGTGGAACCAGATAGAAGGACTACTATCTTGACCAGTAGTTAAATTTTCGGAGAATTTGTTTGCCTGCTTTACAGCATTATATGTTCATGTTTTATTATGTACATTATGTTATATTTGTATATGTTAATGAATTCTTTTAATTGTATTATTATATTATATAGTAGGTATTGTGGCAACACTGCCACGTTCCCACCATTCTGTTCTAGTGAGAGTTGTTTTGATGAATAGGCACCAACACCATTACATCATGTTATGTTTTTTTGCTCTCACTTACGTGATTTGATAAAATTGATAATTGCTTTCATTGATAACCTAACATTAGTATTATGTCTATATCAAGCAAACTCTCCCAAAATTGAAAATAATGGATGAGATGGCAGTCTTAATTGTTTGACTCCACCCACCACTGATGTTAAGTTTTACAAGGTTGCAAGAGTCCAGCCAAAGAGATTTGACATTGGCAGAGCCGTTGGTCATGCAGGGATGTGAGCAATAGAGCACCTTAACACAGATTTTCATTTTTCATCTCCAGATTTGGTAGGTCTCAGCCCTGTCAAAATAATAATAATCATATTTAAAAAAGAAAAAAATGTTTTATAATCGAGGTGCCAGGAGGAAAATATTTGACATTTTTCAGGAGAATATGTTTTTTGGCCCATTGTATTTTAAATAATAACCGTTAATTTGACATGCAAGTATGCAGTCAATATCTTTAAAATTGAGGGGTAAGAAAAGCGATTATTTTATGACAAAAAAGTACATTTTAATTTATAGTCACTGATGGCTGTCCATAAGGGTGGGTGTGTGTGGGTTCAAAAGTAATGAAGTGTGTCATAATTTTATAATGCAAAATGGAGCCAAACTGAAATTTCTCTTAATACACTTTTATCGTATGAACGATTTTTCCTCCGACCCCTCAACTATACTTAATAATCTGGAAAAAATATAAGTAATTCAACATTATCTTTATGCTTTATAGTTTAATTAACGATAACAATGTTTTAATTTGTCTTTTTATCTTTTATAGATTACATCTGTCATTTATTTATTTACCAAGTATTATACAACAAAGAATATAAATTAAAGGATTCCATTGATTTATATAATTGATAATGCCTGATAAATCGGTTTAATTTTGAATTACTCATATTTTTATTTTATTGTACACAATCTTATAAGTAATAAAATCAGCATAAGAAATATCGGAAATACATGTAAAAACATTTTAAAATCGGTAAATATTATATACCAATTCGATCTTAGTGTCTTTGGCAAATATTAACATAACAATGTTCTTTGATTAATTCATAAAAAATATAAATTTAATTCAATTATAAGTTGTTAAATGTACTAAAAATAATTTTTAACATATAAATAAACCAAATACACAAATAATTTTTAAAGCATTCTGTCTATGAACTGTTCATTCCTCATCGTGTATTTTACTTTCACTCAGAACAGCTTTTATCTTTGAATAAATTGCAACTGAGCAGTGTCATTGCAAGGGGAAAACTGTATATTCAAGTCTTTCATTCTCGTACAAACGTACATAACAGATATAATACATATATTACATTACTTATACGAAACTCATGGTAAACTTAATAGTCCAACGCCCATTCATTTTCCTGGAGGAAATTATCAACAACATCCTTCATAGCAAAATTTGGTATCAGCTGGTCTTGAGTTAACTTCACCCGAGTAACAGGATCAAAGTGTCCCACCCTCTGATTTAAAAAAAAAAAAAATATCTAGTAATGATATGTTATATGATTATTTTTTAATCTATAATAGGTACAATATAAGTATAGGTACAAAGTAGCACATATAATATAATAGGTAGCATAGGTACAAGGTTTAATTATAAAATAGTATTTTAAATCTGAAGTAAAGATCATTTCAGTTTATATTTTAAAGTTTAGAAGACAATTTTCACACATCTGTCAACTGATAACCAGCAATGCCAGTTATCATCATAAACCATATCAAACAGCCCTTTCTAATTATTTAAACAAATTTTATTCTGGACTGGATAGATAAGAAATAAAGTTAATATCAAAATTATTAGTTTTTCATTACTTAGAATAAATCTGTAAAATTAATCAGCCATTAAATAATTATGCTGGTCATTAAGAGCCCAGTATGAGACCATGCTTGGGAAACCCCCAAAGAAAGCATTCTCAATGCAGATGTCAAGAAGAACAGACCTGAAGGAGTGATTGCTGAAGTGAATAAATTTTTAGTGCATGCTACTAAGTATTTGGCTTTAGCAAGTGTTACAATCCTGCCAGTCTTCAGGGGAGCCATTATTTAAACAATTTAGTTACTGTGCATACATAATAAAAAATAATTGGTACCAAAAAAAGACAATTACTAAAGTACAAATTAATATTAAGAAGATTAATTCAAATAATTGTTAACAGTTTTGTCACTGATTGAAATAGTTATTGTATTAAAACCAAATGGCAATACTTAGAGCCTTCAGAACTAAAGGGTTGGCCAAAAAGTCCGTTCGGTTTTTGTTGTCACGAAACTTTAAGCAGTCTAATATGTAGCTAACTTCAGTCCGTCCCTTGCGAGTGCTCTCTCGTCAGATACTAGACACTTCAACGTAGTTTGACGCGAAATTCCGACAAGACTGATTGTATTTTGTGTGTTTAGGATCATCCTGAAAATGGAAAATGGATCGTCTATAACAATGTGGAGCGCAAAAGCTCATGGGGGAAGCGCGGAGAATTACCACAAACAACCCCCAAAGCAGGACTTCACCTAAAGAAGGTTATGCTCTCGATTTGGTGGGATTGGAGGGGTGTTGTCTTTTATGAACTTCTTCCCACGAACAGGACCTTCAATTCAGATGTGTACTGTGACCAGCTGGACAAATTAAATGCAGCGATACACCAGAAGAGTCCAGAACTAGCCAACCGTAAGGGGATTGTCTTCTGTCACGACAATGCCAGACCGCACACTTCTTTGCAGATGCGGCAGAAGTTACTGGAGCTTAGCTGGGAAGTTTTGCCGCACACTCCATATTCGCCCGACCTTGCACCTTCAGATTTCAATCTGTTTCGGTCTCTTCAAAATTCATTGAATGGACAGACCTTCAACTCTGAAGAAGATGTAAAAATCCACTTGGAAATTTTTTTTGCCAGTAAACACAGGAAATTCTTTGAGCATGGAATTATAATTCGGCCCATGAGATAGCAAAAAATACTGGAACAAAACAGCTATTATATCATTGATTGAATAAATCGCTTTGTGTTTAAAAGTTGTGTCTTATTTTCACTTAAAAATCTGAACGGACTTTTTGGCCAACCTGATAAATTAAAGCCACTAAAACTTTTTCCTGCATATTTAATATCATTAAACTCAAATACTAAATCTACTCCTACAACACAAGATTGTAATCATCAGAACTGTTTGAATTTCATTTGTATAATAACATTCATTAAAAGGTGAGCCCCATCACCTTTATTAGTCAGTTTAGTCCAGTCACGTATAATGTATATCATTATACTTGTTTATTCATTATATAATTTTTATAAAATAACAAAACCTGTATATAATGTAGCGATGCTACAGGAAATACAAAAATAATTTGTAAATAGATTCGCCTGAGGATCTATAATTATTTATAATTATCTGTAAATTTAAAGGGGCTATGGAAAAAAAAATAACATTCAGTTTTTAATTATTTACCTGCAAATGTTCTTCTATATCTTTCCGTTCGTACGTTATGCCACTTGGAGTTATAACAGGTTCACGGAGAATTTCAAAGCTGATTTTACCACATAAAAAATCAGGAACATCTCTTTTCTAAATAAATCAATAAAAGAAAAAGAAGGATAAATAAACATAAAAATATTACCTATAGTGCGCAATAGCGGTACTTCTTTTAATGATTTATTTAAAAACTGAAAATGCCAATGAATGAATAGGGCATTAATGAGGTAAAAATTTGGAGTTGTACCACTATTGCATAAACTGAACAATATAATGTATGTATTTTATTAAATGAATTAGTATATGAATTTAACTGTTAAAAGTAAAGAATTGCGAACATTTAATGAGAGCTACATATAAACAGAAGAAAGTAAGAGGTTATGATAATTTCACAAAAATGAGTAGAATGATTTGGGAAATTCATTTATTTGTTCATGGAAAAAAAGTATGACTTTCTCTGAGCATGAGTGGGTAGAGCAATTTGAAATGCTAGATTTGAAATGTTAGATACATAAATCCTGTAGCACCCAGTGAAAAAGGATACCATGAATACGCCACCAGATATTTCATCTCTACCCAAATATTTCATTTATTCACAACTACATTTAACTTATGTTTTCATATTTACACAATTTAATATCATAACATTCCAATTGACATAGCCTCTTCCTTCCCTTTCATTACTGTCTGTATTTTCCCCCAATCCGCTTCAGCCAGTCTGTTTTAACCACCTGACATATAAATTCCGAATCGTTACCTGCTGCAATTCCTTTCAAAACTTTCCTTCCATGACTCCTCTTGTGCTTCCTCTTTTGACAAATTACCTTGTGTTTAAACTAACAAATTAAATTCATATTTTGATTCTCCCTTAACCTTCTGATCTTACTTTACCTGTGAACCATTATTTAATTAAAGTGATTTCTGTTTTTCTCTGGCAGACCTTATTTCCTCTGTAATGATATTGCATATGAATGCTGTACTGGCCCTAATGGTATTCCCATTAAATTAATGAAATAATACCTCCTAGATACCCTGCATGTAGGCCTGTAAATATATATAATTTTTCTTTCCGGAATTCTGTATTCCCAGTTTTTTGGAGAAAAAGCTACAGTCCAGCCCTTAAAAAAAATACCAATCCTACATCATCGAAGGCCAATTTCCATCCTTTATAACCTCTTGAAAGATTATTACATCCATCTCGTTTCCCTGAAGAATTGGCATTCAGGCTGCTGTTAATTGAAAATTAACAGTCTTAATTCTCCTAGATTCCTCCCTAAGCCATTATTCAATAATGGGAGGTCTCTCAGTAGGACTTGAAGACAGGTTGAAATGAGTCATGCTTCTAAAATTTGTGTTCAAACTTTGCAGTATTCCCATGTTTCCCATCTTTAGGTCAATTATTTGCCTCCTTATAAAAACAATATTAGCTTGATTAACACCATTTCCAAGTCATTAATTACCTAATCTACAGTTACAATCTCCAACAGTTCAAATCCTCAGTTTTGACTCAGAACAAGTCTTTCTGATCTATATAATCCTTTCCGCAGAACTGCTAAATTAGACCATTCCTTTCCTTCCCTTCCCATACTACCACTCTCTGGAATTCTTCGCTCCTAATATCTTACATGCTTCATGCTAGTGTGCCTTCAAAACCATCCTGTTTCAAGTACCTGCTCACCATCTAGACAGACTTGCTAGGTAGAGAATTGTTTATTATTTCTGCAGCAATACTTTTTAATAAATATATATATTGCTACTAATATGATTATTACTACCATTTATTTATTTTGAATTTGTAAATGTCATGCTTCTCTTTTTAATTTATGATTGTATCATACCGATTTTTTTTGTATTGTTCTTTATTATTGTAACAATTCATATATTTATTTACTGGAATGCTTTTTTAATTTAGGTAAACACTTTATTTTATTTAGACTTTTCTCTTTGTGATGTACTCTTTATTTTTTGCTGGCTAGAATTTGATTAATTTACCTGTACCATATTGTTATTTATAGGAGACGTGGTCACAAAATAAAGTTCTTATTCTATTTTAAGAGGTGCAAAATTTATTTAAATTTCTCTAACCTAGAATATTCTTTCATCCTCATCCTACCTATCTTTATATCATATCTTTCTATTATTTTGTCCTCAATATCTCAAGTGTTGAGCTTGCAAGCATACGTTATCGGAAAAATCAAGATCTGTACTCAAGATACACATATCCACAATTAAAGGGGATATTCGCCAAAGCCAAAAAATAGTCCAAGTAATAGAACCTAGTAATAAAAGTATGGTTTCTTTCTAGAATTTGATATATATTAGTAGTTACAACAGCTCACATTCTCATTTATCTAGATAGATGTATTTTTCTTATATCTCCCGATACTTTACAATTATACTGTACATCTATACTTTCATGAGTTTTAATTCTTGAACTAAAGGAAACATTGAAATAGACTGCCTTTTATCAGAACTAATCTTCCCACCATAACCAGCAAAGAAAATTAAATGAAATAATTGGTTTATAATGGAAATAAGCAGTCAAGGAATATTTTAAAAGCTTGTTATTATCATTCCTATTCATCCTATAATAGTAAACCCATCAAAAAAATTACACGATTTAGAATACTTACACGCCTTCTATCATCAACTTTAGCAAATAAGGAATTTAACTCGCCAACATGGTTATCCTGACAAAAAAACAAAACAATATTTATAATGAAATAAATACATAATATGAAGATAATATATTTTTTATATCAAATAATAATTTTGTTTATTTACACATTTTGATTCTATTTCCATAATTTTATCTTGCAAATATTCTCCATTTATTCCATTGCTATTTTCTTTGAGTTTTTCTATTTGTCTTTGTGCATTTTCATGGATTAACCTGGTGAGATATGTCTATAAACAGGTAACATATAAACTATACAATCCGTTTAAGATACATAAAACATTTAAATATTATAATAAACTTACAAGCAGTTCAATTTCTTGTGTAATTCGCTTTTCCTCTTGCACATTCCATCTTTTTTTCCGAGCTATTCTTAACTGACTTGCAATGTCATCTCCGAAGTTCAATTTCTGTTCTTTCGCAAGATCGTTTGCTGAGAAATAAAACAATAATTTCACAAAACATTACCACACAATCTTGAATTACGCCCTTAAAGAATGGTGGTAAGGCAGTTTCTAATAAAATTCATAGTTGAGGTACAAATAATTTATGGATAGCAAAATTATCTTTCCAAAATGTTTCATTTGAGCACAAATGGTTACTCTAACCGCCTGAAACCAATAATAGTATCCTTTATATCCGGGCCGGCGAGAGGGTGGGGAAGGGGTGGCCAGAGCCCCGAGACCCCAAAGGACTCACTCAAGTTTTCTCACGGTTCTTTCAGTTCATCAATAAATGGTAATTTCATTAGTCGAATATGAATCTAGGCCTGGTATCAGTCTCATCCAGGAAATGTTTTTATTGGGAATTATTGAATCTTATAATAGTATTTTGAGTGAGTTGAAAGATTATCGTTTTTGTTTTGATCCCTAATATATTCCTACTTCAAACAGATATAATTTTATGTTAATCATAATATATATTAACTATTTAGTAGTTTTAAAACAATAAATACAACAAGAGTTATTTAAAATAAAAGGTGGCCAGGGATTGCTGTCCCAGGGCCCGCGACCCCTCTTGCCGGCCCTGCTTTTAACTCATATTTAAATTTTGTAAGGACTGACATTATAATACCACTTGCTAATTATTGTAAAAAACCAACTTAATCGAAAATGTTTTAGGTCTAAATCCAATATAAACCATTGTGAAAAGGCAAATTTATTCATTAATAAGTGGGATGAAGAGTCTGAAGAATGGTCAAAAACACCTAATTCACAAGAAATAACAGAAACTTGAACGGCATAATAAGAAAAGTATACCCTTTCTAAGAACAACTTATTAAGTTTCACTCAGGGCGAAGTGAGGGCCACTTGTCGATTGTGTATGTTAAAATCATTTCTTGAGACGTTGGGGACGGGTAGAATGGTGAGATTAATCACAGACAGTAGACCATCCATAAGTAAAATACTTGAGAAAACATGGCAGTTTAACATCACTTTATAGAAATAAGCTCAACTGGTCGAGACTAACTGGGATATTGCAGGGAGCTTCTGAGAATGTGTTAAGTTAAATAATGATGATAAATTATAATCTAGGACTACTGTCCCCTTAGAATAATTACATCCATAATCCTTTAAAATCTTAAAAAATTAATCCCCTTAAAACTGAGTTCTAGATCCCTAAGTATGCGCTAAGCTAATTCATGGAAAATACAGGGATAAAATTATCTGCTAACATTAGCAGAAGCATCAAATAAGTTTGAAAACCCTGTTGCGATGGGGGGGGGGGGGGGGTTTAATATTAATATAAATGAAGCAGAATATATGAAAAGCACCAGGAATCCGGTCAAGAAGGCAAAACACCAACAGTCATGCAATGGTAAAAACAAGGACTTCAGCTATTTGGGAGCTCCATTAAAAGGAGAATAAATTGTGAAGTGTTAATATAATTGTAAAGATAAACACAGCCTAACAATGTTTTAAACCTCACAAAAAGCAATATGTTTTAACACCTATCTAGTAGTCCAAAGGAAACTACATACAAGACAGTCGTACCCCCCAGTAGTCACATATGCAAGAGAGAGGTGGCTCCTCAAGAAATGGAGCCCACTCTAGGAGTAAGGGAAATAAAAACTACAAGACCCTTGTGTAGGACTGAAACCTGACACACCAATCCCACTAATAAAGCAAGGAAGTCCAAGCCAAGTACAGTAGATAGAGAGAAACCAGCTACCATAATGCTAAACAGGAAACCAGAGAAGATCAAAGGCATGGATAAACCACGACTAAGGTGGCTAGAAGACTAAATGTGAGATGATGTAAGGAGTCTGCTGTTGTTTAAGGCAGGTGGAGGAGAATTGGTGGAGAACTAGGCTTTGAGGCCTTTGAAGGGCTACAGAGTTAAGGAAAACAAAGCCATAGAGAAGCCGGGTAAATACAACACCACTTAAGAATCTATTTGGATTTTAGTATTCAAATACTTGCTTAGATCTTTATATTTAAAATAAATACTATTGATGGTTAAATGGGTGGAGTCAACACACTCCACTGGCCTAAAAATTGTTAAATATTCTAGGGCTTGCGTCACCAAGAGCCCAATCCCACTTTAAAGATAATATTTAAGTATTAGACTGAATAGAAAAATTAATATGAATGAAGGGTTAAAATGGGGATCTGTCTGGATTGTTAAAAACATTTAATTTTCAACAGACTTAATAGTGGGCGATGTGTCAACATGCAGCGCAGGTCTGAGTAGAGATAGACAAAAGCTAGTCGTTGACACCATGTGGAGACATGGAATGCTGAACTATGAACTCACATGAAAAAATTGCATACAAATACTTAATAATGCTTGGATCTTAATTTAATGATTAAAAATACATAAACTTAAATTATGAGATTATTATCATAATTGAAGGGTTTTCCACATGGTTTTTCCAAGTTGGAAAAACAAAAAAATTCAACTCAATGCTCTACCTCTTTCTTGTCCCAAACCTAGTAACAGCTTATCTGTTGAGAAAATATAAATCCTCATTGAACCAAAGGAATGCAAAGGCCTTATCTACAACATAGGCATGAGAAATTCCATCGCTACAATTTGAGGTAACATAAAGCTCTGTTGGTAAAATATGTGGACATTGTGGGGTTTTTTTATCAGTGACAATCGTAAAGTTAAATTTTAGTGGAACTGACTCCTTGCTGCAAACACTTCAATTCTGACTCATGCAATTTTTTCACACGAATTTCCGTTAAATTTTACTGGCTAATTAATTACAATAAATACTGCAAATCTGACAATAGTTTGCTCCTCCATCTTGTTAAAATGTAAACTTAAATCTTCTTGTCATAAATTTAAGATAGTATTTTTAATGTAAAAATAGCTCACCTCTCTGCAAATGTTTTATAGCTTCATCATAATTTTCCAGCTCTAGTAGGGCTTGACCAAGAAAGAAATGTCCTTTAACTAATGTGGAATCTATATCAAGGGCTCTTCTACAATCAAGGCATGAGGAATCCCATCGTTTCAATTTGAGATGACATAAAGCTCTGTTGGTGAAATATGTGGGCATCGTAGGGTTTTTTATCTGCGACAATGGCAAAGTAAACATTTAACAAGACTTTTAATGAACATCATACTCCATAATAGTATTTTATTTCATTTCAACGCGAAGAAACTTACAATCGCTTTCGTGTAACAAGATACAGCATCTTCATATTTCCGCATATTGAAGTGCCTATTGCCTTGATCTTTGAGCTCTTTGTCTGTTAGATTAGCCGTAGAATACATATACTTGCTCATTTTTATAATTATATCGTAACAGGTTAAATAAGTAATACAAATTGAGGCAGGGTACACATAAAAGAGATTTCTACGAATCGTACATCAATAAGCCCGACACCACAACAAACTAACCAACCAACTCATTGTGAAGGGACATCAGCTGAGTTCAATGCTCAATGAGCCAACTAAATCAACAAACGTAAAAATTCAATGAAGGGTCTGTGTTTACTAAGCTCGAGGCAGGTCTTAACATTAAAGACAAAAATTAATATTTTTATTATATCAAGGCTTTTATTTCATTTATTTTTACTTTTTTCCCCCAAAAACCTTTATTACGATATATTAGATAGGATTTACAGTGTTTACAATATACAATGAATCTATATGAAATAAAATCACACTTAGTGATTCTTATATTTACTCTAGTTATGCTACATTCTGTATAGTTTGTACAATATACAATATTGTTTAACTAATTCTAATGTATTTTTACACTGCGTTTCAGGAGAAATCTGTCATACGTCATATCAAAATAGTTTAAAAAAAAGTTCATATAAACATAGGTCCGGAATCCCTTTGTTAGCGAGTTTACATGTGGTGAAATGTTTCACCTAAATTTCAGCTTCACAAGTTAAATGAGGTGTTGCTGAATTTTCTAGAACGTTAATTAAGGAGAGATATTGGTGGTATCTTAAGGTTTTTGACCTGGGACATCAAATAAAACATTTCTCAGAACCGTGTAATTTAAATTCAGAACTGTGTTGACTGACTGCAAAGTTGTTTAACAATATATAATTCATAAGCATTAAACTTCCTATGTCACCAGGAATAATAATAGCTTGTAATCAGCTTAATAGTTTAATAGCTCATCATAATCAAATAGCTCAATCAGCCCCATGGAATAAACTATAGAGCCAACATGGCTAAATTTTCAGAAAATTATTTATTTTTTATATTTATGTCTTAAAATTCCAGTAATTTTCAATTTCTATAAAAAAAAATTAAGTTTGTACAAAGTTTTCTTTGATATAGTGCTTCAAATTGTGGAGCATTATTAAATAACCATTTACTTTATGAAATACAAAAAATGTACCAAACACTGTTATTGTTAGTACCAAGGACTCAACAAAAACAAGTGTTCAAGAGCCTGACCGATCAGCAAAAACTTTGTTACACCGTTTTAAAACACTTGTCTACTAAAACTTATTATATGGAGAGGGATGTTGTAAATAATGAAATAAATTTAAAACCCTTACCTACTTAGTCTAATTTATACTTGCAAACATAAATGTCTTACACAATAGAACATTAAAAGAAAATGTGTAAAATAAAATAAAACAAAAGGATTAATTTCTTTTTAAACTATCCGCCTAGGGACAATACTGTAGTAATTTTGTCAATATGTTCTAGTTTATTTAAAAAATAAAACTTTTATTCACTACAAAAGATGTGGGTAAAACCCATGATGGCTATCCAATATGTATATACACCGAGAAGCCAAGGACACCAACCCATAAGCACTCTCCCAGGTTCCTTCCCTTCAGTTGAATTTACTGTACATTTATAACACTTTTTCTAGAAAAGGAGAAAATTTATTTCAAATAAAAAGTGGAAGAAATATAATAAATAAGAAACTTTATACTTTAAAAATAGGAATAATGACAAAGGAAAATGTTAGTATATTTCTGTAATAAGAGAAAAGAAAAGTAGAACATTGCAAGAAAAATAACAAGTAATAATGAGCTAAATGACTAGCATAAGTATTGATAAAATATGTTGAAGCATTTTAGGGACTCCATGAAATTGAGTACTGCAGGTATTAATTCTTCTGAATTGGCAAGGGCTTCAGGAAGAAAAGAGGAGATGCCACATGCTTTCCGCTTCTCTTCACTCTCAGGACATTCGACTAAAATATGCTTGACTGTAATTTCAAATATATGGATAGGGTGAATTTTATTAGTCATGGGTCAGTCTGATATGACCAATCCTTAGACGAGCCAACACGACTTCCTGCCTTCTGCTAGACCTGCAGGATGTATCCCAAGCTCCAACTAGAGATTTTATTTCTCTGAGCTTATTGTTGGTAAACTCCAGTCGTTCCGGCAACTAATATTGTCTGAAGTAGGGCTAAACTTGAAAATTTTGAAAAATAAATGATTTTTTCCTGGGCTAACTCACCAAAATGATTCCAGTCAGTGTTTTTTATTGACCAGTAATACCAATGCATTGGTAATCCAATGTGATTGGGTAATAGTCACTTCCTTAATATGGAAGAATCTCCATTTATCTTCCTGAAGATATCCCAAATAATCGAAAGAGGAGTATTACGTGACCTATAGCATTTGCCAGTTAAACCTAGGATAAATCTGAGGGCTGACTGATGACTAATGTAGGTGAACAAGTGTTCAAGACCGAAAGCTGAGAAAGGTCTAAAAATTATTCGAGCTTTTCACCTCTATCATTCATCAAACATGATTCCCACATAGGGATTCTTGCATTTGCATCGCCTAAGATAATTACATGACTAGGCAACTGCTGAAATAAATATATCAAACTGTGGGTGGAAAAGGGCACATTTGGCCTAAAGAACATGGAACAAAGAGTAAGAGTTAAGGGTTCAGAAATCCTTACAGGTACAGCTTGAAGGCGTGTATTTATGTTGATATTGCTAGATGAAATGTTATATTTCTCAAGAATACAGACACCACCATTATCAATTAATCTGTTGACAAAATCATTTCTGTAAATATTAAATTGTCTTAACAAAAATTTACCACAAAGTTTTGTTTCCTGCAAACATATAATTTCAGAAATCGTGCTCCAAATGACAACTGACACTTCTTTTTTATGACACCTTAAACCATTAATAATCCACTGCAGGATTACCATAAAAATTATAATTATAAAAGGTATACTGCAAAAATAGCGAATGATTAATAGATTTACATAGGGAAATAATAGGATAATAATAAATAACTAAAAAACAGTAGAAATTAACCAGAAAGAGAAATTTTAGTGAGGGCATAATGAAGATATTTAAATGAGATTGTAATGTGATCGAATGAAGAAGAAGTCAAGTAGTAATTACTGACTCAGAGGTTTATGACGACTTTTGTATTTGGTCGATGCTGTTTTATTATTTCAAGATTGTCTGTTTTTATCCGTATTTTGTGTTGTAGCTGGAGATGATGAAAGGGTTAAAGAACCTTTGGTTAATAGATTGGCCACTTCTTCTTTGGAAGTTGTGCCTGAGGTGAGACTCTTAACTATGCTTGCTAGATGGATCTTCATTAATTGTGGAAATTCCTGAATCAATTGCTTCTTTACTGACTGGTACCTTTGTATTGTTCGGAAAGGTTGGCTGGGAAATACGTTTTTCCAGGTTCTTAATCTAATGGTGAGAGATTGCCACCATTTTCTGGCTTAAACTGGTTACCACTTCTATCATGGAAGGGGTCAAAGATAAGGGCAGTCATTTCTGCCTCCTCGGCACTAAGGCTAATGACCAAAACTGTGTGCTGATCTGTATTTTCATGTGTTTTTGATAAACAGGGCAGGATGCTTACCCTTGCAGTGGATACACTCATGTGTGCAAGAACCATCAAGAGAAAAATTGCTGTAGATCCCGTATTTTTGCTCCGTGTATGCTGTATGACTATATTGATAACACAACAAGTAAAACTCTGCATTGAATTGAGGATGTTTGGTCTAATCCTGATATTTAAGAAATCCATTTTGATCGATTCCAAAAGATTTGGGAAATCAAAATTCAATATCAAAGATGGAAAGAGTTTCATATTATTGCTCTTTTTGTCACATACCACTTTTATTTGATCACTCAGATAATATTTCTTCTTCTGAGTAGTTGAGCAGGTCAATAGAAGATAAAGGTCCTTAGCTATGGCACACTTTTATGAATTTTAAAATCTACTGAGCAGTTTTGGTATACCTTAATGTTCTACAAACTGTCAAGGTCTTTTTCACATTTCACTTCAATTATTGCTGATCCGTTGGATCGAACAAATTTTTTAATTTCTGTCGTTGGGGGTTAACCTTAGATGAACTTTATAGTTTTAAATGGGCTCAAAGGTAGCAATGAAATCTTGATGATTTTGTTTATCCTTTAAAGTCATGATCAGATGTTCAGTAAAACATTGGCCTGATAAGTGTAGTGAAAAAGGACTTGTTAGGAGGATTTCATAGATTTAGTTCCATTTTTTAAATTTCTAAAAACACAAATAATCTGTTCAGAGAGTGACTTGCTAGGTCAACAAAGGGAATGGAGGATAAGTCCCATATGATTTTCCAGGAATACTCTTTGCTGACCTTCACTGGCCCTTTGTCCATTAGTCTACACTTGATACTTCAACTATTAGAAACTAATGCAAAACAAAAACTTATTGAACCATTCATAAAGGGTTGGTGCATATTGATGAATTAAAAAGAAAAACCATAGCTTGAGTTAACAGTAAATTATCTAATGTCATATATTATTAGGAATTAATACTAATAGAACTAAATAGAAATCACTAAAAACATAAACTTATGAAATAATTTGTATTATAAAGATATTTAATCTGTTCTACAACAAAAAGAAGGCCAAAGAATAATTAAAGAACATATGGCAAAAATGATTTATACTACTCAATTTGTACGGAAAGAACTAACAAAAACGAAAGCTAATTGAAAAACTTAAAGCAAATTAATACCAATGAGTAGAAAAAGAAAAATCAACAGAACAAGTAATAAAACACATACAAATTGTGAATTAACTATAGAAAGGACTCTAACTAAACATATATGATTTTATGCTCCTCCTCTTCCTAGTTTCATTTCCCTTCCTATTTAGTATTTGTGAATAAATAATGGGCCGACAATACAAAGAAAGTGAAAATATATTTTAAGCAATAAACAGTTTTGGTGTTCGTTTTTAGCACCCCAAAAATCCATGAATACAAATTTTGGAGAAAATCCATAAAGAAAATTTTCACATTCCATACTCCTCTTCATATTTTGTTTGAAAAGCACAAAAGTGACAACTCCAGAATGCATTTACCTATCCTCGGCACTAAGGCTAATGACCAAAACTGTGTGCTGATCTGTATTTTCATGTGTTTTTGATAAACAGGGCTGGGTAGATATATATATATCTACCCATCGCACCAAACACCATCTCCATAAATAAATTAAAAACAGATATAAAATAAAACTTTTTAGGTAGACTTTTTAAGACAATGTAACTACTTTGGATAAATTTTTTTCTTGTATACTTCCCGTCACTGTGTTTTAGCCAAAAGTTAATCAGCGAAACCCTGAGTATTTTTAAATGTTGTTTATTAATATAATTTTCAGGACCATTTTTATGACTGCTATTGCAGTTCACACAGATCATCTCCAATACCTGCCTGCTCCATGTAAGCACTCTCCCTCCAGGCTCCCCAATATCACGCTTAAATTAACACCTATATTGTTTGTTGGAGCAGTAATTCAAACATAAAAGGACAAAGTAAGAAAATAAAAAGCATTGAATGACTATAAATGAATATAATACAAAACTAATCATTTACAAATAGCACCTTCCATTTTATTATTCATCAATGGCAACTAATAGTTGAACGTCAGTGATACACTAATATATACATGCATATATATTAGGTGTAAATAAAGAATAATACAAATGGAAAAATAAAATATGATTCACAAAATTAGTCGCAGACGTATGCAACATATTAAAGATTCTATACATAATATTAAAATATAAGCGTAATTTTACATTAATTTAACAGTTGTTGCTAGACTACAAAATATATTAAATAAACGTTAAATAGCAAGTAAAATGGATATAAACAAATAATTTGCTTGATTGATTCAATGAATTATGGAAAACTTAGTTTTTTAAACATTGCTAAATCATAAAAAAAAAAACAGCAAGTTGAGTACAATTTATATAAGTAAAAGGAATGAACTATACATATTAATAGTAGAAGTAATAAGAGTTGGGGAAATTATTGCGTCTTGTATTGCATGTCACTGGCTCAGAACAATATTTAAATATCTACCTACTTAATTAATTATTGATTTGAGTCAATATAGCCACTAATTCAAAATGGATGGATTAGGTTATGGTTATAATAAAATCATACTCTGTCTGACTTTCATCCCACTGTATAATCTAATCCAAGGGTACAGTTACAGCAAATTTAATAATAGTATTTGATAAAAAATCAATTTTAATTTTTAAATTAAATAACCTTTTATTGGTTCTTTTGCTACTGTATTTTATTTATTGTGGAGATTTTAGATTCATTAAAAGAAATCGACAAGTTTGACCCCTGAACTGACTAGGCTAAGCGGTGAATCTAACACTCACTGTATTCCATTCCCAAATTTATTGGTTAAATTAATGACCAGAGTGTGCATTTGCCAAAACCATAGAACTAAATACTAAAAGCACTGTAGTTGTTAATGAATTATACCAAGGTAATCACTAAGTTGAATAGTTATTTCTGCATCCTCTGATACTTCCAAATATTTAAATGAGAAAATGAAATATGTTTTTGCTTCAATTAAACTAATTATTTTCTACTAGGAATAGAACATAAGCTAAAGTAATCAATATCCATAAAAAAAAATTAATTGCTCATCGGCATACGGACACTTGACAGAAATACACCCCCCGCTAATGAACTGTAATAACAAAATATTTTGAGGGTGCAAAAAAAAAACTGTAAGGAACAAATAATTAATATCTAGTGACTTATAATTTGTCTTCAGAGTAGCTTTTAGTTTATTACAGTCAACAGATAGTTACAATGATTAAGGAACCATACCGATACATTAAACAAATATAAAAACACAATTGAAAATGACTTACTCAATATACACAATTTTTGTAAATCAAATGGAATGAGAAAAAATATCTGGTCTATAGTTTTAATGAAACTATAATATATAAATAAAATATCTATTTGGTTTATTATAACTAATGTAAGATAACTTATATTTAAGCAAGTATGATGAAATCCATAGAGCATTATCAATTCTCCAATGGTTTTTTGTTGATACAATGATCAATTATTGGACTGAAAATAGACATCATATGGCTAATTACAGTTTATTGAATCAATTATGTATTAATTAAGCTAATATTAGGTATTTACCATCAAAATTAGTATATCTTTGTACTATGGGCCTCTGTTCCATTTGTAAATAGGATTTCCTTTTTTATATTTTAATCATTTCAAAATATATTTTATTTAAAACACATTTGTACTTACAATTTATATAATGCATTTAATAACTTTCTCTCAAAAATCTATTGTCTAATAACACACTGCAAATCAATGCTATTTTCAAAGCTTCTTTTTAATTAACAGTGATCGTTCTACAAAATATTAAATTGCACAGAATAAATAAATAAATATACATATATGCACTTGTATCATAGAAGTGATGTGGCACAAATGTAATCATGGTATAATAGTAGAATAAGGCATATCCAAAACTATTCATTTCGTATGAAGACTTTTAATTTCCACTATTGTCTGAACAGATTGCAATGTATAAAATCACAAATTTAAAGGAAAAAGTACTTTGACATTGAACATGAATAATATTCTACTCAATATTTGAATTGTACATATTTCCATAACTAATAACCTGTTCCTATGGTGGTATTAATATTGAAAAAATCTTACCAAGTGAAAAAGAGATACTATTGCCAAGAAACAACTTAAATTTTCACACTTGGGTGAGATACTGGTTTTACTTCTACGAAGATAATTCAATAGCTATTGGAAGTCTAAAACTAACATTTTGTTCCAAATAACTAACTAATGGAAACTATAACTAACAAAACAATAATGATTAACAATTTAATAATAAAAGAATTCCCACAGAATAATAATGACACCGGATTCAGCATCTGAAACTATCTTCTTTTTAATTGTAAGAAAATAAAAATGTCATTATTATTCTTTAAATCTACTATATTCAATATATATTAACTGCCTATAATAACATATCACAATTACATATTTTTTTTGTGCAGTTGTCCTAATTTATAATCACACATAAAGACACAGAAGTGCTAAATATTATGGGTCCTAACTGTACATCTATCGTGTGCAAATGTAATATACAAAATAACTTTCAATAATTATACATTAATATACTATTTGTTTTAATATAGAAAATTAAAAACTTGATTCAGAAAAAAATTAAGCAAGACCAAACAAATTATATTTACAGTAGATGGAAGGGAAGGGGGGGATTATTTAAAATACTCTACAGGTTCAAATTATAAATATGCCACTTAATTTCTTAGTACAGTAAATATCTGCCAAATTATACTTACCTGTTGACAACACAATACAGAACTATATATAAATGGATCCTAATGTCACTATTTGGTGATAAACCGTACACAAAGATAATAATAGTAATATTGTTGGTTTACTGTAGTAGCACAGCATAATATTACCAATAATTTATTTGTAATTCATGTACTGTAAAGAGATTCTGAAACAAGTCAGATAAGACAGCCATAAAATCATCGGTGTAATCCAGGAAATAAGCAACTGAAGGAACTGGAATTATAGGAAAATATGCCTTATAAAAGTTTTTTTAGATGGTATGGGTATTGGAATTGAGGCAACTTAGGCTGAGAAAAGAAAATGCTGTCAAGGGTTTAAAGAAGAGACGGTTAAACCAGTGGTGCCAAAAGTTTTTCATATTATACAAAATGTTTCATTCAAACTCTTTACTCTAGAAAACTTACTTTTTTTTAAATAAACTTTCAGTCCTATATAAAGTTTTTGAGATTTAATAAAATAATTGTAAGTAATTAAAGGCACAATTAAGGATCTTATATTTTATAACTAATTGTCTTAATGGTATTAAGTTTACTTCCTTGAATAAATTAAAATGTTTATTTTTTTCTGTGAATATTTCTGTTCTATTTTTCAAAGTTGTTTTTGTTCCTATTTAAGATCTATATTTCAGATGGGTTCAAGAGTTTTATTTGTTAGCTAAAAGTTTTTTCTGCCCAATTTTTTGATAATTTAACAATTAATTTATGTCCCTGTGTTAAACAAATGAGATGGGAGAATAGGGGTCACTCACCTGGAACTTAATACAAGCCAAACCTCAAATTTATTTTTTATTCTGAGGTCATCAGAATAAATATATATATGAAAGTACCATATTGGTAGGTTTAATGCTCAAAGGTTAGCTCTAAAGCAATTTTATCAAGGGAATTTTATCAACAACAAATGTGAAGAAATCAGATATTAAGAAAAAAGGAGGGCAATGTAAAAATATAACAATGTATATGCTTCTAAAGAAATATAATAGAGAGTTATTATGTACACAAAATATGGTATTTAACAATATTTGAAAATATAAAACATATCTAAATATATATATTCCTCTATTATTATAACTTTTTATCTCTCCCTATATTTATAATTATATACATGTAATAAAGTGATATATTCATGTGTATGATATTACAAATATATATATATATATTCTATAGTGATATAAATGTAATAGAACTTTTGTTAAAACTACTTAAAATGGCACAAAAAGCCAGCTATCAAATTTGCATATTGACTAAGCAAATTAAATGCTTTAAGAATCACTTTTAGTTTATTTTATATACAAATGTATTGTGTTTAAGTTTATAAGAAGAAGTTTACAAGAAATACAAAGCGTATAGTTTGCAGCAGATATAGGAAGACTTAATTTACATATCAAACAGATGCCTAGCTATGAGTGTCATTCTTTACGTAAAATGGGTCCTGGTACTTATTAATAATATTTTAGATACAAGAACTCAGTGTAGTTGTCACAGACATGTTTACGCAATGAACACTGACAAATTATGAAACTTCAATTCCAACTTTTTGCCTTATGATGAACATTTCCAGTATCAACATACAACAAATGAACTAAATGTTTATTTTTTTATTTAAATATATGTGTAGAAAAGCTCTTTCATAAGACAATTAATGCTAAGAGAGTATAAAAATATATTCTCATAAAATAAGTTTCATTTTTTATTTATACAACTTTTTTAAATTTTTCCAAGCCAATAAAATATGAGGCAAAATAAATTAACATTAAAAATAAAATTTATTTTATGATAATGTAAGATTTAAAAATAACTTTTTCATTCTCATGATATGAACAAAATACAATAAGATGAGTTAATACAAAACTTCACAAAATAATTAACGTCATATTTTTGATTTTAAGAGCCTTTTACAAATTTTTTTTTTTTTCTTTTAACGTTTTTTTACAACCCTTACACTGTGACAACAACTCTATTATATTCAAGTGGAACTTTGTATAATAGGTTTCCTTAATAAATAATTTTGATTAATACATTTTAACACAATTTATATGGTTTCCTTTTTAACTTTTTAAAAACGATATATATATGATCTATTATTCCTAAATAATTTTAGCAGGTAATGCTTGGACAACCTGCACAAAAGATAATTTAGAGTCACTAACTTTAAAAAGCTACGGACAATTCTCACTAATTAGTATTTTTATATGTATTATCATGATGACTATACTTTACAAGCAAATTACTTGAAGCCTAAAATGAGGATAAGGCAACAACATATTCCAAACTAAGGTTATTTTAGTTTTCTTCTTTTTCTGAGCTTTCAGGTGATGTGTCAAATTTTGGAACAGCACATATAGCAGCAACCTACAACAAATGAGAAAGATTAACTATCACATATATCATTAGATTTAAAATATATATTTACAAGCATTTGCCAAGTATATTTATTATTGAAACAGGCCTGTACCAAATTATTTCAATTGTTTTCTAAATGGCAATGTGAGTGTAAGCCATTGCACATACAATCATCTGATGCCGTTCCGAATCAATGGTGCAAATTTCAGTTGCACTCCCGAAGTGAACATTCTTGCTGATGATGTATATTTGTGAGTAGAAAATTTCCATTATTCAATTATTATTACAAAAATTATAATGTTTTGTTGAAAAAGGAAGTTTATACCCAGAGCATGAAGACATGATAAAAATGATTTTTTTTTAAATTTATAAACAATATGATCAAGTTACAGAAAAAACTACAGTAAATCGGATTTTATTTTATAAAATCATGAAAAAATATTATGCTAGGCTTACTTCAGGCTGGAGATCTAATTTTGCCTTAAATGGGTTATATTGCCCAGCTAAATAATATGTTTCATTGTTCTCATAAACTTTATTTGCAAAGTCAGGTTCGTTCTCGGCTTTTTCGTGAAAATCTGTGTATGGAAGCACTTCACATCGATGAGAAATCGTTTGCACATCATTCACATCAAAGTGAGAAGATATGAACAGCCCTCCCTGTTAAAAAAACAGAAATACTAATTAAAATATGAATTAAGGTAATAGCTATTAAATTAGACGTGCTGGTAAGATAGTTACCACAATTTCCAATATTTTTGCCTCATTTAATCTTAAGAAATCTCCAAGTAGCTTTTAATATGTAAAAGCACATAAAACCAAAATGCATAGCGGAGTATAAAAGTGACAAAAAACAAGTTTTATATAGACCAATTTTATTAGTTACAGTTCCTCTAGAAGACTTTAATACTTATTCCCCTATTAAGAATTAAGTACAGACATATCTAACAGTTCTGATTCTTCAACATCCAGTTAAAACTTAATGAGTTTGATCATTTTTGGACACCTTAAGCAATTTAAACCCAAAATTCATTTCATTAGAGTTTAAAAGTTACTATAAAATGAGTTTTAGGGTCAGTACTGCATGATCTGATCTGGATGAAGTACGAACTTGACCTGCATTTGTCCATAAGGGTTTAAATAATTTTTCAAAAAAAACCTTGAAGAATACCAATTACGTTTGAAGGGACTTAGAAGTATTATTAGAAGTAAAATATGACAGAGATGATCTTACAATGGTAACTAACTGCAAAGAAAACAATCTCACTGGATACTATGTGAAAATTGTAAAAGCAATTCCTTGAGTTATTTATTATAAGTTTATTTAAATTTTATGTTCGTAAAAAGAAACAAACTAAAGATTACTTCAATTCAATTCAAAAAATAAAACAAGATGTGGATAACGACAATTGTGAGTTAAAAATAAAAAATGCATAGAAGGTAATTACTGGATATGGAAGGTTATCAGGGCATCCTATAGCTTCTTCGGGATGGTAAAACCAAGCCACCTTTACTATCATGTTCTTCTTCATCGGGTTCTGCCAAAACGAATCTATTCGCCCAATAAAAGGCCTGTCAGGCCTGCCTGTAGATATGAATACAACATCTTCGCCCACCTGAAAGATTGCGTAATTTATGGTTAGGTGCCGGTGAAAAATGTGAATATAAAGAAATAAAACACTTTCTGTACCTGCACAGCATTATTGATTTATACCTGGATATTTTTTAGGGACTAGGATCATCCTCAAGGATCCAAGATGATGTAACTGCAGCATTAACCGGGCTGCCTATCTAACAACCTTTCTTTTGATGTTCAGGTATAAATCACTAAAGCTTTGGAGAGACAGAAGGTGTGTTATTTCTTGAAAGATTGCATGTTTTAATAATATCATTCTTTCTTATAATATATTTTTAAGTTGATCCTCAGATCAGTAGAATCTCCTTTTGATTTAAAATTCAATTATGAAGTGAATTATACATTTTTTAAATAAATAAATGAAAAAAAATACATATCAATCAAAGAAACAATATCAAAAGAAACCTAAGGGGCTCTAATAGGATTTCTTAAATACTTATTATATGATTTCGACAAAAATACTCAATATTTTTGATCAAAAATGCTCCATTTTATTTGTTAAAGCATCCTCAGTCCAGTCATTTAAATAGCCGTTGAAAGACTAAAATTGTAAATAGTTAAAATATTGAATGAGAAAAACCTAATGTAATTGGCTGAAACTGCTCTGCTTAATACTTTTTGGCTCCCAATTTTCATTTTTTTAAAAAATATCTTTGAATTTCTTGTAACGTACTGTCGTTAATGTCTCCTCAACAATGGGGGGAAAATGAGAACATTAAAGTTTAATTAGCTTTGGAGTGATGATGTAAAAAATCTTGAAGTAAGCGGGAAGTGTGAAAGTTAATAGACTTTTTTCACATTTAATTTACTTATTTATCACATCTTAACTAAAAAATATAAAGCTCAGGGCGTAGTTAAATAAACTTTTAGAATTTTAGATCTATTGCATTATTTTTACCACCGATATCATAGAACAAATGAAAGACAGTATGTACCTACTTTAGAACCTTTGGGCTCAGAAAATACATAAAGCAGAAAAAGTACACACACACTGAACTTCTAAGCCAGAAGAGAAATTCACACCAAATTTGGAACAAACACTGCTTTAGTGCCTTATGAAAAATATAGTGAAAGCCGAGAACTAGAGTTTTAATGATTACTAAGCTTTTTTGATGGTCTGCACTATATCAAGAATGTGGTTATAATAGGCACAACAACTTTATCTACTGCAATGTAGAGCATATTATAGGCCACTAGATAAAGAATTCTCTGCCAGGATCAGAAATCAAGCAGTTTTGCTACCTCCCCCCCCCCCACCCACTTAAAATGATTTAAATAGATTGTGCAGTAGATAAATAATTAAATGATTTCATTAATTTATAAAATATAAGTACATACATTAATAACTTCATCTCTTCTCTGAATGGAGTTGTAACAGATCTTGAGACCCTTGCCCCCTTTGGGCTTTGATGTTTGCCCCCTTTTTGAGCTTCTTTTGCCCCAACTCCAGGGAACAGGCAGTAAAGGTGCTATCTTCGAGTTACAACCTTTTGACTGGCTGGCAGCTCCTCTCTCCTCAGGACTTTCTTCTCCTTCTTCATCCTATGAAGAAAAATAGTGATTCAATATATTATGTGTGTGTGTCTGTTAAATCAAATACTGTAGAGTGATAACTTGATTAAATTATTTGTCCACAAGAGCACCTTCACACTTAAGTTGATTTAAACCCTAACAAACCAGATAGGAAATATTATTAATATTTAGCAGAAACTTCCCAAAATTATATTTTGTTTTATTAATTAGGTCTTATAAATATAAAGCTTAGCCTGCCTGCACTAACTGTTGTCAGAGCATAATTTGTCTATTTTAGGCTTCTATAAGGAATGTGACCTCTTAAGATGGCCAATGTAATAAGGGTAAATGAATCAGCACCTACAAGAGAGGTCAACAGTAATCCAGGTACTCTTCCTTCTCCAGGTGTTAATTAAATGTCAAACTGGTCATAATATCAATTTCAAATTCACAATCTGTTAGTAGACCAAAAAAATAGTGAAGAGTTCAATTGGGTACAATCACAGCTGAGGGAAGGGGATATAAGGTTAGCCAGGATTCTGATACTATTATGATATGGTAAAAGTAATCGAGAAATAACTGAAGGAATTCATTAAAGTAGGTTGGAGGAAGGGATGGGCACATGTAAGGAGGAGGAAGGATCTAAATAGTTGAGAAGTAAAAATAACTGGGGAGGAAGAATGCAAAATTTAAAATAAAATAAAATGAAAAATATATTGAAGTCAGGGGTCATTGAAATAGTAAAATAAAGTTGACGAAGGAAATACAAATTGATGCAGGTTTTGTTAGCTGAATACTTCAAGATCCTATTGGCTGTCTCTCTTAAAAGGTCTTAAATTATAGGCTTTAATTAGAATAATTGGTTAATACTTACAGTTTCCATATCTTCATTTTCTTTATTTGGGTTGGGGGTCGCATCTAATTTGTCTGAGTCCAGTTCTTTCCTTTTTGACTCGTCTGTAAAAAAATAAATAAAGATGATATCATCATTGGTCATTGATCTAAGATTGTAATATGATACAATTAATAAACAGAATAAATTGAATCTAACCACTTCTTCTAGTTCTTAGTTGTATTAATAAACAATAAACTTCTTATGAAACAAAATAACAAATCAATCGTAATAAAGTTTCTAGATTTTTTTGTATGGGTTTTGCCCTAATCAAAAATTAAAATGATTAATATGCAAGGCTTGTTTAAGTAATACAAAACATAAAAAATAACCTATAATTCCAAAAATGATTAAAACTCTAAACTTGGTCAGATAGGATGACACAATATAAAAACAAATTTAATTTAAAAACTTTTAAATAATATTCCTGTAATTGATAATAAATTATTAACAAATTAATAATGAAATAGTAATAAGAATACTGCCACCTCACTTCTATTCTAAAGCTGCATTAAAATTATATATTATTCACATGTGAATTATATTTCAAGTATATATATATATATATACAAAATACATGTTTTGTTGTCACATTTATTGATTCTCCAACTGCTTTTCTTCTATTATAATTCAGATCTGACTACACATCAATATTTTCATAATCCACTGACAACTAAAAACTAATAGGTCCTCAGTCACTTGTCCCTCCCTGGCACCACCCCCCCCCATGATAGTCTTAGGCATTGTTAAAATAAATTTTGGATTTTCGTTTAAATGAAGATGATTAACTTAAGTTAGGGAAGATCAAAATGATGAATATTTGTTGTTTTCTTACATAGTTGCTACTATACCTTACTGGCCAAAACTAAAATGGAACCATAATAAGACAAAATTAGATATAAATGTTTAATAAATTACTGATATATACTGCCTTAAAGGTAATAACATTGTAATCTGATGACATATCAGCTTTAATGAACAATAGAAAGCAAACCCATTGAATGGCCACTGACAGATCAAGTCAACAATCACCATCCGCACATGTTCAGGTATCCCGTGTGAAGGTTGTTTTCTGACTTTTATCCTCCTAATACCTCTACCAATAAATGTATTCTATAATGTTAAAATCCATTACTAATAAAATAAAATAAAATAAAAACTGAAGGCATTTGACTGGATTCCACTGAGATCAACTATTTTTTTTGACACATACAGATTTTCAAAATATTATCTGTGAAATGAAAATAAATGAATCTAAATTCTTACAGAAATTGAAATCTGAAACAACTTAGCATATTGATATGAGAGAACTATTTATTTTTAGTCCTTTTTCTTAACTGCACTTTGAACATTTCTTTTCTAACCAATTTTCATTTCAAGAATAAACCAAAAAATATATTTAACAAATTTGTGTAAGTATAAACTTAATTAATTTCGAACTGTTGGAGTATGCCTAAAGTAATTATATTCTTTTGTTGTTACATTCATTGCCTACCATTTTTAACCCATATTTTTTATGATAAACAGACATTGAATGTTAAAAAGGTCCGGTAACAAAAACATGATAGTTAATGTATATTTGTCCTAGTTGACAGTGGTGAAATTGAGGAAGCATATGCAACCCTTCACACACATGTGTCATATACCATGATCCCTTTCTCCATCGCTCTAAGGCTCTGTACTTTGGGCTCTTAATGTAGGAATTACAAATTCCTTAGGGCCATCACCTTTAACTGGGTTGCACTGTATTTTACAAGCAATGCAATACCTTGGCCATCAACTGTCAACTATTATAGGGTTATGTTAATAAGCATTAAGGCACAAGTAATGGATGGGGGGGGCGGATATAAAAATAAATTTGTTAGAAGTTACAGCCCAGTCATGCACCACAAAATTTGTTTGGTTTTTTATTTTATCCTTATCACCACTATTTACAATGAGTATCTAGTCAAATGTGTTAATTTCAAATGAATCTTCAGGTTAGAAAATAAACGTGCAAAACAGAAGGAATCCTTTCAAATGGAGAGAATAATATATTTTAATTACCAAGAGAATGTTTATGTTTGCGACTCCAGAGGTGCTTATGCTTACATTTGTGAGTCTTGCACCCTCCTCTGTGTTTATGGTGTTTGTGATGCTTGTGAGCCTTGTCCCCGTTTTTGTTCTTCCGCTTTATCTCCAGTGCCTCCTCCTTCTCACTCTGGAAAAAATTCTGAATAAAACGTTGGATTGCAGTATAAACTTTTAAAAAACATTTTTAAATTATAATAAATATATAGAAAATTTGTGTAGGTAACACAAGTAACTTTAGAGTTGTGAGGCTAACAAGAGAAATCTACAGTCGTGAGGTCACCAAGGAGTTTTTATGTAGAATATGTGTGAATGTGAAAGCGCATTGAAAAGTTACAATAACCAGGAGACATTTAAAGTAAAACAAAATTTTTAAGAAAAAACAAGTTAGCATTCGTTTTCAGCATTCATCAAACAAAACCTACAATAAATACTTTTGTGGCAATTAAAAAATAGAATTTCGACTTCTTGGATGATATAGTTTAAAAAGAATGAAATTTAGCGCATCTTCTCTTGAACTGACCTATTAAAATGCCATGACAATATTTTGATCAAAACATTATTTAAAATATATGTTTTCCAAGCATCCATTTGTTTTTATAACTATCATCCAAACCAGTGCACATACCCACCTATTAATAAAACAAATCGATTTAAAATTAATATCCACGTACTATTTCATAAATACAAGTTATAAAGTACATTTAATCATCTTTTCTAGATGCTCTCCCTGTTTAAAAAAACATTATACTTGACAGCTAGCTGTTGTATTATATAACATTGTAATTGTAACTATTTGTGAATAAATAAGCAATTGTAATAATAAAAAATTATCCAGCAATTTTAAAATAATTTGAGGGAAGATGCACAAAAAACTCTCTCTGTAAAGTTTTGATGATAAATACCATCCAAATGAGTATATGTAAATAGAATTCATTTTTTTTTAATTTATAACAGATGTAGTTTATTTATTCATATATGCGTACATTTTTCTTCTTTTTGGATCAAATTACGAAAGGATATCTGATTTTATGCACCCAACTCTTCTTTTAGATTCCAGCCTACTGAGGAAAAATGTATTAGACTTGCTAGCTATGGTACAGTTACGAAATTATTTGTGAGGAAATAACGGAAACTAAACAAGTAGGTGAAAATATTTTTTAAGGAAGAATCGATTTTCCAATTCAGCACTACAAAAAAACAAATTTTGGGAAAAATCCAAAAATTAAATTTTTGGCTCAAAAACCTTACACTTATTTCTTTTCTTTTTTTTTTGTGTGAAAACTCCTAAACCACTTCACCACCAATTTTACAAGGATCTAGAGGCCTATTAACTCTACGTAATGACACCAATCAGCTCTCTTTAAATTAACTAGAAAAATAGAGATTTGAAGTAAATAGTTTAGGTTTTTCTTTTCATTTCATTATTGTTTCTTAATTTATAAATTCATTAAACTTAATTTCTATTGACTTATTATGAAAGAGAAATAATTAAGCCTTAGGAAAGTGGTAACAGCATAGGATTCGTACCACATTTAGAAGAGTGAGGAAGATTTGTGTGAGAAGTAGAATATAAAATACAATTAAAAAATTATTGCTTCCCGGCAGCAAATTTAGCCAACAAATTAATATAGCAATTAATATTGCATACAAAAATTTGAATTTATAGGTTTAAAAAATGTCCTTATTTTACAAGCAGAAAATTACATAAAAAAATTACAGACAGAAACAATGGAAGAAAAAATGGAGCTTTTAAACATAATTTATTTTTTTGCTCCTAGAACGCTCAGGCATGTGTCAAATATTTTTTGACCTAGTATCACTAAAAAAAAGTTTCATTACGATCTGTGACCCCACGACTGTAGCCTTCCCATGTAAGTGATCTAAATGCCATTTTCAAGTTTTTAAGCAAAAAATTAATCAAACAAATATTTTTTTCTTAATCAAGGAAAAACAAGGACACAGGTTCTTTGTAAGGTAATTTGATAAATTTTCAATCATACAATAATATTTATAAATGATAAACCTTTACAAACATATATATGCTACGTAATAACAAAGTATGTAGAGTATTTTAATTATTATTGTTTATTTTTATCATACATTTGAATTATTTATACATGGGCAGCAGATATAGCCTAAGGTAGGGTAGGAAGGGAGGCAAGGACTACATGCGGCGTCATCAAGCGATGCACCCTGAACTGCTTGAACAGAGTAAAAGAAGGGTGGAAGGCTCCGGAAAGACCCCATCTAGGTCATTCTGTAATGGTGACTTTTACAGTATAGTTTAAAGTATCGAGGGAGCCCACACCCTTGCTCCTGTAAATATATTGTTGTGATATTTTAAAATGATGATTTTTAATAGTGTTTGTTTAAATAAACTCGGAATTAACGTAATAACGATCCGTGATTCATTTTTGAAAGTATGAATGTTTTTATTGTCGTCATATTAATTATTAATAATTGAAATAAAATAATATCATATTTAATATAAACATTTATTATATAAACTTCTAATTTAAGCAAAGTATAAATATTCAAAACAACTGGCATTAAATAACGAGTTGAAAGTCAAGAAGGCATCGGTAGGTAGTATATATGAACCGCCAGAGGAAAAAACGACATTCCACATTCATTTGTCCGGAGCAGGCAGAGAAGGACCCAGGTAGCACCCTTGCGAAGGCACGGCGACCCACCGCCTCGTGGGGCCCACTTTCACTCAGCACGAAGACGCGCAAGTAAGACGATTCGGATCAAGCAATAGAAGACTACCATCGAAGATTATCCACAAGAAGCACTGGCCAGTATTAGTATACAGTTTACGAATAATTTACAAGGTACCATTTTAATGTTAGTTTTAATAGTATTCTTTATTACGTACGTATTTTATATTTTTGTACATCAATTTTAATTATTCAATGTGTTATAAATAAAACCAATATTCCTTTGCCATAAGTTTCCTATAATTATTAACAGAACCCTGAATTAACGTAAAAGTTATTAAATATAAAAGTTTTTAAAAATTATATGAAAGAATATATAATTAAATTATTATTATTAATGCATCAAGCAAATATTAGAATATTATATATCAGGTTGGCCAAAAAGTCCGTTCGGTTTTTGTCGTCACGAAACTTCAAGCAGTCAAATATGTAGCTAACTTCAGTCCGTCCCTTGCGAGTGCGCTCTAGTCAGATACTAGACACTTCAACGTAGTTTGACGTGAAATTCCAACGAGACTGATTGTATTTTATGTGTTTCGGAACATCCTGCAAATGGAAAACCAAAACGAATATTATCCATTCCTCATGCTTTTTTATTTTAAAAAAGGCAAGAAAGCAGTGGAAACTTGCAGGAAGATATGCACTGTATATGGAGAGAATGCTGTTACAGAACGCCTGTGCCAGAAGTGGTTTTCAAGATTTCGATCGGGAAATTTTTCGGTTCAAGATGTACCTCGTTCTAGCCGGCCAACTGAGATTAACAGCAACAAAGTGAAGGAACTAGTCGACACGAAACCCCGTTATACAACTAGGGAGATCACAGTTATCCTCAAAATATCCAAATCGAGCGTTGAAAACCATCTGCATCAACTTGACTACGTGAGCAGGCTGGAAGTTTGGGTTCCCCATCAACTTAGTGAGGCTAACCTCGCCCAAAGGATTTCCATCTGCGATTCGTTGTGGAAACGTGAAGAAAACAATCCTTTTTTGAAAAGAATGATAACAGGGGGCGAAAAGTGGATCGTCTATAACGATGTGGAGCACAAACGCTCCTGGGGAAAGCGCGGCGAAAAGGACTTCACCCAAAGGTTATGGTCTCGATTGGTGGGATTGGAGGGGTGTTGTCTTTTACGAACTTCTTCCCACGAACAGGACCATCAATTCGGATGTGTACTGTGACCAGCTGGACAAATTAAATGCATTGAATGGACAGACTTTCAACTCTGAAGAAGATGTAAAAATCCACTTGGAAAATTTTTTTGCCATTAAAGGCAGGAAATTCTTTAAGCATGGAATTATAAATCTGCCCATGAGATGGCAGAAGATACTGGAACAAAATGGCAATTATATCATTGATTGAATTCGCTTTGTGTTTAAAAGTTGTGTCTTATTTTCGCTTAAAAAACCGAACGGACTTTTTGGCCAACCCATTATATATATTATCGGTTATTCCTTAACACGGTTGGGAATGTGGGTTTATTAACAATAAGCTTAAGTTATGAAAAAAATGCAAGTTATTGGTTCATTGCTAATAAAATAAAAACCAAGTTAAGAAATAATAATCAAAATGAATACATAATTGGTAAGGAGCTCCTGGAATAGAAGGGTCTTGAAAACATGTAAGGATGAAGCATGGTAGAAAAAGAGGGGGGAGAATTCTATAGATATTGGAGAGGTCTCAGGTTCCAGAACTGATCTTGCCAGTATGTTTTTTATTGTTTGATGTTTATGAATAATTGTTATTTCAAAACTTCAAAGAATTTTTTTTATAATACTCATAATAACTATGAGAATTTCTCAGAAGGGGAGAGAAGTAATATACCTAATAAACGACACCTTAACAAGAGGGGAGAGGGGAGGAAAAAAAAAAAACCTGTCGGAGCATCCGAACAAACCAAATATATGTATTCAAACTACCATAGCAAAATTATTTATTTAATTTTTTTTAAAAATAAGATGATAATTTATTTACCTGCAAAACTGACATAATTTCATCGGCTCCATCTCCATCTATCACGCTATTCTTTTCCACTTCATCTTGAGAATTATCTTCTTTCTGTTGACCCTTGGCATTTTTTGTGTCTTCCATTGTCATGTTTTCTAATTTATCATCTGTTTCTAACAAGGAATTGGAGCTATTATCTGGTTCAGCATTAGTTTCATTGGCCTAAAAAAAAAAAGAAAGTAAAAATTTAAATTATATACAACAGAATGAACAAATATATAGAATTAAATAAATCATATCTAACATTGATATTTTCTTTAAAGAAATAATGTTGTAGTCAGCTAAACTTTACATTATTGTAAATGAGGTTTCGGTTGAGATTGTAATGCAGTATAAAGCACAGCATGACTATTACAATACTATATTTAGATATTTCATCAACGTAATTTGTATTCCCAATTAAAGTATATGGTAATTTTAATTGATCAAAAGTTTACCAGGATGCAAAAACGGTAAATTTGCTAAATATTTAACAGGGATGAAACAAAATGAAGGATTTTGATTTTACCTGCTTAGCAGAAAAGTACGGATGTTCAAAAATTTCAAAAATGTTTTTATTTTGCGAAGAAACTGAATTTCAAGTCAAAAAAAAAAAACTGGCTTTCTACCACAGATCTGTTTAGGTTTTTCTATGAGGCATAAGTTATTTACTTAATAAAAAAAGTTTTGAATAAACTTTTAGATTAAAGTTTTATTTCCACTTAAAATTATTGGAATATAGTAAAAAAGTTTTAAGTGATAATAGATACAACAACTTAGAATCCGACATTAACAAGAAATAAAAAAATGATTTAAATTTGATTTATTAGTGATGTTAAGTTGAACTAATTTACTCTAAATACAATGTTAAAACAGCTCTAATCAGAACTGAAAATGTTTATTATTTTCTTTTGTCGATATTTATATTCCATGTATCTCTAAGAAGTGTTCTTCTTGTCATGTCCTGACATTCAAAAGGAATGAAGTTTTTGATTTGTTATACTAATTCCGTTTCCAGCTAATTTAGAAATAACAGTTATATAAAAACTGTTATATAATAAAAATGAATCCTTATATGATAAAAGGAAAATTTACAATAATTGCGCTTCCCGCTTTTTATTTTTTTTTTAAATATAAACTAGTACAACTAAAAATTTCAATCACCAAAAACAGACTTAAAAGATTTTATGAATAGGATGTACAGATTGAAACAATATTTATATATTTGTGAACTGATAAGGAAAACTGGTAGCTTAAGTTATTAGGTTACCTAACAAAAATATACATGCAATGAACTTAACTCACATCATTATTTTTCTGACTGTCTGAGCTTGTGGTCGAGTTGTACCTTTTCCTTTTTCCCAGTGGATTTGTAGGCTCTAGATATTAAGAAAACAATAATTAGAATCGAATAATGCACCAAACACTAAAAATTAAAATAATTACGGATATGTAATCAATTGCTTAAACATATAATACAGTAAGACCCAAAAGCTGTTATTTGTAGCTCTCAAATAAACAGTTCAAGAAATGAATTTTTGTTTTTTTCATTGGTGTAAATTATTCCATCACTTTTTTTTACGTAAGTTTTAGTTCTAATTAAAAGTAATTAGAGTGCAATAAAAAAGGCACAACTTGGGATCTGATATATATATATATATATATAAAAGTATCCCACTAGCCATAACATATATACAGGGTGGCCTACCCATCCTGTTGAAAAACTTTTCTGCGCAAAACTACATCACAAATGGAGTCAAATGCAGTTAACTCAAAGATATGATTGTAATAATTTTTTTATCAAGAAAACTACTTTGTTACCTTAAAACCAGCGATTTTCTTCACTTTAAATGACTTTTTCAACTTTGACCACATTTTCATAATCAGCATGAAATTTCATGTGACGAATCCACTTTGATTTGTTAAAATGAAACTTTAAAAATACAAATTTTAACTTTACAAATATTAAAAAATTTTAATTTCTAAAAATCATCAACATACCCCAAAAATTTTCTTTATTAATAAGCTGATAATGAATTGTATACTCAACATTGATATTACAATTTATAATTTAAAAATTATTATTATTCATTTTCAGTATGTTTTTGTGGAGAGATTGAGCTTGTTGCACGGTGTGGTTACTATATTAGGTATTCTGTTAGGCGCATCCTTTTAACACAAGTGTTTGAACAAGTACACAGGCATCTATTTGACAATGGTTCCTTCAATGAGCCACTGTCTGATGTGCTTAGAACTGCCTCTATACCATGTCTGCAAATATACGATGGATCGGGTAAATTGTACCACCAGGATTTTTCCTGGTGTTTCTTCAAGGGGACTTGACTTGTGAAGTTGGGATTGGTAACTCAACAGTTCTCAAAATCTTGCACCTGCAACATTATCACACCAACCCTCTGCTGTTTATGCAACATAAGTCAACAAAAAAAATGGAATTATCAAGGATTCTTGAACCAGGTACAAAATTAGGGCAGGCGTTCGACATGGTCGTAGGGATAATGAGGAGTAGAGCTAGATTTTGCAAAAGAAATAATGGTGACATTTGTTAAGGTTTAATGCAAGAGAGCAAGGGTCACTTACATTTCTCCTTCAATTTAAATTTTAGTGTACCATTCGAAAGCTAATTAAAAAATAAAGTTTTTGGGATCCTTTAATGGTTGCAAGAAATTTTAATTATTCAATATCCATGAATTTTTAGCTGCTTATGTGGTTTCTAGATGGTTATTTTTACCAATACGCTAAAAAGTCTTACAGGAAATCTAACACCGACAACAAAATTCTTAACAGTTGAAAAATCAGGGGGGGAAAGGTGAGTTTATAAAAAAAACATAAAAAATTATATCTTGGCATATTACAGAGAAAACTAGCTGGTGCCATTTGACTCCAATTTTGATGTAGTTTCACACAGATAATTTTTTAACATGATGAGCCAACTACTTTGGGTTCTGTTTATTATAGTTCAAGCGAATAGATATTTCAAAGAAATTCAAGTGACTATAATTGGAAATAAAACTTATTTATAAAAAAAAGTATAAGAATTGTTTTTTAATAAGCTAACCATTATTCCGGCATGAACAAGAAAAGATAACTTCAAGAAAAATACTAACAGAAAATGATTGACGCAGGCCAACAAATATTATTATTTGCAAGGGTGGTTTATCAGGGATCGCTTTGTGAATATCATCTAATAGTTTACTTATATCATGGGATTTTCTGAGAAACAAGAAGACTATTATTATATTATTTCTGCTTGCCTGCTCTTAAGGGTTTAATAAGATTATAGTTAAAGTGTTTTTGTTTTTTTGGAGATTTTACAGTACTGGTACTGGTATTGCTGATTGTTCTGAACTGAAATAAATAAATCATACATATTAACTTGTCCCAGAATAAATTTTTGTTTATTTCTATTCGATTTTAAGTTTATTAATATAATAAACTTTTAATTTACATTTTCAATATTAATTTATTAAGCATAATAAACACAGTAATTACATATATTTTGTATCGTTATTTTTAAGAAGTGATTTGAAAGAAGGATAAAATATAAAATAAATTATAGAACATTTAAATCTAAAACAACTTGAATGTAACAACAGGAAGTATGTGAGTAATTGGAACAGCTGAGAGGAATGCTGTTGTTGAGAGAGGCTATGAAGGAGGAGTTGTCAGTTTTGTAATCGTTTAAGAGAGATGGTGATAAGAATTTGTTCCAGTTTCCGGACGGTCAAGCATATTTGATGTGAAGGCCCTTATACTTTGTATTTCCTCATACCTCTTACTTGTATGTATAACCTCAGACCTCTTAATCTTTGTATAACTGCATCGTTCTTCGTAGGAACGCATGCTATCACAGAACCTCTTATATCATATGTGCGGAGTCTACTAGAAGCCATTGGGGCAAGTATTTGGAGCATCAGGGTCACAAAACTCAATACTTGGATCGAGGAGCAAGGCAAGTATTCAACAGAAAATTTGTAAACAACTCAAAAACAGTATATATTATTTTTTTTTATATTTCTTTCATTTAAATGTTTGGTTGTCAAGGACCCTTATGAGATTTAATTAATTATAAGTTTAATTTTCATTTTTTCTTATTAATAAATTAAAGATATATTACAAAATGGCTTACCACCAATGTGGGGCTTATTCATATTTTTTTTAAGGCCTAATAAAGGGTGTCCCAGAATTAACGCAAGATTTGATTTAAATAGAAAACACAGTTTTTAGTATTTTTGTTATATTTTTTTTTGAATTATAAAGTAAGTAGGATAGGGTCATTTATGGAATAACACATCAGACAAATGGCCTCCTCGACTTTACTGGCACAGATGCACTCTTTTGTCGAAATTTTCCATGACCATTTGGCATAAATGTGGTTGAATGTCACTGATGCAGCGTTGAATTTCCTCTTTTAATGCACGGGTGGATGTGGGCTTGTTGACATACACCTTTGACTTCAAATAACCCCATAAAAAGAAATCTAAAGGTGTTCAATTACAAGATCTAGGGGGCCAATTCTGATCACCGAAACAAAAGAGTACATGACCTGGAAATGTCTCATGCAGTATTTGAATTGTTTCATGGGCTGTATGGCATGTGGCACCATCTTGTTGAAACCACATATTGGCCACATCAATATCATCCAATTTCGGCGCAAAGAACTGTGTTATCATGTCGCAATATCGAGCACCAGTAACAGTCGCTGCTTGACCAGCCTTATTTTAAAAAGTATGCTCCAAAGATGCCTCCAACCCCAAATCCACACTAAACAGTGACACGTTGTGGATGCATTTGTTTTTCGACAATCACATGTGGGTTCTCCGAACTCCAAATGCGACAATTTTGTCGATTAACAAAGCCATCAAGATGAAAATGTGCTTCATCGCTTGGGATAATTTTGCTCGAAAAATCACCATCCACTTGTTGATGTTCAATAATCCATTCAACGAACTCTCTTCGCTGTGTATGGTCATTAGGCTTCAATTGTTGAGTTAACTGAATTTTGTAAGCATGGAGACCCAGATCTTTAGTGAGTATGCGCTGTAGAGAGCTTCTTGAAATTTGCAATTTTTTGTCTACGACCCCGAATTGATGTTCCTGGATTTTCAACAACACTCTCAGGCACTGCATCGATATTGACATTTGAACGGCTTGTTTTTGGACGACCAGTGTGTTTAGTGTCTCCAACTGATCCAGTCTCCCTAAATTTTTCAATTAATCTCTTCATAGTTGATGAAGTCAAAAAACTATTCCGACCATATTTTGTATGAAATTTTCGAACTGCGGCTGCCAAAGTTTCATTAGTTTTGAGATAATGCTCAACAATAAAGACACGTTGTTCTATCGTGTAACGCTACATTTTTACTAACTGACAGCTGTCAAATTGTTTTGTTTTTTTAGGGTTGCCAGCACTTTACTGCACAAATTCAAATCTTGTGTTAATTCTGGGACACCCTTTAGAATATTACAATTTAGAACCTTTCTAAGCTAATTTTTTGAAGCAATTAAATATTTTATCTGATACTGTTCAGTATTTTAAATGATAAACTGGTGAAATTTAAAAACAAAATATCCTACATTCATTTTCTTGCACTTCACAAAAAAGAGTTATGATAATATATTAACAACAGTGCTTCTAATGAATATACTCACCCATTACAGGGTAGTCTTGAGGTAAGAAACGCACGCTAGTCCTTTCTATCGTACCGTTATCTCCATCATCAAAGTCTATTGGTAGATGGCCTGCAGCAGAGTCACATACCACACGACCAGGATAGAAGCATGAATACTGTTGAGACCAATAGGCACAGACCCGTGTACCAGAGGGGATGGCCATGTCTTCAGGGCAATGTATTTCAGCAACCTATCCACAGACAATAGATCCTTAAAACTAAGTCAAGAGTTTAAGACTTTTTTTTTTAACAGCTAAGAAAAAATGGTGTTTAGTGAAGTTTTTACTATGAACCTGTATTAAACTCTTTGGGTTAAATATTTATTAGCCCCAGAACATACCATATCTTATATTTATATACACTCCTGACCAAATCAATATTACTATATAATTAATTTCCCTTCTTGGAGTAACCTAATCATCTGCTGTTAAGTCAGTCACTGTTGACTGGTTAGATCACGACATGAAATATACTGAACATGTGCTCACCTCAGGCAACATTCATGCAGGTCTGATCACCCTTATTGTAATGCTAAGAATGGGGCATGGCTTCCACTTACAAGTTTTTCTAAATTCTGTTCTTCAATGACCAACATTTTTAATATAACATTTATTTTTTCTTTATTTCCCCTCTTTACTCTTCTAGTTTAATAACAAACAATCACCTTTACGATATTAATAGTAAAAAATTTCAATTTTGTCTTAGTTTGTATTTTTTTTGGTTTCACTGTGAAACATCTCTCCTTTTTTAAATACTAACACAAAAAAAAGTTTTTGAAGTAGTACGCTAATAATTAGCCAAGAGTGAAAAATAAGGCAATAATATATTCATCATAAAAGGGTTACCTTTTTTAACTTCAATCCAAAAATTGTTTTTTATGTGTCAAAAAACAGAAAAATATTTAAATTTAAAAATTAGCTTACCGAAGAGCAAAGGATTTCTTCCCGACACAGGATTTGTGGTTTACGAGACCTCTCTTTATAAATGTGCACTTCATAAATATCAGGTGCAATAATTTTTGTTATTTCCCCAGGATAAAATTGCCCATTTGTCATTGAAAGTATCCTACAAGGGAGTGATTTTAATTGTGCCTCTGTAAGCTTACAGTCTGGAATTTGGGATGAGCCTATGAAAAAAATAATAACAATAAATTAATGATTATATTATGAGCATATATTTTTTATAGTGAATTCAACAGTTAAATAAATGAGTTAGTATAACATAAATAAATTATAAAATTACTTTTCTCTTGTTTTGGAGAAGGGCTGGAAGGTGAAGAGTGCGATTGATGATGCTGAGGTGACTTTGCAATCGGTGCTGGAGGTGACTTGGCAATCGGTGCTGCAGATGGCTTTACCACAGGTGGATGAGGTGATTTATTAGCAGGCGAAGGTGATTTGATAACATGTGTGGACAATTTAGTGACAGGGAGATCAGCTGATTTTTCGATAGTATAATGGGGCAATTTTGGGGCCATCTCTTCCTCTTTCCTAATTTTTTTAACAATGTTTACTTTAGGCTTCCTTGGTGGAGATAAAGACACCGCCTGTCAACAAAAGATCCAAGGATTGTTAATCAATCCATAACTTTAGATAACATAAAATAGGAGAAATATTAAATAATAATCAATGCTAAGTGATAAGTGATCATAATAGTGAGGAGAGACTAAGAAGCATTTATTTAATTGAATTCAACAACAAAACTGGCAACTTTCATAGAACAGTAACATTTTTAAGAATTATTGTTAGAAACAAAAAAGGTACAGTGGTTAAGATAAATGATCCATGATATGAAAGTTCTGAATTCAAATTTCAAGATGGATAGTGAGTTTATTTTACTTCCATAAATATAATTGGGTGGCTCCCAAAATTATAGCACATCTTTAACCTTAAAATTGGAGCACATAAGAGCATAAAAAAAGAGTAAATAAATAAAATAACAATAATGGCACAGCCAGGATATGAACCCGGCACCTACTGATCAAAGCTCAGTCACCCTCACCAAACAAGCCTATCCAAGCCAAATAACATGGCACTATCTATTCACCTAGTGGGCTTGGTAACTCTCTGAAAACATCACATACATCAATATTTGTCCAGAGCTGACTGTAGTCAGCTATATCATAATTTTGCCACTTTATAGTTTATTTATATTTTGTATTTCCCCTGGGTTCAAACCAGGATGTGTCACTTTTTATAGACTGTTTATTTTTACCTAATAATTATTAAAATTTATACCAGAGTAATTACAAGCAACAACTAGTTTTATTAAAAGTAATATTTTTAATTAATTCAAAGAGGGTAATTTTTATTTTTTAAAAGTATGTTAATGAGAGTATTTAGACCTAGCCAAAGACTTTAGTTTTGTTTGGACACTAAGCATATATACATATTACTATAATGATATAAATACTACTATATTAAAACAAAATATGAAAAAAAAATTACTTTTACTTTGCTTGGTGATTTCCATACAGGAGATCGAGAGGGCAATGGATCGTCAAGTCCATTTTCTTTCCCAGGGCTTAAATCAAGTTCTTCATCATCATGCCACTCCTTAACCTAAAATGTAAATATAAATCATTTAGAAAATGTTTTGCTTCCATTCTTTTGTTCAAGTGTTGCCTACTTACAATCAATAAAAACTAATAAATATTAAGCCCCTTAAATTAATAATAACCACTCAGATTTGAAAATTATTACGTACTCATAACTACTGCTTATGTTCCATTGTGAGGAGTATTCTTAATTTTTTATCAATTGAATAAATTCTCACAAAGATGTTGATATGAAAGTTTTTTTTATGCAACCTGTTTTTTGTTGCCTCAGTTCACAACAAAAGCATGCCAGCCTTGCGTACATAACCCATATCTAAGAGGATATAAACATTTAAGATATAGCTAAAAAAATATGAGTTAAACTGGAGGTATCATAACTATTTCAGTGGCCAAAACACATAGTAATTCATCACAGGAGTCGATTTCATATATATATATAAATATATATATATATATATATATATATATGAATATATATATTATATGATGCATGAAATCATATATTATAGTGCAATTAAATATAAAGAAAATAATGAATTTAACCTTGATATCAAATATAGATATATTATAATGTAATTTTGTTTGGTTGTCAAGGACTCCTATGAGATTTAATAAATAATAAGTTTAATTTACTTTTTTTTATTAGTAAATTAAAGATATTTTACAGTATGTAGGTGTGACAGACTGGACCAATCAACACACATGGATCTCAAAGGACACACCTCCAATGGGTCATCTAGCAGCAAGCACCCTTAGACTAAACTGTCTGACAGGAGGCACAGCTGACTGCATTCTGTTATGGTCACTGGTAGTGTACAGACTGAAGTGTTGAAGGAGCCCACCTTGCTATCATACTCTATTCCTTATAATTTATTAAACAGTCATCAAAACCTTGTATTTTCTACGTAGAGCCACGCAGAATAAACTGAGTATTTTTGCTCAGGTTAAAAAATAGGAACAACCTGAAGTTGTCTGCAATAATGCTAACATTATTTAAAACACAAATTAAAAAAAATCAATATAAGGCTTTAATTATGGTACTAAAGATTGATAAAATGACAGGTTACAGAGTGTCTCATAATAGATAAAACCATATGAGGAAAAGCAAAAATTATCTATGCCTAACAAAAGATATATTTACAAAACACAATAATGTGAATTTATTATTTAAATATTCAAAAGTACTATATTAAACCGACCTTTGCTTCAGCTTTCAACTTGGGCTTAATTTTATTCTGAGATCCCCCCATTGATGACGTGGTTAGTGGTGGTGAGGAAGTTTCTGAGGCTTGATTCGAAGAGCTTGATTTGTTTGCTAAAATTCGCCCGATAGCCTTACTGGAGGGCACTGATTTGGTAACTATTAGTTCTGTCTTAGGAGGCATCTCTTCTCCTCTCTTTTTTGGCCTCCCTACTTTCCTCTTCTTAGAACATTTTGGACTAGAACACGCTGGGGAAAGAGGTGGTGGGTGACCACCACTGCTACTACTTCCTTCTTCATCTGACTCCTGACAAAAATACATAATTAAGTAAATAAATTAACCAGCTACAGAAGAAATATTCAGAACTTGCTAAACATTACTTAAAAAATCATTTACCTGACTTAGTTCATGTGATAATTTCCTTTTATGCGGTGTCAAAGTGGGTGGAGAGGTTAGAGGTGATGTAGCTTCATTTGGAGAAGCAGACCAAGGTTGCAAAACAGGAGGTTCACGCTGGTTTGGTGATCTACGCTTTCCTACAAAAGAAAGAATCACAAAAATCACTTTTACAAGGAGGTTCAAAAAATAGTATTTTCATAGTGATCCTGGAAAATAAACACTATTTTAATTTTGCATAATAAATATTTTACAACATGAATGGATATTGAAAAACATCATATATGATAATAAAATAAAAACAATTAAACTTGAGAGAATAGTATAAATATAGTTTTATGTATGATATGTTAAAGGTATTATCTATAGCCATCAGATCAAAGCTTAGTAAGTATGGTATGATTATTAAGTATATTTACTTATATTAAAAGACATATTTCAACTATTATTTACTTATTTTCATTTTCTTTTTAGGCCTTCCAGGTCGCCTTTTGATTTTCAGTTTTAATCTATCTCTTCCTCTTTCTGCTAAAGTGTACCATTCTCCCCTCTTTTCAGAACTAACACTTACTCTAACTTCTTTTTCTTCTTCAATCTCACAATCTGAAACAAAATAAAATTTTGTTAGGAGAATATAAAGAAGTCCTATAGTATACATTTGTACTTGCCCGACAAAGTGATGTTTTAATGAAAATTTAGCCTAGCCTATAATTGTATCAGGTTGGCCAAAAAGTCCGTTCGGTTTTTTAAGGGAAAATAAGACACAACTTTTAAACATAAAGCGATTTATTCAATCAATGATATAATTGCTGTTTTGTTCTTCTGCCATCTCATGGCCACATTCATAATTCCATGCTCAAAGAATGTCCTGTCTTTTTCTGGAAAAAAGTTTTCCAAGTGGATTTTTACATCTTCTTCAGAGTTGAAGGTCTCTCTATTCAATGAATTTTGAAGAGACCAAAACAGGTGGAAATCTGAAGGTGCAAGGTCGGGCGAATATGGAGGGTGCGGCAAAACTTCCCAGCCAAGCTCCAGTAACGTCTGCAAAGAAGTGTGCGGTCTGGCATTGTCGTGATGGAAGACAATCCCCTTACGGTTGACTAGTTCTGGACGCTTCTGGTGTATCGCTGCATTTAATTTGTCCAGCTGGTCACAGTACACATCCGAATTGATGGTCCTGTTCGTGGGAAGAAGTTCATAAAAGACAACACCCCTCCAATCCCACCAAATCGAGAGCATAACCTTCTTTGGGTGAAGTCTTGCTTTGTGGGTTGTTTGTGGTAATTCGTCGTGCTTCCCCCATGAGCGTTTGCGCTCCACATTGTTATAGACGATCCACTTTTTGTACCCTATCATCATTCTCTTCAAAAAAGGATCGTTTTCTTCACGTTTCCGCAACGAATCGCAGATGGAAATCCTTTGGGCGAGGTTAGCCTCACTAAGTTGATGCGGAACCCAAACTTCAAGCCTGCTCACGTAGCCAAGTTGATGCAGATGGTTTTCAACACTTGATTTGGATATCAATCTCCCTAGTTGTATAACGGGGATTCGTGTCGACTAATTCCTTCACTTTGTTGCTGTTAATCTCAGTTGGCCGGCTAGAACAAGGTACATCTTGAACCAAAAAATTTCCCGATCGAAATCTTGAAAACCACTTCTGGCCCAGACGTTCTGTAACAGCATCTTCTCCCTATACAGTGCATATATTCCTGCAAGTTTCCACTGCTTTCTAGCCTTTTTTAAAATAAAAAAGCATGAGGTGTCGATAATGTTCGTTTTGGTTTCCCATTTTCAGGATGATCCTAAACACACAAAATACAATCAGTTTCGTCGGAATTTCGCGTCAAACTACGTTGAAGTGTCTAGTATCTTACGAGAGCGCACTCGCAAGGGACGGACTGTTAGCTATATTAGACTGTTTGAAGTTTCGCGATGACAAAAACCGAACGGACTTCTTGGCCAACCCTTTAATAAAGCTCACAGTACAAAAATTAAGCTGATACTTGCTGCTCAAGTCACTTATAATTGAGGTGTACTTACTCTAGGTTTGAGAGGCCAAACTAATATGGCTTGTACATTCATTATCAATATTATTGATAAACTTTTTATGCTTTAAATGGAAGGGATGCCTGGATATTTAATTAGAAGATGTAAATGTAATAAAATAATTTATTAGCAACAAAATTAATTTAATGTGAAAAGATAAACAAAAATATGAGGTTTGATCAAAGTGACAAGAATTTTATAATTGCAGATGTTATGATTCTGATAGTCAATTTTTTTTTTATTAATAGGTTGGTCCACATGTCTGATATACGTTGAAATTTGCAGATGTTTTCAATGTTTACTTTGTTAGTAGGAGTCGCTAACGTTATACGTGTTTTGGTGTTGTCAGCAATTTTAAGTTTCGAAAAAAATGGATCAAAGAATTTGTATTAAATTTTGTCAAATAAATGAAATAACGTGCAGCAAAGTTTTTGAAATGTTGACAGTTACTTTTGATGAATTCTACCATGAGTAAAGCAAGAGTTTATGAGTGGTATGGACGTTTCAAAGAGGGGCGTGAAGACGTTAAAGATGATGACCGTGCAGGGCCCCCTAACACTTCAATAAACAACTACAACATTGAAGAAGTTAAGAAAATGATTCTAGATGATCGCAGAATTACTATAAAAGAGGTTGCTGATGAAGTTAGTATATCATTTAGATCATGCCAAGTGATTTTTTCCGAAGCTTGGGGCATAAAACGTGTAACAGCAAAGTTCATTCCAAAATTGTTGAGTTTCGACCAAAAAAAATATCGCGTTGATATTGCCAAAGAATAGCTGAATGAAGAAACCAACAATCCAGAGTTTGTTAAATGCATCATAACAGGTGACGAAACATGAGTGGATATGGAAACCAAGGTGCAAACTTCGCAACAGAAGTGGCCTGAAAAGTCAAGACCAAAAAAAATTTGACAAGTTCAATCAAAAGTGAAGTTTCTGCTCACTGTTTTTTTTCTATTACAATGGTGTATTGCATCATGAGTTCCTACCAGAAGGTCATACAGTCAATAAAGTATATTACTTGTAAGTAATACGCCGTTTACATGAAGAGTTCCGATGAAAACGAGTGGAATTGTGGCAAAACAATTCATGGAAATTGCATCACGATAACGCTCTTACTCACACCTCACTGATTGTTTGTAATTTTTTAGCAAAAAACTACACTGTTGTGTTACCTCAGCCACCGTATTCACCGGACATGGCACCCTGCGACTTCTTTTTATTCCCGAAGTTGAAAAAGACCTTGAAAGGACGACATTTTGATATCATCGATGAGATAAAAGAAGAATCACAGAAGGATCTAAGAGCTATATCGTAAAGCGAGTTTGAAAAGTGCTTTGAAGCTTGGAAAAAGCGCTGCTACGAGTGTATTATATCTGAGGGGGATTACTTTGAAGGGGACAACAAAATTGCTATCGATGAATAAATAAATTTTTTTTTTAAATAAACAAAAATTCTTGTGGCTTTTTTATCAAACCTCGTATAACTCATAATTAATAAATGTTATTATACAATAAATACGCTGCAGTAATAGTTTCAATGATTAATCCTATGAGCCCAAAAATATTATTTACCTAATGGTTGCTACTATTGTCAATGTTGTCTATATTCTTGCGGCTTTTATCAATGGTTCATGTGGTGGGTTGATTCACAGAAACGGGAATGACTTCTCAAAAGACAGAGTGGGCAAATCTGTTCACCTGCTTATACGGTCAGAAGGAAGTTATATTTTTTTTTTAAAAACATTACCTTTTTTTACTCACTGACTCTTTTATTACCAAGGGTCTCGGGGCTTTTAACATTTTTTGGTCCTAAGGCCTGAACAATTCATATTCTATCCAAGCAATATTCCTTTTAAAATAAAACTTGAACAAAACATCAAAACATATACATATATCCCAAATTGGATTGGTAACATGTTTTCACTAAATTTCATAAAAGCAGATTCTGGTTTATTCTGAAGACTTCCAGCAATCCTTTGCAGTAGGGACAGATAATTTTGAACCTAAGATGAACGCAGTATTCCATGCCTTAGAATGCAAAGAACACAAGTAATATTTAGAGCCTCTCTAGGAGTAATACAAAAGTTCTCAGCACCAGGATTTGTCAATCTGAGGCTGGAAAGAAAATATGAATTTAAAGCTTTCAAGGGTGTTGGAACAAATAAAAAACTGATTTTGCAATGAATACCATGAGATTCCAACACCGAAGAGGAATGACCTGTTACAGAAGCACCTCCATCGAATTGTAATTAAGTAGTCACCCACATGCCCCTTACGAGACATGGACAAGGATATGGTTACGAATCACAATATGAAATGCCCAGGCCTCATTGACAAAACTCGCTGTTACTGGCAATATATATTAGATTGCAAGAAAAAAAACAAAGGGGAAAAAAGAAACAAGCAGTATCAAAACTAGGTAATATTACCTCACAAACTTGATTTTAGTTTCCTATACCACATTTAATATAATAAGGGTTTGTTTATTCAAATAGCTACTTATTTTCCCTCATGTGACTAAGCGAATCCTGAATATCTCCATCAGACAAAATCCTTGGGGATTTTTCTTTTAATATAAGGCACAAAACATAGCATAAGAAAATTCCGAAAATATTTTTAAGGCACACAAATAATAACATAATACTGAACCTGATGGGCTTTTTTATATAATACACTTTATTACTTATAAAATAATAGATACATAAGTAGAGAGTATACATACCATCTGAAAGTCGATCATTTTCAGACAGATCTTCATCCCTTTTGTCACTGTTATCATCACTAAAAGAATTTATTGTAGGAGAAAGGGGTGGCTCAGCTTCAAGAATTTTCTCATCAACCACTTCCTCTTCGAGACAGCGTTCGGCAACAGTACATAAAAGTCCAAGTCCGCATTTCATCCCATCCTGAATGTTTCCATCTTCCCATTCGTGTTCTTCTACTTTGTCCTGTAATTAAGTGAGATTGTGGGAAACATAACATTTAGCGAATAGAGAAATTTATGAATTTTCTATAAAATTATAGCCACAATAATCAAATAAGCAATTGTCAGGCACCTTTTAATATTTGGATGTTGTTCTTAGGAATAATAATAGATTAACGTTGAATTTGTAATTATTTTGTTTTTATTTATATTATTAAAACCTCATTACACCAATCCTCTAAGGGCAAGGATCTATGAATGGAGTAAAGTTTATGAAAGAAGAAATAATGTGGAGGGTAAAGTTAGTACACTTGCCAAACCATAGATACCCAAAGATCTGCTAAAATGGACTCCTAGATTCCTTACCAAGCAACATTACCAGTCAGAATTGAAACATATTGATGTGATATTTAGATGATTGTGAGTTTGCGATGTTGCCTTTGATATAAACTCGAAATTAGCAGGCGTAAATGAACGGTTAACGACCCGTGGATTACGGTTCGTGAATGGATAAACATTATTTGTTGCGTTATGTCTAATATTAATAGCTATAAAATAAATAATATCAAGAATTAAGTATAAATATTTTAATAATGGGTTTGTTAACTTTAAAACAAGAAAAGTTAATAATATCCGAGACCATTGGCATTGGAAAATAATAAAGTTAAAAACTCAAGAAGGCAGCGGAAAGGGATAATAAGGACGAGCCCGCGGTAAACAGTGTTGTTCAATTTGACCCGGCCAGGAGACAAGGTGGGCTTTGTCCGTTATGATCGTTGCAGGAGACACGAGGCAAGCACCAGAACCACGCTCAGCTACCAAGAAGAAAGGAAGAAAAAAGAAACCAGAAGAATTCGCCGAAGGACGTAATTTAGTAAATCTGGCCAGACGCGATTATACTAAGGTAAAATTTAAGTTTAGTTTTTAACATTGTAACTTTATCACGTACATGCTTATATGTATATTAAGCACATAAATCAATTTGTAATTAAACAATTTTCCTTTTCCCAGAATTCTTTTTTAAATTAACAGAACCTTTATAAAACCTCAGATTAATAAAAAATATAAACAATTAAGATAAAAAACTTAATAATATATACAGCATAGAGAGCATATAACCAAAAGAAACCCAACTATTTTTGTACAAAAAAAACCTTTAATCTCCTTCAAAGAACTCTCCATTATAGTCAATACACTTGTCCAATCTTGTATTCCACTGTTCAAACATTTATTAAATTCATTTTTTGCAATGCCAAACAACACCTCAGTCGTTGGTGTCTTTACTTCTTCCATGTCCGCAAAACGATTTTCTTTCATGGCCCTTTCCATTCAGGGGAATAAAAATAAGTCACAGGGGGCTAGATCGGGTGAATAGGGAGGATGGGGCACAGTGGTCATACCAGTTTTTGTCAAAAACTGGTCCACAGATATGTGTGTGTGAGCCATCTCTGTACAGCCACCCTTCTCATCCTCCAATTTCCACTAAATTAACTGTACTGAACTCCAAGTCACTCCAGATTTCTCCACAACTTCTTTGATGTCCACTGTCAATCTTTCAGGACGATTTCGTGAATTTTTTTGACATTTTTGTTGGTTCGGCCCGTCGAAGGATGTCCAGAGTGAGGTTGATCATTAATTGAAATTTCCCCCCTTTTGAAACGGGAAAACCACCCAAACACCTGAGTTTTCCCCATATCATTATTCTTGTAGGTCACACTTCAAGAGTTTCTGTGGCAGTTCTCCCGAGCAGAAACCAAAACCTCATGGCCGCGGCTGTTCACAAAAATTAGCAATCACAAAACATAAAAGGGACGAGCGCACAAAACAACTGTCACAAGAAGAATTAACTAAGCAAATAAATTAACACAAGCAGTATCTACATCATGAACTAAGCCTTAATTCCATTGTTGACAGCTCATGGAAGCTGTAGCAATCCAACCCCAAAATAAAAAAGACAAAATTGGCTCAGCCTCGCAACATCTTACATATTTTAATTTACAAAACAATTGTTACTTACAAATTTCAAACCATTTCATTGCTCGAATCATTAGTCAACGGAGGATGAGGAAAATACATCATTTAGGGTCAGCCAAACAGATTCACTAAAACGCTGACTGCAATAAAATACTAAAAAATAAATTTTTCTTTCTCTTGTACTGCATTCAAAGATATGAGGCAAAATTTGTTAAAATGATGAAACATCCCTCAAAGAGATAAGAACAGTAACATACCTCACTTTAATAAAACAAAACAATTGACTTAATTCTCTATTTAATTTTACTAAATACTAACAAAAAAAATCTATTTAAAACACAAATGCGATTTAAAAATAAATTATTCATTAAAATCATTTGTTCTAGAGCCTATTCTAATTTTAATAAATGTGCTGAAATTTTACTGTTATTTAAAGCTGTATTAGAAGAGATACTCTCACTTTACTTCATAGGGAAACTTGTCACAAAGATATGAAATATTATAAATATTTATTTATGTTGTATTTATTAAAGCTTATTTTGTATATTATTATGTAAATACCTTGTCTAGTGGCTGTAATTGTACTCTTTCTAAATATTATATAAGCCTTTCTATATTGATATATTGAGTTACTTTTAACATCATGGCATCTATTTGTTTATATTATAGGATCACCCTCTCAGTGTTTAGATTATGAGTTTAGTCTCTATTAGAGTCAGTTTGCTTACATAATATGACAGTGTTAAGTCAGACAGTTTATTTTCCATGGAAGTTTTAAAGCAAACCCATGAAAAGGTATTTATAATTAACTGATCATTAAAAAATAAATAATTTTTAATCATATGGAGTAGAGTCAATCAAATTAAGGATAATGACACCCAAGATAATAATATTTAATATGTGTTGAGACTTTTGTGGTCTATAATTATGAACTCATTAAATTGTTTTCAGAGCTGTAAAATGGTGAAATGTGTGGTTAATTGTGATACATTACACTTGACTTGAACTTTTATTAATCCTATGAATTTTTACCTATTTTAAAATTATTTAAATGGATAATAAAAAAGCATTATTATATTACTATAATTTTTAACAGATACTGAATTATTTTTTGTTAACTGACATGATAGATTACCTCAGACTTTTGGACTACCTCAGGTGATGGAGGTTTGAATGTTTCTTCACTGGTACTGCTCCTCTTCTCATATTGAGCAATGCTAGTTAGGAGTAGCTCCAATCCTGACATATCAGGAGCCTGGGGCTCCTCCTCGATAGTTGCACATGCTTTGTCTTCCACTTTAACGACTACTTCTTCCTCTACTTCGCTTTCATCTTCAACCGGACTTTCAGTCTGATTGGAAGCATCCATAACCTCGGCTTTCATTTCTTCTTCGACAGCCTACAGAATTATAAATGAAATTATTTTCTATAGCAGTCCGATTTAAAAGCAAGAGAGAGTAATAATTTAATAACATTATTGCCAAGTTTGAAAAGAATGGCTCTACTTTAAGCGTGTGTGACTGATTTTTCAAAAGGCATACATTCTTACAGCTGATCCTTGGATCAACTAGTTTAATAACACAATGAATTATAATTGAAAATTATTATTCTAAATCTAAATGACCAACCTCTTCTTCTATAGTTTCATCAATATGCTCCACTTCTTCTTTAACAACGATCTGCTGTTGTTGTACACTCGGTGGTGGTTGGGGCAGGTGGGAAGCATGAGTTTGTACGTGAGGTTGAGGTGAATAGACTGCATTAATATCAGATCGGACGAATGAATTAGTTTCCGTGTGTGATATCACAACACTGGGAGGAAGTTGCTGGATCATACCACCTCCGCCAAAACCATCCACAGGACTTGTTATTACCTAAGTTATAACAAAGTCAGCTTAAAATCTTACTAAAATAGTTGTCTGAAATCCTATACTGTGCACGCTCACTAATAACTATTCATTGTCCAGATTTGTGAAATTTATAATTACCGAAAATGTATGGGTTTTAAAAAAATCTATATAAAAAACAAAAAAAATGGCATTGGTTAAGTAAATAATAGCAAATGTATAGAATTTGTATGACTTTTGTGAGAAGTAATTGTTTTTTTTCCTCTGTGAGTCAAAAATACATAAATTGATTGGAAAGTGAGCAATACAACACTTATTTATAGAAATAAAAATGTTACTCACAAGTACAGTTATGTAAATATTTGGGTAAAATTTGCCAAATGTGTATAATATAAAAAACTTCTGATTAATGATTAATACAATAAACCGAAAACGTACTATATCAGCTTCAAAAACAAAGTTAACACTTCAGAACAGAAGGTAAGGATAAAAGATTATTAATAGGCTAATTGGTTTTGGTGACAAAAGTTGTATGAAAGTCAAACAAGGCATCTAGGTCATTTTTCATATTATATTTAATTAATACATTTTATAATTAAGTTGTTTTAAGGTAAATACTAACAAGAGTTCACTGTACAAAGATAAAAAAACAATTTTTCTTTATTCTTCTCAGTTGCTCAGTTTATAGAATGTTTATTAGGGAACGTGCACTGCAGTTATTAAAACATTCATATTTAATCATTCTTGCAGGAATAAGACATAAATTCACCTCCATAGGGTTTAGAACTGCTGATTCAGAAAGTTGGTGATTTGTAACCACCATTGTATTCAGATTGTGCTCTAGATGTGTTGAGAGGAGCAAAGAATTATTTTGATGTGAGAATGGCATCATTAGAAATGGAGCCTGTGGAGGAGGTGGTGGAGGAAATAAACCTACTGCCAACCCACCGCTAGTGCCACCTATTGGAATAAGCATGTACAATTAAAAATAAACTTTAAGCAAATACATAAATATTAGCATGAAATTTTTAAGGCAATAGTATGCCATAGTAAAGCTCTTACAGGCATATGGGAACATTTTTGATAAAGCAATAGCTACTCAAGAGTTCATAAATATTAATATTTTGGTGGGAGTAGTATCTTAATTAGCTTTTATAATATGTAAACATCTCCCACCAAACTTTATTGCATAAAATGAACAATTTCAAAGAGTTCATTTTCAGATTAAGTTCTCTTAGTTCTGGTGCTGCAGTTCAATTGGATAAGTTCTTCACCCACAGAGCTCAATCTGATGGCCTCCCTCTAGAGGCACTTATTGAAAGCAATAAAGTTTGTAGAGCAAGATGGTTGCCGATTAAAAATCATAATTAATTTATAGCCCTTTTTCTGTGGTTCATTCATCATTAGCAAAATGTGATATTACTTGATAATTTGATATGTTGCTTTACTGGTAATGTTTGTAATGGGTTTGTATCATCTATTTGATATTAATATTCATTACATTTCTTATCTTGCATTAATATGTAAAGTAGATGTTGCAACATTATAATACTAGGTTTTTCCCCATAGATTCCCCCCCATAGGGAAATCCTAACGCAATAAGACTATTTTCAGTGTGCCCATCTTCAAGTTTAATTTCAGCACCTAAACCCTAAAAGAATTGGCCTGACGATGAATAACCTATATGTTAAGTAAGGGAAAGTATAAAAAATGTAACAATTTTAAAACTGTGGTTAGGTGTTCCGAAATAACCTCATTTAAATAGACATTCTTTACCCGGGTATTCATTCATCCCAATCTTCTACTAGGCAAGAGGGGGAATGAATTTTATCTATAATGTAAAATCAAAGTAATTTTATTTATTGGTACTTAAGATAATCATTGCATTATACAAATTATTAAGTGAAATCTTTTACAAAATCACTGTAATATTAATTTAACTCACTTGTTTATCTAGATGGAAAATGCAGCTCTTACTAGAAATTTCGATCACTTAAAACGAAGATCTGCTGTTTATAAAAACTTTTTCTATTATGATAGTCGCTTCAATTACATTATGATCAGACTCCATAAGATCTTTAAAAGTCTGCCCTGACTATGTTCAGGAGAAGAAGTATAAGCTAGGCATAGATAGATAAGTTACATGGTCTTAGAAGACCACAAGACAATAATACATTTTTTTTTAAACTGCAATTGCACAATGTCATTAAATCAGTTACTAAATTGTGTTAGTAACTCTAACTGCAGCAAATAAAAATAGCCCTATAAATATTTTCCTATCCTATTGAGTGTCAAATTAAAGACCTAGTTGTCCTCAGTAATGGACTGTAATTAAATTGTCATTAAAATCATGTAACTCTACTGTATGTATTGGGTCTTGCCTACTACCCTCCTGGATTGTTGCATTTCTGTTGCATGAAACTCTTGTACTTTTCACACAGTGCCCAGACTCGATATGATATTAATTGATCTATTTTATTTGAACATTTCATCAGAATTCATCATAACTTTCAGACAATTAAAATAAATATAAAAATAAAAATTGATTAGTGACCAATTTCTTAAGTTACTGATTAAAACCTAGATATAGCTTCGCTGTAAAAAATAAAATATCATCAATTACAATAACAATACAGTTAACTAGTAACATTTCTAATAGTTGAGTTATAATTTTGGCTCACGAATTCTGAATTTAAAGTCTATTATCACAATGGAAATGTCATAGTGAAAATGGAAAACAATGCACACACTTCATTGTTTAATTTATTTAGTAATTATTAATGATAGAGAAAAATAGTCCTACCTTTAGATATACTAGATTTATTTACCTATATAGGTAGGTTCATAGTAAATTTTGGTCGAAAGTAATCATCATTTTTTCAGAAAAGTAGTACAGTTGACAATAAAAATTAATCTTAGATTTACAGGAATCCATTACTTTTAGGAGTGAAGTGTCCTTTAATAGATTGAATAAACACTGATTGTGTTATTTCCGGTATTATTAGGTAAGACATTTTATTTTATTTAAGTAGATAAAAGACTAACCTTGAGGCTTCATAAGTATAATTACATAGTAACACAGAAATAATTCCAACACCATGATAGATGCCAAGAAAACTTTTTAGTTCTTAAATCGATTGGATTAGCAGTAACCTACCTCCTCACTAGGGCTGAGAGTACCTCAAGTGTGATAATTATCATGTTAACGTATTACTTGATTATACTGCTGACATTAAACAAATCTGGTACTGACCATGGATAGTAGTCGCTGAATGATCATGTCGCCTTTTGTCCTGATGGTGATGGTGATGGTGGCCAGAAGATGGGGCTGCTGAAGGTGGAGGTGCCAGGGTGACGTACCTGTCAGAAAGAAGAACAGGTTGGGCTCCTGGCATGACAAGAGGAGGGGGTTGGTTACTTCCACTTGTGTTTCCACCAGGCCACAGGACAGTCCTTTGCATCGACTCTCCTAAAAATAAACTTGTGTTTAATAAACCATAATCATTATATTAACAATCATTATTTCTGGCATGACTACTATTTTAATAATTATCAGCTAAAGAAAAAATGATAAAGACAGGACCAATGCTCTATCTAAATATAGATTAATAGCTACTCAAAATAATGCCATGAAAGGCAAAACTAACTTTTTGGAAATTTAAAGAAAAGAACTCTGTAAGACTTAGCTTCTGGTGAAGCTCTTATGAAGTCTGTGTGTGTGAGTATAGCTAAGGAGGTTTGATTGGGCATGTGCTCAGATAGGGCACAGCTCAGTGAATAAAACAAGCGATTGGAGTTTAGTAGGTCTTAAGTTCTTGCCGGTCAAAATCATTTTTTTTTTTGCTAATAATTATATAATTAATCATGCCCTTTGAAATAACTATTAAATTAACAAGTATCATTAATATTTACAAAGTTATTACAATTAGTGCCAACCTAAGTTTCCTGAAGGAAGTAGAAGAATTTGTCCGCTGATGGGGTCCCTTCCAAACTGCAGTGGTGGTACTTGTACTGGCAGACCCTGGTCTACCCCTGATAAAAGAAATAAGAGTTAATTTAACCAGTATGGAAGTATTTAAACCAAAGCACAGCTGTATTTCGATGCAGCACTCCATCTTCCACCGGACAAATTTATTTGGCTGCTACCCATACCACTCCATTATCCTGGTGTGCCAATTTTTTTTCTCCAGACATTATCATTGCAACACATAATAGTAAATGGAACGCAAGGTTGGAGTACATAATTGAATAAAGGATTAGTCAATGTAAACAAGGATATAAATAATTATAAATATTTAAGAATTATAAAGGCAAAAGAGGCAAACAAGGATTTAATATGTTATTTTCCAGGCAGCAATGTATTCATGCACAATAACTATCATAAGAACCAAGTTCAAACATAATAACATATGCAGAAAATGAAGAGACATAGGAGAGGAATGGGTTGGGCTGTACATGTTTATTAAATTACTGCAAAATCCTGACATCTTACTTTCATGGCTCAATGTCAATTTAGGTTAGAAATATATATAAAACCAAGCAGGTACAAAGCAATTACCAGGACCTAACAATATTGAATCTTATTTAAATGTTTACTATTGACCATTTACACAGCCCTATATGTACTTTGCTTATCTTTGACTTACTTGAAAGTGACAAAAATGTACTCAGCTATCTCTAATTTAAAAATTTTAGCAAGGTCCCTGGATCATTTAAGAGCCCTTGTATGGTGTTAGTATTTTAATGTCAAGAGGTTTATTTCTTAACGCACAGTGGTTTTTAGAGTTTTGTTAGTTTTTTTTCAAATCAGAAACCCTTGTGTCTTTACTTGTCGGTCTGTCTCTCTGTCCTGGTGATTTTGAGTCTCCTGCATAACCTACTAACATGAATATTTACTTCTAGATTACATTTCATTTCCCACCCAACATAAAAACTATTTCAGACTCCAGACATAAGTAAGGGGTTACTAATTAACTAATTAATATATAAGTAAGGGTTATTAATTAATTAATCCATAATGAAAAAATAATTATTTTTCCATCGTATCAAGTAGAGTACCAAATTGAAGATCTCAGTGCCCTCAATAGTAATAATTAATTTTTATTTTATTTCACCTATGCTAGTGCTAAAAATAAAACATGCCCCATGTAAACGTAAACTATAACCTGTCATAATTAATTATTTACTTGGTAATAGAAAAATAAATATGTTCTAATTGTATTGAGTAGGGTTTCATATTAAAGATCTTGATGGCTCTAAATAATAATACATATGTACTTATTTTTTTTACTGCAATCAAACAAAATCATTAAAACCATGTTCTGAATATTAACTCAACCGATGATTGTTATAGATGAAGGTCAGCAACAAAACAGAATTAGAAGTAAACTAAAACCAGAAACTTAACCGGCAGGGAGTCAGCTCCAGCTCTGGGGATGGAAAGTAAGGGGTTGAGGCAGGAGTATGTCCAACTGATTGGAGGCAAAGGAACAATGATCATGGTTTTGGATTGCTTCACGGCGAAAAATTCAAAATTTTATTTCGAATTTAATTATACAAAGTGAAATAAATTCCCAGTCCATTAAGGGATTTGACCACAAAACCTTCATATTGTAAAGGGCTTATGCTAATCAAATACACCATATGAGAGCCAACACATTTGTTTAGTAATATACAAGTCATTAATAAGCTTACAACACAAATAAACAATGGTAATAGAGTTTGTTTGATTGGGAAATTAAGGTTAGTGAGATAGTTAACTATAAGTGACTAGCCTAGTCAACCAGAAATACAAGGAAGAAGTACCAAAAAGATTTAATAGAGAAATGCAACAGAGATGTTTGTAAAATTTGAACTGGAATGTTCCTATACAACTCCGAAATGATAGGATGGCAGACAAAATACAATTCGGAAAACGAGATTTATTGTTTGTTTTTTAGGTTGTAGCATGAAATAATAAAAAAAATATAGAAGAGAGAGGGGAAAAGACAGCGTGACTTAAGTAAAAATACCCAAGGCAATGTTTACAGGCTGCCCTTGACCTTGGCCAACCCCCCCCCTCATCCATTGATCCGACCGGCAGCGAGTACGTACGGCTTCACTCTCTATACTATATTTGTATCTGTATCCTCTGTTGTGTACAACCATATTTATTTATTATTTTATTTGCTTACGTTTCCATTTTATTTCACTACTTAATTTAGTGTCCTTCTTCCCGCATTACCGTCACTTTATGGCCAGGTCAGTGTTGTGGTCCTTGATGGGTGCTTGAGGCAGTGCTGTCTTAAACTGTGGAGAAATAATGGTATTTTGTTTTTCTTACAGGCGTTGAGGACCAAAGGGTTTTACGCCCAAAAAACCAACCAAACGGCACTTAATCTATTTGGTATACAGTAGTATCACGTAAAGAATTGGGGGCAGATTGAAGCGAATCATTGAACAGCTTCGTCCTCGGGTCTCCACGGGGCTCCCTCCCGTGTCTCTCATCTGTACTTCGAGTTAGGGTGGCTCTTTCCGTATCATTTCGTAGATATTTTCTTTCCTCATAATTTTTTTAAGCCATTAATTCTCATCACCTCCTCATATTGTATGTACAATATCCAATGGCTCAAATCAAATTGGCCAACTCACGTAACACAAGATCAAGTCTCTCTGCTGACCTTCACACCCTTTTCATTGGAACATTCAATCATACATTTCTCATTATTCACCCATCTCTGGAATCCTCTCTTTCTTAATACCCACCATGCTTTACATTCCTTCGAAACCCATCTGTTCCATGTCACTATCCAGAGAGGCTCTTGCTAGTTAGGAACATATAGATATAAATATAGATTTATTTTTACACTTTCCTCCACTATCTACTATTTATTTATCTTATCCGACGATTATACCAATTTTTTTCAAATTTGTATACAATTCATGCATTTATATACTAGACTGGTTGTCTTCATTAATCTTTAACTGACAAATCACAAATAAATCGATATTTTGTTTCCATGATAAAACACTTCAACCATCTTCTTCCACAAAAAACCCACAAATCTCTTGTTCATAGCCAAAGCCTTTTACACCTTTAGGGCCGAAAATCCAACCAAACGTCACTTAGGCTATGTGGTTGGTATACAGTAGTATCACGTAAAGAATTGGGGGCAGATTGAAGCGAATCATTGAACTGCTTCGTCCTCGGGTCTCCACGGGGCTCCCTCCCGTGTCTCTCATCTCTATTTCGAGTCAGGGTGCCCATTTTCCCATTACGATTATTGTTTCGTACCTTATGATGATCTCTCGAAGAAAGGAGAAAACACCTCATGATCTGATTCCTGCGGTTTATCTTCGGGACGTGGCGAGACTCTTGTTACACTTGATTATTCTGAGTCAGAATTCCCTTCTTTAGAACGATAAGACTATCTCGGGACCTTCCTGTACCAAAACTCCTTCGTACACATTCAACTTCAAATCATCGATCAACCACAAATTCCGGCTTATCTAAAGTCTCCCCCTATCCGCTTATAGATCTGCCTGCATCGATCGCACCAACAACCTTTGGTATTATACTCCTCCCACAAATTATCATTCCCCTCCTCTTTCAGTTTTCAAAAAGCGACTATTCCAATTCACATTCATTCATTTAAATTCAAAATGTCACATACCAGGATATTGCCAGTGTGGTGGCGGTCCAGTCCATCCTGTCACCTGATTCGTGGACCTCTCCTCGCAGGTAAGAACTGCTGAAAACAGACATTAACGATTAGTAGAATCACGAGAAATAGTTCTAATGAAGATTTAATGTTCCTCCATTGTTCAATACAAAATATTGTACTATTAGTTCATCCCCTAAAAGACATTTTTGTTCTATGGAACAACGTACAGTGAATAATGATCTATCTGAAAAAAGAGTTACTGGTAAATAGATTTGTCTCATTTTTGTTTTTATTAACGCAATATAATAAATAATAACGTGAATTCGAAAAATTCCTTTTCAAAGTATTTAAATCTGTCCGCTCTTGAAGCTGGCAGAGTTCTCCGAATAATTTAGCCATATTTGCATAAATTAATTTAACTAAACTAACCTGAGATTCTCCCTAGATAAAAGTGCCTTTGTAATATCTTTACAATAGTAAAAATGAGTTATAGTACTAAGCAAAATTTACAGTAAGGCTATCGCGATAGTAAATTGTATGATCTTATTACAGAGTAAAAAGAGTTTTAATTAATTTTTGACAGGAAAACTATTAGGTGACGACGAGCTAGTCTATATAGTCTTCAAGAAATACAAGTACATCGTTAATATTATTAAAGTGTAATGGAATTTTTATGTACAGACTATGAACTATTAGAAAGTTAATAATTAAGACACTTGTTCTGTCCTCATCGAGACTCTCAAAACTGTTGCAATAATAAAGGCATCTATTAGGGAACACTGATAAATATAATAAAAAGCTCAGTTGGTTTGAGCACCCGGACGTTAATCAGGGAGCTTAAAGAGACCCGGCCTTGGAATTTTATGCATCTATTAACCAGTAATTACTTTTAGATTAAATTAATAATTAAAGGTGTTTAATACAAACAAGACAGGTAATTTACACTATTTACAACTTCCTTTGCTTTCACAAGTTCTCAAAAACAAGAGAAACGCATCCAATGCGCATGTCATCAGGCAAAGGGCACAACGCTCTTCCCTCAAAACTTTGTATGAAGATACATATAGCTGTGCCACTTCATAGTGAGAAGGCGAATGCTCATGCGTCAATCGACGCTGTTCTAACCCTTCCCCATCACGAGGGCTAGAATTCTCGATTCCCACTACAATACAAATGTAATAGTGGCTTGCGCTTAAAAAGTTATTAGTGCGTTTACTTTAATTAGAACTAAAAGAACAATTAAAACACATTTAGGAAAATTGTATTTAGTATTCATAAGTAACTAACACAACAAAAGAATAAATATAATATAACCTGTAAGCATCATTACCAGCAACATCATATGTTATAGGCATCTCTAAATCAGTTGTTTTAAGAAGGAATATAGCTATTACAACAATTTCTACCTCACCATCGTTACCAGTCACAACACATCATATCCTGGCATACTTACTTCATAAGAACAAACATTTCTGATTCATTAATAATAAATTAGTAACATAACAAAATATTAAGTAAATAATAGTGAATAAATAAAGCTAATAGGTTCTCATTTGTATATGTGTTTGATCATGTTAAAACTGGTAATAATATCATTTGTTGCAAGAACGATATTAGTTTTGGGTTTGTTGCAAGTGCATACCCACAACATTCATCAACTTTTAAACAATTAAGAACACTTTGTTATATATTAAAAGTGTATGGCAACAAGAACAAATTCTTTATTGGTTTGCACATATTCTAAAACTTTCTAAATAAGAACAGCCGGCAAAGGGAGGGAGTATAGGAGCACCTTCCCCTCTAACAAATCTTACCGTTCTCACTGTGAAGTGGTACTACCTATAGTCCTTGATTGGTTATCCCTTACATACGTTCTGTGGTGCTTGTCGATTGAAGCATGCACATGTGAACTATGGCTCTTACTTTTCAGATTAATAATTAACTTTTATTCATATTCTAAATGTGATGCAATCAAATACTGCAGCCTGTAAAAGTGTGACTTCCATTAAGAAAGTAAATACTAATTTAACGGGGTGAAATAAGTTTTATTTTTATTTCTACTGTTAAGTGGAGTTAAATAATCATGTGGGCTCTGATTTCAATAATTATTCTATATTTTTCTCCGACGTTTTCTAAATTCATGCATTCGATTAATTAAACTAGACAGTTTTGAGAGCGACAGAGAAATTGATGGACAGACCAAGTATTTGTTATGAAAGCTGCTAAAACTACCGTTACGAGACAGTAAACTGCCGTACTGCGTAACAATTATTTCACAGCTGCTTCAGCAGTTAGAATATGAAAGTCTTGAAGAGCAAATAAGAGTACATTGAAGTTGTGGAAAATTGCATAGACTAGATACCACCCTGTCACCTGATCACTGGACCTCTCTTCGCTGTAAGAACCGCTGTTAACAGATATCCATCATTAGTACATCCATAATAATACTAAATGAAGGATAGACCCCTTCAGGTATAATACTCAATAAGGCATGAAAAGAACTGCGTAAAAAAAAAAAGTTATGCATCACAAAATTGATAGCTACCTACGGGAATCATTCAATTGATAGATTCATAGACAAATTACATGATTGTAAAATTCGAACATACTTTTTTCCTCTCTTGTGGTTTCCTTTTTTGGCATTTCGCCTTTTGGTTTTTTAATGGGCATACGAAGTGTCATTTACTTTTGATTCAAGCACAAATTAAATGGGCAGGTAACACTACCCTGATTGACGTCGGTCCTATAACCGGGGGGAAATACCGGAGCACCAAGAGGGCAGTCACCCATCCTACTTAATTCAACTCCTATTCCACTTAATTTGCAGTTCCTTTAGCCCACTCCACTATCTGCGCGCTTCCCACAAGCTGTGCATGTCCTAAGTCTTCCCGACAATTTTCCTTCTTCGACGTCCAAAAATATCCAGGGATGCGCTAGTATTCCTGGCACGTACCAGAGTGGCAGGAAGGATAACAACAGGTATGGTTTAGACATATCGTTTGAGGCGTGGCAGGGTACTGAACACGGAGATTCACTGCTAGGTTTTGGCTCATTTTTATCTTCTCCTTAGATCCTCCTTCGTCCTCATACCAGGACGATTTTATGGCCTTGCTGTTGTGGTAGCCCTGCGAGCGGATATCGTGGACTGGGCATTACAATCTATCAGTCTATCAAAGAATCACGCAAGGCCTCCAGGTTCTGTAACTTTCTCTACATCTACTAGCTAGAAGAGGCAATAAAGATGCGGTATCCTTTAAAATTAAATAGATGAATAACTTTTTTTGAGCAGCTGATAATATTACAAATAAAATCTCATTACAGTAATTTTAAATGAACTACAAAAACAAAAAAACAATTACAGCTAAACAGATTTTTTATCAGTAATACATGAGCATGCACTATACTCTGTACTTAGTTAGCATGTGACACTTCCTCACAGCCACATTGAACTTGATGAAGACATGCACAACAATGCATATCGAAACAATCTTGTTAACGCAAGAACAGTAAAACACCCAAATACCTTCAGTTTTCCAACAGAGAAGCATGTTACAAACCTCATAACTGTTCACTTAAATGTGATAATGAAAATGGATTTTTATATTTTTCTTTCTAAACCCAATTCATTACTATTTTCATTGTCCAGCTATAAAGCTTCAAGAATGGATACAAAAATATTTTTTCAATAGCGAGAATTGAACAAAATACTCATTTTCTTTGGAGTATTTGACGGTTGTGGGTTGAACCTTAATTATGAAATGTATTATGTCTAGATTTTATTGTTTATACAGCACAGACGTCTTATAAACGGCCTATCAAATGTTAGATGTGGGACTTGCTTTTAAGCATTGTTTTTTTAGAGCTCAGTGAAGTTGTGTCACAGCAAGTTAAGCAATGCTGGCAAAATATTAGAGATATTCTCACTGAGGGATTTTGCAGCCAAATGACAACCTAGGATATGTTGCTTGTGATGCGAGCCATAGAACAAACCATACACCTTGACAGCCAATGTTTGCAAGCTTCGGGCAAAAATGTATCGCTAGAATAAAAACGTATGTATCGGCGTTTATAATAATACTCTCGACACACTGCATTTTTCCTTCATGAATATGTGACAAAACATCCTCGGGCGGTTTGTCCTTTACTTCGTAGACATCATCATATCTGCCTAAAACTACATCAACTCTTTTAACACCAGGACGAGAAAAGAAAACGTTATTTTTTTAAGTATGCCTCAGCTAATGAACAAAATGTATTGATTTTTTAAATTATCATTTGATGTATTTGTGACATACAATCAACCATGACACTTGGAAGAATATGAAGATAAAATATGTTCCATTGAGTAACTTGCACAGTGATGATTATTATCAATTTCACGGGCAAGTATCTACTTGATAGATTTCTCATGATCTCGCATCTCATGACATAATGTATTATTGTAAATATCTTTTCAATGAGCAAAGCTTCTATAGGAAATCATTTTTATGTAATTGTGTCGTAAATCATTGTAAACTTTATTATTATATCTAAATATTTATATAACATACCTATGAAATTTTTAATAAACAATCCTTTTTTTATGATAAGTAAAACAATAATAAAAAAGGAATTAAAATTTTCAAACAGGAAAAAAAACTCCCCTTATAACAAAATACCAACGGTTAAAAATAATTTCGTTTTTTGAAGACCTCATTATGCCTTGTCAATGTACCCTCCCGCAATTTAACTATGTCGGTGCTGAATTGTATAGCCTACTTTCTTCACATATAATCCCTTAAAACCATAAGATATCTCTAAAAATTTCCGTCCAAATAGTTCACTACTCCTAATAATACTACTAAACAAAAAATGGAGGCATGGAATTATCTGGTAACAACGAAAAATTTTAAGTTTAAGACCATTAAAACTCATATTCGTATTAAAAATGCACTCAGTGGTTTTTTTCACACTCAGACCGGGGGCTAAAGGAAAGTGAGTGAATGAACAAGGTGGCAGCGGCTGGGGGGGGGGTCCCCAAAAAGGGGGGGAAGGAATAAAGCCGCTGACACCATGTATTTATTCATGGGTCACTTAGGGTCTCAGGTGTACGAATTAAATGACTGACCTCACCCATCATATTTTTTCTATTTAACTACCTTCAGCCCCCGCTCTACTTTCTTCGTTGGAGATCTATGAAGCCGCCGAGATAAAAGAGTGGATGGACGCGATAGTATGGAGAGGGCAGATTCAAAAGTCTGATGGGAAGGGGCAGACCCTGGGCAGGGGTTCAGTTCAAGTTTTTGGAGACGAGAGGGGAGTCAGGGATCAGTTTCAAGATGAAAGGAGGGGGCACAGGACCTGAAGCTCTTAAGGTATACTTCGTTCTCGATAGGAAGACGATAGTTATGTAATACTGTGAGCAATGGCAATATCCTCAGCAGAACTGCATCAGGCTTGTGACTTCATAGAAGCCACTGATAGTTCCCTATTATTTTTATGTAAACATCCAATTTCTTTCCCAGATCTCCTTGCTTCCCAAAATCTTATTATTTTCTTATATATATATATATGTCATGGCATTAGCTCCAGACACTTCACTTGTCCATAGACATTGAAACCAATATGTTACTCTCATCTATTAATCTTTGTAAATACCAGCGTTTTCCTTGTTTTTCATGGTAAAGCTTTTTTTAAAAGACTTTCCGCTACCAAGATTATTTAACTGATGATAGGCATTCGTAGAAGACATTTTTTAATGATGACGTACGTTTTTAATGACAAATGCTAGAGCTCTGATAAGTTATGTAAATATTTAGTTTCGTACAACTAAATGTACATATTACATAATATAATAAATCAAATTATGTTTTATCGTTATTAATTATTAATATCCACCAAAACCTTAAATTGATTAAACAAAATTAATTGCGTTTAGAAAATATGTAACCCCAATGCTTTACATTGAGAGTTTAATAACTAAATGGCATCCCAATCAAATTTGCTTTAATATATTATTTTATTTGTATGACAACGGCGCAGAGGCGTGGTCGCTGAATATAAGGTAAGTTGATATCAATAATAGATTAAATGGGGGACTCCCCTTAGTGAAAGGCACTCATTAGCCCAAAATAATTTTCCTTTATTTTTCCCACATCCTATTTTATAAGTTTGAGAGCTACAGAGAAAAAAAAAAAAAATAATAATAGATTATATATATTTATAGTTTATTTTAATGGATTATAAATATATTTGCCCTGGTGACCGAACGTTGCACAGCCTACGCCTTCCCTTAAAGCTACAAAATTCCAACCCACCAATCGAAGAGTGTCTTCTCAAGGTTTGTTTGATACAAAACTATTACCTAACTATTGTTTCAATCAAACCAGAGGTTTGGCGATGGGGAGTTCTTTGATCAATGTGCGGAAAATCTAAATTTTGCTATGATCGAAAAACGCCTAACTCAACTGTCTATTCTTAATTATGTAATAATAGTAAAAAAAAAAAAAAAAATAGTAATCGCTTTTCGCCTGTCCATTTTAACGTGTTTTACGATAACGGGCGAAAAAATTATCAACTTAAGCTGAAATTTTGTCAACTACTTATCGATTTACCAGGTCACTTTTCACGGTTCACCCACTTTTAAGCAAGCCACTGGCAGCTAGAAAATATTTAGGATTTACTGGTCTTAAAGATAAATGGATACCCTCGTCATTTACAAACATTACCACAATACATCTGCACCTAAGCAGGGAAGTTCTTCGGCAATACTTTAGTACGGGGAAATAGGAAATTTCTCCCCCTGCAATTGAACGGGTAATCGTTACTTTTCCCACTAGCATAACATGTAAAAAAAACTATAAAGCTATCGCTACCGGAAACAAACATAAAAATAACACGGAAAAAAGGACCGAGACGAAATGTATCCTTATTATTTCATATGCCAAATATGTAACCAAATGTAAATAAACTTATATAATATTTTCTTTTCTTCTGTATAACTAAAGTATAATATAGTATATATAGTAATTCTGTATAACTAGTAATTACTACAAAGTTATGGCCACAGGGAAAAGCCATAAAAATAACACGGAAAGAAGGACCGAGACGAAATGATTCCTTATTTGAATATGTAACAAAATGTAAATAAAGCTATAATACGCTGTTATTTATTCAATATTCGGATTTTTTTTCCATAGTAGGAGACACATTAAGAACGGTGCGCCATTCACAAAAATAATCACAAAGTTAGTAGAGACAAAGTAACGTTTTGGGAGGTAACAGTTTGATTTAATGTCGTTCAAGGCAATAAAACAAAAGGAAAATGTTTTATAGTCATTGAAAATCGTTCTACTTGTTAGCACGGATACTCCTAATGACAGCTGTTGAATTTGCGCACATGTTGTTAGTTCGTTGATACAGCCGACACGTTAGTTTGTCTGTGTTCAGCCTGTTTTGTTAATCAGCGGGAGATGAAAGCTGCCGCCAAGAGTGGATTACGGCGAAAAATTGCCAGTAAAAATCTTTTCTCAAAGGGAAAATGAAATGAAATATAAAATTACATTTATTAAACTTTCTATGTGATTATTTTCTCGACAATTGGCCATTATAATTTAACACCAATTTTCGTTTTTATTGTCCCTCGCTTTGTGCACTGGTATTAATATAACGATTTAACACCTCGAGGCAATGGGCGGGTTAAAACATTCCTGAGCAAGTGCCCTAATGACATAGCAATGCTTAACTACACTGTGTTCAGAAAACGGGTCACAGTTTCATTCTATTTTTCATAGACATTTTTGAACTAGCCACCTAAATCTGGTGGTCACTATTAACACAATCAATCTCACAAACTGAGTATATTGATCAAATCCACTAAAATTTACCAACATAATTGTTAATAATAAAATACTTGAAGTGATTTTTTAAAGATATTTATGTTATTTAATGTTCAATTTAATCAAGGTTTGTTTCTATCAACGGAGTTTTATTGCCCTGCGTCAATCACAGACTTGATTATTTTTAAAAAAATAATAAGGGAAAAATTAAACTATTTAAATCATCTAAAGGAAGGAGTGGGGGAAGCGTTTCTATGGTGCTCTACTGCGCCAGATCTCATTTGCGCCGTTTAACACTGTCTATTTTAGCATGCATTTCCCAGATACGGTATCATTATCACCATAGAAACATATACACACAACCGTGCTCTGCTGTAGTGATGGCTCAGAAGACCGGTACAAACTAAGACATTGGGCACACAGGTAATTGTTCTGTGTAGGGGCAGATCGTGGCCATGAATGGATAACAACCCTCCGCCGGTAGATGATTTAGCGGCTCAACAGTTGCCGTAAATCTCGCTGCAGCCCACTAATTCACCGAGTCATTATCTCCTAGGCTGCTCACAACCTCTCCGTTTTTGCCTGTGTTCAGCCCCAATCTAAAGTGACGAATGTCCTTTAAATATCCTTTTGATTTAAGCAGGAATTAGTCATATGTGTAGTAACAATATGTAATATGTTAGTACCTGGTGGTTAACAATTATTGGGTGTATAATGTATAAATAGATATATGATATATATATCAAGGGACTGAAAGTAATTCCGCCGGGTCAACCAGCTTTATTTAATTCGTGAAAGAAGTATTTAAGGGACTCGTATGGTACACACCACATGAATTCAGAGTTCGAACCTCGGTATTTATCAAGTTATGCTATATTTAAATTCCACTTGCATCCTCCCCCAAAACCAAAATCTTTGAGAACTTTCCCTGGTGTCAGTCAGCTCTGGTCTTTGTTAGTCCCTCGTTTAAGCTAGAGGCGTGTAATCTTACAGGACGTTGTAAAACACACAACCCCATAATACATGATTTATTAGTGTTTATGAATAAATTAAGGGTGTCAAATTAATGCTCTCGAAGTCCTGATTTGTTGTTATATTTTCATTAAACTATGACTGCAAAAAGTCTTAAAAACTGTTGCGACTGATGGTATGTATATTTGCCTCCTGTTGCATAGCCATTTACTGGGATCGTGTCCTGCATATACGTACATAAACATATATATACATATACATACATACACAAGGCGAAGACGGGGTCGATAAACAGCGCTAATACTTTTCTGCGCTGCTGGAGGGCCGAGGGCTGTAATTGTCCAAGGGACTATCGTGCCCTAGAACGAGAGCGGGTAATAACTGTTATTATCATCTTGAACTGCACTTAACAGTAATGATGGAGATCGGCTGAGCCCGGAGCTGAACCACGGCTTCTGCTTATCTGATCCCGTCCGTCGGCTATATTTTAATAATCGCGTTTAGCCGACATTAAAGAGGATAATGTCCGTAGCAGGGGCATTAAGGGCATGGTAAACACTAGACATAACAATGCGAAAACATTATAAAATCCAGATAAATACACAATATTGTGGATGGTAAACAACCCGGAAAAATAAATCTGTATCACTGTTATTCTCACTCAGTTGTACAAAATCAAAAGGTGTACCGTACTTTTTTTTCAATTTAACTTTACTACCGTACATATCCGCAATTTTTACAAATAATAACTAGTACATCGAGTACCACTCATCGAATACACACTAATACATTTATTTATCATAAAGTATTTAATTGAGGACCCCGAAGAGAGAGATAGAGAGAATTGACTCAACACATCCAATTTGGTCTGTCTGTATGTATGGTATATATGGGCCGAAAAAATAATTTTAAAATAGTATTAAATCACTCCACGAAATATGATCATTGGTTAAAATATGATTGTGCGCACTATGGAAAACAATTTAAGCTTGAAAAAAAGTTCGGCCCGTTCCGCTAATTTTTAAGATGCCTCAAGTTCTGAATTTACCACCATGCTTAAAGAGCTAACCTAATTTTTAATCCTATAAATATTCCAAAAAATCAAAGTTTTGGCAGCTAACCCCGAGAGTACTTATTCAATGTACAGCCTATTTTAGGCGTGTTGTTCCGAAACCGAGATGTTACATATAATGAATAAAATAAAAAAGTATTTTTGATCAAAAATACACAGTAGTTTATTTTTTATAATTATTAAATAGTTTTTTTAAGGCACTTATATTATTCCTTTCCATTATAAGCTATTTATTTCGTACGCGCGCACAAACACACGCAAGATTATAAAAATCAAACGCGGAGTAACACCTCCTTTTTGAAGAGGGCTTTTATTACATGCGTTACTCATAGTGAAGCGAACACTTTTTTATTTTTTATTATTTATACTATTCCTTCTTCATAACACAGAAGTAAAAAAATAAACTCGCCTGATATGTACAGCCAGACCGCGATAAGATAAATACAGCCAAGAGCATTGCAATAATTATTTTGCAAGGAATATTAGGGAGGGCTAGAAGCATAGGGGTGAATCTTTTTTGAGGAAAGGGTGGGCTGTCGAGAGGATCATCGAAAGTAATGAGATTGGTAAAAACTAAGCACATGAGATGTGAGAGGTAAAAGGGTTCATATTACAAGACTCATTCAGAAGATTAATAAAATTCATTCGAGTACAATTTTGCCAATTTGCATCCTCCTCATTTCTAGCTGTAAATAATTTAAAACATAATTGATATATATGAAGAACGCAACGACAAATATGTTTTAGCTAACTTACGTCAACTAATGAAAAAAAAAAATCTCCAGCTCCTTTTTCTTCTTCATTATCTGATTAATGACCTGAAAAATAATATTTGTTCCCGTTATATTTTGCTATAGCCATTGCTACACCAAGGCTAGGTGTGTCAAACGGGAGCACACATTGATTTGTCTGCACTTATATTTGATTTATGAAATAAAAAGACTTGCGTCTTCTCAAAGATTTTTGTTAGTATAACATATTCTATGCTTGATATGTCAATGTTAGTCAATTTAATTAAAGTATAATGTTTCAGTTTTAAGAGAATTGGATTGTTGTTGTACACCGTTAACAACTCTTGTTAGAGTTGTTCTCCTAAAGCCAGGAGGTAGTTACCACCGTTTTCTGTTGTAGAGAAAAGCACTGAAGATGATCGTTTCATACTTTCATTTGAATCAATGAGAGTGTAGAAAATTTATTACATCAACCTTAGCCTTTATTCCAAATAATACATATACTCTAATAAATGAACCCTTCATCAAAAATTAATATTTTTTGACTCATGACGGAAAGGCATTCATTTACCTATGCCTAGAACATCATGATGACATTTCTACAATTATACATTAAGAAACACAACATTCCGCTAGTTCTTGCTATATTTAACCATAGCAGGTTACGCAACCATTTTATAACCTAACCATCCCCACCGCCATTTTATAATTACCAAACCGGCGAGTTACGATAAGTAACCGACTTACGTAAGACAACTTGAATGAACAGAAAATAAGAAGTGTAGAAGTGGTGCAGGCAAAAGGAGTCAAGGTAAACAACAATAGAAAGTTCTTATGCTGATCAATTAATTCTAGGATGGCACTTGAACAAAAACGAAGGAAGACTGGAAGGGAATCGGGAGAAGGCAGGAGGAAAGGGAAAAAGAAAATGGCAATAAAAATAGGAGAGGTTAACGGCCGGCGGAGATGGCCGATGTTTGCCGAAGCGACATCGATCCGAGCACACCTAGGCCCGCAAGCCCCTCTGTTTACATCCGCCTCCTCTCCTTCCTCTGGCCACCTTACTCAACTGTCCGCAGGTTATATACCGCTTCGGTCTGCGGCTATTTGCTTTATTTTGTAATAAGTGGCCTGGATATTGTTTAAGCTCCCCAATTTTATCATCTCATTCAACTTAATAAGGCTTTTAACGATCAATCATTAATATAAACGTTTGCAGCATTAGACTCCCAGATTAAAAAAATATAAAAGTAGAATTTGATAAAGAAACCATTCATTTGTACCATTGCGGTGTAAACTGTCTGGTTTGGCGAGATTTATGCTCGAGCAGTCCTAAATATTCTATATCTCACTTCAAAGCAATAATACCTCTTCTGACTGATTAATGATCATACATAGTCAAATTCACTACTTGTCGGATTTTGGCCGAGCTTCTGTGATCTGCTTGATGACACTTGGGGTGAAATGTTCCAGTATACAAATTGTAATCATACAGACCAATTCTCTTCTTAGTCCTCAATAATAGCCAATTTCAGGTAAGTTATTTACCAGCAATTAACTCGAAATCAAAAATACACTATATTCTGTGATGATTGTAGCTTCTAGGGCTTGGCAGCAAAATCTGTATTTTATTTTTAGTTTTTCATTCACATTTAACAATTAATCCTAATTTTTAACGATTATTGATATGACTTAAGTACAGAGCGTCCCATTTTTATTAGTTGAAGTGAAATTTGATCATGAAGAAGCCATTATCAAAAGTACAAATGCAAAGTCAACTGTTCCGGCTCAGGTGAGATTAAAGGTTAAAGCCTACCCGCTTTTCGATTCTGACAGGAGCTCTGTAATCGATTGATTACATGCCAGTACTTTGTTTTGTTAAGAAGAATTAATACTATACTCAAGAAACAAATTCTTTTTGGCAGTCCTCAACGTCAGTCCAAAATGTCAAATTAACTAGAATACTTCACAGGCATAAAGAACATCACGCTCTACTATAGTAACCTGTAAGGCACTTGGAATAAAAAAAAAAATGAATCGTTGGCTAGAAGAGATTGTATTCGGTCGGAGTTTCCGATAATGACGTAAGCCGAAGGATCGTCACATCACGTTGATCGTCAAACGTTTTAAAATGTATTGGCTCTAACATTTACCTCAAATTTGCTTCTTGAAGACTTTTTATCTTATCCGGTTGCCTGTAAAATGTGTGGCAATAAACTTGTTGCTATTCCAGCAGCAATTATTGCAAGCTCCTCCTGTACATGATTGAGCTGGGCCCAGACGTTTGATGGACGAGTTGCAGTATCAAGAATAGTGGAAGGAATCCCCAAAAACATTTGCCAAACACATTGATTCCGGATAAAATGAGCAACATCCCCCCCTCCCATGACCCAAACATGGTCATTGTCAAACAGTATGTATTGGACAAATGAGATTCCTTGTACGGCCAAACGTTTGACGATTTAAAATTAGAAAGGGATTCGTACTCCATTGTCATTTTGAATATAAGACACTCCTAGTTTAGTTTTAATAATGAAAAAGTGTCCAACTGCCAGTCATTACAATTATAGAAAAGAATTATATCTTATACCGTGAGTTCTTAGTTAGACCTGATTATATAAATGAGCAGAAGCATGTTGGGAAATTGGCTTCGGTTGATGAAAACCTAGTGATTCTCTTACAGCAAACTAACACGATCTCCCAACGAATTCTTCTGCTCAGTTATGCGATATTGTTCTACCAAACCCTCTCATCTTTTTTAACGAACAAGCGCTAACAGCTGACATGTTTTATATTGTACGGCAATTTACTGTGGTACAGTAAATCAACTCGAGGACAAATTAAACCATTTCAGATATCTTGACTAAACACTGATAGCTTACAGGACCATATTTTCAAAAATATATGATAGTTACGTCATGTACATTTTGCGATAAATAACAAATTTATTTAAAGAATATTTCTTATGATTTATTTAATGATCATTTTTTTTAATGTAATTACCCTGGTAATGGGTTCAAATAATACGTGGTATCGAGTTCCTCCTTGGTCGACTAGTTTTTACTCTACAGATAATGTGTAAGAAGATAAATAATTGTTTATGCCTTCAAGTTTAAAAGAATGCCAATAACTGATTACTTCTTAACTGAATGAGTTAACCCGCCCTCTCTTCAAGTAGTACGATTTAATATGTGAATGTAAACATATTTACTTACTCAATGGTGGCGGAGTTGATTGCGGTAGCCTCTGCCGTGCAACAGCTATGCCCACTGGTATGGTGTTTCCACCTAGCAGGGAAAACATAAAATAATTAAAACAGAGAAATAACTGCTCACTTCAACTATGGTCAGTGAGTTCAAAATTATAGGTTTCGATACTTAACCTACATGCAAGTAATCATAAGTCAGTTGCAGATGATCTTCAAAAAGACAATTAACTAGAAATATCAATAAACCTTAATTTTCAGTCATTTTCTTCAAAGATGTAGTTAAGAAAAAAAATGAAAATACAAAAATGTCTGATTTATTTTTTGTTTATTGGTTAAAGAGAAAAACTACCGGATCCGATCCTGTAATATCTCGACTTCATGTCAGACCGTCTTGCTAAAAATCCCATCTTACCAGCAATCAAACAATATATTCTCTTGAGCATTATATGCATTGAATATTTAACGCATATTACAAATATATTACTATATATTAAAGTAATGTCTTTTCACTGGTGTATTCGTAAAATAGAAAAATAAGTATAGGGTCGAGATTCAAACTATTTTTTCTCTCAAGATTTTATCTCTTAAATAAATATAAATTAAAATGTTCACTTCATTAAACTAATAATTAATAATATAAGATATGTTGATTTTGAGCGGCAAATTATTATTTTTTGGCTAATCCAAACTGAAATGTTCCTGTTCTGATTATGGGAGTAAAGAGCCATATTTGTTTGTGAACTTTGACGTTAATAGTAGCCTAGCTATGAATATACCGGAGCAGATGCGTCGCGCACCGTTGCTTTGTGTAACTTGTGGCGACGTTGTGCTCACGCAAAGGTCAACAGCATTGTTGTAGGTTAGTTTATCGATCTACATTTATCTGCAAAACAATGATAGAAAGTCCACAATATCATCGCGAAATCGCTACGCTAGAAAGGGGTCACGCTGAACATTTCAGTTTTTTTTATTCCAAAGTATACATAAATATACCAGTACATCTATTAAGTTTTAACCAGAAGGATATCATCAACTGACACTTTTTCTTCCCATAAATCACTATAATTGTTATCGCGGAGTATTTCACACTGGCAAACAGCACTAAAAAAAAAAAATCAACAACTACCTGAACTGACATATGCGTGGTAATGACATGATTGATCATCAATTCAATTAATCACAACCTCCAACCAGTAATATAACCTAAAATTTTTCGTTTTGGAATATATTCAAATTATGGACCAACCATTTTGGGGATTGAGTAGAGAAACAGATTAGTTTGAAATAAAACATGCTGAACTATTCATTTAAACACTGCTTTTGTGCGAATTTATCAGACATATTGATTATAATAGATCTATTGAAATATTTCAATAGCTAAAGATTCCAAATAGTAATAATGTACTATATAAATAATAAATACAATTTTTATTTTATCCGGATCTTAGTAAATATGGGCAGGTTGTACAATGAACTATTGCAAGTATGCTTCCGCAATTACTATTTTTTTTTTTATTTTAAGTTTATTAAGTTACTATAATGTAGAATTTACCGTTCTGTTCATGTTTGGAGCTGGTCGTAACCTCTGGTACCTGGCAAGGTGTTATCCCTGGTTCGATCTTGATTCTTCCTCTATCCTTCCTTCGCCAATCTGAAGAAACAAAAGAAAAAAAATAATTACTGCAATAACATTGTCTGGAAACGAAAAATCTGAAAATTTCATTATTAGTATTAATGTTAGTAAAACCGAAAAGAAATCAAACATATTAACAAGACAAATAAAAACTAAAAATGGAGACCAGTATAAATCCATTCCCATAATGAAAATAGCAATTCTAAAGAGGACGGCCTAAACTAGTACAAAATTAAAATTAGGAATACTTAATTATCTAATTCCGAAAGTGGGCAAGGAAGAGGAAGCGGAGAGGGATTTAAAAAGAAGAAACTAAGACGAAATTGAAGACGCCAAGGATGCAGTAAGGAGTTCAAGAGCGAAAAAAGTAGAAATTTTTTAAGTGTAATTTAAGCATAAAATAAAGGCAAAAAAAAATACACTACCAAAACAATGCAACTAATCTTCATTACACTATAAAATTACAACCAATTCCATCGAAAAAAAATCCAATTTTGCTAACATACGAGGGAGGAAGGAATTAAATTTTTCTGTGTTTTATGTTCGTTTCTGGTCAATCATGAAAATGATTCGGTGAATATTCGTCACTGTGCGTTGTGATGTCCCAACATCGATTTCAAGGTTAAACGTTACCGATAACCTTACGTTATCGTAATCAAACATTTACAAAGATGGTCTTTAAAGGTTAGCCAATTAGCATATCTTATTTATTTAATAGCACAATGCCACTAATTGACCTTATTGGTTTTCAGTAGACTAAAAGCATATGTGATCATACGCTAGTTATTATATGTTCGACTCCCGACATGGGGAATGTAATGTAAAATTATAATCACTATTAAGAGGTAGAGATTGCCTAGGTTTAGCAAGTTGGAAGGTATAAATGATCCCCAGATGGGCCCAGATTCTTTGTTACCCATCAGAAAGCAGCGAGATATACAAGCCTGAACCATTTGTTTGTGTGGGAAACAAGCTTGGAGAAGGAGTCGAGATCACGTTTTAGGTCAGTTAATAGGAGATAGTTTTGACACCTAAAACTAGAAGGACCCTGCCAGCAGGGGTAAGGATAAAGGTTAGGTCTTTTATAAATGATAAGTCTAGGGAACAAAGCCTCACTTCCTTGACAGCTCTCCTAGAGGGAACTTCGTTTTGGGCATCGGCCCGGAGCGGATTTGATTCTTTTTGTGATGAAACCAAGGGCTGAGGACTGGTCTCGGGCGGACCTCAGACGCTGAGATGATGATGGTTTGGTCTCCAATCTTGAAGCCATCATTGTATAATAGTAAGGATTAAGTTTAATTGTTAGTTAGTAAGTTCTATGTTCTATCTTTCTGTCATTTTATTCTTATTAGGTAATCATTTTACAGTAAAACATTCTTAAATATTAGCAATAAAATACAATGTATATAAATTTCTGTATTATATAAATGAATCCCTTGGATTTGGTCACCACGTTAATTTATTAAAGTAAAAGTACTTTGGGTTTAGTAGATTCAATTGGGACTAATAGTAAGTAAATGGAATATATTGAGAAAAGGTAATTTGGTATAACTTTATGCCAATACAATACGCTCAGGATTTGGTAGAGGAATGTAATGTGTAAGTAGTTAAATAGTTATATGGCATTCCTGTATAATTCATATATCCTAGTTTTTCAACTAGGGCGTAACGTTTTGCGGGTAAGTCTGGTAAATATATAAAAGCAATATGTATACTTAGAAAAGATACATGCTTTATATATTGCCTTACAGTGTTATGAATTGGCATAGAGTTGTGTATCAGATATATTGTGCATCGATACGGAAGTCGGACATTTAGACTATTTAAATAAAACGCATCAGATCGCCGAACGTAGCATAGTACAGAACCTAATACCTACCTACTTTCGGTAAAGGTACATATGTAACCTAATCTCTTTTGTGGACTGGACTGTTTCACTGACGAAGGGTTTAATATGGGAAATGTTGAATTCCTTAAATTTCTTACTAAGGATGTCAAGTCGTTTTCTTGGCATGGTTGTCATGTTTTCTTCATATATATTCATCCCTCATTACAGAGGCCTTCTTCGAAAGCGCCTATTATTCTGTTATTCGGGAAGAAAAAATGTCACATCTAGAGAGAAAGGCTACGAGGAATGAAAACCACCACATGTGAAACATGAAAATATTGTTCTTATAAAGAATCAACTTTTGTGACCCCATATTAATTTCACAATTATAATTATGAAATTATTAACAAATGATCAATACAAAACAGGGGAAGGAGGAAAATGGATATATGTCGAACAATATTAATAATCATGCAATTTTTGAATACAAATAAATTAAGTCCTCGCCCAAATACGTCGATTAAAATTTGAATAAGTACTCACTAATAATAAATAAGATAGTTTGAGTTTGAGTATTATTATATACTTAGGGTTGTAAAAAAGAAATTTATGGAATCGGACTACTTAGTGTCTCAACATTACAATAACTTATATAAGCTTAAGTGTTTGGCAGTTGGGAGAAGTAGTTTATATCGAGTTAAACTTACAGCAACCTGTTGAGTGTTAGAGAAATAAAACAACGTTTGAGCCATGGATCTATATGATAATATTTGTACAGCACCCTTAATATACATTAATTATAATAATAACCTCAAAGGGACCGCATGAGAATAAATTAGTTGACTTTTTTCCACTTTACGGCAACCAAAATCTGTTCTCATTAATAAGTATTAACCCACCCAAAAAATCCAATAATCCCTCACTGGACCATGATCAGTTAGTAAAGAAAAACCATCATGACATTTCGTAGAGATGTGGAATGTACCCGAAATTAAATTTAAGATGTATTCCATGATGGTTACAACTATCGAAGAACGTACCTGCTCGCAGGTATATATAAGAGCCTCTTCTTTCAGGACAGGGGTTAGAAAATCTTTCTCACCGATAATCATGACATCAATCATTTTAAATATAACTCGCGAATACAAGTTCATGAATTTATATAGTAAAGTTATATTCGTATGCTCATAAGTCGTTTTGAAACTTGGGCGCTTGTGAAAAGAGCCAAGAAACCGAAATAGGCACACAGGGTATAAGGAATGACTGCAGCCGCCAACTAGGATTGTGGGCAAACATTTCAGCCAAAATTAATGAAATAATTCTAATCACAAAATGTTAATTGGACAGTGCGCAGAAGCTACACATTGTAGTTACATTACCCGTAACAGATACACAATTTAAAAATATAACAGTATAGTTTTCCGGGAATGGACTCACAATTCCACTGTATGAATCCCTCCCAATGAAGAGAGGGACTTAAATAACTTTAAATCAAGAAGTAAAAAAAATTACAACTTGAATGTATAACAAACTATATTGAACAAAATTCAAGTGATGCATGACACAATCAAGGGTTCCGTTGCGATAATGACTTAATTGACTGGTCCAGAGACTGTTTGTAATATTTCATTAAAGCACTAACCCTCTTTCTGACGCACGCAGGGATCTCCCCCGGCGGGTACTCCCCCCGACAGCGGTGTACAGTGTTTCGTCATTAATTCGTGTTAAAGTGGTTGATGTTTATAGCATCTAACATAATTTCAATTCTTTCCAGTATGCAAAAACATAACGGATGGAAACGTTATACAGTAGTCCAACTTTGTGGGAGAGGTCTTCACAGCCATTCTTTTGTTAGGAATGTAGGCGGGAGTGTCCTTGCACTTTGTAAATCACATAAATAATGGAAATATTCGTGAAATAATGAGTTGGAATGAAACTGGAGGTCTCAACTTTCACGCGGCCGCAACGGAAGCATCAATTGTACGATGGGACAAGATTTGACCAACTTTTCGTGTCGAGATTGTAGCAATCGAGAATGGCAGCTACGGCTTGAGCCGAACGCTCTTGTGCGTAGTATCACCTAAAATTTCGAATTTTTTTACTATTGACTAGATGGAATTTAACAAATAACCCACGAACAATTTCAATAATAATCATTCGTTATATATTATGTTTTTAATGTAATAAGACAAAGGCAAAATATATTGACAGGACTGAGATACGGTCCTTCACTTAATAACTTCAGGACAGCCGCTATGACAACTAAGCCAAGCGAACCAACCAGCCCTACGAACCCTTGAGAATAGTTAATTTCTAATATCATACAACCCCTGAAAAACTAGCCCTTGTTAATAATAGTTTTTTTAAAGAATACACTATACATTTAATTGTAAGAGTACAGTGTATATAAACAACTTAAGTTAATTCCTGCATCTATTGTCGGGTAAAATGAAAACCACAAAGTCTACTCGCTCTCTTTCTATCTGTTTAACCTCTTTCCACTTTCTAACTGCTTGAACCGCTTCTTCCACCACATACCTCTTTCATGACCGATCAAAGGGTTCTGGTACACAGGAAAGTGCTACGAAGCCGATACAAACAGCGGAATGAACAGAGAAGAGACAAGGTGCGAATACAGGAACCGTCCAAAGCTGAGCAAAGGTGGCTCTTCTGTGAGACGGTTCTCTCTTCACCTGATTTATGACTCTACGACTGCCTAGTGCTAGGCCTGTTCCAACTCTCTTGACCAATACCTGAGATCGCATCCTCTTCGGTCGAGGAGCTACTAGACCCAGCAACTTCCTTCCGGTCGTCCGGAGAAAGTGGTCTCTATCTCCGCCTTTTTTTTAGCTTCGGGGGGTTTCGCCTCAACCTTCTGTCACTGTTACATAAGGTAACTGTCGGGTCGTCACTAGGGGGGTGCCTGGTGACAAGTGCGGATTGTTCGAGTTTATAACCTGGACAATCGTTTCATGACGGCGTTACTATCTGCCTCCATTTATGATAGGTATGAGCCCCGACAATGCACTATGTTCAAGAGAAGAGGTACAGAGGTTTCATAAAGAATTAGTCAAGTTTTCAGAGTTCGAGCGGAAACCAAGCATCACCAAGTAAGGGTCCCGAGAGACTGATTAACAGGGCCAGGAGCCCTGCCTTAAGTACCCTCTCCCCATGCCTGTTCGGAGGCTGCAAGGGTCTAAGCCGGCGGTGATTCCCACGCACACCTGCGGCGAGGAACGTGACCGGTGGTGAGGAACGTGACCACCGCCTTATCACCCGGCCAAGGGACAAGCTCTGGAGGTAGAGAGGGCCTAAAAGGGTTGTTATGTTTATGACCTGTGGTACCCTCGCGCATCTGGCTCTTACGCCCAGCGGGTACCTGGCTGACCTTTCTCGTGTGACTTGGCTTCCGCCTTTTTTATTGCTTAACACATTTACAATGATTTATATTAGTTTATAATACATTTAGTTCATGTTATTTTACTTTTGCTTACAATATATATGCAATAGAGTATAGGGTGATTTATCTTATGCAGTTAGCGGTCGCTACAGTAACCAACCGCGACTAGCTAGCTAGTGGGACAATGGTACCATCGACTTCTCACCAATAAAAACGCTGATATGATGAATACTTAGAGCGTCCGTCACGCCATTGGCATGGGAGCACCACTGAAATCTTCCAAAACAAATGATTAAGAACTGCAACAATAGGAAGTGTTCACAATAAAACTACCCATAATAACGAATTACTAGTTGGAATATCTGCTTAGGTCTCATATCTAAGTTGAGGGCTAACTAATGAACTTTCAGAATGATGTTTGTATTTATTTACTTAGTTTTTCTTAGCAAATATACTAAGCGCGTTTCTCCTAATAACCTCTTTTGAAAAACGTCAGAATATTTAGTTGAACAAGAAATAAAATAAACTAATAAAATGGTACACCATAAATTGGTACATAAGAACAAAATGTAAATCGAATCAGTAAGGGAAAATATTATCCCTTTATTAAGTGATAGATATCGGTGGATGTTTTTGTTACTGAAGTTGTATCTCGGATGATAGTACAGGATAATAATATATTATTAAATTAAAAATACTTTTAATAGTATTCATGCTTTGATTATTTTTTTTTTAGCATTATGTAACAGTAAATGGGAAATTGAACAAATTTAGCAGGGTATGCTACTGTTCTTATTTGGTATTTATTGTCCTAAACTTTTGCCTCATAACTTTGAACGTGTACGTTTATATATACATATATATATATATTTTTTTTTGTTTTAATAAATATACTTATGCGGAAATTAATACTATTTACTATAAGAATGACTCATATACCACATAAATTACGTAACGTTGTAAAGATATTGATTGAAGTTGGTGGCGTATGGGGAATGGAGTGAAACCTTTCATTGCGATAAGGGTGACGGAGAGGATAGGGGAGGGCTTCTCCTTTACCCTAAGGCACGGAAAAACTATTGTCGATGTAATTGGCTCTGATGTCGACATCCATGAACGAACGGTTTCACTCGTACACCCATCGTAAATGAAAAATTGTAATTACTTTTTGTAATTGTAGTCCACTAAAGTCGTAAGAGACATTGCTCAGGGATATTTAATTTATCTCGTTAATATTATTATATATATATTTTTTTTAATCTATATGATACGAAAATAATTATTTTTTCAATAATCAAATAATTCATGGAGATGTAAGTATTTGTCATGCCGTTCTCTACAATCCCGTCTAGGACATGGATCCCGAGGTAGGGGTGTAAAAAAATAATAACAATTCCCCAAATTGATATTTAAACCACATTTGCTAAACGATGAAACACGAAATTAGCACTATACGTAATAATACTGGAATAATATACTCATAAATATATGCTCATATTATACGGTAACCAATATCATTATTACCCGAAGTAAGGATTGAAATATAGTTAGTTGTTAGAGTTGCAAATAGTTATTGCAACAGCTGCAAACGTTGCGAACCATGTATAAATTGCAACTTTATAGGTGGGACTAAGCTCACCTTTAGCAGTTCCTGGGTTATAGAGTCAAGGATAGTCTGTAAGGCGGATAAAAACACGATGTTATCAAAGTGGAAACCGAGATCAAAGTAGCCTAATATATGTAGTATGTATATTCAAACTTACATATATATTCAACACACTCATTAGTTGTAAGTAGCCCAAAGAACTACGAAAACAAGCCAATACAGTAAAATACGACCATATAGAATGACGGTAACATTTTAACTTTCACATAAAATATATTTTATTGAAACATGATGATCCTAGACAATCTTTGTCACAAGATTAATTTATTATTATTAGTTTTGATAGGTATGCATGTAAATAGACTTAATTAAATAAATGCAACATTTCAAGATTAGGTTTCTAATGCTTTAAACAATATAAGAGTGTGAAAAAACAAATTACCTCGAATATCGAACAAGAAGGATATTTGTTTCTATCGGCATTCAAAAGAAGACAAGGGACATAAAGTAGGAAATACGATGCCTAAAGTATGATACATAAAATTAGATTCAAGTAACAGCTAACATCAACACACCTGCTAAAACATTTTCTGCTATGTAATAATAATATCTATATTATTATGTTGTAGACACTGCGGAGGGCAATGGAATTTATAAAAGCGATTTGGTTTGAACTATACATTGAGAGCAGACAAATATAATCATTATTAGAAACCACGTACAATTAAAATAGAATGATTCACAGTACAAAGTTAAAACAGAAACATGGGCAACTTGAATAAATGATAATAACTATATACTGCTACAGTATTTACGTTTATTAATATCTCTAAATCTATACTTTCATGTGAGAAGTACAATAGTACATTAATTCAAACTTAAATTAGCAACATTATCGTTTGCTTTATCAAACTATTTGTAAAATCCCCTCAATAAATTTCCCATAATTACGTAATAAGAAATAATGTTATTCGTATATGTAATGCAGTTCCTGCTAATGTTACAAATGTAATGTAAACTATTACAATGGAAATAAAATGGGTTGCAATAGGGTTGGAAGGAGTTACATATCGTTGACCCAGACTATCGACTACTCGAAGACTATCACATCTCTAAAATCTCTAAAAAGGGGTAATAAAAATCGAAATAATGGTACAATCTGAATGTATGTAACCCAACTGCTTTAAGTGTCAAATGCCCAAATTCAAGGTTAATGTATCCTGAAAAATATCATTTGTCGAGATGTGATGTCTTCTTCCAGATGGACGATATCCTTTGGAAAGGGATACATTTGGTTTCAAAAAGGTTCAAATAGACTAGGCAATGTTGTAATAGCAGTTTTTAACACACTTGTTGTAACTAATTCTATATTAAAACGCCAGTCGGTCCCGCTAGGAAATAAAAAAGACCTATCATGTTACCTGGTAATAAATTAATCAGACTGTTAGGTGATCACGGTCAATAATATCGCCAGGAAGCTACTTACTAAGTAAATTAATTATATTAATAGTAAATAGTAACTCAACAGGGAGATGTAATGAGCACTTGGTAGATGGTTCAGCGAGGGAAGAAATGCTGGGAATTTACTGATTGATCGAGACAGTCCTTCTGTTTTCATAGACACTCTCACCACCCTTTTATTTCCGTCAACATTATTTCCGTTTTTCCAGCTTCATAAACATTTAACTATAAATAAGATCTAGCTTGTGCGTTTTAATTAAATCTCTTGGTTTTGGAGGTAGATATTTCTATACTACCCCGATGAAGAAGTTATCTAGATGAGGCACCTTTTCATTTCCCTACCATTAAATGGGAAATCGTGTCCCCGCCCTGTTCCAACCTATTCCTATTAATTCAAGAAGTAAATCAGGGACTCCTCCAGTACTTCCAAATTCCAGAGCACTTACTTTAAATGGTTCGGTCATGTCCTAAAAGTACAGTAAACATCATCAAGAAGAATGAATTGATGCTAAGAGAAGCCCAAACCACATTGGCTGAATGATGTTGAAGGGAGCAAAAAAAGCGCCACATCAGAGAGCTGAAGCGATTGGAAGAGGAAAGAGACCCGTGTAAGAAGTGTCTGCAAGCCCTGAACCCAACACCGTGTAGGGTTATCAAGGAGATGCTTCAACAAGAAAAATTAAATATCCCACAGAGATGTCAATAAATCTCTTAACCAAACCGACAGGTATATTTCCTTGAGCATTTTTTATTTAAGGCAAGTCCTCAAAGGAATCCGGTGTGTTCGGTTTATCCAAAACAAGTGATAAGTAAAACTGAACCTAGCGAACGTTACTAGTGATAATGCTTTATTTTATCTATTCAGGTCTCGGCCAATCTGTCTCAATTCACATGTCAAACAACATATAGCACGGTTTTAGAGTTCTGTCGATTATCTAGAATTAGAAAATAGCTGTACCTTTGTAGTACTAGTACTACAGCTAGGTTCATTTGATCCCCCAATAATACTAAAAATAAAACCAATCCCAAGAAAAGTAATAAAAGGTCATTAATCGATCACTTAGAAATTAGAAAAATGTTTCTCTATCATCACACCATACACGGCTCGTTCTAGCAAACCGTTCTAAAGATTCCATTTATATTGGGCCTAGCCTAAGTGACGCCAGAGTCTAGATGACCTTAAAACGATGTACATGACCTCACCCTCAGTAAGACCGAAGCACGTCGTCTACTCCACCAAATGTAGTATTCCATATGAATTTGTCGAAGATCACGAACATGTTGCCTGTTTTCCCCGTTGGAGACTGTGAAGCGGAACTTGCTAACTCGGGAGGGAAATAATAAATACGGTGGACTTCCTCTGGCCATGCAGGCAGATCCATTACACCCCACGCTGCCCTCTATCCTCCGGGCACATTTGTCCCTGTCTGCCCTGTAGCCGTCATTGTTGCCTTATTTATATATCTCTGGACTGTCTTGGATATGTCTGCCTTTGTATAATGTAGGGCCACAAATCACACTGGGGAGACCGAATTGTAATCCGAACACCCTCATGGGATAACCCAGTTTCCATAGACACAGAACTTATCAATTTATAAGCAGTTTAGAAAATAAATAAAATTAGCTGGGAAATTGGTAGTAAATTAAGTTTCATGTACTCAAGACGTGAATTTTTAAATTAGGTGTCCTGTTAAGTGTAAATAACAAATGAAAAATATAGTCATCTTTATGGATATGAGCATCTGCTATTAATTTACTGGTGTTAAAATAAAATAAAATAGTTTTCTATAATTTTAAAACAAATTAAAGTTCTCTATGCCCTGTCCTCAACAATATGTAATTTATATTTTTTAAACTACAATTGCAAAAAGTAATTAAAAACTATCAGGTTAGTGCAACTTTAACTCAATGAGTGTGTTTTTACAAGTATAAAATATTACATAGTCGTTCCCTTTGGAAGAGGGGAGAAGAAGGGTCATTTATACAATGATTATTAGTAAAAAAAAATATCATTTTTCCATCGTAATGATTAGGGTATCAAATTAAATTGATACTCATTACGTCATAAATATGCTATATCCAAAAACCATATTCATGAGTGGGACGATATTTTACATGGAAGTTTTACTAGTCCACTAGATACGCTAGAAATAAAAGTAACCAACCGTATAAAAAATTAATTAATTACTAGAGTAGAGTGTCAAATCAAAGATCTTAGCGTCCTGGCATGCTTTAGTGGGCAATAATTACAAAAGATCATCGAAATAGTCAATAAAACCGTTTTTACCCTCATATCGAAACCTCATATCGTGTGATAAATCACACTTGATTTATAATTGTTAATAATTTCAAGAGTTCAATTGGAGTGGCTCAACGTTTAGAAAGTATGCTGTGCATTAATCAACAGTTAATGACAGTAATAAATGATGTTTTAGAATCTAATTACAAATTGCGGGATCATGACTAGGGATGCTTACGAGGAGACAAATGCACCTTTCTAATAAAACCTGTCTTAAATAATGCCTCTATTTTCAGGCCAAATATACGAAATAACTTCATAAAATGTTTCATTGAGATGTCCTTGATGTAGAAATAGGAGTTTTGAACCACCGTAAACAGAAGTGAAAAGGCGTTATTTAGTTGGGAAGGGAAATGACGAACAGGAAGGCTGAGGCGAACCCTGACCTTTGGGAATGAAGTTCTGTATTAAGAGCTCCCTAACCCCTCTTCGTCGCCATTTATCTTATTTCCTTACCTCCTTATCTAATTATTAACTTTATTTTTCAACTTCAAGTGCCTTTAACAATAACAACCCTGCCAAAGAAAACATAGGCTATATATTTGTAATAAAAACGTAAGTGGAGTCGTTAAGCATTAATTTTTGTAGCAATATACGAGTTACAAAGGTGCGTCAATAAATTTTAACTAGGAGTTTTCAAATGATATTAGGAAGGGATTTATGATGATTCAAATGCAATGAGAACGACGGTGCTATTGCATATCCCGCTAATGTAAATTCGTTATTTCCGCAAGCTTTGGGTATATATTAAATGGTATAAATGGGAATCCATTAAAATAGAGGATTGTAGGCATAAAATGTCTGGTGTACATTTGTGTAAACAATGAATCACACAAGCCCTATTCAGTCAAGAAGTCTGTCGAAATTTAGGAAGTTGTACTACGGAAGTAAAATCAAGGAAAAATTTAATTTGATAATAAAAAAAACAACGGTACATAAAGGCATAACTTGTTATATTCATCAGTACATTCCTCCAGTTATAATGACTGAGCTATAACTTCAGCGCCATGTTATGTTACTAACATATTATTCCATGTTGCATATCATTAGCTATAGTATTTGTATAAGTAGTTCAGCAGTCTAAACCTACCTAATCAAGTCAAAGAGAAGTTAAAAGTCAAAGACATAATAAAAGCAAAATAATTTATGAAACTTCATATTAAATGAATAAACGACTCCGTGTAACTCAATTTTCGTAAAACATGAATTACCTAGTGCTAAGCCGGGTATGACTGAATTTTAAATGGTTTAGAAAACCATAAGGAAAATAATATAAAAACAAAAATATGAAACTGATTTAAAAGTATGACTGACCTGTGTTGTTTGGTTGTTTCGTTTCCTTCCGAAGTTTGACGGGTTCCTCGGGGAACACTCCACTACCCTGTTGCTGTTCTTCTCCTGCAAAAATCAATAATTATATTTAAAAATATAATAATTCAACTTTTTTACTTAGGATAATAATTTGATAATTAATACAACAAAAGGGGTGAAGGTCATTGTAGGGATTACAATTCTTTGTTAGTATTTCACATTTCAAGGTACAATTTTAATTTTATCAAAAACACTAAATTGATAATATTAGGGACTATTAATTCACATCTTTAACCTTCTTAATTCTGGTACCTGTTATACATCTAATGATTTTTTATTTTTGTAAGAAATTAATAACAAATGGATTTAATCATACAAAGTTAGTTAAGAGTGAACAAAATTAAGGATTTACTAATTACTCCCTCTTTATTGTTAAATTATTTATATTAGTACATACATTAAAAAGCAGTTTCTCCAAACACACCCCCATTGATTGATAATGTAAACGGAAATTGTTTACCACGGCGGCTGTTTTAAATAAATATTTTTTAACCATAAATCTGATTGTTTTTTATCGTATACAATAATAGTCCACAAATCCCTAACATGTTAAACAGATAATAAGTCAGTACGTCGAGAGATTTTTTTGTGTACCTTACTTCATTAATTTGTTTAATTATGTTTTTTGGGGTTTTTTCTTCTCTAATTAGAAGATTAAGGATGAGGGAAAAATGAAGGAAGATTTGGGTTGAGCGGATCCTTGTACTAGGAGTAACTGCTTTAAGGTGGTGTGAGAGAATTAAGGAGTGTGGGAAGCCTCGGTAGAGGTTGGTTGTTGCGGTACAGTGGTGAGAGTCCACTGGTGGCTGGGCCTATGGTCTCTCTAGGCATGTAGTGCCGTCTTATTTAGTTGGATAGCAGTATTGGGTGCCCCTTAGAGGCTTGTTGTTGGTGGGCCAAGCGCCGTGATGTCCACCATTTGGTCTGCTTTACTTGATCTTGTGAGTTGCCATCGTGCCGGTAGCGGTGGGGGTGTCATGTCTCGGAATAGAGGGTTTAGACTATGTTTCATCGAGTCAAAACACTTGATGTGTCTTCATCTGATGGCTTCGGTGATGGTGGGGACCTCGAACTTTTCGTGGATGTCGGGAGCTTTCATTTCACGAAAGAGGGTATGCCAGAGTGCCGTTCGCAGGATGTTGTTCTGGAAGCTCTGGAGTCGAGTTATGGTACTGGCGTGAAGGAATCGAAAGAGTGGAAACAGTAGAGCTGGCCTCAGGACGCTCCTGTATATTAACAGTTTCAGCCGAAGGGATATAGCCGGGCTTGTGATGAGATGCTGGAGAGAGTAGTAAGTCCTACGTACTCGTTTCAATTTCTTCTGAAAATGTGTGCCGAGCGTCATGAGTCTACCTATGTTGATGCCTATGTAGCAGATGCTGTTGGCAAGTTTGCATTGAGTCCCGTCTATGGTGAAGCTGGGTGGACGCTTTCTTTTCCCATGCTGGAAAGAGAAGATGATACCTTGAGTCTTGGCTGGGTTTACCTGAATGTGGACAGCTCTTAGCCTGTCGGTGATTAACTGACGAATGATTGCTGCACCCTGGTGGTAGGAGGTAGGAGGTTTGTCATACCACGGAAGGTCCGTGCGTCGCACGTCCAGTTAAGGGGGAGAGCCTCACTTATAATCATTAAAAGTACTCACCTGTCTTCACGGGAACAAAGTGCCACTGACTAAAATAACAAAACTTTACCAGATTTGAGCTCTTGCCACAATGGAAGCTGGATAGTGTCTCTTATTGTTCATAAACTATGTATTCAATTTTAACACAACCTAACGCAATGAGAGCTAGGTCGGGAATGAAATCACTATGGAATAACTTTCATGTTTACAGGTCAAACAGAGGACTAATAATCACCCGGAAAGACAGACAAGACGCAAAGGTGAACAAATAAGGGTTTCTGATTTTGTAAAAATATCAATGAAACCATATTAATGCGAAATTATAAATGCGATGTTTTGTAACGAAGATGATTTTGTGTTGTCATTGTTTTGAATTATACATTGAAATGTCTTGCATTGCCGTTAAAATCACTATTTTTCTACCTAGATAAACGAAAACAGTTAAGCAAAGGCCAAACAAGTGGGTGTGAATATTGGTATTTATCAGTTGACGTTCGTATGGTAATGGTGGTGAGGCATCTGCTTTGCCTATTTCAATGAAATTTACATATAAATCGATGTTATTTATGCATTCCGATCGAGGATAAAACCAGATAACGTAATAGTCCCAGCATATAATTAGTATTTCTCTGCAAACGTATGCTCTAGAAAATAATGCTGCAATTTTTCTTCTTTATATTCTTTACTTAAAGATTTATGACTACTTTCGAAATACGAATTAAATATAATTGATTAATTTAAAAGTAATAATAGTTAAAAAATAATTCAAAAGGTAATTCATGTAGAATATTCAGTACAAATAAAGGAATTTTTTACAACATAATGGAACTAAGATGTTTATCTTCCTTCGTTAAAATAAACCTAATAAGTTAAGTCAAGGGTTGCGTAATTACATGTATAGTATGGTAGGTATTAATTATGAGGTCGAGAGCTTTAGTTTGACACTGTCCGTGTCACATCCAATAGGGAAATATTTGACTTTTTTTATTAACGACTAATTTAATAATGACTTCATTATTTTTCGGAGCGTCGTCTTACTTTTAGCGTCGTTGGGGTATCAATTCTCACTAATGGGCCTATCAGTGAGAGTTTGTATACTCACTAGCAGTATAGGTTTTAAAGGGTAAAACATGAGACTATAAAGCTCGTGATGTTTTATAAGCTCATGACTGAAGTTACTGGTTCACTGCGGTTGAAGTATAGAGACGCAAGTCTTCAAGAGATCAGCCGGACCATTCCGGATAAAGACGTTATATTAGTTATAGGAAGTCATAGCAATGACCAGTTTCTCTAATCATATCCTGAGCGTGTGTGGCTCTAGCGCTCTTGATTACTCTCGATTGACTCGTACCCAGTGACGCGGCTAATGGAGGATCGCGGGGGACTTCCCAAGACACCACTTCCTCTGTCGCATGCAAAGGAGGTGACAACCATGTGGATATGGAAGGTCGCTGGGCTGTTCGTAAATACTATAAGAATGAGCGAGTAAATGAAGAATTGTAAATATGGTATGAATGAGAACATTGAATACAATTACTTATTCCCCAATTAGGCAGATTTTATCACAATAAAGATTTGAAAAAAAAAAAAAAATATTAGTTATGAGTTTGCTTACTTTAATATAAACCTTGCACAAGGCATTTGGAATAATTGATAAAACCTGTTTCGAAATTTTAAATAAGTACATTAAAAGAAATGGTCAGAACCTCCTGTTGCCAGAAACGATAGTATAACTCCTGTTGAGGATGTAAATGGAACTACGGAACGATGTGGTGCTCTTGCGAATTTGTGTTCTAGTCAAATGTCGATATACTAATACTAATATCGATTATCAGTTACATCTTAATCGATATTAGTCATTGGGAACCTACGTTCACATCTTTATATGAGATTTAGTTAGTCTAAAATAAACGCCTTCATGAACTCACATAGAACCTACTTTACCCTAACTTTGAAAATAAACCTTCTGGCGCACCCTATATCGTCTTTTAAGACTTAGTAGTTATAAGATGTTTTCGTTTTCCATACTGAAGTCAAAAGCAGCTAGTAATTACTACTACACAAGCTTATTTTGCCTGTTGGCCAGGTCAACTTAAGACTGTGATACAGATTCTAATTGATAATTAATGACAGAACAAATGTGAAACACGAGAGACTATTTCTCTCGTGTAAAAGCCGCCAAGAAAGAAGCTATTGACGAGCCGAGCCTTTAATCCGGGAGGCTGGTCAAGCTGTTTGCTGTAGGCTAAGCTCTATGATTGATGAGAAGAGGGAAGGGAATATATTGAATAGCTCCTCAATAGATGGTCATCAGAGGAAATCATTGTACCTCGCTCGACCCTTATTTTGAACCAGACGTTTCTTACTTCATCGCTATTGGTTATTACAGGACAGTAAATAAGAGCTATTTATAGGTAACTACCATTTTATATTTCAACTGGGTTCAAGTAATGGCCGGGATGCAAGGAAACGAATGAGTCGCTATTAACAAGCCGCAGATTTTTGGAATATGTTTTAAACTGGTAATGGTGTTGTTCTTAGTATTTTATTGAATAGCTTAAAGAGAAAGGTTCTATTTATTCTAATTAGAGGACGATCGAATTAGTCTGTTAGTATACTCTACAAGTCATAAAAAATATCAATATTCAACACCTCCTAAACATGCCACAGTCGATAAAAAGTTGGTTCACAGCTGGTGAAAAAGTTGTAGGTAGTAAATAAAAAAAAACTTTTACATAATATTAGAGAACGGCGATTCTACTGATTTTTTTTTGTTTTGCTGTAATAATGTATACTTTATTAGATGGTATCCTATCTACGTAGCTACTATGAAAAGTATCGTGCTACTGATCTACGGATCTAGGAGAATGGCAAAGTTGTCCGGTGTGTCATGGTTGCCAGAAATGGTGGGGGCACACCATGGCCTGCGCACTGGCCAAGGCTAGCGGCATCTTCAGTCTTGCGGTTAGCGTCGTCCAGGTGTGGTCGTCTGATCGCACGGACAAGCCACGATACCAACCCACCTTTGCCCAACTTTACAAATATTAGTGATATAGCATTTATTTAATGGCTCATATAACAAACGATTGTATATTAATAAGAAAGGCGATCCTGCCAATGTGTATTTATTCTTTCGCTAGTAGGTAATAAAAGAACATAACCATCTATTATATACAACAGGATAGGAAACCACCCGGGACCGGCAATAATCAGTCTCGAAAAGAAATGGTATTTTTCCTACTTTAAAACATATCAATGTTAATGTTAATGTTAATTAACATGCATCGTCTAAGGGTTGTTTAAGAACCCTTGTAGCTCTTACCAAAAGTTTTTTTATTACGACAAAGCAAGGAGTAATCAAGTACAGATGTAAAAGCAGATCGATGTGGGCGTGTCAGCATATACCAGCGTAACTAATAAATGGCAGGAGCGATTTACACCAAACTTGGTACACATACGACTAACTAAATGGAAAAGATACTTAGGGGGTTAGTCGGCACCATAGCATCCGAAGAGGCGGCCTACAAAATTAATCGAAACGCATGATATTAGTATCAAATCCATAACTGAGCTGAGATGAATGAATAATGATACTTCCGAAGCCGTTTAAATCCGTGCTCAGCCCCATCAGGATTTAAGCTTAAGTTTAGTCGATCGGAACTCTTCCCATCTGAATCTTTTATAAATTTTTAGAAACGAATGTAGCTGTCTAGAACCTTCTAGAACATAGTAGAAACTAACAGAACTCGATGTCGTTTGTAAATTATGGAAATTCGTAGAAATATAAAAAACCTTGTCATACAGAACTTTCCCCCACCAAATCGTCTCTTATTTAAAGTGAAAAGTACTATTATTTCAACAGGGAACCTCGACTCACTAAAACTTTTCAACGGCAAATGACTGTTAGTACGGCCTTTTTCCGTCAACCAGAACATTGGGATAACACTATTGATAATGCTACGATCGGCGATTGTGGGTTGTTTTATTATTGAAACTTACCGTATATCAATATACTGATGTATCAAACTGTAAGTAAATATATAAGGGCTGTATCTTTTCTAAGGATACATAGATCCTAATCCTTTTAAATATTTACCTATGTATAACACCGATGGAATTTACCACGATATTAACACCTCGCTTTTACGCTCAAGTTGAATAATTTGACTTAAAAGGGATGGCATTTATCTATTCAACTACCACATATTTGATTCCACTACCAAAATCCTGAGCGTATTGCATTAACATAAGAGTTGTACAAAATTATACTAAAGAATATTCAATTAATTTACTATTGTCCCAATTCAATTTAACCTAAAGTAATTTACCTTAATAAATTGACGTGGTGATCAATGGAAGAAATCTTATGTATATAATTATATTACATATTTATTAAAACAAATTACCTAATTCATACCATACATATAATATTGTTTTCAATTAATTCATCATCAATTATTGAATTGATTGCATTCATGCAGTATTTACAATAAACGTTGGAAAATTCATTTAAAACAATTTACATATGCAATATAGATATGTTACGAGGTGTCCCCTAAAATCACCTGCCAGTCATCTCCCTAGCTGCTTCTGAAGCCACACTACTGCTAGCGTAGTTAGTAGCAGTTAAGAGAAATACCCGCAGATAATCCAGTATTTTATTAAGTTTTTCAATCATTACTTACTCCGTTCAAAAAATGTACCCAGATAGTAAACTCTTTAAATCACCTTCAAAATTCAAATGTTCGCTATGAGGAGATCAACTATTTTGTTGTATCCTAAATTAAGTACAATTTATTTGAAAATGTCAATTTGGAAAGGGTGTCCCCCCACCCAAACAAGGTTGGTATATTTGTTTATAGTTGTGGACACAAACGACTCGTTGTAGAATCAAATTGAAGTCTGGTGATTTTTCATGGAATCGGTAAGAGATAGCTTTCCTGTTAATATTTATTTATGAAATCAATGAAAACCTAACACTTCCCATTCGAATAACCCTAATAAGCTGATCTCCCAACGAACTCTTCTACTTCTTTCCTAAATAAGCTAAGTTCATCAAAATGATTTTTGTACCGCTATCGTAGCAGAGGCCATACAAAACATCTTTATTAAAAATTAAGCATATTATCGTGATGCATGGAAGATGTAAATACAAGAAAGTATGGAGGACATTTATATCTACTTTCAGGAATATATTTTTAAAATCACTAGTTTTTTTAAAAAATGTCTCCGTCTTCCTAATTTATAATTGTTCGGTTATCAAGCACTGCTATTATTTTTAACTTGAGGAGTGTTAAACCGGGACAATCGGGTACTAACTTGACCACAATTTTTCCTACACCTTTATATTGGTTAGTCGATGAATCGATCTATTTATCTTCATAATCAATATCAGTGTAAAAACACTCAGATAATTTTTTAATACTGAAATTTCTGCCCTAGTTTTCTATAAGGCGTAAAGCTTCAAATGCTGACAGTGAATAATCGACATGAAATTGTTGAATAAATTATAACGAATTATAAACGAATTCGCCAATTGCAACGATATATGTAAAGTAATGATAAGGATTAGGAATAATATTATTTGTAAATAAGTTTACCTTTGTCCTGCGGGGAGGGGAGGATCTGCGCGAGCGAGGAGTAGCCATACCTAGTCGCCGCAGCAGCGCCTATAATTGTAATAAAAGCATAATTTCACTTATAGCATACTATAATATAATATAAATAATAAAAATATAAATTCGCCATAATCTATCATTTGAATATTTATTCTACAATCATAAACTATTATTAAATGACTTAAGCTCGGTTAGCATAGAGCCATTCACAACAAAACTCACTGGACAAAAAATTAAATCCGTCTAGGACTTTCGAGCCACTACTAGTTATTTTGTTCAGGGAATAAATACAACAAAGTACTTTGCATTAGAAAAAAATAAAAATATTTTTATTTAATAAGAGGGGTTCCCAACTCATTCTCAGAGGACAAAGTTATGTCGGGTTCCTACGGGGCGTGAATCAGAAAAGTGAGCATTATTGATAAAGTTTACACGGATTAAGGAAATTAATTACATTAAAATTAACTTGGTCTCTACAAGTCATGTGAAATGCCAAATCCTATGAATGGCTCAATTTTTTGTAGTCAATTTCCTTAATCCGTATTAAGTGTATCGATAATACTCACTTTCGTGATTGTAAATTACAACTATCAAGATTGGCAGAATACATTGCACATGGCTTCAAGATGAAAAAAAACATACAATTACCCTACAATATGAAAAAAACATACAATTACCACATTTCTCGACTTCCAGAGGAAGCATTTGATTAAGTCTGGCACTCCGGACTTGTCTACAAGTTAAAAAAAATGATGTTCCTCTTTACTTAACTAAAATTCTGATGTAATTTTTCAAGGAGAGTACATATCCCGTACTCTTTAGCCAGGTGTATTAATGGAGTTACTCCACAGCTTCTGCTCTGTCACCACTACGTTTCAACTTTTATTTGCATGATATTATTCTTTCAGCCACAATATCCATAGCTATGTTCGCTGATGACACCACTGTGTCTTACCAACGTTAAGGTATAGTCACGGCCAGTAATATTATCCTGTAAACCTGCCTTGACGATCTGGAAGGGTATTTCAGGGTATAAGTAGAAAATTATTCTCAACACACACTAATGTTTAGCAGTAAAAATCTTGGAAAAACTCTCAACGATGAAACGGTAACTTTGCAAAATAAAGCTAGAAGAATCCTGGGAGTCGTAAATCGAATATATAGATCGCCGTTTAACATGGACGAGTCATATAAATAATAAACTTACCGAGGCATCTTCTATGCTAGCTGTGTTATACCCTATCATGAATTGGAAATCGCCGCTGAAACTGGATGATTCTAACCTTCCGTAACATTGTTAGACTACCACCCATGTTACGGTTGTGACGTATGAGGAATGCTCCCTGGTTCATTCACCAAAACTGGTTCAAACAGCATGACTTACAAATAGAGAAAATAGAAAATTTCATATCAAAGATAAATTCATGAGGTGGTACTCAAATTGCATTACGCTGAAGGAGCAATCATAACATCAAAACTAGGTCGTCAAAAATAAGATTGAAACCATGACTCCTACAAGACATCCTGCTGTGAAAAGAAAGAAAAAATGACAAGAATAACATTTTAACGAAATAAAATTCGTTTGGGGCTTTCTGCTATATGAACAGTATATTATCTTTTCTGAATCATTATATATTATTTTAATTATTTTTATATATTAAAAATTATCATCATATATCCTAACATACTTATAATGTAGTAATCGACTAAATTTCAACATGAAGGGTTTTGTTATGAAATTATATTAGTTAGGGATGCTTCTTAATCGGACCATTCCCCATTATAATTATTATGTTATCAGTTGTTTCCATGTATGGGCTATCAAGCCGAGCTGGAAATTAAGATACAAATACGAATGACCGTGAAAGAAAAGTTGACTTTCTATAGGGGAATCCGTCGATACAGGAATATCTTCAATAGAATAATAGCTAGCTCTACAGTCAGATAGGAACATAAAACAAATAAAAAATTGTTTACAAATTCCATATATTTCCCCAAAAATATCAAAACCTGTTATTCAAACAAAGCGAACTGAATACAGATTTCTAGTAAATATTACAAGTTGCTTGTTCCCATAAAGTATGATTTTGTTTATAATCCTTCATTCTACTCATATTACGAAGTTACATAAAGTACGAAGTAAAATTGAAAGTTAAAAAAAATAAATAATGTAAGCATAGATATGTATAATTATGCAAATAATTAAAGAAAAACTGGGTCCCTTTTCACACACTCAAGTCTTCAGTTTCATGAATTTATAATGAGCTACATACACAACGTAATAACAAACACATAAGAAATCAGAAAAAAAACTTAGACAAGGATCTCAGTTCCACTTCCGAAGATGTACAATATTCAATACCTCGCGGTGGAAAAGATATTTGTCACCGGAGTTGGTAGGTGTCGTTGGGGAGGTAGTGGTTGGAGCTAACACACCTCCATCACTCAACCTTAATTTCTATTTGCTGAACCTGATTTACTATTTCATTATTCAATTGGTTACTCGTTTGTCCTCACGAGGCTGATGATCCCTCCTCGAAAGATTACAACCTTAGGTGAGCAAGGACTCGAGACAAGATTTCAAAAGCTAAAAGCCAAACCATTAGGCTACAATCTAATATCTAGGTACTAGGTTATTAATATTATTTTTTTTAGGTTATAACACTGAGTGACGAGGTGATTATGAAACACAAATAACTTCCATGCTGCATCAAACCGTATTTATAATTCGTTTTTAGCAAGTGAAGGTCATTAATACCGATCCCCATCAAAGGGGACGTAGCATAAGATTGATGGAAGTAGCAAATGCGAACCGAAATGTGTCCTGCCTGAAATAATCTGAGAGGAGCCTAGAGCCTTGAGATGAATGACCTGGTGGCTCAGGTAGAAAACTAGTCGACCCTGCCTTTGTAGTCCCTTTTTCCTCAGCCAGAGGTGGAAATTGTCTGGAACCGATAGTGTACCCAACTAAAGCACTTGTCATTCTCAGGAGCTCTCATGGACCACTTACGGTTGTTTAAGATGTGTAAAGGAGATGCTATACCTCTTCATTTTGTCTGTCACCTTAATAATTCCATTTTTTTTTTTTTAATGACCAACACGAGTTTTACGTCCGTTAAGTGTGGCATTTATTTTATATTTATTAATAATTATAGGATGTCATGTGTAATCAGGTTAATTATGTAATTATTGGTTCAACAGAAAAATAGGTCCAGTTCGTACAGGAAATGATTCGAATGGGCGGAAATCCAAAACCCTGTCGCTTTTTTATATCTTTCACGAAAAAATGTTAATATTTAGTTTTTGAGAGATCCTCCAGATTTGTTCCTAAGTACCCAAACATTAGATGGAATGGAAGTGAAATGAGAGCGTAAAGGCACTGTGTTAGGGATACAATGTTGAGAACCAATTTTTTGTAACAATGATAAAAATGGCATGGTTAGACAAGTAATAACCCATATTCTTGAAGCTATATTTGAATATATTTTATAATAATTCCTTTAGAAAATCTTATACATCGCTTCTTAAGCCGTCGTGGAATGTTACCTGGTAGGTCAGGTTGCCTACATCTTGTAACTAGGCAAAAACAAGTGTTAATAACAAGTTGATGATTGATTGTTTACACACTTTTTTTTCAACGACATTAAGTGTCAAATTATCAGAAAAAAATGTTTAAAGCTAACAGAAATTAAATTGTAATCTACTTTTTTCCATCGCAAATCTTATATACGATAATGTACATATTAATGATCATGGTTTTTCAATCTAACTTATGCTCTCTCTCCCTTTCGCACTGTCAAACAAACATCAAACCTAGCTTCAATAATTACTTGAAACCGACACAATTTAATACATTATTCAATATTTGTTATTAATATCCTGTTCATTTAAGTCCTGATGTCAATCAGAAAAGTGGGACTCCATCAATCCTCTGTTGGGTTTATTGCGTAAATAAAGAAAAGAGGAATCAGTATTCCGCTAGTGCCCTGAAGGAGAGGGAATACCCTGCTATAATTTACGCTCCAATTCACGATTATTTTGAGGGTGGCATTGGCTATGCAATATCTCCGGGTATCTTATCGGCTAAATATACAGATCGATATTAACTCGGTTACCTTAAGTCGTTCTTCTTGGTAAATCGGGAGATGAGGGAGACATATCCTGAATTCGAGGCTGAGCTTTAGCTTTGGGTTTTTAATAAGTTGAAGAACCAGATTTGTTTGTTGTTTAAATTTGTTTACCCTTATCCACCGCAAAACTCGAGAAGATAAACGGCCTCATGATGCTGCCTCGCAACTTTTATTTAAATTTTCTGGCGTAGATTGTCTACATTCGAACCAAGAATATATGTCCATTTCTACTTACGAGGCTGAACAGACCACGTCATATTCATCTAAAAAACCAACTACAATGACAGTTCGGGCAACAACATCTTGAGCGAACACCTGGGATAGAAAGACTCTACGAACTAACCCGCCTGTATTGCACAAGAAAACAGGTTGAAAAACTAGAATAAGAATGGTGATCGCACCCACATAAACGAACGTACAGCACTTCTCCACGACAAGAACATTTACGTAGCTCTCATTACTGAAACAAGACTACAAGTAAACGACCTATACGATTTATAGCTCGGCAGTACCAGACTTATCGAACTGATCATCCAGATGGAAGAACACGTACAGGCACCGCTGTCATTGTCCATAACTATATTTCCCATCACATCGGTAGCACATGATTTCATACAGTCCACTGCAGTGTCAATCAGCAGCTTCACTTTCCCCCTCACCCCAGCATCGGTGTACAGCCTGCCCTCCTAATAAATCCATTTCCTATTCTCAATTCATCTCTTTTCTAGACTCGGGCATATTTTCTTTGTGGGTGGGGATTTTAACGGGAAGAGCCAACATTGAGACACAAGATCCACGAATACACGAGGATGTGCTTTGCTGTCGGAATTTACACGGAAATATTGCTCCACTATGTCTCCTGACACAGCCACCTATTGGCCATCTGAGTCCAACCAAAATCCTGATCTACTTGACCTCTTCTTATACAATTTTTTAGTTTAGGAAGTTAAACTATTCACTTACGCGTTTCGATGACCCCTACCCTAAACCATAGCCCTTTGATTCTAACCATTCCCTAAGACCAATTCACAAACTTTTTTTTTTTTGTGAGGCTGAGCCTCAAACGGGCTTGCCCCACAAGCCCGTGAAGCGGGATCGTGGGGTTACGTAGCCTGTGGTGCGCGTATTCCGGTGCAATGGGATTGTTGCATCGGTCAGCGCACCTTCGGTTATTCTGTTTTGTTCCATTTATTCTCAAAAACGAAAAAGAAAAAAAACAAAAAAAAAAACATGATAATAATATATAAAAATAAAGGAGAAACCACAAAACTAAAGTAAAGAGAAAAGAAACAAAAGAACCACCTCTAATACTATATCTACAATTCCTAAACTAGCTATATATACTTTTTTTTTCTTTTTTTCCCCAATTCACAAACTGCTTCCTCCTTCATTTATTAACGGTTCAGTTGATCGGGACCATTTCCGCCAACTTCTTACATATTCTGTAGACATCAAAGTGTCCCTGAAAACATCACCTGACTTAGACGATGCAGTGCATTATTTCACTACTCTGATCCAGAAGTCGGCTTTGGGACCCCGCTGTCGTCAAAAAATTCACAATGAAAATCATTTACTTATCCATTTTTAATAGCTAATCTAATCCAAACGAAACTCGAGAACAGTGTGGCAAAAATCCCAATATCATGCTGATGCCAATTATATAATCATTACTACAGATTGGCAAAGCGGCATTTAGTTAGCGATTATTTTAATTCCCGCCTCTTCCCTTTGCCTACAGGGGATAATTCCCTGTGAAATGTACCTAAAAAGATCCCAAAAATATCTTCCTCTTTCACACCTACTCGCCATGAGTAGTCAGTGGTTATGGGTTATTTGACGTCGTGATTATGGGTTATGGATCACTTCAGATAGGGAAAAGTCGGTAGAATTCGCTGTCCATCAATCCCATAGTTTCACACCTTACCATAGTCCTCATAACCAGACTTACCATACCATACCACAGCTGCTGAAGGTTTCCTTACACCACATATCCCTCTCTCACTCCCACCAAAACCCGTTAACCCCTCTGAGGTCAAATACCTTTTGAAAAACTTACCTTACAGAAAATCTCCCGAATATGATCTCCTTACTCCTCTAATTTTCCAATAACTTCTTCCTGAGGCCATAATCTTCCTAACCTACATTTATAATTGCATTACCAGAACGGCGCACTTTCCTCTCCTTGGAAAACATTGTATTATTGTCCTACTCGCTAAACTACCCCAATGATGCCTCATCTTACCGTCCAATTCTAGTTCTTTAAAAAACTCCTAAATGTCTACTTCCTGTCTTGTTGAATCCAGATATTGAATTCCGTCTACAATATTTCAGTGCTCACGAGGACTTCGCGTTATCACATATCCTCAGCCCTTGAAAGCAAACAGTATTGCATGGGTGCCTTTCTGGTCATAGCACAAGATTTTGACAGGGTTTGGCACGCAGGTTTGCTATACAAGCTGAAGAGCTGATTAACCAAAGATCCTTTTCCTAATCCTTCAGTCCTACCTTTCAAACAGCTTTCTCCAAGTCCGTTGTGGTATAAAATATTTTAAGTACTGTCCTATAAAAACAGGAGTTCCACAGGCCAGTGTCCTGGGTCCCATCCCCTATAACCTATACACCGCTGATGTCCCATCTAATCCTAATATCTTTCGGTAACATTTATTGATGACATTTCAGTCTTGCAAAAACACCTTGATGAAGTCGAGTATTGGTGCAAAAATGGCGGATGAAGCAAAATGTGCCTACATTACCTTTACCCTCTCCCGCAAGTCCTGTCCACTCGTTTTTTTTAATTCCATCCCTCTTCCCGTATCCCAAACAGTACGGTATTTAGCTTCCAACTCGACAAAAGGCTGACTTTATCTTGACTTTCAAGACTAAACGCATAGGACAATTGTACAGACTGCTTCGAAGGAAACCCCCTCTCAATAGAAAATAAATTACTAATTTACAAAGATATACTAAAGCCAATAGCGCCATACGGAATAGAGCTATGGGGGGCAGCAAAAAAGTCGAACATCAAGCGTATCCAATCCTTTTAAGCAAAAGTCTTAAGAACAATAAATAGTTAATGTTCTTTTACTACACCATATGGGAGATATAACGATCTTAATATACACTACAGTCTTGAATTCATCTTAAACCTCTTGGGAGGTGATTACACCATGTGAATTTAAGAGGTCTCTGTTCAATTTGTAAATACTGTATGAATGAAGAATTGTAAATATGGTAAGAATGAGAGGATCGATCACAATCACTTATATCCTAATAGGCAGATTGCAATGTTATCACAATTAAGATTTTTGAAATGGAAGTATGTGAAAAAAGTCTGTATCATTTTAAGAACTAACCCGCTCGTTTTTCATAAAGTGTATATTTCAAGCAGTCCAAGTAAAATTAGTTCATAATTGATTAAAACACATTTCTGTTAGTAAAAATAGGTAACGAAATAAATTACACTTAAAATAAACGAAATTACTATGATCCTTAGCTCGACTAGTTATTGTTTTCCGTAAAACTGCTCATTAACACCCGGAAGAACTTGCTAGCAAAAGTGAGAGATGATAACTCGCACGTGAGACTTACTCTCACATCTCTAATTTTTGTTTTTTACATGAAATAATGAACCTTTAAATGGTAAATAAAATTATTATACAATTTTTAAAAGATAAAGGCAAAAAATAGTTCAGATTCATCTTAGTTGATAAGGTATCATCACATAATTAAATAAACATTGGAAATTTTGATAATATAGCGATATGTAGGTAACTATTTCGGTTTATACAAATAAATTCAGATCCTGGTTCACACTTATTAAAAAAAAAAAAGATTAGTTTTGCAAAACTTACGAAGTCGAGATATACTTTCGTAAAGGTGGAACGAATCCTCTTTCGTCAATCAGTATGTATTGTGACAGAGACCGAGAAATTGAACAAATTGGGCTGGAATTACAAAGAACAGTTTCGTTACATTTCGTTGTTTAGTTTTCAGTAACGATTGCGTAAGTGAAAAGGAGCGAAAATGTTTTTGTTTTTTTATAGAAATCAGTTCTTACTATTATTTTTTTTTCATTCCTTCTTTGTCTAATAAAATAATCAACAGTTCATTTTCAAAAATTTTCAAAATGCAAGAGTAAAGTAGCCTCCTCAATCGTTTTGAAATAATCTAATCTTCATTGAAAACGAGGAATTGAATACTTCATCAAAAATTAAAACTCAAATAGTTTGCATGTGCTGACATAAAAACTTAAATAAAAACTTAATGTACGTTATATTCATTTCATATTAACAGGGCTCTCTATGGTGTAGTGTATAATTTAACGTGATGATAACATATTAATAGGTGAACCCCAAGACAGACTCTAAATAAAAAATAAGACTTCATCAAAATACCTTAACATACGATCTATAGAGAGCTAACAAGAAGGATCCTAATGATCACATACATGGGCAAAGAAAGGCAGGGAAAATTATCGGTTCTAGTGGGTGCTTTGTGTGTACCCACCGCACAGATGTTAGTATTTTACCGACTGTCATAAAAGGATTGACAGTGATAGGCTGTAAGCCGCTGGGCCGTGCTAGACACAGGGGTAAAAACCATAAACCAGCTGAAAGATTTCAATATAGCCCTACAGACGCTGGTTTCGAGAGAGCCTTTGAGTCACGTACTAAGCTTGGTTGGAAGCAAGTGTTAAAAGGTAGATTTTAACACAAAGAAATCGAAGAAAAGCCAGATTTCTTAGTTCATTCAGAGAGGAGGCAAAGAAGGGCAACATATAAGGGATAGGAGGAGGCTGCCTTTTTCGTTCATCTTTTTCGAGGGATGCCCTGATGAATACTTCCTTCCTGGTGGAAGGAGAGGAGGTCATCCTCTCCTAGGACGCGGTTTGAAGGCTAGGAAAATCTTGTCTTGAACGCCAATAGAGGTCACAATTAGGTAAAACAACGGTGACAGATATCCTGGGTATTTGTGATCTAAGTCAGTGACGAACAAGGCGAGCGATCATCAAGAAATAATGACTGCATCAATGGATGTGGACCCTGACATAGGGGACTACTGGTTTACTTACGAGATAACTGATGATAACATATGGTTCTTCAGGGGAAAAAAAAATTGCGTTGATTGTATATCAAGCTTTGTAAATGAAAATCAGTGCAAATAAACCTACCTAATTTTCAGTTAAAATAATGAACGTTTGGTAAGAAAAAAATCTACAAAAACAAAACGAGATTAAAAAAAAAAAAAAAAAAAAAAGCTTCAGACCTGAAATTAAACAAAACTTTTAGTGGCATACCATACCATATTTTTTGTATCACAGTTATAAGCTAGAGTTATAGGAATAACCTAGAACGTACGTTACATTAATATAAGCATATTTGTGTGGAGGTCATACTCGCATAGTAAATCACCCCTACTAACACATTCAAATTTCAAAGGAATTCAAAGTAACAGACCACCGGTAGTTAAAGGGTTTGGATATTATTTTACGAGGAATAATCGAAGAGCCTGCAACCGTAGACAACAATCAATTATAAGTACTTCAATCAATTATGTACTGCATTATAAAACCGCGTCCACCGTCAATGCAATACCGAAATCAACCATGTATACCACCAATGCCAACCGTTATGTAGAATTATTCCTTGTTAAACGCCAGTTGGCTAATCAAGCCAATTGGCTTGCTAGTCCGTCCCCGTAGGTAGTCGATTCGGTTCAAAACTAACCACGTAGTCAGTGGATGGCACAGAGTGCTGGAAAACAAGGCGTTAGAAGAACTGCGTCATTTCCTCCCAGGAAACGGAGCAAGTAATCGTCTCTTGCATAAATGAGGTGTTGCACCTGTTTCAGCTGCCAACCACAGGTCCACGTAATAGTGGCACAGACATTTCACAATCAGATTTATTGATGGCGGGTGTTACTTTAGCTGCAAAATTCACCGAGCATCCTTTTTGATCTGAGCAGTAGTTGTGCGGATGGACATTAATAAAAAGATTTTCAGTTGATTACTAGAACTTACATATGGGAAGATCTTATAGGGATTGGCCTTGCGAGCAGGCTAAGGCTAACCAAATCTGGTGGAAGCCGAAACAGTACCCTACGAGCGACTTCCTACGAGTCGTAAGAATACTGACGAGAACATGGTGGATGCTTGTGCGTAATTAGGAAATCTCGACGATATAAGGTACGTACAATTTTATTTTCAAGAAAACTATGGCGTGGTTATCGCTATTATAAATATCTACAGAAAAACATGAAAGGTTGTTGATTATCAATCGCATGCTAATAAAAACGAAGTAAAACATAATATATGTTGTCCAGGAGTTTGTATTGTTTATAATTATTGGTTGGTACTATCACCTCACGTATACAGTTCGAGTCTATCAGCAATACTACGAATTTGAACAGGCATGGAGATCGTTAATCTATGGATTTCATGTAGACGTTTTCTTGTAATGTTTATTCGGGAACTCTCAAGCAATCATGTAGCGTGCCTCCCCACTACTACCACTCCCCTCGCTCAGAATATGCAAGTGTGAGAATCAAACTCTAATTGTCGGCTCAAAGTTCACACAAATAATGTTGATTTCGGTAATTTATTTACTTTCTAATTAAAAATATAAACTTATTGCTTTAACTAAGCATATTCATTCGAATTAGTTTCTGATTTTCGAGAGTGGCTTCCTGGAGCAAACATTCATGGAGAGCGATTCATAATGTTAAACTTTCATAAGTCGGAAGATTAATGGTTTTTTTATTGTACCATCTGTGACTCGCGTCAAGCCTATGCCACTCACTGAAAGGAATAAATTAAACTCCCAAGAAACTTAAAGCAGCTTTGGGGAATGAAGAATCAGAATAGAAAATCATTGAAGTTCGTTAAATTATCCAATCCATTAGATCAATTACAAGAACTTATCAATTACAAGTTGAAAAAACGACCACTGCATAGACCTATTAAGACATCACAATGGAGTGAGCGAGTTCATAACATATAATTTTGGATCTCGAATATAGATGTGAACGTAGGTTTGGGTTGTCTAAAGCTATTTCTAGTACCATTTTCATAAGACTGCATCACAAATTTGCAAGAGCGCCACGTCGTTCCGGGGATCTACTACATCCCAAGAGTTACACTGCCTTTGCTGACAATTCTATTCCGAATGTGCCTCCCTCCAACTCGTGACATCCCATCTGCAGTATGTGACGGCGTATTTTGCGAGGCATACGTATGTTCTAGACGAGAAATATCTTGATCACGTGACTACTTCCCATAATAAGTCAATATTACAACATATACATTAACATTTAAGGGGACGAACGATATAAACAATTGTTATTTAACCTCGAATCGACTAATTCTAATTGCGTACATTTTATATATTTTACATTGTAGGCTGTCAACACAGCCATTAAAATCGTGTTCGCAACTTTTTGGCACGGTAACGAATATGTGTGATAACACCAAACCAAACTTAACAATAGATTTTCTTTTATTTAATGGCTGATTTATTTAAAAGATAAGATAGTTTTATTTCCACGGGGATCGTAGTAGACGACCTCCAGTAGCTGAATAGCGAGGAGACACAATAATAAGCAGAGAACAAAAGCAGTGGCCGACTGGAAGACAAGCTCAACAGGCCCAGTGACCACAGGTGGTCAATTACCAAGTTAAACTGGCCCCTTTGCCACACCTGGACCTGCTACCGTGCCTGCTACTGCATCTGCGCAGCTTTCTGTCACAGAACGGTTCACGAGATGAATCTCAAGAATAAAATAATCTTCAAATGAACATTCAATGGGCTGCTTATTGTCATTAGAGTTATTGTTTTAGCAGTTTAGGCCTTGATAACTGAGAGCTTTCGAAATCATTCCTCCAAATGAAGAAAGTTTTATTTAATATTATTCATCCACAGCCGGCACCATATTATTCGCTCCACGAGTTGACTGATTCGCAATAACCTTAAGTTTGAAAAGCAATCATAGAGTTATAAAAAAAAAAATCGATCTAGTCAACAGCAAATGGTAAATAAAGAATTTCGTACAGGTGTGTAACTGCAGAGTGAGCAAAATGTTATGATATATAGCGATCTGATCGGAGATACAGCCGGGTACAAGCTGCGCAAACATTCTAGGTACACTATCGAGGAGCCTACAGACCTCAGCACTCTTCTTTCTAAAGATACCATAACTGCAGGCGTACAGGCATGTGTGGGAATCACCTAACGCTATAGTCGTAAAGTACAACCAACCATGCATCCACTTAGCACTTGATTGATTGTATTGTACGTGAAAACAAACAATTATTAAGTGAGAAGAAACAGGTAAACTAATCGATTCTATAAAGAGAAAAAGGGGGCATCTGTCAAATCTGATGTGAGACATAACAGTTAAAGGTATTGTTACGGCTGTGAAAACGATTTTTATGACTAGGTTTTGAAATAAAAGACCGAAGACAAATTACATATTAGGACATATAAAATACATATCAGGACGATCAGATCTTCAATTTCTTACCCTACTCAATAAGATGCAAAAGTATGTATTTATTATTTATTACATTACCTATCATTTATATAATTAATGACGTGTTTAACAGTATTGTTTGCCATGCCGTTGCAAATGGGACATATACACAAAATTCCTCTAATTCGAACATGCAACTTAAGGCCAATAATAAACATAGAGGATCACAGGACTTATTAAAAAACTAGCGAAACTATCGTATATAATTAGACCTTACTCTCATTGGGGACAGAACGCGGAACAAAAATGGGTATTGGATGAGATGAGGCATGAGTTGGCATCGGCGTCATAACTAAACCAAAGATGATTTTTTACCCTTTTTTCGTATATTTCTATTTTTACATTTTTGTGTATTTTTTCACTGTAAAATTCAATCATAGGGTTACCCAGGGGCATTATAGGCAACGTCTGGTTCTATAGTTTACCCAGCTTATTGTAAAATGGTTTATGCCAATGTCCCCACTCCCTATGTAGAGGGGGTCATCGCCTTGAAATGCCTGCCACAATGGATGTTTGGAGTCAGGGTCACAATGCTAATACATTGAGGTATTTTCTCGGGATATATTTAAGTAATCAGTTGGATGGTTATAACAGCTGCCTGCATGTCCTTTAGTCTAGGTTCTTCCGGGTATGATGGGACCCACGAGTTTACAGAACCTTGCCTATCAAATCATACAGCGATTTTAAAAAGAGCTCATTTGACGTCCCTTGAAGAGCACACAGATTAAATGAAGAATATTTACTTAAAAATGGCGGGCAATTGACCGTTTTATAATGTTCTGGGAGAAACTAACAATCCGTATGTAACTACCAGAGCGTAAAATAATTTTACTATAGCCAGAGCCGTATTTTTATATAGTAAAAAAAACGTATATTATACAGCAAATATTCTCTAAATATGCAATAAAACAGCTGAACTATTCAAATAAACTAATATGCATTAATAAAATTCCGTAACTCGTTCAGGGTTGAAAAAACACTCAACTTGAATAGGGAATACAAAAATTTCAAATTTTGCTGTAAGTTTTATTAATACCAAATTATGAAAACAAAATAAACATAAGATCGACGAAAAAAAGTAATACTAAAAGATATAAAATGGTATACTATTGTCAATTCCCCACTATCCCACTATTACTAATAATAATTAGTCAAAGGCTAATTTAGCTCTCTACAACTTAAAGAGTAGCCTGGTGGCCTCCACATCCACATTTTCCAGCCTACGAGGTGCGATTCTTACATTGCGAAAGTTTCAGAGGGGAATTCACACGCCACAAGGAGTGGGGAAGATTAGTTTCAGTTGGTAGGGGATTCGGTTAGGTTAGAGGGAGGTACCGTGTTTAATCAGAATATATTTTGTTTCTCTAACTATCATTAATAATAATACAGTATAAAACACTTTTAAATCAAAAAAAATAAAGTTAACGAAAAAAACAGCATACAAACTGATGTATTTACAAAAGTATAACTAATTGACAATATTAACAAAAATATACACATATATATGCAGTATTTGGTAAATGGAATATAGGTCAAAAATACTTAAGATCAAAATAGCAGTGATGTATTTCTTAAAATATTGAAAATTTTACTAAATCGGTTATTAATAAGATATAATTGTTAGATAATCATCAAATAAAATTATAGTGTTATTAAAAAAAGGAAATCAATAAATGTGTCTACTGAAAATTTTGCCTAAATGACTTACTCCTTTTACCAAACACTACAGATATATAACACAAAGTTACGAAGTCAGTCAATCTTCGAAGAGGCTATGCATTAAAATGAATTATCAGATGCACTTCCGAATTTGTTTCTGTGAAACCAGATCGTCCTATCTACATACATCAAACGAAGTTAATTAATCAAATTATCTACTTCTGTCTGCCCCCGTTTTCACAGGATTTTTTTTTCCCCCCCTCCCCAAAGCTCTCAAATTCTTCTTACCGGTAAATACTCCAGAGAAATGAAATATAATTATCGGGGGGAATATATACGAGCCACAGTGGCCACTATCACTGAGAACAATCAAATTATCCATACTAAAATGTCATTTGTTAGGATGGGAATAACACAATTTATCGTTAAAACTTCTGCTATTTTATCTTTTATTATCAAATAATGAACTTTTAAATGCCAAATAAAATAATCTAATTTTTAATAAGTAAAGGAATAAATAAAAGGATTGTATGAACTAACAAATATTATATTAATCAACCAAGTTTAACTAAATATAGTTCAGGGCTTTGTTCTCAAGGTAGTGCTCACTCGGGTCCATAATAAATATATATATAGCAAAATGTTCACAACTGTTTGTGTTGTAAAGTAATAATTAAAGGTAATGTATAGATATGCGGGCGTCAATGAACGCTGTGGCTGACATGCCTAAGTAAAAGTAAAGCATTGTCATACATTAAATAAACATTGCACAAAAAAAATTGTGATAATATAAAAGGGAACAATCAAGACGTTTCTGGCAAGTGTGTGGGGGGGGGGCAAACAGGTATATTTGGTACATATATCACACACTTTTCTTAGTCTTATTTTATTTTACCTTCGTGGACAGAATCCACAGAAACCTCTCAAACACTCTCGGCTCATCTTCAACTTCACCTATTCTTTAGCTAATTCTAACAAATGGTCTAATTGGCCTAAGATCTAACAAATATTTTTATCACAGCCAAAAAATAAAACTAATAAAAGTAAAGTTGCGATACGAACGAAAACTAGACGTGAACACTCGCTATGAGACAATCTCACGGTACACGGACTTTTTACACAAAAATTCTCTAATACGTCGACTGAGGATGCCGAAGCATGTGGTAAGGAAGATATTCATTTAAACAAAAAACATAAACACAGCTAAACGGAAGCCAGATCTCCCCACTAACCCAGCTACCAAATTGATGATTTTCTTCAGACATGAGCGAAGATCTGATGGTGAGAGTTTTCCCGGGTTAATGGCGTCTGGTTCATGTTTTTAAATCATGAGTGTCCTAAAGAGCTTGAAGGCAATAAATATGATTTTTACATTGGCCAGTAAATGAATAATGGCACCAGAAAAATACTAACTTATTCATTTGTAGGATCAAAAGCATTCATCCGTATTCTTAATTGCAGCGCATTCCCCGAATACGTGAAGGCGTCTATTTCCACGAGTTATCTTCCAGCTTCAGCTTGAGTTCATTTGTTGAATTGCGTCTCATTATTGCTGTCTACCTTATTCTCAGCCTAGTTATTTCCATTATTTTATATTATATTATTATTCTAGATTCTATTATTCTATAATATTATTATTTCATAATAGTAGCGTAAACTTCATATCATTCAGGGACCGAATAAACATTTCAGCCGTATAGTCAATTTCCACAAAGCGATTGGTGCAATTCCTCATTCTCATCCTCTAGTAATTATAGAGAAGGCAGCAGTTGGATTGCTGCGATTGAACAAATGTTAACAGGAAATACTGAAGTTAAATTTGGTCTTTATATTTCAATAAATTGTGGGAATAATCAACCGATCTGTTCCAAATACGAGTTTGATTCCTAAATAAATGACTAAATTGGACGGAGATCGTTCGGTATCGATTCTTAACTTATGTTTAATTGAGAAGGTCTGAGAAGTCGGCCTAACAAGAAATCCGAACAGCGCTTATAAGTCAATAACCGCGAACTGGGAAGTATATTTAAATGAAAAGAGCTTTAAAAGTCAATATTCTCGATAAAGCATTCAGTTAAAGTGTAATTTTAATTGTACCTTTAATGTGTAACCGTCCGATTCGGATCATTCATAAGAAATAAATTCTTTTAGTGCTAAAGTTTTTTAAGTTTAATTACACGCTCAGTACTTTCCGACAAACCTTCAGCGTGGCATGCACCTCTCAGCCTTAATTTAGGTTTTCTCAACTCATTTATCCTCGCGAGGCTGATTAAACCCCGGTCAGACCCATCCCCCTAAATAACAAATCCTGAGGGGTGTTGAGAATCGAACCCAGAATTTTAGCTATTTACAAAATTATCGCGTGAACATTTTTTTAAATATGTTCAGATAAATAGTTAACAGAGGTTTAATTCAGCTTGGGATATAGAAAAAGCAAAGATGCCGGCCTTTTCAACTTTACATATCACATTATCTGAAGTCCAGGTTCAACCTTCGCGATCAGACACAAATCGTGACTACATGTTGTATGCGAGTAGTACTGCCGGATCACCGGTACACAAGACGAACATTTTACGTTTTATTATGTTGGCATTATATAATAATCTATATTAATTGTTGGAGAATTAAGTTTTATCAAATAGACCATGAATGTCAACAACTTGATTTGAAATTTACACGAAACATCTACCGGGGGGTTTACATCGATCTAGATCAAAGTTCTTTTTAAGTCTTCCAAAACAAAATTATCCTTCTACTCCATTCAGGAAAAAAAAAACATACTAACCATATTAGTTGCCTGGGCATCAGATTTCCAAAAATAAAACAAGCATTTCGAATGTATGATTTTCCAAACTCTAAATTACGATATGAATAAGATCACAAACGTAATATACTGCAACATAAATATGCAACTAAATATCTGAAAAATAATTACTAAACAGTTACTAACCGTTGACATGCGCTGGTGGCGGGGCCGGCCAAATCCTCGGGGGTGCCGCCAGCATCCCGCCCCACCCCGGACCTGCAACAATTGAGGAACAGCATTAAAAACATGTCAACATAATCTAGCTAGGGCTATCAATGCTAAATGTAAGTACTTACATAAAAAAATAAAATAAATTAACAATAAACCAGGTAACGATAAATAAGTAAAGAATATAAAATAACTTTGGAAGGATTATCTCCAGTAAAGTTTTAGTTATTTACAATTTCTTTCATATGTTGTGAATGTTTTTTTTTTGGCTTCCGGTGCCCAAGCTAAGAAATAAAATGACGGAATGAAAAGAAGTAGTGTTTATTAGAAACACTGAATAGCTTTTTCATATTTACTTGATCAGTTTTAACAAAAATCGATAATGTTTCTATACATTCTCCGTCTTTTAATTAGTTTATATATATTTATTAAAAAATACAATTTAGTTCATAATTGATGTAAATTAATTGTTGTCACAGATAATTAAAATATCACCTGAATAAGCGACATAAGGAACAGTCATAAACTTCTTTATAGCGATATAATTACAATATGCCTTATTGGGCAATAAGTAATTGTGATAAATGCTCATACCGTTTTATAATTTTTATTCACTCGCGCATTCATACAGTATTTACCAACAGCCCAGAAACCTCCCAAACCCACATGGTTGTCACATCCCTCGCTTGCGAAAGAGGAATACGTGTCAGTAGGGGCTGGCCAAGAGAGCGAGAGCCACATACGCTCAGGACATGATTGGAGAAACTGGCCTTTGCCACATCTCACACTGTCACGTATTTATAGCAGGCCACTGCCACTTTAGTCTCAAAGGAGTATTATACGGTTGAGTGGCGCAGTGTAATGAGGGCAATTAACTATTGTTCTTTGGATTTTTGATTAAAAGAAGGAATGGATACGCTTGATGTTTGACTTTTTTGCTGTCCCTCATAGCATGTGTCAAACAAACACACGTTTTCTATTGCCCCCCATAGCTCTATCTCGTATGTCGCTATTGGCTTTGGTATAACTTTGTAAATTAGTAATTTATTTTCTATTGAGAGATGGGATTTCCTTCGAAGCAGTATGTACAGTTGTCCAATGCATCTGTTTAGTTCTTGACTTTGTAAGCCTCTTGTGTGAGTTCCATGTCAGCCTTTTGTCGAGTCGGAAGCGGAACTCGGATACAGGAATAGGAATAACATTAAAAAAAACTAGGTTAAAGATTATGTGGGAACATTTTGCTTCATTAACTTTGATACAATGATTAACTCTATGGGGTGTGGGTGGGATGACAGGACTGCAGTATCATCTGCAAAAGTTATGAACTACAGTAGTTTCTTGAAGAAGTGTAAGGACGGGCTCTTGATTCTGGCATTCACCGGAAAGATTATACTAAAATTAGCAAGGCTTCTACTATATAAGAGACCAAAGTAACAGATAAATATTAAAACAAGAAAGTCTTTTAAGAAACGGCGGCCATCGCCGGTTACAATAAGGGCATATTTAAGTAGCCCGGAGATGGTATGATATAGTTCGAATTTATGGAGAAGGCGTGATGTGTGAAAAGGCCCTGGGCACAGCCCACACAAAGAAGCTATCGTACAAGCGACGACCCCCTTTCCCAAAAATAAACCTATCGTCTTTTGTGTTCCTCGTCTATTGTCCCCTCTAAGCAAATTAGGTGCCCCCTCGTCCTACTTATAATTGGTAGGCAAGGGGTTGGATACACAGCTTGTTGCACGGTCATTGATAACCGCAATATCAGCCAACAAGCAACCCAAAATCTTCCTATCTCTCTTCTCTAGCTAACAAATACTTTGATGGAAATATGAGCCAAATAAATATCCTCCAGTATACCAATCCTGGCAATTACTAGAGTAATTTCCAGTAGAGAGCAAAAGAGGTTGAAAGAATTACTAAGAAGACGTTACCAGAATCCGGATACAGCTTATATTAATATTGAGCTGACTGTATGTGGATAGGAAAATTATGGTTAGATTAAATAATACAGGGAGTGACAGGGGAACAGAAAGGTGGTGCAGACATACTTCTGGTGACGTACATACATGTTGCGGCCCTTTTCGCAATTATTTTCAGTCTTGAATCTCTTGAAACCATTTTGTTTTAAAATATATTTTTGTTCAATAGGTGAGCAAAACACCTAAAAATACAATACGGCACCACTACGGGGCCGTATCACTTTCATACACTTTATACAAGATCGTGAATTGACGCAAGTACCCAAAAGCCACGTAGATGCAGTTACTAATTCATAACTCAAAATGATTACAAAAGGGGCCGCAAAATGTAATGCAAGATGGGACAGGTTTGAATCGTTACAGTATACATGAAATAATAACGACCTTAAACTAGATACGGAGATCAGAGAACGAATGCATGCAGCGGATAAATTACACAACTTCATCAGACAAGGTCAGATAAACAAGGAGGGAAGTATCAAAAGAAACAAAATAACAAGCACAAGTTGCGGAGATGAGGTTCCAGCGGAGAATTAAGATTAAGAAGAACAGGGAAAGAACACAAGCAACAAAACAGGTCTCAATGTCAAGCCAGCCAAACTGCTATAGAGGAAAACTAGACCAGATGGTTCGGCCATGTAGGTAGAATGGAAGAAGGGACCCTAGCCATAATGACGTTCGAGGCGCGAACAGAAGGAAGGAAACTTGGGAGGATCCTGGAAAGGAGGCGTTTTACAGATAAACGATGGGAGAAAGAGAGGATCAAAAAGGGCTCCTCAAGCAACAGCTCTAATGAAAAATGGAAGTAGAAAATTATTGACAAAAAAGTATTGTCAAAAACATTTCAGTCCTGCATCCATTAACGGTTTATATATTACTTTTCGATTTTTCAAGTAACTACTTTTAGACTTCATGATATTTTTCCACATGTAAGTTTAAGGACAGGCAGTGACACAAAAATAATCAAGAATCAAATAATCATTTTATCAATTCACAATCGATAAATATTAAACGCAAAATTGCCGAGGCTACTTATGGGTTCTTATATTGCATTCTTATTTCCTTTGCATGTCCTATATTATTACCATTCCTGACAACTATGCCAGCCAGGAAGGGCGGGTGCTAACAATTAGTGTCTGGGGTAAATTTAGTAGGGGGCAAGGTCAGCTCCCGGAATAGCGAGGGACGGCGGCGAGAGACCTCGTGAGGGTGTAATCAGGTTTCCATTCAGGGTAGGGGGGCAGGTAGCCGTGTGCTTGCGAAAAAAAAAATAAACAGAAAGAGGAAAAATAAAAATATAATATTGAAGATAATTTAAATCAATATACCAATTAATTTATTTTATCCATATTATGTCGTACACTAACTCTTCAAAACATTATGATTAAGTTGTAATACTGTTTGAAAGGTTTCGCTTGAGCAATATTTATCTGAGTTATACGAAAGTGTAGCTAAAGAGGATTGATTTTGCCTAAACCCATCTATTAAATTATTTTTGTTTCTAACAATATTATTACACTAACTCATTGGTATTTATTAGATTGTACTGCAGTGTTATACCGACCACAACAACGTAATGTATACAACAATTACAGGTAAGGAGTATATAGAAACCTAGCGTTGTTTAGTTTTAACACTACAATCATTGTCCACAAAATTGCAGGTGCTGCTGATCATGGTTCAAAAGATACAATGACATTAAGCTTCAATTTAGTTTTTATTATGTATATTGTATATTTTGGGATAGGGTCGGTAGCTCATAGCCTAATCTACTCTATTCCTTAGAGGGAAGGTGGAGAATTTTTGAACAGAAGCTACCCATTTCTAAACCTCAGAACTTGATAGCATTGGATGATAATACCCTAATATCATAACTATTACGCGAATTGATTTATGCACAATTTAATGGCCTGGATTTTTCTAATCATACCTAAACAGGACCTATTTAAAGTTTTACACAACTACGAAAATAAATAACAATATGGGTTTCTATTTGAATCTGTCAAATAACTCATATTCGATGAGCTTGTAATATATTAAATCTTCTTTAATAAAAATTACTGCCGGATTGTGGAATGGTATAATTGTAAAACAGTTTGATTGCCTTTCCACAACTTAAACGGTTATTATATTGTATATTACTTATAAGTTGTGGAAAGACAATAAAACTGATTTATAGTTAATCTTCACTGTTCATGTGACATTATGGCTGTTCTGGGTTTGAATCCTCAGAAACAGTGCATTTGTCTTTTTCTCATCCAAGTGTTGGTGGTCCCGAAAATGCATCATAGTTTTCTACCATATCTGGAATACAAATTTTTGTAAAACTATTATATTTTTTTTTCAAATAATACTTTAAAAGAAAAGTAAGAATTTACTATGCCAGTCTGAGAGAGTTATTATGAACATTTTTTATTGTCATACTAGATGTTGTTTTTTGGTAGGATTTAATAAAATGTGTCCAAAGATATGCTAAGAGTTCATATTCTCACACGATAACCTAATACCGACATGCGCAGTAGCTCGAACGTTGTCTTAAACTTGATAAAAACCTAACGACTGTTATCGAGTCAATGGCAAGACCTCCAAAAAACTCTTCTACTTCTCTTTGTTCACCAATTTACCTTTCATTTGCAACCCTCAGGATCATGAATGTCCTATAAGATTCTAAATTATATTTACTTTCAAACATCTCTGTTTAGATAATAGATTTGCAATATTCAATGATAAATGGATACACTGGTAATACCTCTTTCAACAAAATCGAGCATAAAAACGTGTAAATGGCAGTATTGTGCTATTTAGGACCAAGGTGACGTCCGTTTAAGATATTTTATTACTTAAGCTACTTTAAGTTAGCCTTCAACAAAGAGAGGCAGTTATGCGACACAGATGAAAAGACAGAGAGCTCGTGGTAGTATTTTCGGCAGTGTGTGTAAATGAAGGGGCGGCAGGCAGATGCTGGGCCCACATCGACCATCCATCTTGCCTGCTATTTCATATGTCCGAATTCACTAACTACCGCACTCCGCACCGCAGTCCAGTCATCTCATATCTTCACCATTATTTCTACAATAAGGATTACCGTCTCTATAGTCACTATTAATTCTCCTGTACAGGAAAATGGCAGTTCACCTATTTCCAGAATCACGGATATATAATGTGTTGATTTGTAAAAATTAAAATATTGAGGGAGTAAGATAAATAACAACCCAATCAGCTGTTCATTGATATATCAACATGTTTAGTTTTGCCAAGTATGAATTTTTTCCTTATGTTAAATCGTTCATGACAGCAAATTAGAGATAATATGAAAGATTTCCGAAGAATACAGATCATATATTTAATGCTGTTTAAAAGCCTGTTTTAATAGTTTTGTTTTATGTTAATGCTATGTTGTTTATATTTTTAGTTTTGTACTTGTTGAAAAGACTTCATTGAACGAAGTGACTTAACAAATATAAAAAATAAAAGTATTTTGTTTAATGGTATCGAGCGGTTTTTCACAATTATTTACGAGGTTTTACGAAACTTCATAGTTTTAGTCACGATTTATTTCGTCATAATCTATGAAAAAAACGCCAGTTAAACTGAAATATAGCGAGGCTACTGATCCATGGATTAACTACTTTAATAAGTAAGTCAACCAATAAGTTTAATAAGGATGTTAACATTCTACGTTCAAAAATTCGAGGTTAACAACATAAGACTAATAATTACTCTTATTATACTCTTTCATGAATCATAATTCACTATTGAAAGTGTTAAGACTGTAATGTTCGAGACGAACACTTATTTATGAAGAAGGTTGGTTCCTAATAGATACTATATTTACTCTCTCATTATTATTATTATTATTATTTTGTACCGGCATTTGTGCACCGCGGCCTCAGTGAGACCTATTGTGCGCCGTCCATGTCCCTGTCCTATATATGTGACAGGCCCACGGCCCTTGCAAATCTGAGGATACCGAATGGATCGATCAGTTCACATAGTTTGGGGTCTACAATGCGATCACTGCCAAAGTGAAGGTATCGCCTTCTAGCTAGGTTATCACAGTCACATATTATATGACGTGCCGTTTCTCCCTCTTTCTTGCAGAATCTGCAGATTGGTGATCCAACTATCCCCAAATTAAAGAGGTGTTTATTTAACCGACAGTGACCTGTATAGAGTCCTGTCACACTTTTGAGTGTCCACCTGTCCATTGATAGAAGTGCTGAGCTTCTTCTCTTACAGGGTCCATCAAGAAACAGTTTCGAGTGTTCCTGTTTCTTAGTTTCTCTCCAAGAGAGTCTTGCCCTGTCCTCTAAAGCTAATTTTATACGCCTTTTAGCGTAGCTGAGGCTGATACCACATATGGGTTCAGGTGCAAGAGGTGTCTGTTCTGAGCCCACCCTTGCAAGGCCATCTGCCTTCTCATTGCCTGTGATGCCTGTGTGTCCTGGCACCCAGTCGATTCTAACCTTATTGGCTAGCGAGAGTGTGTTGTTGTGTTACTCTCTCATTAACTACTTCACCTTCTAGAGACTGCAAATCTTTAATAAATAAATATGACCCTCTTTAATAAATTTGACCCTACAGTAATATGTATCATGTTGTGAATAACTTAGGTTGTAATAGTTGGTTTTCTAGAGGCCAAGATTTTTTCATCCCTTGGAATTACCTACATAAAACCCAATTCACAGCATGTTTTGATATTGTGTCCATATTGAAACCAATCACACTCTAAAACACCGTCTCAATATTCCCTCTTTATAATCCTCCACATGCCACACCCTCTTTGTATGTATAAATCGGAGGGCTAAAAAAATTGAACATGCCTTTACCTTGCAGGAGTTACATGTCAGCATCAGACGACAGGGACGGTCATGGATGGGGAATTGCTACAAGTCGGAATATGCTAGGGTCAAATTTATCATGATGAACACTATTTACAAAATATTTACTTGAAAGCTTTGAGCAGGTGTGAGTGGTAGTTAAGTGCACCCGTTGGGATGGTGCCAATCTTCCTACAACGGGATAAATATATTGCAAAGCAGTCGTGGTGGGTTCTCGATCCAAACCGAACAGCACACGTGTATATTCGCAATAGGCTTAGTTTACTTGGCACTTGTATAATATGTCCTTGTTCTACGCACAATATCCAAACTAACGTCATACTGCATTATTTGGACATGGATACAGTCATACATGTTTAATAAATAAATAATCCATTTAAATAGATAAATAGTCCACTGATAGTAGTTCGCCTTGAGGATAGCAGCATTTGTATCTCATGAGCTAGCTGAAATGATAGGACGAGGTACTCAAGGAAATCCAAACGTAAAAAGTAGTTGTGTATAACCACCAAAGACGTAAAAACGCTACTAGTATGGTTTACATCGAAAAAACGGCTTTAGTATAAAACATCCTTTGGAATATAATAACAAATTTAAGCGACGAATAATAATGAAATTCAGTAAATAAGAACGTTGACATGAATGAAGTGGTTGCTGAGCTGGAGCACTCCAAATAATTACCAATTGAGGTAAGTGGTGGTGGACTGCAATACTAAAGTCGGGCCGAAGCAGGCAGAGAAAGCAACAACTTGAATCACTTACTAAAACCAGTAAAAGGACTGTGGGAGGCAAAGCATTAAAAATACATGTGCAATTCATTAGTAACAGTGTCGAAAGGAAGATAAACAACATGAAAAAAAATATTACACATACATAATTGCATCAACCGCGCTCATGATGCCTACCAAACCATCAAATATTAGGACCAATTATGTCATTGCAATTTTCAAGAACCTCAACCTAGGGAAAATCTATTGTATGGCCGACCAATGTGCGATGGAATACGAATTCGGCTTATCAGAAATATTATACAGAATGTCGTAAAGTGAAGTCAGTACAAGTAACAAAAACAAACCTTTATTTAACATCCTGTTTCATAAAAAGAAATTTGCATGCTTTAATTGTTTATACAATTAATTGGCAGCTGAGGAGTTGAAATTGTTCAATAAACTTAATTGTATTAACATCATAAAGAAACAGAGGAATTATTATTTAATACAGAATGGTTTCAAGAACCATTATGAACTTAAGAAGATAATGATTCGATTCAATAATGATTTCTTCAAGTTTGCAAAAATAACAAGCTTTCAATTAATTTTGTTCGCCTTTTTCATATTTATTGGTTACTTTGACGAACATCGACACCAGCAAATGTGGTGACAGCATAGCATGGTGGAACCGGTTGCTGGTAGTTTACAAGGTATCACTGATTTTTTCAAACCCTAGTACCCGCGCGAGGTAATTTAATCAGAAAATAAAATCCCCTCAAAGGAACGGGACTCGAATCCACAGCACCGGCGGATGAAAAAAGTTAGCAGAGCAGATTACACCTTAATTGCAATTGAAAGATGGGGAGTCTGATAAGAAAGTAATAAATGCAGGCAATAATTCCCGAGTTCATTTCTTATCTTCTTAATGCGTTGGCCAAATATGGGTGGATGTTCTTAAAATCAATCGCATACTGTAAGTACATTGTGAAAGGATAAAAAAAAAACTGTACAATTATAGCCTGATGCAGCAGATTAAGGGTACGTGCTAGATAAGGATATACCGCTTCTTGGCCAAGGTAATGCTAGAAAGGTGAAGTGGTCACTACCACACTCCGACCATGGGGTTTACCCATCAACCCAGTTAATAATTTACAAAGATTGATTGATACCTAAGATTCCAATAATACTTGCAATTGACAGACATTAAAAATTAAAACAATTTCTTGCTATACCCACAAACCAACAGCAAGAATTAGGTATCTCAGCTTTTAAACACTATCACATATCAATTCATTGAATAAACTATTTAAATAAACAAAAGTAATTTTTAATAGCTCGGCACATAGTCATTGATATAAATGTAAAAAGAGAGAAGTGGAGAAAATAACCCGAGAAAGATACTATTACGCTGAAGCATAATCTAGCGATGGATAACTGGAGGAGAGCTGACAAAAAATCTAGGAGAAAAAACAATAAATTTATAAATATCTTTGCTTTCCACAAATATTAGTTGTAACAAAAAACAATTCCCAGCAAAGTAATAGAGAAAAGGTTATAAGGTAAATAGAGAAAATATATAATATCAAAGAAAGACTCTTAAGAAATTAATTTAATGATGGAACGGGATTCGCCTTGAGAAGGAGTAAGTGGCTCTTAAAAAAATTCCAGGGTGTAAGGAGCTTAAGGACTTTTAAGGCAGGGTAAGAATTGGAAATAAAAGGATCTTATTTACTACAGTGCAAGTAAAAACAAAAGGCGGTACATCCTTTAGGGAGCAATCGCTTCGACTTATGAAAATGAAATAAATTCACTCTTCAATGGAATTTGAGTTCAGGGCCTTCATATCGTAAAGCAGTTAGGCCAAGCACTGTGCCCCCCCCCCCAAATAGGTTTAGTTATTCTACAAACAATTAACTACCGATTTATTCATACAGCCAACTTGGACTCCGAACGAGTGGTTCAACAGCTGTATCCCAAAATAACGCAGGACGGCGTCAGCTGAACTGTCGCCTCAAGAAAAACACACCCCGACCTCTGGTTCAACGGCGTTAGGCCAACTTGGAACATGTTCAAAATGTCTAGTTTTAGGAATTTTCTATGTTTACGTCTGTTTACAGTTTTTAAATTACTCGAGTAATTTAAAAATGTCATTGAGCAAATTTGCCTCTACAAATACGCGAACATAAATAGATAAAAGGTTCTCTAGTAGCCTAAGACTAGCCCAAGTACGAATCACATTATTCGATAGTGTTATTGTGTGGGTATACTGCTATTTGTTGAATGGCCTTTCACACGATCAAAAACGCACTACTGACAACTACTGCATTTCAACGATAAGACTGTTTGCACAGCACTGATAACAGAAGATAACACAACCACGTCAGGAGATCTGTCGTAGAAAAGTTGTACATGGTGACAATAAAAGTTTGTGGTATCTAAACCACGATGGAGCCTATCGCATGAGAAGGAATTAATGTTTTAGCTCATTGTGGGTTCACACTCTGAAGGATATAGAAAACGTTGTTTCCATAGTTACCGAATCAGAGTTCTGATGCTGTCCAGCTAGCCTATTTAGCACTTGAAAATGGCAGTGTGGGCTTGCTTCCGAAAGCGCTGGTTCTTATAAGCCTGTATTATTGTTACAAGAACTCAGGGGCGGATTGTTCGAAAAGATAAAACAAAGGTACACTACACAAGAAGTACCTTGTTGCATCCATACAAATCGTCTACTTCTTGTCTAAATCAATTTTCAGCTAATTGAAACGAAAAGTTAGACTAGGTCTTGGACTGAGTTAGATACTCAGCCACGCTGCTCCCGTGATGTGTTTTGGCCACGTTGGTCATTATAACGGAAGTAACATTGGTTCAAGACCTATCAATTCCATTCAACTGTGAACAGCTCATTTAATCGTTCTCAACAAATGCGTTTCAAATTAGACCGCCTTTTGTAATATCATTTATTCAGCCTCAAAAGACACATGCAACAGTAAAACCTTCACTTTAGGTAGAACTCCAGTTTTCTAAAAAGACCCTTATATTATTTTAAAGAGTTCATTGTACTTCATTCAGCATGACATGCCTCCCGCCGAGAGCACAGACCCAAGTTGCTGCAGATGGCCGCCAGAGCATAGACAAGAACACAGAGGTATTAGTAGGCGAGATGACCTCATCTGCCAGCCGACAAGTGCCTGAGTCATTAGTTTGCCGGCAGAAGCGCCGCTTACTACCACTCACCTCTCCTCCCTCTATATCTAAAGCCTGGTTCGATAACGCCTAGTCCGAAGGGGGAGGATGTACTTTCCATCATCATTTATCTGTCTACCGTGATGCATAACGATAACGTACGTGAAAATTGACAGCCTATATGAAATTATCAGATACATTCAACGCCCAAATAACACTGAACATTTACCATTTTCAATCATCAAAGCAAATACTACTCAACAAACTTTACTGTTCACAATGAGCGCTTCAGCTCCAGAGATTGTGAACAAAAAACTAACAACAATACTTAATAAATTAAGTTAAAAACATAGATAATAACCAATTTTAAATGAGTTTCAAAACATTTATCGGTATTGTTGAACAAAAATACTTCATTTTATATTCGTTCCCATCTAGGTCACTTAAAATTCTCTTTTCCAAAATCCAAGTCATGTTTTTACAAAATTAAATGTTTTGTCACTGAATACGATTTTAATGGCACTGTAATAACCTGATATAATTATAATTTAATGAAGTCTCAAAGCATATTACATATGCTGGTATATCATAATTTCGGGATTATTTTGATACTCTTATCTCAAATTTAACAATCTTTAATGCGATAAAATTACAATCTGCCTTTTAATGAGCAATACGTTCATGATCAATGTACTCATTCGTACCGTATTTACAGTTCTTCATTCATACAGTATTTATAAACAACCTAGAGACCTCCCAAATCCACATCGCTGTCTCCTCCCTCGATGCAAAAGAGGAAGTGAAGTCTTGGGAAGTCCCCCATACTCCTCCATAAAACGCATAATCGCATACAAAACAGTGGAGGCGGATCAAGTGCGCGAGAGCCACAGACGCTCAGGACATGATTGGAAAAACTGGAAAAGTATTAATAATACTCTGAAATCTTTTCAGCATTACATTAAGTATCGATCAAAAGACAAAATGAGTATATAAATTAATTTCACAGACCGAAGAGAGAGGCTAGGCTTTTAATTCAGAAACTGGATAGTTTTTCCGGATGTATGCTCTACGATAGCAGACGTATGCAAAATTTCCATAGTACAATAAAAAAAACCCACAACTACCAAAAAAAAAAAATTAATTATGCACTTATCTTAAGCTAATGGTTTGCTTCAAGTAACCAACATTCGTTTTCTATAATATATTTTCTCCACTTATTATTTCTTATTACATTTATAAAACAATGCTCAAATAAAAATAAGCTGAGCTGGTCATGACTAGGAGCTTCCTGATCTTGGGGAGACCAGTTAGTCAGAAGTAGGCAGTGACCATCACGCGATCCATGTAGCGTGGAGACTGACGGACGCCTAGCTAAGTCTAATGTCACGATTTAGGCTGGACCATCTCTATGCCTTTAAACAGGTTATCAGGCGCTTGGTTATATTCAAGAATTGATGAAGATGTCGAAATGAATTTTGCCCGAGGCGCCGAAATATAACAAATGCGTAAAGCTCTCTAGAATATCAACATGTTATCAGTTACTTAAGTTTCTTGCGGGTAATCGTAATTTATATATCCTTAAACACTTACTTTTATGTCTCTTACATGCGTATCAAATCGTGAGACATATCCTATATTTATTGGTTGGTGAAAGAGGAAAAATAATGACAGCCAAAATTCGTGCATTTATTATATGCATATATCCGTAACTCATAAACATAGCAAATTACGGCATTTTTTATTTTTATTAAATTACGACAGTTTCTGAACAAGTAAATTGACTGGTTAAGTAGAACCCTAGATAGCCTTTTAATAATATTACTATAACTCAACTGAACAAAAGCGGCGCAAACTCAATAATGAGACCTCGACAAAAAAGTTTCCGTCTTTACAATAATAGTAATCTATCCTACCACCCTAATCCCGTAGCACAGTCATTGCACAGCACCACTCATCCCTATAATACTCCCCGGAGACTGAAACGGAAGTAGCCTCGTGACCTGCTATAAATGCGTGACAGTGGGAGTCCTGTAGATAATGACAGGCAATGGCCAGTTCCTCCAATCCATGTCCTGAGCGTATGTGGCTCTCGGGCTCTTCGTCAGCTTCCACTGCCTCATATCCGGCTGACGGAGGAGCGTGGGGGACTTCCCAAGACTCCGCATCCTCTTTCGCATGCGAGGGAGGTGACAACCATGTGGATTGGGGATAATATTGTATGAATGAGCAAGTGAATGATGAATTGTAAATATGGTATGAATGAGAACATTTATCTCAATTACTTATTGCCCAGGCAGATTGTAATCTTAGCACAATAAAGAAGTTTATATATTGTCTTAACAATTAAATTAAAAAAATTGTTGGTCGTTGTATGAATTTAATTCAAATATATTTTCAGTACTTTACGTTAAGACAAAGTTGCCTCTAAAGCTCTCGAGAATATCAACTACGGACAGCCACCTACATTTGTCAATATATTATTAGTATACGACCAGATGGCACCATATGATATAGCCATATATTAGCTATATTTGAGTGTATTTGCTGAGAATCCGCTAAGGTCGAATAAAACAGTGTCAGAGATAAATTAAACTCATGATTAAAATATATTTCTTTCACCTACTTTAGATTTACCAAAAAATTCTAATCTTATTCCTTAAGTAATTATTAACTCTAACATGACTTTTATAGATGAATTTATAGAAACTTTTCCTGTATACAGTGCTCTTCCATGTTATTTATAGCACCTTTGAGACTTTTGATAGCGTGAACATGTTATCAGTTACTCTGTTTCTGATGGGCAATCGGAATATTTATATCCTCAAACACTTACTTTCATGCCTCTTACATACGTATCTGATAGTGACATTTGTTACACTTATGTGAATTGGTTGGTGAAAGAAGAAAAATGACAGCCAAAAAACTGACAACATGTAGTCTCCATGGCTCTTACTATAATATCGATAACTGAGAATTACGGAACGACATTTGATTAAGCTTCGTGATCAAGTAAAATGACTAACCACATCATTGACTGAAAAGCACAATTTGTGATGTTACTGGAGTTATTAAGACCAACTAAGGAATAAAATTGACTTTATTAAGTAAAAGAGCGTCTGCACACATCTGAGGAAGAACTCGGTTGTTAATTTTTAATTTGCGTAGGATTACAAGCTACATCTAATAAATGCAATCACTTCGTTAAAAAAAAAAAGTGATGAACACATATACACTATCACTAATATACATTTCTTTTCAACAAGCCTATTTTTAATTTAACAAAACTACCCACGAAAGAAAACGTATTGCGAATTTCTATAATTTAAGTAAAATAGAATTTCTGCTAAATACGTTACTAAACAGGAACGCAAAACGTTTATTAAAGTGAGAAAATGTAGTTTTATTTTAATAAGGTTTTTAAAATTTCTTTCTTCTTTTATAGTTTAAATACTGCAAGTACTATCAATTACAAAAATTTGTAATGTTTTTCATGGTTATTTGCACCCACGTTAAGTAAGCAAGAAGGTTATGCAGTACTCATTCATTAAGTTATCATTTCGGATATTATTATAATGCGAAGATATGCGTCTAATTTGAGTAAGATAAATGCGCTATTTGTTTTTTTCCTGAATGAATGATTTAAATAAAACCATAGAGAGAAAACAAACAATATTAATTTGAAAAAGTAAACAAAATTAAGAGCAAGGTTGTATTTGACGAGTTTTGCCATTATAAGGAAAAAAGAGTATTTTTATAGCGTGTTCAAACTTTATAACAAATAATTAAAATACAAAACTAAAGCTGGCTAGTTCTGACTTTGGGACATAGTGGAAGCCAAAATAATGCTCATCATTATGTTATGTTAACTTTATCCTATATATATTTCACCGCTAGGCCCACATGGCACTTCGCCACCCAACCTCCGTAGCGGTCCAAATACCCTAGTTCTCAGTCCACTAATTCTCGCCAGTCCAGAATATCTCCTACCTAGTATTTACATATAATAAGAGTAGAAATAATCATATGTGGTGCTATGGAAGATTAGAATCTTTTGACAAGCACAATGTAATAGTTTTAAGTGACCTTAACATTGGTTATAGCTGTTTTCAGAATTAAACTCAAATTCCTCACTAAATCCTTAAGATGACTCACCGTTGAGATTGACTATGTTAAGACACATCTTTAACTCCAAATACTTGTCAGTACCGAATACCAAGACAAGTTCGAAGCTGAAACATAGATGATGAAAACTCAGAATTTAAATTTATAATCATTAATAATAAGTGTATCACTATTCCAAAACGAAAATTTTCTATGACATTTATAGGGTCAATCAAAATAACTATTAACAAAACTGGTGTTTGGTCAAAAGGACTTTATTTTCACGATAATATGGTTTTTATGTCTTGTTGACCTAGAAATTCTGCTTTTTTCATTGGTACAATCGGTGTAGGCCTCAGATGATGCTATAGCCTATAGTCTAGTGATTGAGGAAAAAAGAAATCCTTAAGGCAGGATTTATAATTCTTTTTCAAAAGTTTTTCCTTGTGTCCTGTAAAGTTCACAGTTCATGACTTGACCCATTTTGAGCAACCAACAGTGAATTCGCAAGGTCAATATTTTCCTATATCACCGAAAAAGAAGGTTTCTATAAAGGACGCCGACCTGCGCCCGTTGCTTGCCGTCGTCGGTGGGTGAGGAATTCATCCACTGGAGACACATAAGTTTTTTGACTGATGACAGCAATTAACAAACGCAGTGCTTAACACTATGACCCCCACCATCCAGCCTACACCAATGGCTGCGACAGACTGTCAGAGAAAATTATATTAAGATTTTGTTTGCTAGATGTAAATTCGTTTTAAGATTTATAATTAATAAGGTGAGCCTCATGACTTTTCAAACATGTAAAGGCAATGAGGTACATTATACCTTTGTACCAATCGCAAATCACAGTGTATAATTGTAGCCAAGCTACAAGATATATAAGATTGACCTATTTATAAATGGATTCTTTTATATAAAATCTATATTGAATTCCATAATTTTTAATAAGAAGGGAAAAAGAGGAAAAAAAGAAAGAAAAGTAGGGGAAAGGTTTCTACCGTCACAGGCCTTGTATTCTATACATCAACCTACAAAAGCAAAATTCTTGTAAACCTCACAAATTATATAAAATGAAGTTAATAGTGAGTACAATAAGCACGATGTGCATTTATGTAAAGATTCCTTATAGTGGAATCTTTAAATCAATCTGTATATATTAAATAAAGGGTTTTGAAAAAAAAAAAGTTTCTGCCATATTTGAACAATTTGAGCTGCTTCAAATTATATTTATCATACATCATCCTAAAAATAGGTATTGTGTAAGTTCAACCAAAAACATTAAACAAAAATAATACAGATATTAACACTGGTGATAGTTGATATATTACTGTGTATCCTAAAATGGTACCGAAGGGTTGTATTATTGGCTCCGAATTTTGAAATCTTCTCTTTTTCTTTTTGTGTAGCCGTCTTTATCCAAGGGGAAATACATCAGAAGTTCAAATCTAGTGAAATACACCTAACCAATTTCAAATTTTTCTGTTCAATTTTTATTTCGGCTTACGAGAGTATACCTCTTTTTACTAAGGATTTTCATTGTAATAAAATGGTAAACAAAAAGAACATAAAAATAGTCAATCTAGAAACTTCTGAAGATTGTTTTATTGGTGCAATTACATGTAATTATCCAAGTTGCAGTTGACAGAATCCATCTTTGCATCAAAAAGAACGTGCGTATATTTCTGTGGATTGAACTCATGTAGTTCTGGTCACCAGTTTTTCTTTCACGTTTTTTTTCAACTACTACCATTGCTGTAAGTAAACAACTGAGACCGTGCTATGGCTCATGGTATTAGATAGGGGTAGTTGTAAATCTCTACGACAAAGGACCCATTAAAGGTACTTGGTGGAGTGGCCAGTTTCAAACGGGATTATATGTACAACTTCTTTTACTGTCTCCCAAAACCTAGTATGAATGTACCACAGGAGATGAATGTAGTTAAGCCAATGCCCGACCATGCGTCGGAGATACCGAAATACTTTTCAGAAAGTTTCAGATAAATCGAATCATTTAATATTATCAGACAGGCCAAAGGGTACTATCATTATATCAATTATTGAGTATTATAGCGATTGAAATTTTAAAAATAGTCAGGGTGTCTACCAACCCAGCTACTCTGCTGGATTGTGAAGTAAGAACAAGACATTGGGGAGAGAAGAGAGGTGATATATTTAACCTTTCTCAGTTGATTTGTAATAATCTCAGAAATAATTCTCAAGATGGGAAAGTTCATAAAATATTGTTGTTATTAGCAACCTCGGTTTGTGTGAAGCAAATAAATATGAGTAAGGCTAAGGATCAGCCGTCTGCGAAACATCATACTTAAGAATATATGTCGGATGAAAAAAAAAGAGGGGTAGACAAAGAAAGAATAATTTGTTGATTTCAATATGTCAGAGTTTATCTATTTGATTTTTAATAGCATTTACTCTTGCAGGAGCATGCACAATGAGCTAGAGAGGGGAGGTAAAGTAAACATTTCAGCAAACGTTTTGTTCAGATACATTAATTTATCATTTATATATAACTTATTTTAAATAATAATAATTGTCAATTAGAAATAAAATACAAAGTTTAATGCTTGAAGTATACCTACTTCCGTATTGCTTTCTTCTCCCCACAATGGTTCTCCCGTAATATGCGTAACTTACCTGAAACAGTTAAGTCGCAATAAGTAATCAAGTATTATACATTGTTCACTTAAACTAATGGACCATTTAAAAGTGGAATATCTCAAAGTATGAAAGGGTGGCAACTTTTGCATGAGGGAAGCTGATGGAGCAGAGGCAAAGTGAGCATCATAGATATAATCCATTCATTTTTAGGAAACAGACATTGTCTTGACAACTTAAGGGTGGGGAAATGAGTTCACTATCCTTCGATATAATCACCTTTTCCAGGACCCTTTATTATTTATCGGTGGAAGTAGCAGTATAACATCCTGCATTCACACTCAGTGCTCAAATAAATAACTAAAGACTATTCATATCCCTGCGATGTTAGAAAAATACGATTTGTTTAGACACTTGGCTAAACTTAAATTTGATACTTCAAGTTAACGCATCTATCTATTTTTACCAGGTTTAAATATTAGAATGTATGCAAGAAAAGAAATATCATCCAGAAAAAAAAATTTTGTCTCTTAACGGAGCTTTTCCACTTCTTATTCAGAGCTTTTTCATGTTAAGCTCAGAATCTAAAGTCTTGTTTTTTCCTCCCTGTTAAGTGAAATCTATTCCGGAAAAAAAAAGTTATTGAGATATTGAGTTCTTTAGTTAATACCATTCAAGCAGATTTTTACAGTTACATATTGTTTGTTAAATTTTTAGCTAATTTTGTTTTTAGCGAATTAAACTATTAAAGACGTATTTAATAAACCGACTACTTAACTTATTTCACTATTAATAAAGAAAATAAAAGATTACTTTTAAGTCGGTAAAAATTTAGAATACGAATTATATGAATCACTTAATTTAAAAAAAAAATGGCTTCACCGCTAATGGTATGATAAATTCGTTTAGAACCGGTATACTATCGGTTAGCAACTAGTCATGAAATAATTAAGATTCCTTTGCGCATTATATTTGGACAAACAGTGGTTTCCTGTTAACAGTGGAGTGAGTGAATGGGATTAAGTGAGGGCTCACACGAAAGGCATTCATATTTTTTCCTGTGTCGCAACACTGTTACGAAACAATGGCCCACGCGCTAAAACATATTTTTACTTAACATCCAACTAATGGAATGCTGTATTTCATACCTCTAGTGCTAGGGTATAAGGTAAATATCCCATTTTACCACAGATATAATAATATTTAAATTAAGCCAAAAAAATAAGACATAATGTATTGCATTTTGATTACAAACATAACATAAGTTAGGAAAATAGCGTTTTAACGAGTAGTTTTAATTTTAATAAAATGTTTTTTTTTTGTTAAACAGCAAAAAATTTAAGCATGTGTGATATAGTGGAATGAAAAGTTAAGCAATGTTAGACGACAATGGTTGTTATTGAGTAAGAATCTTTATGACTTACTGAAAATCTTTTAAGTGTATAAGGTTAGTAGTCAGCCTCACCATTAAATTATTTCAGAATATCTCAAAATTTTTCATTTTGATTTTCTTTTGATTTGATCTTTAAATTCCTATTTATTCGTCATCGAACCACGAAAAAAAATCAACTCAAATGTATTATTAATGTAAACACAGATCTAAAATAAAGCTTTTGAATGGTGACGTGAGTCATGCTAAGTATTTAGGAAATAGCGAGTGAGCAAAGAGATTTTTTTATCAATTTTTTTCTCACATACTCAACGTAATGATATAATAGCAAAAACGTATATACAGCGTAATATGGATGTTTTTGTGTATACCTTTTCAATTACAGATATAATGGATCATTTTTATCACCACTAACGAAGAACACAGCCTGACAATAATAGACGATTGCCAATTGTTAGGGTGGAAACCAATCTAACCGCTTGTTGTTCTTTAAAACTTGAATTGGATTTTTTTTTAAATCTTTACGTCATAAACATACAACTCTGTGGTATATGCATATATGATGTATGCAACTCGACTATGATTTAGAATATCAACTAAAACAGAGGATAAAATCATCATAATTGGATCTCATTTTTCGGAACACACAAGCAATTCTTAATAGATTATGCACCAGACACCCACACGGACAATAAATGCGTTCATTATTTATAACAATTTTCGCACAATATCATGACTGTTCAATATATTAACTAATATTTCAAATTGTTTGTACACTCCCATGAACATAATAACATCAGTAAATAGTTTAACTCCATTAAGTACACTAACTAAGAAAGTGAAGACTGGGGAAATTGGGAATTTGAAAAATCTCCCCCCTTTTCTAACCATACAAAGAATTCTGACATTTTTTTTACATGTCTACGAATAACAGAATAAAATCTGTTACAGCCCCCCCCCCCCCCGTGAAGAGAACCGAACTCCCGCCGCTCCGGATCAAGCAACTTAAAGCTAACGTTCCCGACCACTCGCCTTAACCAAAAAAACTTGACAAATTCTGTCTAAATACCTATTGTCTAGTAATTACTCGCGTTGGATAGAACAGGACATGAAATAAATAAAGCCTTATCTATATATACAAAAAATCTGGTATTTGTCAAAAGACGCTAAAGGAATAAAGTCCATTAAATAATATAAATTTATATTATATTGATGAAATAACAATAAATAAAAGTAGTAAATAGTTTGTAGTCAGGGGAGGAGGCACAGGCAGGAACACAAGCCGGGAACCGGCAAGAGGTTCTCCGACCCACCTCACGTTCCACTTACCGCGATCTAGTACGATACATTTCCGTTCAAATGACCACTTTAACAGTTCCAAATTTTCAGCATGACTTGACGTTTGACGAAAACTAAACAGTTGTAAACGTTTGAAAGTTCTCCATAGTTTACAAATATTCTATTTACAAATTAATTTAAATATTAGACATATCGAATTTGACTAATAAAATATAATTAATAAATACATAAAAACAGAAGTTCAGGAATTTAAGAACAAAATCCTATCCACGGTTAAATATTTCATACTTTGATATTGTATAACTGATCGTATGGTCTTAGTAGAACCATGAAACTGTGAATGAATAAAGAAAATATAGAAGGAACAAACTATGTTTTGTACTGAACACTATGCAAGAACTTCTTCCCTAGACAAAAGAATTACTTGAAATGTACACAAAGAGACAAAAATGGACTGAACCAAACTGACGGTAGGAAGTGGTTTCTAGAAACCACTATTACGACTAATAAACACCGCAGAAAAGTTTGGGGCACTGCGACAAACTAACTCCCATATTAATTTAAAAATTCTGTCAGTACAATCTAAAATTCTACTATATTCCTCAGCTTCTAGCGCCACTATATTTTTCACCTCATCCTTCACAAAGATTTGTAAAACTCTTTAGTTTGGTTTCTTATAACCATAAATAATGATAAAAATTATAACGGTAATAAATAATAAAAGATGATGCTGGAATTTAATAGTTCAATAAACCGAGGGGGATTCGGTAATCGCTAGATAACATCATTTGACAATTTAGATTTTTTAATTTAGTCGTCAAGTTATATCATACATGGTAAGACTCTTTACTGCTTAATTTAAAAAGCCGGGTTTCTAGATCCATGGTATCGAGGTAACTCTAGACTATCTTTTATTTATACTTCCTACTTTAAAAAATCATTTAATTGAAATAAAATTACCCCATTTCCCATGTCCGTTAAATAAGAAATTGATCCATCCGATCCTTTTTTTTTTTAAATAAATTGAAACCAATTTTTGAAAGGTATTATCCTTCCAATAAAATTTTCTTTTGACAGCTCGGTATTTTTTATATATTTAGTTTAATAATTATTGTACATCATCAATAACGGAGATGTTGAAACTTTGTCGATCAAGGGGCTCAAGTCATACGCAGCTGACAATTCAGAGGAAGTTTAAGAATTATTTTATCCGAACCCAAGAAATGCCGCTTACGGAATTTAACATCTTAGCTCTTCACCTGTTTAAATTAATAATATCAGAGTTATTTTGACCTGTTTCAATAACTAACTTAACTATTACTTTAACACATCAATCTATAGCAGATATAATTAAAAGGTATAAAAATGTGTTTGATTATGACGACACGATGAAAAATAGGAATCATATGCAGAAGAAATCAGAGATTAGAAGTTAACGTTTACAATATTCATTTGAACAAAAATTGTGAGGTGAAGAAAAAAACTATTCGAGGCACCCATGTTCCAGATAAGTGGTTGACTAAAACCCTATAGAATAAATTATTCAATGAATTTACCTTAAAAATTAGACAAAAAATCTTGTATGTAAAAACGCAGCCCTTGGCGGGTACGACCCATATTTAGGAGTACTGGCCCGGGATCTCCCTCCATTCCACAGCTAAAGGTTACCAGCTTGATAAATTAACCTAGTCCGGCCGATAGGTTATCAATATATATATATATATATATATAGCCACTATTAAATGTCGATACAGCGGAGTCTAATTCACAATAAGTGTGTTCGGAATGTATCCAAACCAATTTATCGCCATTAAAAAATGGCAATCAAAATATTACTTTTTTTCTTTTTTTTTTTTTTGCAAAAACCTCAAGTTGGAAAAAAGAAAAAATCGGGCATTGTATGTAATGTGACAATTTATTAATAATTTATAGGCAAAGAAATAATATAGCGCCGTATCTTTGAAATAATGATAAGGGTATAATGAGCTAACCCAATATTTATGAATCACATCACATCCTACGTTAAATGAGTCAATTTCTGCTCAAACTATAGAATACTTCATGAAGGATCAGAGGAAATAAATAAAAGTGGCAAGAAGGAGAAAATACACCTCTAGTTCAGATTTTATTCGCTAAAGTATCTCGGTTATCAAACATCGTCTTATCGACAGTTGAAATATTGGCAAAACAATTATACAGGAAAAAAACTTGTTTCGTGGCATCATAGCGATTCCTTTTATGATACAGTTTTTAACGAGTCCTCCCCTCCCTCACCTTTGGAAAGAAAATGAAAATTTAAAATAGCTTCAGAGCTGTGACATGAATAATCGTTAAAGTGAAGGAAACCTCAATAATAAGTAAATATTAGAAAAACAAAAAAAAACATGATTCACGATTATAACAAAAAATAAATGTTAACGATTATTTCTGTTTGTGTCATAATAACTAATAATGTTATTCTCGGAGTAGTAAATCTCTAAGATAAAAGCATTTTCCTGAAAGTAGATTAAAACAAAAAAAATCAAGCTTGTAAGACATTTTGAACGTCACAAGTGTTCCATGACGTACACCCCAAATAACACCATCTTCCAAAACGGATTGTTTCAGGTAAAGGAGCGTCTACTAAACCAAGAAGTCGAAAATAATTTAATCAAACTGTAACAAAAACAAGAAAGTGGTGAATTCCAAGGGGAACTGAGAAATAACTGGCAGGGGGCATCAAAGAGATCTCGAGCCTGCATAAAGTTGAGAGAGCAGATAAACTGAAAGGGAACGGCAGCGAGATGAAAGGGCACCTACTTAAATAAAAGCAAGTTAACCTAATAAAAATTAAGTTCTTTATAAGTTAGGGAGTGATAACAAAGAGTGCAGCTTTGAATATTTTAACTAACAGGAAATAATTTGTAAAAGAATCAAGTAAACAATTTTAAAACCTCTCTTTTTAAATTCCTAAAAAAATTCTATTGCATAGTTATCCTAATTTACAGTGGGGAAAACGTCAACTTCTTCAAGCCGGAAAATCCACAAAATGTTTTAACAACAGAATATCCACGATTCAGTGAACATGTTTTGAATCTTAATTAACTCAATGAAACAAGGTAATGTGTAATTAAATGATCGTATTACTTGTAAATTATGATATAGTTCTAAGCACGCTAATAGAAAATATACAAAAAGTAAGTTACGGCGCAAATTAAAGTCTAAGTAAACTACCACATCTAAGGATGAGTATCCTTAACTTTTGTGTGGTTTCGTTGTTTTTATCGGAACCATAAACCCTTGGGCTTTCTCCGGTGTTGATTTTAATGGGCACCCCAACGACATGAATAACATTTTCAACTCCATAAAAGATAATTAAGGGTTGATTATTAATTACTGATTATAAAAAATAAATATTTTTTGATTACTGAGTAAGGTATCAAATTAAAGATCTCGACGTCATGGTATTGATTATGTTCTAGTAGCAGAAACCCTTAATAGAATGAGAGTGCATTTTAACTTTAATTTCCTTATTATTAAAGATGAATTTATATTCCTACCTTATGGATTTGTGATAAACTAACAATTCCCCGTGTCCTATAGATTTAAATTAAGTGAAATTCTGAAACCGTTCATGAACATCACAATAGATAAAGTAAATAAAGCCCCTGGTAGAATAAGCTTTACTATTGTTTGTATAGTTAAAGTTGCTGGAAACAAAAGGAAAGTAGGCGATAAGAAAGATTACTTAGTGGAAGGACTACTGAGATAGTTGTAGGATACTTTAATATATTACATAGCCCCCCTCCCAGGTGTAATTTCATTGGTTCCAGTCACGTTAGCTCGTCAATCTTGGTCCGACCGACCGATCGGTTCGAGCCTCTGTCTTCTTGTACCCCGCACCCTTGTCGCTTCAATATCCTACCAGCTATAGTAAACAATTAAGGTGGAAAGTAATTTAGCCTAATCTCTATAATTCTAAAACACAAGTAAACAGTATCTGTAATAATTGGCGCGAGCCCGTTCAAACATTACTCACATCAACCAGCATTAACTTTTATTCCTTTATACATGTAGGTACTCGTTTTCCCTTTTTTTAGGATGAGAGAACAGAGAAATCTCTAAGATTTGTATTTTGTAAAAAGCACGAAAATATAAAAAGATTTTGTTTATGCTGAAATAAAATTATTCATTTTTTAAATTTTATATACATGATTCGCGGGGTCCTCTACACAATTATGACTTAGACTGCAAAAATTAGCAAAATCAGCTTATACTTAATTTTAAAAAAGGTGCAGCATTGCTCCTAGAACTTGAAAGAAAAAAAACATAACTAAAATAAAAATTTGCCGAAGAGTGAACTAATGTACACTAATAATTTATAGAAAAGACCATTTTGGTAATATTTCGTTGGAAGGCCTTTGAACAGTTGCTGTTGGGTGATTAATGAAGCTAATAAGCTAATCGAGGCGTTAACAAGATCGATATTGCTCCTCTGTCCTCCAAAACATTTATTCTTTATTTATGGATAATAATAAAAAAATAATAATAATACACCACTTTGCCATTTCAGTAGGTAGTCTGAAATGAGAAGATGCATTAAGAAATTTAAATAGGTGAGAAATCATTACGAAAACCCTAAAAATAAACAAGTCGAAAACCATAATAATGATGAATACACTACAGTCAAAATTTCTTTATGAATTCAAATTGATTTAAGGCAGCTTCAATTAATGACAGAGAAGAACTGATATTGCATATATGCTTATACTAATTTTGTTAATCTGCGATTAAAGTGGCATAATTGTGATATTACAATATTTATTACAGTAGTAGAGTCTACACCCTATGTACCCATGAGTATCAAAACCTTCCTCTATCTCCAACCGTTTCCTCGATTTAAGCGAAATGGATCCTTAAATGACCCTTAATGACCGCTCCTTCACACTTCCTTTATTTAATGTGATCAATGAGTCTCATGTATATTGCATATTCGAAGAAAAATACATGCATATTTATAAATAATGAGGCCTCTCTAATGATCCTCAAAAGCCCTTCTTAAACCAGTGGGGAAACAGTAATGGGCAATTAGTTTATTGCATTGTGGATGTAGTGCAAACCCTCAAGTTTTATTCAAAATCAGAATCCCAATCAATTAGGCAAACATATTGATCTAGATGAATATAATTAGATTTAAAAAATAGGTATCCTCGTGCATTTTCAATTCCAAAAAATCAGTTTTATTTTTTCTTATACTGATTTAGAAGCAACATGTAAATGTATACAGAAGTACGATGCCTTGGGAACATCCTGCGATTTCTTTCTGGGAATACCGCAGTAACACGCAACGATATTCTCATATTCCTCAATACGCAATCGACGTGAATGGATTAGTTCATTGGGACAAAACAGCAGACGGCTTTAAAGAAAAAAATTAAACAAAAAATAAATAAAAATTCACAAAAATAACTGAAGAAACGAGAAAAACCAAGACAATACTTTTTTTGAATTGGCACATACGTAAATAAACAATAAATGAGTGTACAGAGAAGAATTATAAGTCATCCTTTTTGAAAAGATTTATTATAAAACCAAACAAAAACCCTTTTCTCGCCTATGTAGATTTCTTTTTATATGATGGATTTTTAATTATATGCCCATACCGGTAAGTATTGCCGAAAACGACTATACAAACAGTACATTTTCAATGCCCAACTGAAAAAAATGAATATATGAAATACTGTAAAACGGACTAAGAGGGAGCCTGGAAATGCCGTAAGGAGATAAAGCTGTTTACATAAGCAGGATAGCGTCAGGGTCACTTTGGCCACACTGCGGGTATATAAGCTTGGTCCACACAGGCGGTTATCTCTTAGCAGGTATATCATAAAGGTGGATTCTTATACTAGTCATCTCAGCGTTAAGAATCATCGTTTGTCATTAACTCCTCCGTCAAACGCTGTGTCTGGAGGACAGTTGGAAATCCACTTAGGCTCATAAAAAAACCCATCGAACACGACGTTAATTCCAGTTTTAATGAATTTTAGTAATTGTAGCCCATTAAGCTCCTAACAGCTATTACATGTTATTTATCAGGATGTCAAGATCTTTGATCTATTTGATATCCACCTCAATCACTCAAATCATGACAGGAACTAGGTTTTACGTTTATTTTTAGCATCATTGAGGAATTAAGAAAGCCTTTAAATATCATTCCTGATGGTTAAAAATGTATGGTTGCGAATAAATTGTTTCCGTAATATATAGGAATTAGCAGTTTATTGGGAACTAAAGTATACGAAATATTCATGCAATAAACGAATTAAAAAATCTTAATAAAAGAAAAAGTAAGTGTGCAGTGTCACAAATCAGTGGGTTTCAATATGCCATAAAAATTGATATTGAACAATCTTCCATCCATATTACATTATCAATCGAGCAAACTGCAATAATCAATCTAAAATAAGTGATTTCCAAGCTATGTAATGATCATAAATTAAATCTAGACCATTAAACAGATTTTTGTGACGATTACCCTTAGATTTCATTAATTTTTTTATCATGTTTAGTCACGTCACGCCATGAAATCGATAACAACCCTTTTATCGGATGGCGACAGCTTAGGTTGGAAATGACAACTATACTGAACGACACTTGGCGATCTGTAATGTACTGATAGTAAATGTTCCAAGCTCCTTCGATTCCAAGATATGACCACTTGGCTGTTTATACAGGCCATTTCATGAAAGGGAAAATAAATAATTTAATAGCCATGCAACCCGATAAGATATTTGCTTAGTGACAGACCGAATATATCACCACATAGTTTTTGAAAAGGATTAACCAAATAAGAAACGTGTATCAATAAATCTATAAATATTCATGCATTTAATATGGAAGAAACATTAATATAAAAGAACATTAAAAAAATGTTCATTTATTAATGAATAATAACTCAAAACAGATATTCCATCCATATAATGCTGACTTATCTTCATTTGTATGTAAAAAATAAATCAAATATATTGCTATTACATGTCGTTAAAAGCATATTTATTCAAGATGCTTTTTCTCTTAAATGGGTATCCTACATATTTATAACCTATCTAATGAAATGTTAACAGAATCAGCAGGGAAAGTTATTACAGTACACTCAAAAAGTATTGAAATAAGGGAATTTTCAACAGGATTGGTATTATATTATAGTTCTCAAACGCTTTTATGTTTCCTTTTAAAATTATTGATACTAAAACCGCGTTTTCAAGAGCGCGATGAACCCGCAACACGTCAATGAATAATATATATATATGGAAAGCTTCTAAATCTGGCGTTAAATATTTGATGTGCTAGCTTATATGAATTTATGTACAAGCAGTGCAGAGGATAAAGCGGCGATTCCTCCACATTTGACACTGTTAATTGAAAGTTCAACATAAATAAATGGAAAAAAAGTTTTCATTATACAATTTATACCATAATACAAACATACTAGTCGGTACATAAATGAATACAATAAGAAATATTAAATCAAGGCTCCTTTATTGTAATAATAAATTGTTTCAGAGATCTCTTGTGCCCAATGCATAAACATACCACGTGACTGCCACATCCAATGTGAAATTAAATCAAATTAGTTAACAATGAATTATCTGCATGATCCTTTTTTAAAAAAATAAAAACGGACGTCGGAAAGCTACGGTTGCAATATTTATTTGTATCAGAACTAATTATCCTTTCTCAAGCCAGTAAAAACTCTTGCATAAAAATCGTACTTTATTTTTAGTAAATAGCATGATTTCTATTTCTTTTTTTAATTATTTAATTGTGATTTAGGTATAGTAACTCATATCTAAATTCGAAATCCGTTGAACATAGAGTCAAACATTTAATGGTTAAACAGATGACAATTAAAACTGTTAACACATCATTATCTTATAAGAGTTTCTATTCCATTCTCGGCATTAAGATGTACAAAAAGAGTTGACAAAAATTTTCTTAAATTCTTGTAGGATTTCTCTCCAGCAGTTTTGGGTATGTTTTATCTAACTATATTACATACCGTGCTCAGTGGAAAGGCCTTCGATTCAGAAAACATTCTTCTCTAATATAATATAACTTCTTTGCCTACAATGGGCATTCTCACATCTCACTCTCACAGTTATCTCGTGAGCGGAAAATATGTAAAATACTTCACCCACGATAGGATATACAAAGCAATATTGAGGGCAATTCTTAGGTGTTCCGTACATACATACATATTCCTGCCGAACCTCTAAAGGGGGAATCTCCTTAAGCTAGAAATTTTCATTTGATTGCATACAAGAATGTATTTGTCTAGCTTCAAAAGCTGAATGCTTCTCATGAGAATAAACAGTGAAATCCGCCGATATAATAAAATAGTTTATTTATTAATCAAAAGAAAATTAAATTCATGTTGATGTAGTATTCTAATTATATACAATAATACAGTTTAAAAGCCCCCAATTCATCTGATAAAGGGTATATAATAGAATTAGGACACCAAGGCGTTTTCTAGGACTATAGCTTTCTTCACCTCCAAAATTGGCTTTAGTATATTAAAACACTGCATCATGGATATTTTAAAAATCTATCAAGTTGAATGGCATAACTAATCTTGATCAAAGCCTGAATTGATGATTATTATCTTTACTTTAATTCGTTTTTTTTGCCTAACATATAACAGTAATCTGCTGCGAAATTTTGAATTAAATGTATATATTTAATATACTTGCCTTATATTTATTATTAGTTTAGTTTGTTCATTTTCTACTTTACTTAAGAACAATTTAAATAAATTTATTTCTTGTTGGTTTTATCCTACATAGGAAATATATGATCGAAAATAAATCGTACTAGACTATTATTTTCTTAAGAAGTAGAAGAATTTCATGAGATGCTATCGCTGCAGTCAACGTATTCCTTCCCGGAGAAGACATGTAGCTACTCAAGTTATTAGCCATACAAATGACAGGACAGGTTTTTAGCCGCGAGATTACAGGTGGCGTATTGCAGCAAGAGGCCGGAGCCCGTAATGAATCGCCTTATATGTAAGGAGTGTTCCAGGTGAGCAGCTGGAGGCGACTGGAGAGAGGAGACTGGAAACTAGAGGCGGCCCGCAAGTTACGTAAGCGGCAAAGCCTCTTGGGTTTCCCGCCAACGCCGCCGCGCCTTAGTTCTCAGTGCGCACTTATACTATTGCAGTTCTCTTGAGGTATTTGAAAGGACATACGGATCCCTCGCTATGTTAAGAGCATTTCTTAGGTAAAAGGATCACTATTCCAATGTATCGAAATTGCGTAATTAGTTGCTCCAACAGAACAAAAAAAGTTAATCCTAAATACAATATCCTAATTGTTAAAATCACCCGACAATCCAGCACCTTTTTTTATTTATTAGACCGTACAGTGTAAATATAATATCTTATAATACAGGGAAGCCGAAGAGGGGTTAGCTCTAGTAACACACCAAGACAAAGATCGACCCAAAGAAAAACCCATTGTTTTACAATTAGCTTTAAAAAGAAATGAGCGAAATGTAAAAGAATGGATTTTCAACTGTAACCATTTAAATTTATTGAATGGTATATTACTCAAAGATGGATTACTTCCGGATGAGTGCAGAAATGTTTCAGTCGTTAGTCACAATGGTGCAAAGTTTTTAAGAAACAGTTCTGTTAGTTGGAGAAAGGCTTGTATAATGCATTAACAAATATTTACACTGCATTGCTTTTGGAGAACTGCCAAAGAGAATCATCATTGTTGTTAACATACTTTCAACCAATTCTATGGTTTCACCTTTCATTTCGTGCCTGTACGACATTTTCAAGTGCCAGCACAAGTAGTTTCAGAAGGAATGCTAGAATTATAAACGCGGGCAGTAATCTGATGTCATATGGACCGATTCAAGTGTGAATGCAACTAAATTGTGCCGAGCTTAATGACATGGGTGATTCGTACCATTGGTTTAAAGGAAAGGGAGTCTGGGAGCTTCTTCGTCGATGTTAGGAAGGAGATTGGACAAGAGAAAATTCGGGGTGTACAGCAATCACCTTAAGAACTAATGCTTGAAAAAGTAGCTCCGTTTAACTAAAAAGAAAACACTTCATAGCCTTCGTATGGTGAAATAAAACTTCAAATAACCCTGGGAAATCTAATGCTTTGAAATAATATGGGTACATAGAGCCCACTTTACTGTGTTCCAACAATATTCTCAGCGGTTGGCCGCCGGGGTATGACAGGCAATATACAGCTTTGAATTAAAAAAAAAAAATTAACGGTAAGTACAAATTGAAACAACTGTTTAATTTCTCTAAATTAAGATTTATTATCTCCATTGTTTTAATTTTGCAAGCATAGTTGGTGGTCTTTTCTTACCATAAAGCGAGAATCTCACTGAATACGTGAAGGCGTCAAATTCATTCTCCGAATGTCCTTTCTTTTAACTTTTTCAACAAGTTATCATTCATCACATGATGAATGCAGAAGTGAAGTGTTCTGCATATTTTAGCAATTGTGCGAGTCAGCACCAATACTTCAGGTTCTTTTTTCAAGAAACAATGATTGTTTCAAAAAATATCTGCTTCGGGAATAGTTCTTTGGAAACAAAAACCAGATTCGAATGGTAGATATGAAGTACTGACTTATCATCTTATCTGAGTTATTATCTCATGAAACTGTTTTTTAATGAAATTATATTTATTTATACCGGTTTGAATCGTAAGAAAATAATAGAACAATGTATAATAAACGCATGGTTATAATATAACCACATACAATAACATACAAGTATATTATACTTGTTTGTACGACGTAAAACGAAATGAAATACAAACAAACCAAATTGTAACGACGTTTAATGATATAATATATAAAACCAGTTTCTAAATCCAACGATACTCATAATAAAAAGAAGCAACTAACTAAATTGGTTTCAATTGGGATGGTACCTGCTTTTTTTGAACAGGAAGAATTCAACATTGTGCAAGGGATTCATTTGGGTCTCAAATTCTGTTTATTGAGACCAGGTCATTCTACATAAACATTATTACTTAATCCGACTTTTCTCGTCATTTACATGTCTATGAATCGTATTTTCCTTTAATTTTTAATATTTTCCCTTAAATTAATCCATGCCATAATACTTTTTTGTAAGTCGTCTAGTAAAACACTTTATTTTATTTGTTAATAGTTCTAGACCAATGAAAACAAAAGTATAATTTCTTATCCTTCCCGGCATGGCGAATGAATAAATAAATAATCAGCGTGAACTAAATTGTTTTGTATTGTTGGTTTAAGATCATTCGTAGGATCGCTGTGTCGCAAAATTACGTAGCATTTAAACACACAAAGAGTGAACTTCTCCCTTTCATTAATAACAATTAAAATTTATTCAACACAAACATTACATTGCTAGATGTGGTGTTAGAAAATTACTAGGCAGAATGGCCAACTGGTATGTATATTTTTCTAAGGCAAGGGACAGAAATTAATTGATAACGTACAGTATACAAATAAACAACATGACACAAATAATTGTAAAGGGTCGAGGATGTAAAATAATTGAAGCTTTATATGCGTAGATAAAAAAAAACAACAACATACAACATAAATTTCATTTAGGAATCCCAATTGCATACCCCTAAAGTGAAAAGTACGCCAAGGAGGATTAAATTAACTGAACTTCGCAACACCGTTTACGTAGTGTATGCAATACTTTACAACTATTTTTTGTTATTTATTTACGTCTGCAACAACATTAGAAAATATATAAATATCTAGAGTCAGTTGAGAGAGGCCATTGGATAAAAAGAAAAACAATGAATCCTCAGGGGGTAAATTTCAAGCCGTGTCACCTCGTTTCAGTGGATTTTAAATGTATTATCAACTCCGTAAGCCTATTAAGCATGGATATTAGGTATGTATTAGAAGCTTTAATTACTGAACGAATGATAGTCTATCATAGATTAATCCAATAACAGTGAACAATAAAATATAACTTTCTTCTGAGAGTTGATAATAATGTAATGAATGGAAAGCTGGCGCCTTAAAATGGATTATTTCATGCTACCACAAATGAAATAGTTGCAATTCCTGTCTGTTAAGAACTGGCAAGCGTCTGATACCTCAATACTAATATTTTTACAATCAATCTCCAGTTAATTAAATTAAAATTGATTACGTTCGTCTAATTTTTAAAGCAGTACGATAAAGTTGATCTCGTATTAAAAGGAATGGTAATTTGTACGCTTGGTGAAACCCGACGACCCTCAACACCATCCCATCTGGAAGATGAGGTAATTTCCAGCCGGTTTCAGTTGAAATACGAAACTTAATCAAATATCACCCGGTTTATAGGAATGTGTTGCTTCGCCGGTAAAAACTGGCGGGAAATAACATTTTTGCCATTTAACGCTTTAACGCTTAAGTTAAACGGTTTGATTGATATTATTTAAAGCATAATAAACATTTCGAAATATTATCATGCTACAGTTAAAATATAGAAAGTATTTTTTTAAATAAACGGAAAAAAGTCAGCATCGTCCCGCTAACTTTAAGTTTTTAAGGAACTCAAGCCTGGCATTCAGACAACTCTCAATACTGTTCTTTCACTTTATAAGTCCATAATTTCGTTTTACCTTGAAAAAGTTAATAATTTATCTAAAAGATAATTGAAAGGGGAAACTCGAAATGTTTGATTTCCAAAAATTAAGCTAAGCCACTAAGCCAAAAATTATTTTCAATGGACATCGTCCGGAAATCCTTTTCAATTCAGTCCTGAAGAAAAATAATCATTAATTATATGAAATTAGTAGTCACGAAAAAACACCGCTCCTGCGAAGAGAGCGGAGGAATAAATCCCCTGTAAATAAACCGACCAATAAATATTACCCGAGATAAAATAAAGTCATTTTTTTTATAAGTATAACTTTTAACTGCAAACAATTACAAATAAAATAAAATTCAACACCATACGGAAACAAAAGCCGTTTTATTCTGGAAATCGTCAATACCTCTTGGGATTACTTAGTTAAATTCAATCGCCTTATGCATAAACTTATTAGTTACTCATAGTTTTTAACTCTCAATTAAAAGGTATGGTGCAACACGTTTCGCGTAGTTGTGAAATAACTTAAAAACTACTTAATACTTTCTTAACTTAATAAAAACCAACGCCAAGGGAGGGATTCTTCCTATCCGTACGCGGTTAATTTTACGATGCAATTCAATATGACAATAATTTATTATTTTACGTAGGTGTACGGAGATAGAGCTTTTAAACTAGGCAGTTTTTTTATGTTAAGGCCAACTAAAGAAAATTGAAGGAATACACAATATTGAATAAAATTGTGACGTGAATGTTTGGGATCAAATCTGCCGCAGGTCGAAGACAGTCAAGGCGGCATTACGGAAATACGCAGTGAAAATACGCCAGTTTCCAAGCTGCATTAATAATTAATTTTTCCCTCCTTTCTCCAACAGTTAAACAATAAAGGTATGGCTTAATTAGATACACATAATATAAATACGCCGTAGGCGTTGATCAACATAATCTGCAGCGTTTCCTAAAATATTGTGAAATAATCAAACAATAGAAATGGCTACGTAAATTAACGTAATATATTCTTAATTGCTCTGCATAGGAAAACTTTAAGAATATACTTGCCTAATCGCAAATTGCACGCTTGGACAACTAAGATTAGCAATTACAGAGGGCTTTTAGATGGAACAAAAAAACCAAGGTACATTGGAATATTTGATTTTAGAACTGGATGACAATGTTTAGACTTACGGATATGGTCGTAGTGAATAATGTTCCTAGTGATATTCTCTAAGAGACATGTACACAAATACAGAGAACCACTCACGAAGGTGCCGAGCGGGCGACTGGCGGCCGAGCCGGTTCCAACCCGGGGCTTCGGTTATACTCGGCCATCTTCGGCAGGCTAGATTCAATACTAGACCTACCAGCTTGTATTTTCTCTTGACTACTCTTATTCAGCACCAAACGTCTTATCGCTTGATTCTAAGCCTTTCATAATACCACTTGATCCACGGATCAGAAATATAGATTTTTTTTTTAAATTCTTAAACTTTTTTACGTTTAGTTTTATTACTTTAGATATTTACGTGGAGACTACCATTATCGGCTAAGGAAGTATCAGATTTACTGGCTCATTTGAATTTATTTAATAAATGATTTTGATTTTGTTTTATCTCCGTCACTCCATAGTGTTTCTTGCATATTTAACAGATTGTCAACAAAAAACTGATTGATATTTACTACCCAAAATGCTTTATAGTATTTGCTATGTCATCAAGATCACTGAAATCAATAAACATGTATAAACCAATAAATGGACAATATTGCACACGTGAGTTCTATGGCTGTTTGGTTAGCGAAACAAGATAAGACCCATTTCTTTTTCGCATACTACCCACTATTACCCCAGACCTTAGCTGAAATATTTGCAGCGTATATTGGTTTGTTGCTGAATATACATCAATTCCTAATGTGAATACTTTTAATGCATCTCACTAGGAAAAATATTGAATATCATGCTTGCATACTTCTGAAGATTTCAAGTTCTTTTCCAGTGGTGCTAATGCCCAAGACACCCTCCCCCTCCAACCTCATCACTATTAAATACCTTGGACACCTATAACAGGCCATGGTATATACGGTACGATCCTAAGCTTATAGAGGGTATACAACATCGACGGCTGATGTGTTAATTGGATCCCTGTTTCACTATCGATGCACTCATCGATTAGCAGCCCCGCTGTTTACTAGCACTGCCACTCCACTTATAGACTATCTGTACGCATTTCCATTCCGTAATACGCTTACCCGACGGATCTACGTGTCAATGCTGAACCTGGGAACTCCTGCTTCTTGTTTTTATCAAGAAAATCGTTGACATGCAAAATCTTTGGACAGAATACGCGACGAATATTCTGTTTCTGTCTGTAAAACGGGGTCAATGCATTATTTACTTAATCTCCGTATCTACCCACGAAACGCACTGACAAGCAAACAATTTACAATGATTTGCATATCTGTTATAAATACACGCGAATTTTCAAAATATGTTTCGATTTATCGTATTGAATACTTAGAGTAATGTACTTGCTAAAATGCGTTTTGTTTTGGGATGACGTGTTCTACTTCGTGGCCATGCTTGAGTGTTATTTCACATGTCACAAAGTGGTGATCGCTTCCAGATTCCTCATATGTGTCCAAGGGAGCAGTCTGTGTAAATCTGGATTTTTCCAATGGTCTCATAAACCATCCTAATTATATATGAAGGTTTCCATGACGTCACAATTTTCTCCCAGCAAAGGACGGCTTTAATCATTACACTAGTCTTTTCATGCCTGGAATACTCCGAAGTCTAACTCTTTAATTATGTACTTCATTCAATTTCTACAACGCACTACATATTAATTGCATTAGGTTGCTGTTTATTTTCCAGATTGAACTGATGCAACGGAACCCAACGAGGAATTCCCCACTGTCCAGATATTTAATTTAATTCAAGCACGGCAATAAAGCGAACAAAAATTCCAATATACGTACAATGGTGAAACAAAATATTTTAACTATTTATTTCATAAAAGACATTGGTAATTTTAAATTATACTACATTAATTAGTATTATAAACCAACATAAAATCTTTCAGTTTTCCCTCGTTATTATCCTACTTCTTAACGCTGGCTGGCACTCTTGGTTTTCATTAGTATTATTTTTCTCAATAATCAATATCAAAACCTAAGCAGGGGTTTTTAAATTGTAGAACGAGTAGCAGTTAATGCAACCGATCCTTGATATCGAACGGTTTAATTATTAATAACATCATTTTTTCTTAACGGTAACTTCACAGGAAACTTACTCGCAATCCAAAAGTATACATCACGCGGTCATTCTCAAGAGCTAAGAAAACCACAGATCGATGCGTTATCAGGCGTAGGCGTGTAAGTTGAAGTATTCACCCACCAGCATTCTTTTCACTTTCACAATTGAAAAATAAACCACAACATGTCTTAAGGCACAGTAAATGTTTTTATTTTTAATTTACGAAAGGATTTGTGTTCTCCTATATTTTGTGTCATAAAGCTAATTTGTTATACTATAATATAGTATAGAATCCTGGGAATCCTCACGTAAATATATTATCTGAAGAAGTAACTTCGAGCATTACAAGTTCTAAGTAAATGATTTCTTACTCGAGGCTTCATGAATTATAAGCTGGACCGCTGTTATGAAAAACGATTGCTGCACTGGATGGAGTACATAGCTGCTTAGAGCCCCAAAACATTCAAAATATTCCGTGATTTAAAGACTCTTTTACACTAGGAGATGTCAGACTTTTCGACATATTATGTTAGTCTACATCAGGTACTGGCGTGAGATTGTTGACTTGTTAAATAATACTAGAGAAATGACCATTTAGCAGAAGGGTAAAAACGTAATTCATTAATACATTTGATGAGAGTGAAACATCTCTTTTCCATCAACCAAAAGCAATACCCCAACAAACTACTCCCATAATTTAAAGAGACTATACTTTTTATGTTAGATGCTATATATCATATAGCATGCTACATAAATATTATAGATACATATGTACCATGCTTAATAAACTCAGCACTCACCTAATAGTAATAATAAACACTAGCTTTATTTCGATATCCCTTAGGATATTAACCCTACCCCCACAATAAAAATCTGCAATAGATGCTGTAAATATTACAGATTAATAAAATTTCATTAGCTATTGTTTCAGTTCCTAGTTCATCCAGGTTCACCTGAATAATAGGTTGAAACAATACACGCCAAACCTACTAGGAAGACTATTCATCTGTATGAAAACACAGACTATAAAAGCAGGTATATTCATGTAGAATATATTTCAATATTTAGAGCATAAATAGCTAGGAGTGGTTATGGTAATTGGTTCGTGATCTGAAAGGCATGGGTTTACCGGGATGGGGGCAGTAAATTTAATTTCAGTTGCCACTCCGTGGGTGGTTCCCCGGACAAGCACGCCCTGTCCGTTCTACTGTATATACATCGGCTTATCGGCAAACATTATTTTTTTTTTAATAATTATTGGTTGTTTCCAATCCACAATCTTAACGATTATTAGCTAATGTGAAAGAAATAGTACGAGTCAGGATTTGGAACAGTGCCACGACACACTCCCCTATCACTATATTTTTCTCCTTAACCAATAATTTTGAAACTATTCACAGACTACCAACTAAAGGATATCTTTTAGGCCAGCCTGACATTGTGATTTATTGGTAGTTACCTTACCAGCCTTAAGTTTTAAGGCATTTGAGTGTAGAATTGAGATCGCTTTGAAAATTACAGGGTGGGTACAAGCAACAGCCAACCAACCAGCTTACTGAGCATCTTAATACGCTTGTTGGTGTGTTTGGTAAGATGCTGGAGGAAGGCTTAACAAGATCATACTTCTTCTAAAAATCTTGGCATATTTCCAAAGAAGCGATGTAGGATATTAAATTTTGTACCACGTAAAAAAAAGGAAAGAAAAGTTTTTATACGAGCAGTAGAGTAGCATGCCTGTTTTTATCACAGTTGATCCACCTCTTCCCATACTTAACGGTAGCTTATTTAAACTCACACAAAATCATTAACCAAGGCGATACCCAATTTATAACTACGATTTCATAAAATATAATGATCAACACCTAGTGCTAGAAACAAAACTTTCTCTTCATTCAGGGTGGGGAATAAGTGTATTCTACTCCAGAGGGTCCATTTCATTCTTAATTCTCAGTAATAATGATGTCTTATATTACCTTGATCAATCTTCCTCTATTAATTCTTCCAAACATTTCTCCCTCTAGGCTTTATTTGTACAATCTTCCATATTTATTATTTTCTGGAGCCTATACAATTTAAGTCTCTTTATTACCCAATTCTTCATAAAGATTTTAATCAACTCTTCCCGCAATCTAAAAATGTTGTACATTTTGTCGTCCATATTTTCAGTAAACAGAAGTTCATCTCTTGGACTTTTTGTTTATCTCGAGGTCTCTACTCCGCGTATCACTATATCCTCAATGACGGGTAAATCAATAAATAAATTTGTGTCCATTTAGGAGTAACTTGTTTCTACCATTAATGATAAATAAGCGAATTTGGGAACCTCAATTCGGCCTAAGGGGAAGGAAGAGGCACAATTGCCGGAGGAACCGGTTTGGTCGCTCGACGTCCAGCAGAGCAGACATTCGCGAGTCTAACAACCCAATGCAAAAATACTATCCTTGCCGGCTTCCTTATTGGTCGTCGCACTGGCTATATATAATAATAAACTCTTAACAACAACGATTCTCATAACCATTACCACTTAACACTGAGCTATGGCATAAAAAATAAAATATTTAGTACATTAGTACATGGTATTAGAAAAACTAAATCAAATGAATACTTTTTTAATCAGAACATGAAAGGTAAATCAGCAAGCACTTTGAGTATATTGGATTCGAGGAGGCAGGATATTTGGTTCAGCATGGCAAGGTGGTCATATGGTTGCGGATTTAAAATGATAGGTTACGTATGAAAATTAATTATTATAAAGTTTCCATAATTCTTTTATGAGTTTTATGATCCCAATAGTTCCTTAAATCCCAGGGAGATAACATATCCGCAGAAACTATTGCAACAGAAGGTTGAACAAGACATCAATCAATGAAAATGATAATTTTATTATGCCCTTGCCTCTTTCCGAGATATCATAGTACTGTTTTAATTCATTTTTATGTATGGTAATTGCTCTGGCAGCCTTGATGGGATGATTGGCATAGAACCCGATCAATTTTTAATAGTAGCCATTCGCTTTTATGGCACGGAATTCAAGTTGCAACGGCGATAATTTCAAAGATAATAAACAAAACACGTACCAGAACATTTATCTAGCTAAGGGAAAAAATGTAACGATATCCTTCGGCCGGGATAATAATTAGAATATATAATTCCAAAAGATGATATCAGACCACTTAGAAGTTGTGGAAGATATAAATCAACAATAATTGCGGGGATGCCTGTCATTTTTTTTCCTAATGAAGACTGTTAAGGACGGAGCAATTACAACTTTATTAATTTTAACTGGCCGGAACATAACTAGGTGTGTTCGCACAGCTACATGGTAAGAATCCGACGCAAAATACGTTTGAGTACGTTTATGTGTCGCAAAGACAGGTAGGTATATAACAAAAAGCTAACTTTTAATATTTAATTGCATCTGCATAATTGTGACTCATTCTCAATAATTTTATTACGTCAAATGGATACTTAATAATATGCAGGATGACTCCACCCTACGCTTTAGTCTTAGGTTCTAGTTTATAAGTTTAGTGTGTAAGTTTCCCACATTGTAAACCGAAGGTGAGCCCCATCACCTAGTCCTGTATATTTGTATTTTGACCTTTTAACTTCAAAAATATTGTTATTGTAATTCTACCCTCCTTCGAATGCATCTGTGTATGCAGCCAGAGGAGAAACTCCACCCTAGATCTCTTACTCACAAAACCGCCGCACAGCACAAACAATTGTGAGACCCTAGACATAGTGGCGACTGGGCACCTGCCAGTCGTGTATTCCATTGACGGTAGAGTTGTGATCCCGCGTCCCCAGAAGTACGACTATAGTCGAGCTGACTGGGACCTGTATCGTGCACAACTTTGCCACCAATTGCATACGGTTCCTGTACTCCGCACTGCAGAGGAAGTGGATCGACAGGTATCTTTCCTAACTGAGGTTATCGTCGATGCAGCTGACACCGACATCCCTAGGTTTAACCCGAAGCCGCCAGAGCAACGAAAACATAATAATTGGAAGAATAACTGTTATAGAACAAGGAATTGTCAAGCCAAGAAAGTAGCAAACTCTCTCACAACGCAAATTCGTGGCTTGATGAGGAATTGGAAGACGGCGATGTGGCCCAAACGGCTTCGTGACTAAATGGCGATCACTGTAAGTTTTGGAAGTTCCTTAAGACCACTACCAAGAAGAACTCAGGTGTCCGTCTTCATGACGGCGACATCCTTTACACGACGGAAGAACAGGCGAAAATACTGGCAGACCACAACGCCATTAGGACAGGTAACTACCACGAACCTCAGCAGCTGGAGACAGGAAAGAACTACATGTTTGTATCCACAAAGCAGCTCAAGGCGATTCTTCGCCAGTGTCTTGGAAACCGAGCACCAGGTCGCTATGGGGTACCAACTGTTTTGCTGAAGCAGCTGCCGAGGAGAGAGATTGCCCAACTCGTTAACCTGTACAATTCATGCATCAGGTTGCAATACTTTCCGACAGCATGGAAACTAGCTATCTTGTTCCCGCTGCGGAAGCCCAAAAAAAAGAGGCACCCAGCCCACTATCACCCGATCAGTTTCCTCCCTCATATGGGGAAGATCTCGAAAAGATAATACTGAACTATCTGAAGGCGTTCTGTTCGGAAAATTCTACCATTCTGTACGAGCAGACAGGTTTTCAGGCTCATCTGAGTACAGAACATCCGCTTGTGAAGGCACAGACAGAAGCCACCCTCGGTATCAACAGGAACACAGCAACTGTTATGATCGCGTTGGACTGCTGTGGCGACAGCTTTGCGACTGGGGATTCCCAGAGCAGTTACATACCATGTTGGTTATGGTCACCAGCAGTGAGGGTACAGCTGGAGACAGGACTGAACTTGATATTCTCTAACCAATTCCCTCTGACTTGTGGAGTTCCTCAAGGAGCGGTTTTGTCTCCGACGGCTGCTTTTTAGCATGTACACATCTGAAATTTTTAGGACAAACTACAACAAAGCTACGATAATCGCTTACGCCGACGACATTGCAGTTTACAGCAGCAGCATGAGTGCACAAAAATCTCTTGCACATACCGAGTCAGTTTGTAATGTAATCAGTGATAGACTGGATAGGTTAAACATCAGTGTGAACGCCGGGAAGACCGACTGAGTAATCTTCTCTCACCAAAAGGGGAAAAATTCCTAGCCAAAATCCTATACTATAGGAGGGCAACAGAACTCACCTGTATATTCTCAATGCGCTATCTGGGTATAAAAATGGATAGGCATCTCCATTTCTCTACTCATTTTAGTTACAAAATAGAAAAAGTATGACACAGGTCTTACCGGCTTCACCACTTCCTAACTTTACCAAACACGTCGATGCGTCCAAACTAATGATTTATAAATGTGTCTGTCCTCCGGCCAGCTCTGTTATACAGTGGCCCGGTATATACGAGGGTGGTCTGAAAAGTTTTTTTTTTGTTTTTTTTTTTTCTTCATAGCCCCTTTAAATTTACAGATAATTATATATAATTATAGATCCTCTGGCGAATCTATTTACAAATTATTTTGTATTTCCTGTAGCATCACTACATTATATACAGGTTTTGTTATTTTATAGAAATTATATAATGAATAAACAAGTATAATGATATACATTCTACGTGACTTGACTGAACTGACTAATAAGGTGATGGGGCTCACCTTTTTGATCAACTGAAAAGTTTGCAACCTCAACATGAAGATATAGCAGCAGTGGTAAATAAAAGCTAGTCAATTTCGTTGTTCATCTGTTGACAGTTACTCACCAAACTTTTAGCCATTTTGGACGCGCAGTTATGTAACAGTCGTTTGAGTAAGTCGATGTGAGTGTTTTCATGAAAATGGACAAAATCGAGTATCGAGCTGTCATATTTGTTTTTGAAAGGCAATACGCCTACGCAAATCAAATATGAGTTGGATTCTGTGTATGGGGACTCAGCACCATCATTTACCACAGTGAAATTTTGGGCAGCTGAATTTAAACTTGGTCGTAAGAGCTTGGGAGACGATGACTGTTCGGGACAACCAAAAACTGCAGCTACCGACGAAAACATCACCAAAGTTCTCCAAATGGTGCTAGATGACCGCCGAATTAAAGTGAGAGAGATAGCAGAGGTTATGAACATGTCAAAAGAACGTATTTGTCACATATTAAATCAACATTTAGAGATGAGAAAGCTGTCCGCGCGTTGGGTGCCGCGTTTGCTCACGTTAGACCAAAAACGTGTTCGAATGAACATTACCAAGGCTCTGTTGGTACAGTTTAGTCGCAATAAATCTAAGTTTTGGCGCCGATTAATTAATGTGGATGAAACTTTGATACACCATTATACCCCCGAAACAAAACTACAGTCCAAACAGTGGACTGCAAAGGGGGAACCGGCTCCATAAAAATCAAAAAATTGTTTTTTCGGCTGGGAAAGTGATGGCGACTGTTTTTTAGGATAGTCATGGTTATTTTAACCGATTATCTTCAAAAAGGAAAAACCATTACAGGAGCATACTACGCATCATTACTTGACAAGCTGAAGGCAGAACTTGCAGAAAAACGGCCACATTTGCAGAAAAAGAAAATTCTGTTTCACCAAGACAACGCACCGTCTCATACCTCAGCGGTTGCCATTGCGAAAATCCATGAATTACGGTTTGAACTGCTTGACCATCCGCCTTACTTACCAGATCTAGCCCCAAGCGACTTCTTTTTGTTCCCATCTAAAAATTGCGCTCGGAGGACAGAGATTTTCGTCAAATGAAGAGGCAATCACCTTCGTGAACGATTAGGAAAACGCCAAGTACTATTTGGACGGGTTACAGAGATGGGAGCATCGCTGCGAGAAGTGTTTAGAGTTACAAAGAGACTATGTTGAAAAATAAAAAAAAAAAATTCTGAAAAAACTAGTCACCTAATAGAAAAACTAGTAGAAAAATCTTTGTTAGGTCGGAAAATTTTCAGACCACCCTTGTACTCACTTGACTGACAATACAGCTAAAAGTCTCCAAAATTCCAGAATAGGATCATGCGAAGAGTGGTCCGACATACCTCTCTCGAGAGGTTAAAGAACGCCGTCTGCACCCGTTGCTTGGTATGCCATCGGTAAGTGAGCCCATCCACCGAAGACACATCAAGGTTTTTGACTCTTTGCAGCACCTCACAAACCCAGTGTTTAACACTATGACCACCTTTCCCCAAAATTAGATTAAGATTTAGTTTAACTTTTTATTGTTCGATATAATTCAGTTTTAAGTCTATGATAAATAAGGTGAGCCCCATCACTTTTAATAACTACAGTACATTAATGTAAAATGTACATCATTATACTTTTGTACAAAGCAGATCACTAATAATAGAAAACAGAATTTGCATAAAATGTAGCCAAGCTACAGGAAATAAAATGAAGCAATTTTAATAAATTCGTTTGTAGAATCCATATTTTGTAACGAGGGAATATGAAACAAAACAACAACAAAAAAATGTTTACCAATTTTTACTAGATTAACAAATTTTTTTTTTTATAAAACCCTCATCTGATGAGTTTTATGCTATTCCTGGAAATCAAGTATTATTACCAAGCAGCTCCCATATCCATACGAGAGCAACCATTAAAATAAATAAGATGAATTAATATGGTTATATAGTACAGTGGGAGACTACATTATAATTTACTATCAACTTTTAATTCGGTTTAAGTTCAGATCGATCAGCAGCTCTTAGCGAAGTAAATAATTATGTGTCAGAGGACCAAACCAGCCAATCATGTTCGAAGTAGAAGCCAATATTATAAGGTTTAAAATGAAAGATAGTCTTAAACAAGTAACTAGGATATTAGATTATGAAATTGCAAATAGAATACTCTGGGGAGAGATACTCAGAACCAGAAGAACCGGAAGACCAAAATTAAAACTGCTGGGTAGGGAGGACCATAAAAATTCAATTTCAAGTAATTTATTCCAAACTTTTGCTAAAATGTGATTTGATGCATCGCATATCTAAAACAAATAGACTCTTTGTTGTAATAAAATAATACAAATCTCAGAAGTACGTATAAGTAGTAAAGCTAAATTAACATAACCCTATCGGAAATAGACGGATTACCGTTACGATGAGTAAATATTACACTATTTTTCGAATTATCAGAAAATAATTCACAAATGCCTTTTAAACAATATTCTATGCACTTTGATGTAATTTGCTTAATTTTAACTCAATTTAGTTGTATGTAAATGAGAGGCTATGCCGCGAGTGAGGAATAACTAAGAAAGAAGTGGAAAATGTCGATCCAGCATAAATAATTTACCAAGAAACAAAGGCCGAGGTCCTCTTGTCAATTTATAGCTATCATCAGGGCTTAAGAGCAGTTTAAACATGCAGACCGCGGCTCAACTTCCTCCGCTGTAATGTGCATACATGTTCTTTATGACGCACTAACGCTTTCATGCACTCACTACACATTGTTCTACTCTGCCTTTTAATTTACATCGGACTTTCTTTCGTTCAAGAATACATTCAAGGGTGGCGGATAATTCATATTACGAAATAATATTACTAAATTACGAAAACTATAAACGTCATCTTGGGCTATTTCTAGAAAAACTTTCCTTAAGAGTTACGATTAGTACATTTCATTTCATGTTATTGATTAACTCAACAGTTTACATGCTCTACTCAAGCACTTTTGTATATTGTACGAGTCAGATGAGCCAATCTCACGGGAATCCGTTCCACCACAAATTTAAATGGAAATTACTTAAGTAATAATAGGCCTAAAAATGTAGTAACTTCCTTCTTAAATTAAAAAGAAAAGAAAATTGGAATGCTAAAAACCAATCTTTTTCCTGCGACAAAACATGTGGTTTGTTTGCCAGGGAAAATAAGAACTGTAAATATTTTTCAGTGTAAAACGGGAATTTTTCAAGCTTAAAACTATATTTAATCAAACCGATCACATTTGCAGCTGATTTAGCGCCAAACATTTAAAGGAATCGTGTTTTTAATGGAATATTTGACCATACACGTGTTGAATTAAGTATTAGTTACTGCAATTATAGTTTAAAAAACGAAACGGATATTAAATACTGTTAATGGATGATGATCTTCAAGAATGTGGGGAAAATATTCATTTTTTATTACACAGTTAATTAATGACACTTGTTTGTGGTTGTTATGTGGAGCTGGAAGCACTTTTCTTGACACCTCATCATGAAATGGGAACACCAATAAACATTTTATGTCTCAACGAACAAACCTAGACAAAAAGCTAAATTCTAAAAATAATTAAAAACACCAACTTCAACATTTGTCGGAGGCTTTCAGGGGTCCGTTGGAACAATCCCTAAATTGGGAACACTGGACAACGTGTTATTACAATGCCAATAACCCTGCCATCTTGATAAATATTTCTGAAAATGATCTGGTATATTTTCCAAACCTTCCCCCAGTTGATCTGCGTCACTGAAGTAAATTCTCCTCGGTTTCCAACAACTCTGACATGAAATATCGATCAATTCTGTATTTCTATTTTACAAGTGTTTTCAGCAGCTATGTTCAAGTGCTCAGAATGTTGCTAATATTGGTAGCGGTGTCTGACTACGCTTGGCCTGCTTGTAAAATATAGATTAAAATTTCCGGGAATACAAAATTGGTCGTTATTTACTTAATCTAAACCTGCAACAAGTAATTGGACCATATTCTGACAGGAGTTCATTTATTCCAAAACAGCAAAATATTTACAAACAGCATCCCAATGTGTACGTTCATTTCTAAGAAGAAGACGGTCAACGCATATTTTTTTGGGGGATTTGAAGACACCTAAAGACCTATTGACCACTTATATATACTGTAACTAGACCAATGCCCGCTTTCGATCAGCTTTAATTAGCTAATTGCCTAATGTCCACTGCACAGCGGCATAGCTCACGGCACACGGGCACTGTCACGCCAGCCCTGCACGGCCAAGCAGGGACAGCACGGTTAATCAATTTACCTCCGTAGGAGTTAGTTAATGGTTAGCTAATGGCACAGACAACGTGTTAAGCAGTATTTGATATCATCAGGTATAGAGTACATTGAGTGAACACGATACTGCAGATATGTACGTATATTGCACAGATTTAACTCGAAGTCATCGTTCCTATGATCTAGACTAGTGGTTGTAGAAATGTTCTGGAATTATGAAGGTATGTCCGCGATACCTCCACATACCATGATTACGTGCAGGTTGAAAAGCGATAGCGGCTTGTGTAAAATAAAAAAAAATTAAGCCTGAAAAAGTAGGACCAATTTCGCTAAGTTTTAAGACTTCTTAACTGCAAAAATTACATTTTAGACCCAACCATAGAAATCCCGTAGATACTTTATACGTCCTCCCAGCCTGTTTCAATAGATTGTTTAATATTAGTATCAATTATTAATGTCATTATCTTAGTAGTATAGTCTACAATATTATATGATAGATAGTATTAATGTTTTAGATTTTTACATTTATCTTTGGTTTAGAAGGCAGTTATTCCAAATACTTTTATACCAATCTTTTCGTATGTTTTTAAAAATCTACTGTGAAGAACTTTAACCTCTCTCTTGATCCACAAATACAACTTAGTTTTTAGGGAATAAATTTTGGCCATTTAGAAAATAAATGTATTCTTTCAAGTGATGAAAAAAACAAATAAATTGAAGAGGTGATTACGTGGATCTCTTTCCATACTAGGTAAATTTTCAAGTTTAGAAACCCGTTTGTCGTATATCATGTATGTAAGTATATATAAACTCAATACGTGTATAATTTTGTAAATAAAATCATTTTCTATCTTTTTCGGTTTATCTAAAAACAAATTAAACTGCCCAACATTCAATTTGTTCTCGTAACTGAGTGGCCTCTTGTCAAATTATTGCCAAAAAAGAGTCACTACACTGAAACTGGTAAGGGGCAATTGCCTTTTACCAACCAGGTTCGTTCCACAATCAATAACACCCCTGCTGAGTGTTTTTAGTATTTTTATATAACAATAATAGTATGTAATATGTAAGCTAAAATGGACTATAATTAGTCAACAGCATCAAAAACAGTTGCAATGTTTTTGCAAACCGACTTTTATACAGGGAATTGCTATTATCATGACAAAATGTCTTGATCCCCCAAAGATTCTAAAAATAAAAGCAGCCCAAGTAGTAGTCAATTATTAATCAATTACACGCAATTAAAAAAAATGGAGTAGCCAAACAGCGACTACTAAATAAGTTAGAAACATTCTAAACACGGTGTACAGCGTCAAAAGAATTTGAAGAAAAAAAGAGAATATGTGTTGTTTTTGGTTTATTTATTATAATTAATATTTCGGAATAAAAAGAACTCAACGTCTCGATCAACAATATGTTGGGGATTTAGTAGATTAGGTATTATAACAAAAGATGTGGTAAGTAAAATGGCAATGAATCCTTTATTTGTGTGATGCATTCATCACACACGACCTGATCATTTTAGCTATTTTTAAACAGTTTTTCATGACCAATATGGTTCGATAAAATATTTTATTCTGGTCGTCTGTCGAGTATTTTTTAACAATTATTTAATAAGTTTTTAAAAACAACTCGTGTGGTACCTAGCCTAGCTTACACATCACTCAGACCAAGAAAATTACGATTGTATAGGGTGGGTAACATTTAAAATACAGTTGATTTCAGATTTTTAACACAAATGATCTTATTTAGAATAGATTATAAATATGGTAATAATAAAACAACGTGATAGGTTAATCTAAAATTAAAAAATATTACATGGCTTGAAAAAAAACCAAGACAAAACATATTTATTATTGTCTAACATTTTCCGGACAGAACAAAGATATCTTACTAGTTAGCTTTAGGGATTTCCCCAATGAAGTTAGAACACTGATTGCGGTCTGTTCAAGGATATCGTTAGGTTTTTTAATCCAAAACAGAATTGGTACTGTTTTCCTAGAATTCAGACGACTACGACCATCAGATATGAATCTAAATTGCATTTACATCTTCCACAGTTTTATTTTCCTTATTCGACAACTCTAAATTGCATTTGCATTGATTATTTTGTCCTCGTATTCAACGATCAGCTATGATTTTTAACGTTTTTATTATTTATAATGGAATACTTATCCAAATATCTACCACATCTTAGGGTCAAATTCTTCGTTAATTTTTTTTATTATATTAGTTGATTTGTTTTCTACATTAGGATGATCACAACAAATAATTCTTGGTCTATTAATAAATAACTCACATATAATCTTTCTGCTTCTTTATTTTTAGCCTGACTACATGATGTTTCTTCTTCAGATCAGATTAGTAGTCATTATTATATGTCAATGAGTGTTCAAAACCAATAAAGGGCCTAACTTAATAACAAAAATATAATGTTTAAATCTGGATGAAGTGGATGCAGCATGAAAAAGAGAATATTGCGTGCTGTTTAGCGCAACATTAACCCTTTCTTAAATAAATCCGAGCCATGCAAATGTAGTTACCGTTCAGCAATAAATGATTGTAGTAATGATTATTCTTTAATGTAACATCGTTCCTACTATGTTATCTTATCAACAAGAGTAATAAATAAATTAACAAATCTAACAGCTAAAATCGGTAACTTGTCTTGAATAATGGTATTTACTGGCTAGATAATTTCGGTCTGAGCACTTAAAGTATAAATTTTGATAAGTTTTGACTAAAGCAACGTTCTTATTAAATTATATCCATACATATTATAAGAATGTGATGCATGACACAATTCACGAGGTTTCGATGAAAAAAAAAAAAAAAAAATTATGTACAATAATTTATTAAAAATGACAACTTTGAACAAATATCCCAATTTGCTAGAGTTCAGAGAATTAACGAGGTCCACTAAAGCCAAATAGATGATCACCTCGTCAGGGCCTAACAAGGCACGCCCAATTAGAAGGGCTTCTAAATTAACATCAGAAGGTTCTGGGTTCGAATCTCGGCCCAACCAATGTTTTATCTCTTTGATTCATTCGTAATGGTTTTTTTCGTAACTAACGAAACTGAAATCGAATGCGGTAATCTAACGTGATAGCAAATTGCTGACGTCTATTAAAAACGAAGGGAGTCATAAGATTTATTAAAAGAGATGAAGAGCGAAGATGAGAGCTAGTGAGATAACCAGTATCGAACTTATCTCACGGCCAGCATAAGAAATTATCGACGGTTGGGAGGAAGTCCTATTTTTTTTAATGTGCTATTCATGAGGCGTTTGCAATCCTCTTGACGTCAGATGTCGCTTCCCGCCCACGTCCCGTCCTACCATCAAAACATGTCTTCTGCACGCAATCAACAACGGTCACATCAATCCTATTCAATTAACGTTTGCTATTCAGAGACAGATGCCATTCAGGTAGATTTCCACTCCACTCCACGACTGCCAATCTTACTCTCAAGCCGTACTGTAAGCCTGGACCAGTTCAAAGAATTTTGTTGTATGGTAGGCGGATTCTAATGCCATGAGGCACGAAACAAGTTGTTCTGATTGATTTCATGTCAAAATCTTCTAATTAAAACTAGAGATCATTTAGGACTTTTGAATATTTAAAGCTTTACGATGAAGTTTGCTTTGACAATCTGGGTACACTTTTTATATATTATTTTATATATTACACTATTTATAAATGGTGACATTTAATTCAGTGCAAAACCAGGGTTTTGAGCCTAGAACTTCGTAATAATAAAGCACTTTTTTCCCCGAGGTCTAAAAGCACTATTACTAATTATATTTAGGTCTGGTATGTAATCCTGGTTATGCAAGTACCAGCCAAAGGGAAAACGCTCTTTTAACTGAGCCATCCCTGCGAGTTCTTAGCCAAAATCCCTTTACCTAATCTCCTATAATCTCTGCAAAGTTACAATATTTTTAACAAGAACACAAAGTAGTCAATTAAAAGCTCACGAGAACTGTTAGGATTCTACAAAACCGCATTAAGCATTTACCGATTCCATGTAAACAATAATCCCACTGGTTTTGTAATCATTAGCAAAAAAACAATTTATAAAACTAAAAAAGTTTTATTGCTTCAAAAAAGCCAACAATTTTCGGTAACTTTAAAAATATACATCAGTATACATACTTTGAATGATCGACACTCTGACGATCATTCAGAAGTAATACGGGATTAACTGAAGATATTAGAAATTAACTAGGGTTGCGCCGGGATGGCTGTTACAGTCCTGTCTTTGGACCCTGGCACTGCCGATCTTTTTTATTTTTGGATAATAATTATACACTACTTTTCGATACAAAATGATACTTGAATTATTAAAATAGTTGTCACGCGAGTCTTAATACTAAAACAACAATTATGTGCCCAGGAAAATAGTTCAGTCCTATGAGACGGAACCCATCTGATTGCGTCGGTCGCTCCCTTTCGCACATGCTCAGGCAAAAAAAATTTTCGTTACACACAGTTGGTTTCAACCCGAAGTAAGGAGCATAAGGCTACAGGCTACATCATAAGGTTTAGTGAATAGGGTAACTTCACTATATGAAAGTTCTGGGCTCAAGTCCTGGATTTGAATAGATGTACAATAAATTTATTTCAATCTAATAACAGAAGCGGGTGGCCCCCGATTGGACACCCCGCCATAAAATGGAAGCAGTGTCGAGATGTAAGCAATCATAATAAAGCATTTGTTTATACTCTCTAAATACAAATTAGAAGAAAAAAAAATAGCCCGTCATCAAGAGTCAATCAAAGTAATTAAATTCTAAAATTGACAAAGGAAACAATAATCAATGCAATGAAACTATATAAAGAGAAATTAACAAAAAATAATCTTCTCACCTATATTAGTAATATTATATAAACAACATATTTTGAAGGAATAACTTCAGCAAGGTTTCAAAACCTTTCAGTTTAAATAGTCCCTTTATTTGAATTAATGAATGGGTCCCATTTGTATCGATGGGCTTGAATGGAAAAAAGAAAATTCACCAGAAAACTGTGAAGCCAATAAGATGGAAAAAGCGTATAATGTATATGGAATTATGGCGATGGAATAAGAGCTTCTTATGCTACCGGAGGTCATTACCATACTGAACGTCGCACGATGCAGGAAAAAGTGGTTTTCCGGGTAGTGAGCCTTTTGACATTATAGCTTTGCTACTTTAAGAGCTTTTTTAGAATATGTTTCACATGGCTAGTTCTATCTCACTAGAACTTGGGACATGTACAGCAGTTTTTATGATATCCGCTACATCTATCAACTCATGATGGCGACTTAGTACTGAAACAGTTATGAGCGATCCTAAAAAAAATATAGGTTTCAAGGCTTAAAAGTTTAGCCTACATGATGTGGGTTTCGTAGTTTGATTAAGAATGTTTACCTAAAATAGATTTTAAGAAATCAGTCTGTATTTATAACTATTATTTTTCCTTCCCGGCAAATTAAGATTAATCTTTATAACAGGGGATGACGAGAATTATATGAGTATATATGCTATCGTATCGTATCGGATAAGCTGTAAAAAATACAACACAAAATTTAAGTTACTAATAATCACAAAACTAATGGCAAAACCAGAAGTTAAACTAACTTTTAAGGATTTTAAAGTATCAAGTCACAGCTCAGAAGCTATTCAAGATTTAAAGTTCTGATTTCTTTTCAGCAAGTATTTTTTTTTCACAAGCACTGAATAAGTATTTAAAAAACTTTCGCGGGGTTCAAGTATCTCTGGATATTGTTTTTTTTACATTATATGCCCTTTACATTTTTTTAAATAACACTTATTTCATAATTAATGCAAGGAAATTTAGTCACAAAAATATTTAATTATTTTTTTTAATAAAAAGATACTTACTCTTGGTCCTAATTGTGTAATAATAAAGAAAAATAAATAAGGGTTTGTAAAGCGAGTAAAATAAAGCAAATATAACCTTTAGAGAAAATTCAGGCAATAACTTCGTTAGAATTTCCCACAAACCAGCTGTGTTTATGCGGCAAGTATTTATGCGGTATGAAAACTCATACGCTTTAAAAAATGCATGAGCACTAATATGAGTAAATGGTAGCCTAACGAATACAATACAAAATTAACACCTACTACATACATTAATATTTATACTAATCTCATAGTGTTCACATGATTTATCATATATGATATATGGATAATATACGTAAGAAATAAAATATATTTTAAAAGGCATCCAGTAAATAGTTTTGTAAAATATACGAACATCCACAAGGTATATTATGTTATGTGTCTACCCCGGCATGTGAATTGAATATAGCAAATAATATCAAGAGATAGAATTTTGCGAGGTGAAAGAGGGCAAAAGTACAGAGGGTCCATTACTGACTGTCCATAAAGACGGATTGAAGTGACATGCAATAAACAATAAACTGTTTACCTATAGTCAAGGCAGAAATAAGAGAGCTGTATAGCCCCAGACAGGGTAGCCTCGAGACGGCGTAGGTGTTAAAAGATAATTTTTTACACAAAGATATGAAAAGTTCAGTCACACCTGAGCAGCAGAGATAGAAAAAATACAAGAGGCGTTCTGGTTTAACTAGGAACGGTTTAATTGGAAGAGCCCTTACTCGTTTTCGGGGAGGTCTTCGTGAACCGTCCACTCCTTTGCTAGATGATAGGCTCAATGATTAGCTTCTGGGTGGGTGGATACCTAGAACACAGTTAGGTGGACATCTGGTCTTGAGGGGCCTTGGGCCTATAGAATACATCGATTTAATCATATGAATCCACGTTATTTTATTTTATTTTTTCAGTGAATACTATATTTTACCATCAATTTACGCGATAGGCTCATGATTTGATAGAGGATTAAAACTTGTCATTTTCGAAAAGGCATCCCTTCAAATCAAATATTTTGATTATTCAGCTTGAGCGTAGATGGGAGGGGAAGTGAGGTAGATATGTATCCGTAAAAAGAAGCATTCCTTATAATATAATGAATATATTATATTTCCCTAAATTTAATGTTTCTGGATACAGCTGAATATATAGTATGCACAAATATATTGCTATGCACGTAAGAATCTAGACTGAAATAACCCCCCATTCACCGAACGTAACCATTAATTAACAATCAATCTTTGCTAACGCGTTATTGAACGTTATGTGTTTAAGAAAAATAAATTAAAATCCTAACGTAAATATTTTTATATAATTATGTCAATGAAAATGACTAAAAAAACACTAAGCGACTTACGTACTGTTGATACAACTTTCAATGATAGCTAATTGAAGCTACTAAAATTGCAGGCGTGATTCGATCCACTTACCTAGAAAAAAATAAATATATTAATAAAAAATTAGATTAGTAATACAATAGACTCTGCCCATATCCAGATTACTGAGGGTAGGGGTGATCCACTTGGGTGAAAACGGATACGGGGGAGTGGCTAGGATATACATAAAATAAAGAAAAATGCAAGTAATTATACATTTAGAATAAACTTTACAATTTATTTAAAGTAGTTTTTTTTGTTGTTTTTTTGGTAAACGTTTCCCGAACTGCGATGACCCACCCGCAAATGCCTTATGACATGACGTCTATTTGAATTTATAAAATGTTAATTTTAACTATAATATCGTCTTATTAGATACGTAATTCTTATTTAAAAAATGACGAAAGTAATATTGTTTTGCGGCTGTCCGGATATGGGAGAGTATACTGTACGACCTTAATAACGCCGTATAAAAGCTAGAAAATATTTTGAAAATAGAGGACGAGCCGATTAGCTTAAAATAACCTCCCTTTTGAAAAATTTGACGTTTCTTCAAAAAAAGTTCGGTATATTCCTATATCAATTCGTATCCTCCTTTTTCCATAAATGTTTGCTTTGTAACACTTTATCTTTCGTGTTTCCGTATATTGTCGGAGAATTTAAAATTAACCCAATTTTTAGCTCTACTTTTTTTTTTTATTTCACAGGATGTTCAGTGCTACTTTAGTCTACTTAAACAAATTCAGTTAACTCGAATGTCTGTTACCGTGAGAGCTGAGACTCATTCTAACATATAAGCCAACCTAAGACGATTTAAAAAAACAGAGAAAAAAAAAAAAAAATGAGCTCCAGATTACAAGTCTAAAGACGGAATTTTCGACAGAAAAAAGTTTGATTTGAAGGTGGGAACATTTTTTATGTGCGTTTCACATTACTTATTAGATGATCGATAGTACACTTCAAATCACGTATACCTACGTTTATCAGTTATTGTCATTCAAAATATATTACACTGCCCATCTGGTTTTACAGTATACTGTAACCCAATACATCTGATAACTGTAGCAGTGCTGTTGAAACCGGACCACTCACTAGAGATAAAACGAAACTTAACTCTCTTCTCGGATCTGATAGCATTGTTTATATCTGACTGCCTTTAGTCATCAGATGATTATTAGTCATCGGGTGTTTTCAATTCTTTCTTGCCTTTATCATGAGTACCTCGTCATTGATTATAAATTCCTACATTGCTCTGAAACTTTAATGAATTATATCTCTAGCACACTCAGATGTATTAACAAAACATCAAATCTATCGTACAAAGAAGGGTTTCAGTTGCGAAACACGATTTTTTATTTTTTTTTCCAAGCCCCCTCTATTCAACAACATTTTTATAACTTATGATCAAAATTCAATGAACAATATTTACAATTTTCTCCTCGTGCGCATGCACAAATGCATTTGAAGGAGGTAATATTTACAAAAACCAAATTTTTTATTTGAAGTTAAAATTACAATACAATGTGAACAGGACTAGGTGATGGGGCTCACCTTCTGATTACTACATGATTTGTAATAAATTTTTGTATTTATATATATATATATATTTTTTTTCCCCCAAAGCTCTTAAACTTATAAAAAATAGGATGTGGGAAAAATAAAAGGAATTTTATTTATTTAGGATTGATGGGTGCCTTTCACTAAGGGGAGTCCTATTTGAAGGATGTATGAGAAGGATATGGGGTGTGGGATGCCTAAAGGAGGCTGGTGGGTTCGGGAAGGTAGTGAGAGTCTACCTATGGTTGTATTTATATACCACTTAATTTCAAACACATGTATAGATTACGAATTAGGTCGTCGAGAGATCAAGTTTTGATATAATACTCAACATGATAGAAAATTATATATGTTTTAACTGGCATGAAAAAGATTAATTACACATATGTCAACTAGTGTTAGGAGTATTTCCATGTCATCGAGCCAAGAAATATTACTTCGATGTAAAATTTCTGTGCCAAACATGGTATTATTAACTCATACACGGTACGAATTTAGTGTCAACTAATGTAACATCAATAAATATCAACGATTTCCTGCCGGATACTACAGTAATATACATTACAATATCTTATGTATACCACATTACAACACTTAATTACAGCCATATTACAATATCTTAATAATATCACATAAAACTAGCAATATGGTGATAAGAAAAAATATAGCAATGGAAATACATCAGGACATCGACTGTTCTGATCTTAATATAATTCAGTTTTAAAGGATAATATTTTATTATTTAGATAATCTTTAAAATAAATATAGAATCATATTTTGTCTAAGCGAGCGTGCATATAAATTGCATCAAATATACATATATTTTTGTATCAATAGGTAATCTTTCAATTGGATTTTGTAAAACAGATAACGTTATGAGACTTCATCCTCAGACGAATGTATGCTGTTTTTAATCAAAAATTTTTTTTCTTTCATAGCCCCTTTATTTAAATTTACAGATAATTATATATATAATTATAGAACCTCAGGCGAATCTATTTACAAATTATTTTTGTATTTCCTGTAGCATCGCTACATTATATACAGGTTTTGTTATTTTATAAAAATTATATAATGAATAAACAAGCATAATGATACACAGTATACGTGACTGGACTAAACTGACTAATAAAGGTTATGGGGCTCACCTTTTTGATCAAACTTAAAACTAACTTACATACTATTCTTAACCTAATTTTTCCCCGACAGTCTGTTGCCATCGATGCGGGAGGGGTGGTGGGGCCATAGTGTTAAACACTGGGTTGGTTAGGTGCTGCAACGAGTCAAAAAACTTGAAGTGTCTCCGGCGGATGAACTCACCCACCGACGGCATACCAAGCTACGGGTGCAGGTCAGCGTTCTTTAACCTCTCGAGAGAGGTATGACAGACCACTTTTCGCATGATCCCATTCTGGAAATGTTGGAGACATTTGGCTGTATTGTCAGTCAAATGGTTAAATAGCGGGGCACCGTACAGCAGAGCTGGCCGGAGGACACATTTATAGATCATCAGTTTGAGACGAAGCGACAGGTTGGGTGAAGTTAGCAAGTGTGATAGCCAGGCCAGTAAGACCTGTGTCATACTTTTTCTATTTTATTACTAAAATGAGTAGAGAAATGGTGATGCCTATCCATTTTTATACACAGATAGTGCATTGAGAAAGCTTTTAATCAACTAATGTTGTTTAGTTTCTTTTAAGAATTGTGCACTCCTTTAAAAAGAGCGCGAAGCAAAGGTTTACTATATTTTCGAAGTTCGGCAGTATTTTTTATTTTTCAATCATGAATGTTTTTTTTTGTTTTATAATGTTCATAAATTCATGCTAAAATGGGAGGGGGATGCTAAAATAAAAACTAGTTGTCTCGGGTGATAATCGAACTCACGCTGTTAAAATTAGATAGAATGGTGACCATCCAACACATTTAGAGAGGCAGGTCTATGCACATGAGGTACGGGACAGATTCCATGGTGGCCTTCGGGTAGAGAAGACATACATTCCAGGAGATCAGAAGTGAAGAAACACATCTTGAATATGCTTTCCGAACTTCTGAGACAAGGTTACCTTTTTTGACTATGATTCTACGAAATATAAAAAAAAAAGGTGTTTTCTCAGCACTAATATACTTCATCACATTTATATCAATCGAAAATTCCAGTTCTTTATCTTTTTTTTAATGTTTATTTGAAGAAAATTACAATCTATCAAGGGCAATGGGTAATTTTGATAGATGATCTCATTTTCTATATATCATTTACTATCTATTCCATAAAATATTTACATCACACAATATAACATATATACCCAGCTCAGGGACCCCCCCCCATTTTACTGCGGGATTGTCTACTTCCTGGCTTTGATGAAGAAGGAGTCAAGGAGACCCCCAAGAGGAACAAGGAGATCGTGAAGATTCTTCTCATTACTTCTGCAGTCACATCACCGCTCTGGGGTGCAGTGGAGGGTGAAGGATTCAATGACGCTCAAAACATGAGGAGGGAAATAATAATAAAAAAGCAAGTTTAAGCTATTTACTAATCCCACAGTAATATTCAAAAGAGCATCTTATGTTGAGACTGATTGTTTATTTCAGGCTGTATATGCTAGCTGTAGATGGCGTTTATATTTATCAATAACAATGTCTGGCCACAAATAAGTACATTTTATTATACTCACTAGCTTATCATTAGCACTTGAAAACGGAGTGGCGTGAGCTGTTTTCAGCGCATGTGCGTATAATAAAATATTCTAATTTTTATAGATATTGCTATTGATGAATAAAATCGTTTGTTATCATTGTTTCTCTTATATATTAAACTAATGATTGAGCACAATGGCGTAAACTTGTTGAAGCCTCCCTTATATATATATATTTATACAGTTCTTGACCCACCATCAGTAGCGAAACGGAGACATCTACTCTTTGTGAAGCGAGGAGATGGATGGTTCGTTAGTTCTAGGATAGACGCTCTACAACTTCTTGCGCAGTTTGACCGAGCTACGTGGGCCCCAACTTATACGCTCACTAGCAACTTTGTAACTGAAGGTTTTACGCATTTGTGTTCTACTTATCCAACTAACTCTAGAGATAGTCGAGCTATCGCCGTAAAATAATCTGCTCATATGTGTTCAAAAGGCCTTAAACCCCTAATTGTCTCAAACCTTTCTAATAAAAGGTAATGCATTAACATAAGGGAAGGCCTAATGAAGAGAGACACGAGTGAGCTACCTAATAATTATGCTTTATCATCGAGTACTCTTCCAAGTATGAACTGGATGTTCCGAGTAGTCTATGCAAGAGGACGTACTCGAAAAGTGCTCCTATGAGATGAAGAAGTTTCAGAAAGCTGAAGAAGCAACGAGCAGAGCACGCCGTGACCTAGTGCTAAAATGGCGTTATATTGGTGCATTAAATGCATTGTGACAGGATATTTGCAGAACTGCATCATTCAGCTTCAATATCACAAGCATGGGGGTGTTCGGTCGCTGAACAGAAAGTAATCGATTTACACAACTGCCGACCAATCAAAGTATCCCCTGACACGTTGGCACATATTATTGTTTTTGAAACAGTTGAACAAACATTTTCACTACACCGAACGGCCGAAAATAACCCGTTAGCAGCCCCATGGAGCGCGAGGTTCGGCGTGTTTATTAGCCGCCTTTGCTAACAAGGCAACCCTGGGCGCAACCACAGACTAAACATACCCACCCGCTCAACAATACCATTTTATGGTTGAAATTTGCATGGGACAATCTCCACAATGTTCTATTGCCTGTAATTATGTAGCTCTTATTTTGCAATAGTTGATACAAAGATCAGTTTCCTTATCATTTTATCGACTAAATAAATGTTATAGACATGAAGGACTTAAAGTCTTCAGTGGGGTTTTCCAAATAATTCTGAAATAACCACTCGATATTTCCAATGCAAATACTACATTTTATTTATTAAACCATCTTGGTACTGAAAATTACTTAATAAAAATAAAAATGAAATAGAAATTATAAAAAAAAATTATTATAAACATCATTAAATAAGCAATTTCTTCTGTAGGCTCCCAATACTTTATTTTTTGCATACCGTCTTTTATGTGTCTCGGCCATGGAGAACATTAAATTTTGAATAGCTTTTGAGCACTGACAATAAAAAAGCCAATTAGCCAGAGAAAAGTCGGTAACTTAATAGATAGATAGGTGACCGACGTTTTTCGAGTTTAATTTTTTTATGGGTGTTACTGAAGTGGGGGGGGGGTACCGTTGCAGCTAAGAGCAAAAATGTACATGAAATAAATTATAAATGTCATAGATATTGGATTGTAACCGAACTAATTTGCCTACAAGCAAATTTTTGGCAACAAACCTCACCTTTTGGCAAGAATAGCTAAACTAGCAGCTGCTGATACAGTTAGAAGTGTCGTAAGTAAATCCAGATGACGTTATATTGATTGGTATTGTCTTTAATAATTCAAGAGGTGTTAACACAAACAAATATGGAAAACCACCTTAGCGCAAACACGCTATAGCAGTCGATATGCTTTTAGCGCAAATAGCTGATTCATAAATCGAGATTAGTGTTTCATGTCGAACAAAATGGCAATAATAACCGATAACAACGACAATTGTGTACATTCAGATCTGAGAATTGATATTACAATAAAATCAGTCTGGTTGTGAAGAAATTTCACGCCTAGTTGATAGTTCATAGCACAATCATAATAGCGGTAACTGACACCAGCTATCCATTGTACATCAATGAATAGTTTTGATTCTATACTTAAAACTTCATTAACTGGACGAATGGAGTCTTTGACGGTCAGTCAAATGCTACGTTCGGCGACGGGGAGTTAAATAAAACCTTTTTAGTTATGCATTTATTTATTTAGGGATCTATCCGATACATAACTGTACCCGAATATATAATACGTTAAGGCAATAAATAAATAAAGGATGTATCTTTTCTAAGGATAAATATATCTATTCACCTGACTTACCCACAAGCACCACGCTGTTACGCTCTAGTTGAATACTTGGAATATTTAATTTTTAGGGATGACATTCAACTACTATTCTGCTATTCAACTACTGACAGATTTGATTCCTCAAACCTTGAGTGTATTGCATTAGCGTAAAGTTGTACAAAATTAGACTTTATTCATATATTCAATTAACTTACAGTTAGTCCCGATTGATTCTAAACCCAAAGTAATTTACCTTAATAAATTAACGTGGTGATCAAATGGAAAGAATTCAATGGTACAATAGAAATGACCAAAAAGTTTAAAATGTTTTCACGAAGAAGTAACTGATTTTGATATTAACTCAAAATGATGAGCAGATTACATCTATTCAACTTGCTACAAATGAAGAAAAAAAAAAAAGAAAAAAAACGAATCTACCACTCTGCAACAAAAGCTTTTTTCTTTACCGCCCTTCGTGTAGTGTACCCTTTCTCGCATCATCTTGTACTTCGGACTACCCTTATCCAAACCAGAAGGGGTTCGGTACATCCGTCGGCCTACATCAAAAGAATGGTTTATGGCCTGCGGACACTCAGCCTTCCAACCTCTGGCTTTAGTTCCTTAACGTTATTTAACAATTGAGCACTACCTTCTCCACGTCGGGGGGTTGAACATATAACACACTAAAGGTTGATAATCATAACTTAAACTCAATATATGTCTACGTATCTATATTTACCAAGAAATTCGAATTAAAGATTTGTATATCGTGACATCATTTATGTATTTGAAATGTGATCAGAAAACATTATTAATAATAGAAAATAGTCTATTTCTTTTGAAATATTTACAAAATAAACTAGGCTAGTACAACTTTTGAATAAAGAAATATAATAGATCAATTGATTCGCTTACTTTACCATGGTAACTATGGACAAATTCCTGAATAGTATAACAACTAAAATTTTCCAGATCCTTTGATGCAAATGTAACAAACATAATTGAGAACGGGAAAATAATGAATATAGGTCGAGGAGATACGAAAAACGATGTCTACTCTCCACTCCAAGCTGCATGATTAGAGTAATTGGAGCATTATTAAAAAATCAGATGAACCAAATGGCCCCGTTACTAATAGATGTAGCCTAGGAAGACAAACAAGAACAAAGGAAGAGGAGTAAGCCTCCAGCACACGGCCTTTCTGAATTATATATACTACAGTTCTAGTATATTTAGCTAACTTGTAGGATCGATGCTGAACATTTGCCGGTCATCGGATTTGCACGTCATATCGACCAGCAGTACTGAAGTGTCATGCAAGCCTTATCTATATTTTGTCCCTATTGATTCCAACGGGCTAGCATCACACTCAGCCTAAAACAGCCGGATATTTTCCATTTGTAAAAGCAGAACAACCCTTTATAAAGGGAATTTCTTATAAAATTAGTATGTTTTTTTCTTTAGGCCACTACACTTCAGGGTCATTGCGAGAACTAAAATCAATTTACACCTGAAAAATAAAATGGAATAAGGACCCCAAGGATCAACACTACCACCACTTATTAGACAATAAGTTGCAAGCTTTAAGTTGGCTCCACCACTCAAGTCATCTCTTTCACAAGTTGACGAAACTCCATTTCATCCTCAAAATTCTTGGTGTATTTGATTACTAAGATTTGGTGTAAGAATGTGTCAGTAAGATATCCACTGTTTTACATTAACATTTTAACTACTAAGATATGCTTGTTTACATAAAATGACTTTTTAACTCCGTCTGTCTGTTTGTTGTGGGATAAATAGCTGTAAAAGTGATGTTTATAGAGCCTTAAGTTATAAGGCCTTAAGGCATAAGGGCTTCCAATCTAGAAACAAACCAACAAAAACGTAAAAGCATACTCGGTAAAAGATAATATTGATGTAATGGGCCAATGGCTAGACATCTTTAACCAGTAAAGATTAATTAAAACATTTTATTTCACAGAAACAATCTCAGGATTGCAGAGAAATATGTACAACTCCTTCTAAACTTCCATAATAGCAAGGATCGGTTATTATGTTATAGGCTGTACCCCCATATGCCTGTCAAGCCGTGTTGGGAATAGAGATATATATTAATAATAAGTAATCATAGATCAAACTTTACAGTTCAAAAGCGAAACTTAAAAAAATAAATAAAAAGCAATCTAAGAAGTGTATATTCTATTTCAGAGAGTAAAGTAAATTTAGGGTAAAAGGTCTGGCTTATATAGAATGGAACCCCTAGGGACCGACCAACCTACGGGGGCCGACAGCTGAATTCTTTTAGTAAATTGATACCCATGGACGTGCTGCTGGCCGATCTGGCTGAATCCGTAATACTTCCCTGCTAGGACAGTAGTATCTACGAGTGGCTCAATATGTGCTAAGGGACACATTTTACCTTATGTAATACACATCTTTCCATTTTGTGAATATGTATATTGTTTTAGTCTTTGTCACCGTTCTATGGAATTATATCTTAAATAGAGTATGATACAATCTTTACATAAGCGTAATAGATTCTTCGTTCACAACATAATAGAATATAACTACAAAAAGCCATAAATAACAGAGTATATATTGGAGCAAGCCATCCCCTAATTTGTTGGTATTAAAATTTAAAAAACAGGTTTCGTATCAATTTTAACAGGGGTTGGCTTGGTACGACAGGTAGAAAAGGAAAAGACAGGTTAATTACCTAACTAGATAAGTAGTACAGGACGATATATATGAAGCAAAATAGTAAAGAATGGATCATGATACGCTCGATCGACACACAACACTTTAATACCCAGAACCAGGCGGGGGGTACCAGCCAATGACTGTAAAGAAGTGAGGATCACGCCATATCCGGCAGAAGTAACAATCAGGACCTAAACACGTCTGGGAAAAGGGTTCCTGCTACCTTAAACCCAAGATTTAAATCTACAGTGGAACGGAGTAGAAAGCCTTCCAATCCCTTAAATTTCAAAAGTGCTGACAGTTTTTTGTTATCTGAGGTAATAAAAAGGTCACGAAATGAAAAAAGCCAATAGTGGAACAGAAAGCGTAATATTATTTGTATTTCAGTGAGCACATCGGTGGGGCATAGAGGACTTCAATAGCTCTCAGAGAAATAGCAGAATAAATTCACTAGTTGATTACGGATCACCCCAGAACAAAATTTGGTTTTATTGTATCCATTATTTATAATCTTTCATTTTTTTTTTTTTGAAGAATTGATTGATACAAGTTGCATCATTATTATCCATTATATTCATGACGGCTTTCGCATGCGAAGAAGGTCACTGGTTGTCACATGGATTTGGGAGGTCTCTGGGCTGTTTGTAAATACTGTATGAATGTGCAAATTAATGAAAATTGTACATATGGTATGAATGAGAACATTTATCACAATTACTTATAGCCTAATAAGGCAGATTGTAACTTTTAGCACATTAAAGGAATTTAAATATAATAATTTGTTATTTTTCAAATATATACAAAATAAATCATTTGTATGACCAAAATCCGGCTTGACTATAAAAAGAAAATTAAAATATTGGGAGTTTGTGATCAGTCATGAATTGAGATATGAGTGTATGAATTTGATGGGATGTATCACCTAATATTGAAGACAGAAATATGTACAAATTATATAAAATTTATTAATGGACAACGTCAGTTTTCTCTAATATGTGTTGAGCAATACTTTGTTCTTCGTTTTTATCATGCAGGTTTCTAAAGTTATAGTACTTTCTCGATTTTACATTTAGATTTCTAATTTTCATTTGTATTACCTTACACGTACATTTCCTTTTACCTCCTATTTCTTTCCATTGTCCTGATATTTTATTTATATTGATTGTAAAATTTAAATTAAATTTAAAGTGAAAAGGAAAGCATCCATAGTAAGTTATTTTTAAAGGTGTACTAAGAATAGTTTTGTATCTTATGATCCGGAAAAATCAAACCCAACGCAAAATAGAGCGTATTCTCGTATATACGTTTTTTTTTTGTTTTTGTTTTTTAAAGAATTTTACAATAAATTACAGGAGGTGGATCTCTATATTTTATACATATCAATTGTTTACAGTATGAAAGTTACTGTTTGAATTTCGCACACTCTAATGATCATTAAATAAAATCGTTCGGTAAACTATAATATTAGTAAATTGTAAATGAATAGAAACGACGGGTTAATTTATTGGATATAGGTAAGGATATTGAAAAAATACGACATCGTACATGTACAAATGGACACGCCTAGTACCTCAGACAGTTTAGACATAATTGAAATGAAGAAAATTTAAATAACTACCTTTCAGAACCAAAATATCAACCTAATAAGAATTCGAGAAACGTGTGAAGGAAGCGAAATTCGAATCTGCTTGCCAGACTGTCAGACATCGACCAACAAAGAAGTTCCTTTGCTTTCACTTGGCAAATTTAGAAGGAGCACAACCATTACCAAACGAGAATAAAATTAATCGATCAGTAATGATGTTTACTGCGCAAAATGCCAGAAAATAAAAGACTTTGATCACTCATGAAAAATCTTGTAATATTCCAAGAAAGAAATGTTTCCAGGATATAAAAAATAAGTGTGATGATTCCTACGATGAAACGTTTGCTTAAATATTAATAACTTAGTACAATCTCTCCCTGAATCAGCACACTAGAAATAATACAAACAACTCTCATGTACTACAATTTAATCTGTACACTATGATTTAATTATTTAATTATTATCATCTATAGATATCGTGTAGGCATCGATGTGATAAATCACCAGACTAGGTGTTGTCTTGGTTGATATTTCTCACTCTGCAGAGAAACTCTCACGTTAACACTCAGCATAAGAAACAGGACCAAAAAGGACGAATTCCATCTTAAAATAAATAACAATGGACGATAAGTCAAAAAGTGAAGCAAGGTGGTCGGCCTAGCGGGAAGTTAATACTGGGATGATTGTTCCTGGGAACCAGAGCATGAAGAATAGTGTTAAGTCTGAATTAATGAAGGAATGAAGTATTAATCGGCTTTTAGGAGGAATTAGATTTAGTAGGCTGTAGATACGGTCCAACGAAATTAAATGGACGGCACCGCTGCCTCTTATATCTCACGTCAATCTAATTAGGACTTATGTCGGCGATCGGGTCTCATGTTCTTAATATCAACGACACAGTTACCAATTGGTCTAAAGATAATAAGAGTGTAATACGCGAATGGAAGATTTTAGGTAGATAAATGATTAAACACATAGGAAACACATTATTACTACAAAATATTGACGAAACCCCAAAGTTAACAATAGCTTTTGACTTCTGTCAACTGCAGCTTTTTGAAAATGATTGTTAATACGAACTACATAAAAATGAAGCATTCGAAATCGTAACTTGCAAAATACAGCTGATGTTCGACGAGGCACAACTTTTTTTTTTTTTTCTCCCCCGACCAGGCACATCTAATAACTCATACATTTTTTTATACGCACAAATAGAATTATCTTTTTGCAACCATCCTTATAGTTGACTCCAGTGCGATTAAGGACCACTTTTATTTTTTTTCTTAGCTCTCTAATTATAAGATTAAGGATGAGGGAAAAATAAAGGGATATTTGGGTTGAGCGGATCCTTGTACTAGGAGTACCTGTTTGAAGGTGGTGTGAGAGAATTAAGGAGTGTGGGAAGCCTCGGTAGAGGTTGATTGTTGCGGTACAGTGGTGAGAGTCCACTGTTGGCTGGGCCTAGAGTCCCTCTAGGCATGTAGTGCAGTCTTATTTAGTAGGATAGCAGTGATGGGTGCCCGGTAGAGGCTTGTTTTTGGTGGGCCAAGCGCCGTGATGTCCACCATTTGGTCTGCTTTACCAGATCTTGAGAGTTGCCATCTTGCCGGTAGCGGTGGGGGTGTCATGTCTCGGAACAGAGGGTTTTGGCTGTGTTTCATCGAATCAAAGAACTTGATGTGTCTTCTTTTGATGGCTTCGGTGATGGTGGGGACTTCGAACTTTTCGTGGATGTCGGGAGCCTTCATATCACGAAAAGGGGTATGCCATAGTGCCGTGCGCAGGATTTTGTTCCAGAAGCTCTGGAGTAGAGTTATTGTGCTAGTGTGTAGGAATCGAAAGAGTGGTGTCCCAAACAGTAGAGCAGGCCTCAGGACACCAGCTGTACTTAATAAAGATTAAGTACCACACGTAATAATAATCATTATATTTCATAATTTTAATATAAATAATGCGTGTAAAAGCGAGCGGGCCGCGGTTTTTTTAAAAATAAATGCTGAGAAATATATTTGAATTCGCTTTGCAACGTTTTTACGGAGTTGACGAGAATCATTAACTGAATAGACACCGCCATTGCCTAGAGACGAGATGGATCGCGTAGTTAATAAATCGAGTCTGAAATGAAATAAGTCCGGATTCGTTTGTAAATATGTATTGGGTTAGTTAGGTATCCGACAACACGCATGCAAGGAACCCCAACACAAGCTTTAATTAAGTTTACACACACATCCCACCTCTGAGTGAGTATTTATTATTCATTATATATTTAGAAGAAAACACATTGAGAGAGTGGACGACGAGAGCGACCTCAGCTTGTAATTGTTTTCATGTTTTCTTCTTGAGATGACTACAGAGGTATGTACATATACGGGCAGCAAGAACTCATACATAAAAATTCGTCAGCATCTAAACGATTATGGACGTGTGAATGCACTGGAAAAAGGTAATGATCAAATCCTCTTTAATAAGGTCATTTTATATAATGGTGTGATCTGCCATTGAACGTTACCGTACACCCTATAATTTGAACTAGATGTAAAGGCAATAGGTCCTCGTTGAGAGAATACAAGGAACTGAAAAGATTTAAACTTTGAGAGGGTCAGATATTAATGGTAATAGAGTTCCAGAGAATCCCATAGTAGGAGAGAGGAAAATATTAGGTTCAGTGGGAAATAGGGTGTAGATGGGATTTGATTTTGACGGGATTTTGGAAAGGAATTTAAGGAGATTATAAAAGCATGCAAAGAACGCAAGAAAATACATTGTTGAACTATGGTGAAAAAATACGCTGATTAATTACATCTATTTTTCAAGACCGGCAACCTTTTTTAAACTAACCTAAAAAAAGCTAAATGTGTGCCTGAATTCTTATCATGACATATTAAATAAATCATTAGTTATATCATCAACAACATATCTGAGTTTTTTAGCGCACGGTACGAAGTTTCTTGTTAAAACAATATATGAAGGGTAGTTTTAGCCACGTCCGCAAGGCTACTGCTATTATTAATAGAAAGATTAATAAAAGCAAATTATTATTATGTTATAAACCTAATTTAATCAGGTTGCCTAGCGCTTTCGTCGGCTAATTGAAAATGATGACCGCCTTCTACCGAGCTAACTGCCCCTAATATTTGTGGTCTAGTATATTAAATTAAAAATAGGCAATAACTGGAGTTAATTGTAACTCATAATCTAACCACAATGTCAGGATGATAATCCCGAAAATAAATAAAATAAAGCAGTAAAAAGGTTAGCTAAATGTGCAGTATCACACGATTACGGGTTTCGATGATCTTACTGATGCCTCTTGATTGATATCTCTAGTTTTCATGGAATGGTTACCTAAGAATTGTTTTTATTAAAATAGACATTCAAAAGTAGTTTCTTTCAACTCGCGTCACTGATTGATACTGTATCACAAACTTATTTTATCGTTTCACATTTTTCGTAGGATTATTTTTACTTTTCCAATCATCAAGGCAGCAAACGGAACTACCTTGCTAGATATCATAACATATCGACTTGTTTAGGTATAAAATCAACATATATAATAAACAAATATAAAATTAACATGTCACAGAGAATTTTGCAGAAAGCTTAGCAGTAGATAGGACGACGGATAGATGTACGAAGGGACAAGAAAATAGATGTACATTCGTTATATTCACTACCGTAGTTCAAGTGGAGAGAATTGCATTTTCAACACCAATTTCACAAAGAAAATAACACATTACAGAGCGTAGTTTAGCTTTGATAGCTTGCTACAGGATGGACAATTACGGGTAGTTAAAATGCATCCACATTTTGTCAAATTATTGTATATCAAATTGAACATATAAACCTATTTAAGTAAATGGGATTTGGTGTAGGTAATGTCACTTACATAATTTTCCCTATTTAAAGTTTAAATAGATTTCTAGTTTGTTAGTAAATAACCTACGTTCATATTTTCATGATTGGTATAGCCATGTTCATTTCATTGGACCACGGAGTATTTTCATAAGAACACATTCCCGTGCAAAAACGATAGAAGGGATAATAACAATTGTTAGTAAATAATCCATCGGGATAAGGTGCGGTAAGCGTGTCAAGGCGATATCTGAATTGTGAGCCAGTACCTCGGCTCGGAGTTACCCGTTCACATGTATCCGCGCCAACAAATATATTCAAAAATACAACCAACCAAATAAATTCTTAATACATGTCTATTTAAATAAATATACTAAACAACAACCCAGTACTCCTAATTTCAAACAAAAAGCACTCTGTGTCATCAAATCTGGCCTACTCGGCCGTATCTTCTTGGAGTGTGACACTCATAAGATTGTAATGATATTCTAACGACACCTAAGTAAATATTTGGTAGAACTAGAATCGTACTAATTTTTTTTATTGCATAAGGGAAAATTGCGTGTTAATGATTGCAGATTAAGTTGCTAATCTATGTATGGTTTGACAAATTCAATAACAAATAGGACGTCTGGATGTTGCCTTTTTTTTCACTATGTAAGTCATTAATTTCCTCTATTTGAAAAATCCTATTTAACTTTGTTTCTAATTCTAACATTCAAAAAACTGTTTAATATAAATTAATAACTAATTTTAAACTGGCAAGGTTTGCCAAGGAACTAATTAGGAATAGGAATAAGAACGGCTAACACCAGCCTCAGTCAAATGATGCTTAAACATCTAAACTGGAGGCGGAGGATATTGCAGTGTAGAGGATACCACATTTCGTTAAACTATATGATGGTGATAAGGTTACATATATATTTGGAGAGAGAAGATACGATGATATAGAGGAGGTGAGAGAGCTCTGGTGAAAAGCCGGGCTACAGCCGGAGCTGGGGCTGGAGGGGGGCCCTGTTGCCGGATCTACCACTCCCCACTGCTTCACTCTCGCTATCCTTTCGCCTCCAGCGTCTACGCGCCTTCTATAGTCAATGTGTTGTCGCACTCACTGTCCACTGGTTCTGTCATATTTCATATCAGTATGAACAAACTTTTGGATTTGAACTGCTTTAACGACGGCGGATGACCACATGGAAGATGGAAACAACATAACAATATAATAGACAACTCAAAATCGGAAGAACGGCCAAGGTTCATTCATGACTTGGAAAGCTTAAGAAAATTCCTAGCTTCAGAAATGCTTTGCTTTCTAAATTCAGTGAAAAAAAGGTGACTCTTTTCCCCTCGTCCTGTCGACTCGATATTTTTTTTTTTTTTTTTTTTTTAATAAGCCATCCATAATATCACATTTCAACATATTTTAAATACAGATAAAGACGATTAGCCTGAATAAAATATCACATAGATAAGTTACGTAAAGATGTACTACTTTTATTCAAGCCACAGATCTTTCTCAATGTAATATGGTAAAATACAAATAATTATAGAAAAAACGGGTTTGAAGTAAAGTAGATTTGAACGCTCTATTCAATAACTCTTTTTTTTTCCCCCTTCCCCTTCCTGAGGTAAAAACCTATTTAATAAGCCTTTTATAGCTGGTCAACGAAATAGCCGCAAATGACAGTTGCAAAGCATGCCGTTTGTACACATGATAGTAAAGGATTGATCCCGAGACTGGGTGTATATACTAGGGCGAAAAGGCAGAAAGAAATTCCATGGATGGACTTGGCTTCAGATGACTAGGGATGGGATTTTTATGTTTTCACATATACTTATTTATGAATTATATTTGCTTGTTTATATATCTTAGGTAAATTTCGAGATAATTGAAACTATTTAATTTTACTCACTCTCAAATATATTTTACAGTTTTTACATATTTTAGTTCATATTAGTACTTCATAGATAAAAATACTCACACTTATTTTCCGAGAAGCTTTCTGAGCTTCTTAACATTCCTTGGAATACAATGGATTGAGGTTCCGATAACATTTTTCCACTCCATTCCTATATTTTTTGTTTACAAATTTTAATCTTTCCTCAGTTCATTCGAGATGCCGAAAGTCCATCAAAATCGTTCTTGCTAAATTGTGATGTTTTAGCTAAGTCAAACCTTGTCACGATAGCCCGATTTTAGTACGACTCAATGACTTTTTTGTGGGAAGACAACACAAAAAATTTATCTGATGTGGGTCCATACACGGTAAAATCTGCTAATGTTTCAAAAGTTTTTTTATCTTAAATTAATACACGCTTTGCATCGAGCTGCGGGGACAGTTAGAATCCATTTTAATTAAATCCAATTTAATGATATGTATCCCCAGGTTTCTTTACCGAAGCAACCAGTACTTTCACGATAGGGGAGATGGTTAATGCACTTCGATTATATTAAACATATAATGTCTAGCCTCGAGGTTGATTCAAGGGAAATTGAAAAAGGTAATTCCTTGTTTCAAAAATTTGTTTAAAGCTAAGTCTAGTTTACATAACCTATAACATTTTGAGCCCATACCATCAAAATTAGAATGTCAAAATCTGGCTCTAGTTGAGAGTTCAAAAATGGCTGACGAGACAATTGAAACAATTAATGAAGCCTGTGAAAACAAGGGTAGAGTGATTAAAAAAAAATTACACGACGATTTGAATAAATACCCTGGACTGCTGAACATTGAGAACAAATATTGCTAGCTAGCATATTGGAGAAGAACATGCGGATTTTGTTGCTTTTGAGTATGCACCTGTCACTTCCTTGGATGTGGGACGATAGTTCATTCAATATAAATCAATTTTGCGACCTAATCGTCGACAAAAAGTTTTTGAAAATATAAAGATGCATCCCATTTGAAACGTTTTTGAAAAGAATGACGAATAAGGCACTCTTAAATAGGCCGAGTTAAAATAACCGTTACAATTAAATGTCACTTTTTCTTTTTTAATTATTATAACCTTCTTTTAACTAATAAAAAACTTATAAATTTGTTTATTTGTAAGCTTTTTTCAAGTTAAATTTCGCAATTTTTTTATATTTTTACGTTTTTATTACATATTTATGTAAAAATAAACACAAATTGATGTGCATATTTTGACTTTTAATCACATTAATTGACGATATCGATGTTGGTTAAGAAACTAAGTGTTTCTCCGTTATATTATAATGAAAATAAGAATATTTCTGCTCGGCATTAATATTTCCTTGGATTTTTTCTTTGGCCAGCCGTTATTGACCAAAAACCCATAATACGTATCCGATCTTCAATTCGTAATCTTAAGTTAAATCCACTATGTTAAGACGTGATCTCGTCTCTTCTTTGCATACTTATTTTCCTTCAATTGATCGTTCCCGCTACGAGCATTCATCCACTGCATTATCTTCCTTAAACTACTCAAAAATCGACTTCCCTCCCGAAATTTAAATCAAACCTCTTATGTTCCTTCTGAAATCATTAAAACAAACAACGTATATTAACACAAATGTTCGAAAAATAAATGTGGAAGCCAAAAAGAGACCGGTCGAGACAGGGAAAGGTTAAAACTGGGGACGTTATTGCCCTGGTCAGGGGGTCGACCACAATATATATAGTTTCAACTATAGTTTTGAAATTGAAATTGAATCCTGGTTTAAGAAATGGTACAAACAGAAGGCAAATTCTTTTTTTACACTAAACTCGTGTACGCTGTCTTCCTCGTTGCATAAGGAGACAGACGTCGGTCGCAATGAGGCAGAATAAAGTACACCAGAGAGATAAAACCAGAAAAATAATTCAATTGAATTAAAACATAAACGGCATGTTTGGTACACAAGTGCCAAGTTGATAAAAAAAAAAAAGGATTTGAAATAGTTTATTGTGTTTATGTAATACAAGTTTAAACAGGATCCCATTTACATTCTGCATCAATTGGGAGGTAATCTAAATTAATGGCACGATACCAGCGATCTCATAATTAAGGCAATATTCGCCATTAATCACTTAATGGTTGGAATGCTGTATGTGTGTATGAAGAAATATTCTCAAGGGTTAAAGGCAAATAAATTTTCTTCCACTATTCTCTTGATTCCTTTTAAAGTACCTTCTACCTCTAATACGTTCGGAGTGGGGAAAGAAAACTCGGGGAACTCTTGGGCAATGTTTTTCTTCATCGATGGTGATCATACGTTAATATCTGGCTGGCAGGGAGCTATGCGATAGCTACGTCTGATTTCTAGCATCTGGACTGGAAATGTGACCATTTTACATGGAATTTAGCAAGCGAGAAACTGAACCTGGAATACTCCTTCCAGTTCTTTAAATAGAACCACAGGGGGGGAAATCAGAAACTCTGACAGGGTTTATTTCGCTATAGATGGCAGGTACATAGCTTCCCACCGATCCATATCGAACTATTTACGAACTAATCTAACCCGGATGAGTTCTTTCAACGTTTCCTTGTGCAAATTTTATAATTGTTTTAAATCCCCTACTTTCCATGGGCCGCATTAAAATCTATCTCTAGATAATGTAAGTATGATTTATGAGCATGGTTGCACTACTGCGACATATCCTTGCTTTCTTCAGCCGCCAGTGTTATCTGCTATTTGCTGTTTTTTATGTTATAGATTAGGCATCACACACCAGACCACATTGCAGCTTTGACCTTCCAAATCTATGTCTTAAAGTTGCGCGTCCAGTACCATCCTTCGAAATTAATACTTCAGTTTAACTGTGCATTTTGCAGTTTATTTATGAGGTCATGAGAGGACTTAATGAGGCAGTAATGAGATGATCTGTCCAAAATAAACCTTACTGGACGTTTGTTGTTTACAGGCGTGAAACTGAGTGGTCATACACACCTTGCAGTCTGTGCAAACGTAACCTAGTAAACTTAAAGAATGGTTAACAGAACACCGGGAGGCCCCCAGAAACCGGCCGAGGTCCCGGGGGCACCTCAGGTCCATATGCCAGGTAAAGATTTCATATTCTTAGGGCACGGACGCTGGGCGGAGGATGTGGATAAAAAACATGCATTTACCTCATATTTATAATAGAAATACTACAGTACAACATGTTACTGATGTAAAGAATTTTGTGCTCATGGAAAAAGTCCAGACCGTAGTCAGCAGACTCCGGTCCACAACAGCTTCCGTCCTCAGGATCAAATACTGGTAGAAAATACTCTTCTGAACGCCACAGACTGAATCACTATTTATCAATAAGATCAAGGTTTGAAGTACATTAGCCTTCAGTACTGTGTGGTACCTGTCACCATATACAAAGAATATGGGACTGGAGCAGGTGTGCCTTACTCCAACCAGAACTGGGAGGGGACAACCTTTCCTGGGACGCACTACAATCCAAAAAAGGAAAAAATAAAGATTTAAGGATAATTTAATATTGTATGAATGAGTGAGTGAATGATGAATTGTAAATATGGTATGAATGACAGCGTTTATCGCAATTACTGATTGCCTTATAAAAGGCAGATTGTAACTATAGCCCAATAAAGAGTATAGTAAATATAAAAAAAAAAGGATAATTTTTTTTTTTTTAAATATATATAACTAGTACAACTACAGCTAACCTAACCTAACCTATTTACAATTCACCTTATCTACTATAGCTGCTCACCCCGCGCGACCCCACTGGATATCGAGAAGTGCCCGGCGCCTTGGAGCTCCCTCCACTCCCCGAAGAATCCCCGGAACGCCTCTAATCTCTTCTCGTCGTTGACGAGCGACAGCAGGTCGAACTCGTCCAGGCATGCTCCGGGGTGTCGTCCTCTCCGCAATGAGGGCAGGACTTGCTATCTACCCTCTTGTAATCATAAACCCTGGCACGAAATCCGCCGTGAAAAAAATACTATGAAATCATTACAAAATAAAAAAAACAAAAATAAACCACTCGTGGCTATTTATATCGTTTTATATAGTAGTTTGGTATCGGCAGATTATCTGTTGGGTACATCTAGTTATCCAACAGGATACCTTTTCGACTGGCCACATCGCCCGGACGGTCATGACCCGAGTATTGCAGGGTTCTGTCGGCAAGGAAATCCAAGCCAAGTGGTTGACACTCGTAGACCGGTTCTCCGCTTGCGAAACCGAATTAATAAAACTTACTCAAACCATTACTCAGCCAGTCAGTCTCAAGTCCGAATCGTGTGCCTTTTAATCCCTGTTTAGCAACCGAATATTTTACTTGCCATTTTCATAATTGAATATTCAATTTTCGATAAGATAAAACTTGGTCGGTTGGATGTGTTTTAACTTGGCGATCAATATGGTAAAATTTTTATAAAATAATCAGATACAGTTAAATGGCTGTATGGTAAATGAATTGCCCTAATAGACGTCTCTTGGCTTAATTCCTTGGTGGTGTTAAGGTTTTCAGTGTAAATCACGTTAATTCTCTTAACTAGATATAACATTAGCTAGAGTACATATGATATAACAAATATACATATTGAAGCATAAACGTTCCAAAATTTAAAAGTATTTGAATAGTCCCTGTTTGGTAAATCGTATTGAAAAGCATTCCTGTTTCAGAACGCTTTAGTGGATTTAACTGTAGGAATGAATAGTCCCGATCTAAGAGTCAGGTTGTCTGATTGCATCAAATCTAATTAATTGTAAATAGTTAATAATATATTATATACCTGGAGGGTTGCCTGGTTAAATGATATACACTAAGCCATACATATGTTTTTAATGAAATATTTTATTAATAGGCAAAATAAATGTTCATAAAGAATAATTAAGAGCGCATAAAAAACAATGGTTTTACTGTAGTGTGCAGGGATACATGAAACTTAGATTACTCCACTTGGGATGAATCTTCAATGCGTAGTCTATACTGTTAAACCACTCTCCACTCTACCTGGGAGCGGGCTCGAACTCGTGCGAGTGCTGGCAAAGTCCATTCGCCAGGAAGATGCGAGCATTGGGGTTAGTGAGTTCCCGTCCATTAGCGGGGCCAGTAGTCAGCCCCCTAATCATTGCATGGAGAGAGAGATGTCTCTTCAGACCCGCGGCAAAAAGAGAGAGAGAGCTTGTTTTTTTTTTCCATAGCCTCTTTGTTTACAAATTTACAAGTTAATAAGAATATATTATAGATTCTAACAGAAAGAGAGATCGAACTAGTCAGTGGCTAGGAAATTTCTCCCCTCTACATTTGTTTCGGGTTGTGGCCTCTGATTGTAACATGCCATCTTGTCTTCCGGTGGTAGTAGCTGTGGCTTGGCTTGCTCCTTGCAAAATTGTTTTATTTCTCCATTCCATCTCCAGGTAAAATCTGGAAACACTCACAACTCTGCAGGGAAAGCATAAAAAAAGGGTAGTTCATTATCCTCCAAATTCATTTGTGTTTCTAGTCTGTTGTTTTAACACTATGTATTTTTATATTTACTATATTTTTATTTGATTAAGAATCGTAAGATGAGCACTTGAAAGTCTCAATATTCATATATAAGTAGTATGGAAGGATGGGGAGTGGGGAAGTAAAATCATTGACAGCTAAGACTCATTTAAACATAAATGTTCTATATAAGAGGTATGTATACCTGTAAGGAATATTCAGGATGGCTAACGGTCAAATGACAAAGACAAAGCGGTCATGATGGAACATAAATTAAAGTTGCAAGAAAGAAAGAAGTCATCTGACATTCAAGAATGCATAATTGATCTTGAGGAGTGATAATAGCACTTCATAAGTCATTACATCGTGCATAACTATGTGTCAATGTGAGCTTAGCAATTTCTTTCAAATAGTAATTTATTATTTTCATTAGCTGGAGATGTAGTCTGATAGCTGTTGACTTCAATTGAAAACACAGGATAGCCACCTACCTTTTCAAATCTTCTTATAATAACAGCGTACAACTTATTGTTTACAAACATTGTTTTTAATTACCAACATCCCTACTTTTATTTAATGAAATAGTTTTAAGATGTTTTAGTGAATATATTTATTTCTTTTTAATATCTAAAGAATAACACTTCAAAAAAAGGACGTTGAGTTATAACGTAAGTAAAAAAAAAAAATAGTCGTTCCCCTATTAAATATTTTAAATCATATTTTCGATCTAAGTTTCACACATTCAGGCATTTGCTGGACATAAAATGATTTTAACACAAATACTTTTCAAGGTATCAACAAGCCATTTGTAATCACAAAAAAAATCATAATTGTTTGACTAGTGTTAATGTCAAATATTTTAAAGTTCAGAAGGTTGATTGATTGCGAAAATGGTTAAAAACAAATAGAAAAAAATAATTCGGGAGAGACTATTTATAGTTATTTGCATTTTTGTTTACTATATTTCTTTTTTAATTTTTGTATGCTGTATTTGTAGTGTACGTCTAATTTTGTTATCTAGAATAATTTTTTTACATAGCGGATCATGGCCCAAGGACACTTTTAGACGTTTTTTTATTCAATTACGGTCCCAATAAAAAGCCTCGTTCGAATAAATAGGATAAGAGAACGGAAAATCGGAAACTAGAAAATTATATTTAAGGTGCTTACGAAAGCAGATATATACTAAGTCGTGCAAATATAATGGAAGGCATTCGTCGTTTATTTATGATGCCAATAAGATGATAAAAAAAACTGGTCAGTAATACCGAAATGTCTTTTTAACCGTTACAAACAACATGAGAGGGTCAACATATTTCGTTTTATACCGTCGGGTATAGGGGTATAGGGCCCGGCGACTGGTAAAACAGGGCAGATAAGATAACTTTTTACACCCCACCATAAAATAATCCAGATATGTTCCATTCCCAAAATAGAGGCACAGGCAGCAAAGTGTTAAAACTGACATACTCACTCTTGTGGATTCTTTCACCGGTCATCATAATTACTGCATTAATACAGGTCAATTCGATGAAATTAAAAAAAAAAAAAACATTATTCCATTAACAGATCTTAAATTTGATACCTGCCCAATACTATTGAAAAATATTGAGGTTTTAATTGCCAATGGGTTTAGCATTTTTCATTGAGTTTTCAATGGCTTCACTTGGAGCTGTTTTTAGAAATATATAGACCTAGTCACATGGTTTCTTCACAGGTATTACTGTTCATTTGTATAAATGCAATAAAATAGTTTAATAACTCAACCTGTAGTGTAAGTTTTAGTGATGTTAATAATCAATGAACAGTAACTACACCCTACTCTACATATTTCTACGTCAAACATAAGAGATGTTTACTATACTCTGCTTTAACTAAACACAACACTAAATTTTAGTCGTAGAATAGAAGGAGATAACGTTATCACAAAGAACGAAGGAAGTGTAAAGGAGTAATGAAAGATAGATAGATCTATTGTTTCCTTCATGTACATAATAATAATTATAAGATTTTAAGAAACAACTTGAAGTCGGTAATGATTAATAAATAATAATATTTTCCAAGAGTAAAATTAGATATTAATATTCCGGTTTTGGCATTTTGACATGGTGCGTTAATGGAAAAATACATCTCAGGTAAGAATAAATAAAAAATTTTAAGTGAAATAAAAACTGTAAATAATGAATTATTTATTTGTGATATTGATCCAAATATTTTTAATAACACTGCTGGTTCTCGAGCCCTGGACATCCTAAATGTCTAATGACGGATCATGTTGCCATAAAATTGGGGTTCGTGGAATAATATGGAGTAACGTTTTATCTGGGATAATGACGGAGAGATTGTTCCCGGATAACCGAAAAACAAGTTATTATTGCCTAACTGTTATGCAAACAAACAGAAAACACCAATTTTCAACTCGTAAATATATATCTTTATTTTCAAAAAGTACATATAATATAAATATGTTGTAGTATGTAATCAGTTATTGTTTTTTAATCTTAGATTTGATTTTTTTAACCTCTATTCTTATGCCTTTTCAGGGTATAATTTTTCCATAGTCAGAATTTCTATCTTCAAAATAGGTGATAAGTTCAGTCAACTGGCTCAGCAAATATCTTATCTTTTATCGTCCAAATTTTCAAGACTCGCAGAAGACAGGATCTCGCACAGGTTTTTATTATTTATTATTCTTGAAGAATAAATCTGAGAAAACCAATCTTTAAAAACACTATGATTCTTTCTAAAAACCCCGGATGATCGAAATTTTACTGTAACATATTAAGAGAAAGGATTAAAATTTTTGATCGACTGAATCATTTTTTCGACTCTATCGAAGAGCATACTGACAGGAGAAAGACTCTCAGGTAAGTAGGAAGGACACCACACTGGAAAAATAAACCAAACACAGACCAACTGAGGAATTAAAGAGACTCACTGGGTTATAACGTGAGGAACTCGCAGTTGCCTGGCATCCAGCCAGAGCGCAATAAATCCCAGGCTGACAAGCCTCAAGCAGGCGATAAAAACCTCTCGAAACATCGTTACCCACACAGTCCTCAGTCATTTATCACAACTATTGTTCTATTGCTGAGCGAAGAACACTTAGCACTTCCCGAGCTCGTCCTAGGACAACTAAACAGCTAACGGCCTCTACTAATGGCCATTTCTAATACAATACCTATGAAAAAATCAAATAGCTAAAATAGTAACTTCAAAAATAAAACACTAATGAATCCAGTTTAGAGGATAAAACAATACCATGCGGACTTGACAAATAAAGGCGTGTTCTCAGAGTTTACATGGTGCCATTAATATTCACTTTAGTCTCAACTCAACTCAGCCGTTCGTTTAGCAATAAAAGGCTTTAAAGGCATCTCTATACATTAGCCCAACATGGAGAAAAATGGCGCATCCACACATTGGCCCAGGCACATAACACGAGGATATCAACTGCACATTTCTTGCCCAGACAGATAGACCAACCCTTTGATGGTTGGGGGGAGGGGAAAAAACCGCTACCTAAAGCCGCGTATACACTTGAGCATTACCCCGATTGAGCATGCGTTTGCACTATTTGGCTCAGATGAGGACAGGGCGAACCGAATGGACTCCGGAATACCTCAGCCCGTTCCGAGGGTTGTCAGTATAACAATGTGAGCGCGTGCTCAGTGGGTACAGCGGTGGGGTCGACCCTAACAATTTCAGCTGGAGCTGGACTGCCTCCTCTCCATTCAGACAACCTCCTCCTGTCTCCTTAAGTGATTATTATTAATATTATTTTTCTTTTAACTTAAAATAGAACTATCCCGAGATGATTATCTTACAAAAATTATCCCTTATTGTGGAACCCCAGGGATGAATTTTATAAAAATATATAATATTAATTTATAAAAAGAACACGCTTGGAGTGACGTTTCTGCCCACATGCAAATTTCAAAAGATGAGTGCCGCAAAAAAATTGAGCCTGAAGGGTTCCCTATCGAAGGGAAAAGCCAAGAATTAAAAAAACCATCACCACTAGAAAGGGCGAGTACTTGCTTAATGGCTCTTTTAATTTTGAGTTCTTGCAGCTACAGTAATGTTCAAAAGTTTCCAGATACTTTTATTTTATATTTATTATGCTTTGTATTAACCAATTTCATTTATTTGTTATATAAAACATTTTATTAAACGTAGTGAACGTACGGCGTTCACAAATTTCGATCATACACAATTAGAAAAAGTTCAATTCAAAAGTAAACATTTAAACAAACGTAATTTACAAAACATTTTTTTAATTAAAAAAACATTGTCATTGTATGTAGGGGCCTTAGATCTTGTGGGAAATCACACTATTGAATAAAAGGGCCAGGGATAAAAGCACAGATAACAAATATCCCGTATTAGATTATGGATGGTTCCTACCTACTATAGCGTAAACGGTGATAAGTCGCATAGGACTTACAACATAATGGGGGGGAGGTAAACAAATAATGCAAGTCCTGGAAAGATACAAACGTTTAAGAACCTTCGAAGTACTCCCTTCGGACAACAACACATTTTTTCCAGTAATTTTCTAAGGTATGCGCCCTGGAAGGCCTCGACGTACCTCGTAGAGCGGTCGTTACGACGGACTGCTTTGATCGCCTCAATGCCGTCAAAACGTTGTCCTTTGCGGGAGGTCTCAATCCTCGGATATAAAAAGAAGTCTGCCGGAGCCAAGTCAGGACTGTGATGCCCAGCGCCATCAGTTGTGCTTCGCCAGCTCACGGCGAACTCTTGACTCAGAGATCATATCAAAAGACAAGCATTGAACTAATATTAGTGAATCAATAAAATAAAATAGGTATCAGAATATTAATGTGGATAGGTGTTACCTTGCGAGGTCCCAACACTGCATGTTTGCATTCTCCCTCGAGACAGAAAAGATAAACTGACTGGATATTTGTTTGCGTAAAGACACAGTCGACGCGGTTTTATATTTTCGATTTTCTTACAGCTCGTATTGTTTAGATAAACGCTTTTCTCTAGCATGAGCCACGAGTAAATATCATAAAAGAAAAGAACATTCATCGGTTGCAGGAAAGGACCGGTGATAACCGTTCAAACGACCAGATTACTAAGATAGTCTGATACTTTACTTGTGATAGATACCTGGTACAAGCTTCTCAACTCACAACCTATACTTCGGTTTTGCATTGTTTTTACTACGAACCTGTTTGAAACTGGAGCCTACAGACAAGTGACTACCAATACACCATGTGTGGCTACCCCCCCTCCTTAGAAAAATAGCCAGACCGTTTCTATGGGGTAGTCCTTCTTGATCGAATCCTGGACGGTCTGCTAATGCTTAACCGAGGATGAAACCAGCACAGAATGCCAATTACTAACCTTGAACGATTATGAACGATGACAAGTGATAATCACGATATTTTATTCCAAGTCATCTTTGGCTATTGTTATTGAAGAATGCAGCCACTAAAGTGTCGTCATTGACTTGTTAAAATTTCAAAACAAATACACTAGCCATTCAGAAGTGTGAATCCATTTCCGTCCGAAAAAACCTTAGGCCGAAACAGGAATATTCTACTATGCTGCCGGTACCTACCAGGATACAGCAGAAATCCATCCTAGGGTTTCACCAGTCCCAATTGCTCGATGATGGGAAATTTTTCCCTGTTCGTGGTTCGTGATCTGCACCACGAGCGAATTTGTTCTTATTTATTACAAAGAAGTGCCCGGTTTTAGAAGAATATAATATAACAGGTGTGCCTTTTTAATGTGTATAGATAACTTTTTAGTGCTACATCAACTAGAGCAACGGTTCGTTAACGAGGAGGCTATATCGGGGATCTTGGGACATGAGGATTTGTTCAACACAGAAGTGAACTATACTGGAAGTGCTACTCTTTTGTTTGCATGTTGCCCTTAGTCATCACCATTATAACGAGGAAGCTAGCCAGCGAATGGTCAGTCATCAACCCTTGCTTCCGGGCCACGCTAGTTACAGTCACCAGATATGTCGGTAGGGTCGTGAGCGCTAAAACGTCGTTAGCTGTACTAGCTACCATCTGGGAGGGCTAGATATTTTTTCGTGGCAAACCCACGGGACATACTTATCTGAACACGTCAATTTGTGGCGGGCCCACCCGCTCTTCCAGTGCGAAGGACTGCTACCGGCTCAACCGTGTTATGTAAGAAGGATGTAATAATTCTCTCCACCGTCCATTTTATGAAAACAAATAGAACTTTGGAGCACACATAATATTTTTACATAATATTATTTTTGTTTGACCACCTAACAATAGCCGTTAATTAAATTAATACATAAAAACTCTGAAAGTGAGCACAAATTTATAGATGGAACGAAAATTTGAAAGTCAGTAAAATAATGTATTAATTTAAAAAAACTCCTTAAAATCAATAAGAACTAAATAACCAAATAAAATAGATGAATGACGCAAATAAAAATAAGTAGGGTGCCAGCCAAAAATCTCGATACATATATGGAGTAAAAAGAAATAAAAAGCTGGTAGAAATAAATTAATGGTTCCCAAGCATGTAAGCCAAGTAGGGTTCCGAAGAAACGAAAGGCAGGGGCAAGGTTTATATTAGCAGAAATAATTCCACCGTTTGGTGAAGGGAGCAAGAAAGCAACGCTGATGGAAGAAGTAAACATGTTGTATTCCAGGATTAGACTAAGTGAGTGTGAAGACATATCTGAATAGAGCAGTTTGCAGGAGGACTTGAGAATGCAAAAACTCCGCACCGCCATTTCTCTTGGGATTCTCAGGAGAGAGAAACATTTCGTCTCAGTATGAAATATTTTTGTGGATTACTTGGATTTTATGAAGAAAGCAAGGAGTGTCCTGAACATAGTAAGAATAACGAACAACTTCATAAAGAATCTGAAGAGAAAAGATTTGTGTTGAGGAGGTCCTAGAGCTGGGTGGCCAACACACGACGCCTTTTCAAGTGGATCGCGACCAACACACCCAGTTTTTTGTTTTGATTAGTTTATCTAATCAACAAATAATAGGGCATATTCGTAACATGCGGTAAACTTATAGGAAAATTGGCAAGTGGTTTGATCAAAGGGAATCGAGTGGCACTGCTCTTCTTGATCTCTCGGTGAATATGGTCCAGGGTGCAAACGACAAAGGGTACGCATCCTCTGATCATCAAGGACCTATATTTTCCACTTTTCATCTAGAATACAAGTTTCTGTTTCTTCAATTTCTTCATGTTTTTTAAGTCCTTTTGTTTCTCTGTTACAATAGGTACCTGTATTCTACTATTGGAAAACTATTTCAACATACCCCTTCTAAAATAGCACTGCAGCATTCATCAGAAAGTTCTTGGCGCAAATTGGAAGTGTCCCAAAACCAGTAGTCAACTAAGGCAAAAAAAATACCAGCCCTCAATCACAGCAAATTCCAGTGAATGTTCGAAAATGACATTGCGGATGTTAGAGTTTTTCCACTGCGATGTTCATCGACTCTCAATACGAAAGTCTTTGGAAACTACCCAGTGATGTCCCAACTGCTCTAAAAGAAAATACACAACTTCCTCACATCCCTCCCCTCCATGAATATAATAAGTGACTTTGGGATCTATCTATCATCTGAGACGAATTCACGTCTTAACTTCTTGACTACACGACTATTTGGTTTCATTTCCCATGCATGCAAGAACACGCTGGTCAAATTGAAGTGGCTCCTGAATACAAAAAATATAATATCAAAGTTTCATCTGTACTTCAATTCTTAATCCTTCAAAACCAGATGTGCAACCAATACGGTGTCATTTGAAAAAATTACTGATATTATCATCGACAGCGTAGGCTCAGCGTAGCATTGAGCAGTTGGTAAATAAAAAACAATTACAACCTCGACACTGATTTGATCTAAAAAAAAAAACTTTGGTAATCTCCCAACTTAAAAAGTCCCGGAAATGTAAAATCCATACAAGAAATTTCGTCATGCTTGTATTTTATTCTCTCAAAAACTGGCAGTACCGCATCCCTAAAGGGCATGTATTGCGGTTAAAATTAAATTTTCAGCTGCTATATTTGGCCAGCCTAGGAAACACTTCTTCTTAGGGCAACCTATGAAATGCGTGTATTAATAAATGTTATGCGTCGATAACCCCTTATAATGATGAATGACAAGTACAAAAAATGTCCTTGTCGAGGCTTAGAATCAATACGTCATTCTTCGAATTCAGCGTCATGAATACGTCATTCAGCCGCATGAAATAAATGATTGAAAATTCGTGAGAGGCGTCCAGGTATAATATTCAAACCCTGCAAATTTTAGTTAGCATGTTGTAGGATCGTTGAGTCCTCCGCAGATGGAAAACTCCTTAGGTTGTCTCTTTGACAGATATATAGCTAGATCCATTTCATCAAAACAATTTTCAGACGATCAGAAGAAACGACTACAATTTCGTCTTTACTGCAACTGAATTTTGATTCTATTTCTGAAGCTAATGGTGACTTTAAAGACTTTCGGTAATGACCATCATTGCCAAATAAGTATATAGGAATGAAAATCATTCATTCCATTTTATGAAGACAAATAGAACTTTGGAGCACACATTATCATCATAATTTAATGAATAATATTTGTGTTTAACCACCTAACAACGGCCGTTAATTAAATTAGATACATAAAAAAACTATGAAAGTGGGTACAAATTTATAGATGGAACGAAAATTTTAAAAAGTCAGTAAAATAATGTATTAATTAAAAAAAACAACCTTAAAATCAATAAGAACTAAATAACCAAATGAAATAGATGATATTTCATTCATGAGACGCTATTAGCTTTAGATCAAATAGAAGGGCGAGACATTTCTCTTGGAATTAACTAACATACGGTTCATTTTTAGGACGTGTTTTATGATTTAGAACAGGAACATTCTCTGGAACCCAAGAATAGAGGGAAGGTCATCCAATCCAACGGTTTAGTGAGTTCCAGATCAAAAAATGATGGAAAGAAAGTAAAAGGAAAGCGAAAACAGAGGTAGTACGTACCCTCCTCCACTCTTAGCCCTAACATCCGTATGCCGTTTGGCTCCGACAATATAATTTTAATAATTAAGTTGACTTTACGAACATCATTAATAAAATAGAAGTTGTACAAAATTTACAAATGAACTATATAGAAAAATGGTTCCCGAGATATATACGCGCAAGCAATTTAGCGCCCCCTAGCCTTCGCTCTAGCTTGCTCCTCGTAGAGGGAGTACTTAAACTGCTCTTGCCAACTTTGCACAGAGAGTAATGTAAAATTCGCGATAGAGTAGAAAAATGTAAGTATCTAGTTTTACTTTTAAACCTATGAAATAATTACATCCTACTTCGTCCTATTTCGTCATGTTTGAACAAGTGGCCTCCAGGGTCAAAGACCAATCAAACTCAGTGTTTGTTGGTAATATGTTCTTAATTATGCTTTTATACATCAGTTTCATTTCGCTCTCGGCCCATTACCAGTCTTCGTGTTATTCTTGTTCAGGACAATCCTCAAGTTTTCATAAAATCCAAGTAATCAACAAAATTATATACTAAGATACGAAATTTTGCTTTCTCCTGCATCCCCCAAAAGAAACCGCGCTGCGGAATTTTTGCATACGTGAGTCTCCCTGTAGCCTGGCTCTATTCAGATATGTCTTCCCACTCATTTAGTCTAATCCCGGGACCCAAAATCTTTACTTCGTCCCAGCAGCATTCGTCAGACTCTTTCTTGCTCCCTTCACCTATCGGTGGAATTCTCTCCTTAATATCCACCTTGCGTTCCACGTTACTTTAAAACACTACTACTCCATACATCCATCTAAAACTTTAGATACTAGAAATTCTTTTAAATATTTCTTCATTGCAGTTTATAATTTATTTTACTTTGTTATTTTTTTTTTAAACCAGTTTATTTTAGTTTTTTTATTCATCTAATTAAATTATAATAGGTCGTTTGCAGGCGGTTAAACAAAAATATTATTCATTAAATTATGATGTGTGTTCCAAAGTGGTTCCATTTTTCCATAAAATGTACGTAATATTTCCGAGAGAATTATTACATGCTTCTCACGTAACACGATTGGCCCGGTAGCAGTCCTTCACACTGGAAGAGTAGGTCATCTACAAATGACAGCCTTGCTCAGCTAAGAATGTCCCGTACGTTTACCAAGAAAAAATATCTAGCTCTCACAGGCGGTAATTAGATAAAGCTGCTGTAGCTCTCGGTTTAAGTTTCATTTTTATTATTATGACCCCGGTTTTTAGGTAGGTATTACCTCGTCATCTGCGTTATATCGATATCCATTTTATAAATTGGATTCCATACTACTTATAAACAGATACTTATGATACTTCAACTGTAACATTCAAGTTTTTATTGGCATTAACACATGTTCCACCTAAGTATTGAATACCGGAAGAGGCAAGAAATGGGCTCAAAAGGTCACTTTAATTGGATAAGAGTAGAAAATCTCCCTCTCACTTGGCATCATCGACCGAAGGATTACTGAATCTCTAACCTAGCATTTTAACTAACTAAACTTAACGCTCTAATGTTTTTAGATCTAAAATGTAAATGATAAGATGCAACGTCAAGTTTACAGAGGAAGAAAGGTTATTGATCAGATGAACCGCATTGTACAGCGTGCCCTGCAGCCATACTTCCGGCTGCTGGCAACAACAGTTCACACCAGGCACTGCATACACTGCGCCGGAGGTTGTGATAAACTGTTCACAGGAAGCGGAAATAGTAGACAGCAATACAATTTCAGTTTTATACTATTCCTATACGATAAATAGCAATGGAAAGTATTAAGAATTCCTGTCAAGAATGAAAAATGTACACTAACCCCGCGATGAAAAGGAAATGGGATTCGTTACCCGTTCAGCGATCCACGTTAAAGAGGGCAACTTATTTATTATACATGAAGTTACATTTTCATATGTCAGGTCTATCAGTGCTTAACATTATTAATAAAAACATTGGGTAGTTATATAGAAGGGCGTGTGAAACAAATATCAAGGGTTATTTTCACTGGGTATTTGCTGCGGTTAATAACCTAAAAAATATGTTAGGTTTTTTAGCATCATTTTAATTGATGGCAGAGGTTTCGACATAGTATTGGTACATAAGCTCACTGTTAACATATCTTAGGGAGAAATGATAGGTTGTGTGGTACATTCACAAGAAAAAACAGATGGTTTCTATAATTTTAAGTAAAGTATTTCACATTAAAGATTTGATTTCGACGTCTTGATTAGCGTTTGATTAGCTATGTAAAAAGCTTTTTTTATAAACTCTCTTTACAAACCGTGATTATAATTAATATGGCGTTCGAACTTTTGCACAGTGATGACCGGTATGATGATATCCTATATTTAAGTTAGAAGGTCCATTTGATGTCTGGATGATGTTGAAATTGAAATTAACATTATTATACATTTATCCTTCGCGTGCGAAGAAGGAAGCATAGTCTTGGGAAGTCCCCCACGCTCCTACGTCAGCCGCGTTACTGGATAAAAGCAAGCGGAAGCTGACCAAGAGCGCGAGAGCCACAGACGCTCAGGCCATGATTAGCGAAACTGGCTATTGTCAGGACTTCCACTATTACTTAATTATAGCAGGTCACGTGGCCACTGACGTTTTAGTATCCGAGGAGGATTATAGGAATGAGTGGTGCAGTGCAATGACTGTGCTAGGGAATTAGGGTGGTTGGATAGGTTACTATGGAATTTTGTGAACTTGGAAGGGATGAATTCAAGAATGTAGGGTATATTAAGATCGTTATGAAGGGTTTTGTTGCTGACGAAATAAGAGGCATTATTGTTATTACACTATTGTCCTCAGAACTTTTGATTGAAAGGATTCGATGCGCTTGATGTCCCCCATAGCTCTATACCGTATGTCCAGATTGGCTTGAGTATAACTTTGTAAATAAGTAGTTTATTTTCTATTGAGAGATGGGATGTCCTTCAAAGTAAGTAGTCTGTACAGTTGTCCAAAGCGTCTGTTTAGTTCTTGTCCTTTTAGCCTCGTGTGTGGGTTCCATGTCATTGTTTTGTCGAGATGGAAGCCTAAACACCGTACTGTCTCAAACACACGGAGAGGAATTGAATTTAAACAGACTAGCGGACAGGACTTGCGGCTGAGAGTAAAGGTTACATGGGAACATTTTGCTTCATTGATTTAATTCGCCATTGGTTGCACCAATACTCGATCTCATCAAGGTTTTTAAAGGTTTTGGGATATTATATCAGCGTCTGGATGGGTTGACAGGACTGCAGTGTCATCTGCAAATGTTGCCAAGAAGGTATTGGTGGTGGAGGTGACATCAGCGGTGTATAGATTATAGAGGATGGGACCTAGGACGCTGCCCTGTGGAACTATTGCTGTTAAGGGATAGTAGTTAGAATATTCTAAGCCACAGCGGACTTGGAAGAAGCGGTTTGAAAGGTAGGACTGTAGGATTATGAATAGGGTGTGCAGTAAATATCATCTGAGCTTGTAATGCAAACCTGCGTGCCAGACCCTGTCAAAAGCTTGAGCTATATCAAAAAAATGCAGCAGTGCAATACTGTTTGGATTCAAGGGCTGAGGAGATGTGATCAACAACGCGAAGGCCTTGTTGAGCAGTGGAATGTCGTTGGCGGAAACCATACTGGTGAGTAGGATAAAGGTTTTTGGATTCAATAATTGGAAATAGGCGTTTTAATAGTTTGTCAAATATTTTTGAGAGTATAGGGAGTAGGCTAATTAGACGGTAAGATGAGGCGTCATTGGGTGGTTTACCGGGTTTGGCGAATAGGACTATAATGGAGTGTTTCCGGAGGAGAGGAAAATGCGTCGTTCGGATAATGCAATTATAAATGTAGGTTAGGAAGATTATAGCTTTAGGAGTAAGGAGATCATATCCTGGAGATTTTCGGTAAGGTAATGTTTTCGGAAGATATTTGACCTCAGATGGGTTAACGGCTTTTGGTGGAAGTGAGAGAGGGATAGGTGAAGTGAGGAAATCTTCAACAGTTGAGCAATGAGTATTGTTTTGAGGAGTAAGGTGAGGAGTGAAAGTACGGGAAAGATGCAGTGCGAATCCTTCCACCCTCTCGCCATCCGAAGCAGCCCAGGACGCATTATCACGACGGAGTAGGTGTGAAACAGGGTGATATTTTAGGATTTTCATAGTTAGATTCCACGAGGAGTTATCCCTGGTAGACAGAGAGGAGAGATAGGAATTAAAAGAATTAGAACGGAAGGATGCCAATTGCCGCTTTACCCACCTGCAGTATTGATTTTATGAGCGACGATCAGCAGGATGTCGGGATCTTTGCCACACTGTTCTCGAGTGGCGTTTGGATTGGATTAGGTATTTGAGATACTGAGGTAAAGGATTTTGATTGTGAATTTTTAGATGACGGTGGGGTGACGATGCCTCCCAGGCCGACTTCTGGATCAGAGTAGTGAAGGAATCATCATCTAGGTCTTGGGATGTTTTCAGAGGTACTTTGAGGTCTACAGTCTGTAAGAATCTGCCGAAAGTGGTCCCAATCAACTGGGCCCCTGATAAATGAAGGAGGAGGCAGGCAGTTCGTGGATAGGTCTTAGGGAAATGGTAAGGATCACAGGGCTATGATCGGAGGAGAGGTCATTGAGTCGCATGAGTGATAGTTTAGTGTTCCTAAACTATTGTAGAAGAAAAAGTCTAGCAGATCTGGATTTCGGTTGGGATCAGATGGCCAATAGGTGGCTGTGTCAGGAGAGATAGTGTAGCAATGTAGACCGTGTGAGTGCAGACAGCAATGCACGTCCTCTTGTATGTGTGGATCTTGAGCCCCAATAGTGATGCTTTGCGTCCCCACCCACAAGGAAACGATGCCCGATGGAGCCTAGAAAGGAGATGAATTGGGAATCAGAAATGGATTTATTGGGAGGGCAGTAAACTGATGCTAGAGTAAGGGGAAAATTGAATGTGCTGATTGACACTGCAGTGGACTGAAGGAAATCGTGTGCTACCAAAGGAACTATGTGATGGGATACGGAGTTATGGACAATGACAGCGGTGCCTGCATGTGCTCTTCCACCTGGGTGATCAGTTCGATATGTCTGGTACTGTCGAACTGTAAAAGGTCGCTTACTCGTAAGTCTTGTTTCAGTAATGAGAGCTACGTGGATGTTCTTGTCATGAAGTAGTGCTGTCAGTTCGTTAGTGTGGGTGCGAACACCATTCACATTCCAAAGGAGAATGGATAAAGATTCGGAAGGATCCACTAATGGATTTTGTTTAATGGGGATGAGGTAGGTGACAAGATTTGTAAGAAGGGAAATGAGAGTGGTAATTAGGGTTCTGAACTCTTAAGGAATGACGACGTTAATAGACTAGTTAGGTCTGAAGAGCTTTAAGGTGGAGGAATATGCGAGATGTGTGGTTGAGAGACCCTGATATAGTAAAAATTAACGGCAATCATGTAAAAATAATGAAAGCTCACTTATTAAGCAGTGAATTGTAATTTGTTATCTTATATTTATTTAAACTACAAAAATTGCGACAGATGATAGTGTGTATCTGCTATTAACAATAGTGATTATTAATGTAATTAACTAAGGACTGTACCTTCGCGGTACTCGGCCAGTTATGCTCGATGTAGATTCGTGGGTCTTGCGACGGACGAGAGCGTCCCTGGTTGCAGAATGTAGTGCAATGTTTGTAATGACAGACGTCATAACGTCATAATTGTGCTGGTTCTAGTGTATTGTTTTGTTTGATACGTACATTGGTGCAAAGCAAATGACCACGTTAAACGATCTCAAAGCTGGCTGGATGTATCGCGGTACATTTCCATTGAGATTCTGTAGGTGATACTGTTAAATATCTAAATACAGAATTGAGAAGTAGCTCGTCTCGTAGATTATGAAAGTAGACCTCAACCCACGACACCGTATTCTGTGGTAGAAACTTAAGGATACTAGAATATTTTTTCCAATTTGAAAACATATTTTAATTTACATAGAAAGATTTAAACTTACAGTTGTTCCCCATGTCACTGTGACATGGCTTATAAGCTGTAAAATAGTTCAATAAAAATTTTAAATAGAATAAATTTTATACAATAGTCCAACGTGGCTTCACAAGCCGATCCGTATGACATAATACGTATAATCGTTTAAACGAATCGTGGCAAAAAATAAAGTTTCGCAATACCAGCTTGAATGATTTAAACGTGTTCAACGCCTGATCTATTCCAATCAGTACTATCTCCACTAAGCGCAACAAACAAAGGAACATTTCGAAAGTTGGCGAAAGTCAAGCGAAACAAACCTCTCACTTCGTGCTCCGCAGAGGAATAATTTGAGGCTACTCACTCAAACAATAGTGTTCGACAAAATGTTATCGCTACCAGAAACAAAAACTATATTTTATTTTCGAGATAGAAATTTAAATTAAATTAGTTCTGTAGCACTGTTGTTGTCATGCTGTACAATATTTTCGGTTAAATTCCAAACTAACGGCAACTAATTTAATTATAGGAAACAAAGGAACACTGTTTCTAAAGTTGCTGAAGTCGAAAATAGCAGTGGGAGACCAGCCAAAATTGTTGACTTTGTCCGAGGATATGTTAAATGAATATAGTGCCATTATATTTATTTATAACCGCTTACTAGCGGTAATATGATCGTCTACAATAATCTTGATTCAGGGGCAGATTGACTCCTCCAGCTAGGTCAATCTGTCCAGCTATGAATCGAATGCAGGCAAGGCTGCTTTGATTCTCCTCAATAGGTTCTTCAACGTATATTCCCATTAGCAGGAGCTCTTTACTTTTCCTGCCCTGTCGTGGAGTGTGTGCCTGACTGACTGAAGCATCCATCGCCTGTTTCTGGTTGGGATAAACTTTTATGGTCGGTTGCTGTTCCCCAAATTTGTTTATAACTCTGCCTTTTAACGGTTCCTTACCTGACTCAAAAACCCAGCTCTCGTCAGGGAAAGCCGTGCTCAGGAAGAGCCACGTTCCTTCACGTACATGTTATAATTTTTGATTTATTCAATAATTCGAGATGAGAGGTTTCACGTCTTAATATATATGCATAGGTATAGGTATAAAAAGGAGATAAATAAAACAGAACGTGAATACCAAAAAATAGAGAGGGAGTTAACAGACTAAATACTGGGTGCAGCTGGGTACTCACCATCAAAAATGCTCTAAAATAAATCTAAAAATAAAAAAAAATAATTTCTTTAACAATTTCGGTCAATAAAAAGTGCAAATAACTAAAAAACGAAATTATCAGTCAACTATAACTATTTTTAGTGTTGGCTCCCAAAATGTAATGTTTAAAACTTTCTGAAATTATTTTTAAGTTACCATCATAAGGTGAGTCCTTAACCATGAGCGAAAAATTAGAACTGTACATGTTAAATATTTCAGCGATAGCTGTTAAGAAATCATAAAAGTTAGTTAAACGAGTAAGACTTATGTCACAGTAATTGAATCTAAATGCGAATGTGCTTATTTCAATGAGTTTGGTAGAACAAACGTGTTCCTTTGGACTCACCCGTAGTAACAAATATTTGGGTCCAAACTTATCTTAGCGATTGCCTCCGTGTTCTCCTTGAATGAGATCTTTGATGGCTATCATAAAGAGACTTGTGCATGTCAATAAAAGGAAGGAGTTGTCCCTGACTTGAGCTCTAACAGAGAAAGTGATTGTGTCATGGCCGCTCTGCTATTCGACGCCTATGCCTATCACAATTATACTTATCATTAAATGGCAAAACCAGTCCGGCCAGATAACAGACTTTTATTATTATTATAATTTATAAGTTTCAAATTTTAAATTGAAAACGTTTTAAAACATTAAGATGGGCAGCAAAAAAAGTTTCTAAATATTGATCAATAATTGAGGGGTAGAATAGAAACGAACTAAATGTCCCGGTTGAACAACTCTTAGTTTTTTTCAAAACTATCTCCACTGAATTTATATTGTTAATTTCGACATCCATAAAGAAAATCAATGCATCATATTAATGAGCTGAGCAACAGGAAAAATAATGAATACGAAAGGTTAACTGATCAGGTCCAAAGGGAAATACTTCAAGAGAGTCGATAGCGTGTTTGTTCGTTTAATGAGTGGAACTCAGTGAACTCATTATGAACGGGGTTCAGGGAAATTCATAACAGTTTTTAATCTTATGAATTATATGATAAATTACTTCCAACCTCTCCAATTAATCTACAAATTAAAGCCCATTCATTTTTGACCAGTATGATTGTAAATAAGAATTGCAAATCACACTCGTGAACTTTGACATAGTCAGTTCGCTAATAGTTTAAGATAGATTCTTCAACAAAACAAATCTGGTGTAGACAGAAGTTCTTGAACCGCAACAGAAAGAACCTTATAAACCGGGACCGGCAGTTTTTGAAAATAACCAGGGAGATTTTGGCTGATATTCCTTATTTTATTTTATTTATTTAGGCGGCACACTAAAGGGCTAGCTCGCGAACAACTTATGAAAGCAGTGGAGTTGTTCGATTGTCAGCATTCGCCTGGAGGCGACAGGAATGGCTCAGTTATAAAAGCGACTGGAAGAAGCATTACACAGCGTCATAAGTCTAATAATGATTTATCATCTAGCTTTAGTTCAAACAGGGTATTATTTTCTTCAATTAATAGTGTATCAGTATGATATTATTGGGACAAATCACTTTTATGAAGTAGATTTATGGACAATGAACTTGTTCCTTCTTAATCATCTCCGTTTCCTTCCCTATTGGGAATCCTAAAATATCCCATAAACTAACAGGTTTGCAGGTTATCTTGAACAAAATAAAGACTCTCCCCTAAGTTTTGCATTCAAAACAACGTAAATGTGGGAAATGATTGGAACCGAAACTGGAAGAGAGGCCTTTATCGACTCGACCGGTGTATAATCTGTCCCATATAATCATTGATATGGAGTTTGATAACTGTCAACAGTAAAACTATTTTCGTAGGTTATATGAAAAAGTCGTCTGGATTGATGCTCGTAAAGTCTTCACAGACGCTGAATGAGGAGAGGAGGTTAAAAAGAGGAGTCGAAATAGGCATAGATACTGAATATAGCATATGGAGGACTAACTAATTCCTAAAGGACAGATACAAGACGGAAGACATAGAAAGAGAAGAGTAAGCGGTGGGTGAGGGCAGCGGATGGGAGCCGTGGTAATCACTGCCGGCAGCTACAAAGGGAACTTGGCGTTGCCTAGCAACCTCCTCCCCAAGCCTACCTGCCCTAGCCAATAACACATTTTACCACAATCTTCCCCTGTCCCATCTCGTATTAGCGACTGCTAGCTAGCAGTTACGGAAATTGTCAGGTGTTAGGCTTGCTGGAATATTTACACCTTCTAAGTAAAATAAGGAGTGGAAGCTAGGAAGAACATGATCTACACAGCTGGTTATATTAAATGTATATAACTTCATAGATTGTTGAAACCCGAACTAGAAGCCTCACTCACCATTTTATTCTCTTAGTAAGTCAAAGATTTATTTATTTTTACAAAGGTTCACCACTTGTTTTTACAAATTGGCTCGAACGACATTTCTATTATTAAAACATTATTTTGTCTAATATATTTAATTCAAGGTACAGCCAGTTACGGAATCAGATGATTCCATTGATCCATGGGATCAGTACAGATTACCGACAGAGCGAATATGATATAAAATACCGACACTGTCCGGCTGCGGGGTGCTGGAGGGGATAAGCATACGGAGGGAATTCCATTTGCACTTCCGGTGCAGAAGCACTCACTCAATAATCATAGCAATACAGTGGATACAACTGACCAATTTCTGTTAAAATGAACCTCAAATGAAAAATGAAATTTTTCTGTTCTTGTCACTTAATAGATGTTTTAGAGTTTTGATAATTTTATTTATCTTCACGATGACAATTGTAAGCAATTTCTGATTACTATGTATAGAAAAATCAGTCAATCATTGGAAACCTTCCTTCGCTGCACTATACTTGAGAAGTGTTCAATATATCCCAGTCACTTTTTAAATTAGTAATTTCTACTGTAATATTTCACAGAATAAATTTATTAATTAAAATTCACCTAAATAAAAAATACGGGTTGAAATCGGCCGAATAACGTTTTCTTTCAATCCCAAGCAGCCATCTTTTCCAAATTAACTCCCTTCCTGGAGCCCTTTTGTTTGACGGGTGTGCAGTTATACGTCAGAGACTGATCTCTATAGGCAGGGAGGGACCGGTAGGTATTTGGCCCGTTAGTTAATCACTAAGCACTATTGATCCACTGTCGATATTAATAGCAGCTACCTCAGTCATATGCTTGCATGCGACAATGGACGGAAGTGGTCCCGACCATAATTAGGGCCTTTTGGATCACACTCAATTGTTGGCGCTTCATAGTCATTAAGGATCTTCGACATGGCAACATTCATGATAGTTATTAAATTATTACAGATACATCTCAGTAGTGAGGTCAACGCCCCCTAAATCGCAGGAACAGGAACAGACAACTACATTTGATATTGCGAAATTTCAATAGTCGAGTAGATATTCATTCTCTTTGGTATCACGTGAATCAATAAAACCATGATTTGTTTGAAGATATTTAGAATGAAGCTGAGAATGGAACGAAGTAACTCATTCCGGGAAAATTAATTTAATTAATTAATAGAGAAGTGGAATAACTAGACTTTGATGTCTTATGAAAACGGCAACCTGCGTTTGAACCTGAGTTAAAAGGAGGATAGAGAAGCTTCGTTGAATAGACCAAGATCTTTAAGGGATGCTTACCTACCCCGCTTATATTGAATTCGTAATTAATATAATATTTGATGAAAACATATATGTTAACTGGATTTTTCAGGCTACTTCCTACTTTACATAGTAATTTCTCACTAGTTATTATTATACCAACAATATCTCAGAAACCGCAGCGCACATGTTAAAGACACGTAAAATGGCACCAGGATTATTATAGAAATACATAGGTATAAGTAATAAACTTCACGTTTTACGTTAAGACATCAACCTCGAGTTCGAACGAGCTCAGGTTTGTTTAGAAAACGGTCGTAATCAATCCACACGAGCTTATTTCATTTGTCATCATGTGTGAATATGTAATATATTGATATTCATTAGAACTTCAATATATGAACTTAATATATTAATTTATCCTAATATACTATATCGCATGCGGGAGACGGATAGACCAAGACATACTCCATAAAGAAGCAGCGCTGACTCAGTGATGGAGAGAGAATAAAACCGCGTTGGAGGCTGGCTGGATAGTAGTCCTATTGTTCCCTCCCCGGAACTAAGCCGGCTTCTCACTTTGTGCCTCTCCTTTACCGCTTATTTCCATTAAGTCTACAGCCTTACAATTTATATGTAATTTATTTACTGCCGATTCACTGTTACCAGAAATAGGAACCTGTGGAGAAACGGTTTGGCGATCGCGTAGGTTTTCGGTCCTCCTGTTACTATGAGGAGATATTTCGTGTCCGCAAATAAGCATTATAGGGATAAAGTAGAGCGAATCTTTGTTTGAAATCTAGGGATTATCTTTAACTTCTACTTTCTGAAGAAATATTCCAAGGAGAAATCCAGCTATACATTATAACGACTCAAGAACAAGTGTGTATCCTCAAGAATCGTCACATCATGGAGTAATTGTATTTTAAACGACTATGTCATTAGATTTAACTGAAAAATGGAATAACGGCTTAAAAATGTAAGTGAAAGATTCTTTTTAACTGAAAAAATAAAAGTCAAATTTTGCAATGTAACTAATGTATTATAACATTTCCTCGATGGGATATGCCATTAAATGAAGTAAGATGTATAACAACTTCTGCATTATTATTATAAAAGTATAAATGATATCTCACTCAACTGAGCTACATAAACATTTAATAGAATTAGCCATCAGAAAAGAAATTAAACATTTGATTTGAATTTCTTAGATTTTTATATGATATAGGTTTTTATTAACTCAGTATATGTATATTGGGAGGAAAACTGTCACCGCATGCAAAGTCAGTGTTGGAGGTGACCTACTATTAGGATTCACGGACCACTGTTGTAATAGAACTAGTTCATATTTTAGAAAATAAATGAAAAAAAAGTCTTTATTACTTAACCTACATAACAGTTACAGGAAGAATAACAAACAGGTACAAATAAATATGTGAAGTGAGCACAAAAAATAAAATAACCTACTCTGTTTTGCTTAGCAGCTACGTAATATAGGGCCTACGTAGTATATGCGATGATTTGAATAAACCAACAGCAAAATATTAAAAACAATAACATAAATGAATATCATTCATTAGCGATTGTAACTAGGAGTATAAGATCAAATATAAGGGGGGACATTACAGTGAAAAGTTACAAGGATAGATAAAAATGATACAATGAAGGAATGTATAGCATTAATAAAATTTATAAACAGTAATAAATAACTGTTCGGTAGTTCTTCGTCGACTTCGGAATTCTTTTAGAGGTTGTCATTAATGAGTTCTAGGTTTATTTTCCCTTAATTATTCGTGGAGAAGTTTTCATCAGATGGAATTTTTGGAAGGACGCTCTGGTTGAGGGTATAAAGTAGGCGCACGTTGAGCAGACCCTCCCCCTTTTTTTAGGTGAGATATAGCTCGTGGTCGAGGGTTTTGGTGTTGGGCCCAGGTCCTGCCGATCCACACTTAGGTCTTGCTAAGTGGCAAGACGACTTCGTATGAAGGAAGACACAAGGATGAAATGTCACTTCAGAAACCTAATATATCCCCATAACCCTTTTCTTATCTTCTATCTAACATACACATGTTCGCTGACTGCAATTATAAAGTAACAAAGAATTGTTTACTTACACAGTCCATTCATTTGCTTTAGCACAGTACCATGTGTTTGTAATGTCTTTATGTAATGGGATTAAGTTACTGTGCTGCAATAGTTAAATTAAGATTATATACCAATATTCATATTCTCGTGTATTTTTCGCATGGCTAACTGTATCGGTGTACAAACTGATCAAAATGTAGGATTGTCCTTACTCAATATCAGGCGGAAAGTTAAGTATTTGTGGCGCTCCTTCACCGATCATATTTACTTCAGAAAAAGTTACGAATCATATTTTATAGAAAATAAACAATAAATAATTTTGGTGCAAGGGTAGTTCGTTATTATATATCGTTAATAAATCCAAGGATAAATCACCAAAAACATTCACCATTTTGGTAAAAAAAATTGCAATAATTATTTTGTGAGTATTCTAGCGGTAACTGTTGTGTAATAAATTAAATTACGAGAAATACTCCTAGCTCGTTATGCCTTATTATGTAGCAGGTGTAAAATGAAATGAGCTAAGAGAAAAAAATTGAGCCCCTTATTTTGGCTAATGACAAGCAGCTAATTGTTAATGGGTTAATTAAGTTTTAAAAAAGAATGTAGAGAATGATTTCTAATCGTCATGGGGAATAAAAAGATTCTATATTTTGGTTACATGACTCGATGGTTCCGGAGGATATTTTATTTAATTGGAAAAATTATTAATATGTAATCAGCAATTTAATTTTTTTTTTAGGAAAAAGAAAGTTCTTGCGAACTTATAAGGTGAAATAAGTCTCTTCAGCTAATAGGTACTTATCAGACGCGTATGAGGTATGTAATGTTTCTTTACATTGTATGGACTAGCTAATCACGCAACAAGCATAAGTTTCATTCAAGAAATCAGTCAATTTTTGGGCTCTAAATGGTGCTTGCTTTTAAAGTACTGCCGTTCTGAAAGCTTCATCTTCTAAAGGTCAAAGATAACAAACAAAAATTACACGTTATTCACAACAGCCTCGAGATCTTTAATTTGATACCCTAATCAAAATGACAAATATTAACTGCTCCGAGGAATTAATTGATTAATGAATAACCCCTAATAATGTTTTGTGGAGTAGATTTTATATTACTTTTCGAAATTCAGAAATATTTCCTAATTGATTATATTTTTTGGGAGGATATTCGATCGACACAGTTTCGTCACATTATCAGCCCCTAATTACAACAAATTAGAAAATAAATACTATAAAGGATGTAAAAAAAATTGCAGTTGACAACAATGAATGGTGAAAGTGACGGTGGATATTAATTTACGTCTAAAGAATTAAGAAAGCAAACTTATATCATAATTGAGTTAAGGATTAGCCATTGTAAACAATGTTGTAAATTAGATAAACAAATGTTTTCATGCCGAGTAATAGCCACCGCATCGTGGCACTTAACTCAACATACTCAAATCTTTGTTCAAAACGCTTAATTTAGAAATAAACACTATTTATTGGCAAATCCTAAACTTTTCGAATTCTCGTTGCATTGTATCACATATTAAATGTTTTTGCTGGTTGTAGGGACAGACATAGACACAGGTGTAAACATAAGGGTTTCTGATTTTGAAAATACCAACAAAACCCTAAAAATATACTATAATATCATTATCATTATCATTACTATTAGCCACCGAGGAGTACATTCTTCTTGCCTTAACATGAAAGTTATCAGCTTACCTGGAACTATTTTGAAGTGGAGTGTCACCCCATCTATATGAAAAGTTCCCCCTTGTGAATCCAGCGCTGCTCCTTCGGACACTTTTCAGGTTAGAGCATATCACCTAGAATAATACAAACGAAATAACATTAAATTCGCAGTCACATTATTACTATTTCAGAACTAAAAGAATAAAATAATACAATAAATAATAATTATTCCAGCACAAATAAGCAATTTTATAGAAACATTATTTGTTTAATAGCATTATACACTCGGTTATATTTCACAACAAAGATTGTTAAAGATTTTTAATTAAAACGTTAAACAAAAATACTTTATGAGAATTTAATCAGCTAAAATTATAAACTAACGAGGGGTAAACAAGATTTAAAGTTATGATTCCCCCCTACGAGTAAGGATAGGGCACATTAAATTCAGTAAGACAAAAAGAAATTTAAAGATATCCTAAAACAATAATTTATACATTTGGCGTAGTACAATGAAAACAATCTTTTTATTAACGAAACACCTTCAACCAAAAATTCAAAAATGTCTTTTTTTTTGTATTATTAATTAATTAATCTGGAAAACATAATACAAACTGAAGGGCTGAATTTTCCACATTTAAATACATCGTGGACAGACTTCACAGATTTTATTTAAGAATTAACAGTCCTAGTAACAGCCCTGAAGCCTGAAACTTCAAAAAACGCATACGTAAATGTATCTTTTTTAGTATTAATACTCTGGAACATGTTTTGAGAAACAACGATAGAAATCTTGCCCCAAGCCGAGTTTAATAGCTTTTTATGTTAAAACATTTCTTTTTTTGTTGTTGTTTAAAGCGTTCACGAAGCGTTAATTGCAATAATTATCTACTGCTATTAGTAGATACTATCTAATTTATTAAGTATATATATAAAATATATAATAAGTATATATATATATGTATGTAGGTAAAAATAAACTGTTTAGAAGCCAATTTTTAGTACAAAATCAATCCATCTTATTGAACAATTGAAATTCAATATTTTCGGCAAAACATACCAAGCAGTTTTATCATAATGGTTTCACACGTTTTTGAAAAACTGACGCGTCGGCACCGGACATATCTCGGACATCTCCGGATATTTTAGAATGAAGGAAACTTCATTTCCTACCGTTCTTAATTAAATTTATATATATTTCCAAAAGTACAATTTAGTTAATTGATATAAACAGATTTTGGTCGCTATTAAAAAAAAAACTTTTATCTAATAAGGAATAAATGGCAAGGCAGCTAACTGATCTTCGGAACTACTAGTTCATTTCAGTTTGAAATATTCCTGTAAATGTAAATGTAAACTTATCAACTTTACGTAAGTGTATTTAATAACTAAATCTTCAGTAACGATAATTAACTACCCCTAAAAGAGATGAATAAGTAATATAACAAAGTTATTGTACTGCCATAAAGGACTGAAGATGAAGACCGAATTTGTAACCGGTGGTTTAAACCAGATCTATGTCTTGATTGATTACATTACGAAGCTAACCGGTGATTCTTTAAACTTGTACCGGAGCTTAGAAATTGGTGTAATAATGGAGGAGTTAACAGTCATAAACTGATTTAGGAAAGACAAACTTAACTTTACTTAATAATGACAATAGACTTAATTTTTTGTAAATTAGATTTATAAACAACTTTTTTATATGTACATTTAAAAAAAGAATAATGAAGTTACTAACCGCGAAAACTCGTTCTTCATAAGAACATACTACTCAACCCCATGATTTTAATTTAGATACTATACCACTTTACTTGAAACGCTACGTTGCGTTCAAATGTACCTACCAACTTTAACTTATGTTGATAACATTATTTCACAGGGAGATGAACATGAAACGAAAAAAGTATCTATTTCAAAACATAAAGAGCAAATGCAGAGTTTTTGTGAGCATTATTAAAACATGAAAATGACCTTTTCACGGAGTGTTAAATAACGTTCGCCTTTCAACTTGTAACTTAGTAATGTGAAATAAAATTATTATGAATACTTACTTATTACGATCGTGGGTTCTAAATAACGCTTCTGAGCTAACGAAATCGAAATATAACCACTAATTAACAATTAAGCCAAGGGAACACGACAGTTATAATAATCCAAGCGACTAGATTCGGTGCAACAACGAGACTGAGAAGCCAGTAAGGCGCGCGAGTTATCAGTGTTGCCACACAGGCTCGCAAAAAAAAGAAAAATATACCCAAGTATTATTTGCTGTTTTACAACAATGTTTATTTAATTTATAATTGTTTCTTGAGCAATAAAAATTATTTTTCCTATTATTTGACAAAATGTTTTTGCATTTTTCTCTACTCAATCAATTAATTACATCGGGCAATCAATTAATTCATATTGATCCAACATTATTTGAATTTGAAGGGAATAAAATTTCGGTGCACGGTTGCAAGCTGAAGGTGAGCCTAATCACCTAGTGAGGAGTGTATGTGTATTATTGGACTTCTTAACAACAATCTTTATTATAAAAGTATTATATTTTATGCACTCCTACGAATGCATCTGCGAATGCAGCACGAGGAGACAGCGGTAATTCCAAATTTATTTATTTATTTTTGTCATTGTATATATATTATCAATAAAGAGGTTTTGGAAAAAAAAAAAAAAAAAAGTTGTCCCATCTCATTGACAAAAATATAAATAACTAGAGTTTTGGCAGTAAAAATATTTGAAATTAAATAGGGGAGTGCTCCTAAAACTTTATTTATTGGAATGTTTTTAATTTTGCATTACAATATATCCTCAACCAGAGAGAAACCAAACTTTAAAAGCTTTTTTTATGTATTTATAAATATCTTTGTTTAAATGATTACATGCAACAGTACAAAGTATTTTAAGCAATGCTAAGGATATCAGACTACTTGTTACATTGAGGGGGGAGGCTCATTAGTAAAAACTACTTAACTTGTGACATTAGCTATGACTATGAACAAAATGTTTAGTTTGGAAGAGAAATTTTTTTTCTCTAACTCTTCGTTCCATTTGTATAGAGTGTGATTGGAAAACCTAGGTTGTTAATCTGATGGCAACACGGTTTATAATTAACATGAATGCACCTAGTCAAGTATTGTGATGTACGAGAACATTTATTATTCTTATCTTAATTGCAGTTTTTCAGGTCAGAAAGAATAACTAAGTAACAGTTCTATCAGCGTCAAAGAGTACAACTTACCTACCACGTAAAATTATATTGTATACTCACTCACAGGGGTCTTTTGAAAATGAATTTGAGATAGGTCGTAAATATGCTCTAAGCCAAAAACAGTTTTAGAGCGCTCGATTCGGTGGAGTCAAACCGAACCTCAACAACAATGGAACAAAACACCATTTAAAGAAATTCTCACATTAAAATATATATCAGATCGCCGAGAAACTCGATGCCGTCCACATTAAAGTCAACCCGGCCAAGACGCAAGGAATTATATTCAGCTATAAATCCGGAAAAAAGAAGCTCCCGAAATCCTTCGTCTTAGACGGCAAAGAGTGCCATGTAAGCAACAAGCTATGCTACCTTGGGATCACCCTCGGTAGACACTTGTCGTTCACAACACATCTCGGCAAGAAGTTAAAGAGTGTTAGGAAGAAATTCTTCAGCCTCGGACACCTACTTCACAGCCCGGCTTTATCGGTACGCCTCAAGCTGCTGATATACCAGAGCGTCCTAAGACCTGCTTTGATGTATAGGACCCCTCTCTTCAAGTATCTGACTCCCAACACTCTCAAAACGCTCCAGCAATTTCAGAACAGAGTTCTCCGCACCTCCCTCAAACATACCCCGTTCGACCGAATGAAGGCAGACGAGATGCATAAAAAATTTGAAGTGCTCACCATTCAAGATTTCATCAAGAGAAGACACATCAAATTTTTTGACTCACTCCGACACAGCCACAACCCACTATTCTCCGACCTTCAACCACCACCAATGCCCGTCAGATGGAAGCACTGCTGGACCGCTGAAGCCTGGAGACAGATGGACGTGATCGAACCCTAGCCCCCTGACGGAGACTGAAGATCAACACCCAGCCGAGAGATCGAGGCCGATCTCCGAAGCTACAAGACCCCATCTACCTGTTTAAGCAGGGTCGACCTTCCGGCCGAGAGGCCGACTTATTTCAGGCCCCTGCCGGGGCTGGCCAGGCTTGACCTGGCCGACTACAAACCCTTGCCTAGGTACCCCTAGGCTCCACCCTCGGTAGACTCTCACTACCTTCCTGATTCCACCCGCCTCCTTTAGGCGTTCCACACCCTATATCCTTCTCATACATCCTTCAAATGGGGGACTCCCCTTAGTGAAAGGCACTCATTAGCCCAAAATAATTTTCCCACATCCTATTTTATAAGTTTGAGAGCTAAGGGAAAAAAAAATAAAAAAAAAATATATATATATATATATATATATATATATATATATATATACATATATATAATTTATTACTACACGCTTTCTCAAATCCAATAATTTTTAATATATATTTGTATCCTTCTATTGGTCATAAGAACTTCCTAAAGGGGGGGAGGGGTTGAGGGAATAGATTACCCCCAAAGCTATACAAAACTGAAATAATTTAGTTGAAATAATCAACGCCTGCATCCTAAATTATGGATATTTCACTTAAGCCTCGTTTAGACGGTGCATCTTTCCATTCCATGGCATATTTCCATAATGTAATATGTTGGTGATGGTTTATTCAAGAAAAAATAACAATTAACAATAATGAATCTCTGCGATTCAGCCTGTAAACCTTCTAAAATGAGCGTTTCTCGCCCAAGGAAAACAGATTTTACTGAGAACATTTTACTTGGAATTGAAACATTTGTTTTTTGAAAATATCAGAAGGTAGACACGTGTGGCTGTGTATGAGCATATGTGCTGATAAACAAAGTGTATTTATTTATATCATATTGGAAAGGGGGAATATGAACAGTGGATGTAGCCCTGTTCGACTCTATGGTGTCAGTATTCGGAATTAACAGAACTCTCATTGTGCCAAGATATCTGTGGTTAATGATTGAAAACTGCTGTCTTTGAAAAAATGTAGCAATATTATTCTAAATAATATTTTTGTTGCGGTCAGATAATATATACATATATATAAATATAACTATTATTTTGTTTTTTTTATTCGCAGTATTTATTTCAAACCAGATATCTTTCATTTCTTATGGTGATTAATAATTTAATTCCATAAATCTAGTTTCTGTCGAGGTCAAAGACAGAGGCAGTTATTAGTTTTAGTTATTGTTTATACAATGTTTTTTTATTCTCCTGGATAGTCTCAGTAGCAATGGTTGAATATAAGTTCAGTGCGAGAGTTTACAATTTTATTTATTTATTCATTATGTGGCCAACACACCCCACCACTAATTGCTTGTAATCGTAAGACAGCAGAACGGTCAGCCCACCTGGGGTAGAAGTAACAACTCAGATCCTGTCTACCACAAAGGATGGTTATTAACTAATACAGATTTGATCAAATTTTGTGCTACTCTATAAGCTACAAATGTTTTTAACTGATGAGAGGGCAACTCCATCTACGTGAGAACAGTGAACAAGAAAGTAGAGAATAGACTCAACCGTTGGGGGCTAAGTGTTACTGTGACTGTAAAAGGTTAACAAGGAGCGCAGCCCCACAGAACTCTATCCTTGGCTGTCATGTTAAATTCGTGATGGTAAAAAGAAAAAATCAACCAAATAGAAATGAGAACGAGAGAGGGAGAAAGGGAGAGAGTGGGAGGGAGAGGGCGGGGGTGAGAGGGAGAGAGAGAACAAAAAATAGGTAGGGATTAATAGAAATATTTTAGATCACTACATCCGGCTCGGAGGAATGAATATTGGGCGAGGGGTGAATCGAAATTGATCCACAATTCTCCAATCCCTTTATTAACTTGCCTGCCGGTCTGGGATCCTTCTAGAAAACCAAGAAATCCTTCATATTAAGTGAGAAGCAAGAAATTGTAACTCGCGCATTGGAACGAATATTCAATCATTGGTACTGAAAGTATCAAGCATAATAAACCAAATTGTATAAACAATTAAAATTGGCAATAAACAATATATAAAAATAATAAGTATCTAACTCTTTAATTTTTTTTGTATCATAAAATAAATAAATGGAAATAAATTATTAATCACCGTAATAAACGAAAGAATTCTGGTCTAAAAAAACTAAACAAATGAACCATTTGCGAATCAAAAAAACAAAATAACAACAGTAATACTAATAATATTATCAGGCCGCAACATGCAATATGAAAAACATGATCATAATTTGTATTTTAGGACAATTAAGGGCATAATTAATAATAATATGAAACTATTATAACGAAACCACTAGATTTTATAAGGTTCATTTACACTTTAAGCTAAGTGCTTTCCAGAATACAGAACGTGGGAATGTAATGAACCTAGTCTCAGATGTCCAAAAGGAAAACAAAACTTCTTAGCTATCTGAAACCATAAGAACTATGAAACAAAGATTTATGAAATATTATTAAGAAAAATTACGCGTTAAAACTTCTATGCGCATGAGGCATGCGAAAATGGCCATATTAAAAGACCTCAACACTGCATTGCAGTAAAATTCAAGGCCGATTGCGTATGTGCTGTTACCTCTAGTACCTCGTGGTTCAACATAAAGAGAAATGAATAATAACACTATTTATCTGTCAATTAAATTACGAGAGTACCTACAAGTTTGAGAGAGCGCCAGTAAAACTTTCAAGCATACCCCAAGATGCTGGATGATATTTCGACATACCATGTATGTCTCTCTGCATGTAAGATGTCATGAGGTTGGATACAATACATGTGATAACGCAACATAGGAAAGGAAATGAGCAAACTACTTGGTAAAAAAATTAGGTACTAAAGTTCTATTCTAATTTCAAATGTTCTCGTTAAATATTTATACTCCTGAATTTAACTAGGTAAAAGCCGCTATAAGGATATCAGTGATACCATCGCTCCATAACAAGAAAAATGATTCAAAATGGATTTATTGCTGATCCGGAAGGGGAAGCTCTACGCGTACGCAGATACCAGGAAGGACGCCTTTTGTCTCTCTGTTTACATGTGTTTCTTGGACAGCGGCAATGTTTGTGAATGTACCACTGAATGAGGAAGACTAGAAGTGAACTTTAATAAACCGATACAAACGTTTGAAATCAACATTTGAAAGTGGAAATATTTCGGCATATATAAAAACATACTTACAGCCAACCTGTGTCAAAGTGGACTCAAAAAGCAGATGAAAACTAATCTTCTGTCCGGTGTTCCCAAGCTACAAAGTTCCAAAGCTACAAAGTACAAAGGGATTTATTTAATTTTTTTTACACTTCTCCAATCTTTAATTCCACTGTTTAAAACATGGTATGGCACAGAGGTCATACCATTTTTGGGCACAGAGAGGGTCGTGTGAGCTGGAGCGTTGTGGTGGAAAAAACAGTTACCGACTCCCCAAATTCAGGGATTTCCTCCGCAAACTGTTGCACAATCTTTTCAAAACTTCCAGGTAAAAAGCCTTTTTAACTGTCTGACCCGGGGGGGAACAAACTTTGAATGGACGATTCCTCTGACATTGAAAAAACAAATAATATTATTAATTGATATTTGATCTCACATGACGAGCTTTTAAGAGGCAAGACGAATTTAGAGTCTTCAATTGGCTTGAATGCGGCTTAGTTGTAGTATCGTATCCATAGCACCATGATTCATTTATTACCTGTGATAACCTTGAATGTTTGGGCCAATTCGGAACTTCTCAAAGCAGAGCAAGCTTCCAAGTGACCTTGTTTTTGCTTGAGCTCCAGAGTTCTCCACTTCTTCGATGGTCTATTGCCGGTCGATCTTTCAGGACGATTTCGTGAATTTTTTGGTATGTTGGTTCGGGCCACCGAAGTATGTCCAGAGCGAGGTTGATCATTAATTGACATTTCCCCACTTTTAAAATGGGAGAACCACTCAAACACCTCAATTTTCCCCATAGCATCATCCTTGTAGGCCGCTTTCAACATTTCAAAAGTTATAGTGCCAGTTTTCCTGAGTACGTTTTAATACATTTTTTCGGTCACATTTTAGCTATTTACAATTATTATTTTTAATGGATTTTCCGTGTTAAGAGTTCGTTTAGCAAATAAAATGAAGCGTTGGTCGAAACTACCGGAATTTATTTTTAACAGTTTAAAAAACTCGAGTTGGAAAGTTATTTCATGTCCATAAATAAAAGTAGTTGGCTAACCACAGGATAGCCCACCTTTCGGTACTAAACCGGAGTACGTAAGGGCATGAATAATTAAACTACAACAAAGTACACAGGTGAGAGACAAAAGTGCATCTCCTATCTACTATGTCCTTTTCACTTCATTTAGGTAGTAAAGCCAGTCAGTTTAAAGGTACGAAGGTAAGAAAGGTACCAGGTGTCAATGCCTCTTGTTGACATACCTTAAAACTAACGATTAAACTTAAAGGTTTTAAGCCAATAAAACGTGATTGATTATATGTTATACCAACATCCATAAAAAAACTAATATGGTTTAGATGGACATTTCACATTGTACATTTAATTTTATTTTAGACAAAATTTAATTTTGTTTCAAAAGAGTTGTTTGGAAAAAAACAACAACAAATGCACAGGCTTAGATATGTGTAATTTTGTGTACGATTACGAGATGTTATTTTTTTGTTTGCGAGAAATAACTTGTGATTAGTGAATTATTACTTATTGATATTGAATTATGAAAATTAGTTAAGGAAGGTCTTACCGTTGAGCTTACGTTATGTGCACATCCCAGTACAACAATTTTGCCTTAGGGCATCTTTTTCCAGCTTGAAAACCGCACTTGATCAGGAAGTGTACTTCCTTTGCTATTAATTATTTTAATAACGTCTTTCCATGAATTCTCGAACTTGCTCCCCCCCCCCCCCTCCAAACAAGTACGTAGTCCCACACACTCCTCAGTCAGCGTCAGGTAAGGTAGATATTCTTAAATAAAATACGAATATGATGAAAAAAGGGGTATTGCCTTAAAGAGATCAAGTATTTCTATTTTTTTGATATGTCGTATAGGTCGGTCCCTAATCCCGTGACCAAGAATCCAAGTTATTGAATTCCTTTGTTCGTTCGACGTGGCGCATCTAAAGTCTTTTCTGTTCTCAATTTTTGGACTTTTTTGATAATCCTATTTTATCAATGAGCCATAGAAGGGAAAGTTATGATTTAATGTTTTAGATTGTTAAATTTGCTACAACATTGGTGAGGGAATTAGTTTTGTACTGTAGTCGCCGTTATGAAATTAGCCCCTTCGGGCTACATGGCGCGGTGTGCTACGTACGCCCAGGTTGGACTTAGCACTAATTTGCTTATTGCTTAGTGATTGATATTATCGAAGTAATGGGATCACGTGGATAGAAGAGAAGTAGTGCACATAGCTCAGCAGGGCTTGCCATGTATTGCGGGTCCTCACGCTTCTAATTTCGCGACGGCAACTATGGTATGTATGCTGTCGAGACAAATACCGTAGATCCTTAATTTCCTACAAGTTCATTACAGCAAATTATTGCCTAGGACTAAACAAAGGGTTAGGTATGCTTTTTTTTTTTTCTTCACCGCCATACCTAACTAAGATCCGACTGACTCGCCATTCAATAAAAAGTCCATCTCATCCTCTAGAAAAGAAAGGAGAGGAGAGATTAAAATTCAATTGCAAATCTTAATTTAAATTTTGTGCCAAAAACGGATCAGAAAATGCTACATGAATACTTTAAGTGATGCCAAGTGCCACAGGAAAAATAACTTCGTTTTCTTTCACTCAAGGAGATACTTATATAAGACAATTTAACATACTGATGTTCTTATTGTAACATCTCCATAGCCCTAAATGTACAGTATGATCCTGAGGAAATCATCAAAGAGGACATTGATTTGCTAGTTATCTAGACATTTTTGACTCAAAATTTCCCATTACCAAACTTCCGAATACCTGGAAGAACACTTGCTCCTTACGAATTGGTTTCCACATCATTCTACATCTACTCAGCACCTGAAAATCTATTTCATAATTCTTTGTGTTAGTGTGACACTACCTCATACCTGAAGGAAAAGGATTTGGCAAAATCAAGTTCAGTAATTTGATTAAGAACAAACTATTGCCATTTATTGCAGGTTCTCACGCTTCTAATTTCGCGACGGCAACTATATTTAAAGAGTAAAGCAATTTATATCAGCTCGACGCATCGCAAGGATCTTCGAAGATTCTAACACCCGTGCTTCAGCCATCGCTGAAGTACAAGAGGGTATAATTCTAGCACTGTATGGTGGGGACAAGGTAATCACTTAAGGTGCTTTGTGTTATCAGCTATTGTCCAAACCGGCTACTGGTAGCAAGGTCAATCTTTCAAACCACCAACACAGGATGCATGCTATGCTGATACGTGCCATGTGTTTAGTGCATTTCACCAAGTTCAGACATGGATGGATCAACTAAAAATCCTCTGGATTGGAGATGGTGGAAGGGCATTAAAGGACTTGTTCCTATTAAAATCACCAGGGGTACAACTCATTAGTCAATGCAATTCCTCATGCCTTAATTCAATGCAAGTTAGCATTTTTTGTCAATGCAAGAGAGGATGCACTATTGTCTGCAGTTGAACAAAGTCCACTTAAGTGCTCCATAATTTTAATAATTTTTCCATAATTTTAAGGAGTCCCATTTCCAGTCTCTATTTTCTGGACGACTTTGCCACCTGCATTAATTAAATTAACAATATTTTTTGTTAATCAATTATGTTCAAATTTCAAGTTTCAAATTTTCCACCGCAAGATGGTGCTGATACAGTGCAGGAAGATAAGTGAATTATTGGGAAGCACCTTAGTTCTCCACTTCGTGAATATTTCGGATAAAGATTATCTCTTTTCTCTTTAAGTGCTCTTTACCCACTGTTTTATTTTTGTTCAGATTAGTTATAACACGTGACCCTCCACATTCTAGCTTATGTACACCTGAACGGTCTTGTTTCTAAGAAATTTTTTCCCATTTAGCTATTGTTTTTAAAGGCTTCTCTTAATGCTAATTTGTTACAAATGGGTCAAACATACAGTAGCGTAATTATATCAACTCTGTCAATCCAAGAATTGGAAGGTTACGACGAAAGCACTTGTGCTGAAAATATTATATCGTGGGCAGAACAAAATAGTTTTATTCCTCGTAAAAATTCAACAAACCACAGCTATACAAACAGTCTTATTAAGTGTTTAAAGTTACTCTTGTGGTCTTACATTATATTTCATACGTCTGATTCATATAACCAGGTCTACGGATGTTAGAAATACACAATACAAGAAGTATTGAATGCAACATCGCATACACAGATGAAATCGCTTTGTATCGACATTTCCATTGAGGTCTCCGTGATCCCGACCTATCTGGAAAAGAAATCACGAAGTAAACTGCATGAAAGGGACCGCAAAGAACACGAATACGGTAATGATACATAAGCGGTAGCCGGTAGAAGACTCCTGGGTAGGTAGGTGGGTGGTTGCCACACACTAATGGGCCACTTGCGTGAGCCTAGTTCAAACCTAGCTTGCACAACTTGACTTAGCCTCAGCAAGCTTTATTGTCCTTGAAGAAAACCCTGTACGACCAATTTCAAAAAGGCTAGGTCTACTAAAAGACTAAATAAAACTGTGGGTGGGTAGAAAAGCGTGAGTACTGATGTGAGAGGATGTATTTTTTGAGAATATATGGGGGTTAAATTGGAGAAGAGAAAGATGGTTTAAATCAAAATTGTTTAAGTGATGACATTTCTACATACCGCGTGTCTTCATCGGACCCTTACGTTAGGTTGCTAATGGACGAAAGCAAGAAAATAATTAATTATATTTTTTCATTATTTGTCTGTATTTTGTCTTTGTTTTTAGTTAAATTCAAATATGGAATTATTTTCCCCTTAAAATAAATATGGCCCTTTCCTTATTAATTGGAAAAGATTAAATTAATAACATCGATTCCTTACTAAAGTTGTCATTAGAAAATGAAAAAAAAAAAGAATGTGAAAGAACGTTTAAATAATTTATAAAATACTAATTTTGATAGTAAAAAAAATTAAAACTACTTCTTAAATTATTAACAAGTAATTTTGTAATAAACTACTCTGTATTTTTGGAAAAATTTTAATCGATCATTCAAATCAACAATTGAAATAAATAAAATGTACATATTTATAAACACAAATTTTTAATACAAAATGTTGTTAAAGTAAACCTTATCAAGCACACTTTTTCTGTAATTCCTCCTCTTACTGTCTATTTCCTCCAGTCAGTGAATTTAGCTTAATTTAAACTTTTAAGACAAAATAAGAAATTCGAATTTTTTCGCCCGTGGGAAACTATCCAACACGGGCCTGTCGATAGATTACGATAGTCGCCCAGTAGAATTAGAAAGATGTCTGCCCCTATCAATACATCGATATCAATTAAAAAAAGCGTTATGAACAAAAGTATTTCATATCGTAAAAGTAAACGTCAACCCTTCATAGTATATATAGAATGAGGGTTATTTCTTGGGATATTGGCTAAGGCTGATGAAAGAAAGATGTTAGATTTTCACTAAATGTATCAATGGAAGTCATACTCCCATTATATTAGCAATAAACTTACTGTGTCCACATTCTAGGCTTGCCATAGCATGTAGCTGTGCTATTTGGGCTTAACCACCAATGGCCTATACAAAAATAACCTATTTAATTTGAGTCGGGCGTCCGAGCTTAAATCGTAATTTCTATTGTTAGAGGTCAAAAATGTATTCTTCGCAACATATTAAAATTTTTTGCGTAGCCGTCTGAAACGAGTCCTAAACAATGGGAAAATTAGAGCTGTATAACTTGAATAGCTTATCTTGCAACTATAGAAATATTATAACACCGATTTTTTTTACATTTAATTTTTTTTTTAAATGCCTAATAATGCCGTAGAATTAATCAGTTATTCTCGCAGCTCCCTTTTTAGATAATTCGAAGGAAATAATAGTTTCCAGGGAATCCAACGGAAGTTTGAGGGAGAACTTATTATTTCTCGGGAAAAGTATTTAAGTACTTAAAGTAGTCAATTCTTTCAATGTAACCCTTTTTAAATAATTTTAACTCCATATTTTCCAAAGAATAGAATCTTCCAGATCTTCTTTTATAGCAGTCTCAACAGGCGTGGTTCTCAACAATTTCGGTAATACTAACGTTCATAAATAAACCTTAGCGTTTAATTTTGGTTGAAAGAGATAAAATAAATTTCTTAAAAGTAAAAGAAAGAAGATCTCGGAATCTTAAAGTTTAATTGCTTCAACTTTAAGATTCCCTTTAAGATGTTTCGTACGCATTTCTTTTTCATAAGGTATATAAAAATTAAATTTCCGTTATTATTAATAATAATGATGATAATAATAGCCCATTAAAAAATATTCATACTGAATAGGAAGTACATACTACATTTTAGGAAATTATTCCTAACATTTAACATTTAACGGTACATATGAACTCCTTAAGCTCGCGAATAATTCAATTATTTAACTTTGATAACGGTTCAACTCTTAATTAAATTAGATTAATTTGTTAAAAATGTTTTCGGTCTTTCCAATATTATTAAAGAAATAGGTAAAAAAATATGAATGGCAAATTAATTTTAACGGTTCAATTACATACTTCCGTAAGAAAACGAAAATACTAAGTTTATAATTATCACTACTATTAACAAAACATGCACACAATTCATTTGATAATCGCAAACTGCCAATGTTAATAGTTATAAAGTTATAGTGCTAATTTGAATCACCCACTTCAATTCATCCAATGGATTAGAAAATCGGATTATTTCAATAAAAAAAGTTCAAACCCCGAGAACAGTTTCGCTGAAAAAATACATTAAAAGGAAAGCTCAATATTGAAGGTGAACCAACTCGAAATACATCTATCCATTCTCACCACACAATCAATTTAATTTCCGGAGTAGAAATAATATAAAATATTTAATATAATAGTTTACACTTCAAATATGTTTAAATAAAATATCTTAAAATTAAAACGCACCACATATTGCTATTAACACAAAAACTAGACAGTCCCAACTAAGTGTTTAGATATTAATAACAATCATTATATCCCAGTTTATTGAACTTATTAAACGTAAAAATATCCTTTTCAAAAGTTTAAGAACATATATGATGTTAGGCCTAATATTGTGCGAAATATAAACTCTATTCTTAGTGTGGAAATTAAATTAAAAAGGTTGTTTTAAAGTTAGAGCATAGTTCTACGAGCCATTTAGAAAAACAAATCTAGACGCTGCAGTACACTATTTTATTTTAGTTCTTGTGAAACACGTTCAAGGAACTCCGTTTTACGGAGAAATAATGAACATAACTGATTTTAAGGAAGAAGAGTTAAGCTACTACCGTAATATTTCAAAACGAGGAATATATGCTTAGACAACAAAGGTAAATTTAGGAAAAATTGAGGTTGTGCAAATAGATTTTGAGCAAAATTAAATTCCTGTTTGTGTTTTTTTCATACTAAATAATGTTATAAGATATTTCGCATGGGATTTTCATCTCAATTAGTTTAGTTTCATTTAACTAACAGTAAAACGCATCCAACGTAATAACTAGTAAAACACGTACCACAATGGTAGATATCCTGGGTCTACGATGGAGAACACAGTAGCACACAGTTTTGTCTAAGAAACTTCTAGATCACTGCACAAATGAAGTAATCTTTGCCACTGGAATTCGGGCACACTTTAACTGTCTCAGTACAACTAAAAGTAATGGTATATGAGATATAAAGATAACAGAGAGTTTACACTGATCCGGAGCGGATCAACCAACATTCAAGAGAGAATAATTAGAGAAAACGTAGCATAAAATAACAGGCGACCGACACACACGAAACCCACGGCAGGCAACGCGCTTCTGACATGTTCGGCTTAGTGCGTGGAGGGGGGGTACGCGATCGGCCATGTTCGGCTGTCTCCGCCTGCTTTTAACTCGGCACAAAAAAACAGATAACCCCCTCCACTGTTTACGCCCTCCGAAGGCGCCAGGTTTTCTTATTTATATTCTTGCCTTGCAGTTTTATACCCTTAAGGACGTTTTTGCATTATCTAATTCGATTTTTAATTATACCTGATCGATATTTTTTATTTTCATTAATTCCATTTTAAGCCCTCAGGTGCAACTCCCGTTCAAGGGAGGGAGGCCTATCCTACAGATAGCCACCAACAACTATAGTCTATGGATTTATATGACTTATAATGACAGAAATATGACTTATGCAACCAACAAATTACTAACGATGGAAAACTATAGCTGGTATCACAGATATCAACATGACCCAAATTCAACTATAAAGAAAAGTTGGTACATAAAATACAACATTAAAAACTAAACTGGTTTAGTTATGTCAACAGATTGGGGATCTCTTGACAAAAACTTCGTACATCCTGCCAGAAACGAGAGTCTTGGATCTCTCTAAGAAATGAGAGAACCAAGAAAAAAGAAAAGGAAAGAGGAAGACCAGCGAAGAGATGGATGGATGGTCTAGATAACTGGCAAAACAGAAGTGGTTGGTAGGCTAGAGTAACAATTATGATGAAATAAAAGGCGGTTATTATTTGTATTATAACTAAGCATTTCCGGTTGCCACTGCCCCATATGAGAGCCAAGTTATTGTTACAGAGATCATTCATTCCCTTTGCAACGACTTTGTGTAACTTTGCTAGTACCTTAAGTGGACAATTTATTTATCAATTATAGAACGCAGCCCCCCCCCCTTTACCCGTTATTCTAACAATAAAAATATAATATTTTTTCAGTTACCAACAACAAATTTGTACTATGTGCAGTTTGTTTAGATTTTAAAACTAAAGGATTATCGGATAAGAACTGGATGTAATCAAGTTATTGTTCCATTATAATCATATCCTGTTACAGAAAGGTTATAATAAATATTAAAACAAGACATTGTATTCGGGAGGAATAGGGGGTCCCCTAATTTAAAAAACAAAACATGAAATAAGATATATAGCCCCACATGGAGTAAAATGACATGTATTACTACAATATTATTATACATTTTTAATTACTATTTTATTGGTTTATATTATATTATTAGAACAATTTTTAGACCTAGCCAAAAAGAAATGAAAAAAAAACAGATGAGCGAGGGGCGAGAGGTATGTATTTGACATACCATTATTACAACACTTATTAAATAGTGATAAGTAGTAGCAGGTTTTTTTCACTAAATTTACAGGGTTTAGACTACACTAGTTCCGTTATTTCTTTTATAATTATGGGTAATAATTCTTAATTCCTAAAAAGACAATGCAATTACATCTACGAGTGGAATAAATCAAATTCAGAAGGTACTGGCTCATGTTACCAATGGAGTTTTTTTTTTTTTTTTTTTTTCTTAGCTCTCAAACTTATAAAAATAGGATGTGGGAAAAATAAAGGAAAATTATTTTGGGCTAATGAGTGCCTTTCACTAAGGGGAGTCCCCCATTTGAAGGATGTATGAGAAGGATATAGGGTGTGGAATGCCTAAAGGAGGCGGGTGGAAAGACAGCCTTCTACTACTACTGGCAGAAAGAAGACAAACAGTCGATAGCCAATCAAGACAAAACCATCAAGACTTTAATTTTATTAAATAAATAAATAACATTTAAACCCCCTTAAAACATGTGGCAGGTCTTGGGCTACCTTTGACATGTTAACATATGCAGTGTAACCGGGGAGTCAATACATGCATTACTTTGCCGTACACTTGGTCGGCATGAATGAAAATAAAAGCAAGAGTGCCTCCCCTCCCACTACAGAAGTAATGATGGTCAAAGGTCTCTAGACGATCGCAGCCATTTTGGCTGACAAGTTAAAACAAACAGGGCTCTGCCTGAACCAGAACTGAGCTTCACCTTGGGCCACGCCTACCTCACTAGTGGGCGTTCCATACCAGGCCACACCCACTCATTCCCCCACTCCGTCCACCCAAGCTTTATTTATTACCTTTAGCATTTAGATGCAGGATTGTGCAATGGTTTGTACTGTGTGTCGTCGTAATCTACCTATCCGGCTACACGGAATAAACTTTTAATGATTAACTTCCACAGACTAGCAAATTTTCGGGTTTTTACTCACATTGAAGAATAACTATTTAAGTTTTATTTGATAACCTCTTTACCTCAAAGTTGAAAGGTAAAAAAAACTAAACTAAGGAGTCAAATCGAACTAAATGGAAAGAACTGCTTACCAAAAGTATAACGATGAAATATTTAAAAGTAAGTGGGAAATTAAATTAAAACCAAAATAATAAATAATAATAATAAAGTTCATTCTGATACATCACAAAACTTTAAACAGCCGTAATTATTACAGGGAAATTAGATTGCATGATAAAGTTTCAAAAAGAACAAGTATGTTGTAAATTGAATCTATGAAATAATATTAATATATGGAATGATGGTGAAAGTGGCCAAGGTCCCTTAACTTACTGACATAAAATCAGACTTGAATCGACAGGCAATGAACCTTTGGGTGGGCCATAAAACCTTTGAGGGGGTGTTAAGGTCACATCCCAGCTTGGTTTGAGGTAGCTGTTAAAAGATACTTTTTAACACAAAAGACGTGAAAGGGTCAAAGTCTTCTTTAGTAGCCGAGCTGGAGATACCTTGACTTTTCTCTGGGTCGTCTCTAGAGATCGGACCTTTGACGCAGGACTTGCTTGAGCACAGGCTGAGGACATAGGCCTCGAGATTACACCGACCTTATATAGAAGTGTTGTGCCAACCTTTTTACGGACAAGATTAGGTTTTCCTACACTCTGATAAATCAAGGCAAATAATAAAATTTAATATAATAACGTTAACTGTACTCTGCCTAGCACATCAAATGCCAATAGCATAATGTATATAATAATACTCTGTCTTATATCAAATATTAGAATGTAATATTATCATACTATGTCTAATTTAAATATTGTACTACGGTAAAATCAACTTTGTAAATAAAGTGTCATGAAAAAGAATGAACTGGGACTAGTTCCCAAGTCACCGCTAGGGGCACCTAGGCCGACTACCCAGTCAAAAGTGGAACCAGTTTTTATTGGCCGAAACGGCCACCTGGCTATAAATGGCCCGGATTCTGGGATGATCAGGCAATATAATGAATAAATTGTAAATAGATTAACTTTTAGAATCTATATTGAATTCTAAAATAATTTTGTAACAAGGGGGAAAAAAATGACCAGGCATTTAGTTTCAGTCGAGCCTCGGGACTGGTACTCGCAGTTATACTTCTGTGTCACACTACTATCTTCTTATTTAACCTTAGTACCTCTCCTTGCTATGTTTTAGTCCGGCGTTGTCAGACTCCACACCTTCCTAGTGAAATTCTCTGGCTTCGTCTCGATAAATCTAGCATATATTTGGAAGTGACCACTTCCATGCAGACGACAACAAAAATGTACCTAGTAGTGTCTTTCCGGTTCACATCACCTAACCTAAGAATCCGAGAGTAAGCTCATGGCACTCAAAACCAGGTAAAATCCCCAAATCCTAACCCTATACCTACTTCTCCTGGACACTATGTGTTGAGGGTAAGTCATGTAAATATATAAAATGATATATATATTTCCTCACATTTTGTGTATTTGAATCCAATTGGATATACTGGATACGTGAGTATGTTGATTTGCGTTTAAGTATCGAAGATAAAAACAAAACACTCATGCCGAACTTAGCAATGTATGTAGGTATACATTTTAAATTTAAGACCAGCCATTCGGATAATACATTCGAATACTCGTGTTGTTTCTCCGTAGAGTTGTTTTTTGTGGGAGGTATAGTAAAAGAAAAAAAACGAAAGCGTTATAATTCAACTTATTCTGCTTTGCTTACAAAGATTTGGGAAGAAACGTTGAGAAGAAATTTGTGGGTTCGATGTAGAAGGAGAGAGGGGACAGCTTAAAACACAAAACAAGTAGATTGAATATATTAGGATTTAAGAAAGTAATCCGTTGTTTCTGTCTCCAGTTATAAAAGTTATTACGGCGACAATCCATTTAGATTTTTCTTTCATTGACCTAAGTAATTATAAATGCATTGCAAGAGAACGCTATAATTAAATAAGTCTTATTGGCCGTAAAAATAGGGATAGTATAAAAAACTCATATCCAAGCATTGTTTTGGGGAGATTAGAGTAAGTATTAAGTAAAAAGTGATTTTCCCATTGTATCAGTCACTTGGTATCGTTCCCAACAACTAACTCCCTAGTGCTGTGGTTTTGTACGTCTTGTCCTTATACCCACCGTCTTGTGGAAGACCGAAACTCCTGTTTAATTTCCCAAGTGGTCACGTTTCAGTTTAATAGTTACAACGGGTCGTATTTTTTATGTTTTGAGCTTATCCTAATAAGAAATATCTCTTCGATTCAGCCTATTATATGGCGTTGCGCATGCTTTTAAATATTTAAAGGCATCTGTGGGGCGGAACGTGCGATTTTCTGCCTTAATTTCGCGTACATTATTTGTATTTCCTATTCCAGAAGACTTCAAAAACTTGTGGTCATTTATAATTAGACCTATATTCTTGACACCCTTTTTTAATTCCTGGTCATTCTTGGTCCCCATGAAGTATTCCGTATCGGAAAATGGCGATTATTCGGTTATATTTCTATTTGCATTGGTTTATATTCCTCATGCTGTGCTTATTAAACACACCTTTGGCCTAAAATAAAACTTATTTATAATGAAACTATTGAAATAGTTGTTTCAATCAGTGCGTAGTTAGAGTAAAATATGATATAAATGTTACCATATTATAAATATTACTGATGTAGGAGTAGACCTTTAATTACTAAGAATAAAATTCATATCTGTAATCTCTGAAACAAAGTTCTCCAAAATCCTTCTGGGATTGCTTTTTGACAGTGAGCACAGCAGTTTGCTTAATCACTCTTTGGTAATTAATGAAAGTCAAAAACTATTCTGGCTTTCTTGAAATTTGTAAAAAGTGCATGTAAAGGAAGGCCAAAATATTATTTAAGGAATGTGGTGATATATTACATTGATGTTAACAGTTCTTCACCACTATAAGTGTCCGTTTATTGGTGGAAAAATATCATTAGTTTCACCTCATTTCCAGATATTCATGAGCAAACTAATCTTTCTATTGGATGACTAACCCCATACCTACTACTGCTGTACACCATGTTCTGTATAGAAAATGGCTGTGACACCTCCAAATAACCCATCTTTCAGTCCTAGGATTGAGTACAAAAAAATTGTAAATAATTAAAATATTGTGCAAAAACAACATTAAATACCAACAATTCTTTAACAAGAATGAGTTAATGATATGGAACAATTATTGCTTATGAATATGTACTTAATATTAGTAGGTAAGCATAATTAGAAGAAGGAAGAGTCTGAGGAAAATTTGTAAATTAATAGTGGAATTCAGTGCATAACTAACTTTCTCTTTGGATCCAGGTAACAAAAAGTGTAAAATTTATAAACTCTTACCATCATCTTAATAATTCATGTACTTTTGGATAGAAGATTGATATCACTTCCTGACTATAAGTATTAGTATGGCTTTAGCAGTAGAACCTCATCATGTACCTTAAATAGAACACTATTGCTAGAAGATAATATCACTTATCAGCCATTCACGTTTCAAGGAGTGAGGAGTGAGAATTGTACTCCAGAAGGAACTACTGCTAATGCCCTAAGTGGAGATTTAATTAAGAGGGATGGCAGAGGATACAAGGTAAAAAACTGATATGGGTAATAAAAATAATTATTTTTAATTAATTAATAGATGTGAATATTTGACGTAGCTCCCGAGAGACTAGTGCCTCAATCAATCAGTGCTGATGACTGATGAAAAGTTGATAGCCAGAAGTTTTCATAAAACCATAAGGTTCTTGCAGTCACAAACATTGCCATGTTTTCCTTACTAGCTGACTAGCAACATGACCTTGTGTTCTATGGCAAGTCAGTTGCTAGGTTTACAAGTCTTAATTTACAATATTGGGTTAAAGAATTGTAAAAATAAAGTATAACTTTATATATATAATAACTTTTTTTATTCATAATAAATTACAATAAATACTAATGTAATGTGTATCATTTACACAATCTCGAACTTATAAACTCATTAGTTAAAGTAGTTCCAGTGACATTTTTTTATTTGAGTAGAAACACTGGAGTTGTTCTCCCAGTTCAATGATCACAATCTGCTCTCCTTGGCGAAGATTAAATCAGGATAGCAGTTAATTTTTTTTTTCAACCCCTTTCAAACTGAAGCTTGGTTCAAGTACTAGTAAAAAAAATCACCTTAACCTTATTTATACATTAATTTATTTATTATCTCACTCAACCTTAATAATAGGCAAATTCATTTCAATTATATGTTGCTTTTTACAAATACATGTACCAAACTCAAGCTTAAATAAAAAATGTAATATGGACTTACTGCAGTTCAACTCAACTGTTAGTAAAGTTGGTTCTATATAGTTGACAAAATTCAAATACAGTAACACTTACTGTGCACTAATAGGGAATGAAAAAATGAACTCAACTGAGCAGTAAATATACCTTCTATACACACATATATATATCACAAGATTTATGCATTCCAACTATTGGGGAATGTCCAATAGAAGAATTATTTTATTTACTACAAAAATAAAGGAAAGGTAAATAACAAAAAAGTCCTAAGAACAAAAACATTTGTTCAATAGCAATTAAATAAATATCACTACTTTCGTACAATCGCCAATAGAGCATTTGAAATGCAAGTGCAACATGATGTATTACAAATAAAAATCTTTAAAAAACAATTTAATAACATCCATTTTCAGGGTTTTGATGTTAATTATAAGAAAGGTCAATCATTTTATATAGACCTGTCAAATTTAAAAATATAGTATCACTGACTTTAAAGCTTTTCTGTTATTTTCAAATGGTTAAAAAGGATATCTTCATAAAAATTTAATTTGTATCTTCCAAAATATGAGAATGTATTAAATTGAATCACATTATTAAATTTTTTTATTAAAATCACAGATCAATATTAGAGCTACCTGACTTGAGTATAAAAGTTTAGAAATACTACTCGCTTGCTGCTATTTGTTCATTTGAAGGCCTAATTGTTTTGCTCAATAATTGTGCCATATCGATGCTAGTTGTTAAAACAAACGAATGGGTGAACTTTTCATCAAGGATCATACCATTGACCTATAAACAAAAACAAGGTAGTTAAGCATACATATAACATGTATTTATAATAAAATCTTTATAGTAAAAATAGGATTTCCACCTTCACTCTGTATCTGCCCTTTTTATTTACCTTCTCCTCCTTCATAACTCTTTTGCTATTTCCAATTTATCTTGTCCAGTCATACAAAAATCTTTCACAAAGCTTAGATCTTTTAGCACCCTCTTGGCAAACCGATATTTGACCTGCTTTATTTCTGAAGCAGAGATGACCGTGAAACCCCTGATGTCTGGAAAAGCCTGGGAGTAATACTTGTACGAATAAATTTTCCTTATTGGGACAGTTTTTCCCCGATGGCCCACTGGCTTTACACACTTCCTTTCTTGCCCGCAGATAAAATACCAAACTTTGGATGGCTCTGACCATAAAACAGAATGTCTATTTATTCTATTGTCTCACAATAAAGCTTTGTGAAGGATTTTCATATATTACAGTAGAAATAAAAAAAAAAAATTTCTCAAATTAACATTATCTACTATAGAAAATAGGTGAGGCGAGGTAGCGATATCTAAGCTTGATCAATGTAACAATTATTTTTGGTCAATATTTTGTAATAAAAATGATAAACTATAAAAATTATTACCTTTGGATGTTGTTCCATAAGATGATGGTATTGACACAACGGTGCCCACCTGTCATTTTGGCCATAGTAGCAATAAAGTTTAGAGTAGTACTTCTCATAAACCTAAATAAAATAATAGATATTTATCATAAAAAATATATTATCTAATCCTCTTTTGTTCATTTGTGTTCTAAATACTCATTTAAATTTATTACGGAAATTCTATGCCCCCATTTTAATGTCACGATCTTCTTTCTTTGTCTTCAGGGTTGAAATCTCCCTCACAAAATTTTGTGAACCTCAGTGCACTCACTTTCACTGCCATCGCCCCAGACTTCACTAATGTAGTTCCCGTCCTGACCCCAATAAAATCTTGAACATCTTATAAAAGATTGAATTATTGGAAATTAGCAAAAAGCTACAATGGTAAATATAAGTTATTGCTAGAAATATAATAGATTGACAATCATTTATAAGAATAATTCATCAAATGTAAAAAATTCATAGTACAACTGAAGAAAATCTGAAATCCTATGTTATTTCCCAGAAACCCCAATACATAATGAATAATTTTCTAGTGGTGTCCCTGGTTATAAGAATCACCTAAAAGACCTGCACCTGGTCTGGTTTCTTTATGCTATTTCTAGAACAAGCACATATTCAAAATGTCTATCCTTTCTCCACCCTCATCAAGAATGACACCCTCTTTGCCTGATTTTAACCAAGGATTTTCCTAAAGTGCTCTGAATAGGCTTAACTGCTAATAAACTATATTATACACAACTAGAAAATGTTTTCAACTTTCGATTCGAATTAAATTAATAATTTAAAATTGCTAAATAAAATTACTACAATATGTTATAATTTTGTTAAATACTTGAAATTAGTTTACTTCTTCATTCCTTTGGTATTGTATAAGGATATAACTAAGTTTTTCTTATTGGTAGTAGTTATATACCATTTTATTTTCTGATCTTATTTAAAATTAAAACATACTTTTAAACAAATGAATATTACCTCAGAATCGAGATCTTTAATAGCTGACATTTCATCCAATGCTAGGAAAAGTGCTGCATAAGATGAACCAGGCGTAAAAAGTTTAATTGTACCTTCCAGCCACATTTCTTTATTACAATTCCAGTCATTACGAAACCAAAAAAAAAGTGAAAGCAAATGGATTTGGAATGTTCTCGGCAGTATTGAAAATACCTAGAGACAAAAAAAACTATCTAGCCTCAATAACATTTAAATGATTAATTTATGGTCAGCTGATCTTTGACTAATCGACTATATTAAGGGACACTCAATGGAAGAGGGCTCATAATTTGACAGTTATTAACAAAGGTGAAAGATTAGGCCCAAGAATAGATTGGCAAAACTACAATAGAAACAACAATAAATTAAAAAAGCATCTTACCCAAGCTAATGATACAAGAAAAGGTACTATGTACTGTATCACATTAGTATATAATTTCCCATTTGGAGATTCGCTAATATGTTCAAGGACTGGAAAAATTAGATGAACCTATAATAAAAAAAGACAAGGTTAAGAAAGGCGGGTTTAGCTATCAAGAGCCACACATTCACTTGAATGAGGATGTTTTCATTTTATGATATGAATTAACTACACTAATTAAGAATTTTTGCTATTAAATATTTTTGTTAAGGGTAAACAGACCTTCTTCACGCAATAACTTTTTATTTTTATATTGGTGACCTTTCAGGATTATCTCCTATTTTCAGGCTGTCCATCTAATACTAAATTACAATAGTGATACAAATACCAGAAAAATTCTAAAATTTTACATAACAAAAACATTTAAAAATACAGTTAGTTATAAAGCAGACCCACAGTAAAATAGAAACATTTAGGCAGGTATCATTTTAAGTTGTTACATACAAGAAAAAGAACTTTGAAACATAAAGAAAAAAATAATTTTTTTTAGGTGTCATACCCACAGTTAACACGTAAGTTTATTTATGCAGCACTTTCAGGAGCTCACGTTTCTATTTTCAAGAGCTAAAACATCATTAGCAATAGTAAGACACTAAAACTTAATAAATTTCAAATATATCAGTGATAGTGAAAAATTCACATCATTAAAATAAAATAAAACACGACATCAATAACATATGAATACAAATAACAATTCTGCCCATCTTTGTTAAAAATAAATCAATGGGATATGTATGTTAAAAATTTAAAATACTTTACAACTTTCAATAGAAAAAACAAGTAATCTCTCAATATTATATTTACAACAACATACATACAAAGAAAACCAAAAGCATAGGGAATAAGCCAAAAATAAGAGGGACCATATTACCTTATAATGCTAACTAACTGTGTCACACCATTGGCTTAAGGCTTGGTGGTGAAGCCAGAGGTAGCAGATCACCGAGAGATTGTAGGTTCTCCCAATATATCTGTAAGTAGAAAAGTGGTGTAGCAGTTCAGTGCACTGACAGGATTGAAGGCCATGTATTCTGTGTTAAATACCAGGGAAGCCATTGATCATATTCAGAATAAAGTGCTTATGGAAGACTCTTGTCTGGTATGTTCAATGTTGTAAATCCTTTTTCCAGCATCCTGTGTAAGGAGTTATACAATTTAATGGTCCATTGTTTGAATTATGAAGGTTGTAATCCAGTGAATAGCCTGGAACTATTCAATTTTGTTTAAACCAAAACTATTTGGTTCTGTGATTTTGTTTTCTAATAATAGTATTAAAAGCTATACATCCAAGCCCAAAAGCCTTGTTTCACTACAGAACGCTCTGGAATATAAAAAATTTTTTGTTAAAAAAGCGAGGCGACATATTCAGGGAGAACCCCTAGGAATATAGCATGAGCTCTTGGAAATACTAGCAGAGAAAATAATCAGTTGTACACACACATCAATGACCCTCACCATGAGGAAGCTTCATATATGATTCAGTTATTGAATCAGACTAAAGATAAAAGACTGACAAACTATTTCAAAAGCTGTTAACCCAAAGAGTCTTAATAAGCAGGAGGTCTGACATAATCCTATTTGTTAACATCATATGGTAATATAGGCCCGCTTTTATATATTTGGTTTATTCACTATTGTTGATTTACTTGAAATTTTTTGTTAAAATAATTTTAGTAAATTACATGATTATTCTGCTGAAAGTTGCATAGTATATTAAATATTTAACATAGCTTGCAAATTGATATATCTTTAATTTTAATAAATAAAGTTTTAATAATTTAATTTAATTAAACACTGTCAATACAATTTACTAAACAAGCAGGAGGACTTTAAGTGGATAGCCAACTCCTCCTTATGCAGTAACCATCATCCATACAATTCTACCTATTTTAAATAGATAAGTATAATGGAGTACATAAGTGGCCTTCCACCTCCATTCGTGTCCTAAGCACCTGTGGGGGCTCATGCTCTTGGCTTCGATCTGGTCTTCACTATATAGCGAAACAGTCAGAGAGTGAAGTTTTCTTACCCCCAATTTCTCCACCAGCTTCTCTGGGGGATCCTCAATGGCATGGGGGTTCTCCTAGGCAGATTTTGTATGAATGTTGGTATGAGAGTGAATTGTACCTATTGCGTAAGTGGAATTGTCTCTAGGTATAAATGATCTCTTAAATCACAATTACTAATGCTGGATAGGCAAATTATAATTTTACAAATAAAGAACACTGATAATTAGAACAATTCCTGTCTGCCCACAGTTTTTTAAGTTATTGCCAAGAATTTTTTTTAGTGTTTATTTAGAGTAAAAGCATTTACTCTAGTCTTTTTAATAAATTTTCAACCATTATCAAATGCTATGTTAACAGAGTATGGCATAATCAGAGCTCAATTAATTATATAGTATTATGGGTACTTGTTTCTATTACACCCACATTGACTGGGAGGTTACAGACACAATGTATTTACAATTCACAGTTTGAACTAAATCATTCATTTTAATGGTCCATTTTTTTATAGGTACGGTTCAATTTCTTTGTCCTTCTTAAGCAAACAACAGTCATAATTAAGTAAAGTATTATGTACAATTTGGATGTATACGTTCATTACCATTACAATTAGACCCATAAGCAAAGCTTGATAACAAACAATTGCTTTTATAATACAAATTACACAAAGCATACATTTCGCAGGTGAACAATGATCCATGCCAAATAACTTTCCTATTCAAAGTGTGTGGCTATTAAAACAAATATCAATTGCTGTAATTGTGAAACAGTATTTTTAGACAACATAAAAAGTTTCCTAAGATCAATAATTCTCTAGCTAAACCAAAGATACATTATTACTTAAAGCCACTCTCAGCCATACTAGTAAATTAATTTGGGCTATAAAAAGGGGCAAATTATTAGCTATTATTATTAACTAATGTTATGATATTTTAAAATGGTGATTTTAAATGGTGCTTATGTAAAAAATCTCAGAAAAAATTGAGATTGAAGGTCAAGAAGGCATCGGACAGAAGCAGAGGAAGTGAACCTCTTGAAAGTCGTCAGTCAGTAGTGAACCTCCTGAGTGGTCGTTCGTCGTTGGGCAGACACAGTGAGAGAAGAGGGCGTACCCAAGCTGGCCCCTGATGGTCCTTTTTCATTTATCAACAGATGCGACAACTTTACTTTCACTCACCATGAAGTCAGATCGAGCAAAGAGTGATATGAACAACGAGGATACCAACGCGAAGAAGCGCTGGCCAGCATAATAAGAAATTATAAGTACGTGATTATATTTGTATGTAAATTTTTAGCTGTAAATGTTAGTAATAATAAAATCAATGTTCCTTTTGCCAAAAGTTTCCTAAAATAATTAACAGAACCCTGAGATAAAGTAAAAGTTTGAATATAAAGTTTTGTTTTTTTTAAATAAGTAATAAGAAAATATTAGAATACTATTTATTAACAGAGGGAGAAATTTTATTAATTTGGCTTTTGTTGATTTTTTTCAAAATCAGAAATCATTAAGTTTTACCTCATGCATGGGTGCACATGAAAGTGTATGTTACCTGATTTTCCTATAGAAATTAATTTTATACATATATTTCAGTTTATTTCCAAAGAACATGAAAAATATTTTTTATCAAAAAATATTTTTAAGGGTTACTAATTAATTAATTACTAGGTGATAACAAAATACGTATTTTTCTGTCCTATTGAGTAAGGCATACAATTAAATAGCTTAGCACCTGATTAATGATAGGTAATTTTTTAACTCTAATTACAAAAACCATTAAAATCCTGATTGTAATTTTTTTTCATTCTGAATTGTATAAAGAGAGATGATAAGTTTCATGTTAGATTCATTTAATGTCCCAATGCTGCTTAAAACAAAACCAGCCCCATAGTAAATATTTAACTAATCACATAGTAATTAAAAAAAAATATTTTCTTAACATATTGTGTACCAAATCAAAGATCATGTTGCCCTGATTAATAATATGTAATTTTAATTTTGTTTTATTTGAGTTATAATTACACAAAGTCATTAACCTTTTTTCCCCTCTTCCTGGGATCGATATCCCATAATGGGATTTTCTGAGTCCATGAGGCAGACTCATGGGGTGTTTGTAGCCTGTGGAGTGCGTAATTCCAGGGCAATTGGGATCGTTGCACCGGTCTTATTGACAAAACTTTCCAAAATCATGGACGGTCATCCTGCACCATCCTCCTTTGGATAGTGAAGTGACCTGCCCCATGAAACTCCTTCCATTTCTGGTCGAAGAGAAGAAAGGCTCCATAGTTCTCTTCTGTATTGAACAGTGAGGGCTGGTTGGTCTCACCTAAGCAGCACTGTCCTAGTGATCGGAGCAGCTGTGCTCTCCTGGGTTCCAGGACTCAACATGCTCCGCTGTGTCCACTTCTCCACAGTATGGGCAGTGTGGGTCAACCCCTCTTTTGCATTTATGCCCTCAAATAAATAAGCTAGAGGATATTTTCTAGTTATGGTTTTTGTGGTAAATTTAACAGTATAAGCACTGTGATAATACACATACTTTACATTATTACATGTTATGGGTTCAGAAGAAAAATACATGACAATTGTGTCCTCCTTCAATGACCATTCCCTTTGAACATTTCAGCTTTGCCTATTACAGTACTGTTTGTTGGAGGGTAACATGTTACTCATCTATTTGCTCTGGAGCACGATTTAAAATGATATGTGGGTGAACTCATTTTAGACATAAAATAACTTCATGATTTGTCATATGCTGGCACAAGTAGCAGAGGTATGAGGGGGCAAAATAAGATCTGAAAAAAGGACATAGAAATCAATGAAATTGCCAGAACACCTGGAAAAATGCCTAGATATCAAGGATGCAACAGTTAAGTTTTAGTGGCCTTTTACTTAGCTTATTGGTTACCAAGGACCCATGTTACATTCCTGGCTCACTCTTGAGAATATTTTCAAAAGGGGGCCTGGACAAGATTAACTCATGAGGAAAAATAAGAAGCTACATTAGTAATGACATAGTAAATCCAGATTAGAATACTCTGTTAGAGGAAACAGCTCCTCAGTACCACCTAACAATTATAGCTGCACACTCAGGCAGCCTTATTTCTGTTTGCGGGGAGGTTTCTCAGTCATCTCTTAGACAGGAAGAGCACTCTATCATTATGTCAGCAGGGCCACCGATTTCTAATTTTTAAAGATTCAAGTAAAATGAAAATCATTAACCTTCAAGGAACTTTAAAAGAGTACCTGCACTACAACTATCCCCTGGTCTAGTGGTCGCTGAACCTACTAGCACGCTGACATCAGTAGCCTACGGACTTTTAACTCGAGACCCAAGGTCAAATCCTGCCTCGCCTAAAGATATTATTAGGGGTTGGAGTTAGCTGGCGAGGATAAATGAGTAGCTAATTTAATTATTTGAAAGAAGCCAAACAGGTTAAGAAAAACGTGTTTAAGGTTGAGGTAATGTTAAAGCTAAACCACACTAGCACCTCAGCACTACCAATGAACTATGGCAACTTCCATTAGTGGCCCCTACTTCTTCATTAGGTGTTGCACCAGGGTTTCATTAATGTTTCTTTAGCCTACAAAATGATTCCCTTCATTAATTTTCACCTAAAATCTACCAATAATTAAAATAATTAAATATTTGTTACCTGTTCTGTCTTGTTTGCTATTTCGTGATCTTTAAGCAATTCAATAGATATTTTACCACCAACTGAATGCCCGACTAGGTAAATCTTTTTAGAGGTCGGAATATATTTGTTGATGAATTCTCTTTTCTGCTCTGTTTGTCCAACAAGATTGTAAAGTGTTGGATTGTTATTGATATTGGGCGATTCAAGTTCATATGGTGGTAATTCGCATCCTAAAAAGTACATAAAAGAACTGTAAATTAATACATTAGAAAAAAAAAAAATCACAATTCATATTAATTTAATAGAAAAAAGGATCTATCTTAAGTATTATTAGCTCACATTCCTTAGTCAGAATGCATAGCAATCGAAATAATTAGATTAATAATAACAGTCATTAAAGTAAAGATAAACCTACAAAATTACCTCCATGACTTAATACCCAAACAGGCATATCAATCAAAGGTTGTAGTGTAGAAAGAAACTGGTAGTAATAATCTGTAACCCCTGGGTTTCCAGTGATAAATAGTAAAATAGAATCTCCTGGGATCTTATCTTCAATCCAGCAGCCCCAGGTAGAAACATGAATAGGCACTTGATTTAAAATTATCCAGCCGTCTCGAAACATTTTCTTCGTTTTAGAGCAGCAAAACAGAATATAATTACTAAGCTATGTGCTATGTACCACAGAAATAAAAACACTAAAATAAAAAACTGTCAAGAACAGACTTAATCAATAATAAGGAAGATAACTGTAGATAATCTAGGTTCAAATTTCAACAACTGCATTCCTATCAATATAAAAAACAAAATGTAGATTATAAAAAACAAAAATTAAAAACCACAGGGGTCAAGATAACTATTGATCAAAATAAATTGTAATAATTTCCAAAGAGGAAGACTGAAATCTGAGAACGTGATAAAGACCCAACTATTTGGTGAGTAACAGTAACTAGTAACAGTGTGGGCAAAGGTATGCAGTTGGAAAAGAGTAATTGTTATTATAGTATTTAAGCACATATTTATGTTCCTTTTTAATTAATTGATTTTAATCAAGGAAAATAAAGAAGCTCTAGTTTTTTGAGAACTAATTTTCAGTACAGGATCCTTCAGATCTTTGTGCTTTTTATTACGTTTACAGCTTGGTATTTCGGTACAATGGTTTCCGGAGTGTGATACATAGCTGCAGCATATACCATTTGATTATAATTGTCAGTATACTCGGTTGGTTTCGGAACCCAACTTACCTCTGGTTAGGTAAGAATTTATGTTAGATTAGGCCGTGTAGACGCCAAGGGGGGCTTTGTCATTGGGAGCTGAGACGTGTGCAATTCAGCCTTTGTATTATCTAAATAATCTATAATGCGCCTGGAAGTTCAGTCATATTTTTAATGTTTGTTGTCAAATAGTACGTTTTTATGCCAACGAGGTTATTTATTAACCTTACAACTCCCCCCCCCCCGTAATTTTACGCGTTATTTAAAACGATTGAAGGAGTTTTGATGTCTTTTGCTTGAGGTGGTGGGGTTTAGTTAGGTGAAGTAGAGACTTCACCGTTATTGGGAATAGGACCGAACTGGTTACTGACCGGGATGGCGTTGGATTACAGTTTTTTGTATTTTTGGAGGTCCTGAGAGTTTAACCCTGCTCACTTGCATCCTTTGACTAATCCCAAGCCACTTGATGACTGTTAGACGCAAAATTTAACCACAATCGCATACCTTTTTGATCAGCTGCTTGCATTAGGCTTATTGCCTTGAACTCTCTGCTTGAATTACCTATTAACTTAATGAAGAGCTTCATTGATCCGACCAATCAGGCTCAAACGCGTAAGCCTATGCTATCACTTTCAGTCGTGGCCTATGAAGTAGTATGCAGCTGTCCTAGAGCATAACATTTATGATATAAAGTTTTATTACTATTACTAGTATAACTGTGTACATTACATTATAATCGGTTATTCATATTAGAAGAGAGGGTACCTTTTTTTTATAAATATTAATATTTGAAGAAAAAGGGGGATAAAGGGTTAATGCCCTTACCAGGACTGTAAATCCTTGCTGTGAAAAATATGTGTTCATTGTCACAGTTGCTATTTCGAAAACTAAAAGTTCATAGAGGAGGGCTATGCTCACTACTTCACCGTAAAACAACTGGCTATAACCTAAGCAGTCGTTCGGTATGCACTATTCACTCAGTCACTCGTGATTGATAATATATCGATCGAAACAGGTATTAATTAGCAGCAGGCAATAAGGTGACCGAGTTGGGCATTATTGTGAATGTCAGCATTTCCTGCTTCTGAAAGGCCACCACGCTTAGCTGCTACATCACTATCCTAATCACGGTGTCGTAAAAACCGATACGTGGCATGAAGATCCGTGTTTTAAAATCCTTGACACCGGCCTTGTAGCTATTACGGTAGTGCCATTATCTAGGGTTCTCTTAGGATTGAAAATGAATTTAGGTTTGAAGACTCGTCACCCGGCAGCATACAAGCGGGTTTCAACCGATTTTCTTTATAATATAAAGTTTTACAACTATTACAGATTTTAATAATTTTATTACTTGTTGGGTTTTCGATAAAGTACTTAACACCATAACTGAGTACACTTTTATTCTACATCACATCGTTTAACCTTGATCACTAACTATATAATATACAACAGGAGTAGGTTACATCAGTGGTTACATATCAGGGTTAACACAGTTTCTCCCCCACAAAAAGAAAAATTCAAAACAAGTTGCAAAATAAAATAAAAAGGTAAATAGAATATATATATAAAGAAAAAAAAATCTTTAAGAGACACCTTACTAGTATGTTAAATAATCCTGTAGGTAATCTGGCCGTCTTTTTATTCTATCGGATTTTCTGAGCTGTGTTTCATGGTCTGGTTCTGATATAAAGTCTGGATCAGTTATAGATTCTGGTTCTGGTGTTGCTTCTGGTATAGATTCTGGTTCTGGTGTTGCTTCTGGTATGGATTCTGGTTCTGGTATACAAACTGGTTCTGGATTCTGGTATAAACTGTGGTACTGGTATTGCTCTTGGCTGATGAGAATCATATTCGTGTCTCTTTTCTATGTTGTGATGATGATATTCTGGTAAGGGTTCTTTGAATGCGACCTTTTTAGCTTCCAATCTTTTAAGTTGGTCAATGTGTCGTTTTATTTTTCTCTCTCCATCAAGCGTACCATGTAATGAAGGCCTCCCAGCTTTTCGGTGATTGTTGTTGGCCTCCATTTCACCTTGTTGTTGATAAGTGGAGCGATCTGGTCCAGGCAGGGCTACTTGATCAGATTTTAGCTCGTGAAACGGCCGTAAGGCTTCTAATCTGGTTCTTATTTGCTGGTTCAGGTATTTCTCATCTGGCTATGCTCCATCGGCCAGTGGCGTTGCCCGATAATGAAGAAGTATTTTCTCTATCCTTTGTTTCATCGGTGAGTTTTCTGCGCTCATAGTTTTTAGCCGGTTCGTTAACGTGGCACGTCTGCACGTTGCGTTCAGCCAAGCCGTTTGTGGCTGGGTGCCCTGGATTTTTGCTTTATGCCATTTTCTCGGCAATAATTTTTGTAGGCTTCGTTAGTGAAGATAGATGTGTTATCTGATACTAGTACAAATGGATAGCCGTGTGTTGAAAACATTTCGTTAAAAATATTGCGATAGTACTTGTAGTATTCGGTGCAGTTTTGCAGATTTTTACTTCTGCCCAGCGTGATTTTGCATCAATGAGGAGCAGGCAATTATATCCTTGGAATGGGCCCGCATAGTCAATATGCACACGGTCCCAGTTATTTTCAGGAGGGTCCCATTGGTGAACTGGAGTCTTTGCCGGGCTACTATTGACGGATGAACACTCCTGGCACTCCCTTACCATTTTCTCTGTTTCTTTATCTACGTTTGTCCATGTACAATGCCGGCGTGCTAATTGCTTCATTTTAGTAATGCCAACGTGAGTTGAGTGCAGCTGTTTTAGTACTTCTGCCTGTAGAGTTTTTGGGATTAGAACTCTATCGCTCTTAAACAGTATGCCACTGTCTAGGGTCTACTCGCTATCTATTGACGTCAGCAATACCTCGTGCTTGATTTTTGATAATTCTGGATCTCCTTCCGTCTCTGCCGCAATGACATCCGGTGTAAGCATTTCTGTTGATATTTCAAAAATTTTTGATGGACTTCATTGATGAACATGTCTGACGATTTCCTGGTTAGCTTTATGGGTGACCTTGATAAACAGTCAACATTTTCGTTGTCAGAACCTTTCTTAAACTGAACGGTGTAATCAAACCCTGCTAAGAAGAAAGCATAACGCAGTAAGCGAGCAGAGGTCATCAACTTATTTTTTTGGTGAAAGATTCGGGTTAACGGTTAGTTATCCGTGATGAGAGTGAACGTTGCCCACAAAGAAAATCGAAAAAATGATCAACAGCAAAAACTATGGCTAAAGCCTCTCTGTCAAGTTGAGAGTAATTCTGCTGTCTTCGATAACGAACGTGTTGCGAATGCTATAGGTCGTTCTACGACGTTGATAACATGGGCAAGTACAGCCACTATTCCCGTCGGGCTAGCATCGGTCGTTAGAGTAACTGGTGGATCTGGGCTAAATGGAATAATCATTCTGTAACTTGCTATCTCATTTTTGAGTTTTATAAATGCTGCTTCGCATTCCATGGACCAAAAATATTATGATCTTTACCGAGTAACTTGCTCATGGGGTAAGTCAAGGATGACAGGTTTGGCAAGTACCGAGAATAATACTTTATTTCACCATACCCATAAAACGCCGTAGCTCTGGTACGTTCGCTGGTCTGGGCATGTCGATAACTACCTTTATTTTTGAAAAATATTTTCGATTTCGATTGTGCACTACTACATGACCAAGATATTCTTTTTTCGTTTTGAAAAACGTGCATTTGTTTTTATTCAGATGATGGTCATGTCATACTCTTTTAACCTCTTGAGGCAAGCAAGTAGGTTTATTTTGCATTCGTCTTATGATTAGCCGTGTATAATGATGTCGAAATATGCTATGGTTTTTGTTAAGCTTTTTAATATCTGATCTATGGCCCGGTTGAATTCTGCCGGAGCGGTTTTGATGCCGAAGCTTAATCTGTTCATACGATAAGTTCCGCGGTGTGTAGTAATGGTTTGGATTATGCTGGATTTTTCGTCTGTTTTCAGGTGTAAGTATGCTTTAAACAAGTCTAATCAACAAAAATACCTTGAATTTCGGAGGATATTGATGAACCCTCCCATTGAGATGAGGGTTTTCGATAAAGTACTAATAAAACACCATTACTGAGTACACTTTTATTCTACATCAGATCGCTTAACCTTGATCACTAACTATATAGAACAGGAGTAGGTTACATCAGTGGTTACATATCAGAGTTACAACATTGCTAGGTACCGTTTTCTTTCTTCTTTCTTCCAAGTCAAAAGTTTTCTCTCTTCGTTGGATATCGCGGTGTGGGCTGGTATAATATGGTATCAGAGGTTTAGAAACTGCTTCGTTCCCGGGGAAGACGTGACTACAAGTTTTAAGACCCTTCGGGGTTAAATTCAATATAGTTATGCTGCTATAAGAAGGTAGGAGGACGAACCTCATACAGGGTCACCTCATATGGGGGTACACCGCCTGTGGTGCGCGTATTCCGGTGCAGTGGGATTGTTGACAACCTATCTCAGGAAGTTGGGGCAACAACAAAAAATAGTGTGGGAACGACCCCGATTACTGATTATGAGAGTACTTTGTATATATATTATTTCTATATACTCTTGTAAGTGTTAATCATGTTGGTCTTTATATACAGTTGGCATTGGCGACACTGATTGTGTGTGAGAGGTTCTCTCTGAGATGTTCACTGTGCACAATAAACAGGGTTACATTAAAGTGTATTATTTGTTTGCCTATGAGACTACTATTTATTCTCAGAGGTTATGGGCCCAGTCACCCAGTCGGTGTTAGTTTAACGGTATTAGGAAGTGTGATCATTAAAAAAAAAATTCCCAAGAGTGAATTGACGGCATCATGGCTTCACAGATTCCGTTCCCGCAATTAAGTGAGATTAACTTCACAGCCTGGAAGTTTCGGGTGTTTAGTATTCTCGAGGATAAAGGAATACTGGATGTGGTAAAAAAGAAAGACATATCAAACGAGGACAAGACAATAAAGGCAAATGACGCCAAGGCTCGGTCTATTATAATCGCGTGTGTATCCGACAAGCATATTGAATACTTGAAAAATGCTTCATGATAAAATGTCTTGAGAACGTTTTTGAACGTAAAAGTGTACTGTCGAAACTGTATTTAAGTCGAAAGTTAATCCTATTAAAGTGTGGTGAAAACACAGCACTTCAAGACCACTTCGTAAAATTCGACGAGATCATGGCTGAACTAGAGGCAGCTGATACAAAAATGGACGAGGACGATAAAGTTTGCCATTTACTTATGACGATGCCCCCAAAATACGACACGGTAATTACGGTAGTAGAAACATCAGATAAAAAACTAACAATAGAGTTCGTCAAGAGCAAACTTCTGGATGCTGAGTTGGAGATTAATAATACTAACGCTGTTTCATCTCCTTCAGAGGAGTTTTCGTTCGGAGCTAAAGTTAAACGGTGTTTCGGTTGTTAAGAATTAATAAGAATAATTAAGAATAATGGAAGTCATAATTTCCCGCCAAGAGGGGGAAATTTCCCACCGAGAGAGAGAAGTTATTCGTCAAGAGGAGGCAGTTACCCACCCGCCAAGAGGTGTCTATCAACCGAGATATGACGATGGCTATTTGGCTGAGACCGAAATGAATCACAAAGACGTAAAATTTATAGCATTATCTACGGAGCTTGCTGAGGAAAAACCAAGTAGAAATAGTTATGTTAATTTCATACTGGACAGTGGAGCGAGTCATAATTTATTTCGAGGTGATGTATTGGATTTAGTGTCAGAAGTGAAGTGTATTGAACCAGTTCCAATAAAAATTGCTGACGGCTCAAATATATTTGCTAAGAAAGAAGGTATCCTTGAAGTGTATTGCGATAAAACAGGCGTGAAGTTCAAAATAAACGGACTGATTGTGGACAACCTTCCGTATAACCTCTTATCAGTTAAGAAGATAAACAAAGCTGGTTACAAACCAGCATGTTGCAAAAATTATGATAAAACCCGAACCAATAATTAGTGAAATGTGTAACAATCTTTTTGTGTTCCGTTTTAAACTTAATACAAAAAGAAATTACTGTTTACTGTCCGAAAAATCCGATGACTTGTGGCATTTAAGACTTGGGCACTTAAATCGACGTGGACTACAACTTTTGAATCTACCATGCTCGGATAGAGTATGTGATTCGTGTCAAAAAGGTAAGGCGGAAAGACAGCCTTTTAATCATCAATAATAACAATCTTTATTGTGCAATAATTACAATCTGCCTTTTATAAGGCGATAACAGCCTTTTAATAGAAAAGAATACCCACGATCTACACGAATAGGCGAACTATTTTTTAGACGTTTGGGGACCTGTCAATGAAAGAACAATGGATGGTGAAAGGAATTACTCGTCAATATTAGATGATTTCTCTCATTTTACAACCATTTATTTACTTAAAGAAAAATCAGATGCTGAAGAAAAATTAGTGGATTTTTATAGAATGATGAAGAATATAGGAGTCAATGTATCAAGAATCCGTTCTGATAGGGGTGGAGAGTTCCGATCAAACAAATTTAAGGAGTTTTGCAGATTTAATGGTGTTGTGCATGAATTTACAGCTGGGTATACACCTCAACAGTGTGAGCTGCGGAGAGGTTGAATATGACACTTCTTAATAAGGTAAGAACAATGTTCGTTGTCAGTAATTTGAAAAGTATCTATGGGGGGGGGGGAGGTGGTTCGCACCGCAGCATATCAACTTAACCGATCCCCTACAGCCGCACTGAATGGCCGGACACCTGCTGAAATGTTTTATGGAAAAAACGATTTGTCGAAGCTACGGGTTTTTGGATGTAAAGGTACCTTCAACTGCCAAAGGGAAGCAAACTTGAACCTAGAGGAACGAATGGTTGGTTATTCTGGTGCTTGATATCGGATTTGGGACCCAGAGAAGGGTAAGATAATTATTTCTCGTGATGTGAAGTTTGACGAGACACAGATTAACTATTTGGAGAATAATTCTCGGACACCTGCATATGTTCCATCTAATGAAGAAGACAACAAAGAGGAAAATGAAAGGGAAGACACAGAGAAGAAAGTACTCTCAGACGGTGAAGAAGAGTCCCACGGATTTAAGGAAGAAAACCGCGATAGAAAGAAAATTAGACCGGAAAGGCAAAGAAAAATTCCTTCATACCTTAAAGACTTTCATCTGAATAAAGCCTTTTGTCTTTTAACTGATGATGATCCACAAACTTATGCGGAGGCAGTAAAAAGGGGTTGGACTGATGCTATAAAGAAAGAGTTGACTGCACATGAGGATTTCAAAACTTGGACACCCGTTGAAGACATCCCATCCACTTCAAAACCTATTGAGACAAAGTGGGTATTTACAACCAAAAGTGATGGAACAAAGAAAGCCAGGTTAGTGGCAAAGGGTTTTCAAGCTGATACCATCCATGACACTTTATATTCTCCGGTCGCAAAATTACCCACAGTCAAACTTGCTTTCAGTATGATATTACAGCAAGAGAATTGGCATATCAGGCAATTAGATGTACCAACAGCATTTTTGAATGGTGTTTTGGAAAGTGACGTTTATATTTATAAACCAGAGGGAGTGAATGAAAGGAGTAAAATTTTAAAATTAAAACGGGCTCTATATGGGCTCAGAGAAGCTCCAAAATGTTGGAACGAGAGGTTTACAACTCTTGCTATGGACAAAGTTTCAGAAGATCAAATTTTGATGCCTGTCTGTTTTTTAGGGGTTTGGCTAATACTGTGGGTGGATGATATCCTTGTTTTTGGAGAAAAATATGAAGTTGAAAAAACTATTCAAATTTTGGAAAAATAATTTAATGCAAAATACCTGGAACATTTAAAATGCTTTATTGGAATTGAGTTAAACTTTTCAGAGGAAAAAATTGAAATAAGTCAACAACAACTGATTCAAAAAATTATCACCAAATTTAGACTACAGGAAGCCAAATCGACTCCTACACCGATGGAAGATAAATTAGACGTCAACGACTCTGATGAAGTAATTAAAGTTCCCTTTCGTGAATTAGTCGGGAGTTTAATTTATTTATCCCAAATAAGTCGTCCTGATATTACATTTGCTACATCTTTTCTGAGCAGATTCCTGGACAGGCCAACAAAAACTTTATGGAATGCTGCTAAACGAGTTGTGCGGTATCTAAAAGGGACTATCGAGAAAAAGTTAATTTATAGAAAAACAAAGAACTGGGAAGATATACCCAAGATAGCTTGCTACTCTGATGCGGATTGGGGAGGAGACAGGATAGACAGGAAGAGTTGTTCTGGAATTGCAGCCTATCATTGTGGAAACATCATATCGTGGAGATCTCGAAAGTAACAATCTGTGGCGCTGAGTTCTTCAGAGGCTGAGTATGTGGCATGCAATCTGGCTGGTGCTGAACTTTTATACCTAAAAGGACTATTGAGTGAATTGTACCCAGGCGAAGATGAGGACATTAAGTGTAGTTTACTTGTTGATAATCAAGGTGCTTTGAGTATGATTAAAAACTATGAAAACACTAGCCGCTCAAAACATATAGATATTAAGTTTCATTTTATAAAATATATTGTTTCTAAGAACTTAATTAGTATTGGTTATGTAAATACATGTTCAAACATAGCATACATTTTTACTAAAGCGCTCAATAGCAATAAATTTTCATTTTTTAGATCTCAGCTGTGTTTAAATTAATTTTTTGTTGTTTGCTATTACTATTGTTTGATTTTAATCAATTGCTACAATTTCAAGTGATTTGTTGTTTGTGTTTTATATATAGACTAGAAATCGAGATGGGGTATGAGGGTACTTTGTATATATATTATTTCTCTTGTAAGTGTTAATTATGTTGGTCATTGTAATACAGTTGGCATTGGCGACACTGGTTGTGTGTGAGAGGTTCTCTCTGAGATGTTCACTGTGCACAATAAACAGGGTTACATTAAAGTGTATTATTTGTTTGCCTATGAGACTACTATTTATTCTCAGACTGATCTGTACTTTTAGTGCACCTTTTCTTCAAAAGTGAGAAAAAATCTCACGTTGCTAGTTCTCCCTCTCTAAGGGTTAAAGGAACATTGTGAGTTTATTATTAACCATGAGTATAAGAAAGAGTTAAAGAATTTAATGGGAGATCGGCTTGGATGGGCCCTACAAGTGTTCCTAGTAGTCCCTACAGTCCAGTCTGCCTCTTTCCAGCCTGCATGTTTGGTGGTCCCATTCCATATCTGCATGCCTAACCACCTCCCTTTGCACCTGCCAACTGGCCATCACCTTTTCTGCTTGTTTCCTGCCTCCATGCCTGTAAAATTTGGTCCAGTAGTATTGAATCTAAAAAGAAGAAAAGAAAATCAGCTCAAAATATTCGTTTATTTCATTATTCAGGAATTGAATTTAAGGTTTTTCTTGTTTTCTCCAATTCTTCTCCGAAATCTTTAGTCATACGTTGAATGGCTTGAAATCGTTTGAATATTTTATTTTTGTCAGTTTCTAGAGTGTGAAATTTCTGTATAGTTTTGGACCTGAATAAATAGTATGAATCATTTCGCTACCTCTAAAAAAAAAAACTATTGAATATTTTATAATATTTAATATCTATTTATCACTATATTTTTAGAACTTCATTTTTTCAACATAAATTGTATAGGTGAATAAGCACTCATAGTTGGCAGGTAGATTGTTGGTGTTCATAGACATAAATTTATCGGTCATCGACCCCTACTTTATTTAATTATTTTAATGAATATACGGGAAGGGAAAAACAATATTAATTGAAACCATAGATTTAAAGATTAAAAAAGGTTATGATGGTGTTGAGGGGTATAAAAAGGGTATGAAAGATCTCGAGGCTCTCAACCAATAAAAATGACCACTATTAAGAAATACAAATAAATATATTCCTCGTTATAACAATAAATAATAATTCTTCTTCATTAATAATAAAAAATTACTATTTTCAATAGAGGGAATATTTATATAGTGGAATTACTGACGACTTGCTTAAATTGGGATGCCATCTGGTAGTAGCTCGATCGTAGCTACTACCTCGCTGGGAGCGAGCTACCATGATAAATGGAAGAGTGGTTACACACAGGCTTGTTAGTCTTCATAAATAAATACCAAAAAGGTACTTGCGTGTCAACGTGATGTGTATAGTGTCTCATGTGATGTCTTCGAGCGACAAGTAGTTATTTTGAGGATGAAGTGGAAAGTCCTGCCAAGAAATAGAAGGTGCAAAAGGTATCTATCTATTGAACTGCTGCTTGTGTTCGATATCCTGCGCTGGTCTCCGGTGGTTAGTAATTGGTCGTATTGAAAAAGGTTCTGTTAGTATACTTAGTACCCACTATAATTCTCATAGTGTCTTTAATTGAAAAGTAAGGATGGAATGGAATTGAGATCTTATGGAGTCAGATCAATTCGAAAAAAACTGCCCACCGACTAGGCAGCCAAAGATCAAGACCACAGGTTTACCCATTTTATCTCATTCTTAACGCCCGCCGGACAGCGGCAGAGTCGAAGAGACCCTAGCCCGCGGCGGGCGCCCTACTACTTACTCGACACTATTTATGTAAAGAATAAACGTATACGTTAAGTGATCTTATAAATGCGTTTGTAATTAAAAATAACTTAATCAAACCTACATTTAATTAATAAATAAAATCTGAATCGAAACACATGCTTGGAAGTTCCTGTATTCGCCATGTTCAAACTTACTCGGATTAGAAATAATAAGTATATTGCAATAAATGAAAAAAAAACATAAAAATAATATTTACTGTAATATTTCACTGTTTTCATTCAAAGAACTGGAGAGAGACAGATATGTAATAGCCACGTCTTCCAATAACCCTTCTAATTCTTCTGATTTGGTTTTAGCTGTTTCGAAGCCTTGGCTCACCTCTGTGAGTTTCGACTTCATCTCGTTCAAGGCCTAAAATATTGATTTATTAAACATATTACTAAATTAGATTTTCCTAAAAATAAATTTATTTATAGATTACCTCATTTTTTGTTTTTGTGCTCAATTTTATGTTGCCTTTATTGGTATTTTTTTTATTTTGTTTTGTAGCTATTATTTTCAAATGAGGTTTCACCAGTGGTTTTGAATTTAATTCTGATTTAGAAGAATCTTCTGATGAGAAAGATATATCTGAGCCAAATTCTTCAATTAATTTATTTTTTTTCAGGAGTCGTATTCCAATCGGTGTCGAATTAGCAGTAAAGCTTCTGTTTTTTTTAAAGAATCGATAGTTTGGGATTTTGATTGGTTAAGTTGCTGCTTGGATTTTCCCCCTAAATTAGAAATACTTCTCCCTACTTTACCACATGTCTTATGGAGTGTTTGATTTTCTTTTTTTCTCACTGTTCTATTCTTTTTTGCCTGTTCAATCTAAAAAAAGCCTTTTTGTATTATCTGCCAAGAAGTCACTTCCTTTCCTGTTTTAATATAAATACCATTAAAAAACTGATGTTCTTCCCCAGGTCGTCCTAATAGCTACCGTCTAGTTAGTCTGCTACATAATTTAAAAGAGTGGTCTGAGTTATTATTTAATCATATCGAACAGAATGGCCTGAAACCGATTCTCACTTGGAGCAAAGTTTGTGTCGTGGTATTCTCAAAATAAAATCAGTATGGATGGTGATCTATAAATAACCCACCCTTCCTACATTAATGATAACTTTGTACCTGGTATACACTCCTCTCAGAAATGGAATCAGATAATTTAGTAACGGGACCAAACTGTGATCCTAGACCACACAGTAGGTAATAGATCACTTAATTCTGTCACCGCTACCAGGGCTAGGTTAACTAAACCTCCTCGGGTCGGCCCGACCCTTGCCTGCCTGACCATGCAACTACACTTACCTCATTTTGACATTAATTCGACTTACTCACTTATACTCCAGAGTCACAAATATATAACTATCCAACTTAAAAAAATAAGGAAAAATCATGAATCATATAACATTCATTGTAAGGCATGTCAAGATTGAACTTTGTAGATCTAGATAAATATCATAATGTTTTAATGTCTGACGTAATGATCCTTAAAGGATATCTTAGTTTTTGACAGACTTTTAATTTACCCCAATACAATCATTAAAATGATAAAGAATGTAAAATTACCATTTTTCAACACTTGTAAGTTCATTGTAACACCCGATTCTTCATGAAATTTCTATTTAATTACAGAAAACATTGTATTTTTTTTTGGTGTGCTATGCAATTTGTAAGAAACATACAAAGTTTAGAACATATGACATTACAAATTAGACTTATGTCTGCTTGTTTATTTATGTAATCATTGTGGGCTGAAAGGCAGGCTGTCATATCGGGAGCCATAGTTTATGAAAGTGAAATAAATTCACTTTTCATCTAGGGATTTTAACCCTGAACCTGAATTGTATGTAGTAGTTATGATAGCCAGTGCAACATATGGAAACCCGGACTAATGTTTGATTGCTTATATCTGGCATAACCACAGTTTTTGAGTTGATAATTATTTAACTAAATTGTCACAGAAGAGACCAGCGCATGCGGAACCGGTGTTGACAATTTAACATTCCTATTTAAGCTAACGGCTTTTAGTTGTCAATTTCGATTCAATGGGTTTGTTTGGTATTGCTCATTATAATTTGTTTTCAGATCAGAATGATTTTAAAATAAAAGTGGTTGGATAAGGATAATAAATAAATGTAACAACAAAATACATATATTGTTGCGTGTTTACTGAATTTAACATTAGTTCCCTATTCGGTGAGACTGTCTGACGTGTGTGTTCCATTACGTTTGACGAATAACGGCTTACATGAATACCAATATATTAGTATATGCTAATACATGAAACTGTATCCAAATATATTTAATGTAGAAAAATGTATAAAGAATGTATCTATCTACGGATACATATATCCTTTTATATACCTACCTTACTCTCCCTCTAACCCAGGCCTATACGCTCAAGCTGAAAATTAAAATACGTTATTTTACTAGGGATGCCATTCAACTATTAATTGATTAATCTATCAAATTCTGAGCATATTGCATTAGCGTATAGTGATACTAAAATATGTTTGCTCAATAATATTTAATTAATTTGATATTGTCCCAATTTCCTCTAAGCCAAAGTTCGCCGCGGGCTAGGATCGCTACAACCTCTTAGCCCCGTCCGGCGAGCGCCCAGAAAGAGATAAAGGCGGGTGGACCTAAGGTCTTTCACCCTGGCCGCCGGTCTAGTCGGCAGGGCAGCCCAATTCGCTTTGATCTGACTCCATAAGATCTTTAGAAGGTGTGTGTGCCCCGACAAAATACTGTATTCAGGAGAAGAGGTAGGTACAGGGTAGGTTTATAGGTAGTTTATGTGGTCTTGGAATGACCACGAATTCACACTCGGTATCTAAGGGTAGGCGAAAACCGTCCGGATCCCAAAGGCGAGTGAACCGGAGAGAGGCAGACTGGATTGCAATGGGAGACACTGCTGGTAAAATTTGCAGGGCCACGGCAACCGTCGTCCGCGAGGGAGAGGTCTCTCCCAAGGAGGTGCTAGTTTTAGCGAGACGAAGGCAGAGATTCCCACTGGGATGGTGTGGGTCTGACAAACGCCGGACTATAACATAGCGAAGTTAGGAGGGAGATGCAGAGGTGCAGAGATGCAGAGGTAGTTGAATGAGAAGTCCATGGTTTTGAGTAGAGCCGCAGGCGCCAGTGCAGAGAGAGAGAGAGAGAGAGAGAGAGAGAGAGAGAGAGAGAGAGAGAGAGAGAGAGAGAGAGAGAGAGAGAGAGAGAGAGAGAGAGAGAGAGAGAGAGAGAGAGAGAGAGAGAGAGAGAGAGAGAGAGAGAGAGAGAGAGAGAGAGAGAGAGAGAGAGAGAGAGAGAGAGAGAGAGAGAGAGAGAGAGAGAGAGAGAGAGAGAGAGAGAGAGAGAGAGAGAGAGAGAGAGAGAGAGAGAGAGAGAGAGAGAGAGAGAGAGAGAGAGAGAGAGAGAGAGAAGAAGTGTTTAAGGTCCCGGTTCTTTCTTGTCTGAGCTCTGACTCCGAGGCTCGGGCTTATATAGGAGGCCAGCCAGTAGGGTGGGGATAACTCCCCACCTACGACTGAGTCCACCACTACTTATCCCCCCACTCTCTGACTGGCGCCATAAGCTTAATTTATTAAACGTATGGAAAAAATGATAGATATGATATGATCTGATCGAGAAGAGAGTGACTTATAATTATTTGTAATAAAGAGGTGGCCACAACAATGAAGAACTATGGTTACAAATCTTACAGCGATGTCCTCATTTGCAGTGGGTGCCTCAAGACAGGCCTCCAACCTCCGTCCTAGGAGAGTGTAGCTACCGCTAACTACATAAGATAAATCACCCTATACTCTATTGTATATACATTTAAAATTGGTTATAATATGTTGTAAATTAATTTAAACAAATGTAAATAACATTACCAAACCATAAGGGATTGTAAATGTAAAAAAATAAAAGACGCAGCTGCAAAAAAACTAGTTAGAGGCTGGAAAGGATAGAGCAGGTAGCGGGGGACCCAGACCTAGGCCTGGGTCTGCCGAAAGCAAAGCGCCACCGCAAACTGGGATATTATTGGCCACAATAACGCCTTACATGGTTGGGTACTAACGAGGCACAGTCGAGTATAAATAGACCTGGGTTTTTGCCTGTAAATCATTCTAACAACGACTGTCTAACTGGCGGACTTGCAGCTCCACTTATATTTCAAGACTTGGCCTTCTCATTTATGAAAACCTCTGGACCTCTCTTCCTAACCTTGCTATGTTTTAGTCCGGCCTTGTCAGACCCCACACTCTCCTAGTGGGATTCTCTGCCTTCGTCTCGCTAAAACCAGCAGCTCCTTGGGAGAGACCTCTCCCTCGCGGACAACGGTTGCCGTGGCCCTACAAACTTTACCTAGTAGTGTCTCCCACGGCAATCAAGTCTGCCTCTCTCCGGTTCACACTCACCTTTGGGATCCGGACGGTTTTCGCCTACCCTCAGATACCGAGTGTGAATTCGTGGTCATTCCAAGGCTACATAAACTACCTACACTACCTACCCTATCCCTCTTCTCCTGAACATAGTGCATTGTCGGGGCACACACCTATCAAATATGGAGTCAGATAGTAAGGCCCGTCATGAAGCAATTGTCCAGGTCATAGCTTAATCAACCCTCACTTCGTCACCAGGGCTAGGATAACTAGGCACCCCCCTCGTGACGACCCGAGAAGAGGAATTGGTTATTCCTTCGTTTCAGAAGTTTGTCAGAGTTCAGTTCTCGGTGTTGTCCCGGAGAAAAGCGAGAAAGAGCTGTTTCCGGTAGGGGGGGGGGGGGGGCGCCCGCCGGGTGTAGAGTTTTGTCAACCCGGCCGCTACCCGGCGGGATCCAAGGAAGTGATAAAATGTGATCTTTGATCTTTGCTGGCAGCCTAGTGGGTGGGCACCTTTATTCGTATTGATCTGACTTCATAAGATCTTAGAAAGTGTGCCCCGACAGTGCACTATGTTCAGGAGAAGAGGTAAAGGGTAGGTATTATGAGTAGTTTACGTGGTCTTGGAATGACCCCTAAGTCACACTCGGTGTCTGAGGGTAGGCGAAAACCGTCCCGATCCCAAAGGCTAGTGTGAACCGGAGAAAAGCAGACTATATCGCTGGAGGTATAGTCGCGACTAGGTACATTTTGTAGGGCCCTAGAAACCGTCGTCCGCATGGAAGGGATCCCTTCCGGATGTGCTAGTTTTAGCGAGACGAAGGCAAGGATTCCCACTAGGAAAGTGTGGGGCCTGACAACGCCGGACTAAAACATATCAAGGTAAGGAAAGAGAGGTGCAGAGGTAGTTGAATAAGAAAACCATAGTTCGAGTAGAGCAGTAAGCGCTAAGGCAGAGAGAGAGAGAGAGCATTTCACTTCTAGTGCCGGGTTCCAACTGGTTGGAAAAAACTCCGAATTTCAGCCTTAAGTAGGCAGTTCAGAGGCCGGGTTATGCCCGCGCTCATAGTGAGCATCAGCCGAGTCGTGAACTAGCCACCTTCTCTAAACTGAAGCCTAAGGGTTTATTATTAAAATATGGAAACTTAGGTGGGTGTTTTCTTTTACCGATAATAGGGGAACTTCTATTTATTCGTGGCGAAGAAGTTGGTACAACAATATTTCTTTTCTTTTTTGTCAAAGCTCTCAAATTTGAAAAATTAGGAATGGGGGAAAAATAACTGAGAATTATTTGGGATGTGTGGATCCTTGAGCTAGGAGGGACCTATTTGAAGGATGGGTGTCGAAAATGAGGAGTGTAGGAGACCTTAGGTGAGGTGCAGATGATTGCGGGACAGTGGTGAGTGTCCACCGGGGGTTGAACCTAGGGTGTCTAGGCCATCGTTCTGAGTCGATCAGGGATTGAAAGATCTACGCCTGGTGTAAGTAGCACCCGTCAGGGGCTGGCTGTTGGGCCAGGGGCCATTGTGTCGACCATACTGCCCACCCAAACGGAGCTGCCGAGCTACCATCTTGTTGTGGCGGAGTCGGCCGGGGATCGAAATGTCTTCGGGGACGTTGATTGGGTAGTGCCTGTAGGTTTGGATCCAGAGGCTAGTATGTCGACTTGACTCTCCGCGCCTGCGGACCAGAAGTTCTGCCATCTAACGGATAGTGGTGGGGGATTGGAGGTCGTAGAATAATGGATTGTGGCAGTGTCGTAAACAGTCGAAGAATTTTATATACCGTCTCTTTAAGACTTCTGTAATTGTAGGCACTTCAAATTTTGCGTGGATGTCTGCTGCTTTCATAGTGCTATACTGGGTGTGCCATTGTGAGGACCGAAGAGGTACAACAAGCTGCCTCATACAACCCCTTTAAGTAGGCCTCCTGGAGGGAGATAAGGAACTTGTAAAGTCTAGATTTAACGTTCGGGAGAATTGGTGAGCTACGAATATTAATAGAAATAGTATCCAAACGTTTGCGGCACGCATGAGAAAATAACTGTCTGTGGAAGCCGCCAGATGGTCGCGATCAGACATTGCGAGATTTGATAGCTAAATTAAATTGGAAAGAACTCCTATTTTTACATTGCTGATGAGAGCTATGGCCAACCACATACTTCTACGATTATTCATTTTTGCACCACTAAATTACCTATTCTCCTTAATATGCATCTCCGTGTAACATGAGCTAGTTCTCTTAAGAAAAGGGCATAAAAAAGGTTTAGAGTTGTTTCTCATTGGTCTTATTAATTCCGACCTTAATAAGTGAAGGACATTATGTGCAAAAAAAAAAAACAGCTCATCCGAAAAAAATTATAAAACCTAATATAATGTTAAATATAAATAATATTGGGACCAATACCAAAAACAATTTCTCTAATATAATTTTAATTATGTTTTTCCGATACTGCAACTAGATCTGGTCATATCGATGACTTTGAATCGACAAAACCATTTTAATCTTAATTGATTAATACTTATAGTGAATTTTGGTTAATATTTCCCTAAATTAAATTTATTTTTAATTGTAAGTTCAAAATTTGGCTTCCAGTAGTTGGCAACATTGATGATATGGCGTCCATAACAGATGTGGTTCGTTTTGTAATGTATACATGAGTTATTTACTATTTTTATAATAGATTCTCATTTAGTAACGAATACTATTCTAACACGGCAGAGTAATGATACCTAATACTTGTAAGCACATATGCTACTTTTTCCGAAAATTATAAGATGGTATTAATCAACAATGGCTGTTCTAAGACTGTTGTGTATATTTATTGTTCTCGTTGGAAACGGTATGTGTTGGTACTGATTTTGTTTTTTGTTTGATTAATCTAACAAATGAATAAATGTAAATTTTAATATATTTTGTTTTTTTCTTGAAAAGTTTTTAATTTTTTTATGAGAGCATTACTAAAATTTCCGAATTACTTAGTTAAAATTATAAACATTACTTTCTTGAGTTATTAATAAATTTAATATTTACTTTCAGGTGTTGGAGACACTCATCTATCATCTCTCCAAGAAGATGACGACCCATTGGAGCAGGCGTCCACGGATTCGTTCAAAAAGTTTAGAAGTGATATCAGTTTAGAATCACGACCGAAAAAATATAAATGCTTATCATGTGAAGGTTCTGATTGCTTCCCAGTTGAAGTTTGTAACAATGCATATCAGGTATGATTGATTAACTGATCCCGGTGTCATACATTTGACTGTCAGTCAAACATTAAAAGGATGGTTGGCAATGTTGCTTAAAACCATGTCCAATTGTAAATAGTTGTTTTATATATATTTTTTTAAAGAACTTTTATAATAAAAATTCGATTGCTTCCGAAAATGTATGTGTAAAGTAATGTGAGCTATGTCCACAACTCCCCTGTATAATTCACATCAAACAGGGAAGAGCGTTGTAACCTGAAAGTTCCGTAGTGAAACATCTGATGTTTCATGGGTTTGCTTACGATAACTCATGGAGAGAGTTTTAATTTTCATTTGTTGATTCTAGTTCCATGAAGTCCCATCCTTACCTTTTCCTACAGCAACACTGTTTAAAAATTCCAATTTTATAGGTTTTTTTCTGTTAAGTTTTGAGTAGATCTTTTTCGAGTATGTCATTCAAACTATTGATAACATAAACTATTCAGTGGTTGTTTTATAGGTTCTAGGCCTGGTTTGCACTTTTTCCTTTAAAGTACTCCTTTAGTATAAGGGGGAAGTACGACTGATATGTACTTATAATACCAAGAAGTGACAACACTTCAGTGTTGTTAATGGTTTCAGCAACTCGTCACAAAATATCTCCATTGGGTGTCTTCAAAAAGAAAAAGAGCTTCTCTTTGGGAAGATATTTTTTCTGATTTAGGGCTAAACAGAAAGAAATCTATCCAGTCCTTCAAAATATATGGTGGAGAACATGATGTTTGTGCCCTTCCACCTCCCATTAAGAGGAAGATGTTGGTAGGTGCATTTTCAAGTTGATTTTATAGTTAGTATATTCAGTAATTTTCATGTAGAGACAAAAATCTCACTTTTGTTCTTATTTGGTTCTGTAGGTTCGATTTGTTTTTCAGAAATGTTTGAAGTATTTTCTTCTGTAATTTATATATTTTTACTTGGATTGTTGCATTAATTTTATTATTGACCCAGGGTGAAACCTCATTGTTAATCCTGGCTTGAATCCTCCTTTTCAGGTAGTTTCAGACAACTGGTGAAAAATAGTGAATCTAAGCGATTAATCTTATGAAGTTTTTTAAATTATTTTTAGGTTCCTAATGTAAGAATCATCATTTGAGTACTTTAATTAAATTAATTCTTTTAGTGTTGGAAGTACATTGAAAAGGATAAAAATGGAACTGTCTTGAAATCAAGAGGATGCACAACAAAAGTCGACCAAGTTCGGTTTTTCTGCTCACATCAACAAGATCCTAACACCCCTGTTCAAACAAAATTCAAACAATTCAAGATTATTTGCTGCCAAGGAGATTTTTGTAATAATGGTTCATTTCCAGAACTTGCGATGGATAACTTTCCTGGTATGGATAACTCTCCTGGTACGGATAAATTGAGTTGTGTGCTTTTATCAATTTAAATTTTATATTCGATAATTTTTTTTATCTGTTAAGTTGTTAATAAAATTGAATCTTGGTGTTTTTGGCAATTTCCTTGGTATGATTGTTTTGATTAATGTAAAAACTTTATTTCTTCAACATCGTTCACTTTTAGATTAAGGGCCCACTTTATGCATTTTGAGGTTAAATGTCCTTGCAATGGAGTTCCTTCCCGCAATGTCAATCACGATTTAGTAATAAAAAGTTCATTGATAATATGTCAAAAAATATTTTATTTGTAACTAAGAATTTCTTCAAATGGGCCCTTGGAAGGCTCCAAAACATCTTTTTGAAGTGCAAAAGGATTTTGTCTTTTTTTTTTCTAAATCAGAAAATCCTTATGGTTACACCTTTGTGTGTGTGTCTTACCTTACATTTGTGAATACCAATATGAAAATTTATATTGAGATTAGTTTCGATTACCCGATGACATCAAAAATATTTTCAACTCTACATAACATAATTAAGGTTTATTAATACATTAATTACTTCCTATTAAAAAATATATATTTTCTATCATATTCACGTAGGATATGAAATTAAACATCTCATTGCCCTCAATAATATTATGTAATTTTTATTTTCGTATTTAAATTACTCAAAATGGGATCTTTAAAATTCTGTTTGCAGTTTCAACTTATTCCGTGTTTTACTAGAGAGACATATTATGTGTTGGCTACATTTAATGCTCCAATAGTGATGAAAATCAAAGTAATCTTGGTAAAATAACAAGTGACATTAATCAGTTAATTAATAAATACAAATGAAAAATTACTTTTACTAAGCCCGTCATTGCTTGGTGTATCACACTTGACTTGGAGTTTTGTTCATTATGTAGATTTATCAAGGGAAGAGATTGCTAGGGTTTAGTTAATAAATTACAAAAAACAAAATGAGATTAATGAAAAGTTTTGCTGAAATATTTAAACAGCTGGCTTATTTATTATTTATATGGGCTTTGATTAAAATTGCTATGTCATCAATTGGGTATGTTGAAGAAACTGTTTTTGAATGTGTATTTAAACAAAATTTATCGATCATGAGAGAATTCATGGGGGAATAATTAGTACGATATTCAAATACCTTAATTATATAATACTTAACTAACTTTGTATTTGTAAATAATGTACTGGCTATGATAAATATAATGTTATATAACTTGTTTGTACATTTGATTAAGTCTGTGCTTGTGATTTGATGCCTAATTTGAGTTAATAATAAATTTCAGTAGATATCAAGAACGCTCAAGACTCTGGAGGGTATCTGTGGCACCTGGGGTTAGCTGTTATGGTGCTTTTGGTTGTGGCAGGAGGTATCGGTGTCATCATTTTATTTTTCCTCCGCAGGAGCTACGTGAAAAGACTCTCTCCTCCTCAGCCACCAAATGCTTCATATTCAGCTTTACCAGATGACTTCAGAGGAACTGCAACATCTGATACGGCTCTTATGGTTAGTTTAAAACATTATCTTTTTTTTATTTTTATCATTTTCTGCCTTACCCCTAATATTTTATTCGTTATAACCTTTTTTAAATGTATCTTTTTCCCTGGCATTCGTAACTAATAATTTTATCTATTATGGCATTGTAGAAAATTATATCCATTATTATTTCTATTGCCACAAATCATTTTGGGTTTAAGAGAGAAATAGTGCACCGGGCACAAGTTCAACCTTGTCATCTGGAGAAACCTGGCTTATTTTTAATCAGTGTCTAACTTTTTCTTTCCAGGTCTTATTAAATAGTGAAACATAATTGTGATGTTTTTTCAATGTTGCCATTTTTTCTTTTTTGTCTCTTTGACTCTTTTGACCTGATTGTTAAACCTGCCTTTTGAGACCGTTTTACCTTATTCCAGAATTTCCTTTTGTCATCTTCTTGCAAGATTTATTCTTAAGCTTCTTTTACTGTATTTTTGCTATCCGTGACTTGTCTTTGTAAATCTGGAGATCTAACGTGTATTTGGAGGGTAGGCATTTCTTCCAGATCTTTATATTCTCATGAATTTTCCTTGTAATTTTGTATATAACCAACCAGTTTTTTTCAAAGTATATTATATTAAATTATTAATTAATAGCTGTATTAGTAATTATTAGCTCTTGTTAATTTAGATAACTATTAAATATATGTCAAAAATTGTGACAGGGCTGGGATTCACAAACCCAGGAACTTCTGCTCTTCAATTAAATTTTTAAAGTGTATAACAAGTTTGGGAAAAATTAATAGTATTTTTCAAACACTTAAAATGTACATGTATTGTTTGTTTTATAATTAGGATTCACAGCCTTGTACTCTAACATAAGGTAGGAAGGGTTACCTATAGGTTACCATCCGGTTTTTGTTGTAGTATGAATGTTGAATGTTTATTTTGCGGGTGATCCATGAAATAAATTGGCTTCCTCAAAGGAGAATCGAAACTTACAATCTAGCCCTCTTGGTCAACTTGTGCCCCAAAGTTATTTTTACTTTATTTGTGAATTGTTTCTGTTAATCTTAATATTAATAATAAAAGGAACAGTTTTTGTACGTTTTGCAGTATTATTTCTGAAAAGGTGAAAAAAAAAAATAACCCCGTAACATGTAAAATGTGGTGATGATGTATATATATAATTAAAGCAAGTGCAAAGCTATTGAACTTTTTAAAAATGACTTTATTTAATTTACACTATGACAAAGTTTTAAATAAAAGATTAAATGGCTTAAGCAGCTAAATGAATGTACATGAATGAATCACAGAAGAGGATTGCTTATCTCTAAGCGAGGAGGCTCATATATAGGATAGCAAAAGGACAGTGGTCAGCATTATGATAAGGAGCTGATAGAGAGCTGAGTCAACATTTAATTATATAGCTATAGCAGTGTCAAATTAGTTTTGTACCTAAAAACAATCTAATAGAATAATTTCAATTATTGTTGTTAAATGACAACATGCACATTTTCTAAAATCATATATTTTCATAATTCTATATTATAGTCAAAATTAAAATCATTTATAAACTGTTAAAAATAACAGTTACAGTAGTCAACTCATGTTGTGAATCCTTCCACTTCTCTACTCCACTTAAAAGATCAGGGAGCCAACCTTAAGGGATAGGGCTAATGGCCATAACTAAGTGAACAAAAAAATGATTGTAAAGGCCAATATATGTGCATAAAAAAATTTAAGCAAAGAATATGTTTATTGGGGGGAATGCTGTTGAAAAATAAATCTTCACAAGCTTACAGAAAGGGCTTTTGATGTGGGGGGATGTACTGCAGGTTCAACTGACCATGGCCATTCAGTGGGTTTGTTTTTTATTTTCATTTTAGAGAAAAACTATTTATTAATTAGGAAACTTACCTATCATTTAATTAGTAAACATAATAATCATTAATTTATGTCTACTTCAGGCTTGTAACAGTTCCACTATTGTTTTGGTTACTAAGGTTATGTTAGCAATTACGTAGGAAAACTCAACATTAAAGAAATCATCGACTTTGATCTTCCCTCCTAAGTTGTTTACCTTCACTAAACCTAAATCCAAAATTTAGGTTATCACCCACCCCTAAGACTATCACACATAATTTAATTACATTATTTGATTCATGCATCAGTTTCCTCACCATTTTTTCTAGTAGTAATCTATAACATTCCATTATACAATCAAATAACAATTTTATTATATTTTCTTTACATTACAATATTCCTCTGATTGCACAGCATATAACTTTAAAACATATCTACGCATTTTATTGCTGTGTAAATACCCATTTTTTTTTTTTCTTCCTGACCTTCTTTTATATCTTTCAAAGCGATTTTCTTATTTATTTGGATAGCAATCCTACAAAATAAGTAAGAGAGTATTTATGTTTGTGGTTTCCAAAAAAAGCTTCTTAAATAGTTGATATATTAACAGCCACTTGATCTACTTAAGCTAAATGATAATTATAATTTGACATGGTTAATAAATTATTTGTTAAAATAATTTTGTATTGTTTGAGATATCATATCTACTAAGTATTCAGGCATGATGTTTTTAACTAATACAATTGTTTTAATATAATTTTAACAGATCACCAAGTCTTGACTGATTTCATTCATTTCATATTAAGGTTTCATTTAACTGACTATATTTGATCTTAAGGTTTCATATTGATATAACCGAATTGAGACTATAGATCCATGGATGCTCTAATATTTGTGTTTGATTATATTTTAATTAAGGAGCCATATCTAATTTTCTCTTTATGTTCCACTAACAGAGATGAAGTTTTATATTCTAAAATGGTTATTCAATTCAAGTGAAGAAACCCATGAGAGTTATGGAATCAGCGAAGCTTTTTCTTATGATGAAATGGTTTCTCCCCTGTTCTGAGGCTTACTTACCTTAGGTTAATTTTTAACTGTTCAAGCTTGCATTTTTGTAGTTAGTTAATAATATATAAGTTGCAATGTTTATTCCCTGTCTTAGTTTAAGATTTTAGTATCGATTGGGACCATGGTTGAACTTCCTGAATTTCTTAGATATGACATTGCATTGAAAAAGAATGAAAACAATAAGTTAGTATCTTGAATTGTAGACTTGTGATCTCTTTGGTTTGAATGTTTATTGGCTTGATTAATTCTTCTTTTTGTTGACAAAGAGAATTGTTTTTGTTTTTGTTTTCACTTTCATCAAAAGTGTAGTTAATGCATGCATTATACACTATTTTGATTTAGAAAATTTGTCTAGTTCATGTTTATAATATAATTCAAATGTGGTTATTTAAGAATTTTATTGTAATTTATTTTGAATTGCTTTATTTTTTATTTAGGGTTACCATGATGAGAGTATGACATCTGGTTCTGGTAGTGGTCTACCTCTTCTAATACAAAGAACTCTTGCCAAGCAGATTTCACTTGCTGAATGTATTGGAAAAGGTCGTTACGGTGAAGTGTGGCGTGGGGTTTGGCATGGAGAAAATGTGGCAGTAAAAATTTTTTTTTCGCGAGAAGAGGCTAGCTGGACAAGAGAAACAGAGATATATAGGTATTTTTTTTTTCTACTTAAGCCTTTTTTTTCAGTGTATTAATAAATCTTATAGCGAGTTAAAATCTGTACTAAGCAGGCTATCTTTAACTGTTACTCAATGGACTCCTTAGCAAATGAATGAAAAAAACCTTTATTATGGGGCATTGCCCCTTAAGAATAACAATAAAGAACGAAATAGGAATGTATAGCTGACAAAAAAAATATAAATAATTACACTGATATGATCAATTAATTAATATGAAAGGGCCTATAAACATATGAGATGATTATACAAAGGACCACTAGCAAAAGAATGAAACAAAAAACATAAATGAGTAGAGGTTTGAAAGAAGAAAACATAGGAATTATTGCTAGTGGAAAAGAGCATCAAAGGTTGTTGGGCTGTGTTAAGATCTGGAATGAGAAATGAATAAACAGAATAATAATGAGGAATTATGAATTGTTAGATTAGAGAGATATACGGAACTGGTAAAGTATAGACAGTTGAGGAATGATAAATATCTATGATATTTGCCTTGGATTCCTCTGCATTCACTTAAAGATTGTGGCGAAAGGCCCAGGCCCAGGCTCCAAGTCCAAGTCTCCTTGAATCAATAAGAGGCGGATTGGAACTCACTAGGAGGAAAGGATTAATAAATTTGGGTGTCACCAGCATATAGATTGTATTGGTATGAGCATTGATGGATAGATATATGGAGGTTGTTGGTGTAAACACCAAAAAAGAAATGTAGAAATTATTGAATCCTGAGCAACTCAAAGACACTGAAAGGGTTTGGGATGGGGGTTGATGATGAATGAGTACTACCTTGTGGTGAGCAGAGATAAATCGTTTAAACCAGCTGGTGGTACCATAAGAAATGGACATTGATTCTAGTTTTGATAAAAGGATAAAGTGATCAAGGATGTCAATTGCCTTAGTTAAGTCTAAAAGGTTAAGGATAGAAAGGTGTTCTTGCTGCGGATTGGTGGAGGTCTTGAGTGCTTTTGGTAAGAGCAGATTGGGTGGAAAATCCTGGTGGGATTGAACTAGTCTTTTGAGAGATTTGGATAGGTTCCAATTGATATAGGATGATAGTCTTTGGGAGAGATGGGGTTAAGAACTTTATTTAATTAATGAAAATTTCCTTTTTTCTAGGAGGAAGAAAATATGAAGTTTTGAAGTGAAAAATTATAAATGCAAAGCAATATAGGAAAAATTAAAGGGAGATAAAGCTTTAAGATTTCATGGGAATGCCATTTGGAGATTCGTTCTTGATTTCATAATTGAGGAAACTAATTTGGAAGGAGAAATGTAAGAGATAAAGAAGTTGTCTGGCTGGAAATGACTAGTAGTGTTGATTGAACTATAGGGGAAGAAAGTGTCACCATGAAGCTGTTAAAATGCTCAGAAAATGAGAATTGAGGTCATTGGTAGAAATCAGTGATCAGCGTAATTCAGAAATTGGATTGTTTCATGTATAGGTACATGTGTCATACTGTGATGCCTCATTAAATTAATGATGTACAGTGAACATTTTTTTTTAATTTGCATATTGGATGCTAAAACTAATCATAAATTTATTTTGAATATTGTTTATAATTTTAATTTTTATCTTCATTTTATTGGAGATTGTTGTTAGATCCTCGCTGTTATATTATTTGAACAGGTCGAGGTTTCTTGTGGTTGGCTGGACGGATAATTTTATCTTTATTTACACACATTTGGTGATGGTAGACATAAAATTCTGAATCCTCAACATATGCCAATTCATTACATGACTATTTTTATTTTTCAAAGTTTCGTTGATGTTATTTTAAATCAGCACAAGTTTATTTTAGGTAATAGTTACTGTGGGTTCAAGCCCAGCACTAGGAGGTGATTTATTTACAGATAAAATTTCCTACTAGTGCAATGTGTTATAAACCCAAACTGGTTAATGTGTGGTCTTGTCAGTGGTTGACTACACTATTGTTCTTTGTCAAGCCCTAAAGACAAAAGTTTGTTTAGGCTACTTGTTTGAAAATTTACAAAGAAAAAAAGTATGTATATTTTTTTAGTTCTGTCAAACTCTTATCAAATTTTTTGTAACAAGTTGACAGTTTTATACTCAAATTATTATGATAATCACAATGATTTAAAGGAATAGTACAATTTTGTATGTTGTTTTTTTCTCTGAGACTAACATTAATTTCACAACATGTTTTATTTTTTTGTTTTCTAGTACTGTTTTGCTACGTCATGAAAACATATTAGGCTACATTGGCTCAGATATGACTTCCCACAATTCCTGTACACAACTGTGGCTTGTTACTCATTACCATGCTCATGGTTCCTTGTATGATTACCTGAACTTGATTACATTAAGCCATGCTGGAATGCTTTCATTAGCAATATCTGCAATGAACGGAGTAGTGCACCTGCATACTGAAATATTTGGTACCCAGGTTAGTATAATTAGTATTATTTATTTATTATTTGTTCCGGCATTTGTGCACCGCGGCCTCACTGAGACCTATTGTGCGCCGTCCATGTCCCTGTCCTATATATGTGACAGGCCCACGGCCTTTGCAAATCTGAGGATGCTGAATGGATCGATCAGCTCACATAATTAGTATTAACTTAATATTATAAACAGTTAGTTAAAAACCTAGTGGCAATATATTATTCTAATATTTGCTTGATGCATTAATAATAATATTTTAATTATATATTTTTTATATAATTTTAAAAAAACTTTTATATTTTATAACTTTTACGTTATATCAGGGTTCTGTTAATAATTTATAGGAAACTTCTGGCAAAAGGTTTATTGGATTTATTTACACACATTAAGATAACTAAAATTGATATACAAAAAAATACGTACGTACTAAAAATTACTGTTAAGATTAAAATTACTGTTAAGATTAAAATTACGTATTATACTGGCCAGTGTATCTTTGTGTTGCTAATATTCGATGGTAGTATTCTATTGCTTGATCCGAATCGTCTTCTAAGCTGCAGCGCGTGATTTCAGACGTCTTCCTTTGTTGTCGCATCTGGTGAAAGTGAAGCCCCACGAGGCGCCTTAGCGTCTCTCTTCTTGGTAAGGTCGCTACCTGGGTCCTTCTCTGCCTGCCTCTGATGAAAGAATGAAGAATGTCTTTTGTGTTCATGCCGGTTTATTTATACTACCTCCCGCTGCCTTCTTGACTTTCAACTGGCTATTTAATGCCAGTTGTTTTGAATAGTTATTACTTTGCTTAAATTAGAAGTTTATATAATAAATGTTTATATTAAATATGATATTATTTTATTTCAATTATTAATAATTAATATGACGACAATAAAAACGTTCATACTTTCAAAAATGAATCACGGATCGTTATTCAATGCTCGCTAATTTCGAGTTTATTTAAACAAATACTATTAAAAATCATCATTTTAAAATATCACAACATTATATATATATGTATATATATATATGTATATATATATATGTATTCTATAGCTGGATAATATGACATAGCCGGATCGGGATCCATGATGGAAAAAAAAATATGTTAATTACTGTTTTAAAAAATTAGACAACAACAAAGTACATGAGCAAGGAAATAAGCTCCCTCTATACTTTGACTATACTGTGCAAGTCACCACCACAGAACTACCTGGATGGGGGTCCTTGTCCTTGTCAATCTCAATTGGTATTCCCAAACATTGAAAATAAATCAAAACTCGATGTCATTGCAAACAAGGTCACAGAAATAAAAAGTGTTAAATTAAACTTTCATCATTATCACAGATATCAAGTCTTAGTTCACTGGCATCTGGAACCTTTTGCAGAAGATCATGTGCAAAATTATATTCTTGTAGATGGGCAGTGAGCCATGGTTCATTAGTAGTAGCGGCTTTTCTTTACCTAGCTCTTCACATTCGTATAAACTGTTCTTCAATAAAAAAGAATGCGATATTCCTTCCAAGTTTGTCTCTGCTTTTAATATCTGCCATGTATGCCAGCCTTTGTACACTCTCGTCACTTTGAGCCTAATGGCCCAATATAAAGGAAAGAGCTATTTGTTCATGGGTTAGCCCGTTTCAGTTTGCAGTAAGTTGGTTTATCGCCCTCGAAACAAAAGTAACATAAGTTTCGCTTCTGTCCCTAGGCTGAGAAGAAAGAATTTGTAAGAATTTACCTGCAGACATTTCCACAGAGTCCCTCCCACTGAGTGAGGAAGGCAGATTTGGCATTGTCACAAGTTAAATCTGGGCTAAAAACAGTCATGAACCATGTTGCTATCTCACTCTTCAATGTGTGGCTCAAAATGGCTAAGAGAGGTTCTCCCTGGTATTCTCCTGCTTGTAAGCAGCACTCAACGGTGTTGCACCAGGATTTCGCTTTAGGATGGAATTCTAGGAGTTTTATATCAGGTTTGCACTTACTTGTGTTTGCCAATTGTTTGATAGTAGCTCTATTCTGTGTTTCTATCTGTTAGCTCAGAGTTTCCTATATCTTGATTTATGGATCTGGAGTAGCCTGCTGTTCTTGAGCAGGTGTGTCTTCTTTCATTTGTTCATATAGTTCAGGGTGCATCACTAGATAACCCTGTGATTAGTCCTTGTCTTCTTACCTGCTGTTGGTAATTTGCCGCCCACATATATAAGGGTCCTTCACTTACATCCTAACAATCAGCCCAACATCCCAAAGTCGGTTTTTTTTTAGAGTAAGTATTTTTTTCCAATTTCCAAATTTGTTCCAAGAGACATTAAACTTCACTAGCACACACTAATTATAAGGTCGTATGATAACTGAATTAAAATGGTTTGAACAAAAATATGTAGAACTTTTTTAGTAGAATTCATGTAGACTTTTTTCTAGAAGTCTGGACTGGATAGAAAAATTAATGATTTTTGAAAGTAATGATTTGTTTACATACAAACAGTGAAATACCCTCTCTACCACTCTACGAAATAAAATTCTAAGAAACTACTTTTGACAGGTTGCATTAGCTATAACCATCTGGCGTTAAAAATAATTATCCCTACTGTCTACTTAAGAGAGCCTTTTTCGAAACCAAAAGGACTAAATCTGTGTCCGTGTCCATTTATTAGAAGGTCCAGTTAATTGAAGTTAAAAACAATGTAAAGATGGTGGGGAAAAAAAACTGTCCGCTTATGAAAAATGTTTGTTTGTTTGTTCGAAGAGTTTGTTAAGCAAAGTTCCACTATACAATACTTGAAACGAGCACTTTCAGCAGCACGTGCTGCCATTTTCAACTGCTGATTATATTTCCTATCTGAACAGTTTGGGGTATTTAGATTAAGTTTAGATATGTAGATTAAAAACAGGAATTTTCATGATTTTTGTTAATTAATGAAAAAAAAGGAAAAAATTAATATTGAACAAAGCATAACATTTTTAATAAATATACCAATATTAGTTAAAGTGAAAAATGTTGTATATAATAAGCATTTAACAATATCAGTAACGCATGAGCATGAATTAAGTATTTTGTTTATAAAAATTAAGGAAAAAATGATGTATTTCTGATGTTTTGTATAGTTGTTGGGGGGGAGTGTCCTGTATAACATACTATACGTTCATTTTTTTTTCAGTTTTTCTCAAATATCTTGGTGGCTATTTGATAACTAGGTTTGATAATGAAACTTTTTGTTTATCATAAAAAAATTTTATTTATTCATCTATAGCAATTTTTTCCCCTTCAAAGTAATCTCCCTCAGATCTAATACATTTGTGTCAGCGCTTTTTCCAATCTTCGAAGTACTTTTCAAACTCACTTTTAGATATTAGCTCTTAGCTCCTTCAGTGATTCAAAATATTGTCAAACTAGAAGAAGTTGCTGGGAGCCATGTCCAGGGAATACAGTGGCTGAGGTAACCTAACAGTGTTGTTTTTTGCTTAAAAAATTATAAGCAATCAGTGGGGTGTGAGCACAGGAGCATTATCGTGAGGAAATTTCCACGAATTGTTTTGCCACAATTCCGGTCGTTTTCCTCCAATCGCTTCTCATAAACGGTGCATTACTTCCAAGTAATATACTTTATTGACCGTACAACCTTCTGGCAAGAACTTATGATGCAATACACCATTGTAATAGAAAAAAAAAACAGTGAGAAACAATTCTCGTTATTTTTTTATCAAACCTTGTATATTAAGATTATTTTATTACAGTGACATTTGATCATGGTTAGTTTCTACTACTTTAACATGAGATTTTGATTTTAGTCAGTAAATTTATTTTTTCATTTAGATATTTAATAAAGTATTTCTGTGTTAATGCTGGTACTATTTGGATTGCAGATGGTAAGGGAAATAAATCTAGCTTTTATATATTGTTATTATAAATTATAAGATATTTTCAATTTTTTTTTGTTTAGGGAAAACCAGCAATAGCACACAGAGATATAAAAAGTAAAAATATTCTAGTAAAAAGCAACGGAACATGTGCAATAGCCGATTTCGGTCTTGCTGTTACCCATACACAGTCAACTGGGTTGTCAATTGCACCTAATACACGTGTAGGAACTAAGAGATATATGAGTCCAGAATTACTTGATGAATCGTAAGTATTTAGGTTATATTGCAAATGTTTAAAAATAAAACTGTTCTGTAACAGCATTAATTGTTGTTAATAGCCATTATTCAGGCTTAAGTACTAATTTCATTTTGAAAATTTATATATAAGTAGGGGGCTCTACTCCCTGGTGCCCCTACCCCTGATATAGCCCGGTGCTTGTCATTGATTTGATCCTATATTAGGATTTGTCCATTTCTTATTCTTTTAATAAAATTAATCATTGAAATAAACCTGGATAAAAAAAATAGCATATTATCTTCTGAAAAAATCTTTATTTATCAACTAATTTTTATAAAATATTTTTAATACTTTTAGAACTTATAATTTTGCAATCTTCTTTCGCCCGATATATATTGGCAATGCCACTATAATGTCCATGTGTATCTATGTTTCTCCCAACATGCTCAAAATTTTAGCCCTTTTGAAATTGATGGCTATAGCATAAGCTTAAACTGTAGGAAGTTGTCTTCTCCGCAGTATGAATTGTAACCTACTTACTGTTGTTTAACCTCTATCCAATTTAATTTTTGGAAGGAAACTACTTATCTGTCATAGTTGCTTATCAAAATTTGATCAGGATACCATGGAATTTCAAAAATTACAATTCTTTCTAGCCTATTGAGCTTGTTCATTTAAAGGTCAAAGTTTCCCTGCTATAAGTGATTACTAGTTTTATTATCATTTTATAGACCCTAAACTTCAAAACTTGATTGATTAGTTTGCTTTTCAGAATTTTTATGAGGCTGAAACCAGCTTTTTTGCCTGCCAAATCTTCTTCCTGAACTCTTCATTGATTGAATATCCAATATATTGGAGGCTTCAAAGCTCACTATGATGTAATGCTTTGTGGGTGAATCTGGTCGTTAGAATAACTGCGAGTTCTAGGATTTTGGATTTGAATAACTTGTATCAGTTCCCCTGGCTAGTAGTACTTAACTTTTGAAGGCATCTTAAATGGTTCGAAACCATCATTCAATTATTCCACTTTGACCCTTTCATTGAATATAAGTACCTCATTGATCAAACTTATCTCTTATCATTGTGGGATAGAAAGAAATGTTGAATAATACAGGAGCCTCAAGTTGTTGCAAGTTCTCATATCTGTGTTCAAAGCTAATTTCTACTCCTTGCTTCCCTTGACGACAAACACCCTACAATTTCGTTGATATCCTGATAACTTGGAGAATGATATAACTATCTGAATAATACTACAGATTTATTTTTAAAATTCCCAATTAATGGACACCTACATATATTTAATAAATTATCAAATTATTATTAATTACCGACTATGTTCCCTTCCCTCTCCAAAGTGTATATTTGTTGACCTTGGGAAGTTATCTTCTTAAAGTCTAATGTAGTTTACATGAGCTCTATGAATTTATTATTTATTACATTGTACACAACAACAAAATTATTTAAATAAGACCTCTTTCAATTACTTTGAATTATTGATGATGGAATGACCTGATTGTAGAGATATTTCTTGTATGTATGGTATGTTATGTGTTACACTGTGAGCACATAACTTCATCTGCTAATAATTTAACACCACTGATATAATATAATAACTGCTATCAAATCACATACTTGCGCTCATACAAATTTATCACAGACATGTCAGGGTCTGGTGAGAGGACTGGAAGCAAAATGTTCAGGCATCAAAACATGTGATATCTTTAAAATCCACCACATAAAACAGCTTGAAAAGCACTCTTATTTTTATTTTACTAAGCTAACGTGATCAAAATGTTCTTTTTAAATTATTTGTACCAAGTATGGGGAGGCTATGTGATTCAAAGAAAGTTGTTTTATTATCTGGATTGTTTACTTACTTTCTTTTATAAAAACAAATCAATGAATTGACTAAGGTCAGTTTGACTATTATTTATTAATTTCTTACCTAATAAATAATGACAACCTCTAGAACTTTTAACGTTAAATACTGCCTTATATAATTATATAGGGGTCTGATTAACAATGGGAAAATTAATAATTAGGCTTATTATTACTACAATGATGAGGAGCTTCACATATAACAGGAGATTTAAAAGGTCCAAAATAAGAAGGTTGCCTGGACAGAACAGTATGATAGTTTCCGAAATGATCACAATTCACATATATATTATTACGTTTTTTATCTATATTGTTTATATTTAAATTTAATCTGAGGTTTTTTAGGTTCTGTTAATACAAAAAAGAATTCTGGCAAAAGGAAAATTGTTTAATTACAAATTGATTCATGAATTTAATATACATATCAGCACGTTCGTGATAAAATTTACAATGTTAAAAGCTAAACTTAAAATGTACCTTACTATTATCGCGACAGATTTACTCTTCGGCGATTCTTCTGGTTTCTTGGTAGCAGACCATGGTTGCCAATTGCCTCGTTGTATTCTGTGTGCCACGAGGTCAGTACAGGTCCACTACTAGCGTCTCTTCCAACCTTCCTGTCTCGTGGGCGGGTCAAATTGAAAGAGAGCAGTTTACCACGGGCTCGTCCTTATCCCTTTCCGCTGCCTTCTTGAGTTTTCAACTTTCTTATTTTCCAATGCCCCAGTGGTCTTGTATATTATTAACTTTTCTTATTTTAAAGTTAACAAATCCAATATTAAATATTTATATTTAAGTCTTGAATTTATTTATATGATAACTATTAATATTAGACAACGCAACAAATAAATGTTCATCCAGTCACAAACTGTGATCCATGAGTCGTTTACGGTTCATTTACACCCGCTAATTTCGAGTTTATATCAAAGGCAACATCAAACTCACAACATCTAAATATCACAACAATATATTATTACGTTCTTTGAAAGATATTGTAATTTTATTTTTCTTCTTTAACTTTATATTTATTTTATTAGTTATTAACTGCTGTTTAAGGTTCTTTTAAACAAAATAATTATGGCAAAAAGTCCAATACCCCACTAACTAAAAGAAATTTTAAAGTTATTATGACACACAATTTACAGCTAACATGTATCACGGGTTGATCCCAAAACTAGAGTGAGTAATGCTATGTTCTCATCATAACAACAACAACTATACTATAAAAGTTTTTCCATTATCACTAGACCCAGACACCTATACACTAGGCCGGTCCCATAACTAGATAGAGAATTATTCTGTGTGTGTTTTCATCATCACAACAACCAGTATACTATCTTTTGTTTTTTTCATCCACTCTCAATTGTTTTTATTTGCCTTCTTGATTCAAGGTTGGATTAAATATTTATATACAAACTCCACAATATCTAATATCACAACAATATATAATATATGATCACTTATATATATTGTTGTGATATTTAGACGTTGTGAGTTTGTGATATTACCTTTGATATAAACTCAAAATTAGCGGGCGTAAATGAATGGTACACGACCCGTAGATCACGGTTCGTGAATGAATGAACATTATTGGTTGCGTTATGTCTAATATTAATAGTTATCAAATAAATAATATCAAGAATTAAGTATAAATAATTTAATATTGGATTTGTTAACTTTAAAACAAGAAAAGTTAATAATATCTGAGACAACGGGCATCGGAAAACCAAAGAAGTTAAAAAAAATCTAAGATGGCAACAGAGGGTTTAAACGAGGAATTATAAAAACGAGGAGAGCCGAGGGATCGTTTTTGTTCCTTTAGACGACCCGCCCACGAGACAAGGTGAGTCTTGTCTGTTACGATCGTCATGGGAGACACGAGGAAAGCGCCAGGACCACGCTCGAATCTAGAAGAAAGGAAGAACAAAGGAACCAGAAGAATTCACCGAAGGACGCAACTTAGTAAACTGGCCAGTCGCGAATATTATATTAAGGTAAATCATAAGTTTAGTTTTTAACATTGTAATTTTATCACGTATGTGCTTTTATGCATATTAACCAAATGAATCAATTTGTAATTAAACAATTTTCCTTTTGCCAGAATTCTTTTTTATATTAACTGAACCTAAAAAACCTCAGATTAAATTTAAAATATAAACAATGAAGATAAAAAACGTAATAATATAAATAATTAGAATGATAAACATTACGAAATGAATGGATGGAATGCATTTTGGAAAAGATAAACTTGTATATTTTTTGTTACAGGCTAGATACCAAGTGCTTTGAGGCATTAAGGAGAGTGGACATGTATGCTGTAGGTCTAGTGCTATGGGAACTGGGTAGAAGAGTGATAAGCAATGGTATTTATCCACTTGGACTTCAATCTTTATTTGTAAAAAAAAATCCATAATCAGTCTATTTGTTTTAAATAATATTAACATATTTTTGATAATTTAAGGCATTGTCATGTTATCCTTGTTGGTTCGTTCAGAATAATTACACATGTCTACAAAAAGAAACTTCTGGAAATTTTATTTGATAATATATGCCGATCTATATGTGTTTTGGTGTGCTGAAACCGATAATGCTCCATTTTCTACCATCACATATAGGTTGTGATCAATCTCAAGATCTCGAGTAGGCATTGTAATAAAAATTATGATTAAGGAAAACAGAATCAGCCAATAGTTCTTACTCATTACTTAAATATATTTCTATAAATATCTTATAAAAAACCGTATAGATACAAGTTGCCAAAGTAAAAAATTATATGTATTTCATTTTGTTATTTATTTTGATGAAAACTTGTTTTCTTATCTTGGAAACATTTTCATGTGCACATCCGTGTATGTGACTCTTCAGGTGATTCAAGCTGTAGCATCCAGCAATACTTAAATATTTGCGTTCTACTTCCCCTGATACCTTTGTTCCATCTCCTTGATGTTCTGGTGGAACCTTTCCCCTTCTTCTTCACTAATGCTCCCTAAGTTTTCTGGAAAATAGTTCACATGTGAGTGTAAGAAGTGAACTTTCAAACTCACATTGCAACCTTGTGTTTGAAAAGCCTTCAACATTTGTTCCACAATTCTCATATAGTAGCAGGAACTTCTCAACAATCTCTTGGAACAAATTCCAGGCCTTCTCGTTCTCATTCATGGTATGGGTGAAATGTGCATCTGATAAAAGTTTTCTGATGTCTGGGCCAACAAAGATTACTTCTTTTAGCCTGGAATCACTTTAACCAGGAAATTTGGAGTATGAGTACTTAAAACATTCACCTTCTTTATTGAGAGATTCCTTCACGAACTGCTTTATGTGTAAAGTAGGTAGTAAGATTTTGCTAACCAAACTTTCTCTAATCCCTAATAACATTTTTTTCTCCTGAAAACAGAGCTTATCGTGACGGTCAGTCCCTTTTGTTCCAGTGGGATTTATTACCCAGCTATCCAATGAACAAAACACATGGAAACATTGTGTAGCCTGATTGTTAACCTAAGAGCATGGTGAGTTCTTTCAAGTCTCCACATACCAACTACTTATGCTCATTATAACAAATTGTTTCAAAAATGAATACCAAATTGTCGTATGTTTCTTTTAAATGTACCGAATGCTCTACTGGAATTGAAGCACATAATATGACATTGCCAGCTTTCATACCTCTCTTTGACGAGTTTATTAATAGACATCAATGATTAGGGTCATATTGTACACCGAATTGGCCACAAACGTCTTTACAACAGGCAAGATTTTTGTCCAGTGAAAAGTAAGGAACAACAAGTGTTTTCCGATGTCCATACTATGAAAAAGAAGTGCCTGGTAATAATAAATTTTTGTTTTTGAGCTGGGAACCAGGTACTGAGCTGCATCTTTCAGTAGGCCAAGATCTTTTTTCACTAAGTCGCTCAACTCTTAATTTTGTTAAGTTCCTGATTGAGGAAGTTGAATACCGGGTGAATACATTCACTTTAAACAATATGACTGGTCTGAAATAATGAGGAGCAAAATGGGCATTAATTTATAAGATATAACAATTTAAATCTGGTTCAGCATCAGAAGGTGATAACTGAGACAAGTATAAACAACAGGTTCTGCTTGCAGCATGTATGCAGCCTACACCCAACAACTGAGTGAGAGTAATATTGTGAATAATAAATGTTTAGAATCATAGAAATCGTTTAAACTTTTCCAGTTCATTAACTTACTGGATAAGAAAATTACAAACGTATCGTGGATTTGCAAAAAATCTTACTGTACAGAAGAAAACGGAGTTCATTTTCGGTTTCATCACACTTAAAAAACATGAAGATCAGCCAAAATTATATGAAATTCTTGGCTGTAGACCTGTGTTATTAGTACAATTTCATTAAGTTCTTTTCCATCTAGCAATAACTAAGGATTTCATGAGCTACTCATTAAATGGGTTTAACTATGCTCTTACTTTAAAACTTATATAGCTAACCAAAAATTTTTTTTTTTTAATAAACTTCCCTATATCTCTAGATAGCCCTAGATTATTTTATAGGTTTACGTATATAAAATGTGTTATCGAAATCTGAAATATTTATTTTCAGGAATAGTTGAAGAATATCAACCCCCATTTTACGATCGTGTTGGTACAGATCCCAGTTTTGAAGAAATGAGAAAAATTGTTTGTGTGGATCAACAAAGGCCAGTTTTACCAAATAGATGGGCTTCAGATCCTGTAAGTAGTGTTAAATAATACTTCAATAAAATTTATTGGTATTTATTTACCTTATGTGATACTAAGTACCTCAAGAATTATTAGTAAATTCATCCTCAGTATCTATAGTAAGATTGCCAAAGAATCCATTATTATGTTCTTTTATAGTAGTCCCATAGATTGTTTGTATGTTTTTTTGTCCCCTTCCCCTTTTAGGGCATGTCGACCAATATTCCTATTTGATTCAGAATTACTTTTTGGGATTTTATATCAATAGAAAAAGATTTGTCAACTCTCATAATTTGGAAGGCAGTATTCTCTTATTGCTATAAAATTTTGTACTATTTTTATTTTTTTTATGTTTTAGATACTGAATGGTATGGGGAAAGTTATGCGAGAATGCTGGCATCAAAATGCCAATGCCAGATTACCTGCCTTGAGGGTTAAGAAGACGCTTATCAAACTCGCTTCTAGCTCAAATATGGAGAATATCATTTACTGACAACACATCATCATTTAAATTTAATCATATCACTCATTACTTTTTAATCAGTATTGTTGTACATTGGGGATTAATGTTGTACATATGTTGATATTTTTTTTGTATAGTTGTACATATAACTTGTATGTAAATAGGTGTGCATGTGTAATAATATTACCATAGTTTTATGGTAAAATAACTCAATTTGTTTTTGTCCTAAGCCCAACCTTTTTGGCGTTCTGCTTTTGTGCTATCAAGGGAGAAATAGTTTGACCCAAAATTACAACATATCATTTGTTGTTAGTTTCAAATTTTAGTTAATTTTAATATGGTTTGAATCATTGCTAAAACTTTATCGGCGATACAAGTTTTGCTGGAGCTTAAGTAATTAAACTTCATCTTGCATGTTTCATTATACAAAAAAAACTTGTTTGAAGTATAAATTATTGAACAAACGCCTTCAGGAAATAAAAATAGATTTGCCATTTAGTATAATAATCTCATTGTTGGCGATAAGGAAATGAATGAAGTAGATAATAAACAATGATACAAAATGCTCATTAATCCTCCCAACAAATTAGTTTTATCTTTTTAGTGGACACCAGTTTAGCATTCTGTTTCGCAATACAAGGCATTTTTATTTTAGAACTATTAGTGATTGAATTAATTGTCTATTGAATTGGTTACGTTTTTTATTTAATATGATAGTATTTAGATTATTTATTCATGAATCTAAGTGATTGGTTAACAAATAACTTTAAATAATTATACCAAATAATTTAAAAAAAGTAATAGAGGAACTAACTATTTATTTGTTTGACTTATTTATATTTTGAATAGTTTTAGGTGAGTTTAAAACAAATATAGATATAGATGGGTGTGCAGTGTTAAAACCTATAAATTCAACTTCATCTGTTTTTATATCTGGCAAATTTAAAAAAATATGGTTTTTCCCTCTTTGAAGCCAAACACTGTTGTTATTCAATAAAGTTAAAAGAAGGTTACCAGTGCCCGTATTAACAAAAAAGGGAAGATTGCTTGGCTTGATTACCCTTACTCTCAAATATCTTAATCAAAAGTATCATTATTTTACTCTAAGTTCTATCACTAATGAAGCTTTAATTAAAATACACATATTGTATCAACAGTTGTTGAATTTATATGATATAAACTTGTTTGTATTTTTTATTCAAATTTAATATTGAAACAATTCTTTAAATTTAAATAGTTTCTTTACTGTGAAAAGAAGTATATTCTTGAAATGATTAAGTAGGCTTTGTTTCAATGATTATTTTTCTGCAATAAAACTGAAGCTACCTTATTTTTATTTTACAGGATTGTTCTAATAAATATTGCTATAAAACTTTGATATCATTTAATTTTATTAATAACTTAACTTTTTTTTGGTTGAGTTGTACATTTTGGGGCATACTATCTTTTTTAGGTATTAAATTAAATTAATTCTAAGATGGCTAAATATAGCTGCTTTTATATAAATATATATATATATATGTTTTTTGTTTATGAGTTATTATTTTTAGTTAATTAAACATTTATGTTAACATATTCAGTTAATTCATTTTTAAAAATGCTACTTGTAAATTATTATCATGGTCATGAAATAAGTACATGTTATAGGCATTTACAATTAACTAGTGAAAGTTAAGGAATTAAGTGTTGGTAGCAGATTACTGAATGTCTAACTTGAATTAAAAAAAAATTCTTTCTGAATTGTGAAATTTGAAATACATTCATTTTCTTTGTTGACAATTAATTATACAAATATTAAAAAAAATTAATACTATAAAAAACATCAGTATACACCTTCACCTAAAATTTCATTTTGAATTATTTAAAATTAAATACCGATAAATTTATAAAAATCATTATGTTTTATGATAGTTTTATATCATTAACAATAATTTAGTCACTATTTTATACATAAATAATTTATTTCAAATAGTTAGAATTGATTTAAATGTGTGCATGTAGATGCATTTAAATGCAGCATATTACTGTAGATAATATAAGTTATAGTTATCAGTTTATATTTACATTCACTTCTCACCATTCTATGTGCTAGTACAAATTTATAACTAATCGCATTATTTTAATTTTATGATATGATAGGATTACATTTTTGAGTTTTAAGAGTAAACTAAATATTACCTTTTACTCTGCATAATTAAATTAGTTTATCATTTATCCGAATTTATGTATTTTATTTAATAACCATTACTATGATATGGAACTTGCAGTAGCTTAATTTGTTGATTCACCCTAGGATCAATGGGATCTTATTTTTATTTAAGGAAATCAAATTAATTATACTTCAAATATGTATTTCAATATAGCATGCTTTAATAACTAGGTTTATGTAATATTTTTATTTATTTTATTGTAATTTTGTTCCTGTTAGTTAAAATTATGTTAATGTTTTAAGAAATAAAAATGATTTTCATTATGGAAATCTTACCAAAATAAATATATTAGATTAGTAGTGAAATAATTTAAGTTAAGGAATTATACCACCAAAATATAAATTTAGATTAAACATAATCAGTATAAATAATGTCAAGTCAAGATATTTTTCAATGTTTTCATGAACAAGTTCAGCTTGAAATAAAAGTGCAGTAAGTACTCATTATATAGATAACAGTCATTAACTTGAAATCATAAAATGATACTTCCATTACTGCACTTGAAAATGGTTTAAATATCAAAAGTTAATGGCATAAAATTATTAATTTAGTTTTGTATAGTACAAATATGTAAATTTGTAAAAAAGATTTAAATCATATTTTTATTAAGTTTGTTTCTTGCCTTAATCCTCCTGTAGGCTATAGTAGAGAAAATACAAGTAAGATGTATTATATATCACAATGTATTTACGTTTATTAATTATAACTTAAGTGATAACACAAAATCAAATTTTTTACAATTGCCACTACCTTACAGAGGTAGTTAAAATAAGATGTAGTTGTTTACATTTTCATGATATTATTTTTAATAAGTATATTACTTGAATATTATTTTATAACTTCATTTGAAAACTATAATTTAATAAAATATAATGTTTTTATAAATCAATATGAAAAAAAGCATAACATTTTTCTCACTTTATCCCTATTATAAAATCAGTTTTGGTTTAATGTACTCAAGCTTCAGGCTGGAAGGGTGATGTATCTACAGGTGCCTTTGCTAACCTGCATCTGCTTAGATTAGTTCTACTGCTCTACTTCCCTCCCCATATTAATTTTTATAAGATAATAAATAGAATTGGTGTAAGTTATGATAAATAAAAATGTTGGTGGCGATCCCTGTAGAATTTTTCCCAAGTAGCTTAATAAGTTTCATCCTTAATTTGGTATTTTTAATGTGTGCCTCTACAGCTCGTGCCGAGTCCTGGATTCTCCATGCAAACTCCTAAGATTCAACAAACCTCTCCACACATCCTAGTGATGTGTCCTGTTCATCTTAAGTGATCAGGGTTTAAGATTTGGAGATCAGGTTCTGCAAGTTGATGGCTTACTTCTAAGAAGTGCTAAGTGCACAGGACTTAGTTCTCATTGGTGTTAACTGTAAAATTATTTGAACAAAACATGTTCTACTGAAATTTGTCAAGCAGGACATTTTCTAAACAAACAACGTAATTGAGAACTTGTAATTTCCCTTAAAGTAAGAACCTTTTAGTGAAGTAGAAAATTTTATAAAGGTTTATATTTTTATGATGAATTTCTTAGATTTTCTTTACCGAGGAGCAGGAATGTAACCAGGATTTTCTAAAGGGGGAGGGGCAGAGTTGTAAAAAAAGAACCATAAAATATTTAATGTTTTTTATTTATTCTGAAAAACATTTATTTTTCTTTATTTTAATTGGTATTAACATAGTTTGCTTTAGGGGTCCCTATACAAATAGTATTAATTAGTAAGGAAGGATTTTACCACTGCGCCTACTCTATTTTACTCAGGGGATGGGGGGGGGGGGCTCTTAGAGTGTGTAGTCAGACCAAAGAGAATCGGTTATTGGTTTTTGTTAGGGGTAAATTGAATTGTTTTGTTTTCTGGGGAATGACCGGTGTATATACACCTCATGATCGAGGCACCACAGCCAGTGGGATAGATGACCATTTTGGTTTTGGTGGGCACAATTCTGAAAGTGGGGGATCTTGTAGTAAATTACTTACTGATCACAGATATAACCCATATGTGGGGCCGCTAATGAAATTTTGAGGAGCTAGATTTAACAAATGTAAAAAATCATGAATTTCAGTATTTTTCTTCTCCCAAAATACTCATGAACATAATATGGTTTATTTTGAAAATGTATTCGAAACAAACTGAACTACTTCAAACTGTACTGGGTGGGAGACGGACAAGAGGGGGAAAAATACTAATCAAATTGGAATTACTAAAGGATAATACGTTTATAATAGTAACACCCGATAATACTCCTAAAAATATGTTATTGGTGATATTATAATTAATAAATTCTTTGGTGTAAGCCTTGTTGTGGACTTCGGTGTTGATAAATAATGTCTAAATCCACTTTTTGTAACAAATTTTATTTGATCAAATAAATTTTGTAATAAATAAAGCTATGTTTTACTTACTGAATTACTTACATCTGATATGGGTTATATTATGCAACAAACGTGTTTTTTTAATAAAAAAAAAGAAAAGAAGATGAATGAGGCTTTTAAAAAAGCTTGGAAAAACAAAAGGAAACAATCCTTAAACTATGTTTTTCTAAAAAAAAAAAAACTAAAACTGTTTAAAAATTAAAAATATATATTTACCCATGAGTTAAAAACAGTTGGAAATACAAATAATAATTATTTTTGCAGTGAAGAGGGATTAGAACTAACCACTAGACTCCTCTTCTTCATAATCTAGGCTTGACACAGAGGAAACATGGAGGAAATTGATAAACTGTCAAATGGGATTGGATGTGTGGGTATGAATATCTCCTGGCACTATTCCCTTCATTGCTAGATCTAAACCCTGGCTTTGGTTTGTCCATATTCAACCCTAATTCTTTCCTAAGTTTATCTTGATTTTGTCCTTTCATTGACTCCTTGCTGTTCTCATCCCTTTTCTACCATTTTGTAAGATGTATCCCATAAATGTCCAGGAAAAACTCAAAAGTCCTTAACAACATGGACGAACCAAAGCCAAGGTTTTCAGTAACTATGTTTTCTCCAGACACATCATGAGGAGAGATCATTGTCTTTGGAGCTGCCCCACAAATGTAGCACTTTTGGTTTGAATCCACATACCATCAACTCATGTTTGATCTAAATAGTTTGCTTCCTACTGTAACTGAAGTCGGTTGTAATTAAGGTATCACTTTTAGATCACCATCTGTTTCAGCTCAAACCAAGGCTTCGGTTTCTTTTTGGAGAATGAGCCTAATTGGTTGACAGAACAGTGAAGAGGAAGGTTTGGAATTTTTTCACCCAATAACTCCAGAAAAAATAACAGGATGCAGTTTTATAGGTACAAATAAAATATTATATAAATATTCATCCTTAATTTTTTGTTATAATCACTATACTTCCCACCCAGCACTCCCACCCAACACTACTCAATTTGTGAATTAATCTGAAAGTTTTATGACCCAGTTCGATTAGGTGACATGACAGCCTCCTGGTGGTGGACAACATAGCTTGTTGCAGTGAGATTGGCGATATTTTGAAGTGGTGCTTCTACTCTGTTTTCAGTTACATGGATTAAATCTTCGGAAGGACAGAACTTTATTTTTCTTATTGAATACAGAAATAAGAGGATTACAGCGTGTGATCCAACTCCTGTGCTTTCCTCGAAGCCAATTGTTAGACGACTTAGTCAATTTGAATTCAATAAAAAAAACCAAAGCCTCTTCTGTAGACATCACACGTCGAGTAGAAGTTTGGCCATGCGAAAACACGCTGACTAGAGCTAACGGATTTCCTGAGGGAGGTATATTTTTGATCATGGATATGCCTGACTTATTTCCCCGAGAAATATAACATAAGTCCAACAGCGTAATACAACTCATTGATTTTCATATCTTTCTTTGATTATTTGGTTCCAATAATTAATAGTACGCTTAAATTCCTTTAAGTACGATTAGGAAAGCCGCCCCAACATTAAATCTATCAACAAAATAATTGTAAATAATTAGTAAATTAGTAAATAAAAGTAAGTAAATAATTTCTCCTACCTGTTTTCTTAGCGCAGTTGGCCCACGCCTCGAAAAAACAGCCCTAGTGATCGTAATTTTGGTTGCTAAAAACAAAAATTTAAAGCCTTAGCGCAAAAAAGTATGGTATTCCACGAAACTACATAACTCAAATTTTCAGAGAAAAAAACTGTGGTATAACGATGAGACTCGATGAGTCTAATGAATATCGATAATTGACGAAACCATTAAGACATTAAATATGTTGGCATTTAAAAAAAATATAAATAACAACATAATATTTCTCTGGAACTTCATGAACAAACTTACCTAAATTTGAATGATCCATAATTTTAGGAGGTGCGGACTGTTGCGTATTCAACTTTTTTTTTACAACTTCCAGGGAACGGTTTCTCACATGGAGTTTTCCTGCGAGACCGTGAGTCAGACTCCTAGAGCCGTTATCGTCGACTATGGTGCGCGTATTCCGGTGCAATTGGGATTATTGCTTTGGTCAGCACACCTTAGGTTATTATATAACCTAGTTGTTTGAGCCAATCTAAAATTTAAAAACAGAAAACTTTATGTTAGAAAAAGAAGAAAATTATTTCATTGGCTATTGCTGCTACTGCTACCTATGAGATACAGCAGGAACGGCCTCGCGCGTTGGACACCTTTTTTGGGGTTTGTCAAGACCAGTCACTATGGATCCTAATTTCGTTGTAGTAGCATCCGAATTTGTCGAGTGCCGAAATTAACTTGTGATATTAGTTTGTCGAATCCTAAGTTATCGGTTTAAATTTGATTGTAGTCATAACAGATACATGGTTCGGAAGTTTTTTTTGTATCCTTCGCCTGAAATCGAGTAAAGCAGTCAAAAATCATCCATTAGGCCAGAAGCTCCTGCCCGAGGCTGGACCGATCTTAGGAAAGGTAAAAGGGGATTGATTCCTAAAATTTTCCTTTCAATTTCAATCTATCCGATCCCGAAAACCACCCCTTTTCCCTTACAGGGAGACGGGTCAGTGGCGACGGTATTCTGCTATTGGCGGTAAGTTTGAAATTTATTGAATCTAAAATTATTAATTTATTGATTATTAATATAATTTGTTGCTATGTTTTACTCGATTTCGGTATTTGTCGTCGTTATTTTATATCACAGTCCACTGTTGGTTCTCTATCAAAGAAATAACTTGAAAACTCGTTCGTTCTAATTTTGACATAAAATTGTTTTAAATTTCACAGCTAATTTATCCGCGTTCACACTAGTTATAGTCAGTGGCGTAACTATATCATCTGGGGCCCGTGGCAAATTCCTTTAATGGGGGCCCTATCATTAAGCTTTAATATACTTACAACTAGTTTAGTTACCCACAACCAATAACAATTTTCAATTGAATATATGGTATATATATTTTAATATTTTTATAAATAGGTACAATATTAAAACAATATTTCTGAGCTCGCGGCCACTTGGGCCGGGGCCCTCTTGGGTCGGGGGCCCGTGGCATTTTACCAGCCTGTAGTTACGCCACTGGTTATAGTTATTATATAACTGTAGTAACAAAACAGTACACACTACTTACAAAGAAACCTTACCAGCTTATATATACCTTACAATATTACAATTACTAACAATACTACTTTTTTATACTTTTTTACTAACTACATACTATTTTCAGAGGTAACTTACATCCTATGTAGCTATTTACACTCGATACAACCTATTTACATGTTCATCTTATGACTAATTAAACTACCGTAAAGAAAACAACCTATTTCCTAAACCTTAATAACTACTTAATACTGCATAACATAGTTACAATATTATTATGTATCCTCACTTCCCACAACGTTGGTGCGTAACTAGTCGTACGCATCCGGGGCCTCAACCACATTGATCAGCTGGGGACACTCAGTGGCTCCAGCCTCCTTCTCGGGACACCCAACTCTAATGCAGTTTGCGCATCGTGGACTTTCGTCCTTGTGGGTATAAGCGTTCGCTACATGACCCTCAAAGATACACCCCCAACAGGTCTCTTGGTAGTTCTTTCCTAGGGTCGGGCACTCTTCGGACCTCTTGTGCTTCAGGATTTCTCCCACTGGGGCTTCGGGGACTTCATTTGTTCTGGAGACGCAGAGGCCCTAATAGAACTATCAAGTTTTCTACCTACAGAATTGAATGGTGACATCATCTACCATGTTACCACACCATCTGTGTTGCTCGCGTGACTGCAGTGCTAATCGAGGACTCCTCGGGGTAGAAGGACCAGCCGCAGACTTTTCTTTGAGACTCTTTAGGATCAACGCCATGCTCAATAGGTTGGCGGTGGGCCATGGCAAAAATTCTTACATCTTCGACTTTACCACGGTCGTCAACAAGTCCGCCAACCACAAATGTGCTCCTGTTTTTTTCTCAACACATTCTTGTCTTTCAGCTCTGCCACGAAACGACTCAGGCTATCTCTGGTATGTTGGGCTCGTCCAAGAAGAGTTGTTTTGGTATAATACTCTGAGAACTCGACGTCGACCCGATGCACCCGAGAGAGAGCTCTGACGTCAGGAAGAAAGGGAAACTTCCCCACTTGTTGGGTCCTAAACGAGCACTCACCTCCCTCCGAGCCCTGAGGGGGAATGGGTGCCAAATCCGCTTTAAAGAGTCTGCTGGCGAACCCTGGCTTCTAGGCATCCTAATTAAAAATGTGGATGCACGCAACCAATGTACACAAATAAGAGTATCTTTCTCCCTTATCAGGAAGAAAGGTAAATAAGACAAAACTAAAATTTACTTAAACTCTACCAAAACTCTGCTTTTCCTAGTTGGTAAGAACAACGTAAAATGAAAAAAGAATACTTAAAAATAATTTATAGTAAAACAAACAACAAAAATGTGTCTTCCACGAATCTTTTTGTGTCTATTAATCCGAGGGGACAGGGACAGTATATATACGTGCACTTGATAAAGTCTGAGTTTAATTTAGTGCGTATAGAACAATTTAAAATCACTGAATTTTCCGATGAGTTTAAGGCTTTTGTTTCGTTATTTCGTAACACATTATATGGGGGTTCGGCGTGAAGAAAGAAGCTTTCCTCTTGGGTCTTCGTGCATGCATAAGTTTCCCTCCTCAAGCTCCTACCTTGCCTTGCCGTCCTACCTTAGTTGCCGTCTTAGTGGGGGATCATTTTTTTTTTTTTTTATTCACTCTCTAAATTCTCTGAGCTGGTTTAAGACCGTGATTTGATGGCAGTTATTAGATACTGAAAACGATCATTTTGTTTGCTTTACGGAACAAACTGGGCGTTCTCAAGCCAAATGATCACGTCCGTATAAGAGCGTCTGATCCCATTGTATGGAAAACTACGGAACCAATTATTTACAAGAAATTTGAGCGTCCGGCAACGAGCGACAGATAATGATCCTTCTTGAATGAAATAAGTCCTGAGTAAGCCACTCTTCTTGAACATATATCAGCGGTCCTAGTCATCAAATTCAGCTACTTTGTAATAGAGTAATACATGCATTTTATTACAATACATTTGTGCATTGTTCTTTTAGAAATAATCAGCAGAATTGCTTTGCCAGGGAAAGTTTATTGGATTTTTTTTCCCGCAAATTTCAATGTAACTCGTCAACGTTATGGTGTTAGTTTTTAAAATACATAACATTTTGGTTATTTCGTTGACTGTGGTAAGCGTATTCCAGTGCAGTTATTCAGTTGATTACTACAAAAATATTATTTGTTTTTATTTTTAGATGATTTAAGCAAGAAATACAAAAAATGCCATCCGGGGGGGGGGGGGGGTATAACTCTCAGGTACGCTAAGGTAATGAACTCGCCAACAAACCACCTCACCTCTTTTATGTCGGTTGGACAGCAAGTATGATAGTACTAGTTAGTGATCCGACTAAGCTCTCATAAGGTTAAAAAAACGCCGATTTGCACTCGTTGCTTCCATCCACCGAATACACATGAAGTTTTTTGACACATTCGAGACCTCACAAACCCGATGTTTAACACCATGACATCACCACCACTTCCAGATTATATGGTAAAAAAAGCCTTTCGTGTCGTAGTCAAAGTGGTATTAATCCTGAGTTCAAACTGCACCGGTGCAATAAATAGATTTTGCTAACTTTAATAGGATTTCACACCATCACTAAATAGAATAACCTGCTCTCAATGGGAGCAGATAAGGGATTACCCCCCCCCCCCTACCCTCACCAATCAAATACAGTCATATAAAATAATAGATTATATTAAAAACATATGTTTTGTAATTTTTTTACGTTTAGTAGCTAACAGCCACAGATGTTATGTATGGCCAAAATGAAGAAGGTAAAAATCACAATAATGGTGTTTTTTCAAATTGTTTTGGGAACGTAAGATTTATGCTAATACTTGTTGCTGCGGTAAGGTTATCATTGACTTTATATAATTTTTAAACTTAATTATGTAAAATCGTAGTTTAATAAAAGGATAGAAGAGACAGCTTATCTGACTCAAGCATTTTTTATTCTTCTCGGCCTCACTTAAAACCAATGATGGACATTAATCCAATCGAAATTAAAAAAATTCTATAAGTAACAGTGTGTTCCGTCACACCTCCCCTCTGTTCCGGAGGTTTCAGTTGGTTGGTAACGTGTTACAGATATGTTATACGATTGCTAAGACCTGTGTCTCATGTCTCTCATATTTTAAACCATTTTAATATTTTAAAACATCGTGGAAATTGAATGACACTTACGGTGACCAGTCACCGTCCATATCGAAATTTTCACACCAGCTGAGCCTTCAAGGTATTTTTTTAATTACAAATCGTTATATTCCTGATTTAAACAAGGAAATTAAGTCTCAAGATCTTGAAGTTAATTCAATCATAAACACCAATTCGGAAAACCTGGGTCAGCAAGGTTAAAACCGCATGTTAAAGGGAAAGAGCTGCATTGTTGTTTTTTTCCGCTAGGATGAACCCAGTTAGCCAGTTGTTCAAATTCCATACTTGTTCCAAGTCGCATATGTTACAACTAACTTTGGAGCGGCTACTGGAATAGTTATTCCAGTAGCCGCTCCAAAGTCACTGATCTGTATCAACTTACCTGTTGTCACCAATTAAACGCTATTTTGACTTCTCTAAATTACTTCTGAGATAATTAATTGTACGTAGTTTGAGTCAACTCAGAATTAATGAGAAATTATTTGTATATATATTAATTGTATGTATATTTAATAATTGGTTTTAATAATTTATTAATCTCAAATGGGAGACAATGAATTAAGAGCAGTTTGAAAAAATTATGTTAGTTTTGACATCTGCTCTAGGAAGTCAACAAACCACACCAGCATTGCAAGTAATACCTTTTGAAAACTAAGACGTGATTTTTACACTTCCTATCCTAGAGCCACCTGTAAAAAGAAATTCTCTATAGCTGAAATATTCTTTCGTGCTCAGTTCATCAGAGGCCTGAAGGACAGTTGCATACGAGAACAGATCTTACAAGACACAACCCTCAAGGGTTTCGACGGATTGCTAACGAAGGCTACTGCACTGGAAGCACCTAGATTCAAGTTGGGTCAACTAAGTAAGCTACCAGAGAAGCCGCCGGATCAAGTTACAGACGAAACCCAGATTGATCGTTGCCAAGAAAGAAATCGTCGCAGCCGCCAGCGTTCTGGGTCTCAAGACAATCGTCGTCAGTCCAGCTTTCGTCCGCATCCTCGTTCTCAGTCCCGCAGCAGCAGAAGCCGTGTGGGTTATCGATCATATGGTCTCGATGGTCTTTGTCTCAACTGTGGTCACTCAAACCATAAATCGCGTGATTGAAAGGAGCGTAAATCCATAAAGTTCAACTTGTGTTGGAAAATCGGTCATGTCACTAGTGTCTGTATCACCACCCTGCTCCGGAAATCGAAGACCAATAAACTGTCAACTCAATACCTTCAAGAGGAAGAGGATCATCACCCCAACAATGAATATGGTATAGTTCGCATTGAAAACGTCGAGGATTTGTATGAGGTTGGACCAGACACCGATAAATACATCGTCAGAGTCACTCTCAACAACAAGCAGCAATCGTTTGAAGTGGATTTGTTTTAAAAATGTTTAAAAGAAAGGGTTGAGGGGGGGGGGGAAACAACAAAAAAAACCTTGCTTTGACGTAATAGAATAGTTGTCAAGTCATACCCTTCTTATAATTGATACCAACCTAGCATTCGCGCTTGATTTCGATTAAATAATGGTAAATATATTATGCCATTCTTTATGTATTAATGTCGATGTAAAATAAGTAAAGATCAAATTTTTTTTGGAAATGGATTTGAAAGTAAATTTTCAAAAAAATAGTACATTTAGTGGTCCTTTCAAGGGTATTGAAGTAAAATAGTATAAGGAGTTAAAATACAGTACTGTCGTACAAAAGAAAAGGACGTCTGGTCACCGTAGGTTAAAGACAGTTCATTATTAAAATAACATACAACTATAAAATACAAACAAGTATCTAACACATTTCATTTGATTTAATAGATATTGTGTCTAACTATTGTTATACTGTGGGGAGCTTATGGATATCCTCCAGGAATGAGGGATTTTGCAACTTATGTGTTATTCACTCACACCGGACCAGCCTATACAGTAGTTCTGTGGGGGTTCGTAATCAGCTATTTAATCGCCGAAGAACCTCCACCAAAGTTGGTAATAATACAAATCCAGTAAATTGTAGCAATATTGTTTATTCCATTTTAACAACTTCTCATACATTGCAGAAATAGCTAATAATCTGTATGCTAGCTTATTATCCTCGTACTCAATAGCTCCTTCTACAACCGGACACATATAGCAAAAATGTCGTTGCTGTTTAAGAATCTAGATAAAACATTAACTATTTGAGACGACGAACGCCAGATCTTTGATATTTCCTTTATAATAAGTAAAAATATGCCACTACTTATCCTTGGCTTCAAGCCTACGAAACTCATGGTATGTTACCTATTGAGTTAGAGGAAATCTAATAATTAGTGCTTCCAGTTTCACCAGCCTTCGCTTAGAATGGTGGAGAAAATTAAGAGGAAGATATCAATGATTTCTGATAATCTCATGGAACACTTTTAAAATATCCTAATAAAGCTGTTATATAGATCATGCTGGAGGCCTAAATGTACAAATGGGACAGTACCACTAGAGTGTGTAATGAATGCGTCCTTATTTCTATCTATGAGAAAGAGGACTGCTACGTTGTCCATAGAGAACATCGGAATAACTCTGGATAAAAACTAACTAAAAAATATCATCATTTAATTGTAATATGTAATTAAATTATAATTTGCCCCGATCCATAGAAAACATATAACTGATAAAAAATAACTATAATTGGCAAGTAACAGTGGCTGTGAATGTTTACTTAGTTGGTAGTACTCACTTCCTCCGGGGAAAAAAACACCTTGCCAAATGAAGATTAAACCATGCAGCTAGCTATAGCCGAATTTACAACGTCCAAATCAGAAACATATACTTATCATCATTTGGTTCTTTTAAGAGCCACTGTGGAACAGGATTACTGAATTTGATGTTGATCCAGAAGAGCCACACCAGAATTTTGTCATATTTTACCGATTTATAACAGGAATTTAGACAAATTGTGGTACCAAATGAAGCAAAGAGGCTGGGAGACTAAGTAGTTAGAGGTTAAATTTAAAATATCAATCGATCAGAATGTGAATACTTGTTAGAAACCCTTACACCTTTGTTTCAACCTGTAGGGACTCGAATGGAACTGTACTGACAGAAAAGTTTTTAACTATCTTTTTAACACTCTAGACGATTGGATGTATCACTAGTGCAGCCTGCTTTATGAGTAATAAGTGAGAGGTGAGTTCATAAACCCTAAGGCAATGGACAAATAGTGTGCCCACTTCGACTTCCACTTGTTCATCGTGGGCGAGGCAAAATAAAATTGACTGACTGTCGTACCAAAGAGTGAACTAGAGTAAGCATCGTAGAAGTGTTCTAGCTAAGGAATAACAACTAACCTATGTAGAAATCACCAATTAAACAATTATTGTCTAAGGTTATATTGACATTTTTCCACTAGTCTGTAACCATGGATATTAATAAATCAAAATTGGTACTTTCTCATTATTCCAGACCTTAGAATCATCAGGTTATGGAAAGTTAACTTGCATCTGGGCTAGCGGTCCGGGATAATGCGAAAATACACTAAATTTTTAATAAATCTAACCTAGATGGCTGATGAAATTGTCTACAGCAGTTCATATACACCGCTCCAGGCTGCATATTATTTGCAATAGTTGGTATCCTTCAAATAATTAACCTGGATGATTTTTCTGGACGAAGAGTTCTGGTCCTCTTTGTGCTTCATGTAACAGTTGCCTTGTTCTTGGTTGCTATCTTATATCTAGCACTTCGAAGATATCTAGCTAGGTAAGCTTTACTGAAAACTATATTTGCAGTTGCATTTATACATAACCAATAATTTAATATAATAACAGTTATTTAATTTATAAGTATTTACCCTAAGTGTTTATTTTCATTTATCTTGATTGAATTTCTTTTTTTAGTTAGCTAAAACTAATTAGTTAGCTAACTATTTGGTCAAAGTCATTAATTTGATTACCTTTCCAGTTGTGAAAAAAGGAAACGGTTTATTCCCCCATTTTAGTATGTTTATTTAGATAGTATTATTATTATTATTATTATTATTTTGTACCGGCATTTGTGCACCGCGGCCTCAGTGAGACCTATTGTGCGCCGTCCAGATAGTATTTATTTAGATAGTAAGTAATTTAAGTTTTAAAAAAGAAATTCATTTCCTTTTCTTCTAATTTAATAAAATTTTAAATTAGGTTTTGTAATTTATTGGAGTTATGTTTCAATTTTTTTCAAATTATATTAGAAGTGATTAAATTATTGACGATGAATGGCCGTCTGTTTTACACGGACTTCAGACTTCGGAAGGAAGCAATGAATGCTGGTAGATAATGTTGACTTTAAGATGATTAAATGTCGTAACACAGAAGGATGATTCAATCCGAACGGCAGTCTGGGTCCAGATTCCAGTTGGGTAACACGCGCATTGCACAGCGACATAGTTGAACCGCAAAAATTGGGGTCAGTGAATGGTCGAGGCAGGTTTTGAAGACTACGGATTTGACGGTACTTCGTAATAAATCTTACCGCATTTATAATTGCTGTTAAGACGCCCACACCACAACAACGATGCTACAGAATGAAAATGTTGATTCGATGTATTTTTTACAACTGTTCTTCTTCGGGTCATTTAGCGAATCACTGTCCATCTCGGGTGTCTTGCCGGTATCGCAGTAGGAGACATAACTCCCTTTGTGAAATGTAAAAATATTTCTTCCCTCGGGAGTCTAAATCTCCGAATCATCACACGCGAAGCCTACTGATACTCTCCATGTGTAACATAAAATCGGAACAAGGAACTCCGACACGAGACAATTTTTGGACGAATTAACGGCAATTCACTCGACAAGGGCTCTTGATCCAATACTATTCTTCACAGTACCGTTCTCTTCCGTTCAAAGGAAGTCCTTCGGTATTGAGTTATTCCAGGTATGGAATACTCAACCGATTCAAAAATTTAGAAATGAAATTCGAAAAAGACCTGTACACCTCAACTTGAATACTCCAAGGTTATCCGGGAATATTTTGATAAATGCTACATATCGGGTTTCACTCCACCAGGAATATGCTATCTTACACACCACGCGGTTCTTAAAAACAGGTTGTCCACTAAACTCAGGATTGTGATCGATGCGTCAGCAGCGGCAAGTAACGGGACCTTATATGCTCATCTGCTCATAGGCCCGAAATTACAGTTCAACACTTCTTTTACAGATTCCGAACCATCGATGCCTTGATCGAGTATAAGTTCAATAGGCTATCGTCAGGGTTATCTTGCTCACCCTTTCTGACGTTGCCCGTAATTAAACAACTTGTTCTAGATGGTGACGATAATTACCCGAAACTTCCCGCGATTTGCTAGAACACATTTACATCAACGACCTGTTGGCTTTAATGGAATCACTGAGGACGAGATTAGCTTTCAATTGCGAAACGGCCCTTCCCCCAACAATAAGATTTGTATACAGTGGCTGTAAGCAGTGATAATGGTCGCAAATGAAAACGGGCATCGCGAACTCATACATTTTCTTGCGTTTTTTTTTGCAGTAGGATTAACAGGTCTTTGTAAGAATTAGTAAAACAGGGGTTACTCCTCAAAGTTGACCACAAAAACATTGATACCCCAATATCAAAGAATATTTATACAAAGTAAAGGTCACACACAAAACACATAACCTCTGATTTTAAATTTGACTATAGTTATCATACTCATCAGTTGTCAATCATTGGTTGACCACTGAATAGAGAGCACCAAATTCTTATCATTTTCACGCTATTAAGGAAAGTAAAAAAATAATAATATTATTTTCATAAAATTAGAATCAAAATGATCTTGTTCACTGTTCTTACAATGTAAGCTCTGAAATATTATACCACTTAGACAATAATAATAAATGTTTTATTTATTTACTTACTATATATTGCCATTTACTGCATATACTCCTCAATAAATAAATCTAAGTGAATATATATATTTTATATTTGTAATATGCATCTATTAATGTAACTTACTTTGATTAATTATTGAAACATTATCACACAATCTGTGAATATTTGTAACTGAATAATCTATTTCTCTCTTATTAAACATGTAAAATATTATCGTTCTATATCTTTCATGATATATCATTTTCACTAAAAAATAATTTTTTTATGTATATGTCCATCTCATTATCCTTTTAAATGAATTTTTGCTATACTATTTTTAACATCTTCGTTTTCTTGTTACCAGCAGCTGGTGCCAGGTGTACATTGTACTATCCATAAATTAGTTTGAAAACAATCTAAAATCTTTTTTGTCATTAATCTAAGCCAATTAGAGCTTCACAGAACTGACTATGAACTAACAATTTATGGAAGTTTTTATTTACTTTACAGCAATGAAGACGAGCAGAGCCCTTATGTAGTACGTGTATCACGAGGAGGGGTGCCACAATATAAGACAACATCCAAAAAGTGATTCTAAATGATATATAGAATCAATATGTACTGTGATAATGCATATCATAGATATGCCACTTAAAATTTGCAAAAATAAATGCATGGATACGCAAAAAATAAACCATTCATAAATTCAACAAATTAAAATAGTATACAATTGAAACTGTTGACTCTGTACCTAAGAGGCTAAAACAATAAAGGCCAATAACAGAATAATTTATTTATAATTTAAATGCTTTTGCAAATAAAAAAAATATTATAACTTTAAATATAATAAGTTAAGTTTTAATGAATTACAATTAAAATTACTAAATTAAAGCAATGATAATAATAGCCCTTGATCTCAGGTAAGTTCTAATTGTCAAGAGGGATGGGTAGAATAGAATAAGAAGGCTTCAAAATAAGCAATATATATTCAAAAATCTTTTTTATGACTCTTTCAAAATATTTTAAAAATTGCACGATATAGTAAAACAGATAGAAAGTTAAAATCTACTTACATTTTAAACATTTTTTTTAATTAACCCCTTTATTAAATTAATAGAATTACAAACATTTTTCGTTTTAAGGTTAAAATTGCAAAAACAATAGACTGGACTGTGAACGTTGACAAAAACAATAGATGTGGCTCACCTTCTGGTTAAAATAAGGGGAAAACTAAACTTACAAACTAGTTTACTATGAGAGTACTTTGTATATATATTATTTTCCTTGTAAGTGTTAATCATGTTGGTCTTTATATACAGTTGGCATTGGCGACACTGGTTGTGTGTGAGAGGTTCTCTCTGAGATGTTCACTGTGCACAATAAACAGGATTACATTAAAGTGTATTATTTGTTTGCCTATGAGACAACTATTTATTCTCAGGCTTACAAACAATTACGTTCCTACCTGGACTGCTTGCTGCCATCGATGGGGTAACGAGGGGGGAGTACTCGTGCTGAACACGGGGTTTGTCATGTGTTGTAGGGAGTCAAAGAATTTGATATGTCTATGGCGAATGAATTCATCCACCGTAGGCAGCTCAAAGTTCTCATGTAATTCACTGTTACTCCGCTTCTCGAATGTAGTGTGTCTGACCACTTTCATGAGGATTCCGTTTTGAAATTGCTGGAGTCGTCTCACTGTCGCTTCAGTCCAATGGTGAAAAAGCGGTGCACCGTACAGCAGAGCAGGCCTGAGTACACTCTTATATATCATTAGCTTCAGGCGTAATGATAGATGCGTGAGCCGGTAAGACTACGTGCGTGTTTGCTTTAGTTTCCTGGCAAAATGGCCGCTAAAACGGAGGTGACGGTCTATTTTAACGCCCAGATATACGAGGCTGTTTGCTAGGGAGTTTTTCTGCGTTCCTACAGTGCATGTAGTAGGCAGTGGACGTTTTCCCTTTTGGAATGAGAAAATCACGCAGTCAGTCTTACCCACGTTTACAGAGATATTGAGTTTCCCCAATTTCTCACTCATCTGCGTTTCGATTTAAATTAGCTTCTGTTTGTAATTTCATAAGGAGATGTTCTGTACTCAGACTGGATTTAAATCCAGTCTGTACTGGCAGAATGATGTAATTTTCCGCGCAGTGTTCTTTGAGATAATTCAATAGAATTTTCCCCATTAGAGGTATTAAACTGATTAGGGGGTAGTGGTCTGGGTGGTCTCCGCTCTTGGCTGGAAGAGTAATGGAAATAAGATGGCTTGTTTCCATTTGTCGGGAAAGTACCGCAATCTCATGCAGAAATTGTGCAAGTTTGGGAATTGCACGGGTTTCAACAAAACCGTCTGTATCCCGTCATGCCCTGGTGCTTGGTTTCCCTGACACCGGCGAAGAATTTCCTTGAGCTGCTTCGGAGATACAAACATGTAGTTTTGCTCTGTTTCTCGCGGAGGAGGTGGTGGGTAGTCGCCTGTCCTAGCCGTGATATCCATATCGTAATGTTCGGCCAGTTTGTTTGCTTGTTGCTTCGCGGTCAAAAGAAGGTCGCCTTCGTGATGGTGGACGGCAGATGTTTTGCCTTTGGTAGTCTTCAACAGCTTCCAGAATTTTCTGTGATCGCCGTGAGTGCTACGGAGTCGCTCATGCCACTGTGCTGTCTTCCAGTTCCATCAAGCTTCGGATTTGCGTTGTGAGAGAATTCACAACTACCTTCGCTTGACAATCTCTGGTCCTTTACCATTTGTTCTTTCAATTATTGCGCAAGGCAATAAGTTTCAGAATGTGCTCTGGAGGTGGTCGCAGGGTCGGTGGCATGGGGTTGTACTTTGGAATAGCAGTGTCCGCTGCGTCGACGATCACATCAGTAATGAAAGACAGTTGGCGATCTAATTCCTCTTTTGTGCGGAGAACTGGCACTGTATGCAGATTGTGGTAAATCTGCATCCGATACAGGTCCCAGTCGGCACGACCGTAGTCGTATCTCGTGGGGCGAGGGGTCACAACTTTACCATCCACTGCGTACAGTACTGGCCTGTGGTCAGAAGTAATAAAGTCGAGGGCGGAGCAACTAGTGATACGGTGTGGCTGTCTGGTCGCTAGTAAGTCTATAGGCGATGTGGCTCGAGGGTTGCCCCTATGACGAATGGTAAAAGTCTGGGGTGTACAGTAAACGGCGCTACACCAGGAGTCTCCCAGCCTTGTCACCTACAATCTAGTGGTTTGACCTTTGTGCGCATGCGCGTGACAGGGCAGTGTATTCCAGGAGGGACGCGTACGGTGTCCTATACAAAGCAGTAATGTAAATGTATTTCCCCAAATTTACCTTTACCGTCAGGTGGTGTAAGTAGCCTGGGATCATTTTAAACAGTATATATAATCACGAGCAGATAGATAAATTCATCATTTGCTGAAATGACTAGTTTAGTTACATGGCAAAAATTCAATGATTTGACCATATGACTACACGTTTGCTCCAATCCCTAGACACTTAATCAAACATCGATTGTTACAACTTCGGTCACCGTTTAGTCGGTCAAACAAGATAAAAACACAACTGTAATTAATCCTCTGTTTGTATGTTAATTCAACTTCAATACCAAAATGACTCCTCAATTTGAACATTTATATCTCGAGTTAGATGCTTATTATTCAGAAAAAAACTTTGGACATAGAGAAAATGGAAGTGGACCACTCTCCTAAGGCATGCGAGCTATGCAAAAAGGTAGTTCAAAATACTGAAGGGACAATGTGTGAAAATGAAAGTAACATGCAGTTCATAGAATCCGAAATCCGATTGCTATAAAAGGCATAAGATGGCAGCTGGAAAAATGTTAGAAAGCACCTCAAAACTTAATTTTGAGCTACAACGGGATGGCAACTGTACCGAAAGTAGACCGAGGACGGTTTTCAGGAATATCCATGTTGTGATTTTAGAAGTCAAGAATGACAGTTATAACACTAAGACTGAAGCTGGAGTTCTTGATCAAACATATATACACTACCCCAGAAAAAAGTGGTGCCATTAGAAAAATCAAATATTTGGTTTCTAATAGAATTATTCGGTTCGGTGTTCCCAAGAACAATTAGTGAAGGTGAATTTCAGAATAATAGTCTTAGTTGCATGAACAAATAATTATTTCTTTGTATAAAATTAATTATCATGTATTTTTTCATTATATTTCATTTTTGACTAATTGCCCCTAATGCCCTCTAGGTACTTAATTAAGTGACTTCTCATATCCTCAATCATTTTAAATGTAAATAAATGACTAAGCGTTTGAGAAAATTATGTATTTGACTATTTGCCTTCGACATATATGCATGCACTGCCGCATAAAAAAAGTGGTGCAATTAGAAAAATCAAATATTTGATTCCTAATAGAATTATTCGGCTTTCAATTCTTTTTTAATTAATATTAAACAGTTTCAGTGACAAAGGGCTATAAATATAAACCCAAGTAAATATTCAAAAAGTTTATTTTAAATAATTATACAGAAATTTCTTTTTTGGTTTCTTGAGTAAGTGATCTATTGATCTCTAAAAATTAAGCAGAAGGTTTTTGTAATTTTTTTTTAATATTAATTTCAAAAATGTTTTTGATGGTAGCCCGGTCGTTGATTTAGTGGACGAAGGTCAAAACCAATTATAGCAGCCAATGCATTGGGTTTACCTGAAACTACTATTCGGAGTGCTATTACTTGTTACTGTGAAACAGGTTAGTGCAATCGCAGACCTGATCAGGTTAACGAGTGACAGAGCCAATGTTTTACCAGTTTATTGTATTACACACCCTCATTTGGAGTTTGCCCAGGAACAACTAATGTGGACTAAAAATGAATAGAGCAATGTGCTGCTTTTAGATGATTCACGCTTCTCTCTTTACAGACCATATATAAACTTCTTAACTGAAATTATTTTTTAAACAAATTTGTCGAACCTATCCACAAGATGAATCCTTAGTAGAAATATGTTTTAAAAAGCAGGAAACTGTTTTAAAAATGAAACACCTTCTTAATTGTGAAAATTATTTAATTTTAACTAGATTTATTTTCCAAGAAAGCACAGGATGCCGCTAGGTTCTCTTCAATAAAATGCACTAATTTCTGTGCAATTTCCTTATCCCTGAACTTACCAATTTGAACTTTCTTTAGCAGTTGTTCATAGTTAAAAGGTGCAATAGATTTTAGTGTATCTGCAAAATAAATTCATACATTGAAGATTAAATTCACTACTTATAAATTACTAATTATAAAACAACAACATACCAATGAGCAACATATAAACATATGTTATTGGTAATAGTAATAGTGTGTACTATATGTACAGCAAAAACAAACTTCAGAAATTAGATTAGAGATTATAAAGGATGTTTTGTTTTTAAGTGATAACCCCAGTAGACCTAAACCTTCACTACATTATTTCTAAGGAGCCACTGCTGAACCTCTACAAACTGTGTTACTGGTGAACATTCAATGTGAATTGTATACAGTATGGAGAAATATTCCCACTTAATTTGCAATGGGTTAGATTACATAGTTGTACAACAGAATGCAAAACGTTAAAATAGTTTTGTAATTTACATAATACTTAAACAAAAAAAAAGTACTAAAATTAAAAGTGATGACTGGATTGCTTATTTTAAAGCACGGCTGAGTCCCGAATCTGCTCCTTTTTTTGTTTATACTCCACCTTCTTTTGAATTTCATGAATAAAGATTAGTGAAGAGACTGGTTAGCCAACATACCATATGGTTTCTTTAAAAGGGTAATTTGGAAACTGTTATGAAAATATTTAATTATAGTTTGGAAGGTGGAGATATTCTGGAAAGTCTTATAAGAGCTATAATGTTCCCACCGAAAGTGTGAACTATTTACCGGGCTTATGTTAGAGAAATTGGAGAATTGAATTGCAATAAACAACGCATTAAGTGAAGGCCAGCCAGGTGGGCTTAAGGGAAGAGTATTGTAGAAGCAACTGTTGGTAAACAGAATTAAATAGTAAACAGTTACAAGTATTTCGGAATAACTTCAATTTTTTCTGAAGAATAATGGGAATCTGGGTTTTCATGCAGCATGGGAGAAAAATATAATATAACAATTCAGCTCCACTTTCTGAAAAATACACTTTGATGCAGTGCAAAGGATCAAAGTGTGGAGCTATAACCAATAACACAAACTTGAAATAATTAGTAAATTTTACAATAAAAAAATATTTAACTAACCCATAAATTCTCCAAACTATTCATTCATTATATTTAGAAGCAAACTGATACCCACTTTTTTGTTATCCTTAAGCTTTAACTGTGTTTCATAAATAGAATAATTACCGTTCCATCATTTAGATTCCCAAGGATTATAATTCAAGAGATATCAAAACAAATATTGAGGGATCCAGAACTAGTTTCCAAACTTATGGGGATGGAAGAAATACCACGGGGTGATGATAGTAGAGCGAGAGTCAAAGATTATAATACTATTTTATAATAATCTGAATCATTGGGTGCCTGAATGGGAAAGGCTGATCTGTATTCTAGTTTTTTAGCTACCACAAGAAAATATATACATGAAATTTTTAATAGAAGAATATAATTACTAAATAATTTAATTTTTGTTGATTGATGAATTGGGATATTGAATCCATGATTTTGTGTTTATTGAGAATGTAAACCTTTGTTGTGAATTGTATTATTTTTTTTCCTGTTTTTATTTTGTCAAGGTGTACAGGTACAGGATTATGTTGATAAGAGGATGTCACAACATATTGTTGTTAATGGTCAACTCAACGGATGGAAGACAGGGTAAAGATATTATGCAATGTATTTATATACTTACTTACTCAAATAAACACATTTATTATTATTATTATTATTACTCCCACTTTTGGAGAATTGTGATTACTAGAAGTCAGTAGTTAAGGTTTTAAATGATTACAAAGATAAAACCTTACCTAAAACAAGAAGTTGAAAATTTTCATCTTGATCATCAAGATGAATCAGAAGGGTTTCAAAAGTGAATTGAAGAAGAGTTGTATTATAGTGCTCCCTATTTTCCAATAACTTAAATTCTTCATTATATAATTCTGATATACATTCTAAAGATAATTCACGAACTTTTTGATTGCTGTCATCTAGCCTCTTAAGAACATCTATAAAAATGAATAACCATAATAATAAAATTATAATTGAGCAATTAAATATATTGTGTCACTGTCACAGCTGAGAAAATAAAAATTAATAGGAAAAAAAACAACTCTTTTTTTCTGGTACATTGCCCCTTAACAGTAGCTGTATGATAAAATTCAAAATGTGTCCATATTTGAAAAAAAAAAAAAAAAAATTGTTTGGTAACGAGAAAAACTTGAAATATTTTTAACTAAAATAATGTGAAGTAAAACCAAATTTAACTGCAAATGAGAAAAGCTCAAAGTGATTGCAACACAATTAAAATTTCACTCTGGTAAGTTTGGGATGGAGACTGACAGACTGTAACTTACATAAATACAGAAAATGAGACTTGAAGGTGACTCACCAATTCCACACTGAAGCTCAATGACAGACCTAGATGTGGTGAAGGGGGGTTAATCTGGAAGGTAGGAAATTAAGGTTTCAGAACATTCATCAGTCAGTTGTCTGTTGCTCCAAAGCCGCCGTAGAGGGAGTAAGCCCTCATCAGTCCACTCTTTCGTATGCAAGTGAGGTAAAATAAACCCTCAAACAAAAATAAAGATAATTCATCCCAAGAGGACAAGAAAAAGCTTGATGCACTATCGAGGCTCAAATGTTCCAGGAGAACATGTAACAAGCACCAATGTGTAAAGACATAGGACATGAGCAAAGGTTAGAAACGGAGTGAATAAAAAACGATGCAATATTAAGGCTCAAAATGCTGAGAGAGACAAGGGGGAGAGGAAACAGAGGAGTGGGCTATCTATATATAAGCTCGATTGATCATCTTAATCAGCTAGTAGAACATGAAACATTTCCAAGGCAAAAATAAAATAAGGCTAAGATTGATCAAATAAATTATTATACTTTCAATATCTGTTATAAATAGATATGTTACAGTGATAATAATCATCTGCATCTCAGCCTCTGGTAGATTAATAAAGTCTGCCATAAACCATTACAAAATCAATTAGTTTTTTATGAATTAATACATTTTAATTTAAGCTATAACACATAGGAATTTTGATATTTACATACATTTATGAAAAAAGGTATATGTATATGTATAATAGACTTAATAATAATACCATGCAATAGCAATAAAGTGTAAATAAATATACATCCAGCCTACAAAAAAATATAAAATAAATTAATCTGATGTGAATATTTAACAAAAAAAGAAACAACATAAACAAATATACTTATGGCATTCTCTAACAGTTGTACAGCTAGTAACAAAAGGTAAAATATACAGATTATCATTAAGGGAGAGTGAGCATGAACCGTTGTAAAGATATATTAAATAGGAAATGAATAAATTAATGAAAAAAAAGAATTACAATCATCAGATTTTGATTAAAACTTACATCATCAGAGCCTGTCATGGAGACAGGAACCCGATTAAGGTGCTCTCGCCTTAATGCTCTACTTGCCTGCGTTCCGAAGTTGTGAAAGTTCTCTGCTTGATGGCCAACATGACACAGTCGTGGGTCACTTCCTTGCAGCCAGCCATCTCAACCAAAGCCCGGATAGTGTTTGCTGATTTGACCATTGATTGATATATTACCTTTAAGTTGCTCATCCTCCAAGGGGTTGGGGGGCTTCTAATATCCTGCCTCCATATTAGGGCTGTAAAGACCCTTTGTCAGCATAGGCTCCTGCCTGTTCAGTGGTGCGGATTGAATTAGGAACCCAGGTGGGGATGGCACGACACTACTAACATTACATTTGTTCATTTTTACTAGGGTTGTAGAGTTTTTGGTGTTTTATTGTTTAGTTATGAGATGTAATTTTGGTTGGAATTTGCCAACCACTCCCAAACTAAGGCAGGCCCCTGTATTATCTGGTGGCCACACCTAGTTTTCACTCTGTACAGTTGCTACCAGCCAGCCAAGCAGAGGAGGAGCTAGTCCATGGACCATCTCACTGTTTAGCTTGGGAAACCCTGCCAGGAAATATGTTCCCGCTAGTGCTGCTCATTGAGTTATGCAAGCTCCCTAACCATGACTAAGGGAGACCTTAAAGCATAAACCTAATAGCAGGAATTTTGACTAGGCCTTGCAGATTAAACTGCAACCTATTCTTGTTAGATATATGTGCACTCCTGCACAAAAGTGCCTATTTATCATCTACTACTACTTCCACAACCTGGATCTCACAAGTCAACTGGATGGTATATTTTCCCCAACACAACCGTGTTCTTTGTAAAGTAAAGATTAAGGAAATTCCCACAAGCTTCTAATCTGACCCAACCTCATAACACCCTAGCTCTTATAGAAGAGTGTTTTAATTTTTTTACTCTTTGGTACATCTCTAACACTTCCTTAGACTGGGAAAAACATAATTCTTCATCAAAAGTTAATGCAGTCAAAAACATTAAACTATCAGGTTGGCCAAAAAGTCCGTTCGGTTTTTGTCGTCACGAAACTTCAAGCAGTCTAATATGTAGCTAACTTCATTCCATCCCTTGTGAGTGCGCTCTCGTCAGATACTAGGCACTTCAACATAGTTTGACGCGAAATTCCGGTGAGACTGATTGTATTTTGTGTGTTTAGTATCATCCTTAAAATGGAAAACCAAAACGAACATTATCGACACCTCATACTTTTTTATTTTAAAAAAGGCAAGAAAGCAGTGGAAACTTACAGGAAGATATGCGCTGTATATAGAGAGGATGCTGTTACAAAATGTGTGTGCCAGAAGTGGTTTTCAAGATTTCGATCGGGAAATTTTTCGGTTCAAGACGCACCTCGCTCTGGCCGGCCAACTGAGATTAACAGTGACAAAATGAAGAAATTAGTCGACACCAATCCCCGTTATACAACTAGGGAGATCACAGTTATTCTCAAAATATCCAAATCGAGTGTTGAAAACCATCTGCATCAACTTGGCTACGTGAGCAGGCTCGATGTTTGGGTTCCCCATCAACTTAGTGAGACTAACCTCGCCCAAAGGATTTCCATCTGCGATTCGTTGCAGAAACGTGAAGAAAACGATCCTTTTTTGAAGAGAATGATGACAGGGGATGAAAAGTGGATCTTCTATAACAATGTGGAGCTCAAACGCTCATGGGGGAAGTGCGGCAAATTACCACAGACAACCCCCAAAGCAGGACTTCACCCAAAGAAGGTCGATTTGGTGGGATTGGAGGGGTGTTGTCTTTTACAAACTTCTTCCCACGAACAGGACTATCAATTCGAATGTGTACGGTGACCAGCTGCACAAATTAAATGCAGCGATCCACCAGAAACGTCTAGAACCAGCCAATCGTAAGGGGATTGTCTTCCATTACGACAATGCCAGACCGCACACTTCTTTGCAGACGCGTTAGAAGTTACTGGAGCTTGGCTGGGAAGTTTTGTCGCACCCTCCATATTCGCCCGACCTTGCACCTTCAGATTTCCATCTGTTTCAGTCTCTTCAAAATTCATTGAATGGACACACCTTCAACTATGAAGAAGATGTAAAAATCCACTTGGAAAATTTTTTGCCAGTAAAGACAAGAAATTCTTTGAGCATGGAATTATGAATCTGCCCATGAGATGGCAGAAGATACTGGAACAAAACATCAATTATATCATTGATTGAATAAATCGCTTTGAGCTTAAAAGTTGCGTCTTATTTTCGCTTAAAAAACCGAACGGACTTTTTGGCCAGCCCTTTATTTCAAAGAGATCAATGAAAGAATAGAAACCTAAATTATATGAGTGGCCCAACACCTCAAGAAGTAAGGCCAACTGTGTTTGGTAGATGGGACTGAGGAGCTAGCGGGGTTGGCACTGGGTTATTACTTCAACCTTTATTTTGTTTTTAAACCAGATTCACTGATTCTTCATACAAGTAGCTACTTAATGTTCCTCATAAGGCTAAGTGAACCTCGACCAAACTCATCCCATTGGAATTCTTAGGAATAAATGGGAATAGAATTTGGGTCTACCTCCTTTTCTTTTGCAAATAAATAGTAAGTATATTTTTGCACCATTAATGTAAAAACAATTATAGTTTATGCAGAAGATTATCGATGAAAAAGTGAACAGCTGCCCACTTCAAGCCAAAAACAAATTAAATTAAAATTAAAGGTAAGGTTAAAATTGTGGATTCATAAATTGAATACATACACTGCCAGTAATCCAGAATGAAAAAATATTTACACATAAAATAAATAATAATAAACATTAAGTAGCCACCCGGCATAAACAATTACTATTGATACTAATAGAACTAGCATAGTAAGAATTAACTAAAAATTATAACCTCCAAATGAAATAAACTCTTCAAAATTTTAATGTCTATTAATTAGCTAATTCAAAGGAATAAAATACATTCAATAACAGCTTGAGAAGCATGTTCCATTTTGTCTCCATCCTGAGATGTGTCCAGAGGCTTAATTAACTCGAAAGGTGATGTCCCTCCCAAAAAAATGTTGAATGGTCCTCCTCTTGAGGAGTCAGCAAAGCTGAAATACTCTCTGAAGCCTCAGGCCAACTCTCGAATGAAGAGCAAAATAAGTCATCAGGCAGAGACACTCACTGTAGGGCTGTCTTGCTTTGGTTGGCTGATATGAGGCAGAAAGAGAGAGAGAGGAGGGAAGGAAATGGGAGAGAAGATTCTCCCCGAGCTCGCAAAAACACAACACTCACATCTATAGAGTTCGCACAAATACATAAATAAAATAATAATAAATTCTAAATAAAAAGAAATGATGAGTCGTCAAAATTTATCATATAATAAAACAAAGTATGATAAAATAAAGAATAAATGTAATCTTATTTTTATGGCAGAGAATGAGTTTTGAGAAAGTGAAGTGACCGGGACATCAGGAAATGTAACATTGGAGAGATGTGTTCTGGAGATAAAACATATGATATATATTATATAAGCCGAATAAATAAGCAAATAAATCTCACTTTCAATAACTTTGGAAAATGTTTCTGGTTCATGAATTTCCACAAGTAAGCTACATTTTTTCAGAGAAGCAAGAGATAAAGTGCGAGTCTTCTCATTTGGATCTTCTATCAATTGGAATATAATTGGTATCAGACTTGAAGGAAGACTTCTTGGCAAAATAAGGAAAAGAGAAGTAGTTGCCATTGTTCTCACAGCTTCTGCACTCCTCCCAGCTTTCCACTTGAGTTGCTCATATAAAATTTCTGCAATAAAATAATTGGACACATTATGACAAAGAATATTTTTTCCTTTGTATAATTAATTGATACATAAAATAGGTATTGACAAATTAAGTGATTTAATTGATTTTTCATCAAAAAGTAACTAGTGTCATTTCACTAAATAAAGGACATAAAAAGTGACAATATGGACAGTTGCCTACGTGTCTCTGCATGAACTTGTGAAATCGGGAAAATCATTCATTTATTAAACCATTTCAGGCACTATAAATTTCCTTCACAATAGAAAAAATTAAATGACTAAAATATTGATCAAATAAACAATATTGAAATTGCCACAATTAATATTAAATACTGCTGAGAATTCAACTCATCATACTCCAGATCTATCAAATCTGAGATACAATCCGCTGGGCCATATCAACCTTGTCCTTTAATTATAACATTTGTATGGAGTTAACTTCTTTCAGGGTTCCAATCAGCAATCATCTTGATGATTCTCATCTCTTGAATTCTGATTAGCTGACCAGACCAATTCCTACTAAACCATTCCAGTTACCTTTTTATTGGGATTTTGGATTTGACTCTAATTTTCAGTATTAAGTTATTAAAATGCAATAGCTGCTTCAAAAAAAAAACTTTATTAATAATAATAAAGGGTCCATTATTTTTAATTAAAGAATAAATAATTTTGTATCAAAATTAAAGATCTCAATGCCCTGATCAATAATATGTAATGTATAATGAGGCTCAAGTGGGCTATAATTACAAAAACCCTTTGAAACTGTAAATAAAATTATTTTCATGACTATAACGAAACATATTATGGATCATTCACCCACCAAACTTGCTTAGATGTATCAATGTATCTACCATATATCATGATAAGTGAAATATTAAGCTTTTGGTGATCTCTGGTACTCTTTAGCTTATAGTTCCTCAAGATGACTGCTGACTAGAGCCTTGAAGAAGAATAAGAGAGAGGAAAATGATGACAACAGTTTAGACAGTAATTTGTATAAACATATAAAAAACACTTTAAATAATAATGCATCATACGATATGTATTGTGTATTCTTGACAATGATAAAAATCAAAAACAATTACCATCAAGTATGGTATTCTTGAAATATTCCCTGGTATCTGTTGAAGGTAATGTGATGTCTTCATCTGTAATGATTTTATTTAAAGTCAATATTACTTTTAGGATTACTTCAGGGTCTGTTTGCTCTTCCACCAAACACTTCTTAAATACATCTAAAATGGAATTGATATTTTCTTCAACTACTTCACCTACAAAGTAAACAAAAAAAAAAGATATCACTATAGGTACAGCATAAGAATGAGCGGGGCAAGACTCAACAAATGAGTTGTAGTGGTAGAGCGATGTAATCAATATTAAATCTCCTGTAAAGACATAATAATGATGAAAAAAATTATTCATCAAGCCATAACGACAAAGATGCATCTTGTAAATAACCAAACTCCCTACTATACAACATCAATCGTCTCAGGGTTTAACGTCATGATTTACTGGTATCATCCTATTAGTATAGACCACACAGTTTTAAATAATAGGCCAGAAATCTTAGTAATCGATAAGAAAATAATACTGGCAGATTATTGAGATAAGAGTGCCTGTGGATAATAATTTGCAAAAGGAAGAGAAAATACCAGGATTTGGCTGAAGAATTATTACAAGTTTATATATTGAAGAACAGTAGAATTTTCACTTTCATCATTTCCTATAAAGTTTTGATCCCTGAGGACACAATGGAGGATAGTAACTCTTTTCAGTAAGACATCAGCATTAAAGAAGAAAGTATTAGAGAGCAATCCCAACCAAATATTGGGGAGGACCCAAATTCGAGTCCCCTACCTGACATTATATTTTTTTCTTCGGCTAATAATTAATTATGATTATAAACTTCAACACTTCAAGTTTCTTATGTGCTATACTGTGTTTCTAATTTTAAAACCACATCAATTGAACTTCTCATGAGATGTCACAAAAGTATGTTTAATGAACCATTAATTATTATCAATTAATTATTATATCCTAATTATTATCAATGGTTCACCATTGCTTTTGAAATAAATAAATTAAATGTCATGCAATGTAAATTTACATTAAACGGCATATAAATTTTCAAGACACAATAAATTCTGAAGTTATTTATTCTAAGAAGCAAATTTAATTTTGCATGGTAGATTTATTATTATTCTATTATATTGACAATAAAGATCATTAAAGACATACCTGTATAAAATACTACAGCTTTAAAGATATATTGTTGATGACAATGAACAGACCAGTGAAAATCTAATAATGAAGCTAAGAGGGGCTTGCAGTACTCATTAAAGACAATACGTTTACTTTTTCCTCTAAGAACACACATTTCAGACAGCAATCCTGAAAATATAACATTTTGAAATCATAATTCAATTTAAAAGTGACAAAAATATACATAAATTGTTATCCAATATTCTAATTAATGTGATAACTCGCCAAGTATTGACTCATGCTAAAGTGCTTTGTGATGCCTCAATGTTATCATTCATATCTATAAAACTGTTTTGAATTTACCAATTATTCAGCTAATTCAACATATATGCTAAATCCTATTTAGGAATGTCTATATTTTATGGGTCTCCTAAAAGATAATTGTGGCCCCCCCCCCAGTTGACCCATGTATTACAGCATCACTTATGGTTGAATAACTAAAATCAAGGTTTAAGTTTAAGTCAAGAGGAAACTCCAGAAAAATATTTAATTAGATTAAAACTTTTTTAAATTCATAAACTTGCTTCAACTCCAATAAGTGTGTGTGTGTGTATTTATATCTGTAAATCTAAATAATACTAGAGGTCTACTAAAACAATGAAGCAAAAAAATAGCATACCAGATGCGCAGTTGGCTATCGATTCAGATTCTGCAAGACCAGCAACACTAACCAGAGAACCCCAAATAGATTCACCAATCTCATTGAGACAATCAGATCCACAAGTTTTGAAAATTGACTGAATCAAATCAAGCTTCGCACTTTGTTCCTCCCCCTACAACATATTGACCTTTCCAAGTAATAACATCATATCTCTGAAGAAATCATAACGTTTTAGAACCAAAGTCTTCCTTCAACAATTTTGTTTAAACATGGCATTAGTAGTTTATTACATCTATGTTTTTTATGATCTGAGGTACAGTAATTTCCTAGAAAAAGCTTGAATTTCAAGACACAATCAGTTTAAATGTTTAAAAACAAGTGAAGTTTTAAAATGCATGGTTTTTATATGTTACCAGATTTTCTTGCTCCGGAATCAGATATGTGAGCTGTTTATTACTTTAGAACTCTACCATTAGTGACAGAAAGTATCCTATCCAGGGAGCTTGGCATTTTTTTATTGACATTTTTCTAATAGTAGTACAATTAATAGAAACTGAAGGGGAGAGGGAGTGGTAAAATTGGTAAAAAGGTTGTCAAACCAACAGTATTTTTTTAAGCATTGGTACAGTAACCATGCCAATTTTGTTATCAAACTTGTATGTACAGAGCTAAATTTTCCTACAGGTATTTAAAATCTCAAAAAAGTACAAAATTTCTGTGGACCATTATTATTTGAGCAAATAGATTTGGAAAAAATGAAAAACAACACAATTATCATATCTATTAAAAGTTATATACCTATATGTATTAGCAATACTAAAAAAAAAAAAAAATACATTCTTAAGTATTTGTCATGATTAAATCTCAAAAGGAATTATTAACATCAATTGTAATATTATTTTTAAGTAATCATTTGAGAGAATGATTGTTTATTGTTTTATATAAAATATTAAAAGATATAAAGTTTAATTTCAAACAAGTGAATGTAACAGCTGATCATTAATTAGAACAGCTGAAAGGAACACTGAGAATTCAGTTGTTTAGAGATGCTTGAAAGTAGAAGTGGTTAGTAGTCGGTTGTTTATAATGCATATTTTGGGAAAAGAGAAGAGGTGTTTATGATGATTTATTGCAGTTTACGGATGGTTAAACATATTTGACGTGACGGCCCTCATACTTCATATTTGCATATTGGTAGAATCTACAGGAGGCCATTACATACCAATTACATACGCTACTTAGCTTACGATTTACGGCTTATTTATTTACCTCAAATGAAGTAGTGTCAAGAAGATGTGTCAAAGTCTTCAAATGAGGAATTAAAGCATGAGTAGCAGTACCTCTAATTAATCCTGCTACAATCCTAAGTTCTCCATAGTTAGCCTCACGTAGAAATTCCAGTATTATTTTGCAATATGTTTCAGGAGGAACAAAATACCCTAAATACTCAGCTGCAAGTTTCACCTAAACAAAATAGTAAAAGAAAAATAATCTATGTGTGAAAATTAATGTATACTTTTTAAAACATAAATGACAAATCATAGCAAACCATTTGATTTAAATGGTGCTTTTGATTAATTTTTGGCACTAAACTAATAGCCATTAAAGTTCAAAATCCTAGTCTTGAGAAAAAAATGTTAGAAGATTCAAATGAACCCAAAAATTGAGAATTATATTTTATGGTTTAAAAATATGATTGATCAGGATTGAAAATTTATATTTTCACTATTGGCATAGTCCGGAGCAGTGGTTCCTTCCAGAGTCGAAGAGATCTAAGAGGGTTTCTATTGGCCTAAGGCAAATTTAGGGGGCTTTGAGAACCTAACCCTAGTTAATACTCACAAGAATTAGCCAAACAGTTTGATTGATACTAAAGTTTTAACAAATATTTCTCAAAAAAAAAACGTAATGTAATACGGTCAAGTAAATGTCTTTAAGCAAGATCAGTCTTTATTAAAAGTAGTGGTACATTATAGCTTTGTTCTTAATATTTTATTTTACAATTACATGGAGGAGTCACAAAATACGGAGTGCATCACACAGAGCACCACCACATTGAGTCTATATGTTTGAGCTCGATCAACAAAGGTTACATGTAAACGTTGTTCATGACAAGATTAACACACTCCATCCAATATTTTTATAGGTTCATCAAAGATTACTAAAATATGTAAGGCATTTTATCAATATTGGATGGTTTGAAGTTTCCTCAGTGCAAGTGCTAACCTAAAACATTCGGACCTTCAAACACCAGAATTATCAGATAATTCACATGATATATTGTAACAATATTTTTAATATCAGTTAAATGTATTTATTATAATTGAGTTGATTATAGGAAGTGATTTTTTCCTGTTGTTAGACAAATATTATTTGAAGAAAAAGCTAGAGGAGGTCTATTTTAGGAACTCCAAAAGTATTAGTGGATAAATAGACTTGGCTATCAAAGGGAGTGTTGAGAGTGCAGTTAAAAATTTTAGTTCCAGACCAACAAAAGAGTTCAGATATAGCAAAACCTTCAGAGCAGGGAAACACTAGCATGGCAGTCAGAAGCCAGGAGTGAAAAGACCCATCCACGACCAAGAATGTATATTATTGTTTATAATATGGATTAGGTAAATATTATTGAAATCAATTAAATAGAAAAGCTAAGTGTCTTTAGCTATTTATTTTATTACAAAATATTTGAAATAGCCCAAAATATGCACTAGAACCATAATACTTTGATATATTGTTGTGATATTTAGATGCTGTGAGTTTGTGAAGTTGCCTTTGATATAAACTCGAAATTAGGTAGAAGAACGGTAAAACGACCCATGGGTCATGGCTATGAAAGGATGAACATTTTTGTTGCCGTTGTCTAAAATTAATATTTATCATATAAATAATATCAAGAATTAAATATAAATATTTCAATATTAGATTTGTTAACTTTAAAATAAGACAACTGGCATTGGAAAATAATAAAGTTAAAAACACAAGAAGGCAGCGGAAAAGGAGAAGGAGGACGAGAGGCGGTAAGCACACTCTCTTTCAATTTGATCCGGCCACGAGAGAGGAAGGTTGGAAGAGACATTAGCAGGGGACGTGCAAGGGTATCATGTCGAAAACGATGACAACAAGGCATATGGCAACCACGCTCAGCAACCAAGAACAAAGGAAGAATGAAACGAACAGTAAAAGACGCACAACTAAGTAAAACTGGCCAGTCGGGATTAATGTTAAGGTAAATTTTAAGTTTAGTTTTTAACATTGTAATTTTATCACATACGTGGTTACAATGTATATTAACCAATGAATCAATTAGTAATTAAACAATTTTCCTTTTCCCAGAATTCTTTTTTATATTAACAGAACCTATAAAACCTCAGATTAATAAAAAATATAAACAATAAAGATAAAAAACGTAATAATATATTTCATATTATTTGAAACTTGTAAAAAACTATTGTTCATTATAAACTTTAAATAATATCTTTTTAATTAAAAACAACAACATTTTATTCAGTAAATAAAAAATAGCCATCCCTGTAACCTACAGGTTAGCACACATTACTACTATCTACGAAGGTGCAGGTTCATTTCTGCCCTTCGCAATTTTTCTATTGGGAATAGATCTCACTATGTGGTTAAGGTTCACTCAGCTTCATGAGTAGAGTTGTGTAGCTACATGAATGAATAAGAAGTGAATAAAGCCGAGCATTATTCATGCTTGCTCCTGAGCCACCTATGTGGCACCCTACTAACTTTATGAAGTTTAAGAAACAGATTTAAAAAAATTAAATTAACCATTAAAATAATGGGAAAAAATGACTCGACCATTTCAGATCTACTAGACTTAAGTATATTTCTTTAAATAAAATTTTAGAATTAGTACATACATAATCTATAACAGCAGGAACTTCTTCGTCCATAGCTGCTTTAGTCATAGGGCCAATAATTTTATGCAAATCTTGAGTTATATGGTGCTCAGCATGAAGAATGACCTGGCTGAGTAGTTGGGCAGATTTAATCCTGACACTCACAACCCAATCAGTTAGTTCTTTTCCAATAGCCAACACAAATTTGCAAGCTTCCCCATTGACTAATATTCTGCACCCAAGTCCTGGTCTTGTGACTGAAACGATGTCATTAATCTACTTATTGGTCAATTAACACAGCCTAAATATAGGTGATATTCAACAATCATTTGATGTCTTTCAAGTAGAAAAAGGAACTATCTAAAAGAATCAGAAAAACAAACAGCAGATATTTTCAGAGGGACAACTACATCAGTCAGAGACCTTGCTTGGCTCTTCATGAGGTTTTGCGTGATGGAATTTTTTTAAAGCAATAAAACAAATAAAAATTATCTCAAAATGAAAAGTACAAAACAATATTTACTTCCAGCAGGATAGTGAGGTAATTCTTCTTTTTCCCAATCAATTTTATCCTTATATTCATCTTCATTTTCTTTGAGGTATTGAGCTCCTACTTTTTCCCAAAGAATCTTCCCTTCACTTCTGATATGATCTTCATTATCTGTCAAGCTATTAATCTATGAATAAAGTACCATTTTGATTTTATACATAATTTTGATCAACAATTAATCAAAAATAAAAGAACATTTTACCTGGTTAGCATTAACGGTAGCATCTGAGAGAAGAAAGAATATCTATCACAGTGATTTAACATCCAATTTCCAATTAACTTGGTCAATGCCAGGCGTACATGAGGCGAATCATCAAAAAGCCTATTTGAAAGTGCACGGGTGGCATCAGGTAATATTTTTGGGTCACCTTTAAGAATTAATATTTCTGAAATTTGAATGGAAATTTAATATAATAGTTGAATTAATAAATGTATGAATATTAAATAGTTGAAAATATAGAACATGTCGCAACAGGCCTTAACAGTCAATCATAGTTTTTCATCTGTGATATTTTTATCATGTATAAGTACTTTTTTTATGGTTCCTCTCCTATTTCTCCTCATTAACATGAGATGGCTGGTTGTTACTCTACAAGTATTAAATACTTTTTATTTAATATGTATTTGGAACCAGAAGGGAAGAGAACATAGGTCCACCCAGGATTTAGAGATTTCAAGAAGTGGGTTATTCAAAGGGATAGGTTAGGAAGGAGAATATTATACTTAAGATTTTCTTTACAATTTCTCGTTTTTTAGCTGATGATTAGATTTTGTGCTCAGAGATTTTTCATACAAGAAAAACAATTTCTGGTTTGTTAAAATTTCAATGTTTAATCTAACATCTAATGTTGGTTGAACCACATTGGATCAAATTAAAATGGCTACAACAAAATTATAATTAAATTAAATTAATAAATAAATTTGGCAAGTATTAGATGGCAGAGATCTATTGGATATGAACACTTATAGATGCTTAGTTGAATGAAATAAGTAAAATTTGTTTCAAAATCAAATAAATTGAAATTGATACCACATAAAAAAATGAAGAAGAAACTCATGTTGATTAGATTAAAAAAAAATAAAACAGAATATTACCAACTAAGAATTCTAATAAAAGTGACATAATAAACATAAATGATCAAAAATTTGACAGAAAGGTAAAGTGTCCATTTCCCACACTAGTGCTGCTGGTTAAAAGGAGATGAATTAGCTTAGATATAATTACTTCCAATTGGTCATGGGTATTGCAAACAGTAAACAGCCAAACTTCAGCTAATTGAGTCTACTATAATTTCCAGATAACCTATTATTTAGCAACTTGAGAGTGAAACATCTAAACGCATGACTCAATTTTCACGGATTGTTCTATATTTTAAGCTCTATAATTGGGGTCATAACCTGGCTGAGTGACCCTTGAAAAATGAGACATCCCTATGGGAGACCTAACTCTTAACATGCCAAACTATAACTTATTACTTTGGCTGCAATGAAAAACTACAAATGATTTAATAACTACTACATAGTTACAATTTGATTTACCTATCGCTTTGATTACTTCAACTCGCACCCTCCAATGTTGATGTTTTATAGCCTCTCCAAGAGGTGGTATTAGGTTTTTAGAAAAGGGATAAAATTCATAGGAACCTATTTCAGCTAACTGAACAACACAGGTACAGCTTTTCTTCTTTACAAGAGGAGCTAAATCTAAAACTGACACAACTAGAATGTCAACAAGCTCTGAAAAATAAGGTGCAACCAAATCATTGTGTTTAAAAATTAACATCGAAACTAATTCAATGTATTTTAATCTCAACTCTTCAGAAGGCTCCAATATTTCATTTGAACAGAATCGTTGATGAATTGAAGGCACCAATGTCAATAGGTAATTCACATCAGGCTCCAATACATTTAATGCACTAATGCAAGTGTCAATAGCATTTTCTCTGCACATCTCTATCTTATCTTGAAATGAAATTGATAGGGCATTAAGTAACTTTTCAAAAACCACCTTTACATAATCAGATGAGCTACTTTCAATTATTTTTTTCAACTCCTGATAAACCTCTTTTTTTTGAAACTTCGTGCCGCTATGCAAAATATTGACAACTCGGTCCGAATTAAAATGATTGCTCATTTCCATTGCAACTCAAAAATGATTCACTAAGACACCAAAAATCAAACTGGTTCCCTGGAAACCAGTTGTTAAGAGCGAATATAGTTTTACTATTTGGTAACCTATTTAATGTACATACACGATTGCACTCCAAAACGCGGTACCTATATTAAATTTTTTAACAGCAGGAATTAGAATAATTTTAGCTCATCTGACTAGAGATGTTTAGGTTTCCGATTAATATTTTACAACAAACATGACTTCATCCATTAACAACAGTCGATTTTTTATATGCTTCCCTTACGAAAACATACCACCAAACTGACTAAATTTTAAATAAATTATATAATTCAAAGTAACCGCCTAAATTAAGTAACAAAACATCGAGCTATCTTTTTTAAATATTACAAAGATGTCATTCCACTTTATAACATAGTGGATATATGGTAATTAATGGGTTACAATGTAATACCACTGGTTTTAGAATTATTATTCAAAAAAAAAATATCCTAATACGGCCTGGATTCTAACTCGGGACCTCCTGATTTATGGTCAAGCAATCTACCAACTGAATTATTCCTCGGAATCCATAAGCGTCGTCATTTTCTAATCTCCCCAGCTACTCTCTGGTATAAATCTCTCAAAAATCTTTCTTTTCTTCTTTGCTTCCTGACGACGAACCTCGTACGGGGTTTCATTCAAAAAACCAGAGTAACATAACTTACCAAATCTGTGCGAATACTGCGTTAATAGATGCGCAAGTTAATAGATTATTAAAATATTAAAAATTAACTTATTTTGGCAAGCCTACAGTAGATGGAAGGCGATTCAATGCGTCACCTGCCCACCCTAAAACCTGTCAACTACCCTGAAAAAAAAAGTAGTTAACAACATTATAATGAACTGAAATGAAAGTATGTGTGGTGCAGCTACCAGTTTTCTTAATTTTTTTTTTTTTACGTAGTTTCGTCAGTTTCTCTGTCTAAGTCGAACAGGGAAAATAAAAGGACAGCAGTGTATTGTTGCCCGATTACGACTTTGTTTTTACGTAAATAACCAAGGAGGAAAAGGAAGTGTGAACGTTGGAATAAAGAATGGCGTAGTCTTAGAGGTGTTTCGTCAGCTTATTGCTATTTATTGAAGTAGCAGAACTTGGGGATCACAGAAATTACCGAAGGACTCGATTGAGTATTTTAATACCTGCCATGCAAAGTTGCTTAACCAATTAAAAATATACGACATGCCTGAGAGATGCAATATCACCTTGCGTAAAGATAATAGCTGTGCTACGATTCATGGAAATAGGGCAACGTGTTGAAGACTTGAAGTTTACTTAAAAAAGTTTACTTTAAGAATTGTAAAAAAATGGATAGATTGAGAGCTTCAAGCGAGAGTGGTTTGGCGGTGAGATGAAACAATTAGTGAATACGCAGCTGTTGGTCAAATAACCCATTTGAGTATCAACCAAGCGTCATGGATCAATTCAACAACCAATGACTGTATCAACTGCTCTAATGTCAGTCTCCTAAACTTATTTTTATTTGTTGCGGTAGTGTTGCCCATTGCTGGTCTCAACTAAGTGAACTGTACGTTTAATCGAGAGAACTGTAGTTTGTTGACGTGACAAGGGATCCGGCACCGCAGGAATTATGACTTCTCGGCTGATGTATAAACTACTGAGTTCACTCAGTTTTTTTTTTAACTAATTTTTTAGGTCCTCTAGATTAATAAATTTTAGACCAACAAACTGAAATACTATTTTCATTTATTAAATTTTTTTCTTTATTAATTAATTTACAACTGTGACTAAAGTTAAGTGTGCCAGGGAATGTGCTGTAAATACGCATGCCTGACATAAAGGCAGAGGACAACCATTGATATTTTGTTAAAGCTAAGTTTGAAGATATTTTATTTTTATTAATTTAGAAGATCTCTACACTAACGTCTCCGTTGGAAAAGTCCTTGTATGAGAGGGTTTCGGTGTCCATGCAGTTTGCAGTTCCTCTTTAATTTTATAATAATACAGTCGTGAACGTAAGGAATTTTGAGGTCAGGGTGAAGAGTTTGATTTCGCACATAAAACGGTCGATCTGTGATAATTCTTAGAGCTTTTGATTTAAAAATCTGTATGGTTCTTATGTTAGTCTTCTTAGTGTATCCATAAATTTGGTCTCAATATGTCCAAATTGGTTATAGAAAAAGTTTGTATGCCAATAGATTTAGGTCTTCAAATGCTTCAAAAATGCTCAAAAAGGGATAAATGCTTCAATAGTTTTAGCCTGTGACTAAGTGTTAGTCGTTTAATTTTCGTATGTGGTTTACAAGTCAGTCTCTTGTCCAACGTAAGTTACTTAGCTGCGTCACTTTGAATCAGAGGTAGGTTTTCAAAACTTACGGGAGTACATTGACCACGGCAAAGGGTGAACGTCATGTGTAAGGATTTAGTGGTATTAATTTTTAATTTTCCAAGTCACATACCATGAGTAAAGTTGGCGGAAGTAATTTTGCCGTATCAGATAAGCTTGAGTTGGGTTTTTGTTTTGTGACTATTACCGCATAGCCTTTATTACGTATCAGGAGTTGTGGGTATGTCAGAGGTAAAGACAATGTAAAATAATGGAGCAAGTATTGAGCCTAGAAGGACCCCTGCTTTGGCAAGCCTTAATGAAGAGATTGCTGAATTTTCACTTAGGTGTTCAAGTAGATATATGGAAGTATTTGTGGTAGTTTGAAGATAAATCCTGCCTGCCAAACTACTACAAAAGTCTGTTCTACGCCAAGAAATACTTCTGTCACGTAGAGCTTCTTCTCGAAAAAAAAAAAGCTACATAGTCAACAGATGTGTGTAGCTGTAGGATGGTTGACTGAAATGGGCGGAATCCGAATTGACGGCCTGGAAGTGAATTTTGATGTTGAAAAATTTGGAGAATACGTTTATATATGAGGTTTTTTTTTTTCAAAAAGTTTGAAAAGCGATGAAATAATGGTGATATGAAGAAAGTAAGTGTGAAGTATTACTTGGTTTAAAAGCATACTGATAAGGGACAATTTTCACGGGAACGGAAGGTGTATAAGACAGAGTTAACTGCATTCAGAAACAATTAAATTATAACCAGGGGTTATCCCTTTCGTCAGCTGTTTAATTTCATGAAGGACTTGTGATGTACTGAAAATGTTTGGAGGAATCGAAAGAGGTAGAGGAGTGTCAAGTATTGTTAATAATTCGCAGTCATGTTGAGCGTTAGTCAGGTAAATTTGGTGATACAATGGCCTTGCCACTGTCTTGTGTGGTAGGAGTTTTCATGTTTCTCTCCATAGACTACTACCATCTTCGACATTAATGGATGATAAATAATTGTCAAATGTGTAAGTTTTTATTTCTGTTTTTTGTGTGTTGTTGATTATAGATCCGTTTACCTGTCGACATTCTTGTCCTGTACCATCGTTGTCTTGCCTTTCGTAATCTGTTGTCGTATATAAGAGTACGATCTTAGCTGACAGACGAATCTTAGATGCAAATGCCGCATGTAGAAGATTTTTGGTTAAGGAGCCCACTGCTTCTTTTAATAACTTATAATAGATACGAGGTTTGATAAAAAAGTAACGAGAAATTTTGTTTCTCTTACATTTTTTTAATTTATTCACCGATAGTAATGTTGTTTTATTCGTAGTAATCCCCTTCAAAAATAATAAACATAGGCCAGCGCTTTTTCCAAACTTCGAAGCACTTTTCAAACTCGCATTTTGATATAGCTCTTAGCTCATTCAGCGATTCTTCTTTTACCTCATCAATGGTGACGAAACGTCATCCTTTAAAGGTTTTTTTCAAGTTCGGGAACAAAAAGAAGTGGCAGGGAGCCATGTCCGGTGAATACAGTGACTGAGCTAATACAACAGTGTTGTTTTTGCTAAAGAATCACGAACAATTAGTGAGGTATGAGTAGGAGCGTTATCATAATACAATTCAGACGAATTGTTTTGCCATAATGCCGGTCGTTTTCGTCGGATGGCTTCACGTTAACGGCGCATTACTTTCAAGTAAAATACTTTATTGATCATACGACCTTATGGTCCCCATGTTTTGTCGCCTGTTATGATGCGTTTAACAAACTCTGGACTGTTGGTTACTTCGTTCAGCAATTCTTTGGCAATATCCACGCGATGTTTTTTTTGGTCGAAATTTAACAATTTTAGAACGAACTTTGCTACCATACGTTTCATACCCGGTACCAACCAGAGTAACCACTTGTAACTTACTGTTTATTGATTGTAGCCAAAACCATAGAGGTAGGAGCTACTATCTATTTCACTGTCATCTTAATTTAAACTAGCAGCATTCATATGCAATTCATTACATAGATATTTCCTCAACTTATGATTGTTATTATTAATGAAGAATTTATTTATTTCTTGCAGTTACTAACTAAGCTAGGACTAACAGTGATTGTTCTTATTGGTTGAGAGCATCAACACCTTTTTTATCTCTTTATACCACTCAATACTATGAAATGTGACAAAGAGGATTTACTTTTGGGTGCGAATTTACTAAGCGAATCACTGTCTACATGCTTTCATACTTCTTGACCAATCATAAATAGCTGATAAATAAATGTTATAAGTAAAATTTTCATAATAATTTTATTTACTTATATTTAACTATAAATTTTTGCTGTATTTTAACACTCAATTTAATGTATTTAAAAAAGTGTTTAAGAAGACATATCCAGGCTGACTCCCTACCAAATTATTAAAATAAAAAACAATACTCAGGAACTCCAAAATTTATTTGATACCCCTAGTGTTGAGATTGGAGCGTATTCCGAAATGCGAATTTTATGACAAGGCAATGCTTATATCACCATCAAACATTTCTTGGCTCAATTCCCAAGCATTAGCTGGCTTGAGGTCCTAGTTTTCATTAAACGAAGTTGCATGGGTTCACATATGTCAGACATAAGTCCGGTGGTCGTCAAATAAATTTTAGAATTCGTGGAGTTAACTTTTTTTTTTTAGTGTTTCATTGGTAAAAACCAAAACGTCAAATTTTAATAGTAATCAATGTAATGTAATTATAATTTGAATTTACATTGTAATAAATTATATATAGAAAAATGATTCTGAAATTACAATGTAAGGTAGTGGTGCCAGTAGATGGCCATTTAATGCAGTAGTTTTTGTTTTTAAACACTGTCTGTGTTGTTAATCGGTCTATGCACTCGGTGAAGGCGTTTTGCGATAACTTAAACTCGAATTTATTAAGATCAATCAACAGATTACTCCAGATTAGAAAATTCAAGAAGAAAAAAAAATTAAAAAAAAAAAAATACAAATCTAGTAGGTGGCCACTTGAGATAAGTGAAAAATTAGTAGATGGCCACTTTCTCACTAGTAGTTGCCCACCCAGATTCAATGCTATATTCTGTGTTCTAAATAAAAATAAGCCTTATAGAATGCTTCATAAGAAATTCATTTAATTATTTTAAATAAGTCTAGTCTTGAAAGTGTTTCATTTCAGGCACATTAAAGAGGTCTCGCGTTTTGCTTGTTTTCTGAGGCTCCTTTATGGTAGTGATGACGTTTTTCCACTCGTATTCACAAACGTCGGGCCGAACTGGCCATTTCCATAGCCTCCCCACTCTCGCCATGGCAGAAATTGAAGCGACCAATGGAAGCGCCGTAAGAACTTTGCCGGGATAGAACCTGCCGTCATAACGAACGATGACGAATTCGCCGTTCACTTTTTTCGGAGGGATAAGTTTGCTGTCACTATCATCCTCATCCGTATCTTCATCGTCAATGCCGCTTTCTGCCGATGAGACTTTAACACTTGAGTCAGAAGAATAACACAGCTTTCTTCTGGTTTTTTTGGCTTGGGTGTCTTGAGACTTGCGGCGCTTTCGATCTTCTCTTTCCAATTTCTTCTGTTCCATCAGTGCATCTTTTTCCGCCTTCTTCCGTTTCCTTTCGTCGGCTCGCTCTAACTTCTGCTTTGCGAGATTCTCCTTCTTTTCCATTTTCCGTTTCAAGTAGATCACATAATCTTCTCCAAAAGCTACGGTGGGCAATTTTTCCTTTGGCTTCCTTTTTGTATCCTTGCTCACTTCCGTCGGTACATAAAAAAAGTGCTTTTTAAAGGGACTAGGCACAGTGCTAGTAGATGAAGGTCCTGGTAGTTCATGTACAAGTTCCATGTCCGCAGTTGCTAAGTCAGAAATCGGTGCTGGAATGTTGAAGTCAGCCGTGCTAGATGATGGACCTGGTAGTTCATGTAAAAGTTCCATGTCCGCAGTTGCTAAGTCAGAAATCGGTGCTGGAAAGTTGAAGTCAGCCGTGCTAGATGATGGACCTGGTAGTTCATGTACAAGCTCCATGTCCGCAGTTGCTAAGTCAGAAATCGGTGCTGGAAAGTTGAAGTCAGCTGTAAGTGGAGATGCTGTCCGATCCTCGTGCGTTAGATCACTATCTTCCTTTTGGAGGGCTTCTACTTCAGTTTTGGTACTGTGCCAGAAGTTAAACAATGACTTATCAGTGGTGTCACCGGACCAATCACCAATTGTAGATTGAAATGCAATCAAGGTGTCAGCAGGTATTGATTCATTTAGAAAATGTAAGCCTCTCTTTAAGAACAAAATTCTTTCAGTGTTGTCCTTCTTCTCAATAGCTCTAGAAGACGTCAAGTTTTGCGAGGTTCTTGAGGCTATTCCTTTATTCCTCTTCATAAAAAGTTTTAAAAATGTTTTTCCTGGCTTATTATTCGCCTTAAAAAATTTGCAGTTTCGTTTTAAATCATTCAAGTATTTCTGAATACTGAAGAGCAGCTGCTCGTGAGTAATGGGGAATCCAGCCGCTGCAGAGTCGTACACCCATTGGCATATTCTCCCCTCTTCTTCTTTTGTCAGCATAGTGGCTGGGCCCATCTTCCTTGCAAGAGGAGATTTCCCGGTCACTTTATTTGCAAGAGTCTGCCGAGGGACTCCAAATTTCTTGGCGGCAGCACGTATCGGTGTGTCATGGAGTCTTACGTCGTTAACGGCTTGGGTCATGGCCTCTTCACTATAACTTAAAAACGCTCCTTTTTTTCCTGGCATCTAAAAAATAAAGTTAGTACTTACCTAAAATGGAATACATGGACAGAATTAGTAATTGGCCGAAATAATAGTCAGTAGTTGCCCACCCGGCTCATTACTGAAAATTAAAAATAAAACCCAAAAAAATGTTAATGCATTTTAATTTTATTAATTTTTTAGGTTAGATAAAAAATAATGAAGCAAAATAAACTTGAAATAGAAAATACCTAGTAGTTGCCCGGACGGGCAACTATTAAATTATTTTGACTAACAGATGCTAGTAATGGGCCACCCCCACAAACCATAATGTAAACAAAAATGCTTTTTTAATTTTTAAAACAAATGTTGACTCAAACCCACTATAAATCCTAAAACCAAATTATCCAAACAAAATAACATGATTTGCCATCAAAATCTTTCGAATGATTGACCTCTTTGCTTAATAAATTACATAAGAAATTACCTTATTTTATGTGACGACCACCGATTCAAAAGTCAAAATTCGCTATCTTGAATACCACGGCTACCAACATGACGGCGTCTATTTTGTTGTGTTCCCAGATGATCACACTAGCCTATAAGCTAACAATGCGTAAAAAATCTTAAATAAAACTCTTGTTATAAGCATTTTTAGGGAAGTGGCCAACTACTGATGCATGGCCATCTACTAGCACCGCTACCTTAGTTGATTATGTGATTTAATTACAAAGTAATTAATTATATCCAACACGGATTTTGACAATGCGATTAGAGGTACAGAAGCGAGATACCTATCTTGTGCCTTAAATAAAAGCCTGGAAATGTTAATAGTAATGGTATTTCTGAAAAGCCTTTGCATTGTAAAAGAAGTTCACAGTTCTTAAATATGTGTTAAGCTAAGCTATCAACATCCCCCTTACACAATTCAACCACATCATCCTAGGACATGGTGCAGCCATATATAGTTTACGAAACGTCGTTGAGTCATAAATTCGATAAAACTCTAACATCTCTTTTTCATTTCTCGGAGCCGATGTCCCAAAAACTTCATCCAGTCATATGTAAGAAAATCTTTGTTAGCCCTTATTAGTTCACTTTTCTACCTCCATGAAAATAACCTTCCACCACTTGTGCACATGTTGATATCGCTATATACCAACATTCTGTAGGTTATTTCTTGTAGTTAATTTTTAGTCGACGACGATGGCTAGTGAAACAGTAAAAACTCCTAATGTGATCAAGTTTACTGATGATATATATAAATGTATCAAAGTTGAAAAACTTTTGGACCTGCAGCTGGACTTGGGTACTCTATTGGCAGTTGATACAAATGATTTGAACAATAAAGAATTACTGTTAGTATATATTATAGTTATTATTCTTTTTTATGTTGGCTTGCTGAAATTTACTTAAGTAGTTGTTAGTTGTTACTGCTGAGCCTGAAGGAAGTGGTAATGTTCAGTGTTGTAAGGTCCATCTGTACTAACAATCTGTATTTTTAATGGCATACTCAACAACACTTAGGGTTACCCAATTTATATTTTGATCATAATCTAATTATGGGAAGTGTTGAATAAGTCTGTCGTTTAACTTTAAACTAATTAGTTTCTCGCTGACTTTAAACTTTCTCGAATGATTGCTCAGAAGATATTTAAAATTTAATGAGTTGAACCATTTGTTGGGGTATAAGCTTTGGTTTATGACAACTGTCCTTTTCATCAACCCAGGCTGATCTCACAACAAATGCTTCAACTCGTTTATGTACTTATGGCTGGAAATGTACTAATAGTGTGAAAATTGAATATCCTATTTTTTCTCCAATGGTTCTGAAAGCCGGTAACCCCTAAAAAAATAAGATTTATGTTTGTAGAGCATTTATTGATATTCTTATCTTTCTATTTCTTTAATTATGTAAAAATATATAAGCAATAATCCATGGTATTGTTGAATACACCTTTTAAAGTTTAACTAAAATTTTAGCTTGAACAGATCATTTTTAAGGTTGCTGTTCTGGAAGACTAAGGAATAGAAAGATGTGTATCTAGGAAGTTTGTAGGTTTTAGGTTAGTAGCTTAGTAGTTTTAGTTACCTGATATCGGTTTTGTCTAGTTGGTCGATCATGTTTCACAGTATGGTTAATAAGTTTATATACCTTCCAGTTATCAGGAATTAACCAATAATCTATATTAAATAAATATATGACTGATTATAAAGAAATAATAACATTATAAAATTGCAAATGATAAAAACCAGTGGCCCCATTGTTAATACATAATTATCATTGTTGTATATTTTAATTTAGACACTTTAAACTTATACATTGTATTTTTATGATTAAAGGGCAAGAAAAGATGAATATTTAAAAGAGTTGGCCAGAGACAATACTCAAATATTATTAAATGCAATTTGGGAATTACCTACAGAAAGAGTTGAGAATAATATTGTTGCTAAATTACCAAAGCCTTCATTTATTTTACCTCGTGAGAAACCAGTGCCAACGCCTAAACCTCTAACAAAATGGCAGCAATTTGCTAAAGATAAAGGCATTAAAACAACCAAGAAGTCAAATGTCACCTGGGATGATGTCTTGAAGGTAAGTGTTCTCTCTCTTTGTTTTGTGCTACATGTTTGGTTTCTTTTCTGGCATTTAATAATATTTTATATTTTTTAGAAATGGGTTCCAAGGTATGGATACAAAAGAGCAAAAGCTGAGAAGGAAAAGGACTGGATTATTGAAGTGCCTAAAAATATTGATCCTTACACTGACATGTTTGAAAAAAAAAGTGCTATTCGACAAGAAAAAGTAATTTATTTTAACTATTCAAGCTTTAGTTAATTAATATATGTTGATTTTGCTTCTTTTTATTTATTCATGTTTACAATAGATAACTTACAAGTACAAAATATCTTAATAGTTATTACAGCAGACATCTTATGTATAAGTGAAATAGTAACTCCACATGCATAGGAAGATAAAATGTATATTGATGAATTAGTTCAAACTATAAATATTTCTTATTTTTACAAATAAAATTATTTCATTTTTACAGGTAGCTAAAAATGAATTCCAGCGATTACGGAACATCGCTAAAGCTAAAAATATCAAGGTTCCTTCAATGGGTCTTCCACCAACTCCAAAAATGACTGCAAAGCAGGTAAGTTGATAAAATTAGATCAAAGTATAACTTTTTAAAAATGTTTTTATTAAAAGTGAAACTATTGATATTGGGCCTATATATTGCATGGTGAACCGAGATCAAAGCTTTGAAATTTTGGCTGGTATATAAAAGACAGTTTCTACCACATCATATATATTGTCCCAGTATTGGAAAAATTGGGAAAACCTTGAAAATAAGAAAAAAAGTAATGGACACTGATCATAGGTCAGCAAGGAATTATATAGTTAATGTAAGAGACACTAGAGATCTTTCAAGCATGTGCCAACTCCATTCCTTGCGTTGTGTTGCCATCTATATAGGCCATACTGGTAGAATATTGAAAACCTGATTGAGAGAGCATCTACTTGGAGTTAACTCAGAATCTTTTTAGATCACCAAGCAACATGTATCTTTCACATGTTGCTTGGTTGGTCGTAGCATGAAACTGTTTCATTGTGGGGATGGGACCTAGATTCAACAACGATCAAATGAGACAAGGCAATAAACCAGAACAATATCAAAATATTGACAACCTACAGTGAGAGTAGTAACACTCTCTTCCCTTTAGTGAGCTAAAAGTGGGTAATGAGTACTATGCTAAGGTTACTTGGATACCCGTTTTATTTATCATTTTCACAAAAAACTATATTTTTATATTATTTAAAGAATAAGGTTTTAATAAGATTTATTGCAGTATGTGCATTTATTGTGCCCTAGAAGTTTAGAGATTAGATCTTTTACTGTAATTCATTAAATTGATAACTTTTAACTCTAAATTAAGCCTTATTGATTTTCTTATATTTGAGCATTTTATTGTTTTTAGTATTAGTTTATTTTAACTATTCATTGAGAACAAATTTTTACTATTTTAAGACTATTTTATGCTTGGTTTGAAGATAATGACGTAGTTTTATCAAAAGCTCTTGTTCAAAAAAATATTTTGTTTATGCTGGAAAATTTTAGTCACGACCCATAAATATTTTTTAGTTTTGATAAAATATAAAAGTTATCAGAAAATCTCATAAACTGTGTACTGAAAGCACAATATACCAGGGATGCATAATAATAATTGTTCATTCAAATTTTTGGAAAATAAATGTGTTTCTGTAACTGTTATTTCAAACTTGAGAAAAATAAAAGTTCATCCAAACTTTTAAGAGTTGTGAATCTTGAAAAACAATGGTTTCTGTGAAACAGTTAAAACAAAACTTTTTGTTTAAAATGAACCTTATTTTGCATTATCTATAAATTGAGAGTAAGTACTATTGCAAAAAATTATTATAGTTATAAAATAATTGCATTATTCCTCTAGTTGAAATAATTGTGGAGGGAAATTTTATTATTTTATTTGAACTTTCTTTTTTTTTTGTCACTTTGAATTATTATCATATGTTTCACCTCACAAATAATTTAATTAGGCTGAAAATTATCAAATACCCTATTCTATTTTGCTGGTTACTTTTTGAATAATTGTAAATCTGTGACTCAGAGATGCTACTCGAGTGGAATAACATGTTTTTATGTATTATACTGTGTTTCAAGCAATTCAAATTAACAGTTAAAATAATAATGTAGCTAGCAAGGTTAGAGGAATCCCTTTTGTTACTTTGGTTCATAGATATAACTTATGACATTTCATAACCAGTATGAATAGATTTTAATATAACTTAAACTTATTGATTTTGTTATTATATTACAGTTAAATACAGCAGCACAGGTCGCAAATATTTCCACAGCTTCTCTTGGTAAATTTCAGCCAAGATTAAGTAAAGAAAAATTTTTGAATAAATCATCAATCCTTAACACAAGAAAGAGGAAATTGCCTCACCCAGTAAGTTCCTTAGATTTTTTGTTTTCTTTTATTTTTTTAAAGATGTAAATAATTTCAGCTTGCACATTTAGGTAAGTAATAATTAAGAATTAGCTTAAGTACTCAGTCCAGATGATGATAGTATGGAATAAAATTTTAAGATACCTAGTACAAAGGACATAATAACTGGGTTTAAAGCTTAATAAAGATTGTTAAGGCAAACAGGGAAGGTGTCAGGAAATGGTTTGGTAGCTACCACCACTATCTTTTTCTTAGTTTTTATTTTTACAGAATTTGCTTGGACACTATATGGAAATGGAGAGTGGATAACTGTTGGATCAGATTTGTAGTCATTTTTTTTTTTTAATTTAATGGTCATATTATACAATAATTTTTAACTATGATAGCAAAAACATTAGTAACCATAAGTAGGCCAAATATTCAATTTTTAGTTTGATTCAATGTACAGTTCCTGCATGGATTGTACAATAAATTACGGTTATGACAATTTTTTTGTTGACTTTAAAAAGCTTTACCATAGTGTCACCCGATCAAATCGAAGCAAAACGTTAGCCATCAAAGCTTGAAAATTTGGCTGAGGGGTACAAGAAAAGTAAAGATAGACTAACTGCTATGGCTTGTACTGATGCAACAGGGAAACTTTCCTCTTGTCATTGTAGGGAAATCCAAGAATCCCTGTATGCTAACAAATGTGAATTACTATTCGTTGCCAGTGGTAACACAAAAAAGTGTGTGGAGGGATAGTTTTTAAGAACTGGCTTTTTTATAACTTTGTTCCTTAATTTCAAAAGTTCCTGAAAGAAAACAGTTTACCAGAAAAAAACTATAGTCTCATCCAGAAGAAAAAGAACTCGTTAGTGGAGGATTTAAAATGAAATTTCTTCTATCTGCCATTACCCCACTGCCTATTGACCAGGGAGTCCTTGAAAACATCAAAAGATTTTACCGATAAAAACTGCTTGCTAAAATAGTTAAAGAGGAAGGGGAAAAAACTGTTATTGATTTGTTAAAATCAATAAATATCAAAGACGTTACTTACATGGTTGCTGACATGACACTTACGATTGCATCACAAAAAACTCTTTGAGAAAGACCTGTAAAAAACTGTGGATAGCTATTTGTGTTGACTTTAGCCAAGCGATGACTTGGTCCAAGTTGTTGCAGACAACCTTCTGAAAATATTAAGAACAATATGTGTGTACTTGGAACATCAGCCCGACACTACTCCAGCCGAACTATTAATGATATAGTGTTTGTGTGACTGTGCGTCATTGAACATACAGTGGACCATGTCTTTGTTAAGAAATTATGTGAAAAGTTAATAATTGCCTTAATTTAAAAAAAACTACATAGTATTCTATGTAATTTTGTTAACAAACATAGTTTTTTTATTGTAATAAACAGCAAGTCTGTTTATTTAAGGATTTGTTTAGCTTATTATCCGGATTTTCAATAGTCCTGATTGCCATTGGTCCCAGTTAGTCCAGATAAACAAGGTTTTACTGTATTGTTTTAAAACTCGAGATTGTGTTCCCTTTGGTTAATATTCGTGTTATAATAATCAGTAAGAATCATGTGGTGAAAGTGAAAACTATTTGTTTCTGGCGATTGGCTAATTTTAGCAGTAAATTCAAGTCAGCTCAGGAATGTTAAATTTATTTCATGGATACACCATGAAAAATCAATTTTACATTGTTCTGGTTCAAGTAAACTGTAAACATGATCATCCTGACCTAAAAAGTGTAAGAGTTAATGAGATATAAATTGATCAAATTTGGTTTTGACTTGTGGTACATCAAAAATGTGTAAATTTGTTCAGCCACACACTTCTAAGTGTATGTAGTCAGTAGGGATTAAAGTTGCACTGTTTCAACCCAGTAAATAACTGTGAGTTTGGAGTGTATTCTTACAAAATCTTTGCATAAATAACAGAAATTACTGTGTAATTAAATTAATAAATAAGCCTCCCCATTTCTCCAGCCTACTAGCTTAGATAATCTACCAGGAAGTTATCTTGAATAGTAACAAAGTATCTAATTTAATTTTTATTATGTAATAGTTATTCAAATTTTTAAAAATTTCAATTTGATCATAAATCTTTTTTATTTTCAGACCAGAGATGAAGAATACAGTAGGAATTTGAAATTGGTTGATTCTCTATTGAACAAGAAGCCTAAGTTAAATTTAGATAAAGCTGCTAACCGTGAAATTTACAATCAAGAAACATCGTAAGTTATACATTTTTCTATTTTTAACTTTTCATTTCTTTCTAACATATTTATGCATTTGTGTTCATCAATCATGAAATGTAACCTCTAAAGCCACATCCATTTTATGTTTCTTTTAGTGCATAATACGTATTAATACCTGGCATCTTAGCCTTTTCCTCCTCAAGCTATATGTGGCTTTGATTTAGTTTTTATTAATTTTTTTTTTGTCAGGCAGACTAGAAGGCATAACCTGTCTATTGTCTTTATTAGAACTCAAATACATTTTTAATGCATATACAAAAGTAAGATTTAAAATTTTCTGAATCTCCATTGAATATTTTATTTTGGCTTTCAAAACATGTAAATTGGCCTTATAAAGATGTATGAGTCAAACGTTTTTCATGTGGGAGCTCTAAAATAGTGGCTGATAAAAAAAAGAAGCTAATAATGATCAAATATGAAATTTTAAAGGTATGTACTGCAACACTTGGGATTATCCTGTGTATTTTTTTGTTTAGATGTTCACTTATTTACCAGACTTCTCAAATCAGTGTGGACTCTCTTTTAGATTTAAAGTTCTGACCTTTCCTTTATGCTTAAGAAAACGCGGTTGTGTTAAGAGATGAATAACACAAACAACCTGTTGTTCACACTGAGAAAGCTGTTTTTTTTTTGTTTCCCCCCCCCCAATATCCCCTTGTTATCAAAATTCAATTAAGATTCTACATAAATGAATCTATTTACAATAGGTTATTATATGTCCTATAGCTTGGCTACACTTTATACAATTTTTAATTAATTTACATTGCAATCTGTGCTTATACAAAAGCATAATCATGCATGTACATTATATATTTATTCTCTATACAGTTTAAAAGGGACGGGGCTCACCTTATGAATGATAGACTTAAAACTAACTTAATCTAACAATAAACTCTCAACCTAATTTTCCCTGACAGTCTGTTGCCATCGATGCGGGTCATTGTCCAAAGCCTGCATGCAGTCCAAAAAGATCATAGTAGTTGCAGTGCTGTTTGTTTATTATGGCCGATATTTTTTCAGTTATAAAATCGTAGCAGACAATGCTTGCGAGAGGTAGGACCGTCCCTCTTGTGGATAGACATGAATATTTTATATTGTATTTAACTGTTTGTTAGGTATTTAGGAGTTTGGGCCAACAGTGGTTTACTGAACTTGTTTAGAGATATTTAGAGCTAATGGTAGTTCTAGTAATCGTGGAACTAAGGAGGTACCAACAGGTAGTGTTAGGGGGGTTCAGTTCAGTTGGGAGCGCAGCAGGAGTGACATATGAGTGATTACATTATTTTCCAACAAAGTGCACTCCTTTATAGCACTAAAGCCATAGACATAAACATGAATGCAAATTTATTCCATACAAAAATGAAGTTCAGGAAGTCGCCCTTTTTCACAGTCACACTCTGTATCGTCTGTCGAAGTTTCTTCTTCGCTCTTTACTAAGTTGATTTTGTTTATGCACATTTCATTTTAGATTTATAATATATAAATAACTTAGCCTCTAAACAAGAATAACAAGAGAAATTGTGAAGCCATGGATCAACTACTATTTTAAATTTTGCCAATTGAGGCTGTAGTTCTTATAATAAGGAAAATGTAGTATGTTTTGTTAAACCAAAATAATTGTACCGAATTCTTAAATTCCACCCTTTGAAACAAAAAGTTGGTAACTACATTCAACCCTTAATGTAAAAATTTTACATTTGTTATAATATTGGGGGACAACTATTAGTGAATTACTTAGGAATGTCTTAGATGGTTTTAACTAAAAAAAATGCCAGCCAACAATTGTTAATTGAATTTTTTTTATTTTTGTCTGTTTTCAGGGTTGCTGAAGAAAGAAAAGGTGGCAGTAAGAAAGGAAGAAAAGGAAAAGGTGATAAAAAACCAAAAGGTGGTAAAGGGAATAGAGAATTTAAGAAAGGAAGTGGAAGAAAGAGGAGATAAATTGTTTCTTACTATTAACTTGTTCTTGATTTATACATAATTTTTTTTTTAGTTCTTTGTATTTGTAAATATAAATCATTATTTTATATTCCGGTTGTATTTTTTTTTATTATTTAGGTTAATCTTGAATATAATAAACAACCTTCCCACAGTATTTTATAGTATCCCTATATAACATGGCAAATGTGTTTCTCAAACGTAATGAGATAAAGAAATATGTATTTTAGGAGCTCCTAGGTAAAAGGAATCGCTTGTTACGGAACATATTGCTAAATAAAGCATTTTTTAAAAACTAATATCTAATTAATAAATAGAACACAGTATATTAGGCATTTGTTTTGAGGCCATATGTCACGAGTTTCATACCGATTCTGCTTATTTATAATTACTCTATGTGATTAATTTTTCTTCAGTTGTCAATTTTTATTTTTACCTCAGTCAACAAAGGCATCTAAGAATTATAAATCAAATACATTGCATGTAAAACAACATTTAAATATTTGAAGAAATTTTATTTATTTTTTAAATACATATATATACGATACAATGAATAAAACAACATACATATGAATGATATATTTTTATTTAAATCAATGTTCATACCCCTGCTTACCGATTTAGTGAATTCCTACAAGGTTTGAAAAATATTTAAATAAAATGTTAACTCATATTTTATAAGTAAAAAATATATAAGAAAATCTATTTTTCCTTCCCCTCCCCTCCGATTTATTAGCTGTGTTTGTCAAGATTCAGGGATACAATCAGTGCCTGGACAAACATAAAAAACACATAGAAAATTATTGTTACCACAATCTATCTTATAATTTACTGCAAAATCAAAATTTGGTGTAATCTTAAGAGCTTTAGACAGTTTGAACAACAAAACTTCAGTGGCTGCAAAAAATATTATTATGAACAACAAAACCATTAATGTAAATATTTGAAATCATAATTTACATCACTAGATCTAAATTTATTACATAAAACTATTTCAAAAGAATGGGAGCATATTTAGCCATTCACCTCTATAAATAATTAAGAAAGTATCGAAAGATTAGAACTTGTATGCAACAGTGATTTTTTTAAATACCAAAGCAACATTTACAGAATACTGAACAGACTTGGCTAAATGGCAGGTGAGTGAGGCTGAGGAATCCCTTGGCTTTTAAATTGTAATTTTTAATTGCTAATTGTAATTTTACAAATAATGAACTTGACAGAAATATTCAAAGTGAGATTGTTCCTGATTTATTCTATTACAAAGTGTTTTAATTTCCATTAGCATGAGTGAAATGAGTTAATTTAAACGTATTGGACCATTTCGGAATCTTTTATGTAGTCGCTCAGTTTTTTTCATTAAATGTTATTTTTGTACCATTCTTAACTACTTGTACTCCTAAAAATAACAGGTAACAGTTGTTACAGGGCGAAATAGGTATATCTACCATTCTTGAACTAAAAACATCTGCCTAGATATCCTATTAAGCAATTGTTTTGTCAGGGGAATATTAAAAAATCTGAGTTACTGTACTTAGTTATTTCAGATTAAAAGAAAGTTGTGAATTATTATATAAACTTTATTTTCACATAAATGTAATAGGGTGTACAATAAAACTATGTGTCTAGACAAAGTAGATAGGAATCAAGCATTTTGAGCAAATAAAGCAACAGAGGAGGGGGTCAAATTCAATAAAGATGATTGATATAAGGATTATATGCATCACTATGAACAATATGACTGAGGAACTGATTTTTTTTTTTTGCTAAGGTAGTTTTATATTTCCAATAGCTTAGTGATAAGAAAAAATTCAATTGCTAACTCTAACTAGCTACAAAGCAGTTCAATTGTGGCCCTACCAAGAGTAATTTCTTTGGCAGTGGGTACAGTAGAGTCAATGCAGCTTCATACTCTACTGTCAAGATTTATTGACGTACATTAAGTCTCATGAGCATTTTATTCCTCCTTGTAAGAGATTTGTTTTTCCGAAAAGTTATGTGACAACCAACGCTGTGCTGAAAATAAAGAATGAGTTATGGTAGAGTTCCACCGAGAGTTGATAACATGATATCTCTTAAAGTTGGCAACATAACCTATAGGACGACTTGTGACGATTTGAAGTACGTGTTCGGTAAATATGGACAAGTTGGCGATGTTTATATTCCCAAAGATAGATTCACTAGAGAAAGTCGAGGCTTTGCTTTTGTCAGGTCAGTATAACATTTTAAATAGGAGATATTTACATCAGTTGGTAGTTTTTGACTCTAGTAGTGTCTTTTGGTGGTGAGGAGGGGGTAGATTAGTTCGTGCTGTATCCGGTCTCCGCCAAGCCCTTCTTACCTGACGCCATTGTACCGTACTGGTTTGTGAGTTATTCAGAAAGATCTTTTGACTTGTTTAATCGTTAGGATTTTGTCTCTAAGATGAGTTACGGGCGACCACCACCTCGCATCGATGGCATGGTATCTTTGAAGGTAGACAATTTAACTTACAGAACTACGCCGGATGACTTGAGACGAGTATTTGAGAGGTGTGGAGAAGTCGGTGATATATATATCCCCAGAGATAGATTCACCCGTGAAAGCCGAGGCTTTGCATTTGTTCGGTAAGAATACATTAAGTGTTACTAATATTTAATATTTTGTTGATCTCGATAGTTTTCTTGCGTATTCTCATTATTTCGGTTAGGTTATAAGTTAGCGTCACTCAAAGTAGGTCGAATTCTGTGTTGCCAGTTTTTTCCAATTTTTAGTCGAGCATTTTAGACCGAACTTTGCAAATTGTTTAATCTAACTTAGTTTTATTACGTTCATTAAATTTTTATCTAATCCTCATGGTAATACATAAATTTTCCATTACTGAAGGACAAAGTGCCCTATTAACATTTAACTATAACCTATTTCAATTGGTTATTATGGCTTGTTAGTAATTTTAGTATATTACTTAATGTGATAGCTGTAAGCACCTTGGGTCTTCTAACATTTAAAATTTATGAGGTGAAGTAAAAACTGGGCCTCGGTTTTATTTTGGGTTATGAGATGGTAATTTATTTCCCATGAGATATTGGTCAGGTAATCTAGTAACCTTAAATGTTGTATTATGTATATTAACTGCTTGAGGATTGTAATGTTTGTTAAGCAATAGTGAATATATTCTGCCTAATGTTAAGTGTTGTCAACAAAATCTAATAATAGCAAATCTCAGGGATTAGCTCCTCTTATTTGATATTCATGTTATTGAAATTCACTGCTATTCATACCTTATCTTACATTTATTTGATTATTACGAGTTCTCTGTATGGTTTTAACAATTATGAGTTACTGTAACTATTATTAATAAGCACATTTTATGAATTAAGAATGTTGCATCATACTTACTAACTCATGTAATGTTCTTAAATTCAAGAATTGGTCATTTATATTTTGTTAACACAGGTGAAACATATATTGAGAAATTATAGTTTGTATAAATATATCAAGCAGGTGAATGACATAAAGTAAATTATAATTCTTCGTTTCATGCCGCCAACTCTTACGAGACCAGTTCATATGAAGTAGTTAACAAATAAACTGATCCTTATCGTTTTAAGGGGGGGGGGGATCAATTTTTGCAGATAAAACGTCTATTTTATTATGGGTTATTGTTAGTCTAAAAACTGGAGAATCACAGTTCATAAACTTTTTTTTTATAACTTGATACAAATATTTCATAATAATTTAAGTTCATAAAAATAAATGTTACTAATTAACAAGACAGAATCAAGTAGTTGTACTTGTTGATTAATAAAACTTGATTATATCCTAAATTCCTCTATGGGAAAGTCTTTGGTAACAGTAATAAATAAATTCTTTCAAAACAATATCAGATACCCCAATGTAACCATTAATGTTTGAATGATTAAATTGGCTGATTGATAAACTAATCACTGAATTATAAAATTTGCTATATAACGTTTTCTCATGATTGTAATTTTGAAACTCTAAATAATCGTTGGGGATTATAAAAAAAATTAGTTAAGTCACTCGTCACAGTTAAGGAAGTAACTAGATCTTATTGCATGATATGCTATTTCTTAACTGTTTGAAAGTTATTAATTTTGTAATGAACATAAAACAATCTAATGATCTAAAGAACAATATTTATATGTTATCTGGCCCTATAATTTTTTATATATTAGGTAATATTAGCAATAACTTATATTTTCTTAAATTTCTATAGGTTTTATGACAAGAGAGATGCTGAAGATGCACTAGACGCTATGGACGGGCGGATGTTAGATGGCAGGGAGCTCAGAGTTCAAATGGCTCGCTATGGTCGGCCTTCATCGCCTTACAGAAGAGGTGGAAGATCATCAAGGCGAAGGTTGCTATTGTTTTTAATTATTATTATGTTATAGTTTAATATGGATCTTGCATTATAAATTATTTTTTCTTTATAAATGTGTACTTTGACTTTGTATTTTTTGTTTGTTTGTTTTTTGCACAGTTGTCACTGTTAAATTACATCAGTTTTGATGAGTAATTTATGTGTTGATGCCTGTTGTTTGAACAGCATTGATATTATTTCATGTTAAGAATGGGGGCAAGGAAATACTTTCTTATTAACCCCAACTTATGATAGCTTACTCTTATCCTCTGTCCGTCCATGTAATTAGAAATTACAATGTATTAACTGTAAGGTAAAATAAATTTTGATTTGATGGTATAACTGACCTGTTCGTTGATATTAGTGTGTAATTATCAGCCAATAATAGACAAAAGTTAACTCCAATGCCTGTTTTTTAATGCATTAAAAAAAAAAAAAAAAAAATGGGCGAGTAGTAGTCGGCCTTAGAATTTTAGTTGTTTACTACTACTTATGTAACACTTTAATACATAACTAAGGACAACTCCTTAAATATCAATGATAAATTAAAATTTTGTTGTAAGTAGAAGCTGTATCCTTGTACAACTATATCACCATTTTCACCTTAAAGTAGGCTATCTTGAGAGAATTCTTAGTTTTAATGTATATATAAGTTGTAGATAGCCCAGATTTTGAAAGTATTTCTGATTACCAAAAATTTTAAGCATAAATGACCTGTCTAAAGAAGCCTTGCCATTCAGAATTAATATAGCTATAGCTGCTTCTGAAGCTAGAATCAAATCTGCCAACATTTAAGTTTTGCAACTCCTTGCAATCATTTTATAGCAGGAAACCAGCTATCTGTTCTTTATTTTTCAAAACTAAGTTTGCTACTACAGCATATTTTGTAATAATAGTTCGTGTTAACGATATTCACATATTATTTTTGTTAGAAGGTCACGGTCTAGATCTCGTTCAAGATCTCGCTCACGCAGAAGGTCATACTCTCGTTCTCGTTCCAGGTCTCGCTCTGATTCTAAGAGCTCTCGTGGACGTTCACGCTCACATTCCAGATCACGCTCTCGATCTAGGTAAGCATTTTCAACTATTCTAGTATTTATATTTTCTTATTAAGTAAAAGTTGTACAAAGTCCAATTTTAGAAAAATAATATGAGTTATTAAGTAAGACAAATCTCTTATTATAATATATATTATAACACAATCAAATTTGTACAATATCCTTACACATTAATCCTAAAAAGATTTACTTTGACATTAAAAAGGAAGTTGTTTTTGAAAGGTAAATAAGTCAATAATCAATATTAGGAGCAATTTTCAACTCATTAATGTTTTTTGTGAAACAAGAGTCATCTCTTGCACAAAGAAATTTTCAATGAATTAATAAAAAATTTCCATTTGTTAATTGTATATAATGGCAGGGGGGGGGGATTGTTCTATATATTTAGTGCCTGAATTCATTTTTTTAAGAAAAAACCTATAAATTAATTTTTATAGGTTTCTGCTATAATCAACTAATTTTTATCAACCCAACTTTCAAAACCATGTACAGTCTAGTTTACCAATGAAGCCAAAATAATTAGTCTGAATGCCTTTATGGTTTTATTTTAAATACTATTTAAATTAATTAGAATTTTGTTCTTTTTCAGATAGATGACATTTTATTGACAAACAGGATAATTAAATAAAACTTATTCTTTTCAGGTAAATATTTTTTATCTTTAAAATATTTATTAAATAACCAGAAGTTTATTTAAAATTATGCTTTATGATGCTATATTATCGTATGAATTAATTACTTTTCCTCTTGTAATGGTTTTTAGGTTGGTAATTTGAAATTATATTTTGTTTGGGAAAAGAACAGTTTTATGTTTTATAATTTTATAAGGTGGCCACTTGTTGTGTATGATGCAACAGAGGTTTTATGCATGAGATATTAAGATAACTTGATTTGTAAATAGTTACTAGTTAGTATACTAGATTTTTGCTGAACTTCCATCTTTTTGAACTCATTAAAATATATCTTACCTCAGTATTATCAAATTGCTATTGCAAAAACTTAAATTACCTGCAAGTTTATTGCTTTGGTTTTTTATTTGTAAAATACATATTCTAATAGAAAACCTTTCATAACTTAGTCTTGTAAGAATGCTTTGAACCAATCTCACATTTGTTAAAGTTGAGAGTAAATTTCCCTGAAACTTTAATTAAGTGATTCATCTTGGTTGACATTTTTTTCAACATTTGAGGTTTCGGACTAATTCGTTTCGAGCCCTTAATGTTTTTTTTTTAGAAATTACTTAACTGTATCCTTGCCTAAATTAATGCTTACATCACATTAATATACATTAAAAGGAATAGTTTTAGGTTAATTTTATAGTTTGCGAATCTTCAAATACCGAACTTCTTATATATAATGGAAAACCAGGACATCCACAATATTTTTCTTTAGTATTTTTTTCTTTATTCTATTGATTTAGATAGAGAATTGCAGAAACTTAACTTTTCCGTTTTGCGTGCTTGATTCATTATTCTAAGTGCTTACTTTATTGCAAATAATTAAGAAATAATTTTTCTGTGCTTAAACCGGTTCAATTATTATTACACAATTTATTTGGACAAACTCAAGTTTCAGTTATAATTTTGCAATAAAAATAGCCCAAGTAATAATAAAAGGTTTAATTGAAATTACCAACAATAAAATAACTATTATAAAGGTGGTTAGGCTTTAAATATTTGTATTCCTTTAATTTAATATCCAGTTAGTATGTTAACAATTACCACCTAATGGTTATGTTCATAGGTTGTACCTATAGCTCAAAAGAGTGTGGCCACCTATTTTACATTGATAAATATGCATGATAAAAACTTTTATTACATAACTTAAGTTAATTTTTATTTTAGAGTAATTATTTTGCTATTTAATTTATTACATAATTTTTGAAATATTAATAAAAATGTCTTCAGTGGAGGGTCTATACAACACAGATTTTTTTTTTTTATTATTATTATTATAGGACGAGATGTTCTGAAAAATAGTATGTATTTTTATAAGGGAAGAGGACAGTATGGATGTTTTAAATATTATTAACATCTTTCTTATCAACATTTATTTATCATAAAAATATATATTTAAAACGTAATATTTTCCCTAATAATAAAACCTATATGCAAGCTAGAATTACGGATATAATAGCTTCATTCCTCCAAATATAATACACGAAAAAGTTCTAAATAGGATCTTTCATTAGCTTCTAAAACTCAGAGTGCGTTTTTTTGACTGCGTTGCGCGAGAGGAGTTGCATCGCAAGTGGATAAAATATTGAAATTTTTACTGTGGAGAAAGATCTAGTCTGATATGTGAGATTCGCTCCTATTACGATGCAAGGCACCTGCCACAGTTTTTAAATTCTTAACTTTTCAATGTTGATGTTTTTTATTTGATTATGAATTTGCCTGTTGGATTTCAAGAATAAGCTCTTTTTTTTTATTGTGTTTAAAAGCTTTACAAAAATATTTTCCCCTGTCAGCCACACATTTTGTACTCAGATATGTGCAAGTTTTTATTTAATCAGAACATGTCGTTCTTATTTGATTTATTCAAATTTTTTTTCGGCTTTTCTAATTGTTATTATTAAGCATTAATATCAGCTATACTATACTTATCTTGTGTAGATAACACTTCTTATTGTAGTTTATATTAAATAATGCTTCATTTAGCTAGTATTATTCATTTTTCCTTTTTTTATTTTAGTTTACAGGAGTGGTTTGGTTTTGTGTATGAGTCAAAGTTATGATACCGTAATTCATAATAGTTACTTTCATTGCTGTTTTAATGAATCTAATCATCTAGGTCATTTATGAGATATTTTAGAGGATCTGTATTTTCTAATAGATCATACCAGTAAATATCAATGATGAAAAAAATTATGAAAATAACCAATTCTAATGACACTTCTTAAATCCTATGGTTATTGAAATAAAATTCAATTGTTCAAGTAGAATCTTTAGTATCAGCATAGCTATGAGTTATTTAATTATGCATTTTTCTTTTATACTGATTTATACTTGCCAAAATAATATATACAGCCACAATTCTAGTTTTAATTTGAAAAGTCTATAATTTTTATCTTGACATTTGTTTGTCGTTTTCTAAGTATTCCTTTTGTGGTTGTCATATAATTTTGTAAGTGTAAATTGTTCTGTATTGTAGCAGACCCTCCTCTTAATTGTTAACCTTAGTACTAATGGAGATTTTACTTTCTTTTATTGTATTAATATTATAATTATTGGTGGGGTATTTTTATGGGGCATTTTGGGTCCTAGATTATGACTAACATATAAATGTGTTGTTTGGGGCGCAGGAGCAAGCAAAGCAGTCAGGTGTTTGTCCCGAGACAGACAGAGAGTGAAAGAGAGGGGAGCTGTTTCATGCTGTTTTGCTGTTTCCTGTTCTTACACGCTGTCGTTCCTGTTGCAGTACAGTCGTCCTGCGTTATTAACTCTCAATATTAGTATTTTTTTTTTATCATACTTCACCCATACCGGCGTTCCTATATTTTAATATACATAATCATTATCTTCTTAATTTAAAAGTGGGCAACAACTTAAATTTTTTTTATGTATTTTAACGCGTTATTTGTCTTGTTACAAATCAAATATTTTTAAAGATACTACTTACAAGTTATAACGGTTCAGTTCATCGAGATTTTTATTTTCTAAGTGAATTAAATAAATACACTTTTCATTCCTCCTTCTTTTTATTCATTTGTTTCTCGTTAATAAATCCTTTTAGTATGAAGGACTTTTGAAATTAAGAAAAGAAAAAATATCGAATTAAAAGTGGTTTCATTGCATTTATAGATTTGAAATTTCCTTTTAAAGTAATTTTCTCACAGAAATGTTCGAGCAGTGAGGTGAAATAGAAGGTAGGTCCAACATAAAACTGGAAGGTATAAAATATATTTCAATTTTAGGCCAAAATATAATTTTCACATTAATTATCTGGCCATAATTGTTATTACCTATTTAAATGACTTTGGATAGAACAGACAATCAACAGACCAACTAATATGTTTTAGAAGTTCTCAAAAAATAAATTAAGACTGAATAAACTTTTTTAAATACTATATGTTGTAAATTAAGCATTATTCGATTTGATTCATTTTTTTTTGTTTCCAGGTTAGTCCCAGGATTTATTCACCTAGGCATCATTATGTATTGTAATTCTTCCGATTATAAACATTGTAATAAATGAAATATATATTATCCTTTTTTTTATTAATTAATTTTTTATTATTACCTTCAATACCAAATCTTAAAACCTTATACCACCTATCTTCTGGTTTTTTTTTTGTTAAGTTTTTTTTATGGATGGATGGAATGGTTTGTCTATTAATATATATTGTTATTATCCTGAGCACTTTCAATACATAAATGCCATTCTGAAAGGCTGACCGGGACATCACATTTGTAAAATCGAGATTAATAATTTAATATGAAATAAAAGTTACAATTGTTATTCAGAAAATTAAATGTTATTTGACCAAAATGTGTCTCTATGAATATATAGGCAATGTAATAAAGTTTTTATCTATCTGTTGAGAAAAAGTATTGCACAATGTTAATAGTCGGACATTACATATAGTTGGAAAAAATTAATCTTTGGCCCTTTCAAATGTTGAACAAGTCGTAATTCCTTCTTAAGCAATGACTGTTGATCCTATACCAGCTTACATTAACATTTTATGCATGTCACAGCTCAAAAGAAGATTTAATGTCCTGATTTAGAATTGAAGATAGTTGAGCTAAATATATTCTAAAAAATCAAGTTATAGAAACCAAAAACAATAATTGGGTATTGAATATCTTAGCAGCAATAGGTTTTTTTTGGCCAAAAAAGTGGTGATTGTCACTGACAAAAATGTTAAACAAATAAAATAAAGCACATTACATATCAAAGACAGACTTAATTGATACCTTTCTCAATATGAATTATATATAAAAATATTTATTAAGTGAGGTGTTGGATGAGAAGGAATCTAATTATATGGATTAAATGACATAAAGTACTTATCTTGTGTGTTCCAATCTGAAGTTGACTACATAAGTTGTGTAGGAACAATAAATAACACTAATCCAACTTAATAAAGCGATGAATTAAGATTCTACAAGTAATGTTTCTCAACAATTAAAAGGATTTATGAAGTAATGAATTGAAATGACCTAGATTTGGTTCCAGATTCATTTGTTAGCATGAGAGAAATGGATTTTTGTTTCATTGTGCCCCAGGGATGAGGGCAATGAAATAACCTGAGGTGCACTTTGAATAAAATAGTTTTAGAAAAATAACTTGCCTGAAAAAAACATTATCACAATCAAATTTTAAGGCACTTTCGCAACTGGTACGTGATCATAGAATAGAATATTTGAAAAAAAAGAAAAATCCTAGTTTACCATAAAATATAAGGGAGGGAGCTTTAATAGAATTTAACCAATGTTCAAATTATTGAAATTCATGGCATGCTGTCGGCAGAACTGACAATAGTTGAACAGTGTGGTTGTAGCACACCATGTTTGTCTATATGATGACAGTCGGTGGGAAAAAAGGTGAATGTTGAATTGGTTGCTCCATTTGTTTCCGAAATGACAAAAATAGAACGGTGTAAGAATAAATAATGTGGACTAAAAATTGGATTCTCAGAAAAAATCAAATTTTTTGCCTGATTCCTGCGTCTCTGCCATTTCTCGCTGTTTTTGAACTCTGGACCGCATTTCCTTCACAGGCGAACCTTTGATACTCCTCCAAGAATTCAATAATATTAAAACGGTGAAACGGATCAATATCCATTCCAAGTGAAGACATAATTCAGACAGTATCGTAACGATCACTACAGCCTTTAAATCAAATGAAGTTTTCCCGCGCGTAAAATTGGTGGTAAATTGGGAGATACGGCGTCAAAGGCCACTTCTGTTACCAGTTCCCATTCTTGATGCTCAGAATACATCAGTTGGAATCAAAGCCCTGAGAAGAAATCTGGAATCATTACATTAATAATAGCAAGATTGGCAGAAAGCACCCTCCCCCCTGTTTAGGCCAAATGTCATAAAATATCCTGTGTTGTATTATAAATATTACTGACTAGTTATAAATGTTTAAGTATTATTTATTTTTACAATAATTTACTATAAACATTTATCATAAAGCCCCCCCTCCCACTGAAAGTATTTGTGGGTATGTCACTTTGTACCCCCCAATTATGCCCCCTTCTAATGATCTCATGCCACAGAGGCCTAACAAAGAGGTACGCTAAACAAGTACCGAAATTAAGGTATGATGCAGAATGAATGAGAAACTCACTGAATGAGATAAACTTATTTTAAGAGTTATTTTCACAGATTAGCTAAATTATGATGTTTTTTTTTATAACGTTCTACATTCTTAAAGCTTTTTTGAGTTATGTGGTCCTTTTTTTAATTAAGTGTCATTTAAGTTGAGAACGTTACGGGACGGCTGACCTATCTGATGACATCCTTTTCCAAACAAACATCCCTAGCGCTGGAACCTAATTTTATTGTATAGTAAAAAAGTTTCCCAGGCTAATGAAAAAAATAACCGACTCACTTTCTTGGGAGTGTAGGAGACAAGGGTGAGGGGAGGGATACCTCTCAAAATTCTAAAAAAAATATTAAATACAAAAAAGTAGGTATATTTTATAGTGGGTGTAGTCCTAATAGGGGTTAACATATTCCATTGTATTAGAAATATTATTGACAATAGTATACATGCTTAATTTGTTTATTTTTTCTACTATTTTCTTTCCCTGAGAAAAAAAAAAATATTCACCCACTCCCCCTTCCACAAGGTCCATGATATAAAATTGAAATCATCAAAGGAAAAAAATGAATAGTTGATAACTGACTGGTTACCGTTGTTCCAACCATGTATTCTTTAGATAGAGTGGGGTTCAGTTCCACATCTTCTGGAACAAGAATTCTGACGTCCCATAATTTATTGTAATAATTCCGTAATTAACTCTGTAATGAAAAAATGTCATAATTTAGAATGGAGAAAAAATAATCTTTATGTTTTAAAAAAATTAATCTATCCATAAATTAAAAACTCAAAATCTACTTTTTCACTGGGCTCAACCTCTCTTGATTTATCTTATTTACGTGTTTTTTTTACTTTAATTTATTATCATCATCTTTATCTAAGAATTTTATAATCTAGTAGCGTTCGTAATGAAAATGTGGTATGAACGCTAATATACATGTATTGTAATTCTATTGAGAGCAAACAGGAAACTATCGATGCTAATCCCTTTCTGGAAATAGTTTGCGTCAAATTTGTACACTACGCCGTAATCTTATATTTTAGCGATGTGGATATTAAATTGAAATAATTATCTGTTCAAACATCAGTGATATAAATCCTATTCATGCGCACATTTCCATTTATTCTAGCCCAGGAACAATATAGAGGGCGGTGATTGTAGACTGGAGGGTAGTTTAGTTGACTAGCAAAGATGGACGTGGAGGGTGCATATGGGGCAGGCAAGGCTGGAGCACCTTTTGATCTATTATTATTCGTTAAAAGACCCCACGTTATCATAAAAGGCATTTGCCTAGTAAGTCCTAAGACTTCTTTATTTTTCCTGTTTATTTCTATTCAAGGTTTTTCTAGTGGTAGTAAATACTCAGCCCAGTTAACTGGTTATTGATTTTTTGAATGTATCTAAAGAGCAATTTATTAAAACATGGCTTTCGAACTATGTCTTTCTATTTTATATGCACTTTCGAATTTGCATAGTATTTTCAATAAAAATAATAGGATTTAATGTTTTTAAAGCCCTACCTCTTCCTCTGTGACATTTCTAACATGGCATAACATTGATACTTACTTTTTTCTGTTCTTGTAAAAAATAATACTCATAGTATTATATAGTTCATATATAGTATTGATTCTTAAGTGAAATTTATTTAACTACAAAAAAAAAAAAAAAAAATGTAAGTATATTAGCCTACACTTGCCTTAAAACAAATGTATGAATAAATAACTGCAATGCAACATTGATATTTTATTATTGTTAATAAATTTATACATCACTAAACAGAGGACAAGCAAGGTCTGAAGAGAAATGAAAATATGAACTTTACAATTATTAATACATTGATTTTTTTTTTTATATTAATATTGCTAATTCAGTTCTGATTTATTTGTATTCTAATTTTTTTTTTTTTAGGATTTATGAACTCTTGAGGACAGCTAATTGGAAGTAACTTTAGTTAATACCCTCATTACGGTCTCCCGGCCCACATTATTTGTAATTAGTTAACACTAATTACACATTACTTACTAGTGAAAGTATCCCAATCTGCAATGTTGACTCTGCAATCCTCCCTGGTGTTGTCCTCACATTTTACGTAAGGCATTTCGGAAATATAGGGCAATCCTAGATCCATCTGATACGATTTGAGCATTCCTGCATTACTAGTGAGTGAAAGGCTCCTACAGGTTTTCTGAGAGCCAGGATAAGAATAAGATAGTCTCGGATAACCTTCATCAAACTATATTAGAGGAAATGGCTGAGTTATTTGTAAGATGTTACATATTATCATACTCGCCTGAAAGAAGTCTCATCGGTACGAGATAAAAAAAAAAGGACTTTTCTGGTTTTTACCTTTATGCTGCCTTTGGATGTAATTGAGACTGCTTTAAGTCTCCCGAAGTCAATGGAACTCTAGATAAATTAACCTGGTCAAGATTAAGTTCCCAGGATCCTCTGATCTGTGGGCCTATTGCTGCATTAAAATCAAGACTTAACTTTTTAACTTTCATTCTAAACTTTTTAGATCTTAAGAAAAGAAACCTGGTAAAGACAAATTTTTTTGTAAAGATGCAGTGAATAATCAGAATGTACATTGACAACAATGTTTATTTATTTCTAATTCTAACTAAAACACTCTACTTTAAAAATATATTTATTAGATATCAAGGGTTTTTAAAGTTTTCTGATTCCATGAATTATTTGTTTAGGGTTGGTTAAAAATAAATCCGTTATTAAATAATAAAAAAAAATTGAATGTTCAAAATATATCATCTTGTTTCATTCCCTTCAACCATGTTCTGTTTTATTGAGGTTTAAATTATGTTATAATTATAGAGAATAATTATCTGGCTCCTCTTGGAGGAATGTTATGAACTACCTCTTTAGATTTTTCTTTTGAATCCCCAGAAACATGCTACTTATCAAGAGAAATCAAAATATATGTCCTGAGTTAAATGGTGATAAACTTCTGTTTGTCCCTTTTATACTTACTATAATCTAATTTATACACATATATATCTTACTTTTACCTTCTCATAGGCAAATCCTTTACTAAATCTTGCACACGGCGTCCTGCTCATCTGACCTCTATACTTTTTCTAACAGAAACACATCCTTTGAAAGCTTAATGTAAATAGTCTCTGACTCCAGTTTCATTTAAAGCCCATTGATAAGAGGAGAGTGAAGTAATAGAATTAAGTTGAATTTTTTTTATTAATAATCAGCAAATTACTTTTCCCCTGAGTGTGTGGTGGCTGGGTATTTTATATTTATTTATTAGTAGATGATAAGAATTTGTTGTAAAACTATGAAATACTGTTACAGTCATTATATTAAATATGTAATTATCTATTTTTAGTTGCTTGGTATAATTGTCTTCTGCTGTGTGTCTGGAGCATGGTATTTTGACAAACAACTCGAGAGAGAGGTATGCCTCTATAATAAGAAATCAAGTCCATGCCACTACGGTGAAGCAATTGGTTTACTCGCTTTTTTTGCTTCACTTGGTTTCCTTGGAGGGGAATACTTGTTTGGGCAGATGTCTTCTGTCAAATCAAGAAAACATTTTGTTCTTATAGATCTTGGTTTTTCAGGTAAATAAATTATATTTCGACATTTTAATAATTACTAGAATGATAATAATAATTTTGAACTTTTATAAATAAGTTCAGGTGAATTTGGTATTATGAAATGGAATAAGAATTATTATGAATACTGTGACATGCATTAATTGTTTAACCAGCTTTTGTAATATTATGTAAATCAATGTTATTACCAATGCTTAGTTAATAGGAGGTCGGTAGGTAAATTTGGAATATCAGGCTATAAAAAATGTTCAAATAACTGAGCCTGCATATTATACAAATTGTTAATTTATAAAGCTACTTTTTGCTTTTGCTAACAACTTTAGTAGTGATCCTAAAAAGTCAAGTTTAGGAAAGAAATTTGCTTTCTGATTTTATAATTATTATATACTAATAATTATATATATATATAATATATATTATATATAGTATATATATATATTGCTTTATTATTATAATATATTATATATATATATCTGTACCTCGGAGGGATACAACACTATGTCCATTTTCATAACTTTACAGGAGAGGAGTTTTAAACTTTTTTTCAACATTGGCACAGCTATTTATTGAGATGTTGAAACAATATTTTACCAGAACATTCTATTTATTGTTATTTACATCTCAATAAATAGCTGTGCCAATAACACTTTTTGTTGAAAAAAAGTTTAAAACTCCTCTCCTGTAAAGTTATGAAAATGGACATAGTGTTGTATCCCTCCGAGGTACAGATATATATATAATTATTATATTGTCATATATTTATAATTGTTATATTATTATATAGAAACAATTATTTATAGTTTTAGGGCTAATTTCCTAAACTATTATCAAAATACTTATTAAAATATGACCGATATTGGAGGTAATTTTATTCATCTGTCAAGATTTTCATTTCTGTCCACTAGAATTTATTTTATCATTATAGGGTTTTCAAAAATTATATTTTATCATTTTCAGGTGTGAATTAAAATTATAATATGATATATATAAAAATATGTTGTTAACAAATACTTTAAGTAAAGTTAAAAGATAAAATAGATATTACTACTATTATCGTATAAACATAATTATAAAATTTTTAAAAATTATTAAAATCAAAAACACAAAGTATTTGTAATATAGTATTCCATCGTAATATAAAACTAAACTAATGCCTAAATATTAAAAACTAATGCTTAATACAGTGACACTCTTCTCCACAATTAGAGCAATGGAATAAATAAACCAGAAAACTTAAAATCAAACATTGATTTATATAAAACTACAAGAACTTGAATACAGGGGAAGAAACACTAACACAGGAATATAATAAATTCCACTTCCTCAGATACTTCAAGCAGCTAGTCGCTACCAATCCACTCCATTCTATCAATTCTCTAGTAAACATCTAATTTATAGACATCAATTATTCAATCCAACCGAACATTTATAGTTCTTACGATATTTTATGTTTTAACTGTTAGTATGAGTACATTATTTTATGCTTTAGGCATGTTTTAATTTTAATAAATTATTGAGAAATGTACATAACTTTTTGCTATTTTATCCTCGAACTTTATAAAATTTGTTTTTATGTATATCATATGATATTTTGTGTTATGTTTGTTATAGCCACCTGAAGATGTCAATATTATTGTATAAAATGTTAGGACCAAATTGAAATAATAGTGGGTAAACATCACCTTTGTTTTTTGATTAAAAGTACACCCACAACTGGGTTTGATAATCAATGTTCAGCGAGCAACATTGCTCTATTCTTAAATTTTAAGAATTATTTATTAGTGGGTTTACTATTAAATTATGTTCTATCATTTATACTACTACTATCAACTAGGCTTTGTCTATCAGACTCGACTTTCTTGCACCTTACACTTGCTGTAAAAAAAGCAAACAGTATCATTTACAAAAAAAAAATTATTTTTGAAAGTTTTGGGGTATAGGATTAAAAAAAAGGTCCAATTAAAAAATAATTTTAAAAGATTTTTCAGACAACATTAACAGCTTGGACAATGAACACAAAAAAAACTAAAAACTGGTGATTTGTTTTATATTTGGTATTTTATTTTTTTATGTATGAAATTACACTACTCAAAAAAAATGTTGAGAAAAAAAATTTTCATTTCATGATTATCTTTTAGTAAATAGAAGGATCTAAATAAAAATGCATTAATAAATAAACATTTATTTTATGAAAAATTAATGATTCCAATTTACAGAAAACTAAATAAACAAAATCAATTCTGACAAATAATTCCTTTCTTTTGTGTTTCATTTCTAAAAAAAATCATAATTATTAAGATACTAATTATAAGGTGTACTGTCTCCATTTATCTGTAGTGAAACTGAAGAGGCATAAGAGCTCAGATTTAATCTTGGGGAATTTGTTGCCATTTTTGGAGTCCCATCTTCGAAGTTCCTGATGGTCTGATAGCCCTCATAGACAGCACCAAAGTTGGTCTTGTTTAGTTTTCTGTGAAGTAGTGTTGAATGATTAATTCTTCATAAAATTGATTATTGAGTAATTAAATGCATTTTTATTTAGATACATCCACCCACTAAAAAGTTATCCTGATACTTTAATGTTTTGAAAGCTGTGTAATGTAATAGCATTGATTTCTCTTGATACATAGCTTTTTTTTAGTTTTTGAATAAAAGGTAGAAGAGGGAGCAGTAATCATTCATAGAATTGTTTTCTGAATCCAACTTATCATATAAAAAGTTTAGTCAATAATTTATTTAATAAAAAGCAAATCCTAGAATTAAAGTCTCACTAAGCAGAGTGCGGCTATATATATTTATCTAATGGTACAATATAATTATTCTATGCATGCTTATAAACAATTATGATACAATGAGTACGTACTTCTATTAAATAACTTTAAAAACTTAAAGTTAAATTAACTAAACACTTTAAATACTAGCCTGTAAAAGTATGTTTATAATTATATATTTGATGACAATATGTATATAATAACAATATGAATGTGTTTAAAGTTGTTTAATAGAAGTATGTAATCATTGTATCATAATAGTTTATAAGCATGTATATAATAATTATATTGTAACATTTTTAGCCAGATGGGATGAGGTTTATTATTATGAGGAGTATATTTAATTCCATTGCAGCCCTATAGAATAAATTGAGCAGTCTCTCTGTAGCTAGGAAAGGGTGTTAACCTGTAGATAACCCTCCATTCTTGTCTTATGTTAGAGTACATAAGTATAAGTGAAAACATCAGTAAACAAGGCTTAAGCGGATGTTCATTAATAATTAAAAACGATGTAGTATTTCAATATTTCTCAGATTTACATCACTAATGTGGATGTTGATATTTATTCATTTATTTCTTATTTTGGATACAACTTACCAGAACACCACAAGATACTATATCAGTTTTTTTTTTATTTTGGTAAGTATTTTATAAAAGCTTTACATTTCGCTTCTTCTGTGTGAAAGTGCCTAAAGTGGTTGTTGCACCACCTTATTCACCACAAATAAACAGAAGTTCCCCTCTTCTTGGCCCAGAAAATATACACCTATATTTCCATGTTTTAATAATAAAAACCTTCAAAAGGCGTCAGTTAAGAGAGGAGGAAACTAGTGTACAAAACAGCTGAATGCACTAGGGGCGCGGCAGGGCTACCTCCCGCCTCTGACCTGCCTATATAAGGGCCGGATTTGGGGCTTGTGGCCAGAATTTCGGAACCTGGCACCTGAAGAACACTGCTCTCTATCTCTGCGCTGGCTTGCTGCTCTGCTCGAACCATGGCTTTCTTATTCAACTACCTCTCCATCTCTCTTTCCTAACCTCACTATGTTTTAGTCCGGAGTTGTCAGACCTCACACCTCCCTAGTGGAATTTTCTGCCTTCTACTAGCACCAGTTAAAACTAGCTCCTCTTTCTCACGGACGACGATCACCTGGGGCCCTACAAACTTTACCTAGTAGTGTATCCCCCAGCGATCCAGTCTGTCTCTCTCCAGTTCACACTCGCCTTTGGGATCCGTACGGTTTTCGCATACCCTTAGATACCGAGTCTGAATTCGTGGTCATTCCAAGACTACATAAACTACCTATAATACCTACCCTGTTTCTCTTCTCCTGAACATAGAGCACTGTTGGGGCACACCTTCTAAGATCTTATGGAGTCAGATAAATACGAATAAAGCTGCATTGCCGGACTAGGACGCCAGGAAAGGTCAAAGTCCACAGGTCCACCCATTTCATCCCTTTCTTGGCGATCGCCGGACAACCCGGCAGGGTTGTAGTGTCCCTAGCCCCCGGCAGGCGTCCTCCCCCTTTGAGGACATTCCCGACAGTGGTATATAGTGCATCTACCACACACAGCATCTTATACCAAAACATAAAACCTTAATTTATTTAAATTAAGCAGATATATTTGAACAAATTTATTATTATATATGTGAACATCATCTTAAATACTAATCAAAGATCAAATGAGTTGTTTTTTTAATCAAAGTTTTGTTATAAATGATTAAAATAATTACAGCAAAATAGAATAGACTAAAAAACACATTATCAATGCTCTTAGAACATAGTAATGTAATTCAGTAGTGTATTGGGACTAAATTTTATGTTGAATCTAATTTAGGAGGAGTAACATCTCATTAAAATAGTTTGATGATATTATCTTTTTGTTTTCCTTTTAACTATCCAGTCCTGGTGGTTATTGTATATTTAATTCAGATTGTTCTTATTATTTTAAATTAAAGACTGACTAATGATAGAAATTGTGTTTTTATATTACAAATTTGTGTGGTTTATATTACAAATTTTTTTGTATTAAATTATTTATTTGGAATTCTTTTTGGTGGTATTTACATTTATTTATTTTTTAGGGTTTTATTGTTGTTTTTAAATCAGTAACTCATGTTTTTTTTATATTTTTATTGTCATCATGTAGCTACCACAATATTTACACCGAATAATTTATTTACTTTGTTATATTGAACAATGTAATATATTCATCAAACAACGCTAAGCTTTACCAATATCTGTATATAACAAGTTTTCAAAAAATATTTTTGTTTGCTGGTGAATATGGTTTTATATACTTGGTTGGTCTACTTCATTTTGTGTTGTGCTGATCAGGTGAGTTAATTGTTTATTATTCTCATGCAAAGGTTTTGTATGACTTCAATTTCAAAGGGTGAACGGTGGTTTTTTGGGAGACCTGCTGAATGAAAGATTTTAGATTGGCAACTATGAAGAATTTGTGATTTAAAAGGAATGAATGGAAAACATAAACATTATAAGGTTTACAACTAAGTCTTCATGACGTATAATATTGATAACACAAGTCCTTTTTCCTGGTTTTAAAAAGACCAAGTATGATTTGGTCATTATAATTTTTTATATGACGTCTGTATGTCAAGGTAGTTTTGTCATAGTAGAGTGTTGTTTCCTGAAACCAACTGTTCATCAGGGATAAGTTAATATCCAGTGTAGTCATTTAATCTTTTTAAAAGTTGTTTTTCAAGCATTTTTGAAAATATGTTAAATATTTAACACTATATAAATTTGAATTTTTCCCTGCTTTCCTAGATTAAAATTAACAAAATATTTATGTGGCAAAATAAAGGTGTGATAAGAAATAAATGATAAAGCCAAATTGTTGATGAATATTGAAAACCGAGTTGAACTGCTATTGGTTCTTGTTGATGCTAGTAGATGCCTATTGAGGGGTTTTGATTATACAAACTACGTTTACTTCTATGAAGTACATGTTAAGTGCATTGAATTGTTTGTGTTGTGGTAAATGTAAGTCCTCTATCGAGCGACTCCGAATTTTACATGGAGGTTCCATTTATTGACCTGACTGAAAATACTGTCAACACCATAAAATATCTTTATGTAGCCTGGAGAGATAGCTAACAGATAGCAAAGTAAAGCTCAATCAGTACTTTAATGTGTGACCTCCTTGTACTATTGTTCAGTTATGGCTACTCAACACTCCTTTGGGTAAGATGGGACCTGTCAGCCTACTGGAGGTAGCCTATCAGGAGACTGGAGTTAGCCTGTTAGGAGAGCCCAAATTAAGAGTTGGATTTATCCTCTTGAGAACCCAAAGTTTAAATTCTATAAAGGGTGGGCATTATACAAAATAAATAAGATATAATGTAGTGTAATTAATTAATTATTTGATAACAGATAATTTTTTTTTTGTCCTGTTAGTAGGATATCATTATGTATGGTATATTTGTCAAGACTTGAGCAGATTATATTTTCAATAAAACTGCCATCATAATCACCCCTGTTTGTAGTAGAACTTGTACTTTGATGTTCTACTTGACACCCACCTGACCGCCCCAATGATACTATAGATTTAGAACTTCATTAAAAAATTAAATTTTTTACACTAATGAATACACAAGGCTATGCTTATAGCTTCAGTATATTATAGGCTATGCTTATGACTTCAGTTTATTAGTGACTTGTTCCTTTTGGGGAAAAGGGATCTCTTAGCCAAAATCACTTCACTCGACACAGTATCACACATAGCATACCAGATCAAAATGGCAGTCGATTTGGACGATGTCAAGAGGCCACCTCTGCTTTAGAAGTCGCTCTGGGTTGGAGAATAGAGCATTAGCTTACATATTAGGATGGGTAGGGAGGTTGGAATGGAAGTTCTGATAGCAGGAGGTAGCTAAGTCTTGGATGAATGGAATGTTTAGATCAATGTGAAGGGTATGGTTGTGGTAATAAAAGGAAGCATTGGCCATCTTATGGAGGATTCTGGATTGCAGGAATTAGATGCTAAGAATATTGGAGGCATTGGCACTCCCCCAGACATCAAATTCCTAAGAAATGGGTAGGAGTATAGTTTCTAAATCAGTCTCATGTTTTTAATTGTTATTGTTGATACTCAAAGTAAAAACAGTTCCATAGAAAATGATAAAGGGTTATTGGTTAATCAATAGATGATATAATTAATCGCTGTTTTATCTTTCCATAAAAGTTTTATTGATCAACAAGCGCTTTCGATAGTGCTGTAACAAACAAATAACACGTGATGTATTACAAAACGTGGTAGACGATACACAATTTAATCAATTACTATTAAAAATATAATAAAACATTATAAGTTGATCCTATTTGTCAAATCACCAAACCTAATAAAAGTACACAATTAAACTATCGGGATCAATTAGGTTTTTGCATGTAAGTAGGGAGCTGACAGTACTGGTGTAGCAATGGCGCGTCACTTAATCTTGGTCGTAGCAGTTGCGACCTGCCTCTCTCTTGAACGTTACCGGTGCTGATAGTCACAGCCCCGTTGCAGTAGCAACTAGAAACTTCTCTCCCTTAGCTATATTTCTGTACTGAAAATTATTAACAACAATACCAAGAGTAATAATACTTACCGTAAAATAACTTTTCCATTTAAAACATTTTTTTTAAATACGATAATTTACGTGGAGGGATGTTCATATATGAACACATAAAACAACATTCATGTACATATGTGCTCACTCTGAAAATCAAAAATTGATATAAAAATCAGGTAAAATTAAATGTGACAAAATTAATTAATTTAGATCCAAGCAACCATTAAATTTTAATATAATATAAAACTATATATAGGCATATATACTAATAAAGATAAGTATTAAATTAAGTAACTGATATAAAACTAAAATATGTATGATTAAAAAAAATCAAACAAGAAAAGAAAATTGAGAGCAAAGCCATGTTTCATTTAATTTCTAGCTGTGACAAGGACCGATACCGGTAATGGTGTCACAGCTACAGTTGGAGCTTTGACAGTTTTTTACTAGACCGTCACACCCCTACATAAAACTATCTCAGGCTGTCAATATTAAGTTGAACATTTCAAATAACTTCTCAGTAATTAAAACTGTTTAATACATTAATTATTCAAGTTTATAAAACCTATAGTGTAGTCATAATTGAATCTTATTAACTTTTAAAGTTAAATGGCTAATTATAATCTACCAACTTGACAGTAAATATGTCTGGTGGCTGCTTGCCCAATGTCACAGCGTAAAATGGATACCTATTAAAATTTAAATGAGGCGTTCATTGCAAGTAAGATGTTAGCTCCATTGTTTTCAAGGGGTTATTTGATCCTTCCTTCTAAGAAGAATGGTGGGGCTAGTCCGTGATCATTGCTGATTCAATTATTCCCTCTTTCCTGTAGCAACTGAAACCAGAGATAAGACTGACTAATGGGCATACACTTTATTTTACCATGTCCAAGGTAGGATATGCATAGAACGACAATAGTTTATCGATCTGTTTTAATATTTATTATTGTTATTTTAATTTGGAACGACACACTATAGACTGCTTGGAATTGGACTGATTGAGCCCAAAACGTTTTATATGATATATAAAGAACTGAATAAAGACATTTGTATAGTAGGGAATTACACACATTGGTGAAAAATTATTCTAAATATACTAATCCTTCAAAATTAGCAAATGTTATGTGTTTATTGTTTCGTAGGTAACAGCGAGAATTGGGGAGCAGGCGAAGGCCGCACAGTACTGTACTGGGCCACATGAAGCCTCCTGCTCCACACTTGTGGTTGAGAGGCAGTTTTAAGTGTGAGTGAGTGTACACAGTTTCGAGGGTGTGCTGTTATTTTAGTTTATTATTCAGTGTAATGACCGAACAGAGTTGAAAATAATTGAACTAGTGCGTTTTCGTCCTTTTCTTTAAGCCACTAACCATAATTATTATATGAAGGTTAAACTAAAGCATAGTGCTCAGGAAAATATTGCCAAATTCGTGTTTGTTTTATTCATTCAGTCAAACTCACTTACCGTAAAAAAAAAAAAATTCTTCGATCCCAATCGGCATTTGTGCATTGCATCCCTCAGAGTACTTTTTTTTTTCAAATTGCCTTCGGAAATATTTCTTAAACGCACCTTCGGAAAATTCGATTTTCCCCCATTCCATGCGCCCACTCCTCCGAATTGTTTTTTCTCTTTTAGTTGGTTCATTACATATAATTCAATGTTCATTTCTGCATCTATATCAGATTCTGAACTTAAACCAATTCATTCAGTAATTTCACTAGAGAGAACACACACTGGAGTTAGGTGGCCCGAGAGTGCGTTGCACTGTCATACTGTTTATTCCTGGGTCTCAATGTACACCTATCCCAAGTGTGGAGTTCGCATAATTACTGATCTGCTGTGTTGTGAGGTTGGTATGTTATATGTATAGTGTATATAAATCATGGATCTGAATGTTAATTTCAACTAGCTCTTCCGTTCACTAACAGTAGTATCAAGTGCTACAGCAATGCAAAAGTCTATTAGAGTTCTATAGTGGTAACGTGATGGCTCAGAGAGTAAAAGTATTATGCAACATATTGGGAACACAGAGCATGTTTAAGCTGTTGTACTTTGATTAAGGTCTTAAGTTGCTGGTATATATATTTGAACTATGAAACCAAATCATTTACAGGGAGAGGTATACCTGTGTATGGTAAGGTGTCTGAAGGAAATCATTCCGACCCTCTGTCAGAAAAATGGTTACAGCTAAAGTGAATAAATGGTTCTGTCTCCTCGAGTTTTTTCACTGATTAAATATACATTGTTTTCAAAAAACAAATCCCCAGGTGAAACATGCTTCTTTTTTAATAAAATTGGCTATTCAAAGTGAATCGCTTGGCCTTTCACTTTCTGTTATCTAGTTGAAGGGACTGACGTACTTCTTATCAATATACTCTTTGGCAGTATTTTTAGTTGTGCGCTGTTGTATAACCTCCTGTTTCTGTTAACCTTTCTATTTGTGTTTTTCTTTTGATGTGGTCGAGGGATTAGCTTTCAAGTTTCTGATGGATTAAACTATATGTAATGTTTTTAAAGATAAGACTACTTTAAATAAAAATTCAGCGACTATGGGAAATCAATTGGTTGGAATAGCTCCATCTCAAATATTTCCAGTGGAACATTATTTAAATGAACATCCTGAATTAGTTTTCGATGTGAGTCTTGGTAGCACTAGATTTTTCAAAGTGGCCAGGGCTAAAAAATCGCAAGAAGGATTAGTTGTAATAAAAGTGTTTGCGATACATGATGTAAGCCTTCCCCTTGCCACACACAAACATAGAATAGATCAATTAAGGAAAATACTTGGATCAGCTGCCAACTGTTTACCATTCCAGAGGGCGATATTGAGTGACAAAGCTGGGTTTTTGATGAGAGAATTCGTGAAGTATAGTTTATATGATAGAATTTCTACTAGACCATTTTTGTTACCGATAGAAAAGAAATGGATTTCTTACCAAATTTTAAATGCACTTGCTCAATGCCACAAATTAGGTGTTTGTCATGGTGACATTAAGCTTGAAAATATATGCATTACTGCTTGGAATTGGGTACTTTTAACAGATTTTGCATCCTTCAAACCAACCTATTTACCGGAGGATAACCCTGCAGACTTTTCCTTTTTCTTTGATACATCTAGAAGACGTACCTGTTATATTGCACCTGAAAGATTTGTAAAAACGTTAGGTTCAGATTCGGGAAGCCACTCAATGTTTTCCGAAGACCGGATGAAAAAAGAAGAACTCAAACCATCTATGGATATATTTTCTGCTGGTTGTACTTTAGCTGAATTGTTCGCTGATGGACATCCACCATTTGATTTATCACAACTTCTAGCATATCGTGGAGGTGAATATTCTGTTGAAAAGTTTCTTTCGAAGTTTGAAGATGAAAACATTCGCATGCTTATTGAAAGTATGGTTTCAAAGGATCCTTCATTGAGGTTATCAGCTGAACAATATTTAGAACAATACAGAGGCAAACTTTTTCCTGACTATTTTTATAATTTTCTATTGTCTTACAGCATTATTTATTCAAACACTATTCCAATTTTATCAGCTGATGAAAAAATTGAAAGAATGAAAGCTGAAATTTTTAATGTAATCAACCTAATAATAAATGAAGATAGTAAATGGAGAAAGCAGAAAGGAGATCCTGCAGATTTATCTGATGATCAAAGCTCCTGTGATGCTTTGGTTTTAATAACCTCAATGATCACCTCCTGCATAAGAGGTTTACATTTTGCCGTTTCAAAAATTGATGCTCTTGAAATACTAGTCGAGCTTGCAGCACACACTACCCCTGAAGTATTATTAGACCGCATCCTCCCTTATATTTTGTTTCTCATAAGAGATCCATATTCCACAGTGAGAGTTTGTGCTATACATTCACTTACTAAAATTTTATCACACCTAAAGTCAGTACCAATTAGTGATACAAATGTGTTTCCTGAATATATTTTTCCTGAATTATCACTAATTCCAATGGATGAGGAAGTCTCTGTAAGAGCAGCTTTTGCTGAAAATGTTGCTGAGCTTGCAAAAGTATCAACTAAGGTTTTGGAGTATTGTCATGTAAGCTCAAATGATCCTGCTAAGAGACTTTATGAAACTGAAATAGTCACTCTACGTCTTATGATGCAGCAAATGGTCTCAGCATTACTTACTGACCCACAAAATATAGTAAAGCAAACCCTAATTGAAAATGGAATAACTAAACTCTGTGCTTTCTTTGGCAAGCAAAAAGCTAATGATGTTTTATTGTCTCACATGATAACTTTTCTTAATGACAAAGAAGACAAACAGTTACGTGGTTCTTTTTTTGATTGTATTGTTTGTGTAGCTGCTTATGTTGGAGTTCACTCATCACCTATACTAACCCCACTTTTACAACAAGGTATTACAGATACTGAAGAATTTGTGGCTAGAAAAGCAATCTGTGCTGTTACATCTCTTACAGGATCACGTTTATTACATAAATCTTCTCTTTACCTATTACTTAGTGAATCAGCACCTCTTCTTGTTCACCCCAATCTTTGGATTCGACAGGCCACTGTTGGTTTTATTAGTGTTCTAGCCCGTACTCTAAGTCCACTTGACGTCCAGTGTAAAGTGGCCTTGACCGTAAAACCCTTTCTCAAACGTACTCTTATCCAATTTGAAAGGGAATCACTTGTCTTAAATAATTTAAAACCTTTTATTCCACGTAATGTTTACGATGCTGTCATTAAAAATTCACTACTGCCTCTTCTTCTTCAGACTCTAGAAGAAAGAAGAAATGGGATTCAAGGAGTAAATAATCCTTCAACAGTAACTTCCGAGCAAACAATTACGTTCAGTACTTGGTTTAATAGACTAAGTTCAGATGGTCTTACAGAAGATGTTGAAGATTTATTACTTCTAATGGGTAACTATTTGGTAAAGGTGAGTCGTTACAGTTCCCAGGAAGTTAAAATCATCCCAAGTGGTAAAATAGATTTGACCCAGATCAGGTTGAAACCAAATGATTTTTATTCCTATGCCATTAAACGAATTGATAGTACAAAATATGAAATGTATATGCCTCAATCAAAACGTGGTAATGAGGAAGGTGTGTCAAATATGAACGAAGAATGGAAAACAATGTTTGGTAAGGAAGGCAATACAACTACAAAGCATGAAAAAAGTTCTATACAAAGCACTGATTGGAATAAAAGTTCTGGTGGCCAGTCGATTATGGAGCATAGTATTCAGGAGAGATCTTATATTCAATGCCGGTTGGCACCATCAAGACATGAGCTCAGGAAACTAATTAAACATAGAGAAAGTTTACAAGGATTTAAGAGCCCAAGAAGTAATGGAAGTGATTGTGTATTGCAAACAGGCTGGATGCTTCGACCCGGTCTCGTTTCCCATTTACAAGCTCATTCTGGGCTTGTTTCCAAATTAGTTGCTATTCCAGAAACAAGTATTATGGCTAGCTGTAGCTCTGATGGTTGTGTAAGAATTTGGGATTGTGGTAAAATGGAAGGAAGAAATATCGCTAACAGGGCACGGCAAGTGTACAATGCCCAAGCAGGTCCATTAGTAGGTATGACTCTTTGTAATGCCAATTCTTGTCTGGGGATGGCTAGTAAATCGGGTACAATTGCTGTATTAAAATTTGAAGCTAACAGTAATAAGATGTCTGTGTTTGCTTCGAGGCAATTAGACTTGGAAGAAGAAGGACCTCCTGTTGATATTACATATTTTGACTCTGGTTCTAAATCTGTTTTACTATATGCCACCATTTACGGCCATCTTATTGGCTGGGATCTGAGAGCACCTGGAATAGCGTGGAAACTGCAAAATGACATAAAACATGGTGTCATTACTGCAATTCATATGGACAAAAAGCAATGTTTTTTAACTCTAGGAACTAGTAGCGGCAATCTAACGACATGGGATCTCAGATTTCATTTACCCATTGGATTAATTTCATATCCTGTTCCAGGACCTAGAATTAAAAAGATATGTGGCCATCCAAAACAAACTTCATGGGTAATTTGTTCTGTAGTTGGGAATAATGAAGTTGATATGTGGTGTTTAGAAACTGCATCCAGGCAAACAGTTTTATGGGGAAGTTCTTCACCACCTCTTTCAAGGAATGTTGCAGGTAGCAATACTCATGCTGCATGCGCAATGTCTACAGGAATTGTAGATGGTCATGGCTTTTTATTAACGGGAGGAACTGATCATAGAATAAGATACTTTGATCTTGATGATTATGAAAATTCTTATATTGCAATTCCAGCAGGTAGAGATGTTTTAGGCCAGAATACTGAGTCTTATAAGAATCGTTTGATTGATGGAATGAACGTTGTACAGGAATGTCGTTATAAAGCTCAGTTACAAACTTCAACAGACTCTGAAGAATCTCCTCGTGCTGGACCTGATCCTCCACCTGTGGGACATCATAATACGATAACAGATATGGCCATTGTTTCAGGAACAGGGAGTTCTTTTTTGGCTACTGGTGGTAGCGACGGAGTTATCAAAGTATGGAAGTAAATGTGTTATTATTTAATATTACAGGAACATAATTTGTGTGTATCGAGATTTTCATATATGTAAGCATTCATGTGTATGTATGCATACACATAAATAAATGCTTTTCTTCTAATGTTCATCATTGAATGGTTTTCCAGAGTATGCCAATTTTTAATTGGGGCACCAATTAGGTAGGTTGGTCATGTTACCCTGATAGGTTGCCAGGGCTGACAGGTCTTATGTTACCCAGGACAGTGTCAGAGCAGAGAACATTGAAGTACTGAATACCCCACTATCTAGCCTATTCAGTTATGCTTCCTTCATAGTAAAATGTGTAGATTGACCAACCAATGCATTCCTTGGTATAAATTATTTTAATAGCATTTGTGATATTTATTATAATCATTTATCATTTTAAATATACATAAAATCAATTGTATATATGTTTAATTATTAAAAGTATTAAATTATAATGTGTAAAGATAATAGTAGCTAATAATGTTTAATGATTAAATTAATGTTTATTTTATCCAAAGTTCCTTTTTTTTACTTTTGTTTTAATGTGAAATGATGAATAGTTTAAATTGTTTTTTTGCTATATTTTATTGTATTTGTATGCCCTTATTTAACTAAATTCACTTTGTATGTCTTTCATCCATCATTTCTTACCTTTATTATAACATTAAAAGTAAACATATAGATGGATAATTGTTCATATATTCAATATAAAATTTTTTCTCATTATTTCCTTCTTATTATTTCTCTCTTATATATATTATTAGTATTTTCCAAGGTATTGATGTTTAATAACAGACATTTAAATCTGTATATTTTCACTGAGCGTTGTTCAATTAAGCTCTTGTCTCTTCATAATTCTTTTATTCATACATCTTTTATAAAAACAGATAACATTTCACCTCTTCAGGCATTATCAAGGACTATATTATAAAATAAAATTTGAACGACTAAATACTATAATTTGGAATGTTATGAGATATAATCTTTTTATTTGTTAAATTGTTTTTCATAACATTACAAATTTTAGTATTTAGTCTTTAAAATTTTATTTTGTATTATATTTTTTAACACATAAAATTAGTTACGTATTGTTTTTATTAATGGTATTATATATGTCTTGTTTACAATGGTTGTGTTGTATATTATTGATGATCCCCAAACAGGTGAAATGTTGACAGCTCTTATATTATAATACAGCAATGAAAGTCTTGAAGTGTCATATATTTTTTATACCTCATAATAACTTTCTTTTTTGAATTAGGTATAACTTAAATGATATGGGAATCTAGGGAATAGTTGAACCGTGCATCTTTATCTGGAAATTTCTCAATTCAAACATCTTGTCTCATCTACAGCTTTCTATGCTCGAGACAAGACTTACTCCATTTCATTTGTGGATCTCCAGTAGGTTTTTTACACCAAGTTTCCTATAGAACAATTTCATTCCTTATTTTGTTCTTCATCTTGATTGAAAGTAAGATACAGATGTTATTTAAAGATGGGTATGTAATTGGGCGCCTAATACTGAATTCTCTACATTACCTTACCATCTAAGAATATTATTTATTATGTCTTTGGTTCTCTTTAATTTTGAACGTTCTTCTTACACTGCCTCCATATTTCCACTTAGCATGCACAATAAGCTTCTGCCCATGGTTAAGGCTGTCTATCAAAACTTTAATATTAATTTTCTCTTAATTATCAGGTATTTGCAATCAGATAGGTAATGAAGGGAAGTTCTGTTGGCCCTTTGACGTCTCCAGATGATGACATTTGGAGTAAGAACATGATTTCTCAGTAATATGGGATGAGTGGAAATGAAGAGGTTGTGTGCACTGTGTTGCTAAATCTCTGTAGAGATCACACCGTGATTGTGTATTACCTTATACCCACCACTGGCATTTCTTTTCTTTGACTGTGGTAATCCAATAAAGTACTATAATTACTTGAGACTGATGAATCTCTTCCAGCTTGTATGTCTTGTAACGTTTGGCGTCTTTCTAGTCAGTCTCCTGTTATCTCACTTTTTCACCACATGCAGCAAACATACAAACGAAAACTTCAACATTAATTACTACTGTTTTCTAGTGATAGCATAACAGATTGAATTAACTGAGCCTGCCAATGGTATCTAAGCATCTAGATAGGGCCGAAAATGGAGTTTCGGATCAAAAATTGTAGTGTTTAAGCAAACCAAAATTTACACTTTTCTAAATAAAAGGTATCTTATTTAATAAATTTAAAAATATTTTCCCTTACAAAGTATTTTGAAGGATGAAATTATTTTTTTGTTTTTAACTATTTGGGAAATAAATTAATTTACATTCCCCCTAAGAACATGGTACTATGATCCGAGTTTAAGGACAAAAGTGTGTGAGGAGAATCTTGTACACAATCCTGCTGTTGTAAAGTTATCAGTGATAGAGAAAATGTAACACTGCCTGAATTTGTACCTGGATACCTGATATCTGTTCAGTCATCCTAACTATTTAATTTATAATGGTAATCTCCAGGACATTGTTAGGTCTGGAAAAATATCTCAATTTTGCAATGATTAGAGTTCTAGTCATAAAGTGGAATAGATTGTTCCACGGCTTGGGGAAGACCAGGAGATTTCTTTGATATTATAGCTTTAATTTTAATTAGAACTAGAAAATTTTTTTGTCACAACTGGACTTACCAAATGACAAAATCCAGAAAGCACAAAAAACAGCCATTTTTCAATCTACATTAGTAAAATACTGCAGTAGATTCCTTATTAACTGACACACCTAATTTAAATTTAAATGAAATGTCAATAGGAAAAAAGAAGAAGACAGGTCTGAGTGACTTGTGATCAATTTCGGGGAATCGAAGAATAGATTTATTACTGGAAGTGTTCTATTACTCCTTTGTGATACTTCACACACATTTTAACATATTCTGGGTCACTCATTGAAAATAAAATATCAATAAATTTAAATTTCAAATAGTGACGATGTTTTTTTTTTTGTAATGAATAGTTCATTAGGTGTTTTAGTTTTACATCACGATCCCAAAAGAAGAGGCCATAAGCAACATAATAACTATTGGGAAGGGTTAAAAAAGAAAGTTTTTCTGACAGACGAAGAGTGTTGGGTGGTTCGGGAATCAATACAAAAATTAGGTAGGTTAGTGCGAGAGTGAATAAGGTGTTTGGAGCCTACGATAATGAGTTATAGACTTTTCAAATTTTAAATTCAGCTTATTCACTTTGGCCCAAGAGCTAATTAAGTTTAGGTCATTTTTAATTTTAAGGGAAGCAGCTTGGAGATCTGATGGAGAGGTAAATTTGATTATTTCAAAATTGCCCATAAACTTATTGGATGTAGTTTGGAAAATAAGTTAGTAAAATCCTAAGGATATAAAAGCTTATGAAAAAGTGAACATGGAGATAACAATAACTTGCTTATGTATTATCTGTTATATACCAACAAAGGAAGTAGGAACCATACACCTTCTCTTACTCATTATTATGTCATGATTTTAGGTTTTTGGGCATTTATGTACTTTGTTGGTTTCTGTTATTTGACAAATCAATGGAGTAACACAACTATTGATGAGGATATACTTGAGAAGGAAGGAACAACCAGCATTCGAGCAGCCATAGTGTATTCATTTTTGTCAGTATTCACATGGGTAAGTTTCTACAATAGAGGAAATATGAGTGAATTTAATATCTTATGAGTGAATGAAAATCCTTTATCCAGGGATATTGTTCCCTTATAATAACAAAGAATGGCCTAGCCAACAAGAATAACATTATATCCCATTTTATATGAACTGAGGTTATATTCTTTGATTGGATAGTATTTCTCTCTACCTTGGACATTAAACAAAAAGAGAGAATGAAAGGAAAATATTTATGTAGGTATAGTTTGATAATGGAAATAATAAAAACAATTAAAGGTTAAAGTAGTGGCACTATGTATTGTCAACATTGAGAGGAAGGAACCAGAAGGATGTCAGATATGGAAATATAGTTCCAGAAATTTGTTTGTATTAGGAATGAGGGATAAAAAGATGTGTTAATACGGGAAATAGATTTTTGAGCCAGCTGGGTGGAATTTTGTGTTGTTAGGTGAAAGCTTTCAATTTAAGGTTGTTGTTTTTTTTGTGGAGATGGTAAAGGAAGGACCCAAGGGTGTAATGTTTAAAAGAAGAAGGGTTCAACCATCCCAACTTGGTGTGGATGTGTGAAATGCGATAACCTCTAGAGATGCTGAGGGCAAATTTCAGAAGGCAATTCATAAGTTGTTTATATCCAACGTTCGAGATGAATGTGGGGAAAGACGAGGGAGAACAGGAGTCAGCAGGCTTTTTGAGGGAGGTGTTGTGAGAGATGGACCCGTTTAGGAGTGGAGATGAATCAACATGTAATTTGTGACATATGATCTTTCTAGGGTATTGTTTGGTTGATAATTTATTGAGAAAGGAGAAGTAATTGATGAATGAATTATTTTATTTTATGAAATTGAGAGATGTGACTTTACTTTAAATAATTCTCATAATTAGGGCGGTTTAAATGTGTTATTTTTGTTTTGCTATCTTAAAAAGTGAGATTGATTTTTTAATAACAGGCTTGCTCAGCATGGCTCGCATACCAGAGGTTCTTGCTGGGTAATAATGCCATGTTTGCTGCTGGCTTAGATGGTGGGGAAGCACAAATGACCGGTGCAGCTGCCTATTCATCATATTCTCAAGATGAACAAGCTTACCAAGATCCACCTTTTTCAAATCAACATGGTAATGAACATTTGTCATAATCATACTTAAGATTAGATGTGTCCTCTATTTTCCTTTAATGTTAATAATTTATTCGGTATTTTAACAACTCATTTAAATAATATAAGGCAATAATAATAAAAAGTATACTATTTTAATCTTTATAAATTATTAAAAACCAAGGATACCAAATATTTCATTCTAATGAATGAATTAAATTGTTACTTAGTGGATTTTAGGTTTGATGCTTATTATTAAACTCAATTTATTTCAATATCATCCATAATCTTGAAATAAACACAAATTTGAAGAAAAACTTACGAATCATGTATACTTTCTGTAATTATTTCTCCCTTAAATAGGTGAAATTTTAAGTTAAAACTAGTAATAAACATGTTGTCCAAATTCATGCTTTGTATTTATCAGTCTGCAGTGTGAGCCATTCCGATTAGTTTTAATTATGAAGGAACAATAAAAGAAAATTAGGTAACCAAAGAAAGAATTCCTCAAAATTGTGATATTGCAAGCACATACCATTTTATAGAGGTTTAAAATTCTTATTGTATTTCAATACTTAGTTATAACATATTATTTGATGACATTTTCAAAAACACAGACTAAAACAAACAAAACATTAAGGTTCAAATTCATTTATTAGAATCGATTTATTACATTTATTTATAAATAAACCATTTTATTAGCATTAAAAATATTTTTAACCCCATAAAACAATTATTTAGTGTTATTTTTTAATTAATTAGTTGGTAATACAAATAAATGTTTTCCTGTCATATTAAGAAGAGTATCAAATTTAAGACCTCTGTGCCCTAATTATTAATATGGAATTTTTGTTTTTTTACTTTTGAGCTGTTATTACACAAAGTCACTATAATCCTGGTTGCAATTTTAACTCATTCTGTGTGTACATGGTGAGGTGATATTTGCATGTAAGTTTCATTGAATTCCCCGATGGCCCTAAAAATAAAACCAGACCCAGGGTAGATCACTATGTGCCATAATTAATTACTTGGTAATTAAAAAGAATTGGTTTTCCAATTAAATAAGATATCAATGGGAGTAAGGTATAAAATTAAGCTCTTATTATTAATATGTAATTTTTGTTTTTAAACTGTAATTGCACAGCCATTAAAATCGTGTTCTCAATTTTAACTCATTCCTTGTTTTTCTAAGAGTTGATATTTTTGATTTTAGTTTCATTTAATGCTCTGATGGTGCTAAAAATAAAAATAATTCTTTGAAAAATATTAAGGGACATTAATTAATTAATTTTAATATTATGAAAATTTTTTTGTCAGTACATTATTATTAAAATTAAACACCTTGGCTTTGGTGATTAATAAAATGTTGAGGGTTTTATGAACTATATAATTAAAAAAAAAACATCAAATCAAATTAATGATGAGTTTTTTTTCTCAAAAATTTAAAAAATGCTGCTTCTTTGGGAGTGGTTACAAATTCCCATTTACTGTATCTATCAATGGGACCATGTTAGAGAAACAGCTTTTGACTGTGTGTGTTAATAAACATAATTCTATTAAATTTAGGAAATAATAAATCAAGAGGAAAAGGGAGTAGTTAAAATAAACTATTTCTTTCTTTTTCAATAAATCAATAAAAAATAAAAACTTTGGTCAAATATCTGGTTGGAATATGTGAAATGTTAGTTCCTAGGTTATAAGGCAAATGAAAAGAAAAACAGACTTTAACGATATTATTTTTATTCAAAATAACTTCCATTAGTTTTAATACATTTCACCAAATGACCAACAAGGTTTTTATCTCTAATTCAAAGAAAATTTTTGGCTTTGAATCAATAAATTTGAGAAATGAAAATTTCCCCTCATTTTCATTTTAGAAAATTTTGTTTTTTAAAAATGCGTCAAACGCTCTGAAAAAATTATAGTCAGTTGGCGCCTAGTCAGGTGTACATGGATGACGTGGTAAAACTTTTAAGAGCTTTGTTTCTGGCCTTCCTAAGAGATTCATTCTCGAGGCTTGTATTGCCGGATTGAAACTTATAAAACAGTTCTTTTATTCACTGTACCATATCCAAAAGCTAAATTGATGCTTCGAAACGTTTAGAAGCATTATGCCCAAGTTTAAATTTGTATAACTCATAATTTCTCAGATTCCATTGATAGTAAAAAATTACACGAACACTTGAACAGTTCACAATATACCGAAAGATATAGCATGAAAATGAAAGATAAATGGCTACAGATTAATTTAACTGTAAGTGTTTGTAAACAAGAGATGGATTCTTACTTAAATTATTTTATCAAAATAAATAAATCTGAAATTTCATCCCTTTCACCCCAATACATACAGACTCGTATTTATTTTAAAATTCCATCCTCTTGCTCTTTTTTTAAAAAGTTGATTGATGGTTTCATACTCTTCAAATAAGAATGTTTTTGTAACTTCATAATTGTTAATGATTAAAACATTTGAATTAATTCATTAGGACGTTGGTAAAATCCAGTTATGTAATAAAAAATATGGCAACTTTTTTTGAAAATTAAAAGCGTGTCTGGTACAGGTCACTGGTGGTCTGAAAATTATTTTTGAAATCCTTGGTCAATTCCCTCAAATATAGGAGAGCTCACAGTTTGAAATGTGCTTTGTAATGCATGACCCTGAAGAGAATACCACTTGATCATACTTATAATATAATTAATATTGACAGTGTTTTCAATTCAAAATTCATTAAATGTTTTAACCATCTGTTTCAGAAGGTGGTGGAGAATATCCTGCACCAACTTATTGAAACGTCTAAATCAAGATACAATGGAAAGAGCTATTTAACCATCATTTGTTTGCTCTTACATATGTAGTACAGTAGTAAAGTCATCTGTGTGCTTGTTGGGAATTATTGCACTTTTATTGTTTTCCCGTAGGTTGAGCTAATGAGACAATATGTAGAACCTTCCTCGGATGTAGGTTCTATAGAGGTAAGGTAAGTTGTTATATCATGAAGGCTTGGTGGCGAATGATACCTTGTATAGTGAAGTGATTTTATTTTTAAATAATTTGTTGTCATTATATTATATTACAGTCGGGAATAAATTATTGCAATATATACTTACATTACTGATACATTTTTGTTTTGTAAATTAGTAGAATAAATCACATTATTGCCGATTTAAACTGCAAAGAATTTTATTTGCTAATTAGAACGTAGTCATTATTGTCTAGCCAAAAGTCGCCGGATAAATGCGGCTTGTGTACATTGTTATATATTATAATGTTTATGTACAATTAATAGGTGTTAATCATGTAATTAATTATAAGAAACGAAATCGATATTATTTAAGCTAGTCGAATATATAATCTATTAACTTTAAGATATTGTAATATACTGATGAAACTGTAGAATTCCCTACTTTAGTTTTATAATATGAATTATATGAAGGTATTATAAAGTTAATGTGATTTGATTTATTTGAACAAAAATTTGATTTGATTTTGTTTATATGTTAATGAAACGTTTTCTTTAGGAAAAGATTCTATACATCTGGTGTTAACTAGTGTTTAATAAACTATTGCATCAGGGTAGGTTTCATTTTATTTATAAAAAATATGTTATTTACCAAAATTCAAATAAATAATAAGCTGCATAATAAATCTATAGGGACCGCTATGTTCATTATGATACATGTATATTTAACCGTTCTTATTATAATCATCTCTACAAGCTGATTCAAATAGACTTAGTTGTAAAAGTTAGTACTCAGGGAATAAATTAAGAAAATGAGTAAATTTTAGGGGGTTAATTTACAAAATACTAGTGTGAAATGGGGAGTTTTGTATATTGATTTAACATAATTTTGTGGTAAGAAGCCCAATACATTTTTGTTTGAGCAGTATATTGGGGCTATGAGGTTCTTGTTGTAATTAGAAGAGTGAACATGACTTTTAATAAGTCATTGTGGGAGAGGGAAATAGCCCTTGAAGATTGAGACATGGGGATTGGACTTAAAGAGCTGCAGATAGTTATGTACTGTCATTAGCCCGAATCAGGCCAAAGGTTCACTCTAGGCAAGTTATGTGCCTTCATCTGTTTCTTGGTTATTTTAAATTCAATCAAAACGGATATTTTGCCATGATTAAAATTCTGATTGGTCCAAAACCTATTAACTTTCAAGTGTCTATTCTGATTAAATGAAATTCATCTTGAGCATATCATTTTTTATGTTCATTAGGTGGTTACATGAATCCAAAATAAAATTAAAACGTTCATCGTAGAAAATAGCATGCAAAAAACTGTTTGCTGGCAATAAGCAAGTTGTAAAATTACCCCCTAAAATATGATAATTTACTTGGGCTCCACCCTGTATTTTGAAAATAAACAAATATAATGTTGTTCGAATCGCAGTGTGATAACTTAAAAAACGAAAAATTAATACATTTTTCCACAACTGTTATTCATTATACAGCCAAAATAAATATATATGATTGCTTGTTTTTTATTCAATGCCAAAGATAAGGAGTATAGTTTTATAAGGACAATCCTAACTTGCTTCAAATTAAAAGTACAATAATTATTCTTTGTATTATTTATGTTACTTCATAGACATCATTCATGAAACAATTATTTCCTTTATGTATAATTACTAAAAGTATCATGTGATATAATTAGTTATTTTAAATACAATTAAAAAACTAAGTTTCATGGAAATGGTTTAAGTACTTTTTTCCTCTTCTAATAATTTGTTGTGTAAGCTCACCACACATTTTATCTTTACTGTTCATTTTAATTTAACTGTTTAAATAGTATATTGACAATGACTATTCATTTTATATCTCAAATAATTTTACTATGTTGGCGAGCTAATGATTATTTGAAGTACCTCTGTATTTGTACATCTGTTATTGAAACTACAATAATTAGCCATTAAAATAAAACCTGCTATTTTATACAAAACAAATGTATTTTTTAAGTTTTTTTCCTCATCTATTTAACATTTGACAAGAGAACTGCATCATTATTGATAAGAGCTAGAAGAATACTTTTTCTTCAGAAGACCACAAGAGCTCCCAATAGTTTTACATTAGAACCTACCTAATCCGACCAGGGATAGGTAGGTCTGAACAGTTAAAAGGTCAGATTAACCAAAGATGAAACAAATATATCTTTACATTTTTTTTTTTATTGAAAGTCTTTATTTCTCACTTCTTCCTTTAATGGATAATATACTATTGAATTAAATGAAATAATATATAACTTAAACAAACTACATGGTCTTGAGACTGTTGGGGGAGTTGGATAAACATTTTATTTTACTCCACAAAGCAACAGTCAGGTGTTCTTTTGACGGTTAATATCCTGTTTTTTTTTTTATCTTTTTTCGATGCCAATGTTTTATTGGGGAGAAGTTTCTAATTTAGGTCAGTTTAATCAATATTATAAACTTGATCAGAAGGCAAGTTACCTTCTGTAAAAAAAAGTTGTTTAAACTTATCGATGAAGATTTCTGCTCCAGCAATGTCAGATGAAAGCTTTCCCCCCAAAATCAAAAATTGTCAAATTCCTTGGCGAGCTTTCAGCAGCTGGAGCCACCCTTTTGAGGCAGTAAACATATCAGCCGAGGAATTCAGCTCACTTATTTTTGCATTTAAGGTGATTGCTTGCCTGAATTATCCGCCCTGATAATGGAGTCCCTTTTCCAGTTCTTGGTAAAACCAATTCCATATTGTGACGGACTGGTTGTCATTGAAAATGATTCCAATCCTTCCTTTTAAGTCACCAGTCTTTTTATCATTTTCAGAGAAATTCTCACAATGAACTTGCCAGTTCAGTCCTCAAGAGCTCCAAAAATATTGTTATAAGCGAGTTTCTAGTGTACATTCTATATTGTGCATATTAAAAATCGAGTTCACAATTTCCAGTGAATTTAGTTTAGGACAATCATCAAGTCAGAGTGACAGTCTGTTATGTGTTGAGGAATGGATTTGAGATCACCATGTTTCACCCATGGACAACTTCATATTGTTTACTCAACAGTGGATTCATCCAAGAATTTATTTATTTTTGCTCTTTGAGGAGACACTAAAAATGTTTTTTATAATCAAGTAGTGAATTAAATTAATAGTATAGTGAATTTTCAAAACATTTTGCTTCTTCATTTCTTATTTTATGCAATATAAAATTAGCATAAATAAATTTCTGAGATAGAGTCAGGAATTGCTGAAGGCCATTTCAAAATTGCTATACACCTTAGACAATCCGTTAATATATATGTAGTACATGAACCATAATACTAATTCATTCAGGGTTGGGTAAGGAACTTAAACTTGAAGATAGGTGTGATGAAAATATTTTTATTGTGTTAAGATTTTCACATGGGCGAAGAAGCTGCCCTAAAGGTAATTATCCATTAATTCACAAAACACATAATTTTTTTTAATTCAGAGAACTAACAGAGCTATTAGCAATATTTTAACAATCTATGGTAATGATTTTTTTTATTTACAAATTAGATTTATTTTAAGAAAGGAGTTTTCTGTTGAGATAATTAGCCAAGAGGTTGTGTTATGGGCCTTGCCTCCTCGCTACCTAGGTAGGTTGATGATACTTGGATTTCCCAGGAGGTTTGGATGGGGTTAGGTTGCTTAAATAGTAGTGTTTAGGAGGCAGTTCTAGGTCTTTGTATCTTAGTTGTAAGTTTTGTTCATTTAATCATCCTGAACTTTAAAATTTAATTATGGGTGATGTTTCAGCACAATGTACGTCTGTATTAGGTCCTTATGCAGACATAAATAACATTTCAAAATATCATCCCTAAATGATATACATTTAACGGAAATCTAACCTTTTTTCCATTTGCCTTAAGCGATTCTAAACAAATTTATCCACACCATTATATAATTTTTTTATTTAAAAAAAAAAAAATTTTCTTAGAAAATTGCAATTTGCTTGTACATCAGCATAACTCACATATAATTCCACTCATTCAATGAGTACATTTCATGCTGCTATGCTGCTCAGGAAATATCTCCCTTAGCCAAATCCTGGATGGAAACAATGAGAATCATCTCCAACTATTGGGAAAATTTTTAAAATGTCATAATTTAGTACGTTTTTATTTAATTTAATATTTTGAAAACTAAAGGAGTACATTACATTACATCCCTTGCTTTTAAAATTCTTCATCATACCACTGTATGATAATTAGCTTTATCTATCAGTAAGTGGGTGGAAATAAAGGTCGGACCGGAATCAATGGGGCTTGTTTGAGAAAAACCTTTTGTATGTAAATGCCAATGAAAAATAATTCAATCAAAATTATATTGATTTAAATTAATTATTAGTAAGATCATCAATACCTTCATGCTTAACTAACTTTATTTTAGTTCACTATGTCAGTAATATTTCAAATCTTGTGATCCGTTTTAACTTCAAATTCATAATTGACTTGCGACTTCATATACTTCCGAATGTGTAATAAACTGCACAGCTTTATGTTCTCCTGGCAACAATGCAATATTGTATTCAATTTTTAGTTAACACACCAACTACTTTAGCTAGAAAATTTCTGATTAGTATTCGCACTAAACATGTATTAGTATCAAATCTAATTTTCACCTAATTTGTTATGTTTTATCAAGAAATTTAACGTGCATTCTGACTTGATAATATTCTATCAAACTGAAGATGAACCCATCAACCATTCCTCTTGTACACTTTGTTTCATCTTTCTCCTATGGTCTGTAACAGCAAATCTTAAGTGATTTTCAACTTCCTGATATATACAAAACTCCACATGATTATAGATTCTTGGCACATTACAGCAAATATTCTATAAAGTTTTTATTATGCCAGTTAATTTTGATTTTAAGTTATACAAATGTGCAAGATATGCTTTGATTTGTTTATTGGAATAATGGGATAACTTCAGATCAAGAATCCCTTGGCTTACATATTTCCATATCACAAAGTATAAGCACTTTAGCTAGTGAAAACAGACATATCTTTTATTAAATAGCGGTAAACATATAAGGACAAAAGAATTCTCAATTTGCCATTCAGTCATTGGAAGCAACTTAATCAAACTTTCCTATCTGTCCTTAAATACTATACAAATTTTTAGAGACATATGCCTTTGTATTTCAAGTGAATTCTCTATGAAGATAAGTTTAAACTATACAATTACACTTAAAATTATTATGATACTATAAGAACAAAGTACCATGCTGAAGGGTTATTAAACATGTTGATTAGCCAATGACACTTGATGTGAAGATCAGGAAGGCTTCCTCCTTTTTCCAAATGGCATTTGCCTCAATTCTCAGAGCTTAAACGATATGTAAATTAAACTAGTTGCAGGCTTGTGAATATTGATTGATGCCAAGGTGACAAAATGGAATGAGGATGCATAATGAAAATTAGGAAAACCTTTTAATGTGAAAATGTTGCAGAAGATATCATCCATATGACTAAAAAGGCCCTGCAAACATGTTTTCTACTTGAGGCTTAGAATTAAACTGAATATTTAACAGCAGCAATAAATTGATCTTGTCTGCTTGACAAGTTCCAAGCATTTAATAACTCATGCCTATGTTTTGTATTGATAAAAATATAACTACTACATAATTATGATGAACTCAAGCAGAAATATTTTGTCTTGTAATTTAACTCCTAGAGGGACATAGGGTGCTCACGAAATTCCTCTATCCTTCCTGATTTTCTGCTAATATCTTAACCTCTTTCTATGTCTTATAAACACAGTCAGGGCTTCCTAACACGTCTCTTGCCCTGCGGGTTTCAATCAAAGGCCTGTCGACTTTAATTATGATATTAATCCCTGCTTTTGAATTTCGCAAATAAATTCGAACGTAGATAGTAGAGTCTGTTAGTGGGTCATAATCACTGAGCATATTACTTCCTTATTAGCCCGTGCCCTACTTCCTTATTTAGTAGAAAGTACTTTTACTATGTGTAAAATATCTACTTAGAAGTTCTAAAATATTTGTTATAAATGATATTTAAAGAGTTTTTCCAGTATTAAAAATTAAATAAAAGCCAGGATTTTGTTTATTTTGAATGTAGGTTATTTATGTAGTTATCATGTTGTTCTTGACATTGTTATTCTTTGGTATTACTCATTGAATAAGGGCTATTAGTACTGATATGAAGATTACGAAGTTTCCGTGTAGTGTTTGACTTGTAGATGTATAAGACAGAAATGTGAATATATCAGCAGATTTAAAATAACGCAGGTTTAACATGTTCAGTAAAATGGGCGTGGGTTTCTCGAACTGTTAACCTCTGTTGCCAGATGTTAACTATAAAACTATCAAGTTATTTAAATGAAGTTATTGCTAATTGTAATGGATAATATTGAATTTGAAGAACCAATGAAGAATGACTAAAAAAGATGGGGATACCTGCAAGGGTCCTTTCCCTTTTCTTTTTCTTACAGCTATTGACTTTATTTTGTTGTGTGCTTACAACAGATAGTACTGGTAAGTCTTTGTGGATCAGAATTATAGTAACACATACTTATTACACAAAATGAGATTTACTTTCATCATAATACATGACTTGGTAGCACTGGTTAACAAATATAAACAGACTGGTGTTTTGTTGTTTTTCAGGTTGTCATCTCATAAGCTGTTTGAAATGTGACGAGAATAATGCATCTAAATGCTCTAAGTGCAGTCAACTAGTTTTAAGATCACAACATTGTGATGAAAAATCTTGTCCGCCTGGTTACCTTTCACGTTGGACTTCCCTTACAGATTATATGTCTACAGTCTGTCATGGTAGTATTAACATTTTATATTGGCCAAGAAAAAGACCTATCATTATGTTATCAGTTTATTAATGCATTTGGAACTCTTGTTTTAAATTTTAGGCTGAGTAATTAACTTAAGAGTATTTTTATTAAGTTATTTATGCTATTATTAAGTATGGTTAATAATACTGATAGATTTTAATACCAATGGTCATTTAAACAAACCTGTGGTGATAGCTAACAGTTAACCACAGCTGATAGCAGCATACACCACTTAATAATAACAATTTTAAATTTGCTAGCTACAAGTGCTACTAATAGGCAAAATGATATCTAACAATTTAGAGGAGAATCATCTAGCTATTAAAACCAGAACAAATAAATTATTAATACAAGTTAAGTTACTTCCTTGGTGAGCAGTAACCTCTGTTTCGGAAGATATTCAGAGAATATCTTATAACAATTTCAGACATCAATTTTTTTCTTGTTCTTCTCTTTAATATTTAAAATTAATTTGATTTTGTCTGACTATTAACAAAATGTTTGTGTGCTACTTGTTAATTGAAGTTGAAAATGTGTTTTGACTCAAGGGATTAATTTTGTTAATTTAGTGGTGGAACCCAGTGGGTAGTGACATACCTCACCTGGATGAAATACCTATATAATAGAATTGAATTTGCTTGTTCAACTTTGTGCTTTTTTCTTACAGTTGTTATATTTTTGTCAGTTGGTAGTATTTTTAATATTTTGTAATATTTATATTTCATGAAAATTCAATCTTACAGATAAGCTAGATTCTAATGGACTGACTGGAGAAGTTGTGGGAGCTGTTATTGGCATAATCCTTTGCCTGAGCACTGCCGTTGCTTTTGTGTTGTATTGCAAGTACTTGCAAAAACGTAAAAGTAGTAAACATCCACCATCTATAACTCATTCTACTCAGAGTCAGTACTTCAGTAAGCACAAAGATTTTACTAACATTTTCCTTAACGTTTTCATCAAATGCTAAAGATTTCAATGAACAATTCTTGCAGAATTAGTATCATCATTTTATATTTTATGTAAATCTGTTCAAGTACTAACATTCTAATCCAAGTCATTATAGTTTATTTAAGGTTAACTTTATTCAGTGTTATAAATTAGTTTTACATTTATGTTTTTTTAAGTTTGATTTATTTTATTAAATAAATGTTATTTCCCAATCTAATGTGATGGAGACCGTCACTTGGGCGATCACTTAATGATACCTATTAATTTAGTAGTTTGACTCTGCATGAATAGTGGATAATTCGATAATGCATATTTATAAACTGGATACTGGGCTGTGTTTGGGTTGTCTGTTGGCGAATAATAATGATGACAACACATCCCTAAAAAAATTGTTCATAATGAAATGGTACATTCTAACACCGACTCGCTCATTGGCCCTCTGTGGGCTGTAATGTTAAGAGAATTTTTAGGTTACTATGAGTATTACTGTGATATCATAATTCTTAAATTACTTGCTGTAAGGGTTTAAAAAGCAAGCACAAACAGGACAATGGTCATATAATTACTTAAATAAATTTCACGTACAATTTATTAATGTTCTTATGGTATTGTAGGCAGTGATGAAAGTGAGCGCGAAGTGCTGGAATATTTCAGAGAAATCAGGGAGTTGAGGAAAGAAGCTCCTGTTTTTCTAGACATGCTGAATGAGACAAGACGTCAAGTTAGGGCATTACCCTCTTATTCCGCCCTTCAACCATACAAGTAATTGGAATCATTTTTATCGTTGATGGTTATAATGTAGATGTGTATGCTTTGTAATGCAAATGAAGTCAACTTTAAGCTTTTTCTATTTCAAATGGACTTACCTAACATTATAACTCAAAATTGAAATATATTAAGTCATAGAAAGAATAATTCTTGTATTTTTATGATGCATTGTTGTCACTGAAGACAAAATTTGGGTTTGGCTACAGCTGTAGCATTAATATTTGTTTTTAAACCTGCTACTTTTTATATTGGAACAATATCTACTAACTATTTCAGGCCAGTGTTAAAAGATCTCTCTCGAATACTGATTCTCCTCAATAGGCCTGAAGGGAGTCTGGCCAATCCTCCTCCTGATTGGGAAACGCTTCTAGCATGGGCTCATAGGATTCTCAATCGATATAAAAAACATCATTCAAATCATGTAAGTTATGTTCTAAAACTAATGTTTATTTAATATGAAGTGTTAAGAACGGAACCATTTTGTAAAAGAAGTTTTTTTATTTATAAAGAATTTGATTGTAAATTTACCAGGGATGATTCAATCTAAGACAATATTGCTATTTATAAAGCAGGTCAAGGCATTGAAGAAATAATTTAGATCAATTAAGAACTGACAAATCAAAAGTCCATGTTTCTGATAATATTAGCCCTGAAATAACTAACAGAGGTTAGTTTCCTCTTTCCTTTCTTGAATGCATGTGGAGAGAGGAGACCTGATTAGAGGAACGGAATGTTCATAAAAATTATGAAGAAAGGAGATGACGTCAGTGTATGACAATATTACTTACGGTTGAGTCACTTACCCTGTAAAATATTATACTGACTATGAAATCAAATTAATCACCTCCTTAGAAAAGGGCAAGCGAGATTCATAAATATAAGATTGATGGCAATCTAATAAAAAGCTTAATCCGATAAAGCTCAATTCACACTAACAGTCACTGGCAAGGATTATGGCGTGGGATTCACGCCTAGAGTCAAATACACTAAGGGCTTACATGGTGTTTTCTTCTCATACTTTGATCAAAATCCCATTGATTCTAGATGGCCGAGGCAAGACTTACACGGTTAAATTTTCATTAGGTAGTTTCGATCAAAATAGATTGTTAAAGACTTGATTGGATCTCCTAGTCTTAATGCTGTCAATGTTGATTGGACCGTGACTCAACCGTAAGCTGACTTGACCAGAATCACTATTCTAAATTGAGCTTAAGGCTTATCTTTATCATCAAACAATCAGATGAGTATTAAACACCTGTGTGCACCATGTTTAAGGAACCCTTTGATCTGATGTGTGGCTATGGCATTGCACGGTATCCCTAGAAAATTATAATTAGGTGAAAGCATATGCAAAGGATTGCAATGTTAAGTTCTGTCTAAAGGAAAACATCCTGCTCCGTTTTTAGTTAATGTCAGCTGTGAAACATGCTGTCGCGTCCCTGATGGCCTAAAATATAGTTTGGAATAAAATAAGCTAGCCAGTAACAAGAGAGGTGTTCAGTTCGGTCTTACAGAAATTATTAAAAATCTCAATTTGTTGGACAATATCTGCCTCATAGCAGCCATTCTTTCAAATCTAGAGAATATTAGTAAAGAAGTGAAGAGAGCCTTTCGTACAACTGAGAAATATTTGACGGTTGAAACAGATACATCTACATACTAAATTAAGAATTCTCGTTTCAGGCTTGAAGTCTGTTCTGCTATATGTATGTGAGATGTGGAAAGAAACTGTAGAGAGTAAAGTCAGTCTTTTTCCCAAAATTTAGTTAATTTATGTAATTTTCATCTTCATATGAAATGATGATACCATCCCCCTCCTTTATTTTGTTTACATTATTTGAAGAAACTCAATTTATTTCATAATTGTAAACAAATTCAATCTGTGAGAATATGAAAAAACTTTAATAATAAAACCAGTGAGGCTACTACGATGTTAATAAATACTTTTTTTATCTTCAGGTGAATGAGTTAGTCAGTTTCTTTCAAGGGGAGCCTAGCCAGTATGGCCATTCTACATTTGACTCAAACTATAATACGAGGAAAAGAGGAAGTAATGAATTCATAGACTGGCAGACTAGTTCCCAATTAGACGACTTCATATCACTAGGGTTCAGGCCACAAGACGAAATTACGACTGAGCTCTAGATTTATTAGTTACCCTTCTTTTTTGTATTTATCATTTTACACATATTTATTTTTTTAAGAAATTATATTGTAATTAAAAAACAAAAAAAAATGTTGTATTAACTACAAGGATTTAGGCAAATTATTATTATATTTTAAAATGAAACACCTGATGTTAATTTGCTTCTGTCATTGGTATGTACATATTCACCATTATACTGGGCAATCGAGATAGAATCTCATCCGTATAATTAATACAATATTTGTGTTTTACTGATTTATTAAAATATAAACTGCAATATAGCAAATTTATGACTTCAATTCCATATTTTATTGAATGCCACTTTTTAGCAATCTTTATAACAAAAAGTTTATTAGGCTATTATTTGAGAGCTACTAAATTACTTTCTTTTGTTAATACTTTTAAGATGAATTAATACCTAATCTGTTTTTATAATTATGCTTTTAATTAAATGTTCAAATAGTTTTCGCATGTAATAAATTGTTATGTAAATGTATTTAAAAATGTGTATAAATGTTTTATATTGTAGCTATACACCAAATTTTTTTTGTATTAGTACAAAGCGATTTCTTTTAAATTAGTTATTAGTATAATTTGAATTATACTTTAAAACAATGAATTATCTTGTAGTTAACACTGTAAGCGCCGCTGTTTTATATATTTGTTATATTGTTATACAGTTGTAAAGTACATTAAAGACTTAAATTATATTTTTATCTTTCAAGTGGTTTGTAGTAGAACAGAATTATTGCACCTGTAATATTTGATTTAATTGGACTGATGTAACTACAATGAGGGAATTATTTTCCAAAACTTCAAAGTTTTCACTATCTGAGTCTTGTTCTGATTAACATAAGACATCAAATTATTTATTATATTTTTATTTAGCTCAGCAAATTCATCTTTTAAATTCTCAGTTCATGTTTTGTATTCAACCAGCTATTATAAACTACCAAATATCATTCTTACTGAAATTGTTTTCTTATTGTAATGTTGGGATATTGCTTTGTTTTGGCTTAATGCTTTTATAAGCATGTTTATGAAGCACTCTTACAAATATTTTGCTATATAGTTTAACCTTAAGATCTTGTTGGAGCCTATTTATTTTAGTTTGGATATATTTTTTATAAATATGTGAATTTGTTGAGTCATTTTTTTTTTTTTAAAGCTTTAAATGAAACCTTATATGTGTTCCTATTGTTTAATGTATGTATATAAATAAGGATTTTGGTTGATCCTTTGATTCAGTATAGTAACTATTGTTGTGATAAAATATTTGTACATATTCTGACTTCTTTGGTACATACTTTTTTTTATGTATATTTTTAATATCTAGAGTCATTCACATAGCTAAAATGAGCAATAATTACTCATTTAAATTAAAAGAAATTTCTTACAGATTATACTTTTTCAAGTATAGGCTAATTAATGATCTTGATTAAATTAGTTCATTTTTATGAAGAAAATTGCTACCATAACTAATAAAACTCACTAAAAGTTTACTGATTGGTAATTGGACTTACCTCGGGATGAAAAATCACTTTTTGACACATAAAAGTATATATTACTTCAAATTAAACGGCATTAAAACCATGACACAACACATGACTTGATAAAAGGCCAACTGAGTTTGCTGTAGATGGTACTGAGATTAGCCCAATTTTGAGCCCTATCTTCTAAATCTTCATTTCGATATTCTCAATAGGATTCCCTATTTTTTTAAGTGGCTACTCATTTTCGCTCATAAAGAGAGAATTCCAACTAGACCTGTTTGCTCAGGGAAAATTCTTTAAGGAAGCGAACTATGGTTTTGAGACCACAAGATGTACGTGCACTTACAGATCAAATTAAAATATGTTCAAAGATATCCTGATTCCTTTGAAATCAAATCAATATACTTCATATCAATCCTTTAATTTTCATTAGCATCTTAATTTGGATTACTCAATTTTCTCAAGAATTTAGTCGTTCACTCAGAGCTTTGCTTCTAACTTCCTTTCATGAAAGTTTCAGACCACTCAGCTAATGACCAGGAGAGCCATACTCGGCCAATAGATCATTACTTCTTATCATTAAATCCTATCCTATTTAACAATATTGTTTCCTCTTCTTCACTACTCATTTGGGGCAAATGTGATCATTACGGCTCGTGAGTTGGGAACTTATAGAATGCATTCTCTAGACTCTCAATTTATTATAATTCTGGTCCAACCGGTGTCTGAAAGGACCTGATTTTAAAACTCACTTTTTATATAGGTCTTAATTCATTCAGATAGAAGTTAGGCTTTCTATTTACTAAATATTTTCTATTAAAGTAAGTACATTTAAAAAAGTTATTAGTCAAGATTGCATTAGGAAATTAATTAAATAAAACTTATAGTTATCATTATGAACCTATGCATTTGATGATTATATTAGAGAACAAAAACATATTTAAAGAAATAACCAATTTATTCCATAAATATTTAGTTCTATTATTGTTTAAAAATGTTCTAACCATCAAAATATGTAATATTTTTATACGTAATAGGTACATTTATTCATTATAACTAATTATTTTTAATATATACTGTTTATGTTGATGGTATAATTATTTCTTTTGTTTGTGTATATAACCAATCTTGATTTGAATGAGTTTTTATTGGTGTACAGGATCAATAAATAGATTCTGATAACTTATAACATATGATATTTATTTACTATTTCTCCAAGTGTATATACTTAAAATATTGTTGCTAATTTATATTATTCTTGTCAGTAGCTATTGGACTCAAAATATTTTTTTCCCTGTACCTGTAATGTGAATGTATGATCAGATTATTAAATATGAAAATACATAATGCTGAATTTTCTTTTCTTTTTGACATGACATTCTTTACAAAAATTATCACCTTGTATTTTGCTTTTAGAATCATTCATTAAATGAAGTATAAATTATAATAGAAATGAAACAAGTTGTTCAAGTGTATGGTATCACAGTGTTAAGGGATTTTTTGTTCTTAGTTTGGAACTTGATATTTCTAATAAATAATACAAACAAACACTCATTGATGGAGTAGGTCCATTGGTATCATTAACATTCATATTTAAACAAGAAAAGTAATTTGTTTAATCTGCTACATGATAATTTATAAGATTGGAAACAGTAATTGGATATATTATTTGATAGATAGGAAATGTTTGGCAAAATCTCCTTAGTTTCATTAACACCTAAGTGCAAAAGTTATTTTTCTAACATACCCCAACTATTCATTCTCCAGAAATAATGGCAGGTTTAACGTTGAACTAAAAACATAAAAATCTCTATTTTATCTATCGAAATAAGCTCCATTACATTCAATGCACTTTCTCCAACATATTAAAAGCTTTTACATACACCCTGAATAAAAATTAATATTATGAATTCTAAATTATATAGGACTAATGAATTCTAAAGGTAATTAGAGAGTTAATAAACCTCATTATTGATTGATTGCCCACAAATTTCCTCCTAAAGCATATGACAACTTAATATAGTAAACATTTGATTATAACAATATGATTTATGAAAAATCTAGCTGTGTTAGGGGAAAAATGTTTCAGATCTGAATTATTATAATACATAACAATTTATATATGAACTATAAGAATACCTATACCATAATTGAGTCTTTTATTGTGCAGCTAAATATGTAAAAAATTGTTGAAAATAGCAATAACTTGAGTTCAATGGAAAATCCCCGCGTGATAGAAACAGGTTTAAGATCTGAATTCAGCGTGGAAAATTATGCACGATCCAACCATCAATTTAAAAAAAAGATTTTTTTTCACCAATGCAATTATTAGCCAAAGAAAAATAAATAAATATGGTGACTTTGTCAAGATACAAACCTGGGCCCTCCTCGCCTCCTTCCTGCCTGTGGCACTCTTCCCAACTGGGACATTGTCAATTCCTAATCTAATCTCTTTAGCTTTATATTGTCAAATTTTTTCAACCTGCTATATTCAATCACAAAGAAAACAACTCATTAACATTAATAGATACATGACGACAAATTAGTTAGAACTAAGTACTATTATTTTACAATTTTTTTTAATGCTTTCCCAAATATGTATTTGCCTATTTTCACCAAATGTTTACCTACTTAAAAAGATACCTAAGTTTGGTTTTATAAGGTTTAATTTTTACAAAACAACATACAATTCAGTTATATTTTTTAAAATTAAAAAACAATTAATATATATAATTGACATGCAGTTAACATGTATATTAAAAAGATGGAATACGAAAAATAAAGTTAGTAATATTGAAAATTTTCCACTATGGCTAGAATGGTTGGTAACCTTTAGATGACATGTCCCTTGAGGGTGGATATAAGGGCATATAACTTCACCTATAAGTCATTTTATTTTATTGAAAAATATACAACAAAAATACACTTATACATATTAATGATATTTGGTAATCACACTACTATCATGAATAAATGTTAACAGTTTCATTGAAATAGTTTCTATATAACAAAGCAAGATATTAATAACTAAATTAACCAATTTGCTGAGTCTGATAAAATAATAAAACTTAAAAAAAAAGTTTTAATAACAACTTAATGCTTATGCTTGTTTTTAAACGTAAGTCTCTAACACTGTAACCCCATTGTTTTCAGTATTTATGAGAGTTTAGTTGCAAAGGGTTGTAAATTTGGTAAGAAAATGCTGCACATGAAGCTGATAGTTTTAAAACTTCCAGTGGGCTGTACAAAGCTAAGAAACGCACACAATCAGTATCTTAGTACTTCTTTTGATGTCAAAGTAATCAAAAGGTTTTGGACACCTTCATGAGAGTATCGGTAATTACATTGAAGTTGCATTCAAAATCTAATATTATTACTTAAACCCCTCGGTTTCATATCCCATTGTGCAATATTACATGAACTCCTCCTTACTCTGTACCAGCAGTTAACAAAAAGGGAATCAAATCATAATTATGTTGGTCTTTAGATTAAATTATTATCCTAGTGTAGCAATAAATTGTGCGCTTCCAGTTTGAAACTAAATAAAAGAAATTACAATTAATAGACAAATTTGAAGTAACTAAAAAATTAATTATTGTTGTTTACAAATTTTATTATTTGTTAAGGCACTGTCTTCGGTAATTAATGCAAATTTATAAGTTAAAAAAAAATTATAATTTGTGAAGGGAAGTAAAAACTGTCCAATTTTTTAAAACATCTGTTAGTCCATAAAAAAATCTATTAATACTAGAGACTAGATAAAGGCACCATAAATTATCAAATAGTTTTGAATTATAGATACAACCATTCAGTTTGGAATCCACAAAAATTTAACTATTAAAATTCAAGTATATTAACACATTTTATTTACGAGCAGTATTTGGTTTATCAAAATGAATTAATTGCTGGTTTAGGGTTTAGAATGAGTAAATAACATCATATTTTATCTTACCACAAGTTCTTTAAAATTTAACGATAAAAAATTTGTAGGAGGACATAATCGGGGTTTATATAATTAATTACCAGCTAAATCTTTTGCTCGGGTCATTGTTTCAGAACCAGCTTTTTTTGTGGCCTAACATATAAGGTCTTAGGTACACTGAAAATACTGGTTCATGAAAAATGTTTTGTAAAACTAGTTTCAAATTAGGTCACAAGTTTCAATAACGGTGAGTTTAAGTTATAAAAAACCATAACAAGTATTACGCATTATTACACCTTCAATTTTTCAATTTGATACCCTTCAGATCAAGATAGGAATTATACGTTTAACCGAGTATTTAATTTCTTAATGACCTTTCATTGCATTATGCTACTTCTGTACTCAAGTGGCTACTCATTTATTCCCATGAGGCTAGGCTAAATCAACCCCAACTGGACTCATCCCCCAAATAGCAAATCCTTGGGTGTTTTGGGGATCAAACCTGGATCTCCGCAGTTAAAGTCAGCATGCTATCCACCAGGGTATGAGGACAGCCATACCATGTACCCGAGACAATATGAAAAAAATCTATTATCCACAGTTGCTGGACTTGTAAGTCATAGGTTTAGGTTAGCCCTCTAATAAATCTTGAATGGATTTAAAAATAAAAATAAATAATCCATCAAATAAAACTAAACTAATAAGTAATACTAAGATGGTCTGCACTGTTATTGTGGAACAAATCTGCCTTCAAAGGATAAGATGTTCTCGAACAGATTTGGCAGGAATTTGAAGGCTCACTAAAATTCTTCCCTTTTTTTGATTGGAGGGCTTCAGTGTTGGATTGTTTATAAGCTGTTGGAAAAAAAAAATCAATTAATTAGTAGATATCTCCAATTTACCTGTAAACAATTTTTAATCAAATCACCTGCGTGTTTGTAAATTTTATTAAAACCTTACACTTTTGATTTACACATAAAGTCCCTTCAGATATTCGCACAGACCTTTCAGTCATACATAGTAAACTGATAATGTGACGTTTAATTGAATAAAAAATATTTCTTTATTTAGGAGTTCTATACTCTAGCTGATTTAGTATTCCAGCCAGTGTAGGTACATTTTACTTTGGCCTTGTTTAAAGTTTGTAATGGGCGTCAATGACCCTTGCAGTTAAAATGCCCATTAAAAAAAAAGTTTGTATAACTTTCCTTTTCTGTTTGAAATTCATCTGTACCTGCACAGATTGGGGACTAGGAATCAAACCCAGGTCTTCTTAGTTAGTTTACAGGCAATCTAACCACCAGATGGAGATGACATGAGTTGTGTTAAGTTTAAGTATGTCTATATATAGTTTGTTTAGATGAAGGAAATATGGTGTGTACTGCTTAACAGATACTGGGGAACTGAACTGAATCATCTCATGCAAGGAACTGGATGCAGACATACATTTCACAAGTATGTTGAAATGTGCTCCATAAATAAATTTTATTAAAATCTAGTATGTTTCTCTTTCATTAACCTTAGGTTGGTATACCATCAAATCTAAATTCATGGCTAACCATAACTTGTACATATTCATATATCAACATCTCTATTACATTATAATTTAAAAATACAATATAAACCCTTCCATTAATTAGCTTCGACAAGTTATTGAAAAAAAATTGAATATTCAACTTCCAAGCAACTGAAAGTTCCTTGAGAGAATCATCATTTCAATATTGATAGCATTTTTATGTATTTGTTTGGTAATTTAATAATAATAATAAAAAGAAAGTCCTATACACACAGTGGTGTACTTAGAGCTTTTGTCACCGCAGCCCCTAATTTGCTACCTTTTTTAAGTCAATCAAAATGAAGAGGGGTATTAACAATTACTGAATATACTTTAAGATAAATAGAAAAATTATTTCCTTTGTTTAAAAAGATTGTTCACATAACCATAAAACACAAGTGTACTTTGTCACATTGATTTTTTATTAGAAAAGTCTTTTCTTCAAACATTGTTGAATAACAAACAGTTAGTATTAAATATTACATCTACTTTTGACATTGCAATGATTCTCTTATAACAACTTTCTTTAGCAAATTTTTTTTCAAGTTTAATTTTTATCACCAGGCTACATTATCTTTATGTTCTCTTACAAATTTACGGTACATATGTTTTATTTTTACACCGATAAAGGGTAATAGTGATGACTTCGAGTCAGGCCGCTTGGGTCAGCAAGCATTTTTATTAGATACTTATTATAATCATTGTTTCTGTTGAACACATTAATATATTTTTCATTTTAATATAAATTAGACCAAAATGTGCTGGTCACAGTGGACTGCCCCTTCCACAGGAGGTACATTACTGATGGCGAGGTAATAATAACTATGGTAATATTACCATGGAGGTAATAACATTTAATTTAAAATAAATCTAAAATAAAATAAAATTAAAAAAGGAGAATAAGGAAAAGAAATTAAAAAAATATATTGATATATTTAAAATTAACATAAAAATATAACAAAAAATTTAAGATATTAGTAAATAGAAAGGAAATAAATAAATGAATAATTTGCTACACAAATCTAAAGAGTTAACATTGTGAATAAACAAATTTACAAAAAAAAAATTAAAAGAATATAATAAAATTGACGTGCGAAAGTTACAAATTAATATGATATAAAATGATTTCTTTGACCAGGTAGTTTCAGTAATTACAAAAAAAAATTGCAGATATTAATAAATGACCATTTCTGAAATTTACAGGACGTGTAATCAATATTTGAATTCATTTAAAGCTAACCCAATGGATAAGGATTAAAAAAGTGTGTATAGAACTAAATAAATTAATGTTTTAGAATTTCGTGGATGTGTTGATTAGTACAAACAAATTCAATGTAATTACAAATTATGATTTCAATTAAGTTGGAATAACTTAAATATAAGTTTTCAGTGAATTCTCTTAAGCTACCAACTATTCCAACTAACATTATAGTTATATATACAATCATACCCTGCTTAGCAAGAAATCGCCATATCACGAAATCTTCAGAATTCGTTTTTTATTAAAAGATAAAATAAAACAAATAATCTTTGTGTAGTTCCCATTAAGAAGCCAAAAATCCTTTGATTCCGGAATCTAAACATCTCTTATAACGTAAAGTAATAAATATTTAGAAGCTGATCATCTGATAGAGTTTACCCTCCATGTCAAGTATTGTAATAACAGCCACTTAAAATGGATTTATCTGGGATTGAGGATCTATACTGAAAGATCTGCTAAAGCAGTGTTTATATTATTGTAGAGTTGCAATAAATAAGCAGGTAAATCAAAGCTTGCGTGAATACCACTTCAAACGAGTAGATGCTAGAAAATGAAACAAATTTACATATACATTTATATCATGATGGCCTGAGAAACTAGGAGAGAGTATCAAACTTGCCTAATATTACAGCATAACATTAAATTATGAACTCAAATTAAATTCAGAAATTCTTGGTATTCATTAGTCAACTTTTTTGCTTTTTGTAAATGGAAAATGGCATTTTAGGTTACTTTTTCTTCTTAACAAAGTTAGTCATTGGATTTTATTAAATGTTGTAGCATCTAATAAATATCAAGGAAAATCAAAGTGTATGTTAATTAATGTAATTTCATAGGTAAATAAAACAATTTTTGCTTTGTGTGAATATCTCGAGGTAACTGGGGTATGACTGGGTATGGGGTTCTTGGCTATAAATAAATAACTTTTAATAAACGAAAAAGGTTTCTATGTTAAAAATACATTGGTTTAATCCATGGTTTAGATGGCTTTCGGCTAAAAAAGTGTTTTATATATATATATATTTTTAAACTACACATGTGTAAGCCCAAAAACTAACTTCTAATTTTTGTTTTTTATCGACATTTATTGATTAAAAGCTACACTTTTAATAACAATTGTTTCTAAATAAACAGTTCTAAGCTCCCAACACATTAATCACAATAACAATTTTACACAAATTTTAAACAAATCATAGGGGAAAATTTAATAATGAAAAAATTAAAAATAATAATAAAGGAAATTAACTATAACAACACCAATTAACAACATTTAATAATAAAAAAAATTCAATAAAAATAAATCATTTGTGCAAAAGAATAACTATAACCAACAATAAATACAGTCTTTAGTGAATGGTAAGATTATTTAATAATATAATGAATTAAGTATCTACATTATTGATAAAATTCAGCAAAGGTGGATTTTTTAAATGTTAAAATAAATTGTAATATATATAACAATACTTTCAGAAAACTGCATTCGATTGGTTTTTTTGGATGTTTTTTTTATAAACTACGTTTTGTTGTCTGAGACTTTCAAACATTAGCTTTTTACTGTAAAACAGCATCATTGGCGTTTCTCTGACAACTTGATGTGGTTCGCACATACCCCACCCACAGTATATTTCGAGATGTATGGTGTCACTGAATCTCTATCCTTTTGAAAGATTAGCCTGTTCTCAAATCACCGATTTCCTTGATTAGTTCAATCTTCTTAATCCTTTCCAATCTGGTTTCCTTCCAGGCTACTCCACACAAGTTCTATCACTAGTGACATTGATGCTCCTATCAATCAACAAAAACTAAAAGTCCTAATTCTCCTAGATTTCTCTAAAGCTTTTGATTCCATAGAACCCTCAATCCTTATCAAATTAAAATTTTTCAACCTCTGTGCGCATCAGGTACATTGCGTACAGTCTTTGCAAGAGTTTGGGCAAAGATAATGCACATTGTCATTCGAGGCAGATATCTCAAGATTGTAGAGCCCCAATTATATATTAGAGAGGTCCCTGAGTTGAGCCCCGATCTTGCCAATAATTTTTTTTGGCTAATAATTATAAATAATTGTTGGACTAATAACACAATAAAAATTTCTCATTTAAAACCATTAACATTTTCCAATAGCTCTAACCACTGGTATTGTTAGTTTATTTAGAAAGACATGTAGTTTCTATTCCCTATTCCCTTATCTGCTTCCCTTTTCTGTCCTCTGCTGTAACCCAGGGATTGAGCATTTCTCATATTCTTTTTAGTTCCTATGTTAACGGTCTTTTTAAATCCATTGTTCCCATCAACTGTATGCTGACAACTCCCAAATCTATTTTTTCTTTCCCACACCTGGATTTATTATGCGCTTACCAAGATTTAGGAAGAAATAGATTCAATCGATTTCAAAAATCTAGGATTGGTCATTGACTGAACTCTTTCCTAAAAGGGCCACATTTCCTGAATCCCCAGCCAATCCACTTCAACTGTTTTCTCTCTTGTCTTCCTCCTTTTTTAATGTGGTTTTGTGGAATACAGTGGCCTCTCTGGGGATCTTGAGGCTCGGTTAAAGGGGCTCATGAAATGTTTTTATACTTGGGATCCCCAAACTGTAACATTTCATAGCACTATTCCAGGTTGGGATGGCTGTACACCTTCCCATCCGCCGTCAATACTTTCACAAGGAATCCTTGATCCAAGAAACAAATCACTCCTCTTCAGCAGCATCATGACTTAAAAGCCTCCTTACTTTCACGACCTCTTCCAATTCAAATTAGCGATCAAATCCTGTAATACTAGATCCTGCCCTTCCGACCTGTATTTTCCTTCTCACAAATCTGTCCTTTGACCGCTCTATTCTTATCAGAGCCCCTAGCCTTCGAAACACTATTACCATTGATATTCGTCATTCATCAAGACTCCTAATCTTTAAATCTAGACTTTACCAGTTCTTTATCTCAGTCCTATCTAACAGTTCATATTTCATGGTTATTATTCTGTTTATTTATTTATTTTTCATGCATCTCAGCAACCCTCGACACTCTTTCCTCTCTTGTAATATTATTGTTTTATTAGATACCAATAGTATAAATATAAATTACCTTTGCTTCATTTACTAAATTCCTACAATCTTTTTTTACTAGATTAATATTTTCTTTTACTTATTATTTGCATGTTCATTGCCTGTCAAAAGTTTAAGACCACCATAAATATTGTAATGCTTTGTTGGTTAATAGCAATGATATTTGTTAATTCGAGTATGGAATGATTTTATCCTTTTCTAATTTATAATGTGTGATCATAAAAGTATAATTTAATAAAAAATATTTATGACTAAAATAGGAATGACCAATTAAAAATAAATAAGAAACTTAATAGAACCTGTTTTAATAATCTCTTAATAAGATTATATAAAGAAATTGTTTTTGCTAATTCAGTTGGATTAACTTAGACTAATATACACTACTTTAGTGTTAACAAATTCTTTGCTTTAATCTTATTGGTGGTTGTCTGAGTGTTAATAAAGTTCAGTCAATCTTTGAACCTTTTAAAGGACCACCTTCTATTGGGCTTAAATTAATTGGTTCAAATTTCATCACGCAGCAAGACAATGATCCCAAAAACACTTCCCAGTAGTGTACATGGTTTTTAAAAGAAAAAGATGAGGAAATCACATAAATTATGAAGTGGCTATCACCCGATCTGAACCCAATAGAGTTGATGTGGGAAGAACTCAATAGACAAGTGGCAAGAATATGCCCCAAATTCTCAAAAACATCTTAAGGAGATTCTGCAAAGTTGATGGGACAATAAGAGTTTTGCAAAATTGAAAGGATCGCTGGAGTTGTCAAAGTCGTAATTAAAAGTAAAGAAGAATTTTTCAATGAAAAGACTATAAAGAGATATAAATGAAAATTCCAGAATTTTTCTATACATTATAATTACAAAAATCATTGCAAATCTGAAAGAAGTTATAGTAAAAATGTTTAGCTTAAAAATATTTTGTTTTGATATAATTTATCCAGCGGTCTTAAACTTTTGACAGGCAGTTTATATAACCCATTTGTTAGTTATATGCTTATCAAATCTGGGTGATGTTATATAGTAGTTTTTCTTTTTTTTTTTTGTTAGCTAGACGTTCCTTCTTGTTATTCATAGGGGAATGAGTCCTAGAATTAAGCGTTTTTTCACTTCATTCAATGTCTGGGCAAACATGTCTCTCAATGATCAACATGTATCCTTAAACCATTCCATTACTTTCGTCATCTCCTACCACAACCTACACCTCAATAACTACTTGTATCCTCCTTCACTTTGACTATGGCTGTTTGGTAAAAGGGAGGCTCTCGGCAGATCTTATGGATAAGTTAAAGCAAGTTACAATGTCAAGATGATGCTACCAGTATAACTTTTTTGGGCAAACATCAAGCCACGAATTTGTGTTGTGAGGGAGTTAGCTACTTTCTTAGCTTGATGATTCCTTGTTTGGTACCAGTTTTTTTCCAATTATTGCCCAGTGCAATAAATCAAAGGATGTGGTCTGGTGGTTTTTGGAGCGTTGGCAGCTTTAGGCTAAACTTCCGGATAGCAGCATCAGCTGCATTGACAGTATAGTTGGGATCGTTAGAGTTCCCAGTCAGCTTGACTATTATAGTTGTACTTTGTGGGACGCGGGATTACAACTTTATCGGCGATTGAATACAGGACTGGCCGGTGGTTGGACCAATATCTGGTCCAGTGCTCTTCAGGAGGATTTTGCCAATATGAACTCCATGGTTTACCTCTCAGCGACTGTCAACATCGTACAGCGGTGGACAGATAATATTGATCTACACAACTTAATTTTATTAGTTAAACCATCTCAGTCACTGAAAATTACATAAAAAAATATAAATAGCTAAAATATTGACTAACAGGTATGAAATTGGAAGGTCATGAACTATCAATATTTTTATAAGGCACTAAGTAGTAGACACTTCAAAGCTGGCAACAATTTAAAAATAAGGGGAGCAAGGAGTGAAATGCCTGTTTTTTGTGTTTTGCGCAATGTTTGTGTTTTAGCAATGTGCTAAAACCATACTTAAGCATAATTTGGTACAAATATTACTGTTATAGAAACCTTTGCGGCGCACCATACTACCCACTTAAACATACTAAGCTACTTCATATTTATGTTCACAACAGAAAATTATGACCCATTATAAATAATAAAAACGTAATAAAATTAAATCTTGTTAGCAAACAAAATTAAGTTTTCTATTTTTAAATTAATTTTTCAAAATAGTTTTGAATAAAAAGTAAGATTTAAAATAAATAAATATTTTGAGTTGTATTTTTAACTAAGATGTTACACCTATAAAGGTGGAATAACCATGTATTTAAGTGAACCAAGATTGTACAATGTTGAGAAGATGCTATAAATAAATTATATGCTATTATGAGTATTCAGAAATAAATTAGTTTGAAACGTCATAAACTAACGATGGCCTTTATTTTGTTAATAGTTTCACATGACCACCACAGTCCCACAACAAGACCATTGCATTTATTAGGATCTAATTTATTATTAAAATATGAATGAGTTTACTGTCCCTTTTGTAGCTCAAATGAAAGAAGTAAATAAAGAAGGGTGGGCATTAGAAAAAAATATTACTGCTGTGAAAGCATCAACAAGACGTTTTGGAAGAGAATCACTGGAAGAAGTCCAACAAATTAGATAAAGCATGCCTGCTGACTGATACCCGAAACACTAAGGGATGTAAAACAGTTAGGCACTATCGATAGTTTATAATTCCCATGGTAAAACAGTATTGAATTAGGGATAAGTAGAAAAATATGATAGGTATCACAAGATGTTATTAATAAATAATTTATAATTATTTTGTTGTATTATAAAAAGGAGAAATTAAAGCAAAATATTGTCAAATTTTATTTTATTTGAAAAAAAAAAAAAAGAATTTTAATTGAAAATTTGTTTTGTTGGAAACACATTCGGAAATACATTTAGTCTAAAAATATAAACACAATTCTAACAACAAAATTCTTGATGCATTAGTTTAAATAAACACAATATTGAGGGACTACAGCCATTACTAAATAAAAATTAGTATAAACTCAATTGTTAATGTTTTGAATGAATTTTATATTGGCTTCTGCCAACAGTCCTAGGAATTAAACCTGTGTGAAAAGAGAACAATCGATACTATCTAGCTATTGAAAGAAGACTTTTCACATCCAAAATTCATTTACAACAATAACAATGGAGTTTGTTCAATTTTTTTATTTTTTATTTAGTGATTGCAGTAGTCTCTCAATATTGTGTTTTTATTAACGCGTTAAGAATTTTTTCTGAATGTCTATCCACTGTGTAAAAGATATGAATACTAGGATTGATTCTGATTTGTTTGATTTGAAATAGGTCTGCCCTAGGGATCATTAATTGTCAACACCAAATGAACTTTAACAATATACTCTAATATTAACATACCTACAAATTTTTTATAAGAGGTTTATTATTTATTCATAATAAATAAATTATTAATATTATTTCATATATTTTTCAGTGATAATGAAAAATATATATAAATATCTTTTTAAAAATATATAACGGTTATTATCATTATAACACTCTTTAGCAAATGTTTTTCAACTATATGAAATTCAATGTATGGTGCTATGAATACATTTGATGACCTGTGGTATGATGCTGTCGTTGGTGATTGGCAAGATGCTCTTTCCTGGTGAAGGCTTTCCCGCAGGGAACACAACGATATGGCGAAAGGCCAGCATGGGACCTTTCATGGGTAACAAGATGGTCGCGTCTCGAGAATGCCCTTCCACATTCACTACATTTAAATGGAGTTTCACCTACATAAAACAGTTAAAATTGCCATTGTTTTAGTGCAATATTACATTACAAAAAGAAAAAAATAGTTTCATATCAAATGTTCTACAAATTACTTAAATTCAGCCTTTACACTCATTTGAAAACCCTCACATATAATCATCCCAATCTGAAGTACTATGAACTTTAAGAGGGTCCAACCAGTAAATTTACCTCTTTATTTCACCAATAGTACCCTCTATAAAGACCTTAAATTTCCCCTATACAAGATCACATATCTTCAAAATTTCATAAAAAAATTAACTACCTTTAGCATGATAACATACATATATCACCCGTCTCCTCAACCCTCTTCAGAGATTGAAGAGGAAGTGCCACTGAGATATTTTTTTGGGTACAACATTGAATAGCTGATTGGTTTTCTCCCATTGTGACCCGAAGTGTCTGCGGCTCTAGTGCTCTCTCATTTGACTTTAGAAATGTTGTGGTTGCAGGAGCAGTGTGGGGGATCTTTCAGGCCAATAGAATTGTTATGATGAACTCAGCCAGTTCCCTTGGATGGCTGATGTTTTTGGGATTGCTATCTCTGGCGCCCCCCCCCTCGGGTAAGATGTGAGCTTACATCTGGGTAGGGTGGCCCTCGCCATTTAATTCGTGCCCTAGATTGTAAGTGGTCCCTTGAATAACAAAAAAATGGAATGGGTGGGTAGAGTATGCATGCCCTGTAATAGTTTTCTAGCCAGTAGACAAATATACTTAAAAAGAACTTTTTAGATTAGAAGAGGTGAAATATTCCAGAGCCTTCAATGAATACCTAGTGGAATAAATATGATATGAAAAATATAATTTCAGAAATTCTAAAAAGTAGAAGAATCATAAGATTTGCTTTAGACCTTGGCACAGACAGGTTTTAGGATCTCGCAAAAAACATGGAGGGTTTTTGTCTCAAAAACCTCTGTTGAGGGTATCAACATTTTATCCCTTTCCCCAAATTATTACTATATTCCAGTGATCCTCTTAAAATCTCTTGGCTGTCTAATTTGCACAAAATTTTATACTGTATAATATTCTGTATTTCCCCCCAGAAAATCTATAGAAAATTAAAAATCTCTCTCATCAATCCAAGCCAATTCACAATGTAACATTCACCAACGGAAAATATCACAGTTAACTATGAACTTTCATTATTAATTGAATTTTTAAAGCAAATGCATATATCTTAACACAAATGAAAATCTTCTCACATGAACTACAAAGAGCATTTAAATCCGCATTAAGATGTGAATTAAAGTTCATGAGTGAATCTTTAATCTTAAATGATGTGATGACAAAATCAGATATAAACTATGCATATTATTCATAGGACACAATTTTGACAATAAATAAAGCAATGTTATATTACACAAAGTCAGAAAATGATTTATCTTTCTAAAACAATAATTTTTTTTCCAGATTCATCAACAAAATGCCTATGAAAAACTATAATTGTTTGTTACCTGTGTGGCCTCTTTCATGGTTAACAACGTGCTCTTTTCTTGTAAATGCCTTCCCGCAGAACCTGCAAACATGTGGCGATTCACCTGTGTGCTGCCTAACATGATTCACTAGGTGTTCTTTTCGCGTAAAGACCTAGAAATAATTAATGACTTCAAATATCCGCTGATAAAATCATAATTTTACACATCACAATTACAACATATAAACTGTTCATACAATTATAATCCTGGTTATGTAGTGAACTTCTAAAAAAACTTGTGCATAATTAACGTCATAACAATTAATAGATTATTTAAATTGAAGAAGTTTTAAATGTATAAAGAATGGTTGAGATTGTATAGCTTGAGAGAGGAAAATAATAACTTCTGGAAAATAGAGGCAATGGTAAGTGCGACAAAATCACTTCCTGGAAGATGGTCAAAAACAGTTCAGTGAACAAAGTGAAGCAAAATTAAGGGATTAGGATGGAGTTGTAGGGTATCAAATGGGAGATCAAAGATTATTGAAGCCCTTTAATGCAGATAATGAAAAATTTTGAAATATATTTTACAATATGTCATATAGTCATTTTTAAGAGTTAATTTTGTAAGTTTGCTTTTATTCTTGATAAGAGAGGCAGATACGATAGAGCTGTTAAGGAAGAGGAGATAGGTAATAAGGATGAGTCACACATTACAAACATTCCTTGTATGACCTAGCTAGTCTTCAATTTAAAAGTGTGCAGTTCCTTGGCTGTACTGATGATTAGGAAATCTTTAAGTGAGGTAAAGGATGCATTGGTTACAATAGAGAAACTTGCAAAAGGAATGGGGCTATTTATAAATGGCGACCAAGCCTCATGAATCTACAGCTTGGTATGTGACATTGAAATAGTCTAGAATTTTGTGTATCTAGGCACACTAGTGAGTATCCAGTATAACATTGTTGATAAAATAATGCGATATATTGTGGTGGCCAATTTATATTAGTTTGCTCTACTATAATTCTTGAGGAGCAGTACCCTGCCCTGTCTTGGTACTTAAACATTAGGATATCCAAATGCTTATTAGACCCATCCTCTTATAGAGATCTGAACTCAGGACCTAGACAAAAACTTTGGGGAGGAAATTTTTCCGAAGGATTTATGGGGTTGAAGATCCAACACAGAAATAGGAGACCAGTATAATGGATATTAATGTAGGACCGGTTCATTAAACTCTCTTTACTTACTATAATGGGCTGGATATGTCACAAAAATGAAATTATGGCGGTTACTAATGGAAACAAGAATTCTCCTTGGTTTCAACAATTGCAAAGCAGCAGCAATTAACCAAGAAAACTGGCAGCCTTTGCTGGAGCAGGCAGATACATAGAATTATATAAGTTAGTAAATAGCAATAAGTAATTAAAAAAATTCTGAATATAACTCTAGGTATGATTGTTGTCAGTAATTTATAAAAATCTAAACATCTTTTAATTTAGAAAGAGAGTAGCAAAATAAGTCATGGATTTTACATGTTTATCTATTAATTTTGTAGGCCGGTTTGACTAGAATCTCTAAGGAGCTCGTTGAAGAGGTTGCTCTCACTTCGAATGGCGATGAGCTGTGCATATAGAGGCGGAAGAGGCTAGGTAGAGATGAAATGAGGTGAAGGGATTGACAAGTGGAGTTGCAGTCAAGTTAATAATTAATAATGTAAAGTAAGTGATTTACAAAATATCTAATATAGATCTGGATAATAATAAAAACGTTGTGAAGACTCATTTTGAATCGTCAATGCAAGTTGATAAGTTATCATATAAATGGTATAAATATTGCAAAATTTAATATGCTAATATAAAACACCTTGGTTTAATTGAATGGTAAAAAAAGATAAATTGTAATATTTTTGTGTTAAAATTAGTTTTTACTTAAAAACAAATGTTTGTTAGGATGGAATGTGAATGGTTGGGACCTTAAAGACCCAGAAAAGCCATTGACTCTGGAAATTATTAACTACTACCCTTGGTAATAAAAGCAGGTAGGCCCAGGGATTTCCTATAAAAAATCGGAAAAACTCCTTTCATGTGTTGGGGAGGCTGGCTCTAAATGCCAGGCTTACAAGATAACCAGATATCTCTCTCTCTCTCTCTTTTAAACTTTAACATCTTACTTCTTAAGAGTTTAGTGATATTAAATCATAATTCATATGTCTTAGTTCTGTAAATCAGCCATGAGACCTTTTATTGAATAAAGAACCACACTGTTAAGAGATCCCCGAGTATAGACCAAGAAGCCAAGAGGAAGAAGATCATACACCACCTAACAGCGCAGAATATTCATGTTTTTGTATTAGGTATTTATTATTTGTATAACTTAATAGTCAATTGTAATTATGAAACATTTAAATAGTAACCTCATGTATACATTAAACCACCATAATGAACTTTCGAGATATTGTAACTTAAAATAAACTGTAATTTGTTGTATAGTCTTCATCTTTTTGTTTTACCTCTTAATAAATAAAAGAAAGTATTAAAAATACATTTTAAAATTATAGGAATTGCTGCAATATTTATCATAAATAGATCATATATCTTGTTTAGGCTGCTAACTAATTATTTATCCTCAAAAGCATAGCTAGTAATAAAAACACAATTACAATAAAAAAAGTGAATTATTGTTTACCTTTCGACAGAGACCACATCGATGTGGAGAAGTGCCTGTGTGCCACTGTACATGATTAACAAGATGCTCTTTCCTAGTGAATATTTTCAAACAAATATGGCATTTAAAATCTGCTTCATGAGTTTTTATATGGTTGTCTAAGTGATCTTTTCGGGAAAAGCTTTTAGAACATAGGTGGCATTCATGAGGGTTCTCACCTAAAATAATATAACAATTCATTATGGCACAATAAATATAAATTATAATAGTTTTTATAGATAATGGTAGTAATTTAAGAAATAAGTGTATTTGTTCCTTAGGTTGATAAAAAAAAATGTTAGACTTTCATCAAATTTATTGATGGAGGATATTCTGACATGCTGTGCATCAGATCATGGTAACAAGAAAAGAAAGGGTGCAATCCTTAACCTGTTTTCCAATGTATTTATATTGTTATCCAGTATGAGTTAAGCAGTGTATCACTATAGAATCTTACTTCCATCCTCTTAATCATCTCATACAGGACCGAGGCTAACTTTAGTTTTGGCGAGACCGGCTTGAGACTTAATAAAACAGTTTTTTCATGACTTTAGATAAATTTAACAATGGAAAGATCATTGAATATTTGAATTAATGAACGATTAAGGCTTCAAACAACATCAGTTTTAACTTAAGTGTTTATCTTGTAGCTTTTGACAAACTCTTGAGTTTGTTTAACACATTGCAGCAAAACGCAGTGAAATTTATGAAGATACAGAAACAATAGATTTATTATCTTTCCAATGCTATAGGAAAGCAACAAAATTGTGGACTGTAGACCCGACCAACAAAGGTCATTTCTATGATTTATTGAAGATGAAGAGACAGTTATTAATTTTACTCTGATGCCAATAGCTAAGTAATGAATTACTCCTTATTTTATTTAATTAATTGTTAATTTTTTAGTTTCAATTATAGAATTTAATGTAATCAAGAATTTTGACTTTGCCTAAAAATTATTCAATACTTTCTATTTAAATTAGATTAAGGAGTTACTGAATAGGCAATGGTTCTTATAAGATGAACAACTACAATGGTTTGAAAACCGCCAAGCCCCACTCATATCACTGTGCGTGGTTTGGTTAAAATAAAACAATATCAACTCAATAAAAGCTTCGTCCATAACCACTCTAACAGAAGCGTTTTTAAATCTACACTTGATATTTCCCCTTATCCTGGGCCATCATTCTTAAGTCTTAGACAATCTTATGAGTGGTTAAATACAATGGGATACCCAATAGTTTATAGTGATGACATCAATAATATGGTCTTAATTACCTGTATGCTTAGCAACATGATTAGCAAGATGCTCTTTCCTTGAAAAGCATCGGCCACAAAATGAACAGGGAAACCGTGGCTTACTTTCTTCCTTAACTATTGTATTAGTCCAATCACCCATTTTTTCCTCATTACTAACTTTCGCCCTCTCAGCCTAATGTAAAAAACAGAAAAAAATTAATGAACGCGTCATTCACTGTTGTAGAAAGTAATAATAAAAAATGAAACAATTGTCAAGAATCAATAAATTTTTTTTTTTTTGTGGTTTATAATGTAAATGATGATTTAAATATAGTTGTTATCCTATATTTACTAACAGTTTTTTCCAGTTACTGCCCTGTTATTAATATATTTTTTAATTATATATTCTTTACAAACAACATTAAATGACACATTAAAATCAATACACTTCTGTTGTATCCTACACCTTATAGGACATACAGCCTCTACAATATCTGACCTTGCCAGATAATATAATAAATAACAGTGTATTTCAAATAATGTTCATCATAAAGAATTAAATTGACTCAGGACTGGATTTCTACCACAAAAGGAACAGTATGGCATTGGAAATCATTTGGGTTCCTGTGAATCTCTTGCTTTATCAATCTGTTTCTAAATCTCGCCTATTTACATCAATTTAAGCATCCTTGTTCAAGTATAGTAGCAAAATTAATTTTTCCTGACATTTAACTCTATAAAACAGCAAAAAGAATAAGATAAAGCTTTTATGGTTTAAGAAAAATAAAACCATTATAATAATCCTAATGGAACTTAAACTGTTATCACTTGCTTAATATATTAAGAGAATATAGTAAGATATAATATTAGAAGAGAAATATTACAAAGATCCCAATGTATGAAAAGGAAGAGATTAACACCTGAGCAAATTAGAAATTCTATCACATTTAATCGACAAAAAATACAACAAAATGACACATTAGGGGAGCTCTATCAGCAAAAGAGACAAAATGTTTGTCATATTTAACTAATTACTTTAATGTTTTAACTTTATAATTGTTCATATGAATAGCCATTGAAAACAACGATTTTCTAAGTCACTCCACCAGTAACTGTCCGCTTATGACAGTACATTACATGAAATGTTTTTGTTTATTAACTTAAATTTTTTTTCCTTAGGAGGCAACCTCAGAAAAAATGCTAGATGCAACCCAGGTTTTTATAGACAATGATCAGGTCTGACATCCACAAGACCAAGAGGTGGTCTTTAAAAGCATTGTACTGAATAATTACTATAACATTTATTATAACAATAAATTATTAAAAAATACGCAAGGTTTAAGTGCTTAAACATTACTTACATCTGGGAGCGTGTGGTATTTTGTATGAACAATAAGCTGATACCTATAAGGAAATATACGTCCACACACAGTGCACTGATGGACATTGCTTTTTAATTGTCCAAAGACCTCATGACCGAAAAAGTTATTGAATTCATCTGGATCAACCTACAAAATGTCTTGTGAGATTAAGCTTTTTTAAGAGATAATTAGTTTAAAATAATTAAAAATTATGTTAAAATATACAAACTTTAAATGAATCATTAGTAGCGAGATCAGATTTAACATCATCCGTATTTGAATAGTCCCCACTGTAACTAGAAAAAAAAAAGAATAAACTGAAGTCTTCCCAAAATATAAGCAGACATTTATAAATTACAGATGTTTTTGTTTTAGAATTTTTTAGGTGACATCGAGAAAGAAAAAGAATTTTAAAAACTAAAATTTTTGTAGTCACAGGGAAATAAAATTAACAACAAAGTTAGGCAAAAAATAAATTGTTTGATTAAGTGACAGAATATATCATGATCTAGAGATGGTAAAATTTACAAGTAAATAATACAATATTTAAATGGATGGAATAGCTGCAGTTATTGTTATTCATGAAACCTTCTACCCGTCTGGTTCGTAAACCTTCTTCTGCTTTAGTCTCAATCATTTTTAACACCGTCCCTCACAGATCCATCCTTTTCCAAATTTCACTAAGACATCTTCAATAGTTCATCACATGAGAGTCTAAATTCCAATTACAAGTAATAATTCGACCTCCACAAGTATGATTTACATCAACAGCAGAAAAGATAAATATGGTATGTGCTTTGGAATAGAATCATTCCATTGCAATGAATAAAGCATGTCTTTAGGCTTGTTTCATTAACTTTTAAATAATCATTTTAAACAATTCAGTTGTGAGCGGTACTTAAAAAAGTCATTCTACATAAAGGTAGGAGTTATCTTGTAAAATGAGGTCATCTACATTTTCCTTTCCGATTATCATTTAGTTGATTTTTTGGAAGGTGTCCTTCTTAACTGTTGAAGGTGTTTTATCATCTCTACCAAATGCCAAGCTATGAATCTACAATCAACATCACCATAACTTCAGATTACTAGCATTATATAATAGAAATCCACCACAAATTAGGTTCGATTCTAATAGAGAAATTCTGATTGGGATAAAAACTGTACAGTTTGCTTTCATAGAATGCTACATAAGGACACAATTTTTAAAAGACAAAATCGAACAATTAATAAACTATGAATTACTACAACTAATATAACAATTAAGACAGGAAAAGAAAGGAGTGAAATTAAATTAAAAAATACCTTTGAGTGGAAGCTTCCTGTTTCACAGGATTATCCGAATGGTTAACCTAGTTGAGAACAAAAACATAGCTTTACATAACATAGAAAAGTAGTAAACAAAGAAAGAACATTGAACAGAGTCAAATGTTCAAGTATATATAAATATAATACTAAAAAGAACATATTGCACAGGTAAAAGACAAATCATCACATAATTTAATGGAAAACAAGAGATTTCAAATGGGACAGGGGGTGGCCCATGTGACTAGGTTAAGTTTCATAGACAGTATAAGTAAACATGCTGCATGAATACAGAAATGTATTCATTACAATCTGAGTGACACAAAAAATATACATTTGCCTACATCCTGAATCATTGCTGAGTTATCCATACTCAATTCTTTTGGTGAAGATGTTGAAAGTGTTGGTCATACCCCTCTCAAACAGTTCATTTTCCTGTTAATCTTTGCATAACTTCTGAACTACAAGTGACAGTGTGCTGTTAATAACAATTGTTTAACATTATCCATAAATCCATAGAATAACCAAAACCATGGACTTCATTCAGATCTTAAATAAGTTAAAGAGAAACAAAAATAGTACAATTCAGTTTTACCAACTGAACAATGCATAAACAAATAAATATGTATTGTACTGAATAAAAGTTATAACTTTCTAGAATTAGTTTCACATTAAATTCTTAAATATTAATATTTAAAATTACTCTCAAGTGCCATTTTAAATAAATATGTAGATATTCTAAAGGGCTGCTACGTTCCAGGGAGAACTGTTCCGAAGAACCGGTACCAGACTCGGAACGAAACGAAAAAACATTATTAGCCGTTCCGACTAGTAGCAGTGCCACCAGTGAATAGTATCGAGGTCAAATGAACACAAGAATTGTAAGCAGAGGAGTGGGATCTACCGGGAAAATTATAAACCAAAATAAGAGATTTCAATTGTTTCATTGGTCCCGAACCTTACACTATATTCTTTCTTTTGTTGTTAATTATTAATTGTCGGGTCGTCACTAGGGGGGTGCCTAGTTACTCTAGCCCTAGTGACGAAGTGAGGGTTAATTAGGCTATGACCTGGACAATTGCTTCATGACGGGTCATACTCTGTACTATCTGACTCCATATTTGATAGGTATGTGCCCTGACAATGCACTACGTTCGGGAGAAGAAGTATAGGGTAGGTATTGTAGGTAGTCTATGTGGTCTTGAAATGACCACGAATTCACACTCGGTATGTGAGGGTAGGCGAAAACCGTCCGGATCCCAAAGGCGAGTATGAACTGGAGAGAGGCAGACTGAATTGCCGTGGGAGACACTACTACGTAAAGTTTGTAGGGCCACGACAACCGTTGTCTGCGAGGGAGAGGTCTATCCCAAGGAGGTGCTAGTTTTAGCAAGACGAAGGCAGAGAATCCCACTAGGAGAGTGTGGGGTCTGACAAGACCGGAATAAAACATAGCAAGGTTAGGAAGAAAAATCCTGAGGTTTTCATAAATGAGAAGGCCAAGTCTTGAAACAACAGTGCAGCTGCAGGTCCACCAGTCAGAGAGCCGTTGTTTAGAATGAATTACAGGCCGAAACCCGGCCGCAGCTTTTTGCAGCTGCGTCTTTTATTGTTTACAACATTTATTCTGGCATGACTTATGGTTTGGTAATGTTATTTACATTTGTTTAAATTAATTTACAACATATTATAACCAATTTACAATATATATACAATAGAGTATAGGGTGATTTATCTTATGTAGTTAGTGGTTGCTACATTAATAATAAACATAAACGTAACAAATTAAATTAATTTTTTTAACTAGCGATTATTTATTAATCGCGGTCGATTTTATTTACAAAGGAGCGACTGGGGCATTTCTACATTTCCTATCACTATTTTTATTTTTATATTTGGATATTTTATTTTTATTTTTGGGTATTATTATCGCTTATTATGTACAATAATGTTTAGTTTTAATTTTGGTCGATATTTTCTCATACAGTAAAGGAGTGACTGGTAAAAAAATATCCGAGCAGTGGGAGATGCATTAGTTGCCCAGGCACTGCTTGCTAGAAGTATAAATGTGAGTTGATAATAATACCCGAGGGTTTGCTGTAATATTTAATGGTGGTAAAAACTGGTACTTTATAGACATGTGAAAACCTTTTATAGTTTCATAACTTAATATTGAACGTTCATGCATAATTAACTAAAATTTTTAGAAATATTATTTGTATCTACAATAGTATTGAGTTTTGATAAAATTTCAAAATATTAAAATTAAAAATTAAATTAGATTTCACCTAATTTTTCCAACGTACTTGCCATCATCACACAGAAAAAAAACAGATATTCTGGATCTCTTTTTTAGTAGAGGTTATAACCTTACTATTATATTCACACGAATATTAATCTTTCCAAAATAAGAGATTTCATGGTATGATCGGTGATCATACACCGGTCTATTTCACAGTGTCGGGTCGTCACGAGGGGGGTGCCTGGTCACCCTAGCCCTGGTGACAAGTGAGGATTGTTTGAGTTTATAACCTGGACAATCGTTTCATGACGGCTTTACTATCTGACTCCATTTTTGATAGGTATGTGCCCCGACAGTGCACTATGTTCAAGAGAAGAGGTACAGGGTAGGTTATAGGTAGTTTATGTGGTCTTGGAATGACCACGAATTCACACTCGGTATCTGAGGGTAGGAGAAAACCGTCTGGATCCCAAAGGCGAGTGTGAACCGGAGAGAGGGAGACTGGATTGCAATGGGAGACACTGCTGGTAAAGTTTGCAGGGCCACAGCAACCGTCGTCCACGAGGGAGAGGTCTCTCCCAAGGAGGTGCTAGTTTTAGCGAGACGAAGGCAGGGATTCTCACTAGGAAGGTGTGAGGCATGACAAGCGCCGGACTAAAACATAGCAAGGTTAGGATAGAGAGATGTAGAGGTTTTTCATAAAGAAGCAGTCAGGTTTTCAGAGTTCCAGCGGGAGCCACGAGCCAGTGATTAGGTGCCAGGAGAGAGAATGATTTACAGGGCCTAGGGGGCCGCCTTAAGTACCCGGCAATTATTGCCCCTATCCAATAGGGGCCAAGATTGGTGTTACCAATAGCATTCAACTACATAGTCCTCTGGGAGGCTGGCAAGGGTTGGTTAGGGTCTGCGGTCGGTTCCCTCATGTGTTGGGGTACCTGTGACTGACAGCTGGTGACCCATCTCATGTAACCTTGGCCCCCGCATTTTTTATTGCTTAACACATTTATAATGATTTATATTATTTACATTTGTCTATAATACATATACAATAGAGTATAGGGTGATTTATCTTATGTAGTTAGCGGTCGCTACACAAGCTCCCCCAAATTAACCTATACTCGGTGAAGTTTAACAGTTTTTTTTTATTTTCACCGACGCGCTACCGAACTTCTCGTGCAGAGGAATGGTGGTGGAGTGTTTTCTACTTCCTCTGGTGCACCCGGTGCAGGTATACTTTCGGCGGTGTCTAGGAAATAAGTTGGCTTGACACGGTCTGGGGAAATGTGGGTCTCCTTATTATCTGCCATTATGACTATGGTTTTATTATTTCTGCTGACTACTAGGTGCGGACCAGTATAAGCCGGTTCAAGACTACGTCGGTTTTCTTGTCGAACGAAGACGTGTGTACAGTCGTTGAGGTCTTATCTAACGAACGTTTTCTTCGTGTCTTCCCGGTGTTGTGTGATGTTGCATCGAACGTCAAGATCCACTCGTGTTGGTGTAAAGTATTCTCCGGGAAGGCGTAAGGGTTTTATGTATGTTCGCTCAGCGACACTGCACCCCAGGTCTTCTTTGATCACGCTTCGTAGGCCGAGCAGGACTGCTGGCAGGCTTCGCGTCTACTGACGGTGTTGTGAGTGGGCGGTTAGGGTGGCTTTAAGCGAGCGGTGCCATCGTTCAATTCGGCCGTTTGACTGTGGGTGGTAGGCGGTGGTCCGAATTCTCTCAATACCCAGGAGGTGAGTCAGTCTTGTGAACAGGCCTGATTCAAACTGACGGCCTTGGTCAGTCGTTATTGGTATGGGTGTGCCGAACCTGGCGACCCAGCGACTAAAGAAGGTGTCGGCTACGGTGGTAGCTTCTATGTTGCCAAGTGGAATTACTTCAGGCCATCCCGTGGCTCGGTCAATCATGGTGAGGATGTATCGCTTCCCCTCTGACGTTGGCAGTAGTCCTACGAGGTCAATATGCACGTGTTCGAACCTTCGAACCTTCCCGCGTCCGCGAATTGCCCTGGAGGGGTTATGGTGTGGAGGTGTATTTTTGAGGTCTGGCATGCTATACAAGATCGTGCCCATCGAGCCACGTCGGCGTTCATACCCGGCCAAAAAAACCTTTGGCTCATCATTTTTGGACTTGCTCTTACTCCTGGGTGACTTAGGTTGTGCAGCTGGTCGAAGGTGGATCGTCGAAAGCCGGAAGGGGGTGATAATAGCCGTTTTGGGGATGTCCGGAGGGTTTACCGGAATGTGATGGTAAGCTCTTTTGATATCAAGTGTTGAAAATATGGTAGTGCCAAACAACGGGTTGTTAAAGTCTGAAATGTTGGGCACACCATAACGGTCTGGGATGGTTTTGTTGCTCAGTTGTCGGTAGTCTCCACAGGGGCGTATTGTTCCGTCCTTCATTGTAACAATGTGAAGAGGACTTGCCCAAGGGCTGTTGGAGGGCCGACAAATTCCTTCGTCCATCATACGCTGGAACTCTTGCTTGGCGGCTTGATATTTTGCTGGTGCTAATCGACGAGCCTTGCTGCATACGGGTGGTCCACGAGTGTCTATGTAGTGCTCTACCTTTGTCGGCAGAATTGAGCCCATAGGTTGTAGTGGTCGTGCGAGCTTAGGGTAGTGCCGTAAGAGACCGGCGTATTTGTTGTCCGGTGGTATGCTTGATATCACGGAGAGCGTAGCGACGTGTGTTCTTCCCGTGGTACGACGACAAATAATCCCATTGATCAGCTGGTGGTGCTGAATATCTACCAGTAGGTGATAATGGGCCAGGAAGTCGGCACCTAGGTTTGGTTGCTGAAGTTCTGCCATTATGAAGTCCCATTTAAAGATCCGCTGCATGCCTAGGTCGAGGTTCCTGTTGACTTCTCCATACGTTGGAATGGCGCTGCCATAGCGGCGCAGAGTTAATAGTCGGAGGATATAGCCTTTTTTATTTTGGGCGGGGGAATTACGGAGATAGCTGCTCCTGTATCTACCAGATAGTGCTGCCGAGTGCGGACGTCTGTAACGAATAGGCGGCGAAAGGTTAGGCCTGCCATGGGTACAGCTCTGACCATGGCGGCTTTTAGTTTTCCGCTAGTGTGGTAGCGTCGTCGACCCACCTACAGGGCCTGCGACATCGATATGCATCCTTACCAAGTCTGTCGTGGTAGAAGCATAACCCCTTATTGTCAGATTCGGTAGTTGGTTTTGGCCGGTTTCGCTGAGCAGACCTGTTTTCTTCTCGCCTGCTCATTGAATTGGCCAGCACGGTTTCTTGTTGGGTGAGCTGTCCGATGGCTGTCTGGCAGTCACAGCTGGCATGCGGCAGGCTGGCTTTGGAAGTCGACGCGGACTGGACTGTATGAATTGCGGTAGCTGAACTTAAGTCTATGATTTTGTCCGCTATTAATGTCAGTTTTGACAATTTCTCCTCGTAGTGTGATGCCAGTATGTTGCTGACCCTGTCTGGCAAAGCGCGTAGCCAGAGTGAGCGAATGACGTCCTCAGAAGTCATGGGTCCTGCCAGTGACTGCATTTGACGCAGGAGATGTGACGGTTTCTGCTCTCCAAGGGGTGTCTCTTCCAATAACCGGATCAGGCGTCTGTTGTGGCTCTGGCTGTACGTTTCGATAAGACGAGCCTTTAAATCTTGGTAGGGACTATCACTTGGAGAATACGCTAGGTCTGCGACCTGTGTGAGTACCCAGAACGGAAGCTGAGCATAAATATGCTCCGATTTGGCTTTAGACGAAGAGATTCGGTTTGTTGAAAAAATATTTTCAGCCTGCTGGAACCATAGCCTTGGGTCTTCTTCGTGAAACTCTGGCAGTTTGCACGTCTGAGAAATGGCGTGTACGGATGCACAGCATGCTTCGCCCGACGGGGCTGGTGGGTCGGCCTTCATAAGAAATGGTTTCTTCTATCTGCTCGATCTAAGCTCTAAGCAATATCGCAGGTGCACCGTTTCACATGCAAAATCAAATTCTTCAAACCTACCTCAAAATTCTTTACGTTTACGAATGCATTAGGTCATTACACAGAAACCTTTACAACTGCTCCTCTTCAGGGGTCCATCTTCCCCCACCGAACGCTTTCTTCAGCCGCTCCTTCACTACGTTCCACCAGGTCTCCTCGTCGGCCTGGATCGTGTTCAGGACACTCCGCTTCACTCTGCACACCAGAGCTGCCCTCAGCGATTCTTCGTCCCCTTCCCTTATCAGGTCCTCCGACCGTTTCCCCTCTATCCACGTAATCAGCCGGTCGCCCCCTTTAAGGAAGTGATTTAGCTCCTCGGTCTCGCCTGCGAATCTTTCCAGATCCGAAATCGACTTCCTCATGTCCTGAGCTGTGATCGCCTGGATTTTCATCCACGCCAATGTATTCGCGTGAGCCGCTGCCATGGTCGTTTGAGGTAACTGTGGTATATCTGTTGCTGCATTAAGCACCACTCCCTCCCAACTAAACCTGCCCTTGCCAACGCCCACATTTTCCTACCCTCTATGATCTCCCATACACAAATAAGAATAGAAACCGTGGTGCAAAATTTTTGCATACCCAAAGTTCTCCCCTACCCCCTCTATCTGTGGAAAATCGAGTGAAATCATTAAAGCCTTTCCATTAGAGAGATACAGAAAGTACTGGAGGGCCATTTTGACAGAGTTTATTAATTAGATTTTTTAAAATTGACAGACACATTATTTATATTGTTTCATGCTCATTGCAAATTTCTATGGTTTTGTATAATTATAATAAAAATGAACAAAGTTAGTTAGTATAAAATATATGTGAGCAGGGAGCTTTACAATTTACAAGAGTACTTTAATACTTAATAAACTAGCAGCCGAGCGTAATCACATCTCCACTAGAAACACAGATGCTAGGAAAATAGCGAAGAAAACCTTAAAGGTAATGATTCGGCACTCATATCAATCGTTTTTGATTACTTTTACATGCCACCTCCTTCCCAAACCAGCACCGAGGAGTGCTAGGGGTGTTTTAGCCCTACATCATTTTTTTCCAGATTGTAATTCACGTGTTACCGATATTCGAGTAAATTACCCCAGACATTCCAGAGCTAACGAACAAATTGTGAAGAAAACTTGGAAGCTATGGATTACACATAAAATGGTGAGATGTGGGAATGGATCCGTGTGAGGGGTTTATGTGAACGAGCAGACAGTCCTCTTAAGAACCTAGTGCTGTTTTGGAACAACGAGGAACCCTTCCGCTTACATCCGCTTCAGCTTCGAATCTATGGGTACGTTGGAAGGCATTGATTGGTACACCAGATCTTTAGAAGTGGATTCTTCGGAGTAACCACTAGCTAACTACCTGTTTAGTATTCAAGTCAAGCTCTCACCACATCTGCAGAGATTACTTTGCCGCATTGGTTAGTTAAATAAAAAACTAAAAATCTCTGTTGATTTTTACTTAAATTATTTTAAATATTGTAATTTATAATATGATAAAGAACCCTTAACTGTGAATTGCTTTAATCGTTTTTACTTTTTCAAATGAGGCTGCTTATCTGTTTACTTTAGCCTTTCTTTAAATAATGGTCTCTTTGTTTCAGATAAATATGATTTAAAGCCGTACCTAAAGCCAAGTGCCCTAAAAAAAAAGTTCAAGGTGTGAGAAAATAAAGAAGCGATACAAAATTAATAATTAATTGCAATATATATTAAATAACTTAAAATATTAAATTGAATTGAAAATAAATCCTTCAACGCTGATATCGTGTAAGTATTGTAGAAAATAAATCCTTTCCAAAACACCTCACGAAGAGATGACGCCGGCTGTTATTGCTATTGGTAGTTACCGGCCTTTTACCTTTCATGTGTTTTTTTCATAACAAAACCCACCGCTATACTCAAGCAGCTCTCACCAGGCTGAATTACCATAGGTGCCTATCACCTAGAAATGAACCCTATAAAGCAGCTGTGAATCGAAACCGGGTTTCCGCAATTAGAAGCCAGACTCGCTAAAAAATAACTTCGGAGACTGTCGTGAATAAATACCAATAAATTACTTTTATGATGAAATTCCTCTTAACTGAAAATAAATTTGGTCACGTTTCCTTGGATGAGACACATTCAAATGCACATCAAGTAGGTGATCCCCCATTTTTTTGGTCAAAGCTTCAACAGCTGCTTGCGAATAACCTTTTAATTTCTCACTTTCCACCGTTTGAATCTGAAACAAATAAAAATAAATAATAGTGAACTTTTGAAGAACTAATACTGTTTCCAATTAAGTCATTGGGAATGTCACCAATCAGCTTCGAGCTCCGATAACCATGGATTTGCCACTAATGTACATCCAAACATATACATGGGGTGTTCAAAAAAGTAATGCAAGTGTTGTACTAAGAAAAAATGTATAAATCTTACCCTCTTCGGTCATCTACACATTCTTTTTAGTGATTATTCCAGGAGCGGCAGGCGCTCAGGAGGTCATCAAGGCGGCATTAATCGTCTCAATGTCGTTAAATGGTCTCCTTTGAGGGAGGTCTTAATCCTCGGGAGCACAAAGAAGTCTGCCGGAGCCTAGTAGGGACTGTAAGGGGGTTGGGCGTTGCCAAGTATTGCTTCGCCAGGAACTTACGATGCGCAGAGCAGAGTGGCTGGGAGCATTGTGAGAATGGATCTCCAATAGCACGCGGGATTCCCTTTTTCTCATTTTTCGAAAACATCCCCATAGTAAGCAACGCTGAGGGTCTGCCCTGGAGAGGGGAAGACTAGCCAGGATGGTAAGAATGCTAGCATGAAAAATGCTGATTAGACTTCAATTCCCGAAATACGCTGTTGTATAAGAAGGCAAGAATTGTGGCAACAAGGCTGGGAGAATCTTGGTGAAAACACCTGTAGCGACCGCTAACTACATAAGTTAAATCACCCTATACTCTGGTGCATTTATAATGTAAATCACTGTAAAAGTTTTAAGCAATAAAAAATGTGCGGAAGACGACAGTCATAAACAAGTCACAAAACTAAAAAAGGGTCGGCAGAGGACAGCCATAAACAGCAGGTACCACTGGCCTAAAAGTCAGGCCATAAACAGTCATAAACAGTCCTTTAGGGGACGATGGGTCACGTACCTCGTCGCAGGTGTGCGCATTTCCTCACGCCGGCCTAGGCTCCCCCCCCCCCAAGCAGGAACCATATTTAAACCAGGGCTCCTGGCCCTGCTAGTCTAGTCTAGTCTCCTCATCAGCCTCTGAGTCTCCTCATCCGCTTTTACTCGGTGACGCTTTACGCCAGGGCCACTGGCCCTGGAAGTCAGTCTCTTAGACTCCTCGTCAATCTCTCACTCCTCATCGCCTCTGAGTCTGTCACCCTGTCTTTTAGTCTACTTGCAGACCCTCTGACGATTTGTACCTGTGACGCTGCTGGGCTCCTGCTCTAACTCTGAAAACTTGCCTTATTCTTTATGAAACCTCTGTACCTCTTCTATTTAACATAGTGCATTGTCGGGGCACATACCTATCATAAATGGAGTCAGATATTAACGCCGTCCTGGAACGATTGTCCAGGTTATTAACTCGAACAATCCGCACTTGTCACCAGGGCTAGGTGATCAGGCACCTCCTAGTGACAACCCGACCACGCCATTCATGGTCGTACAGATTTTCACATTTCCCCACAGAGGCAACCTTGTAGTACGATCTCCTTGTCTCCAAGCAAGAAGTGTATCGCCAACTTTGTTTTATTACTGAAGTGATCATCGTCGCCACATCACGAAGTACAGCCTGATGCCACTGACTCTCCAGTCACACTAAAACCTATTGCTTTGCGCAATAATTGGAAGAATAAGTGGTAAAGGACCAGAGACTCTCTAGCCAAGATGGTTGTGAATTATCTCAAACGCAAATCCGAAGTTTGGCAAATCTGGAAGACGGAAAGTGGCACGACTACCTCCTGATTAGCTTATTATCACAAATGGGGAAGATCCTGGAGACATTTCTTTTAAATCATCTCAAAGACTACTTTGTGGACAACAATATCATTCTGTTTGAGCAGACTGGATTCCAAGCCAGCCTTAACATACCCTTGAGAATCTACAGTCGGAAGAAGCTGAACACCTGCCTCTGACCTGTGGAGTACCCCAAGGAGCTGTGTTGTGCCCAGTACTTTTCAACGTTTACACGTCTTAAATCTGTGGAGCCCGGTATAAGAATATTACAGTTGCTGCTTTCACCGCGGACATCACAGTGTACAGTAGGAGCATAAACGCCTTGTAACGATATCAGCGATGGACTGGGAGAAACTCAACATTAGAATGAACACAAGAAAGACTGACTGCGTAATATTCTCTTTTCAGAAGGGAAAGAAGCTATTACCAAATTCCAACACCGTAGGACCACAGCGGAATTCTCCCACAAACAGCCTCGTACATTTGGAGATAAAAATGGACCGACATCTCCGTTTTGTGTCCATTTTGAAAAAGTTGAAACAAGTACACCTGAAGTCTTACCGGCTCACACAATTGCTAACAAGCGCCGATTTACCAGCCTCCAACTCAAGATAATCAAGAGCATACTCACGCCGGATCTGATGTACGGTCTACCGTCATCTTACGGTAGGAACAGCGACTCCAACAATTTCACAACGGGATATTTATGAAAGTGGTCCGACATACCTCATTCCGCAAATGGGACCTTCACGAAGACTTTGAGCTCCCTACGGTGGATGACTTCATTCGCCATAGACATATCGAATTCTTTGACTCACTACAATACATTACAAACCCTGTGTTCAACACCTTCGTTTTCCCATTGCTCGCAATCTGGCCTCTTTTCGTTATATATACTTTTAACTTCAATCCGATAGATGTTAGTTTAACAAAAGCTGCTTAAAATGCATTGTATTGCAGTAAAAAGAGCCATATGCAGCTCAAAATGATATTGTTTGTATATATATATATTTTTTTTATTTCAATAAAATAAAATTAATGTTTTAAGGAAGAAAAAAAAAAGCCATGGAGGTACAAACTCCTTGTGGACCACACCCTTAGCGTCTAAAAAGACAACCAGCATTGTTTTCATATTTTACTTGCTCATTCTTCGGGGACGCTGGGGTGTATCGTCTGGTACTCAGGCGCTTTGTCTCTGGGCCTTACTCAAAAGTCTATGTTTCATTCCTGGTAATAGCTTAGTCTCAAAAATCAGGCTTAATTTGAACACGTTCTGAAAGTCTTCGCGATCGTCTCTCGATTGGCCTGTTGTTAGCACTAAGGGGACCACCTTGATGATCACGTTTCGCATGTTGAGATCGTCCGTCAGAATGGTGTGCACAGAGGCTATTTGAAGGTTCAGTGTTTGGGCAATTATTCTAACACACACTCGACGGCAGAGTTCAATAAATCACGGACATGAGTCACATTTTCATCTGTGTAGCTGGTTAATTGGTATTCATATATAATTGCCGAGTAAGGCGCAGAACTTGATCGCGTATCGTTGTTCGATTGTTTATTCCATCGTGCGTTGTCACACAATCTATGAGACGAGTCTTACAAACTAAACGATGCTGACACAACTCAGAGCAGGCAGACCTCGGGAGCGTTGTGAAACAAGCTTACCCCGTTCTTGCCCAAGCGGCAACGTACAGTCGTTTTACAATAAAATCACTCGCATTACTTTATGAACATACCCCGTATATATATAGTGTATACTTACTATAGCAATACCACCATGATACCAGGGCAGTGCCCAAGACAGCAAATCATCATTTCGAAATACACCAACGCCGTGATTGACTTCTATCATCTCTGCGAAGAATTCATTCGACCCTGGGTACTTATGTGGCCACATTTCATTTATCAAGTCAGAATGATCAGCGCTCAAATCTCGTATTTCTACCCCTACGGGCAAGCTATAATAAAACAGTATTATTTCAATGATAAAGATTGGGCAGATATGAGATATTGACTAAATTATCTAATCCCGTTTCTTAGTTACTAATATGTTTATTTTTGTAATTTAAGTTTATGTTTTACTGGGCAGTGACCTTATCATTTGGCTACAGACCATAAACTTCCAGAGGGGCAGAAAGATGCTATCAAGCAATCAGAGAAAACTATTTCGACATCATGACGTGTAATCGATCGAATTTAAGCTGTTCCTGACAAAGACTACTCCGGTCATGATCTACCAGCTGATCAGATCACAGTTTGCATCATGACGTATGAATATCAAGTTGGTTAGGAACAGTTTAGTTAATATCGAAACATCCTACACAAGCCTGAGAACTCTGAACGGACATATAACTATAACTTAAGCTTCTGTTCCTGTCGAAGGTGGATTGAGGATGTAGCGACTTAAATTCGGCAACACTTAGCTACAAAATATGTAGGTTGTACTTACAAGGGGTGTCTTGTTAGATTAAGGTTAAATAATAAGCATTGGTACTAATAAATGTTTATTATCAAAAGTAATACAAAGTTATTTAGTGAGAGAGCACTTATCAGAACAACGAGCGACTTAAAAAACGAAAAAAAAATTCCCTCTTGTCTAGGCAGTGTTGCCTTACAAATTTACAATTAATTATTGTAGAACTGAACACCAACACCCTCTCCCAATTCTACAAATCATAAAACAAAAAATTAAAAATAAATACAAAGTTAAACATTTATTAGGTTCAATTTATTACAAAAATAAACAAGTTTATTTAAAGACAATGCTTTAGTCATTAAGTCACCCAACTGTTAATGAGACTCAGATACTAAAAGGAAATCACCCTCACATACTAAAGTAAATGTTGATCCCTAAACAAATAAACAAGAATCTTTTTGAGATCTAGAAAACCCGATTTTTATAAATATATCATTGACAAAATCATTCCATGCTTTTGGGCTTTGTTTAAGACCATACAAAGCTTTTATTAATTTAAATACTTTTACATCACCACACTTAAGCCCATCAGGAGGCTTCATAAACACAGACACTGGCAGATTGCTTTTTAAAAAAGCTGATCTAACATCAAGTTGATGGATATGCAAACTTCGTTCAACTGCAACAGCCAGCAGGACCCGCAGCGTAGTAAGACGTGCAACAGGTGCAAAGATGTTCTCATCCTCAAGTGAGGGTTGTTGGTAGCCCCTTGCAACAAGCCAAGCTTTCTTTATTACTGCTCCATCGACGATCTTTGTAGTGAAAACCCACCAACTGTCGATTACTGTGGCATCTGGAGGACAATCTACCACCTCCCAAGTACCGTTGTCTTCCAATGATTTTAATTCTTCGTCAATTGCTTGTTTCCAACCCGCATCCTGAACTGCCTCAGAATAATTATTGGGAACATCTAGATCTGATGATGCAGATAGAGCTAATGCATCAAAGGCAAAATTGGTTACAAAATCTTCCAAATACTTTGGAGGCTTTCTAATTCTTGAGGTCTTCTGAGCAGTGTCAATATTCTTGTCTGATCGAAAATCTTCATCCTCCGACATAGGCTGTAAAATTTGCTCAACATCTGAAGACTGAGAGACTTCAGATTTGGTCTCATGGTCAACCCAAGGAATTTGAACAGTATCAGGATTAGTAAATTGGCCTTCATTTGTCAAATCGGTTGTCCTAGATTCATCAAATATGACATTCCTAGCAAATTCAATTTTCTTCTTATTTGGATTCCATAATATGTAACCATTGTCACAGTACCCTGCCATAAATAGTCTCTTAGAACGCTCACCCAGTTTTCCATTCCTATCCTCTTCACGGATCAATGAATAAACAGGACAACCAAATATTTTAATTTTACCTAAATCAGGTTTAAAGCCATACCATCTTTCTGCAGGCGTTACATCATATGGTAGAGTAGAAGTAGGCAATCTGTTGATTAAGTAGGTAGCTGTCGGGCCAGTAATGATTTTTTTTTTTTTACACGCAGAACAAAGGTAGAAACGTTGATGAAAAAATGTAGTTTTTCAATAAAAATTATTTTTTCTCAGCTTTTAACGACGCTTGTAAAATCTTTGTCAACCTATTATCACTAAAATAAGTTTTATTGAATTCGATGACACTACCACCTTCAACTCAAGGCTAGTTGCAGCGAACATTTTCTCTGAAAAGATAATCTACCAATCATGAAAGTTGTACAGAATCATACTACATACACCACGAGTATACGTACATACGATGAGTATACTTAGTGGTAATTGTGAACTTGGGTTAGCCAAAAAATACTTACTTTATTTTAATTTCCCTTGCACAGTACCAAGGTAACCAAAGAACTAAATCTACCGACGTACACCATTTGTCTTTTGTTATGAAGGGCTGAATAGATTTATATGATCTCTCTGTCATACATGTCAAGCGACATATATTCTGATCCATAAATTTTACTTTGGTGGTAGTAGCAAGTGCATTTTGTAATGATTTTTTTTCTTGCTCGTTATGACAGTAGACAGATCCACTGAAACACCCCTGTAAGTAAGCAGATATAACAATAATGTAACAGTGTTTTATATATGTATTCAATTATATCTAGTAGATCAAGGATAAGGTTGAATCGTCTGGTGTCTGGTGAACAAGTGAAGTTATAACTGAAGAAATTGTATTTAGGGTAGTTTAATATTTTCTGAGTAATTGGTCTCAAATTTTTTAGGAGCACGCATAATTCCATCATATGAGTGGCATGATAATAGTTAAGCTAACGAATATGTGTGAAGAACCGAATCTTAATGTCTCAAATCTGATTCAATTCGCGAAATAAGTTTTCGAAATATTCATATGAGCTGATCCATTAACAATGGTCATGTGTTCTATTTCCATTATTTTATTGTGATAAACTTCTTTGCCTATGACCGTTTATGAGAAATCTGAACAGTTATAGATTGCCTCTTCATTAAATATGTTTTTAAACTTGGAATTTTATTTAATCAATATTTTTAATTTTATTCTTTATATAATTTGAATTCTTGTTCCTTTTTAATAATATTATGAAATTTTAGAATTTTTTAGCTGTTATTTAAACATTAATATGTATATTTTTGTATTGTAGCATAATTTTATGTTCGTTTATTCACTTTATATTAATAAGAATGGCCGGAAGAGCTGCCGAATACGCCTGTGTGACATTAATCTGAATAAATAACGCAAAGCATTATTTTTGACAAAATATAACATATATACATTTGTTGGAAGGACGGACGATACATCCTAAATTTCCAGCCATAGCTTCTCCAAGTTAAAATGTTACAGTAATCTCCGTTACATTCTTTTGAAGTTTGTTCATTAATTTTTCCTCAATTCTGTAACTGTTACGTTGTTTGTGGTGGGTGAGTATTGGGATCTGGAAGCTAAATGTCCAGGCTCAAATGATCGATGAACTGTTTTCTACAATTTCTCTTCAGAATGCCAAGGGTGAAGTGGGGGGGGGGTATTTCCTGCCATCTTCTAAAGAAAGATACTAGAAACATGTGTTTGTTTTTTTATAAACTGTATCACGGAAGAGCCATCAATAGTTACTTGAAAATATTTTAGAAACGCAACAAAAGCGTTCATAAAAATATTTTAATTTCTAGAAAATTAAGCAATGCATTAAGTAATCATTCGCGGAAACAGAAGTGGAGATGCAAATGAGCCTTAATCTTCTAGCACAATAACTAAATAAGCCTTTACGCTTACATCGTTTATGGTGAAAAATATAATTCCTTTCTTGTAATCGCCTTCTGGGGCTAAAATAGCCATGTATATATCGGGATTTTTCTTCTTCCATCTTAGTAGGGTACACACGTGTTCATGGGCCTGCGGAATGAATTTTATTAATATTGAAATGATCGACACTTACAAATGAATCACAACATAATGCCAAATGGCGATAGAAGACTATTTTATTCTTAGTAGCAGAAGAGGGATTGGCCAACTCGTTAACCTACACCATTCATGCATCAGGTTGCGATAATTCCTTACAGTGGGAAAACAAGCTATCTGGTTACCACTGCGGAAGCCCACAAAGAGAGGCGACCGTCCAGCCCACTACCACTCGATCAGCCTCCTTCCTCACATAGGGAAGATTCTCGAAAATATTATACTGAACTACCAAAAAGAGTTCCGTTCGGAATATTCCATCATTCCGTACGAACAAACAGGACATCCACTTGTGACGGTACAGACCGAAGCCACCTTCGATATCAACAGATATCACAGCAATAGCTATGATCTCGCTGGACTGGACGCAGGGTTACGATTCAGTGTCTCACGAGATGCTGTGCCGACAGCTTTTCGACTGGGAATGCCCAAAACCGCTTTATACCCTGTTGGTTTCCTTTCTGAAGGACAAAACGGTGAGGATATGGGTCGGTGACTGCCTCTTGAACCCATTACCTCTAACTTGTGTTCCTCAAGGAGCGGTTTTGTCTCCAGTGCTTTTTAGCATGTACAAGTCTGAAGTTGTTGAGACAAACTACAATTGTAATAAAACTGCATTTGTAATCGCTTTCGCTTATGGCATTGTGGTTTACAACAGGAGTATGAGTTCAAAAAGAGCTCTTACACAGGTTGAGTAAGTTTGTAACGAGACGGTATCCATCAAAATGGATAGGCATCTCCATTTCCGTACCCATTTCAGAAACAAAAGCGGAAATGTACGACACAGGTCTTACTTGCTTTCGCTAAATTTGCCAATGGATTTTTGTTGTATGAAACTTTTTTGCATAAATATGTGCTCCAGCCATATGGGGCTGTACAGGGCCCCACTATATACTCACTTAACTGACAATACAGACCAATGACCACCAAATGTCTCCACCAATTTCAGGATGGTGTCATGAGAAATGTTGTCAGACATACTCTCAAGAGATTAAATAACGTCGACCTGCACCCGTTGCTTGATGTGCCGTCGGTGGTTGTTTAATTCATCCACCGGCGACACATCAAGTTTTTTAACTCGTCGCAGCACTTAGCAAGCCCAGTGTTTAACACCATGACCCAACCACACTTCCCGATTTGATGACAGCATATTGTCCGGTAAAATAAGGTTAAGATTTTGTTTATTAGATTTAATTTTCAATCGTTAATATAAGAGTTGGTTTAGTTTTTAAGTTCTAATGATTCATAAGGTGAGCCCTATTACATTTTTTAAATATATATATAAGTTAAGGAGTTATAAGTTATTGATCGTCTTGAAAACTTGAAAAAAGAAAGAAAAAGGGTTGAATGAAAGCACACATCGAAAGTTGTCACAAGACTGTTTATTGGGCGCTTTTAAACATCTATATATACATTCGGGATGTATCGATCCCGATGACTTGGGGATTAGGATGGATACTGACTATGCCCGAACCTTATCTCCCCCCTGCCAGTTTACGCATATCTCTTCGTAAACTCCAAGGTCCGACGCACGGAGCACACAGCATATACTCCTTTACATCACGCTTACGGTCTAATATATTCATAGTCCACAGAGCTCTCTGGCTTGACACTACATAACCAAACTGCAGAACACAAAGAAAAAGAGATAATAAAGAAATAAAATAAGACTAATAATAATAAAATATAATACATTCAGCCTTAACCCGGTGGCTGCCAGGTGAAACAAAATAATGGAACTTCCCCACAATAACAAAGTATGAAAATAAAAACTCACACTGAGCTTCACATGTGAAGTCGTGAAGGAAGTGATCCCGGATTAGTAGCTCGTATCGGATCGAGGGCACACCATCTTACGCACACTCAATTCCTACCCCCCTGTGGTGGGAGTTTCAACTGTTCAAAGTGAACGGATATCAAGTGGTTGTACGCTGCCACCGCCATGGGCATGCCCGGGTATTAAAATGCCATGCCACACCACGTTTTTGCATTTCGGGTCTTACGGTTGCATTGTCAATTTCCCGTCCCCCGTCCGACGAGATCCTCCCCGGTATGCCGTAGAATTGAAACCATGTGTTGAGGGCTTGTACTATGGCATCTGATGATTTGTCCTCCACCGCGTAGGCCATAGCCTCTTTGCTAAATGGGTCGATGATAGTGACCCACTTAAAACCCCGTCACGTGAAGGTGTCCACTTGAATCTCCATCAATGGTGCTTCTGCGTGGGTGATTCTTCCTGGCGTCCTGATCTCCCCGAACTCCCGGTGGTGACCAAATCGTCGTGATCCGACTCCTACCGTACGTACTATGGAGTATTTTCAGAGTACCCGATGTTTGAGTTTTCCAAATGATCTGCTCCGCTTATCATTGATGATTTCATCCGTCGTCTCCATATCCCGCGGTCTCTCCCTTATAGACTCGTCTGATGGTGGCTCCGCACTCCTGATACTCTCTTGCCGCGTGCTGCTACTGCCTGCTTCTCCAGGCGTCCACTCCTCAATGAATTGCCTCATACCGCTAGATGATTCCCGATTCCCCTTCATCTATGGCGCTAACCATAATAGGACGCGACAGCGAATCTGCCATGGCGTTGTCTTTCCCTGGCTTATATACGATATCCAGATTGTATTGCGCTAAGAATTCCTTCCATCACGTCACCTTTGCGTAGGATTCTTTAAGTTTTCTAACCCATTGAAGAGGTCGGTGGTCCGTATGTATTCGAAACCTTTTATCGAATAAATACGGATGGAAGTGCCCAACAGCCCATACTATTCTGAAGAGTTCTCGTTCCAGAGCGATATACCGCGCCTCGGAGTCCGTCAAACGTCTACTCGCGCAAGCCACCGGTCTTCGGATTTTGTCTTCATGCAAACTTCACATGCTTTGATCACCTCCTAAATCGTCCGCTGCACTCCCCAACAGCAATAGCGCCTTCATAGTGCTTGTGCCGTCTCCTGCTCACCGCAGTGGCTGGTTTACTCTTGGTGATACGTCAAACGTCTGCCCGCGCAAGCCACCGGTTTTTCTCCGTCCCCACCTTCCTGTGACAATACTGCCTCCGAGGCATAGTCGCTTGGGTCGGTGGTGATCGTGAACCGTTTTATGTTGGTCATGCGCAGCTAGCTTGATCTGATGGTACCCTGCTTTGAGGTCTAATGTGCTAAAAATTTTCGCAGGGTCGGATATTTTTCGTCCAGGGTATTGTCGTTAAGTTTCCGAAAATCCAACACGATTCGGTATTTTTCCACACTATCTCCCGGTCGACTTTTCTTTTTCACTGCCCACAAAGGGCTATTATACGGAGACGTGCTATCTCTGATGATACCTTGGCGTTTGAGATCCTCGATCTCCTTTCTAATATGCTGCCTGAGCGCTTGTGGATACCGTCTCTCCTTCACACAGGTCACCCACTCTACTTTTAACGGGATCTCATGTAGCGTTTTCCCCGTTGCTCCTAGCGTGTCCCCTTCAGCGAAAAAAATATCCCTAAACTCGCTCCGCAGACTCTCCCTCCAATCCTCCACTGTCTTAACCGCTCCTATTTGCTCCGTTTCGCCCCTTACGCCCCCCCCCCGACTTCGATAGGTTCGCTTCCCTATTTTGATCCTCCAGTTCTCACCCTCGTTTTCGATGCGCGCGCCTACTTTTCCCAGTAAATCACACCCCACTATTATCTGGTATTCCCGTGGCATGTCTTCCACGACGTGTACTTTTATGTCACCCATTACTTTCACCTATTCGTCCAGCCCCACGATCGCTTCTCCCATTACTTCCCAGGGTCCCCCAAGAGTAAGTAATTTACACTTACATACCTTGATCTAGTGTGCCTTCTCCCCTCCACGCAACCTCTCTAACGCACCATGAGATATTATTGTATTGGTGCTGCCTGTATCAATGAGGCACCTCTCCCTCTTCCCGAACTTAATAATTGGCAACCCACACATTCTTTCCCACACTGTATTGCACCTTAGGATGCGGTCACCTCTCTGCTGTCACTCTCCTCAGGCCTCCGTACGCCGCTCCCATCTGCGCGAGGGATTCTTCTGCCACTCTCGTCGTCTGCTCCCGCTGCGCTTCGACTCCTCTCCGTCTGTCTCCGACGTCCCTGATGACTCGTCACCCGATGATCCAATTTCTCTTGGTGTCGCGCTCCGCCTCTCCGGGATTTCCTGGTTATTCACCTCCATTGGTTCTGCTCTGTGAAATTTCTTTCTACGAAACACGTATGGACGTTGTCTTGCTATGTGTCCTTCTTCCCCTCACTCAAAGCACTTAGTGCGAGGGCACTAAGCTATCAGATGGCCCGCCTTTCCACAGCCATGACATTTCCTGTCTTCTTTCCGAGGTGCGTACCTAGGCCCCGTCACTCCCAATATTTTCTCTCCCGTCGCTCCTCTGTCTCTACCGGCAAACGGCGTTTCCTGTCTCTTCCACACCGCTTTTGGGGTCCTGTTTCTCCTATATGGGATCCGGCTCCAATCGTTGTCATCTTCGTTCATTTTTACTTCTTCCTCTCTTGCGCTAGCATCTATCATATCCTGGGCGCATTCGAGGAACGATCGCTCATTAGGGAACCCTTCCTTCCTTCCCGTCTCCTTCGCTAATTGCACCTTTAAGATCGTAGACAGGAACCCCATCCTGCCCTCCGCTTCCTCGGCGATAGTTGTCTCCCTCATTTTCTCATTGTCATTGTAATATCATTTCCCTTTACTCTTGTTCTTTTTTTAATCCTCTAAAGCCGATAGACGATAACTGGTACCATAACCCAGGACTATAAACGTTTAGTTAAACGACGTGCGTGTCAGTTTTCTTTTTGTTGTAGATTGTTTTTTTTTTATATAACCGAGTGAAATGGTGGAATTACGGCCGCCAGTCTTCGAAGTTCCGATATTGCCTAAGGAAACGTTTGCGGAAGCTCACGCAAACTCCCTGGTGTGGATGAAAGTACGGGCGGCGACGTCGCAAGACCTTAGAAGGGCAATCTTGTCATTTTCTCAAAGACGGTGAGAGACTCATGGATAGAGTAGAAGCAAAGGTGAATAAAGGTCTACTTCATCCAGGCAACGCGAAGTCGATTAAGGCAGACTTGCTGTGCAGGGTAAAAAGAAACGTATAAACCTAATACAGGCCGATGAAGACACACCATGGGCGTAAAGGAAAGGTTGAAGAAGGCATACGGGGGGTGCAGATGGACACCGGAGGAGGACATATTTCAGGTGTTCCGGGAAAGACGACGATATTGTAACGATTTGGTTGCCACGGAGGATTAACGACCACAAGATTTGTCACACCCTTAAGGACGCATCTAACCCAGGGAAGACGCAATACCTATATGTGGGGAATGAGACGATGTGGGATCGCATTAAACGATTATGGAGGACGGAACGAATAGGGATCGATCGAACATTCGTCCGCTGTACCTTGAAGGTGGAAACGGTCAAAGATGGTGGACGTCAGAGGGAGGCGACCCTTGCGTTCCACCAAGGCAAAACGAATAACCGCGGAATAGAGGCAATCCTACAAGCATTGAATCGTCGATATTTTTGGTGGAACATGAAGGACACAATCACGAGCGTTGTTGGTACCTGCGACACATGCCTCACCACTAAGTACGATCGACCCCCCCCCCCAAAGCGATACAGGAGGAAACCCCTACAGCGGACCTGCAAGTGGATACGTTCACCTGGCGGGTATATAAGTGGATCACCATCATTGATTAATTTAGCAAGACGGTGATTTAGCACATCTGATCGGTGAACGTTCCGCGGGGTGGTGTTAGGGGCGCTACGCACATGGTGCCCATTTTATGGTATGGCAGACACAATTGCATCCGACGGCGGAAGAGAATTTGACAATACCGAAATAAGGGCCGACGCGGTGGCCTTGGAGATCCGATGGCACCTCAAAACCCCAGGACACCCGAAGAGTCGAGGAGACGACGAGCGTGTACACAGAACACTGAGCGACCACCTGAGAATCTATCAAAGGGAAAAAGGGCTAGAACCAAACGTAGCTACGGAGAAGGCAGTTCTAACATATAATCACTCCATACATTTTGCCACGGCATTCTCACCAGTCGAGACCCTTTTCGGACTTCGAGGATGGCGTAGGGATAGCAGGAGTACCGCGGTTGACGAGGAATTTGTGGCACGCTTGGTCAATAACTGGATCACTGTGGGGAAACAATGGGTGAACATTCGGAGGAAACTCGTGGATGGGAAACGCAGACGGGTGGCGCGAGGCAATCTCAAGGTCAAAAATGTGCTGGGTAGGATTGAAATTGGAAAGATCGTGTGCCGGAAAAATGGTACAACAGGGGCAAATAATTGGTGAGGTACGAGGGTCCTTTTAGGGTGATCACCATTCGTGAACACAATACAGTCACGATAGAAAGCATAACACCGCCTATCAAACGGAAGAGAGTTCAAGGGAAAAGTTAATGTTTCACGTGGCGGAGCCGGGGCACCCTGTTGTTACAATTTAGTTTTGTGTGTCGTCGTGTAATGTTATTTTGTTAAATTGCTGGTTACGCGCAGTTAGCTTATCAGCCCTAGTGGAATATTTTTTTTTTTTTGTTGTGTTGTATCATATATATCTGGAGGACGTTTTTTTCTTTTCTCTTTTTGTATGCTAATTTTTGTCCTTAGTTTTATTTTAATATGTACATTATGTCGCTTGCCCTAAGTTTACGAGGAATGTTCGTAAACTGGTAGGGGGAGTTAAGGCTCGTGGTATGGTAATGTTAGGTCTAATATTACGTAGCCCTATGTAAACAAAGGCTGTAAACATATATTAGAAGCGGAATAAAGGCAGTTTAAACCTAGCCGTTGTTCATATATATCATTTCCCTTACTCTCGTTCTTTTCTTTAAATTGTCTAAAGCCGATAGACGATAACTTATATATATATAGAAATTGTATCATGCACATAGGATTTAACCAATCACCATGCTAACATATTAAAAATGATATAATCTGCTACATAAAATAAATAGGAGATAGGTGACCAAGGTGTCATTTTGTGACTTTTGATTATCATTTGGATTCATGTTATAAATCTTGCAAGCATTTATTTTGGTCATCGTTATTATCACTTATATTTACCTATGTATTTATTTTTTATTTTTAAAGAAAGAAAACGTATTTGAGGATCCCATTGAGGTACGCATAAAACAGTGGATGTACTTATTGCTAGTATGTTTATAAGAGTAGGTTTTTTCCCTTAAAATAGGTTACTATTTAAATTCATTGTTATAGGAAATTTCTCACTATATGTTAAATAAGGAATATATTGTTCATTTGTAGGAAGAGAGCCACAATACGATTTTTTTATGGTTGGAAATCTTCCATTTACGTTCAGAAAAAATGACGAAGAATGATGATTTTTAGTATTAATATTTACTGCTGGAGAGCAATTGTGGCAATCTTACGATGCAGCGATAGACATAAATAGGCAACCTTTAAACGCTTCTCCTGTGAAATTTCACTTTTTCGTATTGTTGCACTCTTATTGCAAGTGTAGATGTTAATTAAACGCGCTTTTTGTTGGCTACTGAAAAGAGGAAACGAATATAAGAACATAGCACTTACATGAACGGCCTGGGGAAAATTATTTCGCATTCGGAAGAACATATCGGGAAAATCGTCAGGTGGAACATCTTTTAAAGAGTCTTCGTCAATGTATTCTAGGCTAATTCTGGATTCTGGATTCTCTTCGGAAGCGTTTTCTGTGATAACTTCTTTTGAATCAAAATCATCTTTATTAACATTTCCATCTACTTCATCTGCTTCCAAAACCTTATTAATGCTTTCCTCTACTCCTTTTTCCATCGTTCATTCAACTGTTAACGTAAATAAACCAAGTGCATAAGCTATTAATTTTTTTTTAATAGTGTTCAAAAATCTTTATTTGAAGAAAATTACAATCTGCCCTAATATGGCAATCAATAATTGTAATAAATGATCTCATTCATACCACACTTACAATAGTGTCTTACCTATCTCACCCATATAGTATATACACGATATATTCATATATAGCCCCGGAGTCCACCTGAATCAACCTGCAGGATTGTCACCTTCCCAGCTATGAAGGAGGCAAGAGACTCCATATACTATTCCTGGATCATCACTTCTATGTAGCAGCAGTAGAGATTGAATGAGAGCGAACCACAGACGCACAGGATATGTGGTGAGAATACTGACCAGTGCTATAATTCTCAATTAGGCAATTTTTACGATAGATCTTAGGGTACTTCAGGTTCATTATCCAAGGAGGATTGTAGGGATGGGTCTTTGGATACTTGGCAGTTATCTTGCTATAGGAGTTTTTTGTTTTTTTTAAAGAATTCTTGAGGGAATGTGATCTGAATATAGGAAATTTATGGAACGTAGGGAATTTAAGGACAGGATGATACTGTTCTCAGGACTTTAAATTAGAAAGATTACATGCGGTTCCATATTTTAACAAGTGTACTTAAGTTCAAGATTGGTTTTAGTATGAGAATTTTGTTTTCTAACGTAAGATAGAAGTAGCCTGTGCCAGTGACCGGCATACAATAGCCCAACGCTTCTTTTTGTGCATCTCACGAGCTAAGAACGTATTTTACAATGTCTAAGTACCCACAATAATGACAGCCAAAACGGAGATTTTCGAGAAGGATAGCACATGGCACTCTTGTAGCTTTTGAGTGGCAGGGCCTATGTGGTATCTGCTGATGCTCTATCTACGCAAAGGCAATTAAAATTGGGGCAAGTTTATCGTACCTTGTGTACTGTTATTCTGCTCATGTTGTTACATTGTAAATCTGTAATAGTCCACTCTATAATTCTATTTTTATGACCATTGAACACAGTCACCGAGGTGGAGTGGATTATGACTAATTTTATAATCGAAATACAAGACAAAGTATTATTACGTTGGTTGCGCAATGACACTAATTAAACTATGAGGTTACTAGTAACGTCCTTGAGGATAAAAACATTCTTGAATTCAAAATAACATATTAAATCCTTATATGAGCAGGAGGCGTTGACACCTGAGGATGCAATTCTGATTCCAACTTCCGCTTAACGAGCTTACAGAGTCAGTCATCGGTGTGTCAGAGTTTAACGTATTATGTTAATGTGATAACAGGAACTGAAACGAGCGTGGATATAAAAACCAGGATTGCTGCAAGGAATTGATGATTATTTGGATCACATACGTGTTGATTTATAAAACGGACCTCTAATAACCCATGATAGCGAGGGGTTTAACTGATGCAGGTTCAATAAAGAAATATCTTTAGACGAAATCTGGAATAAATGTTCCATTAAACAAGAATTAAGAACAATGAAAAGGTCCAGGATCTATATGACAGCTCAAATATTGTTTCTCACGTCCAGTATGGGCGACTATGGCCCAAGGTAAGCTTTCTGGAAAACTACATATATGGGGGAGAAACGAAGAGATGGCTGGATATGAAGGTTAGGGGATGTGCATCGCTGTGGGAGTTTTGAAACGGGCAGAATATAGTGGAGTACGTTCGTAAAGGAGGACCTATAGTCGTATAGCGTTCATTAGTAAGTAGTAAGTCAATTCGTTTACTGGCCAGAGAAACCTGACATACTCTCTATGTTAATAATTATAGGCAAAAACCAGTGCTGCATCAAGGCAGACTCTGATGAGTGACTCAAACAAGGCTGTTCATTATAACACCCTATTCTGTTCCTGGTCTTCAACTTTGTTCTGAAGAGTTAGAATAGAGAGAATAGGAGTTATCCAATGGGATCTCACCATTCGCTCTCAAGGTATAGAATAATTTGCAGAAGAATTCTATTTACTGGATCATCGTCAGAATTCCAGCAGCAGGCTAGTTGGGTAAGAGGAGCGAAAGCAGAGCTGAAAATAACTATATAAAATAATACTAAATTAGCAAACGAAGACAGCCCTCGACGACTAACGAATTATATATAGTATAAGAAGTTCATGTTAGAGTCAGGGAAGTGAATTAAATCTTTCTATACCTTTATTCAATTTCGTTTATTTGAATTATCTCTTGAGTCACTAACGTTAAATATCTAAACTTAAAATTAGTACTGCTTCATTCCTACAAATGCTGCAGTTTAAATCAATCAACTTACATCTTCAACTTTTCGCAACTCTTCCCAACAAAGCATTCTTCTATGAATTTCATTCACAACAAAATAAAAGTTTACTTGCCTGACAATTGAGATGAAGAGTTATGGTCACAGACACTTGGAGAAGGACAATCGAGAAGATGCTGAAGAGGTGCTAGACTGCGCATAAGGTTGAATGCTAACTTCTAATGGTAGCCTTATGCTCGCAGTATTTTTGGGTTATCAAAAAAAATCTTGAAGTATAGCTCGCAAAGGCCCCAGTAAGGATGCTAATGCTAATTAAAAAACTTTACCTTAATTTTCAAGACCAATCCTCTACCCCTATAATGGCTGTCAGAGAAGCAAGCCAGTCAAGATCAAATTGCCGTATAAAGTGCCAAAAATACAGACCCATAATCTTGGGGGCAATCCATGAAGTTAGATTGGTTTGTGAATATGTCATATTTATATGTGATATGCATCGTAAACGACATGTTTCTCATAAGTGTAAATGTGATGTTATGCATTTAATGACAGAAAGGGTATTTTATACAGTGCGAGCTGCTGACGTGCCGCCGGTAGACAATACTTTGCCTCTTAACTTGCCTGAAATTACATTTGCAATGGGCAGTCAAAATAACAGTTAAGCTAATTGTTCGTATTTTATATGGCAGTAACTGGTGTGATATGTTCACACTATGACTGTAGTAGTATAACTACAGTGACAAACCATTCGAACTCACTCGGTAGCTCACACTGTGTAAACTATCTCTAACCTAAGAATTAAAAGTGTACTACTAGGTAAGCTAAAATTGCAACATTTGTTTGGTTAAAAAATAGTTTGAGTTATTATTTTTCATAAAATGCTTAACAAAATACCCTAAACTTAAAAATTTAAGATACAAAAATACCTTTGGCACCCTCCAGTATAGCAGCTAATTTAATCTTAAACAAGGTCAATGCAGTAAATTAGTAAATATGTTTTCGTCACCATCTCAAACATTAAGATTTTCCATTCATAATGTAGCTATACTTGTAAGTAAAGGTTAACTATATTTAATTTTCTTGAACCGAGCAACACGTTATCTTTGTTAAGGCTAAGATGATTCTTCATGACAACAGATAACTGCATGAAACTTAAAATCTATGATATCATTTTTATACAATAAATAAAATATTGATAAACAATATAATAAACAATAATTTAAAATAAAAAAAATATAATCGTTATAAGCGAAACAGCTTGTATGAGGAAAGTAACTCTACGAATATCTGAATTATTAAATCTAACTATACACTTAAATAATTTAGCATTTATTATAATTTATAATTATATAATTCCTTTATTGTGCTAAAATTACAATCTGCCTTGCTAGGCAATAAGTAATTAAGATGTACTATCATTCATACCATATTTACATTTCATCATTCACTCGCTCATTCATTCAGGACATGATTGGAGAAACTGGCCATTGCCAGGACTCCCACTGTCACTTGATTATAGCAGGTCACGAGGCAACTGCCGTTTCAGTCTTCGAGGAGGATTATAGGGATGAGTGGTGCCGTGCAATGACTGTGCTACAGGATTAGGGTGGTTGGAAAGGCTACTGTGGAATTTCATAAACTTGGAAGGGATGAGTTCTAGAATGTAGGGTATATTAAGGTCGTTATGAAGGGTTTTGTTGCTGACATAATAAGGGGCATTTACTATTGTTCTCAGGACTTTTGATTGAAAGGATTGGATACGCTTGATGTTCGACTTTTTATATGTCCAGATTGGTTTAAGTATAACTTTGTAGATTAGTAGTTTATTTTCTATTGAGAGATGGGATGTCCTTTGAAGTAGTCTGTATAGTTGTCCAAAGCGTCTGTTTAGTTCTTGTCTTTTTAGTCTCGTATGTGGGTTCCAGGTCAGTCGTTTATCGAGATGGAAGCCTAAGTACCGTACTGTCTCGGATACAGGGAGAGGAATAGAATTAAAATAAACTAGTGGACAAGACTTGCGACAAAGGGTGAAGGTAATGTGGGAAAATTTTGCTTCATTAACTTTGATCCGCCATTGGTTGCAACAATACTCGATCTCGTCAAGGTGTTTTTGAAGGTTATGGGATGCTATGTTGGGGTCTGGGTTAGATGACAAGACTGCAGTGTCATCTGCAAATGTGGCCAAGAAGGTATTGGAAGTAGAGGGGACATCAGCGGTGTATATGTTGCAGAGGATGGGGCCCAGGACACTGCCCTGTGGAACTCCTGCATCATTTATAGGATAGTAGTTTGAATATTCTAAACCACAGCGGACTTGAAAGAAGCGGTTTGAAAGGAAGGACTGTAGGATTAGGAAAAGGGTCTGTGGTAAATATCTTTCGAGCTTGTAGAGTAAACCTGCGTGCAAAACCCTGTCAAAAGCTTGAGCTATATCAAGATAGGCAGCAGTGCAATACTGTTTGGTTTCAAGGGCTGAGGAGATGTGATCAACAACGCGAAGGCCTTGTTGAGCAGTGGAATGCCGTTGGCGGAAACCAAACTGGTGTGTGGGAAAAAGGTTTTTGGATTCAATAATTGGAAGTAGACGTTTTAGTAGAAGTTTCTCAAATATTTTTGAGAGGATAGGGAGTAGGCTTATTGGACGGTAAGATGAGGCGTCATTGGGTGGTTTACCGGGTTTGGCGAATAGGACAATAATGGAATGTTTCCAGAGGAGAGGAAAGTGCGTCGTTCGGACAATGCAATTATATATGTAAGTTAGAAAGATTATGGCTTTAGGAGGAAGTTGTTTGAGAATTTGAGGAGTAAGAAGATCATATCCAGGGGATTTTCGGTGAGGTAAGTTTTTCAGAAGGTATTTAACCTCAGAGGGATTAACGGCTTTTGGTGGAAGGGAGAGAGGAATAGGTGAAGTGAGGAAATCTTCCACAGTTGTGCTGTGAGTATGGTTTTGATGTGAAAGGTGAGGTGTGAACGTATGGGTAAGATGCAGAGCAAATTCCTCCGACTTATCTCCATCCAAAGCCGCCCAGGACCCATCATCACGACGGAGTGGGTGTGAAACAGGTTGATACTTTAGTATTTTTTTGGTTACATTCCACAAGGAGTTATCCCTGGTAGACAGAGAGGAGAGGTAGGAATTGAAAGAATCGGAACGGAAGGATGCCAATCGCCGCTTTACCAATCGGCAGTACTGATTGTACGTGCGGTGATCAGCAGGATGCCGGGATCTTTGCCACACTGTTCTGGAGCGGCGTTTGGATTGGATCAGATCTTTGAGATGCTGAGGTAAATGATTATGATTGTGGATTTTTGGGTGACGATGGGGTGACGATGCCTCCCAAGCCGACCCCTGGGGACCAGAGTAGTGAAGGAATGCACTGCATCGTCTAGGTCTTGGGATGTTTTCAGGGACAATTTGAGGTCTACAGACTCTGTAAGTAGCTGGCGAAAGTGGTCCCAGTCAACTGGGCCCCTAATAAATGAAGGAGGAGGCAGTTTGTGAATTGGTCTTAGGGAAATGGTTAATATAGCATTTATTATACCTTACGTGGCTTCCTATATCTAGCAATGTGGCCTCCATATCTAAACGCTTAAAGGCGGAAAAATAACGGAGCGGCGAGGTTAGAGGCTCACTTATAACCTAATCGAAGATTTCCAATATTTAGAAAGCTAACATTTCATTTTCGCTAGTCAACTACGTATTAGTCAAGTGATTCAGGCGATGAACTTGCTATAGAATGTTCAAATGTAGCGAAGTGGGGGGATCCACTACACATTTTATTCATCCCGTGATATGCATTGCAATTAGGAGAATATCACTATTTAGTTGTTTTTTTTTAGTGTGAGGGAAGAGCGCCTCTATGCGTGAAAGGACTGAAATTGAAAAAACTTGCATCACAGTCACCCTCACCTCTCCCTTTTGTACGCCCCTTACAGGATACATAGATTATTTATCACATAAGAGGTCGGTAATAAGAGGTAATACTATCCAAAACACAAAAACAACTAAATTAATTAAAGAGAAATTTCTACTGAGATGTGAATGGTTACAATACAATGACATGACCGATGGGGAGAGTGGATCTCTGGGGTATATACACAGTGTAACAGCAGAGTTGCAAGTTAGCTAGATGTGGCAACATAAGTGCTCTCTCCTGAAGTCTGATCCTGTTAGAGACTATGGGACTTCCTTTGGTGCAAATAACTGGTGCACAGTTTCGACAGATATTTTTTACCATTGTCTTTTTTTGTCATGTCCTATGGATTACAAGTATAAACTTAAAAAATGTAGCTTTAGTGTAAGAAGTGATAAAGAAATTAATTTACATAATAAAATAACACAAAATATATAATTCAAAGTAAATTAAGATATGAGCTCATCTAATTATAAGTTCTCAAATTGAGAATCAGGGTTAGATGGTAATATTTAAGTTTCAAAGGATATATTATACATCGTTCGTAATCATTAATTACATTATTTGTTGGTGATATCATTTCTGTATCAATAACTGTTTGTTTAGGAGACGTGAATCCTAATTAAGATCCATGTAATGATAATTTAAGCAAAGCTATGCTCGGAAGATGTAGAGTATATAAAGTATTAGATTTAACAGTTACTTATAGGGTTTTGAAGCATCGATACATTTGAACCAATTTCTTCACAAGTCACAAATGGTGTAGAATAGACTTTATTGGATATATATGAGATGTATGGGAGATTAATATTAAGGAATTTATAAATTTATTAAAGAGAGATAATATTTATATAATACTATTTTGTTCCTGTATATATGACATTATTGTCTTATAATATTAAATATAATGTACTCCTTTCTATCTGGAGTTAATGATATTAGATAATGGAGTATTCCGGTCTTTATTGAACAGCTGAATTTACTAGCTAACCAAAGTGTTTCCATTTTGGCTGTTACTTATGTAATATTTAGATTAGCCCTTAATGACAAAGGGTTGCGATATGGGAACTTTAAAAAGGGGGTAATGCAACAAGTTCTGACAAGTCAATAGTGCATGTTTCTTCACTTGTGCATCCCCACTATAGAGTATTTCTCTATACAATTCAGTAATTTGAGCTCATTCAGAAACATAGGAAGTGTTAAAAGTGAAAAATAAAAATGGATTACTCCAAATATGTTACAAGGTAAGTTTAGTTCATTTACAAAATAAATTTCTGTCACTAGCATGATTAAAATAAATTAAATACTGCTTGCTGAGATTATAAATAAAAATGTTATAATAAAATTTAGCATATAAATATATGTATTACCATATGGCAACGCTAGGACAATAAATTGCCTGATTTTTTTAAATTGTCTAGTTTCATTTATTTTAGTGAATTTTCTTCACTTCTTGGACCTAACCTAATTCTTGAGGAAGCTCTTGCCATTTTGTTTAGTGATGAAAGAGGTTCTTCACTTGCTGATGCGGTACCTGTTGATGTCATATATATTGAGCCTCCCAACCCAGCTGTGTGTTGCTAATTTCTATTCTAATATTGAACGGTTACAGTGAACTCCTAGGAAAAAGATATTATTGGGATTCATAGTGATATCAGAAATAAAATGGTTATTAATGCCATGAGAAGAAACTGATTCGAACAGATACTGAGATTTGTCCATTGCCATGACAACTCTCAATCTCAAAATGATAAAAATATGACCATTGTTCTAAAGTTCAATCCAATTTCATACCCGAAAATGAACTGTCATATGATGAATGTATGATAAAATAATATGAGCGACATTCATTTAAACAATTCATTGGAGGGAACCCAATCAGATTTGGGTACAAAGTTTTGTCTCTGAATACACTTGATGGGTATCATACTGATTTTGATGTTTACCATGGTAAATATTATGGAAATAATAGCTAAGAAATATGTTTCATAAAAGCAGCTGCTTCCCTAATCAATATCATTAAACATATTCCACGACTACGTTTAGGTTTTATTTTGATGATCTGTTTACATGCTTGGATTTATTTAAATTTTTAAGAGAAATGGGATATGGAGGAATGGGCACAATTAGGGATAACAGGATTTCTAAAGGGTGTCCCTTACCAAATAAAACATCAATTATAAAGAAACATAGATGCTTTAGTACTTCTATTATTTGCAAAGAATATAAAGTTTAGTTGACATCAATAGCTTCAAATGGTCACAGTGTTCACTCTATGAAGGAAGTGAAGAGGTACTCCAAGATGCAAAAAAAAATTGTCAAGGTAAACAGATCAGCAGTAATCACAAATTATAATACATTCATGGGTGGTACAGATTGGATGGATGAGAATATTTCAATGCACTGAACAAAAAGTGGAATTGGCCAATTTTGTAATGGCTTATAGATGTATGCATACACAACGTGTGGTTACTAAACTGAAAAAGTGGACACAATATTCCTCAACTTAATTTTTGGAGAAGTATTGTAATACTTGACTAAAAATATGCTACTGAGCCAAAAAGATCAGGCTGTCCAAAAACACTGTCAGCTCACAGCTCATCTACAAGGGTAATAGACAAAATTTGTTTAGACAGAATCAAACATTTTGTAACAGAAAGTGAAGAGGGCAAGAATAAAAGATGTGCAGGACAATATTGAAAGTCATTAATATGCACAATGCGTGCCAAATGTAATGTAGGTCTATGTTTAGAATGTTAAAGGCATTCCATAAAATGTAAAATACTTTTATGGTGATAATAAATATTAAATATGTTATGTTGATAGTAAATATAGATTATAAATATTATGTTTTTCTATCCTAACTTTATTTATGTACTGCACAGAAGTGGTAGCCAAATGTCCTAGTGTTGCCATATGGCAACTCATGAGTACTGTGCCGGTGACAGATCGAGAATTTTTATTTTATTGTTTTACATTTATTTAAACTTGAACAGACACAAAAAAGTTAAAAAGAAAATAAAAAATTTAAAATTTGGGCACGTAGAAGTTAGTGATGTCTAATTGATCTTATATTTTGGAGTGTAGTATAGCTAATTCAGAGAATTTTTGACATTGGTGTCATGAATAATGATGTAATTAAAAATTTAATAAAGTTAATTAAAATGAACTTTCTAGGAGGTTCTGACGGAGTGCTAACTATATTTATAACCTTGTCGTTATTTTTATTGAGGGTATCTATGTTTTGTTTAAATCATTTCATGTTTCACTAAGAGAAATGATATTTTGCATGTTAGTTTCATTTAATACCTGGATGGTGCTAAAAATAAAATTAGTGCCATGGTAAATTATGTGTCATAATAGTTGGCTATAAAAAAAAAACTTTTTGTATTACATTGAGTAGTTTATCAAATCAAAGATCTCATTGTGCTGAATAATAGCTTGTAATCCACTACTATGGTTGTGGTTACAAATCCCCATTGACACCATCTGGGCTTGTTAAAGAAACGAGTTTTGAATTTAATAAAAACATTTCAATAAAACTTGAGAAATCAAATCAATCAAAAGTCAAAAATTAGTAAGATCATTGAAACCCTTAAGTGTGTGAGATGGCACACTTAACTAGTTTTTTTCTTTTTTACCAAAATCTTACTGTTGCATGCTATTTGTGATCCGAAGTAGACAAATTCAGAAACAGCAACAAATGTACAAGGTCCTGACGGCACTCTTGATTGGGTGTTTCCTAGAGATGACCAATTGTCGATAATGCCTCAAAATCTATTGCCACAGTACTATGGACAGAAATTCTTTTTATTAACAATTATTATTGATTTTAATAAAATCAAAAAATCCCCCCAAAACAATTCCCAACTGTCCTAGCCTGCCATTTCCCTGCTCCTTAGTTGCCTCAGGAAATAAAATACTTAATGAGTTGTCAGAACTTACCCAGAACAAGGTTAGTCTGCACAATGCACCCTGAAGACCAATCTCTCTTCAAAAATATGTGCACTGAAGAAATCAAACCCTTTTCATTGTTTAAATTAAATTGTTATTTCTGTTAAAATTGTCTGTGTAGGATGTTCAATGTAAAAAAAAAAAAAAGGAATAAATTTTTACAAGTCACATTATGGGAAGACTTTGTGAAATACCTTCAAACCAACTAAAACATCTGGAAGAAAAGGAAAGCCAATAGAAGAAGAAAAGTAAATAATAGAAAATTGGAAAGACCAACAGGAACAATTAACCCAGCTAGAAGATGTAATCACATGGAGAACGCCATAGGCTTATTGAAAACAGGAAATGCCTTTGAACAGATGGAAATTTTCAAATTTATGGAGTTTGTCAAAAATGTAACTACACAAGGTATGTTTTTCTTAGTGTATGTCACATGTACCATCATGTTAGCTCTATTATAGATTGGAGAGAATGGTATGTTAATCCTCATCCTTAATGCTCAAGAAGCCATACATGGAAGCTTTTTAGGAATGCAGAAAAAGGGGAAAGCCTTTACCCATTGCTTTTTATTTCATTAATGGATGAGATCATTATAGTTTATAGAAGAACTCCCAACTTAGGGTATAAAAACCTCATCTTAAGTGAAAAAATTGAAGGCCATATGTTGCCACAGTGACACTGTGGTTGGTTACAAATACAAGAAGAAAGGTTACCTCAGATAAAACAAGGCTTGCCCTAGGTTCTAGGACCACAAGGAAAGATTTGGAAGACCAAGAGAAAGTCAGTGCCGCAAGAGAAATTAATGATCAAGGAAAGGGAAGAGTGGAGAAGATGGACTGAGGGAACCAAAAGCCTACACTAAAAGGGGCTGCAGCACTTTAACACCATATCCCAAAAAAACTAACTTCTGAAAGTCAACAATAGAAATCACATTGTTTTGTTCACTAAACATATAATAGATATCTTTTAGTCAGCATTTTAGTGATTTACAATTTACTAACATTTTTTGTACCAATATTAGATGAGTGAAGTGGTTTAACAAATGAAACCATGTAGTTTTGGTCGAAAATACTGAGCAGTTTTTCTTACCCCCAGCTGGTCTGAACAACATTTTAATTTTTCAAACAATTCCATTACTAGAGACTGGTGAAGTTTCTATAATCCACAGAGGTGATGTGTTTTAAAATGCATAAGCCAATACTTGCTTTACATTGTGTAATCTTATAAGAGTATCAGATAATAGAGACCAAGGAAAGAAAATGATTAGAAAGTGAAGTATGTAGTTACATTGAGGGATATTAATCTACTGAAGAAATGTAAGATCTAGGAGTGTTTATTCATTTTATTATAAAATAAGGAATATAAATTTATTAAAAAAATTGAATTTATTAATTCTAAGCTTAATGAATTTTATTCTTACTGCACTATTCCTAGTTGGAAATTTGAGGTCAACAAGAACACTATAAAATAAAAATAGCATTAAGATACATAATAAAATCATTTTATTTAAATTACTTTATTTCAAAGCAAGCAAAAAATTCTTTTCCTGTTTTATGATTTGAAATTTCACACGATTTCTGTTGCTTCCATTTTAATTGGCAGCTAGAGTTGTTTTATTATTATATAACATTATAACCTGGAAGTGGAATCAGGTAATCATTCAATTAATGTTGTTGAAATTATTTATAAATATGTTATATAACAACAAATATTCATAATATGGTAAATAATTTGACTTTAACATAATATATTTTACTAATAAAAATCCTTTACTTTTGTTAAAACAGTCCTTAAACCATAAAAAGAAAGTCAAACAAATGAATTCATCTAAGTTTCCTATCATGGAAATAATCTCTTTTTAGCATAAATACAATTTTAGTATCGGATCATTCCTCAACCATCTTCCTTTAAAGTACTATTTTAAGATACTATTTAGTTTATCTAATAAAAATATATTACGGTGTTAGAACAGAGGAGTGTAATTTACTTTTGAGAAAAGACAACACAAAGTTGAGATAATTTTAAACATTCCAGGGGTAGTACTTCCTTGAGTTGAAAGAGATTTAGGTACACTTCAAAAGGTTGTAGGCAACTGTACTCAATTTCTTCAAAATTTCATTTTTTACATACATCCCTTTGCTTATAATCCACCCCTTTAAAATGCAATAGGATGTTTTAAAAAAATTCAATACCCTAAAAAAAAAAACTTTGTATTCCGTGATAGAAAAATTTTTAAAAGATCAACTAAATGGTTTCAAATATGTAGAATTCATATATTTTTTTGGTAGATAGGTTTTTAAATCTCTAAAAACGTAAAATATTCAATTTTTACAAATAAAAAACTTGTCTGTACAATTTGGTATCATTAAATTCTAAGATTAAAGCATTAAAATCTATATTTACATATAATAGACCAAGGCAATAGATGAAGTGACCAGCATTAGGTAACAATAATAGTTTATAGCAATATTATTAGATTAAGAACAATAAATGACATTCTTTTTCACAAATATAAGATAACTTAATATGAGCAGAAAACACATTACACATAGAAAAACAGAAAAAAAAAGTGTCATTATTATCAGTCTTTCATGGTGAGTTATAAAATAAAAAAAATACTTAAGAGATTTTAGTACTTATGTAAAAACCAAAGCTATTAAAAAAATTAATATTAAATAATTATTTTGGTTTGTGTACTTTGGATTTGAATAATTAGAAGGATATGAAACTCCAGGGCCAACGTATGGTTGTAGATTGGTTTTGTTATAATTTTGATAGTACCATGCAATTGATTTGTCAACATTAGTTTTTGGTTCAATTCGAGTTTGTTCAGCTGTACTCTTAGCATGCCTAGCAATTGGTGCTTGGATCTCTTCTGCAACTGGCAGGGGAGACATGGTCACTTTGGTGATTGTTGGTCGCCCAGCACTTCTGAATGGTGGCAGTTGACCACCTGGTGCGAGAAAGGCAGATAGAGGAGATGGTCCATTTCCTGTTCCAGTATTGGTTTCTTTGCCTAGAAGTTCTAAATGATTGTCTTCTGTAATAAATCATAAAATAAGTTTACTGTGAGACCTATTTGGATAATGTGAAAGGAGACTTAAGGAGGATTGTTCACAGTCATTAAAGAAATGTTGTGATTAACAGGAATTATAATATTATGAATAAATTCTACAACCTATATTAAATACTTAATTGCTACCATTGCAGTAACTATAATATCTTGTAATTAAAAGCCACCAACATAAGGGGTACTCGTTAATTTCCCAAATTATGAAATGCTGGCCAAAACTAATAACACACTAACTTCTCTTAACACACTAGGTTGGGAGAATTTACCTACCTAGGCCAGGACTAGGTCGTTTGACTGGTCATTTCCTTGTCCTTGTCATATCTAACAGAATACTTTCGGCATATCAAATGCATGGCATCTACACCCTTTTTATTATAGTGCACTACAGTTTCTGAGTTTTTGTTTTGTTTTTGACCTTTGATATAGTTATGTCACTGTGCTAAGTAGTAATACATTTTGAAAATAAATACCAGGTTGTTTTTATTTTGAGGGTCAAATGACCTTCAACTTCTAGGAGTACCTTATAGTAAAAGTAAAAAATACTTTTTCATTAATTTTTATTATTTTAAGATTTTTTGAATCAAAATAAACAAAGTCAAAAAGTTATATAAAATAAAAATTTTAAATTTACTAAAAAATCAGTTTAAAGTATCAAAATGTATTAAAGAGTCTTCACTTATTAAGTGTTATTTTCTGCTCTTTGGGGATTGTTAAGCTTCTGCGGAAACATGACCAATTGTATATTCCTGTCTTTACTGTGGGTTCAAAGCTACCCTGCATTTTTACTGTTTCCACATTTCTCTTATTAACAAAATATTTCTCAGTTTACAGGTCACAAAGGGTCAGGCAAAATCTGACAGCACTGTGATATATGTTTTCACTAGTAGAGTCAGCTTTGATCATTACAAGTTAGTACCTGGCTATAATATGAATGGTTTACTAGGAGGTAAGAAACAATTTTTCATATATTTTATAATTTTCATATATCAAGTATCATAATATGGACAGGAAATGTATTAACTGTTTTGTTTTTATGTTTTTAAAATATGACTAAGTTACTAGGTCCTCATATTATTCCAATAGGGATGTGAGAGTTACACATTGCATGGCTAGTATATCATTTTGAAAGATTAGCCGGGCGTACTTGTTAGCCATTAGCATTAGCCTGAATTAAGACCCCCTTATGGTGCCAGAATACTATCCTGCATAGCGTTTGGGCCTTGCATGATGGTGTCTCATCCTACTTCCACTGAGGTCTGTTGTTGGTGAATTTTGGTGAGTGTAGGTCTATCTATTGGTGAATCTTGGGGGTGGTAGAGTTGAGTGTTATGTGATTTTGAAATACTGTCAATAAAAATGATTATTAATAATATTTCTGATGTATTACCTTGTACTGTCGACTCCTGGACCTCATCTTGACTAGGCTTGGTTGCAAGAGGAAGCTGGAAAGGTGTTGGTATTGCACTTGAATATAGTTTCTCTGTGGTGCTTTCAAGTCCAGTGTTGAACTCATATGCAGATTGAAGACTATAGTTTCTGAACATAAATTTGTGACTCTCATTAATTTCATCTCTTCCTTCATCATGCTCTTCAAGCTCCAGTGTGCTAACTTCATTGTCCTTGTGCAATTCTGTCTTTGGAGGGGCCACTTGAACCAGTTTATTGTAGGTTTCATGATGCTGAGGATCTCCTGTTGGGCCAGGACTAGAGATAGGAAATGAGGTAGTGAAATGTCTATTGATTGCTATGCCTGTAACATTTGGGACTGTTGTGATTGAATTTGAAGATGATGCTGTTATGTTTGTGTATGGGTTAAATATGGGCATGAAACCCCCTGAATTATAAATTATTGGTTTGAAACCTTCTTCTGGTTTTGGTGGTTTTTCTAATGGCTGAATGCTTCCCCTAGCTCCTGGAAACCTACTTTGACCATCCCTGTTTCTACTTGTGCCCCAAAAATTACCAATGTTCAATGCAGGAAGTGGCATTCCAAAGAATGTGAATGTACTTGAAGGTGCTTTGGTTGGCTTTTTGTTTTTTGATTGATCAGTTCCGGGCCTTGCATACAAAGTAGGCGTGTCCCCAGGTATAAAGTGAGACATGACAGCAGGAGGTATAGCTGTGGGTGCTAATGTACTTATAACCACATTTGTTGAAGATGTTGTTTGTACACTGTATTTTGTTAAATTAATTGGCAGAGAAACATTCTCATCGTACTCAACATACTCTTCGTAAAAATATTCTGATTCTTCAGGGGTTGGTTTTTCATGAGTACCTTTCCAATTATTGTTAATCAAGGAAAGTTGTTGTGTTGGTCCAACACCTAAAACCAAAGGATAATAACTATAAATAATAATAATTGAAAATAAAAAAATAGCCAAACAGAAATGAGTAAAAAATTTTATGATGTAAAATATGATTAAAAATAAAAATGCTTAAAATCAGGTCTCTATACAGTTTGCTACAATATTTTCTCAATATATATATATATATATATGATATTATTTTACAAATATGTTATTTTTATTGTCCTTTCAACAATAAATTGTCATTCTAAATGACTAAAACAAAGATTACAACCTACAATAAATACTTGTTGCATATGTCAATATGCTAAAATACCATATAAGATAACAAAAATTACAACACCATGCATAAAATTGGATTAAAATAAATTAAATATAAATATTAGTTGAAATATAAGTTTAAAATAAAATATAATTAAATTCATTCAAAAGTTAATCGAAATTTTTATCAGTTAAAATATAAACTCGGCAATTGTTAAAATATTAAAATAAATACGTTAGTTCAATAAAAAAATGTAAAAAAAAATATGATATTTTAGCATATTGACGTGTGTCAACTATTTGTTGTAAGTAGTAATCTTTAGCCTCTGAGAACAAAAATTTACTTTTGTAAACACTTAGGGGACAATAAAAATAACATTGTAGATATAGAAACATATATCTGTAAAATACACCCAACATGATTAAAACATTATATGTTAAACAGCATCTAACATTATGTATTAAATGGGTCAGTCTCTCATGAAGCTGTTTAGGTTCTTTCAATAGATGAGCTCCCACTTCCTGTGCACCGAAAGGAGAACCCAGATAAAAATACTTCCCATCACTCCAAGACAAGTTGAGGGTGAGATAGTCTCTCCAGACTACTGGAGCACCCAGATTCTCACCATACATAGGTGATTTCAAAGCAGGCTGTCGGGTGTCAACAATTGCCGGGGGGCGTCATTAGGGGAGTGCCTGATCACTCTAGCCCTGGTGACAAGTGCGGATTGTTGTAGTTAATAACATGGACCATGTTCCATGTCGGCGTTAATATCTGACTCCATTTTATTGATAGGGATGTGTCCCGACAATACACTATGTTCAGGATGAGGTTCAGAGGTTCATAAAGAATAAGACCAGTTTTCAGAGTTCGGGAGAGAGATCGGCAGTGTAATAGGTACAAGTCGTCAGAGGTCTGCTAGAGGCTGTGAGACGAGGTGACTGCCCAGAGGTGTGGCAGAGAGAGAGAGAGTAGACTAGTGGAAGGCTGAGTGGACTTACTTCCAGGGCCCCGGGGCCCTGGCGTATCGCGACGAGTGATAGCGGCTATCTAGATGAAGAGACTAGGAAAGAGTGAAGAGTGAGCCTACCAGGGCCAAGCGGCCCTGGCGTAAAGCGACAAGTAGTGCGGCTGAGGAGACTAGGAAAAAGAGTGGGTCTGCAGGGCGAAAACCCTTGATTTAAATATCCGTCCCCCCTTCCTACCGGAAGGCGGAGCCTGGCTGCGGGGGGTATGTTTTATGATGCCCAGGTGGCTAATCCCCCTTAAGTTTTATGACTGTTGGCCTAAAAGGGTGTGTTTTATGGTGTCACACCTACCGAGCGATGCGTGATCGCTCGTCCCCTATAGGACTGTTTATTGGCATGGCTTTTAGATTTTATGACTGCCGGAAGTGACTGAAGGTCTGCCTGGTCTATTTATGGCAGTCAGGTGGCTAATCCTCTTAGGTTTATTGCCGTACCCTCGATCCTCTGTTACTTGTCTACATCTGCCGACCTCTCTATGATTTATTACAAGAAGTTTACATAGATTTGCATTTCTATTATAATACATTATGCACCAGAGTATAGGGTAATTTACATATATTGTTCGCGCTCGCTACACAGGCTATACACCTATAAGAGGTGAGATGATTCAAGCTTCCCTTATTATTAAGAGGAGAGATGTTGGGCCTACCTCCTTTGTCTTGGAGCTGGCTCAGACATATAAATGTGCAGAATTGGTGTGAACAACCTTCAAGAGTCCAACCTACATAGGCTAGAGAACTGCGAACAGAATCTCAAGGCTTTTTTTTTTCTTTGCTCACCAATAGAACTATAGGGAGAACTTCTACGTCTCCAGAACTGTTCTGGGAGCAGCTCAACAACTTGTAGTGGAGAAAGAGAGACCCAAAGAGGAAGAAGAAAAGAGAATTTACTCTGTTAATGAAGTGAAGTTGCAATGATTGGCTCAGTGCTGAAGTATTCAACTGGGTTACATGGGAGCATCTACCTACGGTTGCATGGGCTTCTCATTGCTGGTCTGGGGCTGAACCCCACTTTAGTTTCTGGTTGTAAGCAGGGAGAGATAAAAAAAATAGCTTCTGAGACTAGAGAGAGATCATAAGTCATAGAGACAAACAAGGCTATGTTTGTCACAGACAACACTGGGAAGTATTGTTTATTTATCAGTAAGTGTAATCCGAGATGTTTGGAAATATATATTTGAAATTTCAGATCAATATCATCATTTTCACTAACATTATCAAATTAAATTTTGACAAATGAGATATGATCAGTTCTAGCCTTTTTAAAGTATAACCTCATCCTACAGAATTTTCAAAAAGTAAGTAAAGTGTCATGTATCACTCAATTAAGGGTTTTGTTGGCAAAGTTTGCAAATAAGTGCAATATTTGTATTTCATGAAATAAAAAAAAAAATTAAATGGAAGTAATTTAATCAACGGAAGAGATAATAAGAATCAAGTATACCACTGTACTTTGTACATATTGCTAAGATTACCAGAGTATTACTATGTTATCACCTCACAGTCCTTGTTTAGGTTTTTTATATCAGATTCACTACTTCTGTATTTGAAAAATTAATAACTTTGTCAATCAACAAATATCTTTCTACAGTAGTAGAACTCGGCGTGGACAAAGGCTAAGTACTTTTCTAAACAAATGTATTTTTTATGGAGTTGAAAATATTTTTCATGTCGTCAGTTTATCAAGTATTTTGTTTCGGATAATTGGTCAACAAGATTCCTAAATTTAACCATTAATTAATTTGTCAAAAATTAGTAGAAAGTTAATTTCATATCGACTCCATAATATCAAATTATTAAATCTCTTGAGAAATCACATATGAGAAAATTTCAAAATGTTCATGTATTATTAGTTTAGTAAAATACAATTACCCATTGAACTGTTTTCACAATTTTTCTGTAGATCAGCATACTTAGCCTGAGAACATTCCTCTGGAATCATTTTGTGTCCTGGGAATATCGGAGAACCATCATAACATATTGGCGATTGGTAAGTTTCTTGGCTAAATGTTTTCTGCCAAAGAAAAGTGCAGGAACACTTTAAAGGATTTCCTGATAAAAAAAAAAAATTATTCATAATGTTGTTTAATAACAATAAATTTATAAAATAGCTTTTAGAAAAATAGAGATAGTGTAAAATTTGCAATTTTAAAGTCAGTATATTTACTTGAAATTACAAAATTTAATTAAAAATCATTAAAAAATTATATAAAATGAAAGTTGTCATTGTTCTATGATATAAGCGCATGAAAATTTCAGAGTAATTTTATTAATACAAATGCTTCGGGAATTATTAATTATTCTTAACAACATTTTTCAAAAACTTGTAAGATATTATTTCTGTAGTTAAAAATATAAATGTTATCAATAGTGTATTGAAATAATAATAGGAACTTACAATGAATCAGTCAGTGGATTAGAATAAATATGAATTAAGAATAACAACAGGTAACATCAACATGGTATATCACAGAAGATATTTTTGTGAAATCATTAACATAGCTAGAATTTTAAAAGTAAAATCATTCTCAAGGGAGAAAATTTGGTGAACACTTAAAATTCTGAAACGAAGCTTTACCTTCAATGTCCATCTGATAAATCGTGGCTCTTAAAGGCTGAAGTACCGTCTCTGACATTGACACTAGCCTGTTGTTCCGAAGGCTTAGCATTCTAAGGTGAGTCATCTTATTGAATGGAGATCCTTGAATGGAACAAATGTTATTCCCATCCATCTGAAAAAAAATAGTGTTACAATATTTGTAAATAATAAACGCAAGTTTAAATAAATGTGGCTAAAAAATATAATTAAAGCTATGAGTGGGCATTTAATTGGGAATCGACCTAGGTTGACAAAAAACAGAAGTTGGATTTTCATAAAATTTACTAATATACAAAGTTTCAACACACTATGTATGTTTGTTGATAATTTTTCACATAAAATTTTCTCTTCATGTTATCATGCTCCCATGCTGATATACAAAATGGGTTGAAACAGTTTGCATTGGTAAAATAATGATGAAAATCGAACATCTTTCTAAGTTTAGCAGATCTCCAATAAAATACCCACTCATATAATTTTACACTGACTATGAACTCATAGTTTAACAAGTAAATTGGATTAATTGGAGATGCAGGTATACTGTAATATATAGCAAGTTATTTCTAATAATGCCACTGAATTTTACCTTTAACTGAATAAGAGAATTTAAGTTAGGTATCCCTGGACTATTGAGCTTGGACAGCCTGTTATGACTGAGGTCGAGAATTTCCAAAGATTTAACTCCATGAAGGCCTACTTTTTCCATACTTGTCAGCTGATTGTAACTTAGGTTCATCATCAACAGGTTTGGTACACCAGTGAAGGAATCACTTGCAAGCTGCGAAAGCTGGTTTTCCTGTAGTTCTATATCTGTCAAGGTGGGTAGGTCCGAGAAAGCTGCACTGGGTATAGTGGCCAATTTGTTTCTAGATAGCTTGAGAGTGGTAAGTGATGGCATCGATCTGATCACATGAGGTGAAATATACTGAATTTGGTTGTTATCCAAGTCAAGAGCAGTTAAATTGTCCATATTAATGAAAATTCCTTCTACCAAAGTCTCAAGTTTATTTCCTGATAAGTTTAAATTATAGACAGATTTAAGGCTGTACAGAGGTTCTAGAAGTTGAGCTATTCTGTTATAGCTTAGATCAAGTGCTTTAAGCATACCAAGTTTTTTAACTGCATTTGGTAAGGATGACAGAGCGTTGTCAGCTAATGACACTTCTGCCAGTACTCTAAAATTGAAAAAAAAAAATTGTAAGTTATTAGCTATAAAACCAATAAGTTAATTATATATTTTAAAAATAAATATCCACAAATTATATTTTTTTATAATAATTATTGTTATATGTGGTATGTAATCCACTGATGTGAATTTTAATAATCAATGTTAAAAGTGAGAAAATAGTGACAAGTCAAGGATTCAAATCCGGAAAAGACTTTCTATTTTTGCACAGACACATTTAATTAGGCTGTTCTGAGCCATTGACTGAAGACTATGATATTATCTACTACTAAGGTAATAATAACATAATGGGCAGTAGGCGTGGGATAACCTACATAAAAGAGTGCGTGAACAAATATCAGAACCTCACTAGTTTGGATCCCAGCTCTGTCACAATTTTTTTGTTTAAATCTTAATTTTTTTAGGGTTTCATTGATTTTTTTTACAAAATCAGAAATAAGAGTTTTCACCTGCCTGTCCTGGTGATTTGAGTCCCCTGTTTGACCTATTAATATGAAATTTTATATTGAGATTTCATTTGAATACCCGACGATATGAAAAATATTTTCTACTCCATAAAACATACAAGGGTTAATAAGTAATTAATTACTTAGTAATAAAAAAAATATTTTTCTGTTATATTGAGTAGGGTGTCAAATTAAAAACCTATTTGCCCTGATCAATAATCTGTCATTTTTATCTTTTATTTTGAACTGTAATTATGCACTGTCATTGGCTATTTTAACTCAACCAGTGATTTTTTTAAGTGAGAATTTATATAATATATTATTCAGCAGATTATAGAAAAAAGCAGATTCATGACAATTTTTTAAAATATTTATAAATATCTATGGCAGTGATTTTTATGTACAATACGAATCAATGGATCAATGGAGCATGGTACAGAAACTGTTTTTAAATGGGTATAATAAAAATAATGCAATAGAACTTATAAAATCAATCAAGAGGTAATAATTAGTAAGATTATCTAAACCTATTGATAACCTTTGAGATGTTACACACTTAACTAAAGTTTTTATTTTAAAATAATCTACATCAATAATAACTATTTGGAATATTTAAAGCAAATTCAATATTTAAAGAAAAAGTATATTTGACTTACCAATTAAAATTAATTGGTTATTATTAATTAAGGAAAATGTTTATTTAAATGGGAAAAAATGATGATGAAAAATGATATAATGTTGTTTACTTACTTGTTATTTTCAAATGCTGAGTCTGAAATTGCAGCAATCTCATTTCTATTGAAATTAACTGATCTCAACTGGCTATTTTCTCGAAGAAGTGAGGGTTGTATTATGGCTAGTCTGTTACCACTAAGGTCTAGCTCCTGAAGTCTCCTCAAGTCCCTGAATGCATTGAGGTGAATGTCGTGAATGCGATTATCATGAAAGTCCAATTGCTCTAGCCGGCCTAGGCCATCTAACGTTCGTTCCTCGATTTGTGTGAAACTGTTTTCTGCTAATAAAAGTTTGCGTAGTAAAGGCATTGATATAAGCCCTTCAGCAGGTAAATGTCCAAGCTTGTTACCTAAATGAATAAAGCCCTAGATTAATTATCAACTCAAAATAAATGGTTATTTAATTAATATTTATTGGTTAGTGGGTTAGTTCAGTAATGGAAAACATACACATTATTTGGATTAATTTTCCAATTCCCTTACAATAATCAAATACACATTTAATTAAAATCATGCTTTTTCAATATTTTCATTTAAAAAAAAACAACAGATAATAAATAAAAACTATAACATAACATCCATGAGTTGATTTGAATAATTGAAAATCTGGATAATCGTTTATGTCTGTGGATTTTATTTAGCTGAAAAACAAAGCAATTTATGTCTATTAAAAGTCACATTTAAAAAAAACTATACAGGCATTGAATGTTTATGTTATACGAAAAATCTTATTTTTTTTAAATTTATTTAATAAAATAAATTTATATGTTCACATGAGGTCTCAGTAAAGGCTGGATAAATCAGTAATAATGAGGTGTCCTAACTAAATAAACTAGCAACATCTGTGAAAGGTCACGTTATATTCATGTTAACAAAGTATGGCAGTAACATTTTAAGTGTTCAACAACATTATTCATTATGAAATAGGGATATTCTATCTTCACTACCTAGCAGTATTCATTTCAATTATTAATAAATGAAGATTTTTATATCAGATACTCATACATAATTTATTGCACTGTTTGTTAAAAATGAAGATATTCTCACCACTGAGGTTGAGAAGCCTGAGTGCAGGTAATAAAAGATATGGCGAAGGCGACCTAGGCAGTGATGTAATTCTATTGTTTGTCAGATGAAGTAGCTCGAGGGCACGGGGAAGTCCTGGCACAATCCCTGTGAGCTTGTTCCAGCTCATATCTAACTCAAAAAGATTGTTCAGGTGGTTAAAAGTCTGAGGTTGTATTATATCAATGGCATTTCTTGATAAGTTCACATGTTCCAGTGCTGTTGTACCAAGAAAAGAGGCTGTGTCAATGATGAGTAAGTTATTGCTGCTCACATCGAGGCGTCGGAGAGATGGTAGATTGGCCAGTACTCGTCTATCTATGCGACGAAACTCGTTTTGAGATAAATCTAACCCCTGTAAATAAATAATAATATAATATTGTTAAATATATCTTAATCCAGTTTATGATTTTAGATTATTATATTGAATTAACTCTAGAACTGAAACCTAACATGCCAAAGTTCTAACCTCTCCATTCCCCCCCCCTAAGTCATGGTGTCGGGGCGTGTCACTAGGAGGTGCCTGTTCACCTAACCTTGGCGACAAGTGCGGATTGTTCTAGTTAATAACATATCTGACTCCATGTATGCTAGGGATGTGTCCCGACAATACACTATGTTCAAAAGAAAAAGGTACAGAGGTTACATAAAAGATAATACCGGTTCAGAGTTCAAACGGGGCACGGCAGCGTAGCAGACTGAGGGCGGCAGGTGGTCTGAAGACTTGTCAGACAGCGTGACGACTCATAGGACAGCAGGGAGAGAGAGTAGAGTTTTCTCCTTATTTCCTGACCTTTTTATATCATCTCCCCTCCCTCGCAAGAGGTGCAGTTGCTGACAGGGGCATGTTTTATGATACGTGGTGACCACTTTGTTATATGGCCGTTGAGATAAAAAAAGGGTGTGTTTTATGGCAGTCAGGTGGCTAATTAACGTAGGTTTATAGCCGTACCCTTTGAGTTGCTTGTCTACGACTTCCGACCTCTCTATGATTTATTACCGTCTGTCGGTGTCCATGTCTCTGCCTGTTCCTACTACGTGCCGCGACCCTGATTTATTCCAAAGAAGCTTACAAGATTTACATTATATTATAATACATTACTAACCCGAGTGTAGGGTGATTTACATATATTTATTGCTACGCTACACATGGGTTCAAGTAATGTAGCTTTAATATACATCATATTGTCTTTAAGATGGTTTGAGTTAAAAATTAAAAACAGTATCCTCGAATAATTGTTAAAAAATAGAGTTATAGGAGGGTTTTATTCAATCAAATTCTTCCTGGTTTATCTGTATGAATCAAAAACAAAGGGTAGGATAGCTTTCCAAAAATTAATTTAAGGGTCTATTTAACAAACAAAATTTTAACAATTGTAAGAACAGGTTATCTGTGTATTTTCACTTTTACATATGTTATATGTGCCATATTAAATGATTTTTCTAAAACAAATATTCAGATTTCAACTAAATTACACTTCCTAATAATTAAAAACATGTTTTGTTCAAAACTATTAACCAAAGAAAGAAGATAGTGGCAGAACCAGAGCTTGAATATAAACTCTGGCCAAGTGTTCTTGCAACAGAAAAGTGTAGGCCTGCAGCCATGGGATCACCATTTTCAATACGTTTTTTAGTCATACTAGGCTGAAAAATATTCTACTCATGTCTGAGGATTATAGGCAATGCACCCTAGAGCTGAGAGAAAAACTATTTTTAGAAACCCCATTTGTAGGGTTTTGTTTAGTTTTCAAATCTGAAACTCATGTTTTCACCTATGTGTCTGCCTGTCCTGCAGACTGTGAGTTTGATGCTTGAGCTATAAACATGAAATTTTATATTGATTTGGCATTTAATTTGTGGGCAAGATGAAAACTATTTTTAACCCCATAATTAATTAATTACTTAATAATAAAATAAATAAATATTTTCCTACCATATCAAGTAGAGGTTATCATATTAAAGATCTCGTTACCTTGATGAATAATATGTAATTTTTATTTTATTATTTTTGAACTGTAGTTATACAAAATCATGTAAATTGCCATTAAAATTGTGTTCACAATTTTAACTCATTCTGTGTTTTACAAAGAGAGGTGATTTTTTGTAATGCCCCAATGGTACTAATAATAAAAGGAATCTTAATTTAAGATATTAATAAGTGTCATTAATGAGTTAATTAGTCCATCATGAAAAAAAACAACAAAGTTCCAGGCATATTGTGTAGGGTTTCAATTTGAAGGTCTTGAATTGGTGATTAAAAATTTGTATAATATGTTTGGGGTTTAGTATTATTTACAAAAAAACATGAAATAAAATTTTAATGACAATTTTTGTTTAAATATTTAAGTAAAAAAGCTGTGGTGTTGGTAGGAAATTCCCATATGCAGTACTAATCAATGGGACATGCTACTTTGAGATATGTATGTTAACACAAATAGTTCAATAAAACATAGAAAACCAGTAATTAGTATGATCATCGAAACCCTTAGTTGTTCCAAGCGCCCCAGGAGCCAAGAAAAAATATGTTTAATTTAAAAACTATATGATTTGAATGTCATTTCCAATACAGAAATGATTGTTCTGGGTGTAACATAAGGTTTTTATACTTAATGAATTTGTTTTTTAATAGAATAAAAAACAATAGGAATGTATTAAATGAGTATAGCTGACAAAAAGCTATAAAAACTAAGAGATGCTTCAAGTAAAGTAAACAAAAATATTGTTTATTAAATAAATATTCTTAGTCGTTTTCAGCACTCTAAAATCCAATAAATGCGAATTTTCATAACAGTGAAAAAATAATTTTATTTTTGCTAGATTCTCCGGGGAAACAAAAGTCTCTCTTCAATTTATTTTACTCAATTCTTAAGGTTGTCAAACAAAAAAAATTTAGTTATGAGCAGTACCACACAACTAAGGGTTTAGCTGATCTTACTAATTACTCCCTCTTGGTTGATTTCCTATGTTTTTATGAATTCTATTTACTGACACTTCTATCTTAACTGGACTAGAGGCATTCGACCGGAGTTCAGAAGGTTCCAGGGTCAAGTCCAGGGCATTTCTTTATATTTTTCTTAGGCTAATAATTAGTAAAACAGAGGGATTACATACTGTTATTAGAAATTATTATTAAATCACTTGCCTTCAGATTGGGTAAATTCCACAGAGGCATTTCCAAGTAGTTAGACAGGGAGTTATTACTCAACCTTAGTTCTCGTAAAGAGGGCATGCCAGAGAATGCTTCTCGGACCACTCTTCTAAGAAGGTTATTGTTTAGATGGAGGCGTTCTAGAGTAGGATGCCCACGTAATGCTCCAAACATTATGTCTTGTATCCTATTGTGGCTCATATCAAGAAATTTAATCCGAGGCAAAGTTTCTAATATTGTTGCCAGATACATCACATGATCTAGTCGATTGTTAACAAGAGCCAGTTCCTCTATTCCACTGTCATAGGATTGGAGAAAGAAATCTGGATGTATCCTTTCAATGTTATTGTTACTTAGGTCAAGTTTGGTAAGTGATGGAAGTCGATGAAAGGAACCTCTATGTATGTCAGAAATATTATTATTGTTAAGGTGTAATTCCGTCAATGGAGGGATATCTACGAAAGTTGTTTCCTTGATGGATTCAATTTTATTTCCTGATAATCTCAAAACAGCTAAATGTGGCAGCTCCCTGACTGCTCGTCCGATTTCGCCAGCGTCTGAGAGCTGATTTTCAGACAGATCGATCTCTTTAAGGGAAGGGAGCCTAACCAAGCATCTTGGATGAATCCAACTGATTCCAGAACCTGTGAAATTCACTAAGGTTAGCCTTGGAGCATCTTGAAGGGACGATGCACCAAGGTTTGTCAATCTAGAGGATCTAATCAAATGAAGTTGTTCCAAAGCTCCAAGGTTGTTCAGTCTACCAGCACCCAACTCTGAAAGTGCTGGCAGTTCGGTATGTAGGTAGCGCAGTCTTTGTAAGCCTGCAAAAGACGGAAGGCGCTGTACAAGACCAGCTTTAATAGTAACTGCTTCTAGTTTTTCAAGCCCTAAGAAGACATCTTCTGGTAAACTTCGAAGTTCATGTTCTACGATAAACACTTCCAAGAGACTTTGTTCCAAACCTCCTAACCAATTTGATGACAATCTTTCCAATTTGTTGTTGCGCAGCATAAGACGTATCACCCGGAGAGGCGCAAAAGCTCGTCCGGGTAAGGCAGTTATCACATTATTTTCTAAGATAAGTTCGTCAATCGGGTGGGTGATCTGGGTCGAGATCGCAGCCAGGCCGCTGAGTACTCCGGATAATTCGCTTTGGCTGCACCTGAAATGAATATTAATCAATTATGGTTACAACAGTTATTATTTTTCAGGTTAACACCATTTTCCGCCTTGTTCAGTGACGCCTTACCATATCTGTAGCTCTTCGGCTTTATTAGTGCACTGGCATGGCTTGATGGTATCCGGGGGTGGGCAGGTGGCCGTAGAACAGCCTATGGTCACGACCAACAGGCACAGCGTTGTGACTGGGCACCACCATTGCCGGCTCCACATGACAACATAGCAGCTTCAACTCTCTGCCGCCTTTCTGTTTTACAAATAAACAGACAAGTAGTTACTAGAAAATTACTCATTATAACAAAATATATACCTATAAATACAGAAGGAGAGAGACAAATGATTGGTTATGATAAAATTAAATTAAATTTATTCCTTATCGTTACTGGAAATGCATTATTTTTTAAAAAATATTAAAGGCCTCATTTATAGAACAATTTGAATATCCAGTAGGCAAACAGGTACTTCCACACGAAATAATGCCCAATACAAAATCCTAAATGATTTCAGTGTGCAAATACTTTTGTTCCCTTCTGATTTGTTTTATTTTTTTGAACTAAACAGTTCATATTCCATAAAATTCATTAAATAAGTCAACTATTTTTCTCGTTGAATTTAAGTGAATTTGTTTTATAATTTAATTAAAACTATTTCATATTCTTCTTACCTAACAGTTCTTATTTCATTCCAAATTCTATGGTGCGCTGATACTTATTTTTGCGTTCCGCACATACAAATTAGAATAGTACCTAACCAGCCTCAGCAATCAATTCATACAAAGTTATTGTTAGAAAACTATTAGTGCAGAGTTAGACAACCAACGTGAGAGCACAAATAAAGGCATTTACAAAATCAATCCGCTAAATATTTTGTACACGTTGCGCGTTTTTTCTTATTTAATTGTATTTTAATAACGATTCCAAGTACGAATTACCTGAGAGCTCTATTTACTATAAGCTTCATGATGGTTACGGTAACGACGTGTATTGATCTCCAAGGTAAAATATCAACTCAAGATCATGAAGCAGGAACTTGATTTATCTGTCTAGTAAAAACTGTTTTGAATCATTATTCATATCTCAGCGTTTTTTTGTTTTTGTTTTTTCTTCCACATCCCCTTCTTACAAATGTATATATGTACAAAATATAGATTCTACAAACGAATGTATTTACAATTGCTTCATTGTATTTCCTGTAGCTTGGCTACATTTTATACAAATTCTATTATACAAAATAGTGATCTGCATTGTACAAAAGTATAATGACGTACATTACACATTAATGGACTGAATTTATTAAAAGTGATGGGGCTCACCTTATTTATCATAAACCATTTTTCAGCGAAGGCACGAGCAAAATGATATCCATATCAATAAATTATATTCGATGGGGATTAAGCAGGTGTTACCAAATAATTTTTTGGAGGGAGGACTGATTTGATAGTGTTTCTTGGAGGAATGATTGCTAAAAAACAGCAGAAATCACTAAACATCTATACTCTCAATTATATTTATAACACAATGCAAATACTTCTAAAACTAAAACTAACATTTATTTTGTTTAGAATTTTGTCAAGAAATCCATTGTAACGATATACGATATAGTCATCTAAAAGTAAATTATACTATGATTTGACTCCAGACTTCAATGCCAGCTTGTGATTTCGTTTAAAATATAGAGAATATAAATTAGTTGAAGGAATTGCTTGGAGATTGCAAAATACAAGATACCTTAAGAACGTTTCATTAAGTTCTTTAAAACTATGACTGAACACCAAATATTATTGAATAGTAAACGAAATAGTCACGTATAACTAAAATAGCATTAGTGCTATTACAAATAACATTTGTTCATACGGTTTGACGTTCATAAAATACCAATCTATATCACGATCACCAAGACAAAGTTGGGAACGATTAGAAAGGATAGCAGGAGCTATCAGGTCTGCGCAGGAAGAAGGTGGCAGGAGTGTTTGAACTCTTTAAGGATGGATTATGGTAGATGGAGCGTTTCCTGGTCTTGGAAACAGGGCCCTTCCAGTAATGGGTCTGATCAAAGGTTCTGTCGAGTTTTTTTATTGAGAGGAAGAACTAAATAGGGGTGGGGTGAATCGTGCAAATTGGCAACTTTGGAAAGGAAGTGAAGATCGGTTGGGAATATAATAATAATAATTATTATTTTAGTAAATTAAGGAAGTTCTACTAAACCACTTGTCTGATCATCACACTCGATTACCTTTTTAAATATTGATTAGCTTGGTCTTTTACTTTGTTCTGTTTCTGTCACATATTTCCCTGCGAAAACTGCAGAAAAAATAATTCAGACTACAACTTGCTAAACCAGCATTGGCAAACATAATCTGCTAAACTTTTTTTTGTGTTTTGTGGAAAATACGTTAAATTAAGGGAATATGCCAACACATAGGCCCTTTTTAATTTTTGACCAGGTATTCAGGCCTCCTGCCACACATTGATGACAGCATTGACGTATTATGGGGGGTTATAAGCATGTGGAAAATTTCAATTTGTTTTCGGGGTAGGCCCCATCACCTATCCACAACCTGTTGCATTGAATAAAATCAACCCACCTACTTATAAACTTAAGTCCCACCATAAAATTTAGCTCTTTTACAGTGGATGGAGCATGTCCTTGATGCATACTGTGAAGATTGTTTCTGTATAAACAAAGTTTAGGAAAAAACAAACTCATCTGTACTTTGCCTTTGCGATGTTGGCATGCAATTGACAGCATGGTGCCATGTGTTACACGCAGTGCATGTCTGTGTGAAAGCTATGACGCCTGTGAGTTATACTCGTAGCGCTCTCTAGGAGAGTTGCTCATTTTTACCCATTGTTACCTACTCACAGGTTTCCAATGCCTTGTTTTCATTGATTCGAATTAGTTTACTACTGTATTGTAATTTTACAAATCTTACAAAACAGTAAGCTTGATGGTAACAATATTTGATTACCAGTTTACTTGATAGAATAAGGATGGCAGCTATGTTTGGTTTATTGGCATCTGGAAGATTGGTTAGCCCACTCAATTAATGCTAAATTTATTTTCAAAATTAAGTAAAATTATGTTAGCATATAATTTTTACATATTTCTAATTTTCATTTTTTATAAGTATTGAATTCATTACAGAGTGAATGTAGTTAAGTGTGTTTGCTTTGAATGAGACCTTTTGTCAATTTCTTATTGACCAGTTAGGGCATATTACAATTATTTTCTTAGAATAAAGATTAGGTATACAAACAAATTTTTATTTCATGCATGTTTCTGAAACAGGTACAAACCAATTATGAGATGCTTAATGAGAAAAAGTTTCTCATAAATATTCCTGATGCAGATAACATTCATCATGTTGTAGTTTTTCTTACTGGAGCAGTGGCTTTTCCAGAAGGATATGCAGGCTTAGGTAAGATAATAACATTTCAAAAACCCCTCAGCATGGAAGCAGAAATGAGTTTTGAGTATTACTCATGAGTTGCTTAAACAATACTGTTCAGGTTATTAATTTTATTTAACACTGATTGAGGTAAAGATTTCTTGAGGGTTATTAGTAATGGAAATTAACACATTATCTCAAATTGATATCTTGTTTGCATAAAGATATACATTTATTTCTGTTTTCTTAAATATTAAGCCATGAACTTTTTGGTCATTGAACTCAGGATGCTTCTCAGCGATTTGTTTATAAAATCTTTAGGTCAACCTATTATGTTGCTTTTGAGCTGTTTCACATCTGTAGGTCAGATCTGTTTGAACCGCCAAATGCCTCTCAGCTGTATGAAGACTCCTTTTGCTTTATTTACTCTTGATAGATTACCATGATATGTTAAACTGCTCAATCTTTCAATTTATTTGCCAGCAAGTGTGAAACCATCCATTTTCTTGTAGTTAAATCTGAGTTCATTTGTCTTCAATACATATGTTCTATACCTCCATTCATACCAGCTTTTTCATTGAAGTTCTCTAGCTTCAAGATGGATGTTCATAAGCCTATGACTGAGGAGTCGGACATCGCCTGTAAAATCAAGATGATTGTAAGGCCCCACTGTTTTTACTGGCTACTTTACTCATTCATAACTCGCTTCATTCAGGACCATTAGAAAAATAATTTGAGAAATCATGCAACCATGCTTGCTTCATCCTAGTCATTATCTCAAAAGGAGCATAGTTTTCTTCAGCAGAGTGCTTGCCATTGGAATCCTTAATAAATTCTTTACGCCTAATTTATTATTTTTTAGGGATTACAATCGGTACCATAGCTCTCCAGCTAACAGCTCAATCACTCAAGGCTTTCTTGAAGTCCACAAACATCGAATACAAAGTTTTTTTTTATTGTTAAACACTTAGCATTATCATGTTTGATGAATGTTTTTTTTTTCATTCTGAATCCTGCTTGCTCTTTTTTAAGTAGGCGCTGGTCTCTTAGACTGTTCAGGACTATGTGAAACAATATTTAGCTTGGTATCGAAAGCAGCATTATACCTCTCCAATTGTCCCAAACAGACAAATATTGTTTCTTTTGTTTTTTTATGAGTATTCCTTTTCCTTAATCAATTTTTTTTTGCTTTTGAGCTTTTCAATAAGGTAAAAGCTCAGCTAAGTATTTCGGATTACTTTTCATTATTTCAGGACTTATATTATCTGATACGAGGGATTTATACTTTTTCAGTTCATTGATGACCTGATTTGTGTCGGGCTGTATTTATAGAAATATTGTTTTCTTCTGCAGAGTAAAGAATTCTATTTCTGAAGTTAGTATTTTCCCACGGTTTAGGAAGGACATGTAATGTATGTAATGAAGGTTCATAACAAAACATAAAAAATATCGCCCACTCCATAAAGTTTCAATTCAATTATTTACTTATAAATAAAACTTTTTCGCACTGAGCAATCCAAATCATTAATATCTCATTTGTGTTCACTAATTTTTTGCAACCCCTGTTCTGTATAGAAACAGTTATTGGCAAGTTCCTCTTGATAACAAACAAAACAGTGATTTATCTTAGGGAAACGCATTATTATCAAAATATTGAGAGGCTATCCATTTAATATCCATAATTTAACATTGTAAATCAATCACTGGAATGAAAATAATTTTGAAAGGATAAAAAAACAAATAATGAGTTTCTATAAATGTTATAAAATTGTAATTTAAAATTTATTATTTTTTTTTTAGTCTACTTTTCATGGCCAGATTCTACTGCTCCACCTAATTGGCAACTTCTTGGGACTATTTCAAACGAAAAACCATCTGTTATATTTAAGATATCCAACCTTAGAAAAAATCAAGATCAACCAACACTTGAACAGTCAGGGCTCCTTCAGTTTAGCCAAACAAAAATATCTCATGTCGCTCAGATTGGTATTTCAATTGAATCCAAAGAATTGGTTGAACAACAGAATCAACTCATAACTGCTGAAAATCTAAAGATTCAAACTCAGTTTGTTGAATTCGCACAAAAGATGCTACAGAGCTTTCTCAATTATAGCCTAAGTTTTGTAATTTCTCCCAATCCTAGGGAATCATATGTCCCAACCAAAGTAGTTGAAGAGTGGTACAAGAATTTTGAAAGGAAATTATCGCTTGACCCTTATTTCTGGAAACATTCATGATATTCACCATAGGAGTTTTTTTTTTTTTGCCCGTTGCATTTATGCCTTTTTTAAAATATAAAATTCCACATCCACTAGCTTGTGATTTGTGAAAACTTGTAAATAATATAACATTGAATTTGTAATGAATTTTTCCAGTCATTCAATTGTGTATATAATTATTTTGATTGGTAACTGAGAATAGTCCGTAATAATTATTACTAGACATATTATTCTAATTTTAAATTATAAACATACCATCAGTAACTAATAACAAATCGAACCGACAATAATGTTTTTTTTCCCTAATTTTCTACAGTTATATTTCCTATAATATATATCTTTAGTAAGGTTTTTTGTTTCGTTTTACTAGATTTATAATTTTCACTAGATTTCTGAGGATTTTATTTTATTTATTTATTAAAGAAGTATTACATAATCCTATTTAAAAAGCAAAACATGTTAATGTTATGTGCTTTTAAGGTAAATTACTTTCAGATATAATGAATATTTAGTGTTTAATGGATCTAATTTAGACACAAACATTGCCTAAAATATTCTTAAATCCTAGTCAGATCTTCCTAATAGTTAGTAAAGCATGTTTATAATTAATATTACACAAAGTACTTGTTAGTTAACTGGGGGTGCTGTGGTTATCTTTCTTAAAGATGTTCTAAATTTTAATTACTAAATTTTTATAGCTATAAAAAAACAGTTAAAACTATTGTGTGTTATTACAAAATAATTTTCATTTAAAGCTGTACAAATTAAATTCTTGGGAACAATGTGCCTGAATGCAATGCATAAGTTTACTTTTAGGCCTCTTCGATTTGCTTACATTTTTAATTCCTATAAAAAAAACAAGTATATTATCAATATTCACGATGCATCTGAATTTCAATTTTCATTTCTATCATTTTACCTGGAACAACCTTCCAAAAACAAGAAATGATCTGGAGTCTACTACTACTATTGGTCACTACTTGGTTGTATGAAGCACACAATTACTGAATAATGGCATATGATAGTGACCTCCTGTTTATTAGCAAGTACACATTATCAACTTATTTCAAATTCAAATGTTTCTCATATATTTAACATGTTTATCTTTTAAATAATGATCCTCTTAATTTGAAAAATGAATGTCAAACTGAACAGAATTTTTCAATATCTTTAGTAGCTGTTTGTCATCCAAATATAGTATTGAGTAAATACTAAAAACATGTATTTTATAGTATTTATTCATGTTTGAAGTGTAAATAAATTTATAAAAAATTTTAGATATTTATTTATTCATCTCCACTTTATCTATACACATATTTTTTAGGGTACAAGTTCCTTGGGTTTATTTAGTCTACATTACTTGTTATATAACAACAGGTAGATCGCCGGACAGATACATCTATCATTTATAGTGACAAGGGTTTTTCACTGATATAATTATTAAAGTAGCTATTCATCACCAGACTAGTTAAGGCTCTGTGCTTCAATTAAGAGCAACATGAATAACTATATTATAATCTGTGTGATAGCCATGTGAACACCTTTAATGTTTTAATAAATAATGATAAAGTAGAATAATAGTTAGCATGCCTGTTTCTAGTGCTGGACTATATGATTCATTTAATATAAATAATTGATAATGTAAAATGCAAAGGTTGTTAAGATCACTTTAAAAGACAGTACTAATACAAATTTAGCATGTCCAATAGGCCTGATTCGCTTACTTTTAAGAGTTCCTTAGCAGCTTCTCAAAATCATTTAGATCTGATTTGTTTTCTTAACAATAGAAAAATAAAGTGTTGAGATACAAGAGTTGAAATTGTATATTTAAATAGTGTATTTAATTTATTCCCTTGCCAGTTTACACTTTTGTTTTCTTTTTCATGGTTATTCATTTATTTTTTATATTTATATATTTAAGCTATTTATTTAATTGATAATAAAAAAAAAAATTAAACCCTTTCTTTTTGGGAAATAGAAAACCTCAAGTAATCAAAAAAATAAACAGAAACATTTAGATAAATGAAAAAAATATATATGTATATCTAAAAACATTTTCTTCCACAGAATGTTTATTTTTTTGATTACTTGAGGTTTTTCTATTGCCCAAAAATAAAGGGTTTAATTTTTTTTTTTATTATCAATTAATTAATTATGGTACTTTAATTTTAAATTTATCGTGTGTGATCAAACTAACATGAAAAATATTATATCTCCTAGCATTACATGCAATCAATACAAAGCACTGCCAGCAAGCTGACTTCAGTTTTTAACGACTTGTTACTTTTGGGGAAAAAGGCTCATTAGCCAAAACCACTCAACTTTTATCAAACAGACCTCACTTTAAACAAAATGGTAGTTTTAAGCATCTCTCTTGGTTCCCCCCCCTTAACCCTATTTTTAATAATCTTTTTAAAAATTATAAACAACAATATAAAATAGCTGTGGGTCCTTCTACTGCATAACGTGTGCATTATTAGGAGATCTTATCCTAAAAACTACCATGATCTTTTTATGGTTAAAACTTTTCAGTCACCTTCGGATTACATAAGGTACTGGGACTTAAAAATAGAGTGTTACTGCCTTCTGCTATTGATGGGGAAATGCAGTGGGGGTTACCCTGTTAAACCGGGGGTTGGTCATATTTCTCTCTTGGTTGGTTGCCAGAATAATTTATGTATTTGATTTGGCCTTGTATTCTTCCGAGCCCTCCGACGGAATTCTCTAGATAACAAATGCAGTTTAAGTCCTGGATTTCTGACAAATTTTCTGGATGAAGTTACTAGATCTGCTGCTGAGGTATGTGCACCCAGCGTGTACAACGCGAGGCGGTGACTGCTCCAGAGGCTGTTAGAGGAACAAGAAACCATGTGAAGACAACGGTGACTGCAGAGGATGTCGCGTGTGGAGAACAATAGCCCCGTCACAGGTAACTGCTCTTCGAGAAAGTAAAGTTGTTATCTCGCTGCCATAGCCGCTTCCACAGTGCGGTGGCACTCGCGGCTGCCTACTTTCCCTCTGCACTCAGCCCTGGTGTCCCCCCCCATCGTTCAGGAACAAGCTAACCTGTCCGGCTAATGCAATTAAGTCAGTCGGCTGTTCAGTATTAATTCGGTGTGGAGATGTACTTATGAAAAATCAGATAATATTACTAAAGATGAAAATCAGGACGTGTAATGTTAAAATTTTTAGGTTTTTCAAAGCAGGGGGGGGGGATTACAGGAGAACCGGTACTAGTCATGGCAAGGTAACGAACGATGGAAAACTATCCATTCAGAGAATGATTGAACCCGATCCACCTGATTTCTTTATGTTTTTTTTGTTTTACCGAACCTCTTTGATCTTATTTGATGTTTAATTATTTCCGTCCTTATGAACTCCTATTTAAGCTGAAAGACAGGGCCATCCATCCTATTGGGAGCCATTTTCATTTATGGAAATTAAATTAATAAATTTATTAATAATTACAAGTTGTGGTATATGATCCCAGTGGTTTAATAATTATCATCATCATTAAAACTTGGATCCAAAACCAAACTTTCCAACTGAGCCATCCCCATCAATCCACTAGCCTGGTCAATATGTAACCTTTTGTGTCTGTAACAACCAGAGGATCCATCTTTCAATGCACGTATTAAATATATTTCATTGTAGTCGATGTGGCAATTTTTCAGAAGTTGTACAAGACCAGCTGAAGGTACCAGGAAGACATCCAATTTCTATCAAGGGATTTGAACTGAGTAAATATTGGAACACTGATGCTAACCACTCACTACACAATGTGTCAGCTTTTGCTGTGCTTGTGCTAGTACAGGGGGTAGAACCCATGGCTACAATGATCTATAGCTCAGCGTGTTGTTTACGAGAATAGAGGAACTGTGTTCCATGACCTATACTAGTTAGTATCCAACTTATGGCTAACGTTCATGTGTGAAAAATATGTCCCAGTGATTGTGTTTGGCCTAGACTCATAAAAATTAGAACTGGTTGACGATCTTTAAGTTTGCATATACTGACCAAAAATTATGATACAAATTAAGAAAATACAGCTTAATAAAAAACATATTTTGTCCTAGCACGATGCTTTAGTACTTTACCACAAATGAACCGTGTCAGTTCTGATTAGCAGTATCACTTTTTTAGCGATCTGAGCTTTTCTTTAGGCCCTGCCTGTCTCGAAAACACGTAACTTTGCATGCTTGTTCCGCTCCATGACTGGTGTAATCAGAGTCAACCTCAGGAAAATAATATAAAAAGGCAACTAAAGGGCATTCAATTATCAATTATATATCCCGGAATTTAAACACCTTTGACGGTGTAATATGACTAAATTAGATTTTTTCATTATTATAATTATTAATTATATAAGTTATAAAGTAAAATCATTTATAAAATTCACTATCTCGAAACTTGATTATAACAGCATTTTTAGTTTCCCCTCCAGGAGTAAGAATAAATCAATTCTTGGGTTTTGCAAGAGTTCATTTTATTTCTACAAATTTCTAGATGGCTCCACTAAAACTGTTCTATTCATTTAAAGAATCTTCTAGAAGGTTCAACAGAACCTTTCCAACAGAAAATTTCCAGGTGGTTCTATACAGCTTTTTTCAAAAACTATTGATTAGACACCTATGTCGGTCATTTTCGACATTTTATTTTCCCCTTCTTAAACCCCCATACTGATGGGACTTGTCTTTAGTCTTAGGTTCTAGTTTAGGTTTTAGTGTTAGTGTTTTCCACGGTTGCAAGCTGAAGGTGAAGCTGACTTTACAGGAATACGGGTGTTGGGTCTTTCCCGTAGTCGGTAATATTTCAGATTCCCGATGGAATAGGTCCCCGTTCACCGCTACCAGCTGGCCTACCGCGTCGGCGATTTCGTACTTACGGCCCCCATTTCGCATTCCCATTTCCGACACCGGACCTTCAATTTCATTCCCACTTTCCGTATAATGTCGCACCCTACTATCAGGTCGTAATCGTATGCTAGTAATATGCTAATAATGTGCGTCGTGATCCCCCCTTTGCATCCCGCTATCTCGCGAAGATTTAGCCGCGCTTCCCCCTCCGTTTTGCACCTCCCACTGACTGTGGTTACCGTGCATCCGCATGTTTCCCGGTCCTCCCAAATTCCCAGTTCTTTCGCTCTCTTTTCACTTATCAGCGAGTGAGTACTCCCCGTGTCGATTAGGAATCGAATTCCGGACACTCCAACTCTCGCCACGGGCAACCTGAACCCCTTTTTCCCCTTTGCACTATTATTTACCCTTAGTGTGCGCGTCGGGTTGCCCACCTCTGTCTCGCGCCCTCATTCGTTCCTTCCCCTTCCCCTTACTACCTCGGCTCCCGAAGGCCCCCCCTTCCATGAATTTCCCCCTCTTACCTCGTGTCTCGACGTCCAACCGACTGCTTTCCTCTCCCGACGACTCTCCGCTGGAGTAGGGTGTCCCGTCTCGTCCTGCCGGTCTATGTGGAGTCCACTCCTGTCGATTCACCTCCATTGGTTCCGGTCGGAATCCCCGTCTATTGCCTCTTGTGTTGCGTCGCGGGCAGTCCCTGGCCATATACCCTTGCCTACCGCATTCAAAACACTTAGTCTGGCTGCACTGAGCTGCCACGTGCGCTGGTCGGTTGCATTCGTAGCATCTCCTCTCTTGTCTCTTCCTCCTCTCGTCCTGCCCTCTACCTGTCCACCTCTCCGTGCCTCTGCCTAATCCGGTCTGTCTCGGCAGGCTCCTCCTCACTCTCCTCACATTCCTAACTTCGGTCCAACTCGTCTCCGGTCTCCACGGCCTAAGTTATCTCCGTTCCCTCGCATCAATAAGATCGTGGGCGCAGTCAATCACATCCCTATCCTTCGGTAATGATCCCGGCCTGTCCAAATAATGGTTCAACTGGACCTTAATTATCCGTCTTATAAATTGTAGTCTGTGAGCTGCCTCTTCCTGTCCACAGGTCTCGACCATTTTCTCTACGAGACGGTTGTGCATGACCACTAGTTTCTCCGCAAAGTCTCCCTCCGATTGGCCCTGCGTTCACTTCTCCTTGATGAGGTAAAACACATCATCCTCCGGGGTTCACCTACCCCCTCCATACAGTTTCTTCAGCCGTATTTTCATCTCCTCCCAGGTCAGAGATACGTCGCCTTGTATTGCGTTCAACACTCTTCTCGAAATTCTGCTCACGAGAGCTGTCTCCAAAACGACTACATCTGTGTCGGTGATCGTGCCCAGCCCCTTTCTGGTGTTCATCAGGGCTTTAATCTGGTCACCCCCCTTGAGGAAGTGATCCAGGTCTCCCAATGTCCCCTTGAATGGTTCCAATTGGCTGATGAGGTCGTGAATAAATGACGAGTTTTGTGTCCGTACCTTTGTGGCTAGGTACAGTTGCGACCTCTCTTGTTCCCTGAAAAGTTGCGCGTTCAGGCGTTCCTTCTCCTCGATGGCCTGGGCCTAGTCCACATCCAGCTTCGCGAACTGAAGTGTACTGGGTTCCATCGCGGCTTCTAGACGCCAACGTTATGTTTAACGGTCACGCACTCGACAAGAACTCTACGCTCGCGGCACGACTATTAGTTCTAACACCTCCTATGGCCCTCCCGGGTTTCGGCACCAGTTAAGATAGACTGAACTCTGATAATAAAAATGGGAAGGAGGTTAATGACTGACACAGCGGTTAGACTAAGAATGGCTTTATTTATCTGTCGACATCTATATATAGGATCACTGATCCTCTGAGGGGATTAACTGGGGAGACTTACCTATGTTGTCTCCTCATAGCAGCCTCTCCAGTTAACTTGTATACATGCATATATATAGATTACGAAATCACAGAATCTGTCGCCAGTCGCCACCAACTACTTACTTTGTGTGATTTGGCCATTATGAAAACAAAACGAGGCACCACCTTACAAACTCCGGCTAATCCCGTGTCATTAGCCTAAGTGTTACTCATAATATGTGAAGCGTAAGTCAAATTGGTAGCCAACTTTGATTAAACTAGACACATTTGCATTAGGAGAGAGAACGGAGGAGGGATACTATGTTTTTGATTTTCATTATTCTAGAGAACATCTCATGTTAATAGAATATAATTGTCAAATTTTATCAGCTAAATGGTGAATGATGCTGAAATCATGATGCTGGGTTGAAATCACGATGCTTAGGCTGAATTTAACATCTGACTATATAAAATAAAAGCTACCTAGCATTAGATATAAAACATCCATGATGACGTTTGTTGAGCGATGTCAGGACTTTATCACAACTGATTTACCTACGAAATAGGTGAAGCCAGGAGTCCTTGTGTCGAAGCGTATCGGCATGAGACGATCCCGATCGTTGGCGTTAATGAACCAGCAACAAATCGGTGAAAAACAAGAGAACAAATTAATCCATTATTCGGCTTTGACACGGATTATCTTGACATTGGTAAACAGCTGCCGTAAGAAACAGCGAACCGGATCGAGCCGCTGCTAATCGCTCATACAACCAACCAGCCTCCCCACTATGCCAACCAGTCTCCCCTAGGCCCTTTTGGTCACTGATTGATGGCACGCCTTTAGTGCTTCTAATTGCCCAGCACGGAGGGAAGGGCTCTACTTTCGAACATGCATGGGGAAATCGCATTTCGCCTTTCAGCCTGGATGTTATACGACCGCGTTCGTAAAAATGATTCAATCGACCTGAAACTATAAAAATATGTCCCACAATTCCGCATATGAAATAAAGGCAGAAAAAAAATAAATGCGACAAATATGACGCATCACAAAATTTAGGTTTTTGTTACGGCCGAGAAAACAGTTTTAATGACTTTGTGTAACTGTAGACTATGAAAGACCCATCACATTATTAATCAGTACTTCGAGAACTTTCGTTTGAAACCTTACTTAATAACTGCAGGAAAATACTTATTTTTTAATAATTAATCAATTCATTCAATCATTAGATGGAAGGTCTTTCGGTTGAGTGCATTTGAATGCATTGTATGAATAAGTTAGCGATTGCTGAACAGTAAATTTGCTATGAATAAGATCAATATTTTTTATTCCTCTATAGGACTGATTGTAATTTAATGTCAATAAAAAAGTTTTCTTTTTCATAACATTTCAAAAATTTTATGGCCACATTTAATTTTAGAACATTGCCAAGTACCGCTTCCATGACAAATATCAATTCTCTAATCAAAATCCGGGTTAAAGTCACAAACAGAATATTTATTAGTTTTAGTTAATTAGTTATTTTAGATAAAAAAGACAAAACACTACTTACATATTATTAATTGAGTTCAAGAGGGAAATCAAAGAATTTCATTCCTAAGTTAATAGTACACACGGACTGATATACACAAAAATAAATTGAAATTGGGCTGAACATTAAAATTCACGAGTTTTTGTCTTCATTTGAGCTATTTACAATTTTATAACTGTCAAAATTGAGTATTTAAGAAACATGTGTAGATCCGTAAGACTCTTTCAATACTATTTCTTCATTGTCTTGTCCTTTATTTAGTTTATATATACTTTTTAAAAAATACATAGAGCTCATAAATGAGGCATACACAAATGGCAAGGCTACTGATCATTTATTGGCTTGTTATAATTTAGTTATGAATAAAGATATGTCGCCATTTCACAATTTCTTTATTAAAATATGTTTCGTGAACTTACTGTATAATGGTGTGAAGTTGCGCATGTCTCGATTATCTATGTCCACTCCCTTCTGCCCCCACGGCTCCATCTGTGGGAAAGGACAGGTCACTTGATGACCCACATACGGAATCCAACACACGAAACACTGACATGACTCCCTTATTCCGCCAGGACTCCGTGTTGATACAAACGCTTTAGCCGCCCCCTATTAACTAGGCGAACTATTCATAAGAGCGTTAAAACCAACAATTATTAAATGACAAATTCCCAAAAATGTGAGGAGGGTACTCATCCACTGATTACATTTTGATTTAATAGCTGAGTACCCCAAATTTCGTTATAACCCAAGTATTGCATAATTTTTACAAGCCGAAATACAGATCTATTCAAAAGGTCACGACTGGCTGAGTGATGAAGGTTAGTCGGGAGGGCATTCGCCTTGCGCCGTGGGGTTTTGTTTTGCTGTTTTATCGGCGAGTCCAGATCAGCCAAGAGGTCTACCACCTAACCCAACAACCACACATGTTGCTTACACAATAAATATTTGTATTGGTAGAATTATTCACTATTCATTTAATTATTATTATTTTAATGTGTAAATTGCAATTGCAAATTATTGAGCAGCAATAAGCAAGTAGTAAAAATTGACTTGATTTTCAGAGATCTACCCAGTCTCTATCTTTTTCAGAGACTTCGCTTAGGGTTGATCAGAATAGTAAAGAAAGAAAGGCGACAAACCTAAAGCATTGATGTGACTAAAAAGAGAAAAATGACATTTCTTATATCATGATTTTGAATATTCAGAATCTGATAGATTTTTTAAGTGTTAGTACGAAAGTGTTGAAGTAAGTTGAAAACGTAGAAGAGGTGAGTGCAGTTACTTTTTGAAGAAATGGTTGGATTTTCTGAACACCTGAGATTTTCGCAGAACCTCAAAGGTCCAACCTTAAAAGGACTGTGGTAGTAATTTGAATCGTGAATTATGTTAAGTCCTTTTTTGTGGGTGTGTACATTCTAAGTCGGTATTTTAAACACGTAAGGTCCTAGGTGGCAGTATATTCTTATTTAACGCAATGCAATGCTGCAAGTACGGATTTTTAATATTAGTGAAGAGAACGTTGGAAAAAGTTAGTGATCTAAAAATAGTTCAATGGTACAATATAATATAGAAGGTAGCAGTCTTAAAATTCATATTCGAACATGTTGATTCCTATCCCTAACTTTTTATGTTTGTTCATGTCCTCCTAATGCCCCTAGCCTTCAGTTTCATTTCCAGACCAACAAGGTGTACATAATTTTAAATTTTCTCATAAAAGTTATCAGGAACTGTTTGACCAAATGAGTAAAGTAATGACTAACTGTAATGAACAGTAATGAAGGACTGTCGAAGAAGAAGAACGCTTATAAGACCTAGAAGAACCATGCAATCAGCTGAAGATGATTGTGCTGCTCTTTCTCCAGACAAAGGTGATGATCTAATTGACGGTGAAGACACAACAGGAGACATTCATCCCAAAGAAGTCCCAGGTAACATGTAATTACATTTTGAAAATTTACTACCACATAGCAGTTTTTATTGGCACCGTCATCAAGGCTAACCTTTTGTTTGAAGTGTAAACGTGCATTTAATGATTTTAACTTTATCCTCCACTTTTTAAACCATGTTTAGATATGTTTAAAAGGATATGGCTCGCTAGGGGCAGAAATTCAGGTCGATGCAGGGTATATATAATTAACAAATATGGATAGAATTATTACAGAAAATTGATATTTTGAAACCTGCCAGGAATAGAGATCTTAATTATCTAGGACACTACCATATAGTATAAAAGAAGGTATTTTCCAGATGTTAGAAACCGATGTGTGTATTTCACTAGTTTTAGTAAAAAACATCGCTGGAACAGATGGGTGCAGATGAATTATTCGAGACTGGAGGGATGCTGCAATAGTCTGGAAAAACAGAAAATCCATCAGATCTGTTTCACTTTTACTGGCCATGCTCCGAAGAGAACGTTGATGACAAAGCAGCACTAGCGGAAGTCATCGTTCAGGTCTTATACTTACTCTTTTTTATTCTTTACGGATCCATTGTTTGAACATTTTTATGTTTAGGGCGGTTTAGATTTATAATAATATTTATTAATTTGTTTTATTCTTTGATAAATTAGAAAGCCTGTCAAAAGATTTGCTTTTCCATAAGATGACCAATGAAGGAAAGACGTTTAAATTATTTCTTTTTTTTTCCAGGGAAGATATGATTCTATGTGGCTTTAAATGTTTCATTCAAACAACTGCCTGATAAGGGGGAGACACAATGTGAACGCTACCACTGCAATTAACAATTTAAATCAATCGTCATTTTTCTACATCGAGACGGATCTTCCTTGTCCAACTTCATCAAATTTACGCCAGTTAAATCTGAGAGATTCCCACAAGAAGTTATCCTAATGCCAAGAGCAATTTTACTCCTAAAAACGTCTTAATCTGTGATATATTTATAATATTTGTTTTAATATATATTTCTGGTTCAAAAGTTAAGAGAATTACTTTTTTTCTAAATGGTATAATTTTATGAGTGAGCAAGTTTAATTATTCCTAACAACGACAAGCTGTTAATTTATTTTATTTTTTTATTTTATTTTAAATGCACAATTCATAACAATTATTAATAATAATAATCAACAATCGTTATTGTGCAATAATTACAATCTGCCTTTTATAAGGCAATAATGATACAGATAAATGATCTCATTCATACCATATTATATTAGTCGAAGAAAACAAGGTCAGTTTAAATCCCGGAAAACTACAACTGCCTGATCTCCGGTAACTATTAATTTTTTTTAAATTCTAAATGTTGAAAATTATATTATCTCTAATTTGGAAAGTCTGGAATCTTAAAATTTTATTTATTATTAATATATATTACATTCTATCTTTGATCTATTCCCTCCAAAGTGCACCAAATTTCTATCCATTAATATCCTAGCACAGGTATTAAAGAGTCACTTAACACATCCCTCAAATCCTCCTCAATGAATAATGTGGCACCGGCCTCAGGACCTGCCATAAATTAATGACAGTGGGGCTTCTGGAAAAAGGCCAGTTTCTCCAATCATGTCCTGAGCGTCTGTGGCTTTCACGCTCATAGGCTTCACTGCGTGGTGGCCGGTGATGCGGCTTCTGATGAAAGATTGGGGGATTCCAAGTATCCGCTTTCTCTTTCAAATGCGAGGGAGGTGTCACTCATGTGGCGCTGTATATTTGTATATACTAAATATATAAGTGAATGAATAGCTGAATTTTTTTTTTCTCAACCCCTCAACATTTTCACAAACGGCTCCTTCTTCCGCATAACTGCATAAATGCATTGTAAGGAGGGTAGAAATACAAAACAATCGCTTTAAGATTAAAAATTACATACATAGACTGGACTAGGTGATGGGGCTCACCTTCGGTAATAGCTGAACTGTATGTACGGTATGGATGAGCTCATTCATTGATTAATTTACAACGCCCAGGAGTTGGCAGTATTTTTTATGTCCTTGACTCGAGCTGGGGAGTGACGTTTGTTTTATTGTAATTAACTTTTGTTAATTACTTTACTAATTATTTTGGTCGCCGTCTAGGAATATGTCCCTTGAGTGAATAGTTGCTTTGAATTTACTTTTAGTTAGGGTTAATTATTAGGCATGAGGATGTAATAATAATACTCAATAATAAATAGGAAATTGAAGAAGCTTTATTAAGAACTGCATTAATTATTAATATTTAATCTTTACCTATAAATTTGCAAATGACTTGAATGAATGATTTGAAATGAATTGCAATATATAAGACTAAATTGATATTATGAATGAAAATTATGTTACAAAAAAAAATATCAATCTAAGTAGTTAAAATCACAAATTGGAAACCCCCGTATAATTGTCTTTTAATATTCTTTAAAATAAGTTTGTGCGCTTACTCATTTAGGAAGCATTGAACAGCGGAGGTTGTATCTTTTGAAACGCGTCCTCTGGTATTGCATATGGAGATTAGAAAGACGTAAGGTGTTGATTCGTCTGGTACTGAAGACGGAAAACGACCACTGCTTTCTCGTTTACCTTCTCACTGTTTCGCCCTCTGTTCTCCAATTTCATAGGCAGTTCTTTCTCCCCCGCCCATATGGAGGGGTTGAGAAATAATTAAGCTGGCTTGGTCGCTAACATCTGATGTGGGTATTGGATATAGTATTAAGCGATTTAATACTGACCTAAATACTGAGGTAATTCTTTCGGTACCTGTCTCCTGTCGGCATCTCCCTTCATAAATGAAACTTTTAAGAGTTCTAATTCACTGACTCTAACATGAAACAAAGCTCACTTCCCCTTGATTTCACTGTTCTTAAACTATTTGACCTCACACAATTTTACATTTGACGAACCCATTGAATATTTAATACAATTAACATAATTGAAAAATGAAGATAAAACAATTTGAAGACTTTTATTATGGACTGGTTTTAATTGTTCCTTGACTATTTTATATTTACAATTCGATTTTCAAAGATACCATATTATAATGTATATATATATAGATATGTATAACAACCCCGCAACAATAATTACAAAATATCGATTTATGTTGACTGTTGGGCAATGTCGCAGTGGGCACCCGGGACTAGAACATGCAGAAAGCGTATCGACAGACAAGTGACAACAGGCGACAGCGGTGCGAAATTGGCCCTTTGTACACTCACTCACGCAAGAGTTGTCGCCTGTTTCCTTCCTTCGACATGTAGTATTCTCGCTCCAGTCATTTACTTTGCTCTCTAACGACTTCCTCTTCAGCCTTCGCGGTCTAATTGAGGATTATGAGGTAGAAAGATCACTTAACAGGAGTATTTATCTAAGCACAATCAACCGACACTAATTATAGGCCTTCTCACAGACATATAAGGTAATATAATTTTCTATTAAAAGCATTTAAAAGCAAGAAAAATGCAATTCTCTACTGATGAATGGCATATATATTTTGGAGGGACTAAATGCCTTATTTAGAAACATAACTTTTCTTCATATTCCTGAACAAATGCATTTTTAGGATTATAACCCTCATATTAAAATTTAAGTTTTTAAATAACACATAATATTTAAAAGGATGCAAAAATAGATGATGGTTAAAAATAAATGCATAAATATCCTATGTTTTGTTGCAACGAAACGCTCAAAGTAAGTATCAGTCACATCTTTTAACCATAATTAAGTTTGTTTTTTTTAATTTGACATATTTCTTTTTCACCCATGGTCTACCTGTTCTGGCTATTTTGTCACTTCCAATTCCAGTTAGATACATGAAAAAGGCTGAAGTATAGATACATAGTTAAAGGCATGAAAAAATGCAGTTGGTAATTTTACTGCTTGTATTATATAATTTATTATTAATAACAAAAACAAGTATTCTAGTGATTGTAAAGCTAAATAAAAAAAACTAAATTTGATTTAAAAAATCAAAGGCTTATATATATCGTTATACATATAACTTTGCGAAATAACGTAAGTGGTAGGGCTTTTGATTTACTAGAAAACAAGTCATCTTTCTCGGAATTTATTGAAGTCAGTAGGGTTCAGGCAAGAGAGAAAAGTTTTCGTCAAGATTTAAAATGAAATTTGTTCTGGCCTAGTAATAATACCAAACATTGATCTAAAAAAAAATCTGACACTTTCCTCAACTGTTATTTCTAATTGTGATCTTAGATATAGGTTTTTGTTTTGTTTTTTATTGAGAGCATAAATCTGTTGGTGTATTATAATACTCCACTCTTATAAGCCTGAATAAATCGCTTTATTTAACATGAAATTATAATCAAGTGGAAAAATCTGAACATTTAATGAAAAAAATGATCTGATACTTTTAACAAACCGAAATTGCAATGGTTTTTAATTGTGATTAATAACTGAGTCATAAAAATAATTTGTTTTCATTGTGACCAATCTGTAGTTGGATTAAAAAAAAATCAGATTTTTTCCCACACAGGGTAGAATTGCTTCTTTTAGCATAAGTTTATAACAAATTGAGATGGCGTCTATTTCAACAAGGATTATTTTAGAAAAAAAAAATGAAAGAGCACAAGTTAAATGGGTTAAATATCAAACTAGAAGTCTCGATCCGAAAAAAAAAATATCTTTTCAGGTCAGCTGCTAGAGTGAAGTTTTCAAAAAGTTCGTTTAAGGTTAGCGATGGGTTCGGGGTGAAGTTTAAAAATCATTGGTCACAATAAACACAATACGTTTTAACGTAAAACGGAAAAATAACTGCTATTAAAGAATCCATAATAGCAGTAATGTTTTAACTGTAATTTTTGATGAAATTATCATTTTTTCCCAAACCAGTTTAAAATACCCCCTTTTTGTATGAACCTTGTTTGTTTCAATGTTCTTTGATCATTATTCAGCCAAAAATTTGTTATATGTTTTTACTACTATGTCAATAGTTGGAGGGACTAATTAAGTAAGAAAAACGAAATAACGCAAGTTAAAGGGCTTTCGATTCATTACAAAAAAAGTAGACATCTCCGAAAAATCAGCTCGGGTTTGATGTGAGAGTAAATTTTTGACTGTCATTAACACTGTGTTCACAACTTTCACTCAACAGGTGTTTTTATGTTTTTTTTTGTTTTATAGTCATGATATTTTCCGCGGTAATTCCATTTATCACTCCGATAATGAAAAAAAAAAAATCAACCACACGAGAAAGAATATCTCTTGTGACCACTTCTGCACTGTAAAAAAGTACTAAATATTAATATTATGTGCCATTGGTGAAGACAACAAAGCATAAAAATTTATTCAACCTGGCCAGCTTGATCACAAACTATATGAGCTAATTATAATGTTTTGCTCACATACTAGAGCTTCCTAAATATTAAGTAGCATAGGAGCAGTGGAGTCGAGTGACAAATTGATTAGTTTCTGATGACAAAAATTGCTGAATAATGAAAAATATTGTTGTTGTTTTTTTGTTTTTTTTGAGTACAGCTAATTAACGGTGTGTGTAGTAACCTAGACCAGCGAGAGAAAGGGGAGGATATTGCGAGGTTCCGGTGGCGACACCCCAATGAATTATTCACAGCTCTTCAGGGTTGGCGGCTCTTCTGTTCGTCTACTGCCTAACTTTTCGTAAACAAACCCCTCTACAGCATCAAATAAAATAATACAAAATATATCATGAGAAGAAAAACCTAAAGATGTGTATAGGTTTTTAGTTCAATTTAACCAATTGCATTTAAGGAAATGAATCGGCATCTTAATTTTCTCGGAAAGAGTGGATAAATTATTTATTTTATTATTAAATAGTGATCTTCAGAGAGACAGATAAAACACAGTATTTTTGTTCGAAAACACAAAGTACTTATTTTCAAAATCCAATAGTTAATACTTAGAAAAGCCTTATGAGCTGCAGTACGTAAACATGAGTCAAGTATGAGAGTTTGTATTACACACCGAGACAAAATTAGCACACCACGTTTAGACAGTACGACAGCAGGAAGCCAGGAGCTACCTCCTCAATTTTTTCTTATTTTGCATTTCCAATCCCTCATCTACGTTTATTCTTTTTCATTTAACTGAAATCAAATTATAGTTATTTAGTTTAACTGTTTTTCTTTAGATATACCTATTAATTTACATATGAAATAAAGGAGTGTAAATATGGGAACATATTTTTTTTTATAAAACTCCTCACTTCTGATCAGCCAGTAAGATACAATTGTTTAACGTTAAAATGCCCAAAAGGTTAATAGTGATATAAAATTTGTTCGGTAAAATGAGTATTAGAACTCGCCTTAAAAAAGAATGTAGTTAAAGAGGTTTGAAAGTTGAACTTCATACGTACTGGATACAAGGTGCAAGAGGAAATGTTAGACAATAACCTACTTTGTACGGAGTAGCTATGACAACTCTCATATGACACTAGCTGTTCCAATATTCAGCACAGCTCCAAACATTCTGTGGCACTGCTAACAACCAGAGAAATCTTAATTAACAGTTATGCATTTAACGGGCCATCATTTCTCTTATACCTCTCCTGCAGGCTGGAATCTCTTATACCTCTGCTGCAGGCTGGAATCTCTTATACCTCTCCTGCAGGCTGGAATCTCTTATACCTCTCCTGCAGGCTGGAATCTCGAGAGTCGAATGACTATTTAAATTTCTGATGGTTTTCCTCTTCTTTCTTTTATGGTTGAATTAATTTTTTTTTTTTTTTTTCAAAACCAGAAACCCTTATGTGTTCCCTTATGTTCTGTGTACTTACTGACCATTGTTTCCCTTGTTTTTGTTAGAGACATTAAATCGGGCATGGAGGCCCCATTTGATATTGGGAGGGAAGACGTGAAAAATATAGCCATACCTATAAAATATGATTAATTTCCATCATTTAATTAGTTCTTATTAACAGAAATCCGTTATTTTGATTAAGTTATCAAATTTAAGATACCGACGTACTGATTATTAATCTCAATTATATAATTTGTGTTTTGTCATTTCATCGTGCTCGCAATTTTAACTCAAATAGTGTTTTTTGTTAGAGGAACAATATTTTGTATGGTGGTTCTAATTGATGACCCGACAATGTTAAAAATGACGGAAGTCACTTGAAAAATAATGAAGTCATTAAAAAAAATAATTTGTAATAAAAAAATTGATATATTTCCATCTTATTGAATAAAGTACCAAATTAAAGATCTGGTGATCAATGAAAAATGTAAAATTTTTGAGACTTTAGTGGACTATAGTTAAGCCAACTCGTTAAAAATGCCCCCAAAAGACCTTTCGTATTATTTTTTTCAACCCACGGCCCGTCACGATAAATTGTGCACGATTATATATTTCTATTTCAACTTTTGTTTCTCGTTGTATGTCTGAAAAAAATATTAAATAAATGAAAATTTCCATGTGTCATTGTTATAATGCGCAGGAAGACTACGAAATACAGTTCTATGTTTGATACCCACGAACGCCAAATGTTACTAAAAGAATAGGGAACCATCGGTAACGTTCATTTGTAATTTGTATCCAGTGGAGATATGGCGTTGAACAAGGGGTTTGTCTGGTGATTTACTGAGTCAAAAAATCTCTCTGATGAATGAAGTCATCCACACCTTAGACACCTCAAGAATACCACGTGAAGCTCAGCTCAACTCTTTTTTTTTTTCTGGGATGATATATGCCGGGAAATATATGATTAATATTTTTAAGCAATCAATTCTGGAATTTCGGGAGTCTTCTAACTGTTGTCGAATATCACAGGGCAGCAGATCTTGTCAGCTATGCTCTTCCATCATCTTGAGATGCAGTACAGACCCATAAATTGAGTGGGGTGATTGATGTGCATTACAGATTTGAGATTTTCCCTGAATCAGGCAAAAAACAGAGGCGTAAACATGATAATGTGTTGATTTAATAACAATAGAACATGTAACACAAATAACAAGAAGTGTGAAAAACGTCGGCCTTGTATCTATAACTGGCCAATATCACCCAGGCTTTTAAGATTTTTAATGTCTCAGGATCTTAGGATATATTTAAGAATTAACTTTGTGATGTTTTCCTCATCTTGAGACTACTCAACTAACACGTTACTAATGTTAGAGTATTAATGGGAGCTATTGTCATTTGATCAAACCACTTTATTAACATAAGTGAGAGCAAGCAAAACATAACATGGCTTGATGGCGGTGGCGACTACTCAACAACCAGACGACTCACATACTAGAACAGAACGATGGGCGAACGTGACAGTGTGCCTACTATATAATATAATAATGCAATTGAAGGAATTGCACAGTTACTACTAGTAGTAAGTCTGACAGCGCTAATATTAGCAACATGCTGAGCCCTCAAAACTGGATGTATATAGGCGGAAAGCGTTTGTAAAATAGAAATACAATCATGTGGGAAGACAAAACTTGTCGTTATTTGCCTGATATAAAGCTACAATCAGCAATTAAACCATAATATTTGGGGAAATTGCTTGGCTGCGATAGTTGCAACCGATTTTCCGACATTACAGTACAAAGGTTGTTACGGAAGTGGTTGCGGCACAGTTTATCGCCATCGATAGTCGATGTCCATCCACCGAGTCAGCATCAGATAGGAAGATCCTTCGAGAACAGGCCCTTTCTAATACTCCATCTTCACACCGATCGAACAGCTCAAACATTCTTAAGTTTGGTCATGATTCAAGAAATCCTTTTGCAAGTCTACTTTACTACAACACCTTTTCTTAGGTATTTATCAAATTATCCCTTAAAACTTATTGCTGCCTGTAAAAAGTTGATATGAAAAGTATGAGTTATAAGTAGCCCTTCTTGATGATGCTCAGTTAAAAATTTGACCACAAAAACGTCATTTGGAAATCGTGAATAAGTCCACCAAGTGTTACTGTGAAAACAATTCACTAGCTGTGATAATCTGCCAAATTTGAAACATACTACTACTTATCCAGTGGATAAGTAGATAAGGTAGTCGTGGAGCCATTGTGGTGGAATGGACCTGCCATTGAAATCGAGACTTTCACACTAAATAAATAATTATTATTAATATTTAATAATTAATAAATAAAACGGTATGTTTAGGCACGCATTTAGATGCTAGAGAAGTGAGTTATTATTACTAGAATCAGTACAAATTTTGAGTTTTGTGTTAGTAGTTCACCGTATATTTCTTTTCTGGTAAACTCATTTTAAAAAATTCAAAAGCCAAGGAATGTGTAGAATTAGAACAGCACAAAAAAAATTACCCTTTGTAGTTTAAATTTTTAAACTAAAGTCTATACTATACTATAGCCTTGTTGCCGACTGCAAGCTGCTGTTTTTAGAGGAGACAAGGGAAACAGGGGAGACGTCAGAAATGGTTTCACTTGAACGGACTTGGAAGCATCTTAAGAATTCAGTCTCACGTTGTATTAAGTCAACTTATTTTACAACGAATACATGGTTCGTAGGGATAACTCATTAGATACTATTTTCTTTTATTTCATCCTATCAATCCTATCAAATGAATTTTTCATATATTGTAAGTCCCCGTGTATGTCACCAGTCGCAATGGTATTTTGATCTTGATTTCTTGGGCAAGTTTGAAATTTTCATTACTATTCTTGTAGATTTTTTTCCAACTGATGCCTTTGTCTTTGAGGCAGAGTACGAGGTTATTTTCGCTCCTGTGTAAATACCTATAATTTTCAGTTTTGAATAGTTACCGGATTCAACAGAAATATTAAATTCGAATTACGTATGTAAGGGGATCAAACTGCCTTCACTTTTTTTACCGTGGTAGTAAAAATAATCCAATCTATTTGAAATGTTGAAGGTGGATTTCTCAACACCTTCGACTACGCTATGAGCTACATTATTTAAAACCTAAAGTTCTTGTTCCTCTACCGAAGCTCAAAACAAACTGTTGACACAAAAATTTTTTATGGGATTTCTTTGTAAATATTTTTAGCAATTAATATTTTTTCTTTACATAATATTGTAAGTAACCGAGAAAGTTTATAAATAAAATGAAGTATTTTTAGTCAAAATCACCTATAAAAACCTAAAAATGCTTTCCATTCTGAATCATTTCATTGAGTTTTTCATAAACCGGAGTTTGGGAGGTCTTTGTATTAACAGAGTTACTTTCACGATACTAGGTGTGGGTCATTTACACTATCATTAACAGGTGTGCGTCTTACTTTTTGGATTGTTGTTAATCTTTTTATTTATTATTTTAAGTGCTTTTTATGTATGTAAATTTAATTGTTACGTATGTTTTTGTATGAATTGTAGTCCTGAGGATGCCTGAATACACGAAACGTGTATATGAAAGTTATATAATATATATATTCTTATGGTATTTTTTTTATCCTGAATACAAATATGATATCGGTTTTCCCCGTTCACGCAAGGTTTCCGAGAAACACAAATTTATAATTTTAATACTTTCTGCATTCTTAACTACACAATAGTCGATAGTCTTGTTGAATGCATTTACTATCTTTACCTGTTCTCTTCCCAATATAACATTCATTAATCCTAGTTTGCTATGTAACGGAGGTAGATACATATTTTTAGTCTCCATTTCTCTACTCATTTCAGTACCAAAATAGAAAAAGTACGACACAGGTTTTACCGGCTTCACCACTTGCTAACTCACCAACTTGTCGCTGCGTCTCAAACTAATGATATACATATACATATATATGTGTCCTCCGGCCAGCTCCTGTAGTATCTCTGATGTACGGTGCCCCACTATTTACTCACTTGACTGACAATACAGCTGAAAATCGAAAATCTCCAAACATTCCAGAATGGGATCATGAAAAAAGTGGTCCGTCATACCTTTCTCAAGAGGCTAAAGAACGCCGACCTGCACCCGTTGCTTGGTGTGCCATCGGTGGGCGAGTTCATCCGCCTGAGTCACATAAAGTTTTTTGACTCGTTGCAGCACCTCACAAACCCAGTGTTTAACACTATGACCCCACCACCCTTCCCACATCGATGGCAACAGACTGTCGGGGAAAATTATGTTAAGATTTAGTTTAAGTTTTAATTGTTAGATATAAGTTAGTTTTAGTTTTAAGTCTATGATAAACAAGGCGAACCCATCACTTTTAATAAATTCAGTCCATTAATGTATAATGTACATCATTATACTTTTTTACAATGCAGATCACTATTAGCAGAAAACCGAATCGGTATAAAATTTAGCCAAGCTACAGGAAATATAATGAATTAATAATAAGTAGATTCGATTCTAGAATCTATATTTTGTAACATATATTAACTTTGTAATAAGGAGATGAGAAACAAAAAAACAACACATTGTTAGGATTACAAAATGGGTCATGTTTCAAATTTTTCTGTGCAGGAATGTTTTTTTTCTGTCGCTACTATCCCATTCTCATAAAAAACCACCGAATACATCTCTTAACAGCTTAATAATACCCAACCTTAAAACCAACTCATATAAAAAATAATTTTTGTATCCAAGCTGCAGACCCAGAATAAGTGCAATCACCTTCAAATCACCATAAATATTCCATTCATACACTGCTTACTGAAACGTATAAATTTAAAGTTCTTTCATACTGGCAGAGTAAGCCACAGATCCTTTACTACAGGGAATTTATGCAGAAGCACAGTTTTTAAACTAACTTCAGAGAAATCAATAAACAAGCGCTATTCGGTGGGGTCTAAAATATGTTCATTACAAATTGTCTCCATAACAGAAGAAAAGTCATTACAAAACACTGAGTCATTTTCTTCAGAAAATTAATAAATCTCCGAATTTACACGCAAAATAAAGTTCATAACACTTTTTTACTGATGGAGTAAGGCTTTGGGACTTGAGCGTCACTTAACCACATACATAACAAAAAATGTTAGAATGATTTAATCAAACTCTAAGCATTTTGTAACACGAATCACCCACAATGACCATTTCAATACCATCTCACGACTGGCCTGTGGGCTTGGGTTCTGATGAATATGTGCTACATTAGTTCACGCTTGTTTATCTCTATACCAAGTCTAAACATGCACAACAGTAGCAATACTGCCCCCTTGAGTTAGCTCATTTGGTTCCATCATATTTACAATGCTCTATAAGCTTTTACTTGACAATCTCAGAGTGTTAAATGTAAATGAACAAAAAAACGTTTAAAATATTTAAAACAACAAAAACCTGTGATTGGAGGAGAAATTCCAAATATATATTTCGAGTACACCTATTGGTACTCGTGAGAAAAAACACATGTTGACCAGAGTAATAAAAGATATTTTGGGAGAAACTTTAAGATTGTTTTAATAAACTGATTTTCACATTAAACAGGTATCAATATAAAGACTTTTGATTGTCTCATTTTGAGTGTTACGCTTAGCAATGATATCAATACCTAGTTTTTGTTTTTTCATATATAAAGATTTCCTTATGACCACGGTTATTCTCGTATGTTAAATAAAAGAGATTTTTGTACCTTCCCATAATTTATTATACTACAGAAACACGAAGGTTTTCGATGATTCTCTTGTATTTATAAAGGCTCAATCCGCAATCAGCAACGATTCCAATGTCGTAATAGAGATATAAAGGTTTTCAGTATGATCTATTTGCACATGGCTATTCATGTCTGATTGAATATATTGGGTTGTTGATGAAAGGTTCTTCGCCTTTAAGTGCGCAATTATAGAAAATAGTGAATGAGATACATTATGATAGCTAGGTAGGAATTTGTTTTCTGTTACTTGTACAGGAGTGGCCTACTTACTTGAATTATTTTTGAAACTCTAGGTGTCGCTATTATTATTACAAGATATGGTATGAATGAGAATTTATGAGAGAGAGGTCATAGTTACTTATTACCCAATAAAAGACAGATTGTAATTTTATCGCAATAAAGATTGTATTAAGTATGATATTGCTATTATGTCTTCTTTCCTTAGACTTCTGGCATCCCTATCAATCTTATTAGATTCTTCCATCCGCTGGTTTCTTGATCTGGCACTCATTATTCTTTCTTCTCTGAATGAGCTCTAGACAAATACATGGCCGTATCTTGCCTCCAGTTTTCATATGACAACAGCAGATTCTGCGTCTCGTTGCCGAGTGAGCGACATGGTTTGTTATAGTTACATAATTTATAATATCTCGGAGTAGAAAAACGCATTAAGCTCAGGTCCTCTTCCAAGATATTTTTTTAAAATCACATTTTGGAAGTTTAATTCTATTCCATATTAATCTAATAAATATTAATCTTTATTAAGGTGGAAAAACCAATGGTAAGGCTTCTTGGATGTATTCATTTTTATTCAATGTTTACTAATGAAAATGAAATAGATAATTACCTACACTGTTAATATCTCAAAAAATTCTTTTTATCTGGACGAGAAACGCAATGACATATGTGGGGGGGGGTCAGCAATCGTCTCATTTATATATAATTCTTTATTACTTCAGTACCACAGTATGTTATTAATAGTTAATGGGTCAGTGAATAGCCATTCCTGTCCATCAATGGCTGAGGATACAAGTATGTGCCTGATTTTGTTCCGCAGAGGACATCGGACTTGCATAAACGATGTATACATCCTGATTGTCGTAACTTGGCTGAAACTATCAACTCACATGACACTCCAGCTCCGTCATCGGATTTACTTCCTGACTTTTCTTAGCCATGACTGTTACTTCTGAATACTTTTTTTGACCAAAGAAAAAAGAGGTGACAACAGATTGAAAAACAGTTTAGTATCGCCCATCAAAACTAAACACTATTACCACAGGTCGTGGATTTTCTCTGCTACAGTAATCAGTATTAATTATCACATAAATTAAGTCAAAATAAATCATAGTATAGGTTGTGATGTTATTAATAGTTAATAGCATCATCGCATGCACTAAATGTGTTCTACATAAGGGAAGGGATTGTCGGTTTATATAATATTTATAAATTAGAAGCCGGAGGATGTTAACGGTGTAATTGGTACTGGTACACATCTGATATAAATATCAGTAGAACGGTCTCCAAGAACCAAATTATGTATGTAACTGTTAGATAGTTATTAAATGATATGCAGTGATTAGAGATAATAGATTTAGATGAACCGCCAATATTTCATTTGGAACAATCAAACAGAGGAAATAGAAAATTGGCCACAGATAACAAACAACTGGGGGGACAAATTTTACATTGCATAGTAATCATCATAATATATAATATATGAATCAACTACAACAATTGTTTCGGGGTGATCTACGTTCCAGCTTCTAGTTAATAATTATTGTATACACCGACCACCCCTTCACATACACCCCCCAAAAACATACAGGCTTAATCAATCCATGCTACCTGCCACTTGATGCCCATTACTTGAGAGTTCTGTGACAAAAAATTCCAGGGAAAGTAGAGATTTAAGTGTTAACTCGCCTGTCAACAAAATACGGAGAGCCGGATTCGATTCCTCTTTTAAGATGATTTTATTGTAGGACGGGGCCTTGTGAGGAAACCTCTTAAAATTAAAGTCCCCGCTATAAATCTTCAATTCCTTTTCCATCACTATCCGACAATCGTTCACTCCAAAATCTAAGCTCTTCATTCCCCTTTTGTCTCAACGAGGACGATACTTAGTATATTTATTTGGTAGTTACTTTATTATGTTTAATATTTCTCCGTTTGGAAATATATGATCCCTAAGGCATCAATAATAATTTGATCTACTATTAAAGCTTGATAATAAAAATTCCAACTTGCTGAAAAATTCCGCAATCTGTTTGAGTGTGTTATCTCTTTTTCCAAATCATAAACTTAATATTCTCTCCATATGTAAACTTTTCTTCAACGAAATCTTTGCATTGGTCACAAATTTCTTGCTTTTCTATTTCTACTGACTGGCTTGTTCCTTAACGTTGTTCTCAAACCGACTCGTTGGAACAAAAATCATTGCAGTATTTTGTTTTTCTTTTTAGTAGACTACCACGTGAGCAAATCTTGCAAAGCAATTTGTGATGATGTTAGTTTGTCGGCTGGAAAATTCTGTGTTCATTTCTGTTATTCTAAATACAGAGGAAGTCCTATAATTGATAACTTTTTTCTAACTGCCAATTTCATCATCTACGTCGCTAAGCTCGAGGGGGGGGGTTAGTATTAATAGTTTGCAGGTCATCTTAACTAGCAACAATTGGCCATTTCACAAAATTGAAATATTTAAAATAAAATCCTAACAAGGTCTTTTGTTAACCGTAGTAAGGAATAGTATATATTGTTTTGAAAAAAAACTTCCTGAGGAAATAGTTGTGAAGAAAGCTAAGAGCATAATTATTTAGGCTAATTATTCCGTTACGTTTGGCTAATTACGTGCTTGTTGGCTGTTACATATACTATTGCTAATGCAAAATTGTCATGGGTGGATTTATAATGTTTCGGGGACGAGGTGGGATTTAAGTATTCAAACAATTAATGCAGTGCACTAAGTCAGAAATATTTATAAGATGAAACAGGATTATTACACCATCTAAGCCTAAACATCTTATATACTTGCTAATATTTTAAGAGATTTTAGGAGAGGAAGGTGCCACCCTCGTCTGAAGGGGCACACTAAAGAGGAGCGTTTTTTCATTAAAAATGTTAAGGTTACGACTGAAACAGCATTGCAGTACCGCCCAACGTCTCCAAGGAAACCGACTGAGTCTAGAAGGCTCAAGAGATTCAGAGGTTTGGTGAGAAAAGTATGCCGACCGGCAAGCATTGTTGGTTATAAGTTTGCAAAGTGTTTTGCAAATAGGTTCTGTCAAAAGACGTGATTATACTTAATTGTTTTTGAGACGTGTATATTGGATTATATTCTATTTATCTAGGTAAAGCATAAAAGGTTAAGTAAATTATTTTCGTAAATTAAGGTTGGTCAAATTGGCCCAGTTATATCTCTGTTTTTAGTATTAACTCGTATAAGAATTTTCGAAACTTGTTCTGGGTTGTCACAAGTACTATACCTAAATAAAAAATATGTTAATTTTATGTTTTAATTCAATTTCACAAATTAGCCCAGATATCGATTACCTCTGAGAGGTAATACGACTACGCCTTGGACCAAATCAAACGACAAATGACTTTAATATTTTTGGAAGAAGAGTCGTCACACGCCAAATAAGATAAATAAGAATTATTAACATGCGTTAAATTATCCAATATGCGTTAGATAGGATTTATCCACTATGCGCACAAACGAGCCAATTAAAAGATCAGAACGACAATGTCAACAGGTGCACGATGCTTGGAAGATAACTGTATTCGTGTAATTTAGGCATTTTCAGAGTATCATTTCTTTACGGTCGTGGCTATGGAGCATCCTGAATGTTCCGGTCTCAAAAACACATCTTCCTCCTCGCGAGTCTTCCTTGTTTAAGGAGCATGATGATATTGAAGTGCATGTGTATCGTGTTGACATATATAGAGCTGTTTTAATGATGTCATTTTTTTTTCAATAAGACATCGGGTGATTTATCCTGAAATAAATTAATGTTTTTTATGAGAGGTATTCAACTAAGAAGAAAAAAATTTAATTTTATTCGATTTGGCTAACCTTTAGGGCACAGTTTCATCATGTGCAATATTATCTTGAATATTACTGTAGTACCTCATATAATAGATTTAGTTAAATGACAATTGAAAAACTATAAAATGCATGCCTAATAGTGTTTTCTTGTTTATAAATTGATTTTTTGTAAAACTCTGGGATTTAATCTTGAATATGAAGACGGATTATCAATTTTATGTTTGATTGCCCCTTCAATTGCAAATGCTGATGGTACTCAATAAATTCATCTATTGTCTCTATGTAATAGGTCTTCATGGAGTTGTTCGTTTCTGAGGAGCCAGAAAGCATTCACATCTAATCGGGGCATTCCTAGTCTCAAATATGCCCCTGTCAGTTTTTTATTTGTGTGATTGCTCTCCATGTCAAGCGGGAATCCATGTGGACTCCAAAATACCTTACTGTTTCACATAGATAGTTTCATGGTACAGTTTCGTTGTGAATAATTACGTTGGCTAGTAGTAGTAGTTACTCTAGTAAGTTCATTAATGTTATTTCCATGTAGGATAATCCCTTTGATCTAGAGAAGCTGTTTTTTTTAGTGAGATTCCAGTAAAATATTTTCCCATTTTTTTCACTTGACATCAGTTTAGTGAGACCTAATTTTTAATGGCAAGCCTTCAGGATTCCTTTTATTTTTTTTGATTACATTTATCTGTGTTTTTAGTTACTTTCTCGCCAGTGTGGTCGAGGGGACTCGGCGAACCTGAAGACACTCACATCTACACCAGGTTTTATTTATAATACAATATTTTTGGAAAGAAAAAATGTATATAAACTTTTAGTAAGAGAAAAACAAAACAAAGTCATGGTAAGCTAAGAGCAAAACGTGAACGCACTTCATCAAAGCAAGAAGTCAACTGAGTTCGTAACGTACTCTTGAACGAGGTGGTATAATCCTCGGCAACCGTGTAAATCGAAGGTTTATTATTTTTGTGAAGTTGTGTTGGGAGAGGGGCAGGTAGTAACGATACCCGTCGGTTTTTAATCCTCCCAGATTGAAAAACCATCACCGTTACGTTAAATGCATTTGCCAAAAGTTCTACATGAAATAAAGAATTCCGATAAATTGTATTTGTACTTCTATAATCACCTCTTTATCTCCTTAAGACATTAAGAATCGTTGCTCTTAATCTAAGTGCGGCGGGTAAGAAGGGTGAATCACAAAAAATGAACAATAAGACTCTAGAAGGGCTAAAGAAATGACTCATTGAACTTAGCACAGAAGAGTGATAAGGTTTCTAACAGTAAGATACCGGCACGGGTCAGATGGACGAGGTACTGTAAGGATGCCCACATCGTTTCATAGTTAAATTGTAGTTACATTACAATACATGAAGGCGCATACGTTAGTCATATTATTAGTGAAATCGTAGCATCAAATAATTACGAATAATGATATATTATAGTAACGAAACATTCATTTTAGGAACAAGTTAATTATAACAATTGAGAGTTGATTAGTCAACTTAACATACCTGACAGTGTCGGCTTGAAATGTTGTAGGTAAAACAGCGGCTGAGGATGTTGAGGTGTAACTGGCACACCACAGACACCGCACAGGAACCATACCCCTCCAACTTCTCCCTCCATCAACTTCTTTTGCGCTTCACTGCCTCTTCTCCGCAGCGACCTTTCTCTTCTGCGTGCCTTCGGATCCTGCCTCATGTTCCTCAGGCATATACACTTTTGGATCATTATCTCTGCTGTCACTGCGAGCGAAAACGCTATGTGACGCAGATGACACGCGGAAATTTCTGGCGGAGTGGCGTCCAGGCACGCGGACAGCCGAGAACGAACCGTGCACAATGGATCGCACAACTGTTAATTATCTCCACTACGTTTTCACTAAGCTGGGTAGCAGTGATTTCTAACAGTGAATCCAGTGGTTAGCGGCCTCCCCAGATTATCAAAGTTTAATTTAATACATTTATAAATCCATCCCATGGAAGGTGAAATGGACAACTTTAAAATGAAATAATCTTAATAAATATTCGTTGTTTTGAAGAATGTCTATGTATTTTGAATATCACAACTTGTGCACAATATTCTTCTGAATAGATTTTTATTATAAACTCATACAATAAATGGGATGTTTTTGGACTCATTAAGTCCATCATCAAGCAATCCAAGTAGAAGAAAAATACTGATACCATCAAATTTATTAAAATACATTTTTTATATAAAAGCAATGGTATTTCACAAAAATTTTTTTTGAAGGTTTAATGATCGGAAGGAACAGGAATGTCTGTGAATCTAAGTAGTATATATCTTAATAAGTTAATATATACACAAATAAATACAATAGCTAATACAACTTTATTAATTAAAAAATATATCGATGACCTGATTATAATTGTTAAAAAACGTACTATGAACTTTTAAACTAATTTAATAACTAAAACAATAAAGTAAAATTCACAGTAGAGCCAGCTAAAAACAATAAATTAATTTTCTTAGACATGAATACCATTTTAGACGGAAACAGATTTTGCACAAAATAGTAGCAATAGAATTTGATTATAATTCAAGTCATCTAATATGAGGACACAAATGCCTAAAAAACCAGATAATATTAATATCATATTAATTCCCTTAACTAATAACTACAGCTAGTGGACAGCTAGGAATATACTAATTACAGATTTTTACAAGTCAAACAAAATCAATGGCAGGGATGAAACAATTATTAAATGTTACTAATAAAAATGTTCCAGGTACATTCATACAACCTAATTACTAAAAATTCAATATATACTTACCTGACCTGACAAACAGAATAACAATAGTTTTTAAAATGTATTATCACCATAATTTTAAATTTGCCCAATTTCACAAAAATAAACTTAGCAACAACTTATAAAACATGAAGGATAAAATAGAAAATAATGATATACAGAGCGTAATATACAAAATTAATTGTAAACAGAGTAAAGATAAATGTTATATTGGCAAAACCTCACAAACTTTAAGAATAGGTTATCACAACATAGAACCACTTGTAAAACTCCTAAGAATTTAAATGTCACAGGTTTAGTCAACCACAGTATTATTCAACAACATGCTTTTGACTTTGACCCACCAAAAAAATATTTAGGAAAGAAAATAATAACAGGTCTCGTAAACTTTTGGAATCTGTTCATGTAACCAAAATATAAAAAATACTGTGAACTGTAAAACAGATGTAAAAGCAATAAGTTTGCTTTAATTAATAAGTTAAAGTTTTTAACTTTTTATTATTTTTATTTATTTATTTCTATAATAATAGCTTTGTTGTCAGCAACATGTTGACAAACCAGATTGTACATATAAGATAGAACTTTGAACGGACAACACACAAAATGTAGCTACAACTAATGACAGTGATAGATAAAGACGACTGATGGCTATAAACATTACTAAACAATATTTTATTTTGTTATTAATTAACAATTATTTGACTCATTGAGTCCAAAACATCACATTTATTGTATGAGTTTATAATAAAAATCTATGCTGAAGAAAATACCACAAGATGTGATATTCTAAATAATCTTGCTCCGTGATTCTTAATTTGTATCAGGACCTGAAAAATAACTAGTTCATTCAACGACTAGTAGCTTCACTATCTTATTTACCTATTTGATTGATTTTAATTTTTACTATTTAATTGTTTTGTATGCCTCATAGTTGTATTATATTTTGCTGCAGTCACTTCTCTTTGGTAATATTAATAGTCAATACTGTAAATTATTCCATTATTGTGAGCTGTTGAATTCTTTACTGTTGTTTGATCGTTAATTCAATGAAAGCGGTTGTCTAATTGTTTCAACCAACTGGATTTTTAAATTTATAGTCCTTGACACACAACACCTTAATATATACTGGTTAGTTTTTAGTTAAAATACACTCAAGTATGGCAAAAAATTTATATTTCACCAATGTTTAAGATTTCTCAAGTCCCAGCTCAGAAGCTGTTTAGGATTTAAATTTTTCCCCCCTATTAAAGGGAAAATTTAAGACTGTTATACAAAAATAATTTCATAGATATCTCTAAAAATTAAGTTTTGAGATCAAATGTTTAAATAAACATCCACTCCATACCAGTGTAAAAGATCTTCGTGTTTTACAACTAAAAATTTGTATCTGCTGAACAAGTGATTTTCAGTGACCAGAATGGTTTAACAAATAAAATGAAGTAGTTTTGATCAAAACTACAATATACTCTACTGATTGAAACTGTAATGACTGATCAAGTAAATGTTTCACAATCATTTAATAAATATTTAAGAAAGTCACCAGGAGACCTGTAAGTATCTCATGGAACTTAACAAATTAATAACCTGGTAATTAAAAAATAAATATTTTGTCATATTGATAAGGTTATCAATTGAAAGGACTCGACCTTTCTGACCAATAATATGAATTTTTTTTGGTACTTAAGCAGATGATAATTACAAAAAATCATTAAATAATATTGACTTTAATACTATTAGCAGCCCTTAGAGGAACAAAATTTTGCATGGATGTTGCAGTGCCAATGACGCTAAAAATAATAGAAGTCCCTAACAAAATAAATTTTACCAGCTGAGAATATGTAAGTATTCAGAGTTACCAAAGAAGCACTCTTAATCGAGTGATACAGTTTTCATTTGTTTAATCTGTTTATTTCACAGCTCTTTAAGCTAAGTATTTTGTTCCCAATGAATTAGCCCTCCCACTATGGTACAACTTACATAATTGTTGTAGCGCCAACTATATATGTAAATCACCCTATACTCTGGTGCAAATAATGTATTATAATATAATGTAAATCTTTGTAAGCTTCTTGTAATAAACCAGGGTCAATGCGGCAGTTGTAGCAAGGCAGGTAAACAGAGGGGCACCGCCATAAACGGTACCTGACTAGACCAGGGCAGACATAGGGGCACCTATAGGCGGTCAAATAACCTAAGTGGGTGAGTCCCTAGCAGCCATAAAACACACCCTTTTAGGCCAACAGTCATAAACCTAAGAGGGATTGGCCACCTGGGTATCGTAAAACATACCCTTTCAGCCAACTCCGCCTTCCACTAGGAAAGGGAAATAGTATTTAAGACCAGGAGATTAGGCACTGAACCCTACTCTCTCTGCCACACCTCTGCGCCAGTCACCCTGTCTGACAACCTTGCAGACCCCCTGACACCTCGCGCCTGCTGCACTGCCGTGCCCCGTTCTAACTCTGATCAAATCGTATTCTTTATGAAACCTCCGTACCCTTTTCTTTTGAACATAAAGTATTGTCGGGACACATACCTATCATAAATGGAGTCAGATATTAAACGCCGACATGGAACAATGGTCCATGTTATTAACTACAACAATCCGCACTTGTCACCAGAGCTAGAGTGATTAGGCACTCCCCTAGTGACACATCCCGACAATTGTATATAAGACAATTTTTTTTTTTCCAACGCCCTGTTTCATTTTTGCCTTTGGGCTATAGGGTAAGGGAGAGACGACTGACCCATTTTTAATTTCAAATAATAACTACCTAGGTGGCCCACTTAATGTCCCATCTGGTGCTTCACATCAACCAGTGCTGCACAGTACAAGGAGGGCACCTCCCATTTAAGTACTGGTAGACCCCGTAATGGCTTAACTTGGCCTGAGTAGAAAGCTGAAAGATAAGTTGTAACAAAACATAATTACTTAAATACCAGATATTTCAAAGTTTACTTGAGAAAATAATTTAAAAGTAGGTATACATGGAGAATAATTGACTTCCCCGCACTTGTTTGAAATTTGTCTTTTTTGAACATATTAACTTCACACAAAAATCAACTCAAAATCAAAATATCGTGAAAGTTGAAAGTAATCTAGATTTTATGTATTATTTTTATTCTAAGGTTTCATCTACAACAGATAAATTACCTCATGTTTTCTCCTTTAATCTCCATCAAAGTTGCAATTTCCAGAATTAAATATACCATTTTTTTCCTCTTTTCTACTTACTGATTTTAGCTGCTTATAAGGTAGATAATTGACATGCTTGAAACTAATTTTATTCAAAATGATGAGCTGATTTTTAATGCCAAATGATGCTTGTATGACCATAGAAATATTTTAATTGATAGTTCCATGTTCAGAAATGTAACAACTGAAAGACTTTAGGTTTATTTCCATTCAAGATTCGCTACAGAAACATACCACATAACGTGTCACCAGAATTCCAAAAGGTATTCTAAAACTTATTGCTTTGATACCTGATGAATAGAAATACAATTTCTTTTGAATCTATGTCCCTAATGAATAAGAATATGTATAATGAAATAAAAAGTCATTTCTATCAGACAAAAAATAAATGATAAATATCAAAAAGAATGCCATACAAAGGAAACTGAATATTTACAAGAAAGTATTTCAATAAAATAATAATCACAAATAAATGTATATGTACAAGTACAAATGCTTACGAAATATTTTTATGAGGCTTTGTAAGAAACAAATAGTCAAATAAACAGTTCTAAAATATATATTATAATACAATTTCTTTATACTTTTAATAAATGAGTTATATAGTCTACTTAAATAAATCATAATAGCCATGTTTAAACATAATATGCAATTAACATCAAGACAGAAGGGATTCTTAAGGTATGCGATTCATACAGACATTCATTCCTACACAAACCGTTTCTATTCTATGATAGTCAATAGTTTGGCCACATGTAATCACTTATTATTTATTATATCCTAGCAAGTAATTTGTATTTACAACAGGAAAAACAATAAATAACCATTAAGTACAGTAATAAGAATAACAAATCTGTACAAAAGATTTTTTAACACCATATGTCATTAGAACAGTTTTCTTATATTTAAGCATTAAGTAAATACATTTAATAAGTACATTGCTGAAGAATGACCTATTACCAACATAATATAAAACCTATGCAGGTAATGAACCCATTGCGAGATTTCAACAACACATCTAAAAAACTAAAATTGGTAACATTTTTTATAACTGTATCAAATTATATAAAAATTACATAACTCCCTGACTACTTAAGACACAATCCGAAAGAAACTTATTCTCTCATTGAATTGTCCATGTTAGGCAAAATAGTTTTGAATGTTACTTATGAATTTCTAGTGATCTATTAGTGAGAATTGCCATTTATGGGTAGTCTAATGTTCACAGTGGTTTTTAGTTGACTATATAGATATTATGCCTGTTTTTTGTTAACTTAATGTGAAGCAAAATGTTAATATCAATAATTTAGCAGTGACTTTAAGAAATTTATAACATTTTCTTATCTAAAACAAAATTGTTCAATATCAAATTACTAACAGTAAATTGTGATTAATATTATGGTTTATAAAAGCAATACAAATTCCTTATTGATTATCTTTTATTCTCTGAATTAGTGGGTATTTCAGGTTTGTGTAGCTTTTTTAAAAGGTAAATATAAAATTATCATATTTTTTTCTACATTTACAACACAATTAGAGCTGCTGCAAGTCTTCAACAAACCTAATTAAATTTTATAATATATTCAAATTAAGAAAAATTTGATGGTAATAATAACAATTTATTACCACTTATTATAAGTTGTTATCGCATCAGACAATGCTACCTTCTAGAAAAGTCAACTTACTGGTTGAAAGATCAAAAATAATGTTACACACCAAACTCACAGTATATGATGCATCATGTACATCATAAAAGAAATTATGACTAAAACTACTGGAGTAGCCAAAATCAAAAAGCCCCCCAAAAAATAATTAATTCTCTAATTGGGCAACAACTAACAGAATATAAAGTACATTGCATGTTAAAACTCATATTTATTTAGAAAATAAATAAAAATCAATTTAAAACTCCATATATAACACTTCTTATATCATTAATTTAAATAAATATAAAATTATGACATAAACAATAAATACTATAATACAAATAATATTATAAATCTTATGGTAATCAAAGCAAAAAATTAGAATTTTATATCTACCTTTTATAATAACTAAGATTTAGTCTTATTGTTATATTTTCAACAAGAACTGGATTGAGATTATGTATATTTACAGATAAAATAAACTGAATAAAAAAATAAGCAATTATTTTCTTCTAAAAGTACTATAACTATCAACAAAACTTCTAACCTACAAAAAATATGGAATCACACAATGTTTATAATAAATGTATGTAAAAACTGATCCTCATAACTATTTACACCTTAGCAGTACATGTAAGTATATATTTACTCATATTAAGTAGGTACATAAAGTCTAAATATGCAGACATGTTCTACATTACCTGGTTTAAACAGAAAAAAGAAAGAAGAGGATTAAATAATACAATAATTGATCAGTGGATATTGAAACACCTATTCTTTCTCATCTATTTCAGATTAAAACTTACAAGGAAATTGATCTATTCAAAGGAAGTTTTTCTATTCAAAGGCACATCCCTACCATATATCTCTCATATACATACATTAAGTACAAATTGATATATTTAAACATAAATATTTATGAAAATAGGATTATTTTAGGCATAATATATGAATATGTATAAAAAAAATACAAAAACAGCCTTATATGTTGAGTGGTCTGTGAGCTTGGGAGTGGATTATTCTCTGAAAATAAATTAATTTAGCCATTAATCATTGAATGTAACAATTTTTATAATATTTGCTTATAACAATGAAGCAAGCTGCTTTTCTAAGGGTTAGAGATATGCTGTTAATTTAAATTTATTTCAAAGTTAATTCAGTGAAATACTATTACCCTTGTAATATTCACAAATTAAGCAGAAACTACATTACAGGATGATTTAGACTATCATCGTTAAATAAATTTCAATCATGCAAACAGAAGACTGAAACATGCACCTGCCAAAAGAAGGTATGGATTATTTGTATAATAGTTATTTTCAAGCATTTGTAATTAAATATCAAATTATTACATAATGAAAACTTTTGAATATATAACATACATTTTATTGTAGATTTGGCTCAACTGTGTGAAGAGGCTCAGAAAATGACAAAATATTCTATCAAATAAATTTAAAATAAGATAATACTGATGTTTATACATGCTCATCAAAAATTAATAGATATTTCCAAGAGAAAATATTTTTTTTTGACAATTTAAAATTATTTTATCTAGTTCAATTCTAAAGGAGTATTTCTAGCAGTAACAAATATTTTTTGTTGGCAGTTATACCAGAGGATTGATGAAAAGTGTGAATATGAGGATTTTCCATTCATTCATTCTGGTACTAAAACCAATTACGAGTTGGCCTCATTCACCCCTCCAAGTTTCCCTATCTAGCCTGACACCCTCTTCTATGCCCAGACAAAAGCAAATTCCTTGTCCCAAACAGTTTTTTAATGTTATGTCCATTATGTGTCAAGATTCTTGAATTCTTACAAGTTCTAGTTATTTTCCTTTTAATTGATCCAACTTCATGAAAACGATACAGTTTTTATGGAAAAAAAGGTGCCGACTCCTTCTCCCAACTTGGAGTACCAGGCACTTTATACCCAGTGTGGTCTTCTCATGTAAAATAGCTGTATATGATGTAGTAGTTTATTTGCTGAGTTTTGTTGTATTGGTGAGTGTGTGGGGAATATTGAACTTCAGAAAACAGGGGTTTGCTAAGAGCTAGCAGCTACTCACATTAGCATTACATTCATCATTACATAAACAACTAATCATTTTTTGACTTAGGCCCCCTTCACAGCAAATAAATCTACCAAATTTACACACCAATAGTACTGACCAAATCAATTTGAATCACCTTCTTCTCTCGATGAACTCAAAACATTTTTAATGTAGAGATGATAAATTGCCGACACTGCCTTACAATTGAACATTTTGGAAATATCAATACATCATTTCTAAATTTAACATATAACTCATTTAGAACCAACAAAAAGCCTTGTTTTTTTAAATATTGTAATATAGTGTTATAAATCTCTGAGTATACATATAAGTAAAACAATATGATAAATAGGACAATAAAATAAGAGGTGATTTAAAAAGGAAAAGAATATTTACAGTTACTAAAAATAAGTGTTAAAAGATCAATAGAAAATTCAAAACAATGATGTGAAAAAGGCAACAAAGTAAAAATAAATAAAATTGAATCGGCATTGTACTATAATTCAAGAATACAAATCATTTATAACACTTCCAACAAAAGGTGGCTTAAGATTTATATGAAGCATCTTCCATCAGCTTTACATTTTTAGATCAGTTTTTTGTTTAACATGCAGTTCCACAGGAAATGAGCAGTTCTAAATCACATATACCAGAATTGGTTCCTGTATATTTGCCTTATTGTCAGCCTGCTGTCTTGTCAGTTCCAGGAAAATCCACCAGATGGAGTAAGGATAAGGTATATTCTTGCACCAAAACACCTGTTGGCCTGTGTAGTAACTTAGCATAGATCACAGAAATCAGTAAGTTTAATCTTATCTGAAGTGGGAAAAACAGCAATTACTATGTTTTTGAAGCAACAGTGCTTTTGGGACGTGCGTCTCATCCAGTACCCATGATTTCATGTTCAAATTATAAATCCTCAACTTAGTCTTCTAATATAGGTTCTTCTTGTGCCAGACTGGTACAACACAATAAAGGCAGCAATGGCCTACCTATCATGACATACAACCTTCTCATGAGTGACTCCAGACTTTCCAACCATACCTTCAAAGTATATGAATAAATCTACCTACTCCAAGGTATTTTCATTTATTTACAGAAGAGCAGCTATTTTTTAGTTGACCCTCAACATAACTTGACAACCCCAGAGTAAATTTTGCAATTTTTCCCAAGGCCAGATGTTGTGTTATATCAATACATTTTGTTTTAAAAGCTCATATAAACACAGAAAATCAATAAGCTGAATGAGCACAACATTTTTCCATTCAACCCTTAAAAAGATTCTCTCACAGCAAAAAGCTTAATTAAAATTAAGCTTAGTTTAAAAATGGACGAGAATGGTGACTTTTACAGAAGTCGATACAAATAAATTGTACAATCCCTTCAGCAGTCAAACATTAACAAGAAAACTCAATAATAAGTACATAATATTACTTGAAAAATGCAGTATGAATTCTGGCATGCAGTAAAAAAAAAAAAGATAAAATAAAAAATGAAACTGATGTTTACTTGAAAACTGGAGACTTCTTAAGTACCTTAGTAACTCTCTCAAATGAACTTTTCCATTTTTTTTTCGGAGTATAGTTGCCATTCAATGACTTGAACGATGACTGAAAAATATATAGTGAAAAGCTTAACCCGATTCAAGCCTAATAAATTTGTTATGCAGAAAATCGTATTAACTGGGTGGATTCCAAATCTACAGGTTTCCTCTACAGTTCATGCAACTTACAAAGTTTTATTAATTGTGCTTAGAAAAAAATATCAGTGGTTAGATCAAACTCACACATTGAATAGGGAAGGTCGATGTTCTGACATACGTCTCCTGTAAAGCTGGTTTAAAAAAAAAAATTAGTAATTTAGTAAAAAAGTATAAATCAGAGAATAAAAATTCATTAAAGGAAACAATTGCATCCATATTTTTTTCTAATGTACATGCTAAATAACCCAATACTCATTCACTTTCCATTTCAAAATCTGTCCAACAATTTTTAACTACCTTCATTCTGACTATGATACAAATCTTTAACTGAATGCACAAAACCAGACACACACCATTCTATGTAAATAGAAATGCACATAGGGGTTTAACAGCCATAAATAATTTAATCAGTAAAGAATTAATGAGGACCCAACCAGGAAAATTGAGAACAGATAACCCATAGTACTGACAACTCTTTTTTCACTCCGTCTTCTATTTATCACTATACATTGCAAGCTTCAGTTCTTTAAAATTGCTTTCTAATCGTCATCTAAAAGTTTAGTCTCTACTTAATAACTGACTTCAACAGCGCCAACTTGTTCAGGTTCTATCTATTGTAGCACCTTGCCAAGATCCTGCTCTACTAACTGCAGTTTCACATTTTCTGAAGGTTTTATAAATTATTACAATAGTGTCATCATCTGATAATTTTAATGACAAAGACAATGACACTACCCTTAATAACAAAGACTAGTGAAAAACAAGGCAGGATGCAATGTTATAACAACATAAGAAGGGTTTGTCACAATCCACATAATTCAGGATGATTTTGACAAATTAAGGAAGTACAGATAAATCCTGATTGGATTCAGACGGCAAACCTGATATTTAATACTGGTCTTCTTTGACAAATTGGACTCTGATCTGTCTTGACTAAAGGCTTACTGTTGGCACTGCCAGCTATTAGCTTCATTGATCATAGTATGTCCCCCATCCATCCCATGGGGGTCCAAAAGATTTCAACTTTAAAGGACGAGGATAATGTTTTCCTCACAAAGAAACTAGATATGATAAAAAAAACTAGACTCCCTGAACGCCAATAATCTAAATAGAAAAGATGAGATACACATCCCTATCCCTCAACAACCAGTCACCACATTTTTTGAGCTATCCCATTAAGAACCATCCTAGAAGAAACTAATATGTTTTATAATATATACAGTCACCACCATTAACCATTCATCTGTTTAGGTAACTTGACTATACATATATTTTAAATTTTAACTCGATATTTGTGGTAACCTGAATGTCCCTTGTTACATTCCAAAGAGCAGGTTCATTTGTTTATTCCTTGTCCATTCCTGTGAACATCAATAAATACCTTTGGAAGTCTAAGATGAAATAGACTCTAATGAGATTTTGTTGCTTAATTTGAATTTTCTTTTTCAGAAATAAGGAGTTGAGCTTAAAACAACACTACACTCACATACTAATAAAATCCCTTAAATTATATGTAAATGGCATGTTGGCTTAGAGTAAAGTAAAAAAACATACCTGCAACTTGAGGGCTTGTTTGGCTTTGTAGTTTCCTCTTGCCAGGGCAAGCCTGACCCACTCTGGCTTGTCTGGGATGGCGTAGTGTATAATCTGCCTTACACCCAACAGGAGGTGCTCAAGTATAACAAACAGGAAAAACCAGGACACGGCTGACAGATCAGGTGCACGGTGTCGTAGAACTGGATTTAACGAGAGGAGGGCACAGTTTGTTACAACACTCAGCGTGCTCAGTATCTGAAAAGCTCTCTAGAAAAAAAATTCAGCACTGTTATCAATGAGAATAATATTGCAATATTAATTTTAATATTATGTGGGCGTTATAAAGAAAAACAATATTAAAGCAAAAAGACTGACTATTAATGGTGTTCTACAAACTAAAAAAGTCATTTACACTTGAGATTTGTTATTTTTAATCTAGAGATACAATTAGACAATTCCTCAAATATTGCAACTATATCACACTATGAGAATAGGCAGTAGAATGTATAATATTTGCACCTTGTTGCCTAGAAGAAAGGGCATCTGAATGGTAAACAGAAGATCACAGGTTCAAATCCCAGATGTGACACTACTTTTTTTTTAACAAACAATTATTGTAAATTATTAATTAAAGAGGAATTTAGCGATGGGTGGGATCTGGTATCCAGGACCACTTACCTTTGCAGAACTGCATTTAGCACTTGTAAATAATTCTTTAACTGATAAAAAAAATAGCTAAACTCATAACTTTTCCTTATAAGAACTAATATCGAGACAAAATTTTAAATGTCAAGAATTTATTCATAACACAAAGAACCAAGCACAATATTTTCTTGAGCACATTCAGAATACAAACAGTGATCATTTTTACCTGCCAAGCTCCAGTATCCTTAACTTTCCTAGCAATGGGTCTCTGATAGACACGGCACAGCTTGAATGCATCACATCGTATCTCTAGGATGTTGTTCAAAACAGCCCAGAATGCTGCCATTGGATATACAGCAGAAAATAAGTACACATAACCAAACTGAACGAACATCTCCAAATAATCATCATAAGGATCCTGATAAAAAGAACAGAGAATAAAAAAAAAAGGTAAAAAAATATCTAATAACACAAAAACTTTAAACTATATTAATTTTTATGCTTGGAATAATTGTATCATCATCCCTTCTTATATCAGTATAAATTTAAGACCCAAAATATTTTAACAAATAGTATTTATTAAGAATTGAAAAAAGTAAATTTGTACCATAATTATTTAATGAATTAATTGCAAACAAATATTTTTTCATTCAAGTTTTTAAACCGTTGTTTTGCCCAAATTAAGGTAGAAAAGTTTGACTATCCTACAGGGAGAATCCCACTTCTGATTTATGATGTCGCAGAGAAGATAAATGAATTGGGATTTTAATTGAGATCCTTCATTTCATGAAATGTATTTATAATATAATAATGGTGAATGTATTCAGCCTCCCTCATATTATACTAGCTAATAGCCTCTTATGCAGAGTTAAGAATTCAATGTTTAACAGTACTTACATCATACTGTTCCATCATTCCTTCTGTGATTGCCTGCTTTATCCTCGAATCTTCTGGGTCCAACTCCTCAACTCCAATATCCTCAATTATCTTTGTTAAGTCGGTTATTTTATCTCTAACAAGTTTGGAAGGTGTTTTATTTTTTCTTAAGCTGGCTACCTGATGAAAAAAATATATACATATCACAATTTACAATTCCATTTTATTTTTAAATTTTTGGGAAGCACCTTTGGTGTTGTCATCTAACATGGTATTAATACAAAGGACTAAAATAAAATCTAAAACAATAAAGGCACCTAACATTCTCTAACTAGACCAAAAATTATAAACAAATCACTCTTTTGATAAATAAACAGAGTAATTTAAAATAGAAGACCAGTTTGTCCACATTATTTTTTATTTCAGCACAAGGATTTTTAACAGACAGGTGGCTACTAGGATTTTGGATGAAAGAGAGATCTTGAGATTAGAATGAAGGTTGATGCTGACATAATAAAATAATTTATAATTGGAACTAATAGGTTGGCCAAAAAGTCCGTACGGTTGTTTAAGCGAAAATATGACACAACTTTTAAACCCAAAGCGACTTATTCAATCAATGATATAATTGCCGTTTTGTTCCAGTATCTTCTGCCATCTCATGGGCAGATTCATAATTCCATGCTCAAAGAATTTCCTGTCTTTACTGGCAAAAAAATTTTCTAAGTGGAATTCCAGGATTTTTTACATATTCTTCAGAGTTGAAGGTCTGTCCATTCAATGAATTTTGAAAAGACTGAAACAGCTGGAAATCTGAAGGTGCAAGTTCGGGCGAATATGGAGGGTGCAGCAAAACTTCCCAGTCAAGCTCCAGTAACTTCTGCCGCATCTGCAAAGAAGTGTGCGGTCTGGCATTGTCGTGATGGATGACAATCCCCTTACGGTTGGCTAGTTCTGGATGCTTCTGGTGGATTGCTGCATTTAATTTGTCCAGCTGGTCACAGTACACATCTGAATTGATGGTCCTGTTCGTGGGAAGAAGTTCATAAAAGACAACACACCTCCAATCCCACCAAATCGAGAGCATAACCTTCTTTGGGTGAAGTCCTGCTTTTGGGGTTGTCTGTAGTAATTCGCCGCACTTCCCCCATGAGCGTTCGCGCTCCACATTGTTATAGACGATCCACTTTTCATCCTCTGCTATCATTCTCTTCAAAAAAGGATCGTTTTTTTCACGTTTCCGCAACGAATCGCAGATGGAAATCCTTTGGGCGAGGTTAGCCTCACTAAGTTGATGGGGAACCCAAACATCGAGCCTGCTCACGTAGCCAAGTTGATGCAGATGGTTTTCAACACTCGATTTGGATATTTTGAGGATAACTGCACTGCGATCTCCCTAGTTGTATAGCGGGGATTGGTGTCGACTAATTCCTTCACTTTGTCACTGTTAATCTCAGTTGGTTGGCCAGAGAGAGGTGCGTCTTGAACCGAAAAGTTTCCCACCGAAATCTTGAAAACCACTTCTGGCACACACGTTCTGTAACAGCATCCTCTCTGTATACAGCGCATATCTTCCTCCAAGTTTCCACTGCTTTCTTGCCTTTTCTAAAATGAGAAACCATGAGGTGTGGATAATGTTCGTTTTGGTTTTCCATTTTCAGGATGATCCTAAACACACAAAATACAATCAGTCTTGTCAAACTACGTTGAAGTGTCTAGTATCTGACGAGAGTGCACTCGCAAGGGACGGACTGAAGTTAGCTACATATTAGACTGCTTGAAGTTTCGTAACGACAAAAACCGATTGGACTTTTTAGCCAACCTGATATTTGAATAAAAAATAATTTAGAACATTATTCTGTTTTTAAATAGTTTCTTCTGAAAGCAGAAACTTTGTTTTTGAAAAATATTGCAAGCAAAGGATTGATAGTTGTTCAGGACTGAAATGGTTCTTTCTTGAAATTATATGTTTAATTTTTTTTTTAAGAATTAATTAGAAGTTACCAGATTAATTACTGTAACAAAATTGATTTTAAATGATAAATCTTCTGTCAGTCCACAATATAGCTTATATAATAGTGATATTAAATAAACTATAATAAAGAATTTAACCTTGATATTATAAAACCACAAATACAAAATATAATGATCTCATTGAACAGATCTATGTTGTATAATTTATATCAATTCCCCAAAATAATGTCTACACTAAGTAACAACTTGGTTACTAACAAATATTAAAATCAGGGTTCAATATGTAAATAATAAAATAACTTTATAACATGAAAATAAATGTGAAAAAATGTAAATGAACTAGACAAAAAAAACTCTTGAAAATTCTGTTAAAAATAATTTAACCACAAAACTAAATGGAAGTATATAAAGAATGTTTTACCTATCTTAATAACATAAATAAAATTTATCAATATAAATGGTGCACCATTCCATATTTAGGGCTGATTTCAGACAAGCTGGCTAGGAAAATTAAAAAATCAGGATTAGGAATGGCTTTAAAAACATAAATCAATGAAAAAAACATGTATGTCACATTAAAGACACCATTCAAACTTAAGATCGCCTTGGGATGCACAGAATAAAGTGCAAAAAAAATCCCAGGGGGGGATTTGTACCTGGGACCTCCTAATTCCATTCAAGTGCTCTGCCAACTGAGCCATCCCTGCGATCCCTTAGCAAATTAAATTTTAATCGCTTTATTTGACCCCTTATAACCTCATAAGAGAGAAGAACAATACTTCAAAGGAGACAACAATGGAGTCTATGTCTATTTAAAGTTATTGAGAATAGTTTGAATTTTACAAAACTACAATTATTAAATGAGAGGAGATCAGGAGGTCCTGGGTTTGATCAATATTTTTGCTTTGACTAATAGTAATATAATGTCAATTATACCTTGTTTGAATAACATTTCAAAAGAAATGGTATGATTGCTTCTTGTATGTTGTTTATAGACTGAAGGACAATCAATAACGTGGCAAGTTGCTGAAATCAAATACATTTATCATTTTAAAATAAAAATTATAGTGTTGGTATTAATATGGCTCTAAAAGAGAAAATTAGGAGGTTTCAATAAATAAAATGTTTGAATAATTTGAAGTGATGACTTACATATCTGAGGAGTTCCATATCCTGAATGATAAAGGCAATGTAGAATAAGGACATGAAATTATTCACAAATTCAAATAACACTAGTTTTGTAACTCGATGCCTGTCAAATTGCGATTGTGTCCGGTGGTTTTCTGAAAAGATAGAAATTTGACAAAAATATAATTAAAAACTAGCGTTTTGCACTCATCAAGGTAAATGTCTAGATGGTGGGAATAAACAAATTGTCTTAATTCGCATGTGCAAACAGTTAAACCACCCCCCTTCCAAATGTAAGAAACGAACTCAGCATTGTCAAAATTTGAAATAGTAAGAAATTATACTGTAAAATGACTATGTTTTTTCATTCACCACCAAGGAACAAACCATTCATAAAATATTTACTGCTAAAATCAATTTTGTATTTGCCATTTCATTGTTTCGCCATAATTTTAGTACAAATTGACTTAATCGATTGAAGATTATTGTGTAAGGTCCTGTATATCATAGACCTCATGCATCATAATAGTTTCATTAGGTTTTGGGATATTTCATATTTCAGTTTAAGTAGGAGACTCAAAAATTTCATTTTTAAAATATAGACAAGGCTATCAGGTTGGTACTGATATCTCCTAATGATTTCCTCCCCTCTTGAAGTTTACAAGGGGAAGTAATGTTCTTATTCTATCCTGAGTCCTGTTGTCCCAAGAATATGAGATCATTATTAAAGAGCTAATCCCCCGTGAATAAGTAATGCTCTGGGATCAGGCCTAGCAAAAGGTGTCTGTTTTGTATTTGTAATAATAATAAATACAATAGTTCTCATTATATAATTGATCCCTGTTGTGGCCACCTCTTAATTACACATAATTATAAGTCACCCTCTTCTCGATCAGATCATATCTATCACTGTTTCAATATGTTTAATAAAGCTTATGACATCAGTCGGAGTGGGGGAGAAGATAGTGGGGAGAACAGCCGCTGGTGGGGATGACTCCCCACCACGACTAGCTGCCTATATAAGAAACGTCCCGTAGGGTGAAAATCAGAAAGAAACAAACCGGCACCTTGGACATTTCTCTCTCTCTCTCTCTCTCTCTCTCTCTCTCTCTCTCTCTCTCTCTCTCTGCACTGGCGCTTGCTGCTCTACTGAAACCATGGTCTTCTTATTCAACTACCTCTGCATCTCTCTTTCCTAACGTCGCTATGTTTTAGTCCGGTGCTGTTAGACCCCACACCTCCCTAGTGGGAATCTCTGCCTTCGTCTCGCTAAAACTAGCACCTCCTTGGGAGAGACTTCTCCCTCGCGGACGACGGTTGCCGTGGCCCTACAAACTTACCAGTAGCGTCTCCCACGGTAATTCAGTCTGCTTCTCTCCGGTTCACACTCGCCTTTGGGATCCGGACGGTTTACGCCTACCCTTAGACATCGAGTGTGAATTCGTGGTCGTTCCAAGACCACATAAATTACCTATAAACCTACCCTGTACCTCTTCTCCTGAACATAGTGCGCTGTCAGGGCACACACCTTCTAAAGATCTTATGGAGTCAGATCAAAGCGAACTAAGCTGCCCGCCAACTAGGCCGGCGGCCAGGGTGAAAGACCACAGGTCCGCCTGCCTTATCTATTTCTTGGCGCTCGCAGGATGGCGGCTAAGAGGTTATAGTGACCCTAGCCCGCGGCGGGCGTCCCCTCCCCACTTTGGGGCTCAGTTAGAGCCGACAATCCCTTTTAGCCAAAACATATCACAGTACCCAAAATACTCAATATTACCAACATGGCAACATATCTAAACATCCTTCTCTTCAAGAAATATAATCAAGGGACCTATTACTACAATAGTTACCACAAAATTAGTACAAAATCAAATATTACAATTTATCAAGAAACTGTACAAACAATGCAATCAAAATGTTTAATCCAATATTGATTCAACTAAATTCACAGGAAACATTTTACACCTGATCCAGCTCCCAAACTTGACAAAAATTAATTAACAAATTTAATCTTATACTCCTAAATTTTTTTCAAATTAATTAACAAATTTAATCTAATTCTTCCAAATTTTACAAATATCTCTTAGGTTTGTTCACTAAATGTCCCGACCTAATAATAACATAGTTACTTGAATCTCTATCATTAGACTCAACACTTTGGCTCTCTTGTTCTGGAATAGAATCTTGTTCATCATTACTTGTGTTAGATATATTATCAACAGGATTATTTTCAGGGTTTAATGCGAAACGTCTTTGTTCTAATAAATTTTGAATTTCTTCTGTACATCTTACCATTTATTTCAGCCAAATAAGTCCTAAAGGCTAATTTTTGTTTTTAATTTCACCATTTTCCCATATTTTAGAGAACTTATTTTGTACCAAGACCTTATCATTTACATCAAACATATCAGCTATTTTACTGGATTTATTATAATATAACTCTTGTTTCGTTTTATCAACTATAATAGGATCATTTACAATTTTAGGTTTAAAATCATTGATCCTGATAGGTAACTTTGTCTTAACGTTTCTACTCATAAGTAACTATGAAGAAAAGTAACCCAGGGCTGCAACACTAGAATTGCTGTAATTCAGTAGGTAAAGATCAAAATCCTGATTATTATACATTTCCTAAGGATGAACTTAACACCACCAACTGTTTTTTCAACAAGCCCATTGCTCTGAGGATAATTTGGGCTGGTTGAAATTATTTCAAAGCACCACTGTTTGGTAAATGTACTCAAAGTGCAAGATAGAAACGAAGGATGAAGAGAAGGATGTTTAGATATGTTACCTTGTTGGTAATATTGAGTATTAACCTTTTGGGTACTGTTATATGTTATACTGATTTAATATGAAATTTTATCAGAATTCCAAAAATTTTTGCAAAGTGGTTGACTTTGTTACAGATGTAACAGGGGCCCATCGCTGGACAACTAGTTAATTCTATGGTAATCACCGCAACCGACACCCGGTCTTGTCTGATAAGTTTTGGTTTTGTAAGATGAATAATTTGAATTTTGCCTTGTTTGTTGTTCATTAAAAACACTTCCACTTCCGATTGTCGCTCCATAGTCTCCTTCAAACAACTTCATATTGGATTCTGCCGACTCAACTGATTTACAAAATCTCCAACTTCGCATCCTCTCTTAAAAGTCTTTCTTTGAAGGTTCCCCCTGACCATGCCGACGGCTGAGGAATTAAAAACCTTCAATTGTTTTGTTCTTTTTTGGCGTCAAATGAACCTTTATTTCACTCAAAATTGATGTCTCTGTTTCCTTGTCCTTGGTTGTTTCTATAATCGTGTTATAAACTTTTAAGGCTTCATAACCCATAAGGTTTTTAACACGGGCAACTTGAACTTCCCGTGATTTTTCGGCTGCCTTTGTCACTATAAAATATATCTCTACTTGTTCCTCAAAGTTTTCAGCTAAATTGCCAGAACTCGCGTTAAGGGTGGCCAGTTTCACAAACTCTATTCTGACGATTTAATGACAAAACACTTTAAATCTGATTATTAAATCTTTACTGTTTTAAATCAACTTTTTCAACTAAACTGTACTTACCAGTATTTTTCCGACTGTGCCATATTTTGAATTCGAAATAATAATAAATACAACAGTTCTCATTATTAATATAATTGATCACTTTTTAGCTAAAACATATAAAAGTACCCAAAAGGTAATACTCAATGTTACCAACATGGCAATATATCTTAATACAGATACCTTAATCTTAATACACACCTTATGGCAGCTTTTCTACAAATCCTCAACACCAAAAGGTTGAAGATGAATAGAATAAATATAAGAACTGAACTCTCATAGCTTCAATTCACGTCAAGATATTCACTAAATCTTTACTGTTTTAAATCAACTTTTTCAACTAAACTGTACTTATCTAAGATAGGAGAAAACCAATTTTATTCTAGTGATGTACTTTTATAATGTAGAATATGATTAAGAAAAAAGAATAGTTACCCCATTCAGTAAGAAAATTGGCGAATCGCCTATAGGTCATATTCATAGCATAAATAAGTCCTGCATAGACAACACTTGGAAGGTATACTAGCCAGATTGGTGCTTTGGGCATAGTTTTCAGCTGATCCTCCACCCAAAAAGACAGAAGCATGATAATAAATGCTCCTATCATACAAATGATGACTAGAGGCAATGATACACAATACATCTGAAATAATACAATTTATGAATATTTTGAAAAATGTCAAAAAAAGAACACATTATTAGTCACTGCAATATATTTTTTCTATTTATTATGATCAATAATGACGATATCTCTTCATATTCCCACATCTAGGTAAGGAGAGCCTTTTAAGGTTAAATAAAATGCCTTCAGTCAATTAGCCATAGTTTGTCTGCTTACTTTCCATTAGTTGTTTAGAACAGAAGTGGTTTTATGTCCATCCCATCATAATCAACACGAATCTCTTCATTTGTCCTTCTGATGCTTGCTGTGTATCATCAGAGTATTTATGTTATAATATTAATAATTTTCTTAGAATTAATTGAAAATACAGTATCTGAGCTTTATACCCCAAACAGGACTACATTAAACTATAACCAAACAATGGTTCTTTTCCTTTGATAATACTGATTATAAAAGAAAACTGATTTAAAATTTTTTTTTTAATGATTTGAATAAATATTATTGGTATGATTTTCACAAATATTGGAAATCTATTGGCATTAATTTATTCCCACTTTATTTTGTAATATGTTTTTTTTTTAAATCTGTAAATATATTTCTAGGTTTTTTGAAATTAATTTTGATTCAGTCCTTACTAAAGTAACATAAAATCAGTTCAGTATTATTCGGGTTCAACATTATAATCTTACCTTAATATGAGTTTTGAATCTAGGAGCTTGTGGTAATAGCTTTCCGGTAACGGAGTCTATCCCCATAATACCACGAAAATTTGGACGAGGTTCATCAAAGCTTGTCATTGTTATTGTTCCCCAAACAAATGCAAGTTCTGAGCATTTACGACGCCAAAACTATACAGTAATATAATATAGTGAAATTAGTAAATTGTTAATAATTAATGTAGTGACACAAAATTAATCTCACTTCTAGGAAAAAGGTAGCACAAGCAATATTGAGTATGCTGAATATAGCCATAGTACCAGGATCAACAAGCATTTGTAAAAATCCAAGTAGAGTAGGAACAATAAGGGATATTGTGTAAAAACCAATGAATTGAAAATAAAGAGCTACTGATTCTCCAAAATACACTCGGATTTCATCTGTAAAAAATAAAAAATATTTAAAAATTCATTTTATCTAATAAACATCTTCATGTTAACTATTAATTATAATAGTTTAATGTTACCATATGGTTGTTGTTCTAATAGTCGTTTGTACCAACGGGCACCTAGTTTCCTTACAGCTTCTTCATCGTGTAACGGATACATTTTTTTTACAATGCCATAATAAAGACACGCCATCACTAAAAGACATAATAGTATTGAAATCAAATAAGTTAAGAAATTTATTAGTGGATATTTTCTGACTGACCATTGCCTAAAAACACAACAAATGACTGCTTATCTTAAAGCAGTTTTGATGAAATGAAAAATCTCAACTGCTGCAGCAAGGCAGAAAGCCAGAGATGAGTATACCTCTTATCACAATACTCAATATTGATGAGTATACCTGGAAGCGATAAAAAATGATTTAAACCAGCTGACAGCATTTGAAGAGAAGGACATTGGTACAAGCTTCGATAGATGGATGGAGTGATAAGGGTGCTGAATGCCTTGGTAGATGTGTGATAGATATGTGAAGATGGTCAATGGAGGATTGTAGGTCTTACATGATTTTGGTGAGAGCTGATTGGGTGGAAAATCCTAGTGGGAAGGTTGATTGTAGGGGGATTGATTTAAATGTTCTTCTAGAAATGAGGAAATTTTAGATTGAACTAGTCTTTTGAGGGTTTGGAATGGTTAGAGAAAATAGATACAGGCCGGTAGTCTTTGTGGAAGGTGGGGTTAGGAACTTAATTTAATGGAAGAATATTCCCTCTTTTCCAGGAAGAGGGAAATGTGGAATTTTGAAGGGAAAAATTGTAAATGTGAAGCAATAGGGGAAGAATTGTAGATAGAAAGAGCTTCAGTAATTTCACAGGAATGCCATCTGGACCTACCGAATAAGTTCTTGATTACTTATAGTACACCATTAAGATAAGTATATTTCGAGTGGCATGAGTAAACAAAATCAATATATTCTACTAATTTCTTGTAACTAGGTTCTACTTAAATTAATTAGGATAAAAATGTCATTAATTTCGGTCAGGCTGTAACAATAGGAAATATGTAGTAGTCAAAAGTTTAAACACTAAAAATCAATTGGAATTGATGAAGAACTTACTACGAATGCTCATTAAATAATGAATAACTTACTTATAGATTGGCCTTCATAGAGAGAATAATTTGGATAGCCAACAATGCTGCTCTCATCTGAAAGAGCTCTAATATTCTCTATTTCATGTCGAACAATGGTTTGCTTCTCTGACATGGTAAGGAAATCATCCTGTCCTTCTTCATCGGTAAATTCTCCTATTTCATCCATTGTGAACTCCCTTAAGTTTCCTTGCTTGTCACATTTTCTTACTTCAAGATCCTCAGCCAGCTCTAAGAGTTTTTTTGTAGGAGCTGATACATGGATAGTCAAATTCTGCTGACAAAACATAAAAACATCTAGTGTTTTAAAGCAGGAAAGTAAGTAGATTGGACAAAAGCTTGTAATACCACTTAACAAAACAGAGATATATGTACAAAATCTCATTCAATATCTCACAAATTAAGGAAAGCCCCTTCATTCATATTAATAATAATTAAACTAATAAGGTCAGGGGAATAACAGACTTTGGAAGATGTCAGAAGTATTTATAATACAAGTCACGACTTTTTGCTTTATAAAAAACAATCTTCTATCTTCCAGTGATGACTTTATTTAGTAAAGAAGAACAATACCAAAAGTGGTCTAAGGTCTTCATGGAATCTTTCGATGTCAGTATAAGTAATAAGTACCCTTTTACAAGTAATTTTAAGGATTTCTTGGCGGGATCTATTCCCCACCAGTGAAGGATATGCTGAGGACATGGTCAGCACAAAGCATGTTACGTTATGCTCGCTGAGAGTGTGCTTCATCTTTAGAGAGAATCCCTCGTGCATACCATTGATGGTTACAGCCTGCAGGTGGTAACTGACACTGGTGGATACCCCATGAATACCCCCACCCCATTCATATTTTAATAATAAGTAAGGTTTAATTAAAATTTAAATGTTAATGAGTGTAAGAGATTAGGATAAATATAGAAAGATTTAAATTGAAATAGAAATCGAAATGGCGGAAAAACAACAGAAGGTACAATGATCAGCACAGTATTCTTAATCCTCATAAAGTCCATTCCGACATCTGCTAGGAGTAGAGAAGAAAAAGAAAATTTCTGCCCCACTCTGTGAGGGTAGAGCTAAAGTTATTCTACAGGACTGCTAATAAAATATAAATTATAAATAATAATAAATAATTCTCCCAAGCGAGGATAACAGTAAAACTAATCTGGATTAATGCTCGCTCCACAGCCCTAGACTAACATCAATAGTATATATTTATTGGAAATATAAATTAATGCAATATATAAATACTTACAGAGCTTTCACTTGAAGGATGGCATCTTAACATTAATGCAGCTCCTCCTTTTTTTTTCTCTTTTGTAATTTTTTCAACGAGCCACTTTGCAGTTTCACTTTTGATCCTACGGTTAAATTTAATGACAATGTATGATGGGGGAAAGCTCTTGTCTTCATTTTTACTCAAATAATGTGTCATTTTTATTTTTTAGCTTTTAAAGTAATGCTGACTAAATTTCAGTTTGATGCAACAGAATCTTTAAATGATGAAAACGAATAAACTGATAGAAAGGAAGAATAAAGATTAAAAGGAAATAATCATGACAATTTGTTATCTTATAGAGATATAAATATAGAAATCATGACTTCATCCAAATCTATGATTAAAATACAAACATCATAAAATAACTAAAATTTTAACTAGAATACAAAGTACTAAGGATCATTTAATAAGGGATAAATAATATAACATGTAAAGGCAACATTAGAGGAGAAAATATATATTAACTTAGAGGAGGTTTCAACGCCAAAGAGTTTACTCCAATATTTTATGGCGACTTAAATAGATTCTAAATACAGCAACTAAGCTGTGTTGGGAAGGGTTCCCAAAGCTGTTCGATTGGTACCATCATAAGATAGTAATAATACTTTTTTGTTTTATCTATTTTTAAATGTGTTGGTATAGTTCAACATAAGTAACCAGACGGTTGATAGATGAGCAAATGATGAGAGCCTATGAGATCATCTCTTAATAAAGGCGTAAGAACTCAGTTGCTCAATCAGTAACAACCTGTTCAACAGTTGCTTACAGCGGTCGAGAAAAAAAATTGAATATAATGGATTTGACTAGGTATGTATATATTCTATGGACTTGACGTTTTAGTACTCATTGCTAAAGAATTCCTTGAATCTGATCGAACTAATGTTCTGTCAGGTGGGACATTTATGATTCATCGCTGAAATAATTTATCAGTTTTTGTATAATATAAGACTAAATTATAGATTAATTTTTATCAGGAATAAGAAAAGTTTTTATAAAGACGAGATTCATCTTGGGATCAAAAAGCAGGAAGTTCCGGGTTTGAATCCAGCACTAACCTACATATATTTTAAATACCACAACTAATATTTACTAATTTAAAATAAGTTTTCTTTTCCTTCATGTGACGCAGGTCATCGACTGTGGCTCAAGGACTTACTTGCCCGTAAACTAAAAGATTTCCGTCGTAGTATCATAAATATCTGAAAAATAATTGGTGTTTCCCGGGATAGGGATCCTCAATCTTATCGCGTTCCTTATATATCCTGCTGAAGTGCTTACTCCACCCTACTTTTGAAATGTTGGTTTACTTTGAACTATTGTGAACTTTTTGAGTTCACAAAGGGATAGTACGATCTTACAATTTTCATCTTTGCGCTGCAGCACTATGCCCATCTGGAGCTCCAGAGTTATCTTTGACTCCTGTCTTTTAGCTTGCTCTCAATTCTGTTCCCTATATCCTACTTATGGTCTATCTTGGCCAATGAAGCCTCTAAGAGACTTAATTCGATAGTAAATACCTCCTAGATTCCCGGATAGAGAGAAAGAACTGCTTTATACCTCATCAACATAGTTGACGTTTGGTATTAACCAAGCCCTACAATATTGCTCACATGCAGTCCCTGGTGACCAAGAATCTGCTTGTTGGCCAATGCTCCCTTTTTTGTCAATCTTAGGTCTAATCCTATTTCCCATGTCATGCCCAGTAGTCAGGGCAAAATGTAAGACCAAATTTACACAGAGAGGACGAATGTACGAGATATAAAAGTATTCTACCCAGGTCCCAACCTGGTTCCCAAGCTGACTACTGCTTTGAAATCAATGCTACTCCATACAACTAAGCCATTGTAATTAATACTGGATACCAGGATAATTGAATTTTGCTTTTGTTTATTTTACTACGCGAAAAAAACCGTAGTGGCGAGAGGTAAAACTCATATTTGTATGTCTTAATAATAGTTTTCCCAGCAAGTCAGATTTTTAAAGTGGCTTCTGTTTTGACACGAACTTACACATAAAAATATGATTTTTTATCTTCAAAGAAACTACTTAAATCTGTTAAATGCGAAGCCCCTGGATAGGATATTAGTTTATTATAAATTCAATTGCTTATTAGGCCAGTAGGCAATGGGAGAAAAACTCCCGGAATTGGAAATAATTCGAACAAAGGTGGAAACTTGTTTTAATCACTTTATTTTAGGTCTAATATAATTATCCTGAGTTTTTCCCCTCCGCCAAGGCGAGTGCTGGTATTTAGGACAAATAATTTGCTGAAAAGGTGTGTCTTCAAAATAAATAAAAAAATATTCATCCAATCAAAGGAACCGTATATATAAAAAAATTATAGCATTAAACTCTTCGTAAAATGAGTACCAATACGTAAAAATGACTTCGATTATAAGGTGTTCTTCCCCCGAAGCTGCCGTCATTTTTTCAATCTTTGCTAGTAAGTGCGATTTTCACTATTGTCTTGAATTTTTTTTTTTTTTAAACTAAGCGTTTGATTGAAAAATGCCTATATATAAAAGTGTTGTTCTCAAAGATGAGAATGAATGTACCAATAATAATATTCCTGTCCTCCTACGGGGAGAGAACGGTAGAAACCGGTTCTATTTACGATCTTCCCTTTAAAAGGAGGGTCCGCTGGGCTCAAGGTTACCAGTCAACCCACCAGACCACTTTTCAGTTACTGCAATTCTAAGTGAAAGCTGGATTTGAACTTATTTTTAAGCAATTGGATAAAAATCAAGATGAATGCTACTTTTTCCTGCGTGAATTATTAAAAGATCCTTTGGGACCTATTCCGTCTGAAAATACCTCAAGAGAAGACTGATGGAAAAATATGGTGATGATATCATGATTACAGCAGGATACAGTAGACAACCCATTATATGATTTCGTAATACTGGTTACAAAATTGTGAACCCAAGCTGGTATGGATTTCTAATAAATGATGAACAAGAAGAGCGTATTTGCATTGTTAAAGCTACTGCGCAGATATAATAGGAAAAACCATTAGATCAAAAATTGCAATATCTCCTAAATTCAATTATCATGAAAGGCAAACATGGAAGGGAAAACCAATTTCAATTTGACTTATCTGCCTCCAACACACGAGGCAGGTAGGTGATTAGTATTTGTCGAGATCACACCTACAAGTTCAAACATGGAATGGAATTTCGAAAAGCCCATTAGATTGGGGATGGAGAAGCTCAAACTTTGGCTTACTCCAGTGACTAAGAAGAAACAACCAGCTCCTCAATCTCTGCTCAAAACAATATCATGGAGATGCACTAAAGGGTGCAAAGTAGCGTGCCACTGTAGATTCGGTGTTTCGTTTTGTGCATTAACTGCAATGGAACGTCGTGCACTAACTCTCCCCCAAATATTCACGCAGAGGCTAGCTTAAGAAGGGCAGGACGATGACTTACCACAGAAGCAGATGGAAACAACTGTGTGAGAATAAATATAACCCAGATCAAACTGCTGAGAACATAGATAGTGCCCATGCAAACCCACCAAAACGTGAAAAACTCAAGTGATACTTGAATAAGTTCACCCTAATGTTCTATGTATAATGTGTAATGATCTAGGAGTAACAGTCTCTTGAATTGTTCTCACCATGTTCATCATTAATTAATCACATTTTCAGTCTCTTATTACGATATAATTCTATTATTACTTATAATTATTTTGTAAATTTATTTTCTATAAATATTGGTCCGTAAAAAAAAATGCAATGCCAGACAATTCAATCATCTGTATACCCTTATGCTTCTACTATTCATGTATTAGTACTCATTGAACGCAGAATTAAATTTTCCACAATATTTACTTAGAGCTATTTTTTCTTCAAACAGGTACTTTTCCTAAAAAACACAATTATAGTGGAAATCGCACTTACTAGCAAAAGTTGAAGTTTAATGAAAAATTAATGAAACTTACTTCGGGAGAAGCTGCCAAAATAGTTTTTATGTGTTGGTATTCATTTTATGCAAAATTTAATGCTCTAAAATTTTTATATAAATGGTACCAACTGAAAAAACACCTCGTTTTCACTAATTTTTTTGTCCTGACCATCAGCGCTCGCCTAAGTGGAAGGGAAAAACTCAAGATATTCATACTTTACCTAAAATAAAGTGATTGAAATAGTTTCCACCTTTGTTTAATTATTTCCGAATTCAACCCCTTACCTGTTGGCCAATAAAGCCCGGATACGGAAGATCTTAATGAGGAGGTCACTTCACTGGGATGAAATATTAAGTATTTTTTGCCCTCAAAGACCGTCATTTTTTATTTGCTTGTTCTCAATGTCATTATTTAGTTAGTGATGAAAACGAATGAGCAAAACGAGTCAGTAAAGAAATGCTTTTATGGGGGTAAATTAATGTAAAATCAATACATATAAACTGTGTACATATAACATTATTATTGAGGTATAATTAAAAAACAAAACAAATCACGAAGCGTTACGCCGTTTCGATTCTATTATCCCTACACCACCTTCACTAACACAGCGAACAGTTCTTAGAGATTGTTGATTACTTTGCTAGCGTAACGCGTCAGTTTAATTAGCTAACTAGTGGCAAAGGAACAATGTGACAAGACCGTCCTAATTATGATTACCTAGATCCACCCTAGCTTCCTCCAAGTTGCACAGGGACAGTTAGGAATGAGTGCACTGTTAGATAACTGCCATTGTTTTGCAGAGGTACATAGTGCCCGGAGGTTCCAAGCTTTACTACAGTGCTCGATGAAGATGTTGTCCATGTTGATGGTGCTAGGCTGCTTGTCGTCGCTCGGCTGTGGGTACCTCACCAGGCGCCCACTCGGTGCCTTCCAATGGTACGACCAGCGGGTACCTCAGACGAGTGCCCACGGGCAGGAGTACCAGATACAGGACCGGGCCGCTGTCATCTACACTCCGCAGTATCAGGAACCTGACAACTATCAGAGGGCGGAGTCTGAGCAGGTGAACTTCCGCTTATATTTGCACCAACATTTATATGTTTAATACGGGATATATCAAAGTTTATTTTATATTGCTAGTAGAACTAAGGATCACTAGCCATTTTAGGGTTTTATTACTAACTAGAAACTTTTACAATATCTCTGTCTGCCTGCTCTCCAGTTTGGGAGACCTTAATAGGCCAAATTTTACATGGAGGTTCCATTTGATGACCCCAACGATTTTAAGCAATAAATGACCGTTATTAATGAATCAAATATAGGTAATAAAAGAAGTAAATATTTGTCTATCATATCGAGGAGGGTATCAAATTAAAAGTATCGAGCCCTGATCAATAATGCATTATATGTTGGTTTTTTGGGGACTGTAATCACAAAAAGATATGAAATTCGCCTTTTTATATAGGTATGATATTTCCAAGGTAATCCTATTTGATATCAGCCATGTGGAAAATTACTCGACAATAAAAAAAAAAGTTGATTGTATTGAGTAGGGTATTAAATTAAACGTCCTGATTAATAATATAGGCTGGGGCTTAAGAGGACTATAATTACTTAATCTCATTAAAATCATATTAGCAACTTTAGCTTAACCTGGGTTTAACGTTGGCGCATGATATTTAGCATGGTAGATCAATTATGCTAGCTAAATATAAAAGCAATCCCATGAAGAAAAACATATGTCATAATTTAAAAAATATATAATTTTCTTAAATTGAGAATATTTTATTAAAGATGTCTCTCGCGTCCTAATCATAGATTATAGTATATTTTTTCTTATTGCATTATTAATGTGTTATCAATCATATAATTATCAATGTAACAATAGTAATTACAAGTGAAAAATGTCAGCCCAGAAATGTTAATACGACTTTCAACTTCAGCATTATTTTCTTTCTTAATAAACTATCTGATTATATAATAATTGTTATTGTAATTAAATTATATTATTAATCCATTTTTATTACACCAGTGTGGTGCAGATTCATATCTGCCCAGGAAGGTAATTTTATTTTATGATAAAATAACCTCCTGGTGTCATTGGTGTTAGAAAAAGGTTGCCTGTACATAGTAAACTCTTGGTAACATGGTTCAGCTATATTTTGTTAAACATAAAATGGAACACACTACCCAAAAACATCCTCATGTATAAAAAAAAACCCTAAGTAAATAAGGTTCACCATGGGAAGAAAAAGATTTCAATTTTGTATGTTTTAGCTAATAGAATGTGAGAAATATCTCTGATCATTTGATTTATTAGTATGCTTCAATTTATAATAACAGGTTGCAATGATGGCAAGGGTCTTCCCAGTGCTAATCCAGTTCCTGAGCCCTCTACCTCTGGAGCAGTCTCCGCAGCTGGAGACACACTATCAACTTGCATTGGAACTGGTACCAGGTCACCACCAGCCAAATGCCATAAAACACGAAAAACTATCTAACAGTGAGCCGAGGAGCAGCAATCTTACTACTAGTGATTCAGAACCAAGGCAGTTTGGCACAAGGGTCACCACTGAAATCCCTTCTTTAAAGTGAATACTATTCTCTTTATGTTGTAAATATGTAACTTTTAAATTGAATTTATTAAAATAAAATTAATATATATTTTTTTGGTTTTTTTTCTAAACATTCAAAATTAAATATAAGTTCACACAAGGCTACCTTTTCAATTTTTTTTGAAAAACTAAAATATTGATTTTTTATTCTAGTATTGAGTAATTTAATTAACAAATTATATGCTTAATTTACTCAAATTTCACTAAATCAAGTAAATGTCAGTATATTTTAACTACAGTTTTTTTTTATTGTCTAAACATATAATTAAAGCAGTTACAAAGCAGTAGATCTTTTTAAAAAGAACTTTATTTGATTTACACTACACAAAGTTTGAAATAAAATATTAAATGGCTAAGCTACTAAATGAATGTACTCAATGGAATCACGGAAGGGGATTACTTATCTCTAAGTGAGGAGCTCATATATAGGATAGGAAAGGACAGTGGTCAGCAATGCGATAGTGAGCTGATAGCGAACTGTGTCAGCATTTATCTATATACTTTTAGGAATGAATATTAACAATAAAAAATACTATTTATCTGGATATTTCCATACATAGTTGTAATGAATGATACTTGTAATGATCACAGGCTGACCAAAGTTGCCCGTTTTCAAATAATTGTAGTCGCTCCCATGGTTGGAACTTAACAGATTAGTTCTAAACCTTGATTTGATTTGATAATATCACTGTACCATCTAAACTGGGTTAAATAAATTTTTATTCAAACAGTTACTCATGTTTCCTCAAGTTAATCTGTTACATATGCATAGATAATACCATATGTTTGTAACTGTTTATATACACCAATGACTGGCTCTAGTGATATCGCGACAAATCATTGAATGTTATTCTTATTTACATTTTATTATATATATAATTAGCTTATTCAATCTCAATTATCTATTCTCACCGATTATAAGTCTCCCTAATCTCTAAATATTAGCATCTACTATTATCCCCCTGATGGATACTCCGGCCCAGTGGCCTCCCCCCATATACTAGATCTTTTAAAATAATTTATACTATCCCCCGACAATTAAAAAATTTTTAAATAAAAGATTTTTCACAGAAAGAATCTACATGAATGATTTTATCATGATCTCATGATATGAGATGATGAGTTCGTCTGGAACAGACCAATCCCCCACAGAAAACATTTTTAAGAGGAAAGCCAGGGGTACTAAACACTAGGTTATGGGCTCAGGCCTTTGAAATATAATAAACCCAAACAAATTATGGAAATTAAATTATCTCATTTAAAACCCTAAAGAAAGGAGTGAAAAATTAAAACTGTTATCAAGTTTTAAGACAGTGCTTGAATACCTATAGATGTTGAGAAAGTTGATATACACTTACTAATTATGATCCAAAAGTCTGTCATAATTATTAAGAGTTTTAATGCCATCTAATAACTTTTGAAATGTCACCAACTAAGAGATATTTACAAAATAGTTTTGGTCTAAACTCAATATAGTTTGACTTATAAATATCAGAAACATATCTGAATGTTTAAAATAAGTGACTTCATCTTTTCCCATACTATCCTGCTCAAAACTGCTACTGAATAATGCCCTGAATCTTGTCTCTCCTGGTTCTTCTTTGTTCTCTGTTGGGAGATCGGATACATACTATGTTGAAACACTGCCAATGAATAAACTTGATTAAAACCTAACAACTCTTTATCATCAACCCGATCCTACTCCCCCCCCCCAAAAAAACAATGCCATTAACTCATAATAAATATCCTTAGTTGGGTTTTCTCATAGATATTTTATACAAAAAAGAATTTGTGTTTTTGATAACTTAAATAAACTTTTTAAAAAATATGAGTTTGTAGGAATTCTTTCTAAGGGTAATGAAAGATAGATTATTTCTTTCTGATAATTAAATTTTCATCAAATTTATTTTATAATAATAATTTATTATAGCTTAAATAATAAATATTATATGAATAATAGCATTTTTTCATCACCCTAAGCTATAGGTATATTATATTATTTTATATCCTAGGAAACGATCCACTCATCTCAATTCACGGCTAACAATGAACTCTCTGTTAAAAAATTAATTAATTAAATATTGTAATGTTATTTTGAAGGTCAAAAAAATATGTTAAATTTCTTTAGTTTATTTAGTTAAGATGAATGAATGAAAGACAGAAACGTTATAAGATTCGATGACACGTGTTGCCAAAACCCATGATATAGAGTAGCGGTGATCTATAGATACATTTAAATTCTCCACAAGTTGTTTCAGTAATTATTATAAAACCTGATATAAGTTATTGAGTGTAATAAGGGCTTGGGAATTGTCGACCACGTGTAGACACTATTTTGAGAACTTTATAAATTCATGCAGCACAGGTGGTCACCTATTCCTTTTTAATTATATTAACTTTACAACCCTAAGATATTAAAAATAGTCAAAATAAGTTAAATTAAATTGTGTTAGCATATCAGGCCAAAAATTGAATACATCGTTTTTTATATCATTATATTTGGTGCCAAAGATGGGGGGTGTTAATCACAATTATTTTTTTCTACATCATTACCATACATATAGAGAATTTCCTGCAACAAAACATTTAAAACATTGTATAATGTAAGTCGAGATAATATAGAAAAAAAAGTCTAGTAATTGATTAATTAATTAACCCTTCATTATTTTTTACTTATATTTATAGCATCTCTGGGGCATAAACCCTTCATGGGAAATATCATCACTCTATATGAAATTGGTGTTGTAACAAAATTGCTTATATATTTATGATGAGAATTTTAATGACTACATAATTATAGTCCATTTAATCAAGAAGTAAATTAATTTTATACCCTACTCAATAAGGTAGAAAAATATTAATTTTTTTATTACTAATTAACGTATTAATCAACCATCACTATTTTTCATGGGGCTGGTTTTATTTGTAATCATCAAACAAAACTACCATGTAAAATATTATGTCTAAAAAAAATCAATGTTTGAGATAAAGTTACAAAACATTTGTAATTATAGGTTGAAAACAACCAAACTTCGCACAAATTACGTATTCTTAATAAGGGATAAATTTGAAACTCTTCTCAAAATGAAATTAAAATATATACTTTTTTAATACGTTGGTATTAATTAGTTGTAATTACTGGCTTGAACAGAGGACTGAAAGACCAGAAAGAGAGACAATGGTGAAGCTATCAATAAGGGTTTCTGACATTGAATAAAATCAAAATGATTAATTTTTTGAAGAACTAATTTCAGTTGCTTTCTAATACTGTAAAAGAATTATAAAAGCATTTATTCTTCGATTTGGCAATTTATATGACAAACTATAAATTATTATGGATGTTTCAACATATAAACCTCATTTTTACTGCATTATATTGGATTATAGTTAATAATATAAACTTTTTATTAACGGGTTACCATCATTTTTTAGTTAGTGATGTTTAGTCCAATGTAAACTAAAAATATTTTAGCTCATTTGTGACCCATTAATTGAGGTAAATTATAAAATAGTCATTGTCTATAAAAGTGAACTTGAATAAATGTGTATGTAAATCATATGATTTTTCACTTATCAAAGCTCTTAATTGGGTAATAAAAAAAAAATTAAATAAATGCATGGCGCAATACCTCATGAAGAAGCAGGGCCAAACTGAGAGACTGAAGATTGCTGCCATAGTTGGCAATTTGAGTTGAGGTCCTAGTCTGATCACACTAGGACCTCTAAACCTAAAAGTTTTCTTAATCGGATTTGTTACTTGTTTATTCAAGTAGCTTCTCATTTATTGTCATGAGGCTGAAGTAATCTCGACTAGACCAATACCCCAAAGAAAAAAATTCTTGGCTAGCTGGGGATCAAACCCGGGTTTCACCAGTTAGAAGCCAACATGTTAATTACTAGATCATGGGGTGATCACCTGAAGTTGAGTACCGGCTAGTAATAATCACAGCCGGATTCACTAGCGAGGTGGAAAGTGCCGAGGGAATAACAAAAAACTTCCCCATTAGAAAATCATCGGCCACAATTGACCTGTTGAAGGGTGGATAGGGTGTCAGCTTACCCTATTTTCAACCAAGAACTATGATCTGTTTGCTTATCAAACAATTAAGAACTGAGTGACAAATTTAGTAGAATGACAATAAAATACTACAATGATACATATATAACTGACTGATATTATATAATCTTAAGTAACTGTTTTAACTCTCCTAGTATGGGTATGCATGGGTTCCTTTTAGGACCCCACACAAATCTTGTTTTTGGGGTAAATATGCAAGAAGTTCACCATCTCTTGTGTCATTCCGTGACTTTTATCGCTTAACTTTTTGAAAGTTTAAATTGGAAATGAGACTGTTCGAGCGCATTATTTGAATTTATATAGAATTGCATTGCTCAAAAACAGGACTGGGTTCCTTCCAGGACTCCTGTTATATTTAGAGGGTGTCCTATTTTTAGAAATTAATTTTATTAGCAATGAGCACAAAGCACAATAACCACAACCAATAACAGATAATCTTAAATCTATTCTCACCTCCTATCTGGATAATTTTGTTTCCTTTGTTTTCTATACATGAACAAAATAATAGTAATTAAATATTTACCGATAATTCACCTCATACGACAAAGTAGGTGGTTTGTCGTACTTTTTCATCATTGTCAATTCGGTTTCTATTGCCTCTGATGTTGAAGATGTCCTGGAGATACAAGAAGAACATAATGACAAAATCTTCAGAGGCGATGACAAAGAAAACAAATTGATTTTGAAGGAATCAACGAATCTGATATTTTCCAGTCCAAAGATGCAACAATTTTGTTGCAAACATATATTCATTCAAAGAACATTACTTTAGTTAAAATTCTTAAAGAATTAATAATACTTTAATGAGAAAAACAATGTTGCCCCAAAATATTCATGCTCTTAAATGGAAAACAACATGTAATTTTTAAAAGTAATTATAGAGCTTTTCATCCGGGTAAATGAAATTTTGAAATTGGATTTGTATTTACCATCTAAAACTCTGTAATATTGCTCATTTTCAACTTTCTACCTATTTCTGCAAGACCAAAATGGAGAAAAAATGTTAGGACCCCCATGGTAATTTCCATTTCACAATACCCCATGGTACTCAGAGGGTTACAGGATCAAAATAAAAATAATTTTTATTCTCAAAATTCAATATAAAACTTGTACTTTTAATAATAATTATATTCAAATAATATATCGTTTAATAATTTTGGATTTTACACTTTCTAAATTAAAATGTCTAAGGTAACAGTGAGAGACAATTTTTTGAAATACCACGTCTTTATTTACAATGCTGGTTTGTGGCACTAGTCAAATTCGGTTGTTTTTCATCCATTTTTGTTAAGCCTTCTATGAAGGACTCTTCTGATTAGTTCTGCGGTTTTTTTTGTTCCTGAAAAATTAATAAAATATATTATTCTACTAATAAAACAATTAGAAAAAAAAGCACAGTAATCTCTTAACATTCATGAGGGTTATGTTCCAGGAAAACCACACAAATGTCGAATTCACAAATGCAATTCTGAGTCTACATTCCTGTGTAAATAGGGGAGTCAAGTGTTATGATGACTGAAAAAGAACAACATACAGGCTTATTTAATTTAAGTATGTATAAATTAATTTTTGCTTGTAAATGATAAATAATCGATGATTGTTTGGCTGATAATGTTTGGGCCATTTATCATGGTGGGCTTGATTTCCCTCTTAAACTTCAAACTTCGAACAAGAAATGAGTTATACCTTACAGCGTTTAATGAATTGTTGTTGAAGAGTTAGAATTTCTCTATTGCTATAAGGAGACATTTTTACCCAAGTAATAAAAAACTGAAGATAAACAAAAGAAATAAGACAAATTAAATTTCGTAACACAAACTTACATAAAAATCTAAATTTCCCTCCTCCTCCTTTTCGCCATCACGCCAAAGTCCTGGATTTTTTCTTCCATTATATCCAATAGCTTTTCCTCAGTTAGCTCATTTCTATGGGATTATATTAGATGATCAATTTCAATAGAATCCATCACCTCCGATTTGATGGGCAAGACCCACAATTGTTCTGTTATAGACGGAAGATGGTTTTCTTTATCAACCACTTCTGGCCAAATGTTTCTCCAACAAGCATTGATGCAGCTTGTCTTAAATTCCATCAATGAGGCAGCAATAGCCACTATGTTAAATTTTTCCCAACTGGAAGAAATTGTTTCTTCCGAATTTTGTTTGAAACATCTTCAGTGTAATAAACTTTAAAAGATGCAATCATTTACTGATCTGGGGGGTTAAATCATCGATGTTGTATTTGGTGGCAAAAATATAACTGCCATGTTTGGGTGTGCTCCTATTAAGGTTGAGGGATATACACAAGATAACTTTTCACTTTATTAATAAAACATTCACTAAACCACTTTTGAAATAAGACACCGGTGACGAATGGTTTTTTATTAACTAGCCGAAAAATTTACGCTATTTTTTTTATAAAATACCCAAATTATTTGGGATCATCACATCACCCTTGGGAGTAATCTGTGTAAATGTAAAATTTTTAGTACCTTTCTGTTTCCATATATTGTGCCATTCTTTTCACCACAGACAGTATTAAGTTATCCTAAACTCTGTCTGATACATCAATGTAAATAATGTAATATATTGCAATTTAATAATGTAAAGAAAGTGTAAATAATGCTCATATAAATAAAGAGCGAGCTGCAACTAGTTCCCAGGCTGCTGTTAGGATCCCCAGATCAGACTGATAGATGGAAGCCAGATTTTATAGGCCCATAGAAAAGCTTATCAGATTGGTCTAAATAAACTGCTCTCTCATTGGTTCCACTAGGCTATATATACTCCTGTGTCTTAGCTGACGATTCAGTACAGTTGAGTGGAGCTAAAGCTCTCTTCAGGACTGATGTTTCTGACTACTGCTTTTTCATTTAAACTCTACACCTCTCTATTCCTAACCAGCTAGGTTTAGTCCGGCGCTTTCAGCCTTCCCACCTTTTCCCGTGGAGTTCCCTGGCTTCTGCCCCACTAAAATAGCATATCCTTGGACGACGGCTTCTGGGGCACCACACATTCCTAGTGGGACTCCCTCAGCGGTTCAGTCTGCTTCTATTCTCCCCTTTGGGGGATGGCTTTCACCTAACCTTAGATTCTGAGTGTGAACTTGTGGCAATTCAAGGCCAAGTAAATTACCTCAATCCTGACCTATCTCCTAATCTGACCTCTTCTCCTGAGCACAATGCACTATCAGGGCACACACACACACCTGTCAGAAGTGGGGTCAGCTAGATCAATAATGGTACCTACAAGCAGTTGTGAAGGATATAGACCATCTAACTCTTTCTCCGCTGCCAGGGTTAGGCCTTCAAGACCCCCCCCCCATAATGGCTCAATAATAATGGCCTGACACCATGAAAAATAAAGTTTTTTGTGACAATGCTCCCCCCACATAAGGTGTAAGAATTGCCTCACTTGTTTCTCGTAGTTAATCATCATTTATAAAAGGGGTGAGTAATGTCATAAAAGAGTAAGATTATAACTAAAAAAACCCAGTGTTTTTATTATTTCTTTTTAAAAAAATTTTTGATAAGAAATCGGAAGAGTCCTCTTTTACATTTATTGTTAAAGTGTGTCTAAAAATTAGTTAAATTGCAATTAAGATTACAAAAAAGGCACATCAAAGTGCCAACAAAAACTTAAAGCTTGTTAAAAACTAAAACATTTTTTCCACTGCAGCAATCTCAGATGAATTTGTCTATTAATTTCTTAACAAATGATACAAGGACTTCGTCCGGGTCATAAGTTGCCTCTTTGCCGGGAAACTATCCTGACAATTCTTACCCCATTTACAGTAATGATTTTGACATTAAAAAATAAAAAAATATAATTAAATATAATCAATTAAAAATAATTGATATAAATATTGACATAACTACAGCTCCACAGGCAGTTAGTTGAGCACCTGTAACTGATTTTTATTTTTCCCTTCAATGCTCATGGATTTAGTGGTTGATATATCATAATCATTGGCTTGATTTTAAAATTGCCAGAGGCATTTGCACATAACAGAAAAGATTGGATTATATGGAAGAGATGGATTATATCACAATCTTTAGCTGCATTGAAGCCTGGAGCTGATTGTTCTGATAGGAAAAACAATGCATTTTCTTTTCTTGTTTCAACCACATTAGGCACCTAATGTGATAGATATTTTCCTTTTGCAATGATTTTCTTAAGTTCTCCTGAAAATATTTTTGCCGCTTTGTGATCGTGAAATGAAGTCAGATAAATCAATAATGGTACTACCTAACAGTTGTCAAAGTCATAGACCATCATCTAACTCTTTCTACACCACCAGGGTTAGGTCACAAGACCCCCTTCTTTGTGGGTCTTGTTGCCGAACAATTTCATATTATGCAAATTATGTGTCTTTTTGAGCCATCTTTTACTTGCCTGGAAGTCAAAGGACGATTCAGAATCTTCAGGAAATATATCAAATATTTTTTTGGCCTTAACCCTTTTTAATGGAGAACTTAATCGCCTCAGGTTCTTGAGACATATCCTCCAACCAAACACTTGGCACATTTTCTATCTCTTCAAAAGATTTATTTTTAACTTGAGAAACAATTTTTGTCCTGATTAGCCAGAACACCTTCTTTAATATATTTATCATTTTTTTAATTGATCGCACTGTAGATTCATTTATATTAAATAGTCGCACAGTGGCAGTCATACTTTCCCCAGCACACGATTTGTGTAAGAAATTTTTGTGCCAGTGACATTACATACAGTTATATTTATTTTCAGTAAAGAAGCCATTTCAACATTACTTTACATAAGATTAAGATAAAAACTGACAGTGAGAAGTAGTGGATTGTTTGATTTATCTAGGAATTCATTAGTTTCAGACCTTTCAGAAAATTTGAAATTTTACTTGGAGTTGTTTACACAACTGGAAAAGGCTCATAAGCTTTTATGCTTAATTTAATAAAAATAGATGATTTAAAATTAAATGTGTACATACTTATCGAAAATTAAATTAAATTATGAAAATAGGTCATCTTTTCATATAATCAGACATGGCCCTACCTTGAATAAGGTTTATAAAAATTCTCTGTAAGGCGGGCACATTGTTCTTAAAACATTTTAATGTTTTTTACCCTTGGAAATGTCAATTATATTCTCATAACTCTCATTAAATCAGTTTTGTTCTGACTGATAGGAAACGTTGGTTGACACATTAGTCAAAAATGAATTTTTGTTGCATACATTTTATGAGTGAAAAAACAATAAGTACCTATATTCATTCTTTCTACTGTACATGTTTGGAATTATTTAAACTCTAGATTTTGTTTTTTTAAAATCTGCATACAGGAAAAGTTGTCAATTCACGACTGTGGAATTCTTTTGCATATATATATTATCGCACATAATCAAAACTCCCTGATATCGAACCCGTGAATGTTAAGGGATTACTGAATTTAAAATTTAAATTTGATGTTTACTAACTCTTCTTTTGCGACAGTTTTTCAATGACATTCTTCTTCATTAAATCTTTCCTTACCCTAAAATTTTCCTTTTTTTTTCTAAAAGATACTTTCTTTTCCTCCAACATCTTTTTGATTTCTTCTCTTTTAGGCATTGGCTTGATATAGCCCCACTTCTTCAAGTAATTAATAGATATCGTTGTTCCACCTGTAACGATAAAAACATTTTTAATAGTTCAAATATTATTTAAAAAGAAGGCTTCAAATTTATGCCATAGATTGGATCTGAACCAACCGATGCTTTTTCTTACTGACAGTACTAACAAAATACAACATTTAAGGATATAAAACTCATACTTGGCCTTAGTATAATTGAATAAACACTTACCTACTGTTACGGTATATCGCAGAGGAGTGGCAATTTTATATAAAAGGTAAGAAACAGCCAGATTGCCAGCTAATGAATTAGTGTTTGTCCGTATTTTTGAAACAGTTTCATCACTCAAATGAACCATTTCTGCAAGTGCAGCAATATCAACTCCACTTGAAATCATAAAAAATATAAACAAATTATAAAATAAATAATAAAAAAACCATTTTATAAAAGTTAAATATTGCCAAGTAAATAATACGAAGGGTTTTTCTGTAACCTTAGGAAGCACATACTTTCTTACCATTAAACCTGTCTTAAATTTTATCTGGCATGCAGGTACTTTGATGTCACGCAAGGATCCCGAAGTGATAATCAATCCACCCATTTTATGGTTGAGTATCTTGAGGACAATCATTACAACCTATTAAGTAGACTATTTACACTGCTGACTTACCGACTGCAGATAAAACCTTAACAGCTACTTATGCCAACTATACTGTATGCTTTAATATTATGCAATGAAAATTTTATACGTGTCTCTCAAAACATGGAAAGTAAAAATGAAAATAACAATGGAATGAAGCCAAAACAATTGCAAGTCAACAGCAGGCGATTCCACAACAATTTAAAGGCTTTGACAATACATGAACATATTCGGCCACCGAATACAAGACTATATAACAAATTTTCTAATCACAATAATCCATATATTTTTGACATGCATTTTCCGCACAATCCAGACGCAAAGAAGGTAGATTATTTGTGGTCTCTTGATGAAAGGGTACACCACTAGGGGCTTTTCCTCCAAGCACAACAATTAATATTCATTATGTTGACAGCACATTTGCTAATTATAGGAATAAATTATGAAACAAAGATAGAAGAAATAAATAAGTAAATAATCATCTTACCTTTTTGCTGTGTAATAGAAAGCCCCAAACCAAACTGCAGAAGTAACTAAATGAACAGGAACGAGAACATACCAGTAATCACGGTACATAGCTTTAAATTTTTTAAAAATTGACATCTTTTCTGGTTCCTTTTTTTTATTTGTGTCATCACAGGAAGTTGAGTCAGTTTTTAAGGACTTTTCAGAATAATGTAAAACTTTATCTACTGTAAGAAAACGATCTGATCCCAGAACATCTAGTCTGAACGGCACAATATTGAAGACTAAAAACATCATTATATTTCTTTATAACCATTTCTAATCATTTCATACTCAAGGAGAAGTGAAGGAACAAATAATACACTTAAAATACCTTGGTTTGTCTTTCTATGTTTTGCCAATAAATCAATACTGTAACGCTTTGATTCTCTATAGTTCCTGCTCAAGCCTAAAAAAGAAAAATTATTTATTTATATGAGCATATTACTGACCATATGAAAAAAATAGATGAAAGCAAAACGAAATGAAAAAGTAACCTCGGAGATACAATTCCAGATTACAATCATAGGTACAGTATAGCTCTCAGTAATTGACTTCTTTGAACAAGATTATTCGTTATTATTTTATTATTCAACATTATTCGTGATTGAAAACACTAAATAGGATAGCTGTCTTTTATGAGGACTACTTGTTTGAAACTATCATTTGAGAAAGATTTGAAATATATGGAGTTAAGGCCCAAACGATGGAATAAGTATTTGAAGTAACAAATAGAAAAACATTAAGCAATCATCTGAATTTAATTAATACCCATAATTTTTTAGCCAGTAAAATCAAAGTTCCAAGAACCCGATTTGTCATTAGACATAATTTTCAAATAAGTAAATAACAACAGTATAATATGCATCCCAAGAAATGTTCCTACATTGGAATAGCTTTAAAGGAAAAAATGGAAGAGGGTTTTATGGAAAAATCGAGTCTCACTAAGGAGAAAAATGTTAATAAAATTTTAAATGGGCATGACTGTTCGATTGTTTTCAGTAACGACCATAATCCAATGATTGGAGCATAAAAAATTCCTTTACTAAATTCAGTTGGTGAAGAGAGATAATTTTTAAAATATAAAAATATTCCAAATGATAGGTTACTAAAATTCACAGAAACAAAGTTGGAAATGCATCTGATGATCAATTTTAAAGCAGGGAATATTATTGACTGATTCTCTAAACTTGTGTTTTATATACCTTCTGATTATTTTTAATAAGTTTCGTTTTTTAAATATGTTTATTTGCTGTTCTTTTTTTTGTTAATGTTTGTACATTTTTATTTTTTGGTTATATAAAAAAGAGTTTGACTGTTTCATGTTTTTAATCATGACTATTTTTTGATACAGTTGGTTTCATGTTTTTTATTTGTCTCAAGTTTGTATTATTTTCATATTTTGGTACTCTCGTGCATTTAATTAAATTTCTTTTTGTGGCTACATTAACTTTCTTAATGTGAATTTTTGCCTGATTCTTCGAGACAGTAAACAAAACAACTTTCTTTTCTTATTCCCTTTATTCAGTTAAGAGTTTAAAACATAAAATAAATGCCAATTTATACATTTTAATATCAATCATGGATCATATTAAAAGGAATATTCAATTAATTTTCAAAAATGCCAGTGTGTCTTTTAAACCTGCATATTCACAGACAGTTTATTATAATCTTGAGTATTTCATGCATTTTAATAGTGACTCAGCTTAAAAACTTAGGTTAAGTAATCTGCTTCAGTGTTTAATTTTAATACAGTCCATTCAGAAAAAAAAACTTTTTAGTTAAACCAAAATTATAAAAGCAAGTTGGTTGGCAGTTGAATAATTAGTTTAAGTAAGGGAGTTACAGTATTTTATCATAATTTCCAGGAGGGAACTCTGACTTTCTTCAGCATTTGAATTTTTTTCCTGGAGTATTTCTACCCATAGCTTTCTCCTAAATATCCAAAGCTTCATAAGCAATTCTGCAATGGCAAAGAGTCAGTTCTATGGGAGTCAAAGCAATTTTTTTTTCTTCGAAATAACTGGCTCGCCCATTCCCCCTACTCCTAGTCTGGAAATTTTAACACAGAACCTTCATGTATTGAAGCAGTTTTATAAGAAACTAAGTTACATCACTAAAGAAGCTACTACATGTGGTATACTCAATTACAAAATATTAAACTCACAATATTTATGTTAAGTTTTGCATTTATTTTATTATCAATTAAACTTACAACTTTGTGAAGTTGCCCTGAAGAGAGAAGGAAAAAGGTTATTCCTAACTCCTGAAAGAGCCAATAATGGCCCACATAATTTAGAATTCATTTCACTTCAACATTAAGACTTCAGGAAGTTTAGATATTTCTTTATTGTCATATAGGTGAACGAGCCGTGAAACATGAACCATCATAAGTGATCCCCATCACAAATAATTAATAAAAAATTATAACCTCTAGGATTTAAGCAGTTAATATTTTAACAAAGAGAAATTTCCAAAGAGGTGAGATGGTTAGTGATTAACATTAATGAAAAATTAAGGAGTGAGAACACCCATCAGTTAAGACCATTTCCCCCTATGTTCATGTAGAAGTAATATGAAATCCTTCATCTCATTGTAATAAATAATTGGTAATAATTTTAACACTAGTGTGGCAAGAACTTTCTCGTACTGAATCTTAACTTATTAACTCCCTCTACACGTAGTTCAAAAGGTATTTTCGATTACAATATCCACTTTATCTTATTCAATCGGAAATTTCCTCTATCGCGAATAAGCTGTCATTCAAAACGACTGTAGCCACATTAGGACTAAATTCAGCATTTTATGAGCTTGAGCCTACTATCTCAGAGAACCAAAGATCGGAATCCCGATGATTATAGAGGAACTGGAAAAGATCTAACACAAGTTACACGATGCCTGCAATGCTCTTTACAAAAAAAAAAAATGAATCTATTTTTTGTGAACATAGAGCTTGCCCAGAATAATTGTGACATATTTTCTCTCAACTCCCTTCCATACACTATAATTAGCGTGGAAGGGTCGCTCAAGTGAAATGATATTCATCAATTCACTCACGGACCAGTATTCTTCCATACAAAGAACTTGTATCGGCTCACCAAACCAAGGATTTCTCCTAAAACCGTGAACCTCGGGCTATCCGCACCCACTTCTCGCACCTACATTAAGATAACTACAGGGCTGTGCAGTTTATAGGGACCAGGTGTCAAGACGTAGATCGAAGCCATCAGCGATTTTCTCAACAAACCGTGACAAACCAATGTCTGCCTGTTACACCTGCCAGACACCGATTTGGAAACTAAGAGTTATTACAAGGCTACCTAAAAAGTACAAGTCATCACTAGCCACCTCCGCAGCTCACCAACAGTATCCCAGAAACACCTCAGCAAACCTAAAACCAACCATATCTCAGCTCCAAAGTCAAGTAAGGCATCGTAAAGCTTCCGTCCTAAGGTGCGTCCTCACCAGTGACGTCTCGCTTATAGGCACTATTGAACTGCAGAACCTCTAGTTTCCACTTGATATTATCGATAAAATTTAAAATAAAGCATTTCACAGTTCCAGTGGCGTGGTGTTTGACTGGATAGGACGCTTCACGTGAGGCTGAGAGGGAGTTAAACAAGTGTTCTCAATGCCCGACCCTGGCGTGCTGGTCGAAGGCAGTTGTTTTTTACTCCATGGGTGTAGTGCTTAAAACCGTTTACCATATTCTTGAATGTGATAAAGTGTAGGCAGTATTAGATTATTAGTCTACTCCCAGCTATTCTATTTGATTCCGTGTTTGCTGTACTTTTATTTTCCAGAAAACTTTAACCATACCCTTGCATCCCCATGAAATAAGTTCCATGACTGTTAGTGAACTTCAACAGCTAAAATTGTCATGATTTTCTCTCCATGAGAAACTTACACTTAAGAGTTCGTCCAACACCTGATATTCTAATGTCTCAGCCAGGCATAAACAAAAACAAGAAATATATTCGTAGCTGTAATTCTGAATGGTGCCAACGGAAAAGTTGGCTTTGCGGTTGTGAAGAAAAAAACACTGTTTTGCTTCCCGTGTTTGCTGTTTGGAGGTGGAGTAACGTGCACAAAAAATGATTTTTGAATTATAAACAAAATGAAAGAAGAAACTGAAAAGCATGAGAAGTCATAGAAGCACGTTGACAATTACGTTATACCTTATAGGAAACGTAAGTATTAAGGAGTAACTTGAAAGTGAGGCATACTTAGTAGACATTCAATCCGTGAAATTTTGTCGAAAGAAATATACTGCATTTTCTTTTGTGGAAACTTTGAAACTCCATTGCGTGGATATGATGAAACTTTGCACCTAAATTAGATTCGGATTTGAAGATTCACTTAAAAACCAGTACAGTGTTCTAGAATGAGATACTTGACTGCCTGCTACAAATATACCATGATGAGATAAGGATGGGAATAAGATGGCTACACTCCACAGTACAAAATATTAGAGAGGGTGTTGTTTAAGTTCTTTTCTCAGCTGAGACAGAAGTTAAGTGTAATCTCAAATAGTAAACCCTACCACACTTCATTTCATCAATAATGCAAGAATTGTCAATGAACAACTGTTGGGGCAAATGATGATACACAAAACATTTATAGAGGAAATCCTCTACATTTAGCAGCGAACATGCACCTAAACATAAGTATTATTAAAGTTAATACTTGTTTGGTGGTGCACATTCTAATTAATGCATTGAACTCAAGTTCTAAAAAACTGCATTCCATTTCACCCAGTTAATGAACTCCATCCAATTGCATGGTAGAGATGCTAAATTCTTTAGATGTAATTAAAGAAGAAATTTCACTGGTTTCAGGGTTGTACCAGCAATATAACACCAGACATAAATAAATTACTTTTACCTTCCAGGGCTGTTGACCAGAAGAGATAAAGTCCTCCATAAGTACCTGTGCCCTGAAATTATCGGTTTGTTAGTTTCATATGAGGCAGATATCAATGAAAAGATGAGGATCCGAACACTGTACTATATTCTGTTTAAAAACAAGTTATAGTGGGTGGTAGTCTAAATGAAGTCTGTGTACTAGCATGGATTCTACCTAAAGCATGGAGCAAAAGTGAAAAGAAATTGACAAGTAGCTCTATTAATGGATTATGCTCAAATTGAACTAAGTATACTAATTTTGTACTGCTTAAATATGGATTTGTTCAGCTACAAAAATGATTAAAGCATGAGGATATTCACTCAATATATATCTTCATAGCATTAATGAAGCTTGTGAAGTTGCTAAATGCTTTATTAAGATGATAATTTTAACACATTATGACCATGCCGATTATGATAGCTTTGCTATCTACATAGTTTTGAAAAAACATTACTGTTTTTACAGTACGCTATGTGGTTCTACATCTCTACATAGTTCTTACTCTGACTTAATACAATTTATGGAAGAATGTGATTAAAAAGCACTTCACTTAAAAAAATATGCAATTGACAGTATTTTTTCATTGTTCAATTCAGTCAGTAGAAAACCTGTTAAACTGTTAAAGTACAGATAGCCAAAATAGTGGCCATATTCCCGATATATCAGGATATTCCTAGAGAAGAATTGTGGCAATCCTAGGAAAAAGCATGGTATGGTAAGTTTAAACTTTGTGATACATCAAAATCACTAACAAAATGTCTGACTACGTGTGCGGAGCTGTCTATTTGAAGCATATTGAAATATTAATTTTTTTAACTTCCCTGAGCAGCAGTGGCTCCAAATGTACAATTTCTTGATATTTGGCTGTAAATATATTTTTTATTTATTTATATTTCTTTATCTCAGAACAAAAAGGGACAATGTCCGAAAATTTGAATAAACTGCAAGAGCTATATCAGGGTAGGATACACATTAATTGTTAAAAGGGCCAATGTCTTCTCTCTGATAGCTAATAACTATTAACTAATAGAGGGAGGACCTTATAGATATTGCACACTCATGCAGTTCACTCAAATTTTCAGTTTTAGACATAGGCCCTTTTTGTTCCAAGGTACAGATTTGTTTTTCTATAAGATCTACTTAGGCAGTTGGTCACTCAGCTTTTTGCTTTGTTCATACATTTTTTTGTTTTACTTAGTTTAATTAGTATTATTAATAGCATAATTTATTTTTGGCAGTACCCCATCAGCTAAAAGATCTGCCCATCTAGATGTATTGATCTTCAAAAGTGAACCTTCTTATTACTTTTTTAAAAATCAGAAACCCTTGTTTACCTGTGTGTCTGTCCTGGAGATTGTCTCTCCTTTTTGACAAAGAAGGATGGAATTTTATATGGCGAGTCCATTTGGTTACCCCAAAAATACATTTAATTTATTTTATGAAAATCATTTTCAACATCATAAAACATAATTAATGGTCATTAATTACTTGGTAATTTATTGATGAAATCACCGAAACTCTAAAAATCATAAAGAGGATATTATATTAATAGGAAATGTAATTTTAGAGATTTTATTATTCATTTTTATTTCCATTTATAACAGCATCATAGTCGATACAACCTTCAGTGAAAAAGGACTATTACATTACATTAGTCCAAAGTTATACATTCTTTCCTTCATTTTTTTAATTTGAATAAAAAATAAATATAAATTTGTAAATATAATTAATTACTTGATTAACAATTGTTTCTCACAATTAAAATACACTAATTCTGCTTCATAAATAGATTTTAACATTAAATTATGGAACAACTAAATGGTTTATTTTCAAAAAACACTATCCCTTCATATGAGAGAAATTTCCAGTTATAGGGAGAAAGCTTATGAGTTGATAATGCTATACTATAATTAGCTGCATTTTTTCTATTCATGTACAAATTATGTTTAGGAGGTCTGGTATCTTCAGTTCAGCGACTAAAAGAATTCTTATTTTTTATTTTTTTGCCTGCCTTCACATTTAATCTGAAAAGTGGTCTTCAGCACGGCAGTGATTTCTATTATTTTTGATAAATGCAATAAAATAAGACTTCTGTGTTTTCAATATATCGATAGCTTAATAAACCACTTAATTTACATGTTTTAAAAATAAATCTATCATCTAGTAAACTTTTGTTTATGATTAAGTAATATTAAATATATAGAATATTACAATCAATAACGCTGCATTTATTATGCACATAATAAACATTCATACAAGAAGCTGTTCTTACGTTAAGTGAAATAAACTCAATTGTTACTTGGCGATTGTGTTAGCAATTTAAATGAACAAAAAGTCGGTCGGTCCTCCATAGGTTTGTATAAAATTTCAAATATTATAATGTTAATATCAAATTGAAGATGTAAAATTACAATATATATATTTTTTAAATGCTCTTAAAGTATTAAATGGACATTTAATGTTATGTGCCAACAATATATAGCAAATATACACATTTTTAAGTATTTTTATTCATAATTTACATGAAGTTGGAACTTAAAAATATACAATTTGTTACCAAGTTGCATTTGGCTACAGTCCTAGACCCAATTGATATTTTTTTTAAACATATCCACTATTAAGTTATTAAACATCTATATTTTATACTTATTTTTTCTCTTATAACTTACAATAATATGTCATGTTCTGCTAATGTTCATTTCAATAATAAATGATACTTTAATTAAAGTTGGACCCACAATAAGAAAATAAAACAATTGAGATAAATAATAGCATAATCTTTATACTAAACCCTACAAAAAGTCAAGATGAATCGGTTTGAAATAATATGCATATAAAAAAAGAAATAGACTGATTTTGTAAACGAAAAAATAATAAAATCAAATACAAAATTTACAATTGATAGACACGTCAAACACATGAAAAGTAAAACACAAAACATTTTAAACTATTTACAATTATTAATACATTAATAAATATTCTCAATACTTTGGTAAAGTAATTACAATAAACTCTAATTATATCACATCTATGAATTTTATATAAATTCTATATACAAGATAAAAGACAATAGAACTACATTAAATAGTCCTCGTGCTACGTTGAAGGGTGTTGTAAATTAACTTGTTTAACACACAGGGTGGCAGCTTCAATACATTTAAAAAGTGGAAGTTTGTTTAGTAAAAGTAAGGCTTGCTTGTTAAGTAGGCATTATTTTGCTCTATAGTTCAATAATTATAAATTTAACTGTAAAAAGTGTTAAGGTTTGACTATGCTTACAGAGAACACTATTAACGTCGTTTTTATAAAAAAGACTTAGTGCACCATAAACATAAATATCAGGTACATTTTTCTCTTGGGTTGAGTGTTTATATAAAATTGTACAAGACTTCAACCAAGCTTGTTAATCTAATACATCATTACATTTAGTTGTTCTCGAGATACATTAAAAAATTTAGATATACATAGTTAATAGCACAACAAACAAATAGAGAAAAATTGAAACAGATCAAAAGGAAGGTGATGAGAAAAAACCCTGTGTGCCTCTGCATGTTTACCACAGAAAATATTGTAGTAACTTCGTAAAATACAAAACTAAATAAATCAATTTGAAAAAGTTCATTAAATTCAAAAAGTAATGGACCCTTAACATTTATAACAATAATATTAAATTTGTATCTGATCTTACAAATAGGCAGAATATAAAAAGCTAAGATACTTTTTTTTAAATGCCTATTTATCACTGGAAAAAAGTTTAATATTCAAATATCATCAAGAATGTTCGATTTAATGTTTCCTGAAACTAATTTTTATTTTAAAACCAAACCAGGATTAACATTTGACTGTCAGCTTTGAGTATAAATAACAAACAACTTTTTGCATTTTACGTTTTTATATGGACAAATATACATGTTTTATGACTTATAATCACTTTCTTGTCATGGCTGAAAATATTAAAATAATTTATGGCACTTAATATACACATTTAACAGATTATGACCATATCGGAATACAATTTTCAGAGTAACAATGCTTATATTCTAATCTAGAACCTACGCTTTATAATTATTGATTTTATACATATACTGTCAACACACAATAAGCAATTGCCTATGTGATGATTATTTATTCATTTATTATATAATGGAATCATGATTTATATCGATGTCTGAAACTAATGAAACCAAATAATTTATATTGGTATACTTTCTACATTTTGAAAGTTGGACTCCAGATATAATGGCATTATCAGCTAAGATACAAAATAAATAAAAATAGCACACAAATGCAAATAAAAGATCTTGATAATAATGTTTATCAATGTTTTATTAGTACATACAAATCTTATAAATATGCACACAATTCCTGGAAGCCGATGTACAATTACCATTTACATATACAAAATTTTTCACAAATTATTTATTCTGTTCAATAAATTTGAGCAAAATATTTTGGCATTTCTTAGTCGGCAAAATTGTAAATTGGCTTTTATCCAGATGACAACCATTGTGCTAAAGTTTCTCTCGAGCAAAAAAGAATACACTGAAAGCATTAATTTTTGCTTTGCTATCTACTTAGTTTTGATTGTTGCAGAAATTGTTATAAAAAATCAAACAAATTCATAACAACCAAAATGTTTTTTGAAAGGGGATGGATTAATCAATGCGCGGCTTGTAGCTTGTTTTCCATATTTCTGCAAGAGTGACAGCGGAATGAAAACGATGGAAAATACACAATGGAAGGGTAACCCTTTGCACCATTGACCAAGCAAGAAACCCATAAAACTCCAGCTAAAACAAAGATGTAAAGAATGTTAGAATTATAAAGCAAAAAACTTTTAATAAACAAGACCTTAACATAAACCCTTTAAAAGCATACCTGCACTGGATTTGCTACAACTTTCTGCGTCTCAAATGTATAAATAATCCACATTGTAACATTAGCAATAAGAAGGAATGTTACTATTTGGCGACCTGGTTTGCTCCTGTCATGTTCTGGTAGATGCACACGCCTCCTTGAGACATCAGCGATGAATAATAGTTGCAATACAACCTAAAACACATTAATCAATAGAAAAACAAATAGTAAACTTAAGAACAACAAGTTTCTTGCAAGAAACTACTTTTAAAATAACAACTTTTTCATATTGATTTCAGCAATAATAAGATAAATTTTAATATTAAGTTTACTCCATGGTTATTAATTATGTGTTGAAACCTCCATTGTAAAATGGCCATTACCATTTAGTCTCCAAAATAATCTTATATTTTATAATATAGTGCGGACAGACATTTCTTTATCATATCTGGTATTTTCAAGTTATAGGTCCAGCTACTCGAATAAAATAAGTGATTTATAATAAGCTGCCGGCATTATAAAACAAATTTGTGAGCGGATCATGAATTTCGAATCCTATCTGTTCTTGTAGAAGACTAGAGAGAAACTGGTAAGTTTACTAGTGATAATTTGTATTTAGGAAATGCACATATCCTCCATGAATGAAATAGAAAGCTTTTACAGAAAGGAAATGTGAGAGACTTCTACAGGGTTTCAGCCACACACGGCCTACAAACATCAAATGAAGAAGTTGTAGCATCAAGAAATGAAGTTTTGGAAATTTGGTAGCAACATTTCTAGATATTTTGTAATCACCCAAGTCCTCATAAGAAGCTGGAATCACCAATCGAGCTGACAGAAACTTCGGTAAGAGATATCACTATTAAAAACTAAATTTGAAAATAAAATACAAAGTACCAGGAAAAGATAATATCCCAGGTGAGCTATTGAAATATGAGGAGAGTATTTGGAAGTATAAGAGGTGCCACGAAACAGGAAAGTAAGTTTAATATGTTGAGATATTTAAATAACAGTGTTTAGTTTTAAATATATTTAATTAATCATTGAAAAATTTCTTATGTATGTTAAAACCCTTATTGAAAGAGATCTGAATATTGAAGTTCCTTTAGATCCAGAGTTATGTGAAGGTTGCATGTATGGCAAGAGAAATGTTGCCCCAAGGCTAACATTTGGCAGGAGAAAAAGAGCTTCAGTTCCCGGAGAAGTAATTCATGCTGACATGTGTGGACCAGTAGAAAATCATGTTCAATTCAAATCACTACTATGTATTATTTAAAGATGATTTTAGATGTTATTGCTTTATCTATTTTATTAAGGAAAAGGAAGTCACTCAAAAGTTTTTAGAAGTTTTGAAAGAGGTTTCTCGAGTTAGTCATCGTATCTGTAGTTTTTTTGACAGATAATGGAGGAGAATTTGACAACAAGCAAATGAAGCATATTCTCATAAAACATGGGATTCAACAGTAATTCATATTTGCCATTATGTCCAGAAATGTATGGTTTTATTGAATGAGAAAACCAAACTGTTATAGAAACTACTAGAACTATGCGTTACTCTTGAAATGTGTGCTGTGTACATTCTTAAAAGATCTGCAAACACTGGTGCCGATAATAAATCACCATTTGAATTATGGTTTAATAACAAGACATCTTAGAAAAATAGGATCTGAGTGTTTATATTCCAAACACAAGAGGAGAAAAGTGGACAGAAAAAAGGAATTTTAGCTGGATATGGTTTTGGTGGATATCATATTTGGAACTCCCAGTGAAAATCCATTATCAGATCAAGAGATGTTATTTTAATGAAGTCCCTCTTACATCAGTTTCTTTACCATAAGTAATAATAAAAAGGAAGACAAAGATATACAGGAGCACTCCTCTGACCCAGAAACTTCCTAAAAAAGTAATGAACAAGGTTTGGAACCAAATTTTATGGATTTTCAAAAAAATTGATGAAGAACAAGAGAAATAATTTAATAGGAATCTAAGAAATAGAGAGAGTATTCCTCCACCAGAAAGATTCAATGCATTCATTACTCAAGTTTTGGAAGTAAATTCATCAGAAACGGGAAGCAAAAAAGCAGTAGGAATAACATTAAGACTCTTTTACAGGAAGTTAGACTTAGGAAATCTATCCAATGAGTGAGAGTGTCGAGGTATTTAAATAATCATTTAATGATTTCTTATGTGTATTTCCTTTAATACTTTTTACATCTGCTTATAATCATGAAAACTGTGAACCAACCATAAGGTAATTCAGATATGCTTGGTTCTTCTGGGATATCATGTGTGTTGGTAGTCATAGTGCTCTGTTATAATGTTATATCATATGATTAATAACCTTGATTGCTTATTATTCAACAGAGCCCAATAATATCTCAAAATAATATGATTATACAGTGTGAAATACAGTTAGAACCTGTGCTCCAAGTTACTTGAAATTACACGGCTCGGCACAACCTACAAAGTATTCTCCCTTATTCTGTTAGAAAGATGGAAAGACGGTAACATTAATAAAACATTATTATTAACCGATCTGTATATGTGAATATATAATTAGTAAGTAAATAATAATATCTAATTACTTTTTTTGGAGTAAAGCTAAAGGTTTTACCTGAACAATTGACAATATTCCAGTTATCATTACAAGGAGGTTAGGCTCACTAGTAAGAGCAGCAAGGGATCCTGCAATAATACTGAATACAGCATAAACAAATAAACCAAATGCAGAAACACGTAACAAAATGTCATTGAGATCGCTTTGTTCTTCTCCTTTGAACTTCAAACCTTGAACTCTGTAACAAGCATTAATTTAAATTTATTACACCTAAACTTAGATAGCCATACTTATAAAAATATGTAAGGTAATGTTAACACAACAGCTTTATAAGAAAAAATAAATAAATTGAAATTTTATTTTACCTAATAAAACCGATGATGATCGCAAGAATGGACAGAGCCATAAGAACACAGTGTGAAACATCAGCAAGGTAAATGGCCAGGAGATTAAGGAGTGGGTTATGGATGAGCACAAAGAAGAGGATGAGGCATATGAGAGATCCAACTAGCAACAGCAGTCCCAAGAAGAGACCTTTACTGGCACCAACACAGTCCATGCGCCCACCCTGTTGTGCTTGGGCCATAGCAACAGCACGCCTTGACAAAATCACTTCCAACCTTTGCTCTAGCTCTTCTTCACCATGGTATCTATAACACATTGCATTCCTGTTAGTCTGCTTGCCAGGAATTTGGCATCTTAGTCAAGACAAATTTTCTTAGTTCCATATGGCTCAGTAGTCTGACTTTTTTTATAATTAAAAAAAATTATTAAGTAAAATAGTAAAATAAAATCAAGAATGTAAGAAGTGAAGAAACAATATCCAGAGTTACTTATGAGAATCCAGATGAGTTTATTAAATACTTATTAAAAAATACTTGTGAAAAAAACACTGGGTATTTTTAATCAAAGTAAATTTTCTTTTCTTTGTTAAACCAATTAAAATTGGCTTGAGCAATATTAAATAGCTGATTTCTATTGTCTTAAAACTTAATTTTTTGGAGTAGCTTTAATTTTTTTTTTTGCCAGTTACTGCATTTCCATTATCTATGCCTTCAACAATGCGAAATAATCAGAACATTAAATCTTCTGAGCAGAAACTTTAAAAACCAGTTTAAAACCAAGTTAAAGTTAAAAACCAGAGAAGCGGGACATTAAAATTTATTTTTAATTTCTAGACCAGATTTGCTACTTTTTTATTCAAGCTCATAAGGCTGAAGAAACTATCCCAGTCAGAAAGAAGTCTTTAGAGGAGCCTAAAATCAAACCCGGCTCCCGCAGAACACACTGATTGTAGAGGCTTTACCTTTAAACAGGTACTTTACTTTTGGATGTCTGTGTGTTACATAAGCGGTTACCAAAATTATACTTTTTAAGTATAAAGACATATTAAAAGGTCCCATAACATTTAACTTATCCCCTCCCTGACTTTTAAGCTCTCTAATGTTAAAGGCAGTGCTCAGAAGCTATGTAAGATATAAAGTTTTGATTTTATAACCATCGTTAAACTAAAGGACACATTAAAAATTGTAACAAAAAAGAAATTAAAACATATTCTTAAAATAAGGTATGAATGTATATTTGAATAAGTTCTTTTTAGTCAATATTTTAGCTATTTACAAATATTTTAAAAGCTAACTATATTCAGTGTCTGAGTTGGCTTAACAAATCCAATGAAGTAATTTTTTTATAATACATAGCCACTAATCCTTGGATCAAATAGTACATTTAATTATTAGAAATTACTATGAATTAATGAATGGATATGTTAAATAAACAATACGATTGATTTTGGAGTATCTCAGAAAACAATATGATTTTAGCAACGCAGTTTGTATAAATTTAATAATAGATACCTTGGATTCCTTCCAATATGACGCCACATAACGTAAATAACCGCTGCACCAATCAGGCTGTACTCAATAATGAAGGGGAATAGATAGGGTGCAGAGTCCTGGACAATAGTGCCCATAATGTTGTTTCTTTCGCAGTTGTCAGAAGACAATGATCGATGGTCCACAAGAGCTGCTGGAGCAAGTGGAGAATCTCCCATGATAAATGGACTGGATGGAGTTGGCAATTGAGACAGGGCTATAAAACAATTATTTTTAATTAGTAAATCAGAATTAAAAAAATTATTTCTTTGGAAATCAAACAATTCACTCTTGAAAAAAGTTTTCATAAATACTTTTGTGAATTACATGGATTTATATAAAATAATAAAAATCTATATATTAAATGCTTATGCACAAAATTCTTAACGTAAGTTAATTTATTTTAACTAAAACCTTATCATTTATGAAGGTAGTGAAATACCGCAGCATTCTTATTTCATAACAGAACATAGAAATAACAAATAGTTTACAGAATTATTTTTTTAAAGATCAACTATTAAATCCTTTGTCATTGCTTATATAATAATTATTTTTGAATCCTAAGCAAAAAGAAAATTGAGTATAAATATTTGCTTTATTATTATTAAAGTAACCTATGATAATATTCACTAACAAATAAGCGTCCATTAATATAACTATGTAAATGTGTTTTCTAATTCATTGAAAAAACAAAACAACCAGGTACCAAAAATTATATACCATAATTTAATAAACAAAAATTAGAAAAACAAAGAAAATATGTACAAGTAACGTAAGAAATTTTAATAAAATGTTTTTATTTCATGCACCAATCTACATAAAATTGTTAACAGGCAATTTTTTTATTTAATATAGGGGTGAATAAACAATAACCATTTGTATTGTCTGTGGTTTTGTGCTCAAACAAAAGATTTTTTTTTTTCAATTTGACTCCTGTATTTTTCATTGAAATTGAAATCACTTTTTTATCGATTACTAAGGTTCTTACTATAACAAACCTCGCTACACTATTTTTTAGTTTTTTTTATCTTAATATTAGCGTCTACAAAACTGCTGTATAAAAAAAATACTTTTTTACTTTATAGGTTAATAACGGCTCCATTGATATCAAATAGACTAGACTATTATATTAAATAGAAATTTCATTCCTAAGGATGCTCTGTTTAAACTGCAACAAACATGCTAAAAGAAAAAAAAATCAATTATTTCTCAGACTAAGACTAAGAGATTAAAAAAACAAAAACCATTGATTTTTTCCAGTGATGGTCAGTTCTTGATGCTAATGATCCTCCTAGAAAGGTGGTGGTTATACACTGGATACCACCTAAAGCAACATTGGTGAAGTGCCGAGCCGACTATAGCGACTAAATATTTAGGTACCTTGAACTTGGTATCCCCCCTATTTTATCCAATTTTAAGTGGATATAACAACATATCAATCATAACGACTTGTTTTATTAAGGTAGGGTGTAAAAACATTGGTTATAATGGTGCCGAAAATTTTATTGTGTGTGATTTCTTAAAAAAATTACTTAGAAAGAATCCTCTCTTGAGGATAAAATTCACATTTGCAGTAAAATATCCAATGATGAGAGCAACAAGGACTCGGCAAAGGAGCTGAACATAAGTCATCTTAATATTTCTTCAATATGGAAAAAGAAAGGCAAATACTAACAAATGGGTTCTTCCAACAGTTTAAAAACTTCAAAAATACCAATTTAACGATGTTAAGTCGACCCTTCTTATTTGGTTTAAATTGGAAAGGAGTCGGAACATTCCCCTGAATGGTACTTTGTTGCTTGCTAAGGCCAACAAGTTTGCCGAAGAAATAGGAGAAGCTGGAGAGATTAAATAAATCCTGGATTCAGAGATTCTGCAACTAAAACGATATTGTTTTTTTTAAAGATTTCTGGAGAGGCAGAAAGTGCACTTTAAGGTGTGCTTTCGGGTAGATTAATACAGCATGGGTGATTTTGCAGGGTAACCCAAATGAAATATACAGATGAAATGGAACTGTTTCATAAATTTACTCCCAATTGCAATTCAAAGGGGAAAACTACCAGGAGGAAATTTTATTAAGACCGAATTGCAATTTTAGCATGTGCCATGTCAGGTTTGGATAAATAGAATCTTCTGTTGATTAATATGCTATATTCAAGAAATTTTGTTTGCAAATCTAAAAATCCTCAGTTTTTATAGGAGTAAAAAAGCTTCTGGTTGATTACCATAGCAATAAAAATGATTGGATGTTATTGTACATCTTAAATTCATTTCTCGTAAACTAGGAGAGTGAGCTACAAAGAAAAAAAAAAGAAGATCCTCCTTCTAATTGAAAACTGCCTGTCTCACATCACATTGACATCACTACAATGCATTAAAGTTGTTTTTTCTGCTAACACAACATCCATGATGCAGCCATAGAACCCAGCCGTTATTAAAAAACTTAAATTAAATTTCTGCAAAAAACTGATCTTCCAAATATTTCAAGACATGGATAGTAACAGAACAACCAAATTATATTATTATAGATGCTATTCTAATGGTGGACAAAGCTTAGGATGAAGTTCCGTCCTCGACTGTAGCAAACTGCTTTCACTAAACTGGATTGTCTACAGCTGAGGTCCAATCTGATGTTAATTATTCAACTCTTGTAAGCTGAGTAAATAATTTAAATCTTCCTATCTACATAACTTTGAAAATTATTGAAGAATATGGAAAGGAATTGGTGTCACAAGGAGAAGGAGGAAGACGATGAGCAGGTACTTTCAATGGGAAATGGACTCAATTTCCTTTCTCATCGCATCACGAGGGAACCACGCTCGGCTACCAAGAAGAAAGGAAGAAAAAATAAACCAGAAGAATTCGCCGAAGGACGTAAGAAGAGTAAATCTGGCCAGTCGCGATTGATGTTAAGGTAAATTTTAAGTTTAGTTTTTAACATTGTAAATTTATCACGTACGTGCCTATATGTATATTAAATTCATGCATCCATTTTTAATTAAACAATTTTCCTTTTGCCAGAATTCTTTTTTACATTAACAGAACCTTTTTAAAACCTCAGATTAATTTAGATATAAACAATATAGATAAAAAACGTAATAATATACTTATATTATTAAGTAGGTCTTAGTTCTGAAAAATAGTAAATGTATTGTTTTGATACTAATCTGTTAATTTAGCCTAACCAATATTAGATTATATTGTCTGATTTTTCCATAGATAAATAAGCTAATTTACTTTTGTGTAGGAGAGTGTGTGTGAACTATATATTAGGTATCACTGGTGGTTGGTAAGTTTAAGTCAATATTTTTATGAAAATAAGGCTTTTATGTCTTGACCAAAAAATTCTGATTTTTTTCATTGGCACATTACAAACAGCTTAAGTCTCAGATGAGTCTATCTTATATATTCTAGTGATTCAGGAAGAAATAAATATTTACATGATTTTTCAAAAGTTCAGTAAATCATCCTGTAAACTTCACATTTTATGACTTAAGCCTTTTGGCCAAACACCACTGGTATAATGCAACATATAAAACTAAATGTATAATACTGATAAAATTCTTATTTACATTAATTATTTTATGTTTTAAATGATATGATTGTGAGTAAATTGCATTCTACACTCAAATATCTTACAGGGATCAGATGAGGATACAAAAATATTTACCATGCATGGTCATCTCTAATATTATGAAATAACAGGCATGCAAACCATACAGCTTATAAAAACAATGAATCAATGAATTTTTATTTAAAACATATAGTAATAAAGATAATACAATCCAAGCAACACCTATAAAAGAGAACTCTAACATGCATATTTATGCATTGGTTCATTCATGCTTATTCATTTTGTAGAAAGCTGAAGATTTACCTTCAGTGAAATTCTTGCGCAAATTTGAATTGAAGAAAAAGGATTGGAACTGAGTGGTAGTAGGTATAGTTGGCAGCGTGATAGGAATATGGGTTGTAGTAGGAGTTGTGGTCGTTCTCATGGTGGTTGTGGTGGTAGAAGGGGTAGTCATAATGGTAGGAATTATAGTGGAACGAATTGCCCGAGCCGTGCTTGTAGCAAGTGTCTGCACAGTTTGATGGAAATATTTAGCCGTCGTGGTGGCAGTGGTGGTTGTGGTGGTAGAGGGAGTCGTAGCAACAATTGAGACAGGCGGGTCAGGCCGGAAACCCTCAGGAGCTAACAACAAAAGCATGCTTCAAGTAGTGGGACTTCTTTCACTCAGGAACTTTATGTAAATAGCTGTATTTATATTTAGTTGTATTCAATAAAAAAAATATAAGTAGGTGGATAGACATACACATCAATATATACATACAAAACATCAAATAATGACAACAAACTTACATAAATGATATTCTTTCACTTTACGATGTACTGTTAACAGAATGTGGTTTGTTAATGATAAACCATGACCACTGGTAAATTTTAAAATTTATATTAGTTTTTATATATAGCCTTAAGAATGAAACAAGAATGATTGAAACTAATTCTGAAAAATAAAATGTAAAATGGAATGTATTCTAAATAATGTCAATTTTTGTCTGGAATAATCCCACTATAATAAACAATATTAACCAAAGAAAAAAATATAAGGGCAGGATCAGGACATGAACCCGGGGCCTCCTCAAGATCAGGTCGAGTGCTCTATTAAGTGAGGTACATAAGGGCCCAATCCTGCAATCTTAATTTTTCTTTGGCTAATAATTATAAATTATTCTAAATATCCAATAGTCTTTTCAGTGTATGTATAGCAAACAACACTTGCAAGGGAGCTTTTGTGATAAGTTAATAATACATCATATAAATATCTCAGTGTACTTTTTTAACTATCTTTGCATTGATTTTAGGCTTTGCTTGAACATTCTATTTAATTTCTAAAAATCCTTCAAATTTGGAAAGAACAATAATAACTTAGATAGAAAGATAGTGAGCCTGCACATTGCATGGCTGGCTGGGCATTCTGTGACTTTCACAATTGAGGACAGAGGCATGAGATAGAGGAAGCCAAGACTCATTATAGATAGTGTACATATACATACAATTGAGTGACCAATGTACTTGAAAATATTATCAAACTAGTAATAAATGAGATATATTTATTATGACATAACCTAAAAGCTGTAAGAAGAGGTAACAGTCCCCAGAAGGCATGAAAAAAGACAGTAGAAGAAGACCGAACATTTAAAAAAAAAAGAAGTAAGTTACTAAGCAAAGATTGTGGCTGAAGCAAACTTTAACCTCGATCCTATGGTACAATTATAGATGAAACAGGACCTAATAACACATTCATAGTTTTTAACTGGATTATCTTTAAAAAAATTATTTAAACTTGAATTTGAAAATGAAAAACATTTATATTTTATATAAATACACATGGATAGATAGTATAATCTATGCCAATGATTATTGGTTATAATAATGTAATAAGGGATGAAGCGTCACTTCAAATATATTTGTCAATAGAAAATAAGGTAGTAAATAAATTTAAATGAATACTCTATCAAACACGTTTACTAAAATTAGCAACAAGAATGTAATCATAATTAAATTTTATTCCAAAGCTTAATAAATAGTATGTACATAGTCTGTCAAGGGATTCATGTAATAACTTCATGACTACAAGGAAGATAAGTGATTTTTCTTATAATAAATTAAGGTATAAATTAGTTTCATGCCTAGTAAATAATAATATCAAGTGCCAAATATTAGATCTAAATGTTGTAATAAAGATTAGTTTTAGTTTTTTCAGTGTTAGCTAAGCAGACTAGATTTAAAATAATTAATTAAATGCCTTCCCTAATAGTTTTTGAAAAAAATTAGATTCAATTTTTTTTGTTTTTATCCTTTGAATAAAAGTTTATAAAAATACTAGTTCAAAAATCCATTTTTACCATGGCAAGGCATCATTCAAGGATTATAATGAATCCATGATCAATTTGGATATTTGGTAATGAAAATATGATAAATTAAGTCAGGAAAAATGACCATGAACTGTTATTTAAATGCATATTAAATTTCACAGATAGGGAATAATTATTTATGACTGTTAATCAAAGTATATAATTATCTATACAACTATCTTAAAAAAAAAAAAAAAAGACTGTTAGGTAAAAAAAGTGTTTTCTGATAAATATCTACCAGTTATCATATTAAAAGGCTCATTGCAGACTTACAAGTTAAAATGATTCTGATTGATACATGACTAAGCAGTATTTGATTTTTATTTACCTGCAGGACGAAGAAAAGAATATTCATTAGCAAATCCAGCAGTAGGGGAAGAAGGCGTAGTCAAGTTCCTTTCCAGATAGCCAGATATTTCTTTCAGACTTTCTAAGACCAGAGTTCGTATCCAAACACATAAATTTGTAGCAACAATATGCATCAGTCCGAAACGAGCGATTACTTTAAACCTATGAATATTCAGCTGAAACCAGATAAGTACCCATTAATAGACAAAGAAACATTTAGAACCATAAGAGTATGAACCGTACAATTTAAGCTTACTCTTGAGTTCATGAAGATGAAATACATTTGCATAAATGTGAAGACCATTTGCAGTACAGGATTGACACCTCTGAGGATCTGATAACATTTAGATGTGAATGGAATTTCGAAAAATGCTCCAAATTCAAGACCATTGTATATCATAGTGGCAAGTCCAAAAGCTGAAAAATGGCAATGAAGTTGGTAAAATCATGAATCATATTCACGTCAGAATTTTTTTTGTGTGCAATATTATACAAGGATAAAAAAATGATGACACAACTGTAAGGGGTCTAAAATTTTAAGTCAGGATAGATCGCCAACAGGATCATAAATTTTGTTCATATTGTTGTAATATTTAGATGCTTTGCCTTTGATTTAAATTTGAAACTAGCGGCCATAAAAGGGCGGCAAACAAACCGCGGAAAAGAAGGGGGTGCTTGGAAAACAAGATGGCAAGGAGTTTGGTCTGCTGGTTATCCCCGGGAGACGCGTTGAATGGAGATTTTTGGAGTTTGGGAAGTTTCGAGGATTCTTTTGTTTGTGTGGTGAATGAGGAGAGTGAAATTGTGAAGCTTGAAGAATTTTGTTGAGTGGTGATTGGACAAATGGGAGAAAGATTGAAGGAAGAAGGGTTTTATTAAGAGAGGAAGTTTGAGGTGATAGCAGTGGATTTTACTGACCGCGTCAGCACAGAAAAAAAATACATGACATTAAACAGATTTGATAACCTTATAAATTATATTATATTATTATGTTTTTTATTTAATTTTATTTATTTTAAAATTATTTGAGGGTTCTGGTTCTGCTGATAGCAAAAAGGAATAACTGGCAAAAGGAGAATTTTTTAATAAATAACTTTATTCAACTTTTTTCAACATGCGCATTCTTAACAATTAACCATGGTTATTACAAACTACTGTCTCACCCACTACCTCTCGCGACTGGCCAGTTCGCCACCGTTCTCGTCCTTCCTTAATTGCTCACTTTCTGTTGTATGCCACGCGGTCAGTTATCTCCACTGCTATTTCCTCAATCCTCTGTTTTCAACAAATTCCTCCTCCTTTGGTTGTTCCTACTTCAGGCTTCATCGTATTAAACAACATTTTCAAGGTTTTCCAAGTTCTTCTTTTCTTTCCACAGTTGTGACGTCTACAGCGATCCCTGAAGAACAACTGCTCTCGCCATCTTCCTTTTCCCGCCTTTTTTCCATAGCCTTTCTGATCCACAGGTTGTTTTACGCCCTTTAATTCCCGCTAATTTCCAAATTTAAATTACACAATACAAATATCACAACAATATACTGTGATATATATATATATTGTATATATATTGTACTGTGTACAAATGTATAGTACAATGTGCTATATGACATTTCTAGAAAGAGCCAATGATAACAAAATTGAAACAAAAATGAATAGAGATGAAAAAAAAATTAACAGAAATTATCACAAGCCGGCAAAAGTTTATGGAAGGTTGCTAGGATGAATAACAAACAAATAAACATAATAATAATAATAATAATAATGAAGAATTAAGAATGGTTAGATTGGAGGGAGATAATAAACTGGTAATGTCTCGATTTAAAGATTGAGAGAGTTTATGGGACGATGAATATTGATGGGAATAGAGTTAGAATAGAAAGGTCTGTGGTACAGATAAGAAAAGAACAGTCAAAGGAAGCAGATTTGTAAGAAGGGAAAATACAGGTCCGAAGGGTAGGATCTAATATTGTGGGATTTGAAATGGAGGAAGTTATAAAGGTAAGAGGGCTTTTAAGGCCATCCCAACACAGAGTAGTGCTACGAAGGGCTCTGGGGATATCAAGTAAATAAATTAATCTTAGTAAACAATTCAGCAGCTGCTTTGAAGGTGTCTCATGCCATCCCCAGAGAGACAATCGTACATCATGCACCCATAGCCAAAATAGGAGAGTACAAGAGTGGAAACTAGGAGTTGGTGCGTAAGTAATGGGAGGAGATGCCGGGATCAATTGAGCAGTTTAAGGGTGGTTTGAGAAATGTGGTATTTCCAGGGTAGAGTTTGGTTAATGACCAATCCTTGATTTTTGACTGAAATAGAGAATTGGATAGGTCAACCTTCGATAATAAAGGTGGGAATGCCAATTAGGGTTTTAAGGAGGGGAAGTGAACCGATGACGATTGCCTTGGATTTTTCCACATTCAATCAAAGAATATGGAGAGAAGTCCAGGTCTTCCTGAATCAATAGGGAGTTGGATTAGAGCTGGCTAGTAGGGAAGGAAAGGTAAATTGGGTGTCATCGGCATATAGGGGGAATGAGCAGTGATGGATGGAGGAGTCGACTCAGAAAAGTAAAGACGAAATCGATGAACCCTGAGCTCGATGAACCAGAGGGGAGATGGGTAAAGAAAGGGATTGGGATAGAGGTTGATCAGAAGTGAGTAGCACCTAGGAATGATTCGAAATGAATGATTTAAACCAGCTGACAGCACTGTAACAGGACATCTATACAAGTTTTGATAGATGGATGGAGTGATAAAGGGTGCCGAATATCATGGTGAAGTCTAAGTGGATAAGGATAGATATGCATTTTTGGTCAATGGTGGATTGTAGGTATTAAGTGATTTTGGTGAGAGCTGATTGGGTGGAAAATCCTGGCTGGAAGTCGGATTGTAGGGGATCGATAGGTTTTTCTAGAAATGAGGAAATTTGAAATTGAACAAGTCTTTGGAGGGATTCGGAAAAGTTAGACAGAATGGATATATGCCAGTAGTCTTTAGGGGAGGTAGGGTTAGGAACGCTATTAAACAGATGAACATCCCCTCTTATCCAGGAAGAGGGAAATAAGGAATTTTGAAGGGAAAAATTATAAGTGTGAAGCAATAGTGGAAGAATTCTAGGGAGACAGGGCTTTAGGAATTTCACGGGAATGCTATCTGGACCTACCAAATTGAGGAAGGAGAAATGTAAGAGAAAAAGAAGTCCCAATAAGTCTTTAATTTCCTTAAACAAGGAGCTGGGGGAAATCGGGCTTGGAAAGTCTTAAGAGTTGCATCCTTGTTTTGGATGGTGAGGAGATTGGTGTTAAGGTAATCAACCATAGGATCGATAGAGGTGAAGGAGTATAAAAGGTTCTAGTAAGTTTTCTCCAGCGAATGTCAGAGAATTAAGGTTAAGGTAGGTGATATTCCTGGGGAAATGAAGAGAGACCTCCAGATTGTACCCAAATTGTACAGTACCCAGATTGTAACCAAGAATCTTAGATATTTGTATGATGAGTAGCAGGACTACAAAGAGATTAAAGGAAGTGGTAAGGTATGAGGGCAAAACTCACGACTAACAGTAGGTAAACTGATTTATTCCTGAATAAATTAGTTAACTCACTGCTAATCATGAGTTTTGTGCTCATAAATCACTATATTTTGTCTAACTCTGTTAAAGACCACAAAGTGCACTAGTAAAGATTGCATTTTCAATTTTTTAGTTTCAACTGTGGCAAATAATGTATATGCAGAAAAAATCTTTCATTTCTGGCATATTTGTAACAAATTTTAGCATAAATTATAAAATTTTAATTTATAATTTTGTATAATACATACCAATGGCTCCAACTCTTAAAAAGAAACTTCCATGACTGCATGTATTCTGTGATGTCTTGCGCTTTCTGCCAGGAGAAGCTTGGACGACAGCAGCTTCTAGATCCCCACCTTCCTGTGTAAGCTTCTCTTGGGACTGACTTTCGCAACCAGGCTTATTCTTCTTTAATGTACCTAAACCCTAAATAAAAAAACCAAACTATTAAGTTAATCTATTTAGTTGAGGGAACCTGATATATATTTAATTACAGCCCATAAATGATAAACACATGACAAATTATTTAAATTTGAGAATTTTGGAATTAATCTGCCCAATTTTACAACATTACACTTCATCATTAATGATATCATAACCATAATAAATTAATATTACACAACAGTGTTAATATTCTTTGCACCAATAATTGAAAGTATACAAATGAAACTGGACTATTCTTCCCCATTTTCTGTTTTCTGTGAACTATAACTACAGAAGGTAGTGGTAATAGTAAGTTTTTGTTTGGATCTCATTAGTATCTAAGAACATAATATTTATCTAAATCAGAAGATAAGAAGTATACAAATGAATGTTAATTTTTGATAAATACTTAACTATTTTACCATTGACTATTTTTGTTATTAAAAATTAAATAAATATAAAAGACATATTTATAGGCATACAGGTAAAATTTAATCATTAATTGGCGGTTTCTAGATCAAATAAATAAAAATTGATGAAGCTTTAGGTAGGTAAAACTGGACTCGAGGGTAGTAACTTCTTTTGCTAAATGTATACAAATTGCAATAATAAATTTTAGGGAGCTGTTTTTGTTTCCGGTTTGTAGTTGTTGAGAGGGATGTGACTGTTGACTTCATTTGATTATCAGTTGTCAGCTAAATACCCATTCACAACTTTTTAAACATTTGCTTAATTTAAAATGTATTACTTTGAACAAATAAAATGAATTATAACGAATAAAAAACACCTAATTTGTCTTCCAATAATAAGTATACTTCTTTATATGAGCACATTTAGCAGCCCACACTTCTACTATTATCACTTATTATGCTTTCAACTATGCAGTGTCAGACCTATTACTCTGAGCTTTCATTATCAAGCACTCCAAGCTGTCATTATCAAGTACCCCGAGGTACTTAATTATGATAACGTGGGCTGCCAAAAGCACTCATATATAGAAGTATACTTATTGTGGGAAGACAAATAAGATGTCTTTTATTCCATCACTTTTTTATCTCATAAAATTTTCTGGCAGTTTTTAATGAGAAATTCTTTTTTTGTGACTAATTTTTTGTAAGTGAGACCTACACTGGCCAACGTCCTATCACAATCCCAAGTAAAAAAATTAATGCACAAGACAGTGAGGAAATTATAACACTATGCTTAACAAACAGAATTCAATAGTGAGGTGGTGTGACAATAATAGTGTTAGTATTGCAAAAAACAAATCAATATTCATGAATTATATTAAATTAAAGATTCAGTAGAAAGTACAAACAAATGTGAGGGGTGACAATGATGAGCCTGACCATGGAATGGTAAACCACAACATAAAATCAGAACAAAAAATGACTGAGGTCACATTTTATAAATGGCATGTATTCTAGCACGAAAGCTTGAGGAATCCACATTATAGCACATCCTGACACAAAGACCTCACAACTTGAATTCTTCATAAAAGTAATGGATTCGACACCATCAATTTCAAAGCCCTTCTCAGGCTCCAGGAACATCCTTCCTTAGGAAATAATGCAAGACCCAGTAAACCTGAGGATGTCATGTATGATGGTTGTAGCCATACAATAACCAAAAGCAACGGACTTTGAAAAGAGACCCCTGGAGTACATATTTCTGTATTTGTAAAAAATGCTAGTTGTTTATAATACTGATCAATGTTTAAGATACCTAATAAACTTAATTAAATAATTCAGTTTATCGTCATTTTTTAAAATAATTTTTGCAACAAACCGAAAATTGTTAATTATTTTAATAATACTATAAAGGGGGGGGAGGATTGTGTTTTCACAAGAGGCAAAATTTTGGACTAAACAGTACTTAAAAAATTTGATTTTTAGCTTATTTTATTACAACATAATGCCTTTAATGAGTTAGTAGGCGATATTTATGTTGGTAGCTAAAACCACCATTCTTATTACTATATCCTAAATATCCTATTAACTCTTTATTTTACCTGCGACTCCAGTAGTGTTCAACACTCTCGTTTCTAAGGTAAGCGTTTTTTTAAACATTTACAGTCCATTAACTATTTTATCTGAGCTCACTAGAATTTACGTTTACATGTGTTAATTCTGCTCCTTCATTATTGAAATTATGTTATTTTAGTATTGCTCATTACTTTAAATTGTTAGGAAGAATAGTTACATTTTCTTTCAGTTAGGAAGAATGTTGAATACATAATGGGTAAGGTAAATATTTAGGATGTAAATGGAAACTGTTCTGACCTTCAACCATTAATAATAATCAAATTAACTAAGAAGAAAAAAGGAAGATGTATTTTAAGTTAGAGGTAGACCAATAGGCCAAATAATGTGGCTAATTTTAAAAATGTCAGACTATAAAGCAGCCTATAATCAGAAAAAGTCACTTATCAGACTACAGTGTGCAAAGCAACTGTTAATAGATAATATACCCTTTTTTTCTGCCTAGTGACTTTGAAATTCTGGAAATAATGAAAATTGTTAAATGAGCTTCAACTTTTCATCCTCTTTGAAGTAGCCGATGCACCCCCCTTAACCTTTGCTCTCATCTAGTAACCCCTATTACCAGAATTTGCATTCCCACATCCCTGGTCTTCCCAATCCCTACAGAAATTCCCTATTCTCTTATCAATGCCCACCCATCAATCCAGAGGGACACTTATGGTGGAGGGGCCCTATGACCTTCTGCGAGTCAACTGACATTGTGTGTACAAGTGAACTCATTAAGTTACAAGTGAAGTGGTTTGAGTAATGAGTTTTTTTCCTTAACAATAACAATTTCACAACATAGTAACAACATAACACAAACACCCTGTTTATAGTACTAATTTTATTGTATATTATTGTATATATTGTAATAAATACATATTTTTTTAATAACTGTTAAGAAAAGTATAAAATGGCAGAACCCCATCCAGATTAATAGATACTAATTAAAAAAAAAAAAATAGAGAAGTTGTTTATGAACTCACCATATGTAAGCATAGATAGAAACACAAAAAAACAATTAAATTGGTGATAAGTAAAAAACGCTTTTTGGAATGAATATATGAACTGCTGTAAAAAACTAAGTAGTCCATAAACCTCAAATACATCAATTGAAATACATAATAACAAAAAGTTCATGATTTTTTTTTAAAAATGGTAAATGAAAAGAAAGAGCTATGAGAAGACATATTAATTAGAAAATTTAACATGAAAATCCGATTATAATGTGCAATTAAATTTCTATTAGATGTCAATAAATCTCTTAAGAGTTTATCAGAAAATAGTAAAACGTCTAGTTTGTTCCTCAAATCAGAAAGATTTTTCTCAATCGTATTATAAATCTACAATGGTGACCTTACGGGATTTATGGTACCAAAAAAATATACTTCTAAAATCAATAAAATTGCTTATGTAAATACCATTTCATCATTAGTAAAAATCAAATTATTAAACAATAAAGTTAAAGTAATCTCTAAAAGTATATGTCTATATGAATAATAGCTGGGATCAATATCCCCTCGATTATTCATTAGAAAAGCTCATTTTATTTTTTGTTTCAATATTATTCACTTTTTGTTATTATGTATTTCAAAATTCAATATTATATAAGATGTTTCAATATTGTAGTAAGCGTAAGTAAAAAGGAGCTTTCCTTATAACTATATAAATATTTTGGAAATTAAAAAATGTCTAATATCTTGTAGTAAATTTCAACTACTTAAAAATGACAAATACAACTCTTTATTTCTCAATACGTTGATCAACACACAATTATTTACACAAACCAAACAAATGAGACCTTCCCAAAATAAAAAAAAACAATTAAATTAAATCCACACCATGCATAATTATTTCTTTGTCACTTAAAGTTTTAAATTTGAGAGTTTATCTGGATTTACAGGAATGAATTTAGTATTTCGCAAATGTGATAAATTCTTTTTGAAAGAAAAAGCTTTTAACTCATATTGTATGCATCAAGTGTTAGTTGTAACAATATCTGACAGAGAAGAAAGAAAATATTTAGGTAATAATGAGAATATGTAGTCGGAGAAAATTTGAATCAAGTAAAATACATGAAGTATATTTTTAATCACTTACACTTATTTGTTAGGCAGAATGGAAATTAAATTTATTAGGTGAAACCTTATTAATCTTTTAAAGGAATTAAGAAAAAAGTATCATTCATATCACAAGTTTAGTTGGAAATGGTAAATACTTTTCTGTTTTGGTGTTACATATTACAGAGTTGCAATAACAGTATAAAAAAATATATTCATTAGGAACATGGAAATCAATGAAAAAGAAATACATTATTACCCAACCAAAGTGGGTTGTAATGAACTTAATTATCAGTTAAATTTTTTTGATAAAATAAACAGCTGATGGAACCCCTGTCAATGGTGTCCCTTCATTACTTTCTTTATTTTACTGAGTTTTTATGTAATTCATAAACGCAGTTTGTAATTGATAGGACACAATTGTGGGCAATACAAAAAAAAAAAAATCTCCTATGATGTACTAAAAATGGCAAGACTACTGATGAAATCATGGATAAACTAGTTAAACACAAAGACTCACTCACTGATTATGTCTGAAGCTAAAAAAATCGCAAAATAAAATTTAACCAACATTACAAGTAAATTTATAGAACATGAATAATTTATAGTCAAAGCTAATATCAATATCCCTAGTTGTTGACATGGCTTGTTTTTGTTGAAGGTACAAATAAATAATTTTAGAAAATTAATAGAAATTTATTAATAATTAATCCATTTTTTTTTTAATACCACATGCCTATTTTAAGGCTTATATAGCAACAAATCAAAATTTTCATTAACTATTTTAAGAAAGTATTAATATGAGTAAACAGTCCATGAATAAACTTATTAATTTTGAGTAAACTATTGTATTAACCCTACAACAGTCCCTTATGCACATATAAGTCATCACCTTGGGTCATAATGACTTAATTATTAATTTTATTAAAAACATATAAGCCATAAAGTAATTTATTACGTCCCATAGATGATATAAAAAAATGATTTGCTTGCTAGTTTCTAGGCCTATTTGTCTCTTAGTCATACTGAAATATATGAGCAGAAACAATTTGAAACCTCAGGTCAAAATTTGTAAATAGATGTGCTTATTAATTACTTGGTGGTGGTGATCCTACACTTAACAGGCTTAAAATGGCAGAAATGGAGAAATAATATCATTTGTAGGGATGCCAACACCTGAAAATGACGGTTATAGTCTGTCAAAAGTGCTCTGGATAAATATACTGTGGGGAGGCAAGGCTTTCTATTCGTAACAGTTTAATAAATATGTGTTAATGATTCATGGGAATTACTAGGAGAGTAAGTATGTCCCCTGCGTTAAAATAATTTAATTATTTCACAAAACATTTTTCCATGCTCTATTTTGCAGTATTTAAGATCATACCTATAGCCTAAAAAGTATAACTGATATAAATTATGGGAAATTCAAGGGAGAAAAAAGGAGTTAATCTGGGCTTGTTATAGTTTTAAGAACCTAAAATAAAAATGAACAAACTGACTGACAATATTTAGCATATGATTGAAAATTCTGTTTTATTTATTGCTCCAATCTATACTAGTTAACCTAATCCATATAGTTCCACATAATACAGCCTAGAGTGGGTATAGAAAATTATAGTACATTGCAAGAGGTAATTTTTCATTTGTGTAAAATATTATTTATAATGAATGTTTTTCAAAAAATTTCTTTATAAGGGATTTTATATTTATATTTCTAAGATTTTTTGCAATATTTATTTAATTTTATTATTTTTAATCTCATATTTTTATTCAATATGTGTGGATTTTCTCATGTATTTAAATGATGAAATTGGCTGAATGGTGCAGTTACCATTTTTTTATTTTAATCTACTAATATATTTTTTTCAATGCAGTAGGATAAACAATAATGCAATAGGGCTGTTTTTCGCTACGACAATTAATTCTGATGATTAATTTAGGAGGCAAAAAGAGAGAAATTAGCTTTCAAATCCTACAAAAAAAACAAAAAAACATGAGATATTTGAAGTACTCGAATCGTTGATTGAAAAGGTTGAGACGAAGTGAAGTTTTTTTATTATCGAACACCTGGAGTGAGAGATCAAATTAGCAAAAAACTGGAAGGGTGAGAGTTATTTGGTTTTGAAATAATTGATATTGTGTATATCTTGTTGTTTTTTATAACATCAAAATTAATAAGGTTTTACCTGAAGAAACATATTTACAGTAGAAAATAACATGTTTAGGAATTGTGCAACACTACTTTTTTTTATTTAAATGTACAACTAAAAGTGAAGGGAATACAGAAGGCTCAAAGCAGAGGTATGTGTTAACATTTTTGGGATTTCAAAGTGAGGGCCAAGAAAGAATATAACAGGCAAGATGCACATTTCGTTGTGCTTTTTAGGGTGTTCGGTTCAACCAAATATGTTAATGCAAGACTTTAAGGCATAATTTATAAATAACTAAAAATAAATTATCAAATCCTAATGTAAATACCAATTTTAAAATAATTTATACTTTTACATCATTAATGCTCAGAATTCGAAAAATATATTATACACTTAGTAACAGAACAGAGCATTACTGAACTTGTCTAATGTTATATTCTGGCAACAACATAGTTTTTTTTTAATGAGAGAAAATAAAACAGAAACTGAAAATAAAGACTGAACTCTTTTGAATGAAACTTTCTTCTTCTACATAAAAAAGAAAAGAGGATAGAAAAAAGAAATAGATCACAATAACCCATAATGCAAAGAGATTGCAAGCTCTTAGGAGAAGGGTTTCTCGCAATAACTCAAACTCACCGTCTGACTCCCATCCACATCGGAGAGTGACTTCTGTCGTACCACATCGCGCATTTTGCGTGGGTAAACGTCATTCTGATCATAATAAAGTACAAAGGTCAAAATAAAGAAAACTAAAAAAAAAAATAATTTAATAACATGAAAGTGCCATTTGTCAAACGAAAATCTATAAACACTAAGAACATGTGGTAGTAAAAAAAAATAACTTAAATAAGGAAATTACCAAAATAAAAAATCTCCAAGCCACTTCCATATCATTTTAAAAATAAAGAAACACAAAAAAAAACATAATAAGAAATAATGCTAAAAATAAATAAAACATAGGGTTATAAAGTAAATCCCTGAAATTACTGTTCAAAAGCATTATTTAATGTAGACAAAAAAAAAATCCTGCCATCATAGGTCTTTTTTCCTTCTGAATGGACTGAAGGTAATTAATTATATACTGATTCTGAGAAGATGAAATCAATGTATACTTACACTTAACTCAATGGGGAGCATGAATCATAGTCCCTTACGAGAGGAATATAAATAAACTATTTCTAGAAATAATGAATTCAAAAAGAAAATGATTTAATTGAAGAATAATCCAGTGTACATATAATTTATTATATTATACTGACAATAAAATAAGGAAAACAAAATGAAAAACGAGATAAATAATATTGTTGTAATAAAACTTAGTAAAATATGTGTTTCTCAATTTTCTTTGTAAAAACAAAATTGTCTTAATGAATTAAATTTTAGATGACTTTGACAACTGAAACAGTTAGCAATTCTTTCTAGTTATATATCCTGAAGGTAAATAGCTTTTGTACAGCCTAATTTACAGATCTAAAATTATCACAATTTCTTTTGAAAAATGAAAATTCCATTAAAGAGTTTGTTAAAAATTTAGGGCCTTACAATGCCTTATGCCTAGGGTAAGAAAAAAAAGTAGGGAGGGAAATTTTAGGTATCTTATAAATAATTAATTTATAGACAATTTAATTTTATTTCTAGACAAGTTTCTTGGGGTAAACTAACCTGATAATCTAAACAGTTCCCCCCCCAAAAAAAATAGTTCTTATAAATGTTAACATACACTTTCTCTCTCTGCCAATAAAAGGTGATTATAATATAAAATTATGAAAAATAGGTTTAATATTTTTAACTGAATCTAGAAATGAATAAAAAATCTTAAGGTTTCTGGATAAGAGAACCAATATTTTCTTCTAGCATAAAGAATCTTCTCAAAAGTAATGTTTACGGAGATGCCGCTTATGACATTATAGTCTTCCACAACACTATCATATCCATGATTACAACAAGGAAAAATACCAATATATGAAATATGTTGTTAAATATACCTGAAAAATGTTAGAACGTGAGTTGCGCTGTCCTTGTGGAGGAGCAGGTGGAGGAGGAGGAGCTGCAGCAGGAGTTGCTTCCTTCTCTTTTTCTTTATTTTCTTTTTTCTTATCTTTTTCTTTCTTTTCTTTCTCTTTATCTTTTTTTTCCTTCTTTTGATTTTTCTGATTCTCCTTTTCTTTCTTCTCCTTTTTCGGTTTTGGAGGTTTAGGCTGACCTTGACAGCAAGAGCTCTCTTGTAGTAAAAAGCAAAAGACATACAGCAAGAATAGGATGCTCATTCCATATAGATATGTGAAAAATCCCTGAAAATAAGTTTTATTAATAAATTAACATAATTAATTATTTTTTTAATAATTACTTTTTTTTGTGGTATGTAATCCTACTGCTAGAAATTTTCACTATCTTTTCTCTTGAAGCAATAATTATTTGAATTGTGTATATGTGGAAATTGTAGATATTTATAGTTAAACAGTACTTTGAATTTAAATAAAGTCAATACTAGATAAGTTAAAGTTGAAGGGAGGTAAATTTAACTTAAAGTTTCTCAAGAAGGTGGGAAAGAAATATGATTTCAACCTCATGAGTCACAAGTTATCAAATATAATAGTTGTTTTTGGTTTTATCCTATGATTGTAAATAAATTATATTTTGTCTTAATTGACAGATCCTTGCTGTTTGAATTACTAATCTTTTTTAGCAAGTTTAAGGAGTTATCAGCATAAAGAGCTCTAATTAGTACCTATTTTATAACTTTTAATGATATTGGCAAGCCCAAAAGGAGAGGCTTTCATTTTAAACAGCAATGGAGGGTTCTTCCCTCATCAGTCTGACTGTATGAATGTATTTCATGTATAAATCCTGCCATGTGTCTGATGAATACTATTACAAATACAAGGTATGTGATGAACATGAATGGTTTACAATGTTCTTGCTTAGGAATATGTTCACAATAGTTGTATACACTGGATTTTGCTGTATGTAAGTATTTTGCTAGCGGGGGATCTCCGTTTTTTTTTTTTCATTTGTAAGTGTAGGTAGTGCAGTGGTAGTGCTGGTGTGGTTATAGCGCTACTAACTGAGAATGCATTCATCCACATTTGTATTCAATAAAATTAAAATGTTTTCCAGAATTATATAGAAACAAACTATCGACATTAAAATATAATACATTTTTTGCATACAAAAAAAATTAGCTTAATGTTTGATGTAATGAAAAATAAAATGGCAGCCCTTATATCTACTTATTAAATACTTTAAAGTAGTATTTTTCAAAGGAGCCTTCTTAGAATACCCTTCAATGTGAGCATTTTTCTTTATGTTAACAACTGTAGTTTACAGATCTATAAATTGCAACCAGACATCTGATCTGTTTCTATCTTAAGAAGAAAATTATTAGATATTTATAATTAACTATTTAGTCTTTTCCAAATGGAATGTGTAGAATTATATTTAGAATATTCATCCACCTTATTTCATTAATTGTTGTAAGAGTGCCTGAAATAATAAAGCAATAAATAAAAACTTACTTCATAATATGCAAGTGGTAAGCTGTGAGTCACTACCTCGGAAACCACATAAGCAATGCATATGACAACCAATAACTTTGCATAAATGAAGCTCATAATAATGAATAGGGATGTCCTGAAACAGATAAAAGACAACATTTTAATAATAAGGAGACATAAAATGTTTTAGGACAACAAAAACAAGAATCAGTAAATTAATCACTTTAGACAATACAAAAAACAACAATGCAATGATATAAAAATTATTTTATTTCATTATTGATAGTATTGTTTACTACATTCAGTCTTAAGTCACCCTATGATAGAATACAATTGATGGACCCTGCAGTCTACCTAAACCCGCACAGCAGCTGAGTGATGAAGCCGAAACTGAAGGAGTAATACAATTACTAACATCTGGTACATGATGGTCAGTGGTAAATAATAAGTCAATGTTTCAGGTGTCGTAAACATCAGGATGAACCACATATTATTCACCTATTGGGGGAACTAAAACAAAGACTCCTACCGACTAATTAAGTATGTTGAAATTGAAACTAGAAACTTTCAATTATTCTCTTTATTATTATTATATTTTTATTTATATTATATTAATAATGCAGTGCATTTAAAAATATTGAGTTTTTTGGACACTTGTTTTTAACTTCAAAATTTGATTATCTGCTAAACACTTAACATCTACATGGATAAACAAGACTTCACCAGCTAAGTGGCAATCTCATGATAATAAGAAATCATCAGAAGCCTATGCAGGACTGTGCATGTTACAAGTCTATACTCAACAAGAAAGCCAGAAGCTCCAATGTTCATTTACAAACACATTTTAAGGCTGCTAATATTGTATGGATTTGAATTATGTGGAACTGCTGGTCCTCTGGAGAAGAAAAGAATCCATTCTTTCCAAAATAAATTGTTAAGAGTATCTGTTGATAATACACTGGGGGGAAAAAAATTTATTTTTAGTAAAAGGAGCAAGCAACACCCTAAGAGCCTCCAAAACAAAAAGGTCAAAACCAAAACTTCTTGAGGCGTAACTTTTCACACCACATATACGTTTAATATTATCTATGTATTACATCAATTTTTAAAAAAATAAATTTTTTTTTAAAATTTTTGTTTGTTTTTCTTTACAATGTGTTCAAGATAAGGATGTCACATAGATTAATTTCATTTTAACTTTGAATGTGCATATTATTATTATCATGCATATAATATAATATAACAATATAATATAAGCCAAAGAAAACTAATCTGAAAATAAACAAACGATCAATGAAGACAATTTGAATGATGTACTATATTTTGGCATAGTGTTACACTCCTACAGCCTTCTGACATAATTGTTGTGTTATTTTTCTTACGACTTGGGAATCAAATCACATGGTGCATAATAAGTATGTTTCAATTGAGGAAAAATGTGATAGACCCAATCAAGAATGAATTGAACGATTCGTTGACGCGTTCGCTAAACATGGTAATTTTCGCTTTTCTCCACTCTTATCCAACCATGTATCATGTCAGAAAGCGAGATGTGTTGAAGGTAATGGTTAAAATAAAATTAAAGGAAATATGGAAAAAATGAATAAAAGTGAAAAAAAGTCTCATTTCATTTTCTTGAAACTCTTTTTATTCTTTTCTAATCATAGATGAAATGCTATTGAAGTGTTAAAATTCTGACTTTGCCCCCTGATAAGGACACATAATGCTCACTTAGGTACGGTGTCACCAAAGATATTACAAAATTATTGGGAGTCAAAAATAGTAATTGCGTATTTAATATCATTCCAGGCTAATTCCAGTTTTTGTTAAGCTGTTTACAATTTGAGATTGCCATTTGATACCCTACTCTATACAGTAAGAATTTTTTTTAATTACCAAGAAATTAATTATTTATGACACAATGTAATTGACCATGGGGATGATTTAATTTGAGCACCATAGACTCATAAAATAGAACTACCAAGCAAAATACCATGAATCTGAAAAAAATCAATAATTAAAGCTATTTAATGGCAGTTGTAATAACTTTTTGTATTGATAAATTGAGAAAACAAAACAAAAATGGATAATTATTAATCTGGATGTTAGGATCATTAATTTGATAACCTACTCAATATGACAGAAAAATAATTATTTTGTTATTACTAGATAATTAATTAATTAAATTTTTATGGAGCTTAAAATTCTTTTATTTGCTGATATCAAGTGGGATTACGATATAAAATTTTATGTTAACAGGACAAGGAACTCGATTTCTCCAATACAGGCAGGCAGGTACATAGGTAAAAAAAAACGCCCGATTTTTCCAATTTTGGGAAAAAAAAAGTATTCCAAAACTGGTGAGGATACTGATCCATGGATCAACCAGTAGTAATAGTAACCTTATAACTCATGTTATTTTAAAGTATATATAGTTAACAATATCTTATTAATATACACTGTGAATATTAAATAAAGTTTTTCAACCCTCACTTTATACATAAAATAGTCTGTTTCCAGCTAAAATTAGAGAGAATTAGGTTGATGGACACTTGTCTCATTTCATCACATGATGCTAATTGATGAAGGCCACTTCCTTATTAATTGCTATCTCTTGTTATATTTGTCCTTAGAATCGAAGAATATTTTGGATTCACCACTTATTCCAGTGCCCAGAGGAAGTGGTTTATACTTTCTAAAAGTTAAGTCCTTTCGTCTCTACATATGTTGAGCAAAAACTTTAGTCAAGTGTGATGCACAATCAAAGTTTTTGTCGTGGCTATGAAAAAAAATCGCCTAGGTGAAATTATAGTCTACTTAAGACCCAACAAGTATTACGTGGATATGAATCAGAACAATATTTTTCTATTATCAAGTGATTAAATTAACGACCCTTCATGTTTTTTCATGGGCCTACTTTTATTTTTAGCTTAATCCAAGCGTCAAATGGGACTGCCAAACATGATGTCATGTTTCTTCACAGAACACGGGATGAGTTACAAGATTTTAATAACAGACGTCATGCCTTTTTGTTATTACAGTTGATTAAAGTCTCCATACATTATACTATTGCTAATCAGGGCATTAATCTTTAATTTGATATCCTACTAAAACCCAATATAGAAAACTATTTATCTTTTAAATGAGTCGATGAATTTGTTGGAATATTTGTCATCAGTAATCTTAAAATGCCATGTTCCATAATTGACGATCTGTTTCTTTTCTTTGCTAATAAATTTCTGGCTGTGCTAAATCCTCTTTCGGCTAAATATGGTGATGAGAATACGATGAAAAATTTCTTTGATGCAGCCCAAAAAGCCGAATTTGCTGAAATTTGCCATTGAAGCCAAAATTCTTAAAATGCTTTTCTTGATTTCAATTTTAAATAGCTGAACTCTTTATTTGTTGAAATTTCTATCAACTTCTGCAGTGGTAATTCTAATTCTGCTGTTTGTAGGTTCGAGAAAGGTTCTAGAATGGCCGATCATGTTCAGGACGTCTGGAAATCTTTTTGTGTAAATTTAGTTTAACAGATGCTTTTAAAGAACTACAGAACAATCTAGTACGGATAAAAAGCCTTATGTATTCGTAGTAATGTTTAATGAATCTGTCAAAACAGGCAAAGATTCAATATTCTGCACGTGTGTTAATCTCGTATCGATGACCTGTGCAACCTGAACATGTAAACTTTGTCGATCAATTAGGAAGATACACGCACAATGTGGTGCACAGCGCATGCTGCGACTCGTTCATATAGTAGTAAAAAAAAATATTAATAACGATGTACCAAAACGTAATTTTAACACGGACTGAAAGACTTAAAAGACATTTATAACTATTCGTTGTAATACACATTCAATGTTTTTCAGTATTAATCAAGCTTGCGAGTAATGCACGGCTAGTTAGCTGAGTTAGTCCTCAAGCCCAAAAAGTCCCGTTAGATCTCTCCAACCCCGAACAGTGAACAGTGGGTGGTGTAGGGTCTTTTAGGCAGTTGACTCCTAGCTCTAGGAGTTAATAGCGATGGAAACTGGAGAGCCTTCAGGACATGGGGGACTGCCGCGGAGGCTGTAACCCGTGGGACTGCAGGAATAACAAGCACATCAGGCGTGCACAGCTAGTCTTTTCTGCACGATTCTTGAGTCGTCACTCCTCTTCTCTTCCTTTCTCCTTAACTTAAATCGTTTCTCTGCCTTCGCTTGGATCTAACATTAATCATCTCCGACTTGCCATAACCGGCCAAACATCATATAACTAATTATGCTAATTATTTTTTATTATCTCCATTAACTATTGTGTCTATATACATATGTTTATTAATTAAAAATATGTACTATTATTGTGTAAGATTTCCCTAGTTTTAAGAGAAAGTTTTCATTGGATCTTAAAATAGTTGTTTTATCGGTTTTAAGTCAATTTACCAGTTGTGGAAAGACAAAGCTGTTTTGTAAATATACCATTCCACAATCCGCCATTAATATTTTTTAAAACGAACTTCATTTCGATTCAATAATGTAAGATTTTATTCTAAATCATAGCAAGTAAGCACAATATATAAATACTGCTACAGTAATCGTACAAAAAGTATACAAATTGTTATCTAACACTTGCCTCACTAATCCGACTTCGACGGATCCAAGTTCGGATTAACCAGAGATGAAACAATATTTTTTTAATGAGTCTTTATACCATGCTTCTTGCTTTACAGGATACTATCAAATTGAATTAAACAAAATAATATATAACTTAAACAACAGCCTGGCCTTGAGACTGTCGTTTGTTTTACATAATTAGTAAATTTAAATTCTGGAGTGTTTGGTAAATAGTTGAGAAGTCAACAATTAGTCAAAATCTATAAATAAATCAACATTTTGTTTTTGGTTCGATCTGTATAAATCTACAATACATATCTAATCATTAGGTAATCATAATGATAATCATTAAGTATAATTAAAGTGTAATTTAAAAAAAATAGAATCAATAAAATGTGTCAAATGAAAATTTTGGATATTTTACCGAACATTACAGACTAGATAGCAGCTAACATAATTAGATACAATACATTAACTACGTATGTAGTTAACGTTATAAAAAAATATAACTTCACCAGGCCAAGTTCGAAATAAACCTGAAAGAACTGCATCTGAAAGTATAGGAGAGGGGATTCAATTGATTAACATTTTTGGAGAAATCATCACCGTGAACTCGCTGGTTCCGTCGTATTAAGGGTTCCGGGATTGTAGAGTATACAGCGGCGGGCACGAGATAGTAGGACTATCCGGAGAATCGGACTAGTGGAAGTCGGATTAGCGAGAATCAACTGTATTGTAAATAAATATCACGGTAAACACTATATAGATAAATAATAATAGCTCCATTAACAAAAAGCCTTTAATCTCTCTACATAGTGCAGCAGTTCCAGTTCCGGATTGTCCTCGTCGCCTTTAACAATGGCTAAATCGTTCGCAGTTAACTAAAGAATATCAAGCCGTAAAACCGATTCTGCCTTTAAAATACTGTTTACTACAAATTTTCGATATTTTTTCATCATCTCAGTATAAAATTAATTATTATTTCAATGTTTGTCAATTTTATAACCATTATTGTGGCAGCCTATCTGACCGAGTTGATCTTTGCAAAATCCCCGTACTTGCTAGAGAAATGACGTCCCGTTAGATATAAGAAACATATGAAAATATATTAATTTCCATAAATCATGATTTAGTGTCAGATAAATCCTTTATTGTCGTATGATATCCAGCTTTGTTAGACTGCTTCGACAGATCATACTAATTAATCTTTGATAAGATACTTTTCTTCTTCTCTTCCCGTTTGTCTTTTTCTTTTTCCTTTCAATGTTAATAAACCTCAATTAATTAGATGAAATTAAACAAATATTTAATTTTCAGTAGGTGTCCCATCAAGTAAAAGATATATGCGTACTGATTGACAATATGTAATTTGTGTTTTTATAAATATAATTACAGAAAGTCATAAAAACAAGTCAAGCAAATTTAATACAATGGTTTTTTTGGCATTATAGTTTTCACTTCAGTTTAATTTGTTAAATAAAAACGACACTGCGAAAAATAACTAAGGGTCACTGATTGATTGTACACGCAATAAGAGAACGTGGATTATAGATATTTAGACTTCCCTTAATGACGAATATTTATTAAAACACGAATGGCAGTGTACTTTCGGGCGACAAACTTAAATTGAAATAGGCAAGATAAACGGCAATAAACACATACGACTTAGAATATGCAACAAATAATATAACATATAACCAACTAAATATATAAATAGGAAATATCTGGTGAACACGAAGATAATTAAAAAATAGTTTCCTATTAAAAAAAAAGAAGATTTCTCTGGGGTTTAGTGGACTATAATTACAAAACTGTTTTAGATTAGTTTTTGCAGCCAAACCAAATCCTAGATTGAGTGATTCATCACAATTGACATGAAAAATTACAGTAATTAAAATATTTAATATAAAAAATTAAACTTTTGTTTCTATCGGGTAAAAATTCTTATTTGGTTGACAAACGTTTTATTTGGTAAACAAATGTTATAGCTTGGCAGAATATATTTCAAAGAATTATAATTAACTCGCACTTTAATAAATTTAAACTATGACTAGTTCTTACAGTTTTGAACTAGTTCAGCAGCGAAAGTGGAAATTTAACTGTATGTTAAAGTTTAGCGAGTCGGTTGACTTCCTCTCGGAAACAAAGTTAGGATCAGGAAGGCGGGAAGTTACCACTTCACCCTCTTAGCTTTAAATGGTTTAGAGGCTTCTTCATAGCCACAACTTAATTTCCACATCAATCTACGTCTATAATAAAAGAACTATTTTCACAGATGTGCTTTAACACGCTTGCTGGCAATGAGAACTTATCGGCCAGCCAGGAAGGAAAGGCCGAAGGAATGGCTCCACTACTAGTCATAAAAAAAGTTAGTCAAGAGTTGGTATCATTATTGAAGGCTCTCCTTGCCTTGACTAACATTTCCGCTTTCTTGGGCGGCCTCTCTCCTTCCCAAGTTCCAACGAGCTGTGAAATATGGGAAATGGAAGAAAAAAATCTAGCGGAAAAATTGAGACTCGGGAGAGCAATAGAAATAGTAATGGAGGAACCATTAAGCCATATCACAGTGTGTTACTTAATGGCAGATCTGTTGGCACGTTCGATTTCACGAGAAATAACATTTTTTTAGTTTCAGCAACTGAAATTCATTATTCGGTCAAGAAAATCATAACAACCGGAAAACGCGACGGCAGAACATCACGTCGTCTACTTATATTATGATTTTAAGTAAAAACAAGCGAAACTCCCTGCGAAAATAAGCAGAAATTCTGCTTTCTACACTGAATGACGTATTACTAGGGCTGGGATTTATATATGAAATATATATATATATATATATATATTTATTTATTTTCACAGAAGTATGTAACTAAAAATTAGAAATATATAAAAATTTAAATGCAATTACAGTAAGTCTGGTGGTCAAAATTGAATAAAAACCAGAAATATTTTCAAATCTGAGCTAACTAAAAAAAAATATGGTACAAATAAACACATATAAAGAAAGGAAAACAACAGAACAATTGGTATAGATTGATACTTGACTGAATGGGATTAACCTTGGTTAAAAATACAATAATAATGTAGGTTTTAATTAATGTTCGTAATAATAATCCAATGTTCGTTTCTTTTCAAAATTTTCTTCGTTAAAAAAAACAAAAAAACATTGGCGTATCTTCAATCGAATTATACCAACTCTTCCCATCGAGCACCTCACCGTTTATAACAATTATATATTCCATAATAGGGCGAGAGGAAAATAAAACTAGGTTTTATTATAGTTATAAGTTCTATGATGCCTAGTGACCAGCTGATCAACTTTTATAACTGAAACTGACTTGTGAATCATATTATCTCTTTCTTAATCATTCATCATCATTAATGATTGAATTCATCATTCATGAATCTTTAATGAAATCGAGATTATCTCAAAAGAAACTTTTGTAAAAATACTTTCCATCTGTCAGATTTGGTTTTAATTTTTGTTTATTCAGCTTCAAAACGGAATATAATTTTAAATAATAGTTACAAATTGATGCTCACGCTGATTTGAGTCCTACTAAGGGAAGTAATTTCATTCCAAAAATAGGTGTTAGTAAAGGGTGGCGACCTGTGGACACCCTACCTCATGGTAACGTGGTTCGACGACTAAACAGTGCAAAACTAAAAAAAAAAGGACATCGCTACCGGTCCTAGTGCAGTCCAAATAATTAAAGTCAGCAATATGTGGGAATTAGTGGGAGGGTATTCGAATATATATATATCAAGAATTGTGTCTTCATTATTTATGGTCTACTTGGTGGTTAGTGTAAGTAGTTAAATTGAAGGTAACCAACTGGCGTTTAGCGACAAGTGTGGATGGCACACATGCTGAGGATCAACGCCCTGCCCTGGTTTAACCGCATAGCGGATAATTCGGTTATAGCTGTCAGGAAATAGACATCCTATATTCCAGACTGTAGTTCAATGCTTTGACTTATATAGACTGGATTCTGTTTCGTAAAGTTGCACATTGTCGTATAGACGTGTATACTTTCGAAATTTGATGATTATATTTATGTACATTTTTTTTATTTTGAATACTGAAAATAACCAAGTTTTAACTTTGAGTAGTAAGAGACTGTTTATCATAATTGATAATCATATAGTTGAAGATTTTATTTCAGTTAACATACCGGATTAGTTACATAATAATTTAACTGTTTTCCCATGATAATGTACTATTAAATTGAGTAACTCCTATTTTTTCAAATCCTCTAAATCCTCTAAAGTATGAAGAGAAGACTGTGCAAGTACGACGACAGAACAACGAATGCATTAAGGCAAGTGGACAAGGAAAGTAATCTAACAGGTCCCAGTGTAAGCATAAAGGGGCGACGTGTGAGGGCCTGACGCAATCTTACAGCCCCCAGCACTGCTTTTTTTTTTTTATCTCGTTTTGGATGTCTACTTGTTCCAGTTTACATTAGTTCCTTCATAGATGGTAAACATTGCGGATATTTGCTTAGCTTTCACTGTTTAAAAGCTGCTAACAAGGGACGTGTTCACGAAGAGTGAAACAAATAACATAATTTCCAGTATTGCCGGTTAGTAACTAACCGTTATCGCTGTGATTATAATCGGTAAATAAATGTGGTTTCTGTAAACTAGTATTTATTTTGCCACTAACATTTTCGAAAATTATATTGTTATCTTAAGATTGTTGTAACCAACATGACATATAAAGTCATTAACATGACACCATAAAAAATCTCTAGAAATAATGTTACTTATTCAAGTGAAAAAATAAAATAGGTATCATTAAAAACGATAAATAAACTTCTTGAAATTGTAGTACCAACCACATTCTAAATAACTTTTTTTTTTTAATCTGATCATAGAGCGTGCCCTACCCAGTTAGGCCATTGAAACTTTTATTCACTTACATCCTTAATAATAAAATTAATTTGATTTATTTGAACAGCTTTTGGATTTTTTCTTCCTTGCTTTGAAGTGACTCCTTATCTTGGTTCGCTAAATTAAATTTGAAGTATACTGTCAATAAGCACACGGATCACTGTTTTTGGCAGGTCAGTCAAGTGAGGGGTGAGGGTGCAAGCAACTTCTATGATCAATTGGTTAGCTACTTCCATAAACGGGCGGGCGGTCAGTCGAGAGTCTAACGAGGTGGAGGCATTTTGGAGCGAGGTGTATGTGTATGTATATGTGTATATATATATATATATATATATATATATATATATATATATATAATGACAACCACCACTCTGGAGGGAGGAATGAGACCTCCCTATCCTTATCATTATCTCACTGGGGAATCCTTGTGAATATGCTGGTCATACTTTGTTAGTAAACACCTCCCCCCCCCCATCCTGAAAAGATGAGGGTAAGAAAGTAGTATCTTCTCTCAAGCAATCTTCAATTCAGGCAACGAGGATCAAACAAGCGTAATAATATTACTTTTTCGGGGGAGTTGACATCCATTTATATAAAACAATATATATATTGTTGTTTGTAGCCGATTATATACTAGGGTAACTCTAAATAAGCATGATGTAGGCTTCTTCAACCTTAAAGACACAAAGGAAACAAGGAAAAAGAAAAGAAATGTAATTTAATGAAAAAACTGATAGCTAGAAAAATAATAGTAAGCGAAACTATTGATATAATAAATACAAACCTCTTGGGCTCCTGACTGAGATCCTTAGGTTTTTTCTTGAGCTCCATCTCTTTGTTGGTGACGTTATTCCTCTCCGGTGTGAGATCCGAAGAGTGCGGCCTGCCAACTGGGAGGGTGGCCATGTTGTCCACCTCGACGGTGGATACCTTTACCTCACCCATCAGGCTCTGGGGAGAGTGTCGTATACTCAATGATTGCAGTAGCAACTGAAGTTTCAAGAAGAAGGGTAAAGAAGAGAGGGGACAAAAAATAGGCCACTAGATGTCAGGAATGTAAAAACGATCCGCATAAAGTTTATTGTAGCATACGTAGTTTTGTTTTCACCTTTCACACTAGTGAATTAAAGCAGGGATTGAGGTAGATATTCATGATGTGAGTTATTAAACTCATTACGATTGAATAGAAATCATATTGAATGGGTCAACGAAAGAAAGAACCATGTCCCTTTTTCTCCTAGACAAGAAAAAATATTTTAACGCCAGTAACCGAAGCTTTAATGTCAACTGGTAATATTCTGAAGTGTTTTTAGCAAGGACCTTTTGGCATTCTCCCTATTTTTCCAACTCGTCAGACTCAATTACTGGAAACTGGAAATCATCGTTGTTGCCAGTAACCCCATTCATTCGTGATATGAATCTGCCTGAAGGTTAAGATAAATTACAAGCCAACAGGATCCATGTCTAGAGCTTCTTACAGTAACAGAAACAAGACGATTCAGATTGACTGTAAACCACTTGGCGAGAATTGAACCAGTAAGTACAAATTATTTACTGTCTTCATTGATGAATCGAATACATCAAAATTCACTACCTGGATTAGTAAATATCATCTTAATAACAAAAAAACAATAGTAATGCAGGATGTTTCAGACGAATTCAAGGTTTTTTTGTTTCAAGATCAACAAATAGCTATTTATTGCTAGAAACAATGGCTTGGAGTTCCCACAAACTCTAGAGAAGTCAATGACAGGTAAGCCAATAACCTTCAGAACAAACAGCTTCTTTTCTTTACAGGGGATTTCAGCTGGCTTACTATGTGTTTGTGGAACAATATTATTTCATAAGTATATATTTTTTTAATATAGCATTCAAAAAAATACAAGACAATATACGTAGGAATAGAAATAATTTAAATTAATAGCAATAAGAGCACAATAATGGGAGAGCACTCACGGGTTCTCCTCAGCCATTATATAGATAGGCATGAGATTTTGTCATATTCACAGCAAATCCACTAGTTGTGACGTTAGTATTAGTTGTGAATCAATAAATAAAAAAACAAGACAGATATCTTAGTATAAAGCCTAATCTTACCGCAATTTATTGAAACTCTTAATTACCCTTCTTCTAGAAACAGCTTCCGGAGGAAATGTTGAAAAAATATTTGACAGTAAACTTTCGATTGCTCATCTGCTAAGAAATGAATTTCAAAAAGTAGATTAACCAGTTAGGTACAGAAAGGAGGTGATGCCAGGCCGATAATAAAAAGTACAGTTGCTCGTGGACGTAGCAGTTTACAGGGACTTGAAACTGTCCTCCATTTTCTCTAAGGTATGTAGAGTGAACTCACATCATGTTCGAAATAGTTAGATAATAGTTAATTTCACGTTAAAGTTTATTTTTTTTTTGTTTTTTAAAAATATTTAGGTCGCAAATGGTAATGGATCGAAGTCAACTAGTCAGGTGAAATGAGGAGAGAAGAAAGTATGAACATTTTCCTTGTCCGAAGGATTTAACTTTTAGACTGGGTCCGGGGATAATCCTACCGCAGCGGTCCTGGAGTCGACAGAATCAAACGATCTGAAGTTTGAAAACGAAAGGATAATCAGAGCTCCTCTAGGCTGGCCTTACATGATCAGTGTTAATGTAATTATCTATAAAGTCATTACCTTCATGAGTCTTTAATCATTATTCCTTCATTTCTTTTCAACATGACACAATCATTTGGAATGACATTACTTTCACCAGTAAGCTGAAAAGTAATGACTAATAAACGACTTAGGAAGGTAATGACATTAATAGTAATCGTGTAAGGTCCGCTAATATAGGGCAGCACGGCAAAGAGAGATAAATGAGGGATGCGGAAAGTTCAATGTTTTTTAATAAACATCAATTTAAATCTTTTTATGACATAAGGTGTATTTTAAAAATCGGTACATATCAATCCTTAGATAGCGAATCACTAAAAGTGTGGGGCAGTAGACATAGGCTGCCAAATAAAACATGCGTCAGTGATAAGGTCCAATACCTTCCACTCCACGGTTTTGCACAGGACATCATCAATCAAACACATAACTATTTGAAATCACAACCGTCTGTAAACATATGATTTTGCTGAATACGTCTATATCATTAGACATGCCGTGTTAATACCAAAACATAGGTAATATCTATTTATTAAACATCATAATAATTACAATTCTACCTGATATGGTTAAAGCAAACTACCTGCAATAGCAGGTAGTACGTTTAGTAATAACAAAACATATATCGTTGAACTTGTAAAATCTCTTATCTCCTCATTTGGTAAACTTTTTATATCAAAGCTGATCTGATGGCGCGAAAAACTCAATTTCATGTCCCTAGTCTTTTATAGTCTTAATAAAATTATAGTTTTTCTAGATACATAGTTGTATAAAGAAAGCGCGGTTCCTCATGAAGCCCATAGAAAGAGGATCTAATTTGAAACTCATATGGGGCAATCGATTACGTCTGGTGATGTTTTGAAACATGATCTAATCAATCTGATATATTAAATATGTATATTCCACAACATAAGATAAATAAAACTTATTTAAAATTATTTTTCCAAACAAATACATTACATAACAAATACTTGATTTATTTACACGATTCAGTAATCCTTTCATATAATATAATTACAAAATTTTGTAATAGTAGGGAAAATAAATAAAAACCTACTCAATTACAATGTTCCACAACATCCCTTGAAGATACAATAGGGGGAAGTAAGACAAAAAAAACAGAACATAAAAGAAGTCGGTCCTGGTCCGTTAACCGTTAAGTCAACTCTCTAAGCTTGAGAAGCTATTCGAGGGGCAAACTTTCGATTTTCACGAAAGAAAATTCCAAAGTATTCCTTAAAAGTATTAAATAGTTTTAAGAGAGAACCAACCAACAAGAGATATTGTTATGTTCGCTTGCCAAAGCTAATTGTAATGAGTGTTTATTTGTCAATATTATAGTTATTAAACTAAAAATCATAAACAAAATATAAATTAAAAATCATTTAATTAATATATGAAAAAATCTCGACGAAGGCATTTAATTAGTTTATGTTTATTTATATATTAAAAAAAATTAATAGCTGATATAACTAAATCCATAATTAAATACTTTATTTAATTAATAAATATTTAATTAAAATCCTTGATACTGTGACAGTGATGAGTTTTTATAACCTGGCCATCTATATGTGTTTTTAACTTTAAATTTACAAACGTTTGTGACTCATTAAAATTTTAATCATTGATAATTAAAAAATGAATATGTATATACATATACATTCACAAGGAGAGGCTAAGTATGAAGCAAAATTTTGAAATGTCATCCTAATTTTTTTATTTACTTTCATTATGCAAAATAAGAAGATGAGTGAAATCGAATGTTTACTGAATATATAAATACAGTTAAAATTTCATAAACATTAATTTACATTAGTAGAAGTCGTCAAAGTGTCATGTTGCAGAGTTATAATAACTGTTTAAACAATAAATAATTAAGTGTGTTGTGACAGGTAGCACTTTAGAGGCTGGAGCTCCCCCCCCCTGCGGAAAATCTTGCCTGATTACCGGGGTAGGGAATGGATCCCAAAGATCCTCTGAACAAACAACATAGCCACGCCGCATTCTAAGCTTTATATCTGTGATGTTAGCAGAACTGCTTCCAATATTTGCAAGAGGCTTACCAGTAAATTGGCACCAACAAAGCTTTTGCTTACTACTATCATGTTTTTACAGAAGTCACATTACTCGGCCACTATTAAAGTATTGTAAATTAAAGTAACGTCGAAATAAGTTTTTATTTATATTGATAATTGACTAAATTAAAAAAATAAATAGAGACAGGATTTTGTTGGGGTCGGCTTAGGCTGTTGATACAAGATATGAGCACTGTTAAAAAGATTCTTGTTCCACCCTCGGAGCATCTAACGTAAAGACTTGATGCAGAAATTTATAGTATGTCGAAACGCCCTACATAAATATCTACGATGGAAGTCTAACGTATTTTATTCATCACTAAGCCGATTCCCAACAAAAACACTAGTCATTTCTAAGCTCACGGCATGGCATGAAGTTTAAAGAAGAAGTTGGAAGCTGCATGTAGTGTCTGTTATATATGATAAAAGAAAGTGGTGGTTTTATGATTATGAAACATCCGCTTCACCAGTTATCACACTTTCTCGAATTAAATAATAATAAAAACGCCATATAAGCGGTGAGTTAGTTAAACGTTTTTCCTTCGATTTTGAAGATTTACTAATGCTCTTCAGGTTTAGGGATGTTTAGCAAAGACTAATCAAACACAAAGTATAGTTGACATGTCAATGAGAAGACATATTGCAGGGCACGCAGAGGTAGTGCGTATTAGTGTGTGTAGAGTTACCACATGCACGTAGTGGGCTCCTCCCTTCCGTGTTTGTTGGCAAACAAGTAGTCCGTGTGAGAGGGCATGTCGACCTAGGGCACGATGTGGGTGGTGCAATAGATATATTCACGCTTCCTGGCCGTAAAAGCCTCTTGTTGTTTACTGTTGTTGTTTTGTAAACAACGAAGAACGAGATGACGCTGTTCTGTCACTGTCCAGTCCGACATTAGCTACTGCTACTGTGAGATGACCGGGTACCTCCTGACGGGAAAGAGGCTGCTTGGCGAAGGAGACGGCACGAAGGGTTGACAAGAACACAGAGAACGAGAAGCACCCAGCGCGGGCAGCCGGAGGACTGAGCGGGAAAGGAGACCCGGGAGCAGGTCACGTGAGCAGGAGAAGGACCCCCATTGGCTGACTGGCCGAGCCCCAGGGATGCTGTGTATTGAGCCGCTCCCACCCCCAGCCACCGCCCTCCTCTCTTCCCTTATCCATAGGTCAGTCCTTAAGGACACCTCCTGGCGTATGGCCAGCCCTTTTCTATCTATGGAGGATAATCTTTCCACATTTAGAATTTTAATTGTTATTAACAAAAAAAAAAATCAAATCAATTAAGTAACCCCTACATAATAAAATCCCTAAAAAGATTTATTTTGTTCCACTAAATTATGATGATGAAAATACTGAGCATGATTCTGGATTATATCTGAAGCACAGTAATTGCCCCTGCTTTTAGACAATGAATTTTTCGGATGACCAGATATAGAGGCAGAAAACAAATGCTCTTGGACAGCTTATGGAATTCTTGATATTTTTCTTCTACCCACCCCACCTCTGACAGGCCCGGGGATTCCTCCAATCCATTCCATACATTGAATATATTGAATCCGGAGGCCTCCTATAGATTTGCTTGTCCTCGCGGTATTTGCTGTATTGTCCCTCTCTCTATTCTACAGACATTTGTCTTTTATCAGTGTTTTCCTTTGTGGAGCATGTCTGCAATTTCAGTCTAGATCTTTCTTTGAGTACGAGATTTCCACTTGTTTTATTGGGTAGATTGGCAGTCCTCCCTTATATTTCAGCTACAAATGGCGGATGCAAATCTCTTCCACTTACTCACTCTGCACTCAAACCACCCGAGGTGTCTATAATAATAGAGCACTGAACTGGCCGAGAGACAGAAGGAGATAAATTAGGTACTGGATATAAATGCCAAGAAAGGCAGTGATTTCATTTTATATGCCAGTTTTGCCAATACGACTATGATGATAATAAGAGTCCTTGCATTTGAGTTCTTAATTATTGCTACTATTGTGAATCCTATAAAGGTTATGGTGGTGGGGTTGTCACATGGCGTGAACTTTTTTTTAACACAACAAATGTTAATTCACACTAGGCGATGGATAGGTTGACAACTTTAGATCAAAAATATTATTTAATGTAATTCGAATGTTGCTGTTTACATAAACCATGACCTGAGGGAACTGAAAAAAGAAAGCTAAAAGCAAAGATAGCAGATTTGGCAGGAAGTTAATAGACCTTCATTCAAATAACAAACTGATTCAACAAATTACATCTGAATGTAATCATGCACATTTAGACAACGCTGGGTTTAAATGCAATGTGGTATGAGTTAATAATAACATTAACACATCTGATACTTTCAAATAATAGAAACCACAGTGATTGCCAGTAAACCAATTTAGAAGGAGAAGCAGTCCAGCCATGTTCAGGATAGGACTGCTTTCTATGTTCTCAGCCAGTACAGCGGGCTTACATAGGAACTTGCAGTGCTCTCGCCTTGTCCATTCTTGTAGCAAGCAGCTATTATCGTAAGGGAGGTAAGAGCTGGCAATTAGCTATCTCACTTGTCCTGCTTACCAATTAATCAAACTGGAAACCTATGCGGTGGTTTCCTAAACAATGTACTGCCAGCACAGCCTCTTCCGTTCTTTAAAAGTTTCAATTGTCAAGGAATACGGAATAACATTTAGTCATCACCATTTCTCGCATTATTATGTGTTTTATGACTTTATTTTTGTAACCATACATTTACTACACACGCGCGCGTTTTTGTAACATAGCGTTCACTTGTAGCTAATCATGAGCGTAGTCGTATTGTAACGAATATTATAGACAAAAATCTGACATTTTCTCACAAAAATCTGACAGTTCCGTAGCGGATTGATTGTTTTTCTCAGGGGGACTTAACTTTTTTTCTGCCATACATAATGGCCCCCTTCCCTGAGGAAAATAATTGCGTCCTTTGTAAATAAAACGAAGATTTGGACGAAAAGTTTAAATTCATAAATGAAATTATGGATGAAAGAAGTGTTCCAATAAGTCATAACTAATAAAGTATTGAATTTGGAACGTTGGAACTACTTTAAACTAAATTGAAAATGACAAATATGATGAATGTTTCACGAGCAATCGCTAATAGTAGAATATAATCAGTATAGATATTTGCTGAAGGATCATGTGCATGGTATATTTATTGCAGGAAGAAACAGGAAAAAGAAATACAGACCAGTAAGTGCAGCCAGAATTTAAAGAATAAATTTTTTTTTTTTCGGAAAAGGGTTGAGAAAAAATTGTTCCCCTTTAATCGATACGGTAGAGTTGTTCCTTTCTGCGTCATCGTTTTCTTCTTTCCTTTCTTATTCTACGGATTTTTATTCATTTATTTTTTTTTATTGGGAGGGGAATTCATTCTAACACTATTACATTTTCCTGTACATTGAGTAACATTGTGGTCTATCTTAAAGATGTAGTTTTCATTGTAACATTTTGATTACTAATGTTTCCTTTTGCGGATAATGTTAATAAAAAATCATAAGTGAAAACTCCCGAACCGTATGCGACACAACATATACCGAAATCAAGAATGAGAATTTTTTTAGTTTCGGCAAGATTAGACAGGCAGACTGGAATACAGCAAATAATAAAAATAAATTCACTGTTGCGCAAGCGATGAAATTATAAAATGTGTGATCTCGTATCTGTATTTGTTTTTATCAAGAGTTTACAGTGTTTTGATAAATTATTAATTCGTTCATGATCATCAATGAGTTGTTGATTAACATGTTAATGGTTAGTTAACATGAATTCGTGAGCTATGTTAAAATAATTACATATCAGTTTACTAATTACAATAAATAATGAAAAAATTCCTGCCATGGCCAGGAAGCAAAAGGGCAACAGTAAGAGATACAATAAAATCTCTTAGCTAATAATTCCCAAATTTCATTGAGACATGAAAATAATTTTAGGGGCAATGGAGAAATATCGCCGGTAGGTTTGCTTATTACATTGATTCATTCAGACAACTTGGAGGATACATACGAAGCATTCATTATATATTTATAGACGTCCAATTCGAGCTAAAATTGGGGCCATTAGTTTATTGTGTAGCCCTAAGTAAAAGTTGCCATGAAAAAGTAGTGTAAAAGCCTTCAACGGGGCCGCCGTGCGCCCCGCAACACTCATGTGTGTGTCGGAATAGGGTATCAGCTATAGTGCAGCAAAATGTATGAAAGGCGTAGTACTGGCGTGTAGTACCGTACGGCTAGTCTTTGATGTGGCTGTCAACTACACCACAATTCAACCACCTATCAGTCCGTGAATTATGATTTACTGGGATTGTTTAGTGCGAATGTCGCTAATTTTTTAGAAGTATTTGTCGCACGCAGACGAGAATACATTTCATATAGCATATAATTAATGTATAAGAATAACATATAAAAACTTACGCGAATTAAATTATTTCATTATAAATGCCATGAATGTGTAATTAATAAATTGCTAGTTAGGAAGACGAGGAAATGAGCAGCGGTTTTCTTTTGTCCTGATGAATAATGCCAGTAGGAACAGAAGCCTTTTTTATGTTTCCCTTGTTCTTCTTTGTTACCACGCTTTAGAGGACACTGGTGGGAAAAGTAAAAGCCCTCTTTGCAAAGTTAAAGGGATTTTTTTTTTTTTCACCGGTTCTGTTTGATTTAGTTGTGTCATTGGGTAGCTTGAGAGCGAGGGGGAGAGGAATAAAGAAAAATAATATGAAACAGCACAGTCGAGGAACGAGACAATGAGGAGGATTCAATTTCTTGTTACATTACACACAAAACATTTATTTGACATGGTTTAATAGACGTGCGTGTAATACAGAAACATGCATTGAAACATAAAAACATGAACAGATGTGTAAGGAGAGTTTGACAGGAGCATGGGAGATATATCACAGTCTCAGGCCAGAAGATGCTTTGTGAACTGTTTCAATTAACCAACAACATATGGCCACCAGGAACAGATCCTTACCGTAATACAACTAACAAACACAGACTGGTGGGATTGACTAGTACTCATCGTGTAAGGGCACTTCAGGTCAGGATAGCCAGTGAGGACCTCAACCCAGTGGCGTAGCGGGGGGGGGGGGGGGGGAGCAGTCCTCGGGTGGCACATACTTTGGAGGCGGGGGATTTTTAAAAATATTTTTGCCTAAAGTATACGATAAATAGCGAACGAGCTAATATTTCACCATTAGGGAATGAATGACTTGGACCACTTCCCTGTTAAATCTGTTCTATCACAAACTTAGAAGCGTGAGGACCCCCAATACATGGCAAGCCCTGGTGCCGCTCTGTGCACTACTTCTCTTCTATCCACGTGATCCCTTCACTTCGATAATGTCAATCATTAAGCAATACGCAAAAGGGTGATTACAACCCACCCATGTGGTATGTGGCAATACCGCGCCAAGTAGCCACTTCATCCCAAGCCTCTTATTTCATGACGGCAACTATAGTAGGTACTGGGGCCAGCTTATTGTACATATTTCTCCACTAAATGGAGTTAGGTTGTAGTTGTAAACCGTCGCTGAAAAAACTGGTGTATTTGCATGGAACACTAGAAACAGTGGCGTACTTTGAGGTTATGCCACCAGGGGCGGTCGGTCCCCAATTTGCCACCCTTTGTAAGTCAATTATATTTAAGAGTACTAGTTATTAACAATTACTGAAAATAAATAAATAAATTAATAATTTATTTTATTCAAAACAGATTATAAACATAATGATAAAATGAAACCGGGCTTATATGTTTATTTTTCAAGTTTTTTTTTTTAAAGGTAAGTGTTGAATGACATTGTCTATCTTACGTTTAGTTGTCGAACAAAAATATAGCAGTTTGTATTGAGTGTTACGTAAACTTTCGACATTGCAATAGTTCTTTTGAAACAAGCTGCCCTTGTACTGTTTTTAAGTTTTAATTTATACAAGCAGACGATGTACTTTATGTGGCCTTCACCACTTCCAAATTTATGGCATAACTGCTTTCTTTTGTTTCACTGAAGTGTAAAAAGTGTCATCGTCGAGTCCGGCCACGCATTTATGTAAAATGTCATACTTATTATAATCATTGATTATGCTGATTACAACATTATTATTTATTTTTAGACAATAATTTAGGCAAAATTATAACAAAATATGTGTCACTTGGGGAGGGACCCCCTCTCTAGGTACACTACAGACTAGAAAGTTTTCATTATAATTGTACGTTATGATTAAACACCCCCAAAGTTTGCTTGGATAGGAGTGTCAAAGAAATTATTAAGTATCCTTCCGAAATGTCTAAGAAGAAACTGTTATTGGGAAAATTTATTTAAAAAATGTGAAAATATGTCATAATATCAAACATAAGATATTTCAGAAGATCACGTATCACTAGATATTTACTCTGCAGATGTCAACCAGGAAGAATTGTTGTTGTTTTTAGCCTAGATATTGTTGAATCGTACTTAGTTTAAGAATATGCGAGAACTAGTTATGACCTAGTTACAATAGGAGCAATGAGGTACAAGTACAGATGAAACCATTCATGGAATGTACTCTATGTATCCGCTATGTTTAAATAGCCTAAATTAGCCTAGAGCAGATAAGGTCAGTCGTTCCAAATACATTTAAGTGGAATTGATAGGATCGCCCTTCTCGGAAAGCTCTTTAAATGTCTTTCCTTCAGCTGGTCCTTCCTAATTATCACGTATCCAAGTCTTCATCAGTTCCTTCATCACGACTCGGAGGAAGGGTGATTCTATGTCACATGGGTCAGAAGCAACAGATTGCAATCAATGGTCAGTTTTGAAAATGGAAACGAAAAAAAATGTGAGCTACAGCAAGGCACCTTTAAACACGAGCAATTAATCTATTGTTTCGATGACAATATTCGAATAAACTTTTTTTTTTCGCCACCGCGAAGGTAAAACATCTTGTTCAAAAATATATTGTCTCTGGCTCAAAAATTAAAAATAGCTATACAACTAATTAAATTAAAGGAAATTTTCTGTTCATATTCTGTTATGTTAACAGTTTCTATGTAGAAGCATCAGAAGTAATTCCACACTTTTCTCGCTTGAAGGTTATTAAACAGAGTTTTCTGGAATATCTTAACAGGTCGTTCTTGCTGCCGTCGGAAAAAAATCGGAGCTCTAAATCTACGTTATGTTATGGCCGGAGACAAGAAACATTGAAAATCAGCGCTGATAAAAATTTTTTCATCAACTACTATCTTAAACAACAGGTAATCAGCTCAATTCGGTGTGTTATGTTACATGCAGACAGGCAAAAGACGATTGTTGCCGTACCTGTTTAAAAGTAAAACTTCTCCCTTAGGGTAGGCCACTATTTTAATAGTAAAATAAGCTAGAAGTAGACTATGACGTCTGACTCACATCATTTCTTCCACACCTTGCTCATCTACCCCTAAAAGACCCAGTGGAAGTCACACATACGAGATCCGGTCGATTACCCTTTGTTACCAAAGGTATGATGCTTTACCCTATTAATCCTAAAGCGTTAAGTTTCAAGAAAAATACAAAATAGAGATAGTGTGATGGAGACTCCTTTTCTTTTACAATCTTTCGGCTCTGATTAGAAAACAGAGAGAGATTAGAAATAAAGTAGTTCATACTGGGCACAACACAATGGGAATGTACTCAACGCACCCACCCAATACTGATATTTGATATAGGTCCTCAGTCACTTGTCCACCATTGTTCTTTGACCATAGAACCCTTTTTTCATAAAGATTTTCTCCAAATACTCCTACTATATGTTCTCTATGATATCATATAACAATAGATATGGGACATTTAAATCGTCCGAAGCTGGTTTTAATAGGGACTCTTAAAAGCCAGAATGGTTGCTATTTACAACTTTTTATATTTGCTAAAAGAAATTTTTCTGTTACTTAAACTGTTCAACAAACAAATTGAATTATTTTTTCTCAAAAATACCGAGAAACGTTTTTAGAAACTTCGTAGAGTTTTGTCGATGACCCTTGTGTACGGCCGTCGTACGCAATTAAAACATTTACTGATGATTTTATTAACAAGCAAAAAAGACAATCTGGTAGTGATGTTTGAGCAATCCACTTAATTAAAACATAGCCGAAATAAAATAATGCAATTATCAGATTAATTACTGAACCATAAAATTAACGCCGATGTAATTAACTTCAAACAACAACATTCAATGCTTCAGAGAATATAATACAGATAGAAGGGGGGGGGGTATGGATATATTTAAATGTGAATTAGGTCAGCAATGTGAAAGTAAATGAATGGACTGAATACATAAATAATTCTTATCTGTGATCGGCGAATGTGTTCGAGTAAGAAGATAGGAAAAAAGGTGATGCGAATGTTAGGCTTCTATGTGTTGCTTAACTGTAGCGACCGCTAACTACATAAGATAAATCACCCTATACTCTATTGTATATATACTGTAAATTGGTTATAATATGTTGTAAATTAATTTAAACAGATGTACATAACATTGCCAAACCATAAGTCATCGTAAATGTTGTAAACAATAAAAGACCCTGCTGCCAACAAAATAGTTAGAGGCTGGAAACCCTTACCTTCTACCCAGAGCAGGTAGCAAGCGACCCAGACCGAAGCCTGAGTCTCTAAGAGAACAAAGCGCCAGCGCAAACTGGGATATCGTTGGCCACAATAAGACATTACATGATTGGGTACTAACGAGGGACGAAGAGTATAAATAGACCCGGGGTTTTGCCTGTAAATCATTCTCACGACGGCTCTCTGACTGGTACCTGCAGCGGCACTGATGTTTCAAGACTTGGCCTTCTCATTTATGAAAACCTCTGGACCTCTCTTCCTAACCTCGCTATGTTTAAGTCCGGCCTTGTCAGCCCCACACTCTCCTAGTGGGATTTTCTGCCTTCGTCTTGCTAAAACTAGCAGCTCCTTGGGAGAGACCTCTCCCTCGCGGACACCGGTTGCCGTCGCACTACCGACTTTACCTAGTAGTGTCTCCCATGGCTATCCAGTCTGCCTCATTCCTTTGGGATCCGGACGATTTTGCCTACCCTCAGGTACCGAGTGTGAATTCGTGGTCATTCGAAGACCACATGAACTACCTACCCTATAACTCTTCTCCTGAACATAGTGCATTGTCGGGGCACATACCTATTAAATATGGAGTCAGATAGTAAGACCCGTCTTGAAGCAATTGTCCAGGTCATAGCTTAATCAACCCTCACTTCGTCACCAGGGTTAGGGTAACTAGGCACCCCCCTCGTGACGACCCGACGTGATCGAGAAGATAGAAAAAAACCATTTCTTATAAAGGCTTACCCATCAGCCCATCCGACGAAGCATACTGTACACGGTACACGCCTTGACCACAAGGTGCATGAAATATTCAAACAGTGGAAACGGCTGTGAATGAAAGAAATTGGCACTCAAACGCTACAGAGTACCTTACTGAGCTCTGGCTCTAACTAACCATGACTACTATTAACAATAAAACATTCACACAGTGGAAATGACTGCGAATCATAAAATCCTTAGATCTCAAAAGCGAGAGCCATAACTTAATTTCTATCCCTGCCTGAACGACAGCAGACTGAAATCACACCCGTCAAATATTAATTGTTCGGGCGCCTCTTGAAAATACTGAACAATCCTTAAATTTTGTCCATTCATTTTTTGTTTTTTTGGTAACCAATGAATGCAGAAATCTTTATTACTAAGATTCATGCGTATATAAGTAACAAATTATCATACAATTGATCAAACCCTCACAACCTTTTCCTTTCTTGTTATCTTGTTACATACACGTGTTTGCTGTCTGCAATCATAAAGGTAAGATTCGTTTTATTTTTACAGTCCACTTTCCTCTATCTGCACTCACCGGATATTTCCCATTTATATATTTAGAATACAAGATAATAGAATATATTTACATATTACATATAATAATGTTGACATGAATAATTCATATTCAATATGCTTAAGGCTCGTTAGCTAATCGTCGTTTATCTTGGCTATTTTAATTTAAGTTCGTTTGAATAAATATCCGGCTTTACCGGAAGTGTAAACATCATTTACTACGCGTACGCGTATGGCACGTTGTCATTCATCGTCTCCCGTTTAGCTTATATATTTTTAATTAATCAGAATCGATATTGTGATAATTACACTTGATACGTAATTGATTTAAACGATGAAATAATGAAACAGGATTAAATATAACAGAAACATACTATTTTATGTGAGAACATTTACCCCGTACGCATTTAAATTTATCACGTTCGAATGAAAAAAACAAATACCATGAAAAGTATTTTGCTTTTTGAGTAAGAAAATAGCATCGATATGCTTGTACATACATAAGGATAGACGTGTGATTGATCTCACCAGCTGCCGGATCTGGAAACAAAACACGGAGAGCGTTGACCCGACGGATCGTCAGGAGCAGAGAGAGGTAAGCACAAAAACTGAACCGAGAGGTTTCAACAGGCCCCTTCTTATAGGGTCAGCTACAACTATAGGCGATAGGGACATTGTAATTAACCTCCTGGTGCTCTGATACGATCTATAATATAGCAAATAACGTCCTATTTTTTTGCTTGTTCCAAGTTGTTTGTTCCTCATTCAGAGAGCTGACAATTCTCAACTACTCAGACTGCTGTCATGATAGCGGTTAATGTAATTTGCTGCTCAGTAATCAGATACTGATTATATATAATCAGTATTTTTTTGTTTCAAAACCCCTTCAATTTGATATATTTGCATTTGCAATCTATAAGAAACTAAATAAACTAAAATTGCACCAGCTGCTTCTCTACTTTCTGGAGCTATGCATACAGTACATGAAATTATACAACTGATTTACTTATATTATTGCATTTGTATCATCATACAAATAATAATATTATACATTTATGTAACACATTTTTGCTCACCTTCGTAGCTAGATCGTAGACTAAAACTAACACAAAAATCAGTAGGTTTAATAAGGCCGTAATAGATAATAGGCCACTATATAATAAAGTGCTTAACCTGATACCTAGTCGAAAAAAATATATCTTTTAATTAGTTTTAAATAAATTAAATCATTTTAAAATTAGTTGGTCCTATTTCTACTGAGAACCCGTTTATTAACTATGAATTTAGCTGATTTATTCAGTTTATTAGTTTTTTGAAGAAAGTAACCCTTTCAGATTTCACAAATTGACAATATGATGAATAGTGTAATGAGGTTATTCATTTTCATAATACGTTAAATAAAGATATAAATACTAAGACTTTTGGTCTTTTTGATAATCTATTTTGATACAGTTACTAATAATATGTAAGTGTCTCTAGGAAACAAACCGTAGTATATGCGGCAATAATTGATACTGAAAAATAATGTTTTACAAAATGTACGAAGAGGTTTAAAAAAAGTATTAGTCCTTATCTAATGTATGAAGTTCTTGCTTAGTAGTAAACATCAGCAGAAAATATTAATATTATCATTTTCATATACAAAATTTTACCTGTTCAATGAAGAACGATTGAAAATGTACTCACCTGAAACAAAAAAAAGGCCGATTATTTACATTACTATAGTAACAGAGCCGTTCCAACATAATTCTATATGATTAATTCCACTCTGACACTGTACAGACAATTTTAAATTCAGCTGAAATAAATTCAAAAAATTTCAAGTAGTGAACCCCACAGTTTAGATTGAAAAATTTATATAAATCATAAATGAAATCCAATTACTAGAGGTTCGAATAATATATTATATAATACTTATTATAAGTAAATAATTTAAGTTGTTGTCTATTTCAGTAATCCACTGTCATAGAACATTTTTGCATAAACGTAGCGAATATACACTATGATAAAATGGAATTAACGGTAACAAATCCTATTTGACATAAATGACTGGCCTTGACGACAAAGATGTGCTCATGGGCGAACGTTTTAATACAAAGAGTGTCAAGTAATAGTAGGACATCTTTATTTATTTATGTAGTTCTGTAGTTCACGTGAATCTGAAATCTAAAGCTAGGTACAGACATCGATAGAATAAGGAAGGTTTGAAGCGAGGCACAGGAAAATGGTTTCAAGTTGTTAGTACTGTGTAACGAGCGTCTGCTTTCTTTACAGGACGAAAAAAGGAACTATAACAACAGATGTTCCTTCAGAGTGAAGTTATAGTTCCTGCTGCGCTTCGTATAATTTTTTTTTTAAATCTGCTTTTAAACTTATTTAAAAGAAGATTAAACTGCCTGTAATCTCAATTATACATAGTACCTAAAGTTAACGTAATACGTGGATTTAATATATTGAAATGAATTATATAAATGAAATTTTTATGTGTATGTATTAATAAATATATTAATTACAGCGAAGTATGTTGAGAGATAGAAGAATTAATAAAGGCGGGATTTAAATACTGGGTGAGAGGAATACATCTATGTTAATTAGATTTGATAAGCTTATAAATAATAGGGATATGTAACGTATACGAATTATAATAAGGAGGAAAAATGCGTGGAAGGTTGCTGCGATCAATCAAAAATAAAAAACCGAATAATAATGATAAATTATGAATTGTTAGATTGAAGGGAGTCTTGTGTTACGAGGATGGATAGAAAGTTTTATGGAGTATATTATGTAGGATGAAGTTTTACTAGATAAGGTTCGGGAGAGGAAAATCTCGTGAAAGTATTGCCATCTGTTGAGGAGAATTACCCATTGTGATTCAATTGAATAGCAATCCAAAATTCACGAGTTTCTTGGGTTTTCGAAAATAAATCGAAGGGAACAGGATGTAAGAAGTTTTAGTTTTTCATTGGGATTCCGAGAGATCGCCCACCATATTTTGAAGGAAAGGTTGGCCTTTTTGAGTATGTTTTTTGTTCAAATCCTTAGTTGTTATTTTTCTTGTACATCATGTTCTGTAATCAGGTATGATGGCTCGCAATAAAGTGAATAAAAATTAGTTTATAAACTCTTCTAGAAGTATAGAATTTGTTATAGTAACTGTTCTATACCAAATGGGTTTAATAACACATTATGTTAGTGGCGTGTTATAAATAAATTAATGATAAATTATTTATCAATAGCGAGATTAAAGATACAGAAGACAGACTAGTGGGATGAATGGGCTCCGTACAGCCTGTGACCAGGAGGGAGATGATACTGCACAGGCTAACAGATGGCTGCACAGATCTAAATAACAGCGCCTGCCACCGGCACCACATCTAGTAGATCATCACTGATGCTCTACGAAACATCTGTACGAAACATAATCACTGCTTACTCACAATAAATAACTCAAGAGACACTACTGATGCTTCCAATTTTTAGCTTATTAGAAATGTGAAAACATTAAGAGTCACCAAAGGGAAAATAATTTATGAAATACCGGCCCTTATAACAAGGGTTTAAGCTTATAAAAATATTTTGTTACTATTATTATTTCTTCCAGTAAATACATTTTTTCAAAGACAAAACCGACTATGGATAGCATAAACACAAGCCAAAGATAATTGGTAGCTTCTAGGAAAAATTTTGATATTTTTGATCTGAAATTGATTTCCATATCCCTCAGTAAGTCGCATGGCGGTCCCGGAATCGCCAAGGTGGTATTCAAAGTCACAAAACATAAAATGTTCTAATAGATCCAATAAGTAAAAATAATCTAAAACAACTGATATAAGTGTGTAATTCAAAGTTTTCAGGGTTGCTGAGATGGATAGTGACACTATCGGTGCCGTTCATTCCACGTTCAACTCTTATCGGTACATAGTTTTTGGAGTAGCTAAGCTGATTGCTGACGTTTAAGTCAAACTTTAGTCGAATAGAACTCCAACGAATCTTGTAAAGGATTGAGGATGATACAGAACTTAGTATTGGTAGAGCATCTCGAAAGTTGGTAGACATGAAACGAGCTCTTTACCCTATCTGATATTTTTTTGGATTGCCAAACACACCGATTCATTTAAATAGGATTTTTATATTACTCTAATGCGGAACTTCGACCCGACAAAAGTTTACAACGACACAAAACTGCAAAGAAGATGACCATGCAATTGAAGCAACTATCAGGAAGGAAAAGGTGAAACAATTTTCATCCCAGATTCTGATGTCCCTTTTAAATTAAAGTGATGACAAATTCCAGTGAGACTTATATTCTCGATGACGATCAACAAGTTACAAGGGCAGTCCAATTACTAGGGTTGTAGTTTTGAGATCGTGTTTTTCTGCGGACAGCTAACTTTATGTTGCTTAGACAAGGATGGGTTCAACCAAGAATATTTGCTGCTGAAGAAAAATCTAACAGTAATAGTGTTACTTATTATGTAGTTCTGAGTTAAATTGCATTGATATTATATTGAATTTGTAAAAGATTAGACTTAATAATTTGTATAATATACTTATTTATAATCTTATTATCTGTTAGTAAAATTATTTCGATTTTAAACTACAGATAAAATTCATTTCAATACCTGTCTGATAGATAATTGAGATAAATAAATACCCTTGAAACAGCTGCTAAGGACATTTTGTTTCTACGAAATAAACTCAAAAACAACTGAATACATTTTGAAAAAATATATATATATAGGGTATGAATCTTCACCCAAATTATGGGTAGCGAACTTATACTTGAAAATCAGCGCAATGAAAAATATCTTATTTTGCTTAATGGTTTTTACGCGGGCTAAGCCGGTTTCAAAAATATATTAAAACGATAATTTCATGACAACCGACAAGAATACTTCAACCTACCTACAAGAATACTGATACCTACAAGAATTCGAGTCTTTCTTAATTAGTAATATTTCAATTAAATTACTATCTGAAGTACGCCTTCAAGAGAAATACTTAAGTTCATAATAAAATATGAACTACATCTCTCGTCTAATGGCGTTGCAGTTTTAATTAAGTAGAGAACCTGCGGAAACCCTGCCTACAACACATTTAGTATTTAGGAACTAGTTATAAATGTAGTAGCATAACTGGAGCTCTAGTGAATATATTTCAAACTCAGCAGTACCTTTCGCAGTACCTCTTCATTAACCAATCGACGGCAGTAGATTCTAGTCACGAAGCGGGTAGTTATAATTCATAATATCTAATACTACCTGAATTACTCGGCGTAACATGTGATAAGAGTTTACTTGTGCTTTCTTCCATTGTTTTTGTCTTGATGGGTGAAGGTACAGTGTGCGTTTGAGTATCGGCTAGTACGTATTTTAGTGTAGGTAGAAGAAATATTGGGGGTTCCATAACCTTTAAAACGGTAAGGTAACGGAAATTGTAATTCTTTCAGTTAGGAAGTTAAATGAAATGAACCAAACAAAAAAATTTATTTTAATTTTTAATCGTCGAATTTCCGCTTGTTTTTCGATCTAAACAAAAACGAATGTAATTTTTAGAGTATCAGCTCCCATTTATGCTAATTAACCAATGTGCCGAAATTACCACACAGCTCTGAAACGCTCAGGAGCGTGCACTATCGTGCATAGTGAACGATCATATAGCACACACAACGGATTCCAACACCAAGGAATCAAGAAATTAAGCTACTACTAACTAGCATACTAAGGAGCCAAGGGAGGTGGGCTAACGTGATTTAACTTTATTGAAACAAATGACACTCTATAAATAGATAAAACGGGGAAGATGGCATGGCCAACCTTATGCAGATTAGAAATAATGCAATGTCCCCCCCTCCCTCTCTCTCTCTCTCTCTCTCTCTCTCTCTCTCTCTCTCTCTCTCTCTCTCTCTCTCTCTCTCTCTCTCTCTCTCTCTCTCTCTCTCTCTCTCTCTCTTCTCTATCTCTCTATCTCTCTCTCTATCTATCTCTCTATCTATCTCTCTATCTATCTCTCTATCTATCTATCTATCTATCTATCTATCTATCTATCTATCTATCTCCCATACACCCACACAATTGGGAGCAAGAGCTTTTACTCTGCATTCAGTCTCAGTTTGACTCAGTCTCGACTCTTCCACTCACCATGAAGGAGAAGGAAGTCTACCAGGGTTCTGCCACCTGTCTTTGACAAACTAAGTCTCTCTCCTATCTCACCTTAATCTTTCTAAAGGGTAACCTACTATCTAGTAATTGAAGCGTGTACCAGCCTTCGAGCAAGTGAATGAAACAATAAGCGGATCAAACAAAAACTCTCAAGAGCTCGCCTCGGAGAATGCATTAGTTTAAATTAACATGCTGCAAAGGATAACGAACTTATGAATTCAATTATTAAATATTCACTCAAATCAATTCAAATCAAATCAATAATCAAATCAATCAGTTTGTTTTGATTGATAATAAAATTGTTATGTCCAGGTAAACAAATAGTTAAGGTACATGTGATTGAACGCCACACTACAAATTGGTGTATTTGTAACTGTCTATAATGACTCAAATCATAAATCAATAATCACGCACGCTACTTACTATATATAATATTTAGAGATGGTCTTATTTAATACTGCAGTGCAATTCAGGGAATTTAATAATGAATAAGCAAATGCAAAACTGTAAATATCGTATGAATGAGACCATTTATCACAATTGTTCATTGGCCTTTACAGTCAGATTGTAATTTTCTTGATATAAAGATTTCCAAAAAAAAAAAAAAAAAAAATACACGTCGGTGGATAACAAAATATTCCGGTAATGGCGGCGGGGGGGGGGGTGTACATAAGTATTTACTTCATTCTACACCTATAATACATTATATCTGTACTTCAGGAACGTCCATGGTTATCTTTGTTTCACTCAAAACCTTTTAACAAATCAAAATTGCAGGTAAGTCACAATAAATTCGGCCTTATCCTAAAAAATCATCGTCTATTACACAATCTAACATGTATTTAGTTGCCGGAGTATTTAGAACTGATTTTATATTAAATTGATGCCCTAAATTCAAATATGGCATTAGTTTTTTGTTTTTTTTTCTCATGAGCTCAAATTTCTATGATACAACATTTTGTGAAACATACGTTACACTATTTTAAGTTAAATCCATGGGTCAATTACACAAACGTATTACGGAATTTCCTCGTATCATTTACTTATTCATCGAATTTACAAAGGATCCTTAATTAGTTGTCTTATTTGTGGGCCACCAAACTGCTTTAATCCGTACTCAACTGAGGCATTTTTCCCTTTATGTATGCAAAGCATGATCCGTTCTTTTCAAGAGCCTTTAAAAATTGCTTCATAAGACCCAGCTTTATATGGAGTGGAGGAAAGATGATTTTCTCTCGTTCAACTAAGGGTTCGTTAATGACCCTCTTTTCCCCAATGTCCATAATTTGTCTCTTAGGCCACTCTTTTTTAACCCAGTGGAGTGTTTTGTCTCTGCTATCCCAGAGGCACAAGAAGCAAGGATATTTGGTGTGAACACTTGGCTGTCTAAGGGGAAAATTTATCATTTTTAAGTAGTCGACACGAAGCACGCTTTGATGTTCATGATACATTATCTTCTCCCAGATCAAAGTTATGGTGTTATATTTTTCTTTCATTTTGTTAAAATTAGCAATTGTTAATAAACCATATTTATTCCCATTGTCTAGTAGGACACATTTCAGGCATCGCTTTGAGCTGTCAATAAATAGGGGCCAATCATCTGAAAAGTAATCAGGAAGACCCATTTTTTTCAGGAGGGAAAAATTAGAGCAGATAGAGAAAAACTGATTTTATATTTAGATTCAGCGCTCTAAATATAACTAAAATCCTAGGCACCAAAAAATTTTTTTTTCTTGTAGGCTTGTAGACAGCGAATCTGTTTAACATGCCTATTTGTGATCTAAAAACATGAACATTGTTTCATATGTCACTTATATACTATTGAATATGAGGCTTGTTTGAAAGGTTTTAGCAGTACCAATTCACAGTTACAACGGTAGACTAGTTCGTTAGAGAGGAAGTTAGTAACTACGTAGTCAAAGCCGACTGTTCTATTTACTAAGTTAGGTCTTAAAAGCAGAAGGTGCTCTTTGTTCCGATTTATTTATTTGGTGGATTCATGAGGTTTTTGGTCTTAGTAAAGCAAGTATAGCAGGTCGTGCGGAGTTATCAGTGAAACAAGGTTGAAAAAAAATTGTTGTCATTGTTTACTTTATTATCGGTTCTCGAATTTTGAGTTATCTGCAACATCCGCTTGTTGTAATTCACCATGGATTGATATATTACTTTGTTCACTGATATACTTCAAAACACTGATTAGAATTACCCTAGTTATGTTTTAAAGGCATGGTGCTGTTGGAATTGAAATCAATGCATAAAAAAATATGAAGAAGAAAGAATTATATTTGAATTAACGCGAAAAGCATGATATATTACTTCCTATGGTCAAGGGGGGGGAGTAATTGATGTTGAGTACTTTATTACTATAACGTGGCACCTATCCATTGGATTGATCAGTAAAAACAAATAGTGGATATTATAGTTATTCAATTGACCATTTCATTAAACTTAAATAATTTTTATTATTGATGCAATAAAAGTATTCAATAGATTATTTTAAATCTGTAATTAAGGTTTTATCATAAAATGTAACCTTCTTCTTGGTTGTTGTAGTACACTTAACTTTCTAGCTGTGAAATACTCAAACAAGTGAAAAAAGCGTCTGACATAATTAGGTAGAATAACAGGAAGAAAGGCAGTAACAAAAAAAAAAACAAGAGGAGAAAGTGAAGTAATCTGCGGCAGAGAAATCTTCTTAAGGCTATTGATGGTGGAGGTGGCCTCAAAGAGGCAGCAATTACAGGCTCCATAGGCGGCCATCTCAATCGCAGCGCTTAACAGAATTTAGTTATTTCTTTTTCAAAGGTGCCGCTGCTATAGACCCCTTTAAGAATGCTAGTACGTCACGTCACGTTTAAGTCGTCAACTTCTACGACTAAACAAGAAGTAATTAGGTATTATGTGACGGTAAAATAGGGAATCGATTACCTTTGCACATGGCGCTTATGACTGGGTGAAGATTCCCGGCGCTCCTTTTTAGTTTCCTTAGATGTTTTTTTTTTTTTAGAAAACCAGGAAGTAATATATTTTCATCCATTTCTCTGCATTTTTATTCTGATCATTGTAAGTGATCTATGCTATGTAGAGACATGATATTTTTATTGGAGATTTATTTTGATGATCCGTTGACAATTTCCACAATTGTCATCATAATAATTACTAAAAAGAAAAAAGGGTTACGTGACGTAGTGATATGTAATTTTCCTGTTAGGTTTATTAAACGTAATTACAAAATCTATATAAAATCCTGTTCGGAATTTTATTAACTCAACCCACGCATGTCTTACATATATGATATTTTACATAGCTTTGCATTTGATGTGTGGATGCGGCTATAATTAGAAGCAACAAGCACATTTCACTACCCTCGAATTTTCCCTTTTTAGGGACATGCCCCTGTTCAGACGGCAAAGCTTGCACTTTGACTACCTGATTAATAATGTTTCGAGTTCGTTTATAAAAAAAAAAGATAATAGCTGAGAATGCTAGAAATCAGGGCCAAATACCAACTAATATACAATCGGGGGCTGGTCTTTTTACAAGACTTATTTCCATGAAATTAATTTAATTAACCTAGAAAATGGAGGAGGAAAACTCTTATATAAACCTGATCAAAAGTATTATTAACTTTCCATTAGCCCAATCACCGTGAATTCGTGGCTTAATAAAGCGAAATCTGAAGAGGCAAAAATACGCTGATGTGAACATAAAAAATCGAAGATATCGAGATATTGAGGATCAAGGTAACTTAATTTGTTTATTGATTTACGAACTCTCATTGATAGGTGAGGACTCTATTTTATTGAGAGTCCTTTTATTTACAGTAGTGGAATAAAATAACTTCCCACCTAAGGATTTAAACCCTTGCACACTATATCATGAAGGAGTTACAATATCCACTTCACCATATTACTGACTCAGGATCGAGAAGAATTGTCGCAAGAGCAATTATGTTCAGTTATCTCATTAGCATATTATCACCTGACTAGGATATTTGGAGTACAAGTACTTTAGAATCACGAAGTAATAGACATCATAGGCCGGAGGCCACCTTTCCCTGACTATCTAAAAAAAAGAACTTTGATTTGACCATACCATTTTGATCGGATATTGACCTTCTATATTAGAGAGATACCTACCTTCATTGAGCCGGAAATACAAACCGTCTCACTGATATTATTATAATATTATTATAAGCCTGTTAAAATTAAACGGTAATTAATATTATTTTTGGAAGATAGCAGTGAAGTTCATTAGAGACCTAGTAGTGCACTAAGTAATATTTAACTTATTTTCTAGCATAAGTTGAGCCAGTGCCATCTTTAGGCCAAAGCTCTTTGGAGTGGTTATACTGAGAAATAAGTACGGTTAGTCAGCAATTCATTTGTCCCTTTGTAAGGTCTACCCACTTAGTTCACAAAAGAGAGGAAATACCTCACCTTAAAAAAAAATCTTAAGGAGCTTTACCCAGAACCGCACCTAACTAGAAGAGAAGAGAACCGCGAACGCTTGTTCTCTTTCAATTGTATTTTAAAAACTAATTTAATTTATTTAATAAACTGTTCCTCAAGAGCTGCCTTCGTGGTAGAGAGAGATAGTCTTTGTGCCGAGTTGGGCTGATTATTATAATACGCACTTTATCATTATTTCCTTGCATTCTTCCTTAACCTGATCATTTCAACCAATAACCCACCACACCCATACCAACTGTTATGTTTGAGCTTCTAATCCCATAACACTTGATCCCATCCATTCAACTTGCACTCTCCTTTGCCTCCCAAATCTGCCTTTTTAAACAACCGTTCTAGCTCATCGTCTCAGCCCTAAAATTCTATCTCTAAATAATGGGCGATCGCCTTCCCTCCCAAAGCCCTCCTATAGGTCGAGCGGGCTGAGGTCCAGGTTTCGGTTCAAGGAAATTAAATTATAACGATAAAATCATTATTTTAAATATAAATTATGAACATATTTATTTTATTGTTTGTCCCATCACATTTATGTCTTTCACTATTTATCTTCTTTTAAATTAAATTACGTTTTAAGTGGTAACCAGTAGGTGTTGTCTATTAAAAAAACCTCTTTACTATCACTGCAGTTAGTTTACTTCATACTATATGCCCAAATCTGCCCATTCTTGCCTGAAGAGGTTTTAATTTGTAGTCATATATGTTAGTAGTCATATAGTCTTGTTGGAGTATATGTTTTGTACTGTGACCACGTAAATACCATAAACGAAACTATGGTAGCAGAAAAATGGTGCTCATAAAAAGAAATCATTAATTCAATCATAGGCATGTACTTGATAAATAGCAACTAGCCTTAGGCATGTCCGACTATGACATTAAAATTCCATATGCAAATGAAGCGGTTTCATAAAATATCCGACTTCAATGACCCATGCTATATAATTTTAACTTTTCGGTTTTTCCAATCGCCAATAAACCAGATAAAATATGCAAATGAGCCAGTGATGTTCTGAACCAGCTTTTTTCAATTCGAAACCACCTTTTTAGCCAGTTAGAAGCATGACATAAATATCGCTCGAAAGACGTCATAACTGTCTTGACTTTTCCTTGGTGTTTATTTTGCTTTAATATTTCAGAACCATTCCATACCGGTATAGTGTGAAATGGTGATTGAAATGAAAGAAAAGGTCATTGATGAGCAAGGCCCGATTTTAATTTTAATTATTGAATAGTGTTGTTTCACAAAGGCTCAATTGATTCGGGGATAATGTAAGTTGAAACCTGCCATAAAATAATAGCGCGAGCAGTACTGATTTTTTTTTTTTTACTGAGGCGTAAATATACGCTCCTTAATTGAAACAAAATTGCTTGTTTTTCGCTGTACTAAATGATAGTATTAAGCCGGTTTTTATCGGCTTATCCTCGTAAAGATGAGAATTAAACTAATTATGTTATTTGTTTAAAAAAACAAAACCTTTAGGCATTTGATGTCAAAACCGAAAATGAACGAATAGCATATTCCAGCCCCTCGTTCATTTTAGGTTATGACATCGACGTACTCTGGTCGAGTGTTGAGATTTATATTGATTGAATCGATACTACGCACGTTTTAATATTTATAGCAATGGGTTAGACTATTAGGTCTAATTTGACACTTTCCTATCCGATCAGTTTGTTATCAGTTTCGCATTGAGTTCAGAAATCTCAAAATATATATATATATATACATGGTTTTTTGAAACACCGATGGGTAAAGAGTGACACATTTACATAGCAGAGGATGACGTACAACACTACCTGGTAAACAAAGAGTGTATTAGAACAGGTGAATGGAATGGAATCATACCTTCAAATCCGACAAGAGCCCTGCTATACCGAAGGTGGTGCGACAGAGATTTGCCAGGCTGGTAGGACAGTGCCAGATGGCCCCGGCTATATAATGCCTCCACCGTGCCGATAGTAACCTACAATCTGTCCAACCACCCCTCTGATGGCTTTACAGTTGGGCCCTTTTGTCTTTATCACACAGCATCGCGGGGGATGTTCGCCAAATTACTGCGCTATGGCTTTTGTGAATTCCAATTAAAGCCAAGAACAATTTAATCACTTCGATTGCCAAATCTTCATTAATATCAATCAAAAAAACTTCACACAGCTCTAGCCACCAGGTCTATATGTTTTTCCAAATCCATTAAAACTATAAAAGCTCATATATTATTATTATTAATTCCTAATCAGTATTAGCATTAATTCTTTAAAAAAATCCCAACATTACCAACATAGTACAAGACCAACTACATAAAATATCGAAACATTGCAATATACAGAAGATCGTCAGAAATTCAATGCAGAGGTAATTATTTTCACAAAACGAATTGTAGTAGTCAACAAAAACGTACAATTAGAAATGGCACCGTTCAATGGTCTGCATGAGTCAAGCATTTAGGATTAATAAGAAGCAGGGCAGAAAAGAAATTAATTTACGAGATGTTTCATTATTTTAATATAAAATCCAAACTATCACCTAAAAAATTATCATTTTCTCTGCTATCTCTTGTATAAAGCTCACAAGACATCTGTTTGACTAATAAGGAATAAACAGCAACGAAACAGTTTTTACAAACAATTTCAGAGCGTTATCATGAGAAAAGTGATCAGAAATACATATCTCCAGACGTTAATCCACGCCGACCTGCACCCGTTTCTTGGCATGCCGGCAGTGTTCATCCACCGCAGACGCGGTCAGAAAGTTTTTGACTCGTTGTAGCATATAACAAACAGTGTTTAACACTATGATGCCACAACCCTTCCCATATCGATAAACCACAAAATGTCTGTTAAAATTAGGTCGTTTTTGTTTTGGTTAGAATTAAGTCTTGGTATTAGTTCTGATGAGCCCCGCCTCATTTTTTCTAGCATATCAGAAAATGTTTTATGTACATAGCATTTTAACCGATTACAACGTTAATATTTTCAAAACTTATACAAAATGTAAGCACGCTAAACTAGATATTTACCACCGATTCTAATCTGTAAATATATTAAAATTGTCAGAATTTCTATTGGTATTGGTTAAAAATTGTAAATTTGTAACAAGAGGTTACGGGAAAAAAAAGTTTTTCAAGTCAGTAGTTTTCTATTCAGGAACGTTTTGAAAAAGTTTGAGAAGGATAACGGGGAGAGAGAACAAGCCTTACCCTGCAGACAGTATTTATGTGGCAACGTTTGCTTCCTACATTCAGCAGAAATATGTAGTTATTACTGCGATCTATGTAGCAATTATCTTTAACGAGAGAGCTGATGTTTGCTTATGGTAGGGACTGGTTTGAATTCCTTCCCCCTAATGGCCCAAGCTCACATGGCGTACTATTATAATTGGGTGCTAATGATAATCAACTAATACAACAAACTAGTCGAGACATTTTAAAGCTCTTGATAATTTGAGCCTATTGAAGGAAACACCCGAAGCTACGTTGTTCCATTTTAGAAGGTATCCGCAACATGATACATACAAGTGTCAAGGAGATGTGACTTTCGTTGAATGCAATGACAGCGATGTTCTATGGCATCTTACCCAAGGACCTGTGCTTGAAGTTGATTTGATTGATGTCAATGGGAGGTTTAAAAAATACAAATAAAATGTTTAAGATTTATAAACTCGCAGCTATTTTAGATTTAAAATTTTGCTTTCCCCCTACGGTTATGATTATATTACGAACGCACTGTTGGGAATCACGAGAGCCTATAAGAGCGTTTCCTGAGAAACGGTCCTGATACTAGTGGTAGCCTCAATAGACTTGGTCCTCTAGGAACAACGCCTCCAAGCTAAGTCCTCAAAGAGAGGACACCTGGAAGAGCTTTCCCCTCTGCTTCGCAGAGTAATTGAAGAAGAACCTAGAAAGTGGAAGGACAGGTTATTGAGGTTTGGAATGCCAGGTGTACCAATACCACGAAAGTACACTAAGGAAGTACTTCCCCTCGTACAAGGCCAGACTGAGGGACAAGTGGGTCTCCCTTGACTACTGGAGTTTCCAGGTGCTATCGAGTCATTGCGGATTTCGTTCTAAGCTCTACGAGCATAGAAGAGCTGTGCACCCCTATTTCCTACATTGCGGGAATAAAGTTACCGAAGCGTATGTCGTGCTCACCTGTCAAGCCTTGGAACAGGCAAAAACACGGATACTTCGATCAATTGGCCAGATACCCTTTGATACCTTGGATGGGTAAGACTTGCCGTTGCCGGTAGACAACGAGAACTACATGGCCTTATTCATCTTTGTTCAGAAATACAGCTAATTGCACTGGGATACGCTCACCACAGGCGATGAAATACCCCCATGGCCCCTTAAACTTACAGGGTGGAATACCCATGAGGGAACCCCGTCTGGGACACGGATTCTGTTGTAGGTGGGTGGGAGGAAGAAAAAAAAGGTTATCATTACATTGGTGATAATTTGACATATATCGTACATAGGTATTCTAGATTTAATGGAGCTCAAGCAATTTTTTTTCAAGCCAACTAGTTGTTCAAAACCTGTTGATTGCTGTAAAGTCTAATTATTTGTTTAAGTCACTAGATTATCACTTCAACCTGTCTGATTGAAGATCCTTAACCAGCCATTCCTAGGATGAAACATCTATTCTGGTCTTCAGCCACACTTTGTACCATCTCTCCATTGCAAGGAAGTTAGGACCACAACAACTACAGTAAATATCCATAGAACCGGAATTTTATCATGAGATCATTTTGAGTTGTGTACAACAAAAGTTCTCGAATCATCGTTATATCAAGAGCACAATCTCGTTCGCGACATTTATCCGGGCAATAAAGACCTTCTCTCCTCTTTGGGAGCCGATAAAGCAAATCTTAGCGATCTAACCTTGGAAAAGCAGTTTAATCCTTGAAGCAAGGTGCTAGATCCTGTATAGACATGGCTAGCCATTGGGAGTGCTAAATATTTCTCATAATTATTTTAAAAAATTGTAAATTGAGTCCTTAAGTACTCTAGCTAGCAGACTAAGTTGAGTAAAGCACCACGTTTTCATTATGAGTCAAAAGAGACTGATTTATGGTCTGAAGGATATGGTGAATATAACATTGATTCTCTTGAATAATTGTTTTGTTTATTTGGACTAACTCCTTTATTCACTCCGCAATAGGAAACAAATCTATATCTAGAGGTTAGAGACAACCACTTCTAGCAAGTGAAGAAATGTTGAAATTATTTAGTTTGTGGACCATGAAATATACAATTCTTCTGGATTATGATCGTACCCCATCGTTCAGGGCGAACCAAACTGAGCCCGAGTATTAGACAGCTTGGTTAGTGGTACAAATACCGGTTCTCCTGTACATACCTTAAGTGCAGCCATAATTTAATGTTTTATCCAAGCTAGAGGATAAGGCTCTATTTTCAAACAAAGGATCGATTACTTACAGCTGCGTTTTCAAGATAACCGTAAAAATAATCGAATTAATCTGAAATATTAAAGGTATATGCTACAGCACCTTGATACGCCTTCATTAAAATAATAACGTAATAAACTAACACGCTTTTCACAGATTTTTAAGCACATTAAATATAATAAATCAATGCTCAAAAGCTATTTAAAAATCCAATAGTCTCACTATTATTAAAGAAAACAGAGTACCGCTATACTTCATAATTTAAAGCTATTCCGACAAAAATAATGTTTTGAGCGCCAACAGTAGTTACAAGGATGTAATGTGAATCGAGCCGTTTTTGCAACTCAACAACATTTTAGCTAATTATTTATTTGTTGCGAATACCGCACACATTCAAATATTAAAATGATTTTTTTTACAGTGTACTTTTGATCAAAAAGATCAAGTAGTTTTTTAATTAGACAATAGTAAATGCCCCTTATTACGTCTGGTACAAAACCCTTCATAACGATCTTAATACTCGTATACCTTACATTCTTGATCTCATCCCTTCCAAGTTCATGAAATTCCATAGTAACCTATCCAACCACCCTAATTCCCTAGCACAGTCATTGCACTGCACCACTCATACCTATAATCCTCCTCGGAGACTAAAGCGGTATTGACCTCGTGACCTGCTATAAATACTGACACGGGGAGTCCTGGCAATCAACCTTCTCTAATCATGTCCTGAGCGTTTACGGATCAGCCTCTACTGGCTCGTATCCAGTGACACGACTGGCGGAGGAGCGTGGGGGGCTTCTCGAGACTTCCTATTCCGTATGCAAGTGAGGTGACAACCATCTCGAATTGGGAGGTCTCTGGACTGTTTGTATATACTGTATGAATGGGCGAGTGAATTAAAATTGTAAGTATGATATGAATGAGAACACAATTACTTATTACCTAATAAGGCAGATTGTAATTTTATCACAAAAAATTAGACAATTTATTGAAGTACTAAGGAAACTCTTGGAATACCGTAAATATATCTCGGTATTTTCTTAAAGTTCTATTATCTTTATTTAGTTTATAAACACGATTTACTTCATTAACGTTGTTAACAAATTTCAGTCGGAAAAAATAAAATTATTCACACAATAAAAAAATAACGCTGAGGTGCCAGTTGGGTAAAGAATTTCGGTATTTTATTATTTCACTAAAACATAACACACTAACGTGATAACTTTAATTACATGGTTGAAAATAAAATATGTAAATCCCAAAAAATTATGATGTGGTGATTTTGGAAAGAGGCTGGCACCTTTGCTACACAATCTGATGATCAGCCAGCTAACAGCCCACGCTGTCTCCTATAACTGGTACCTCCCTCTGCGGACATTGCTATATTTCAGATATGTCTGGATTGCCCCGGCTGGACGAGGCAGCTGTATAAATTATCTGCATTCAGCAGTCCTGGAGTATCCGGCCTTCTATGGAATGCAAACGTCGCAGAGGCAAGGTCAGCAACAGTCAGTCGCATACTAGTGAATAGCACATCCTATAAGAACTATATCCAGCTCTAACCATGTTATTTCAGATACCTCCCCCCCCCTCATTATATAAACAAATTTTCACATCAATTATGAACTGAATTGCATTAAAAGAAATAAAATCAAAAGATTATTCCTATATTCTGCGTAAGTTTTTTAAATACTTGATTATGAATATGAAAAAAAATTCCTATTTTTGATCAATTATTCTACCGCTTTACTTGTCAAACCATTTCAGTTACTGAATATCGTAAACAATACAATACAATGTAAACAGTTTAACTATTGATTAAAAGAAAAAAAACCTTTTGAAATCAGCTTGAAAATAGCGATTAGTTGTTTCTCAAACGTTTTCACATGTTAAATGTTCAAAGAGAAACAACATTTTTAATATAGTCGAGACGTTTAGGTATTTAATATATACAACTTTTTTTCCGCTTGTTTACGATGTAATATTTTAACCTATACACATAAATCGGGTCGTTGAATATGCCTCTACCATTTCAGATGAGAGGTTGGCGAACAGACCGGAAGGCGATCAGCCCTTGCCTGTTCGAACGAAAGAAAGTCTCGCTTCGGCCTAGGCAATAACATTGAATTTTCTTACATTACATTGAACGCCATATGCAAACACTTAAGATGATAAAAAACACCACTCTACTTTATTGGGCATAATGAAAACAGTAGAAGCAAGGAGGAAAGTAATAGTTTAAATGGATGAGGTAGTTTCCCTTGGCCGTAGTATTTTCGTACGTGGCCGGATGGAGTTGACAGCACATAAAGTGGATATATTCAATCTGCCACTGTAAATGGCTCCAGCTGGTAAGAATGCTCCAGGAAAGGCATTCTATTTTAGGATTCCATTCAGATCCGGATGCTAAAAAAAGTTATTTTCTCTTTAATAATGTAGGGCTGTACAATACACTTGCCGGACGAAATTCAGACTCCCGATAACCGTTCATTCCAAGGCTTTAAAAGAAGAAGTACCTTTAATTTTTACTTTTTTGTATCAGCGGAAGTCCTACATACACCTCTTGTCTTGTTAACACAGTAATAAGGGTAGTTGTGATAATTGAGTAAAAAACAGATGATTCACCAAGTTCCACCAAATGTTCGCATCTTAGTTTTAACGAAAGATTTTTTTTATGCTAATTATAAAATGAATCTTGTTATTAACAATAATTGCCAAGCACGAAATTAGAGGCTCTACTTTCATTCAGGTACCCAACCATTTTTCTCATCTTGACATAATTTTTGCCTTACCAAAAAGATTCTTTAATGTTAATGTATCTTTAACCACAGGGAAAAATCTTTTCTTTTTTTTTTATATTCCTATATTGTGCTATAATTACCATCTGGCTTTTATAAGGCAATAATAATTAAGATAAATGCTCTCATTCATACCATATTTACAGTTCATCGTTCACTCGCTCATTCATACAATATTTACAGACAGCCCAGAAACCTCCCAAACCCACATTTGCGAAGTAGAAAGCGGAGTCTTGGGAAGTCCCCCACGCTCCTCCGTCAGCCGCGTCACCGGATACTAGCCAGTCAGTGGAGGCTGACCAAGAGCGCGAGAGCCACAGACGCTCAGGACATGATTGCAGAAACTGGCCATTAAGTATTATTAATGTATTAAGTATAAGTATATATTAAGTATAACTTGGTAGATTAGTAGTTTATTTTCTATTGAGAGATGGGATGTCCTTTGAAGTAGTCTGTACAGTTGTCCAAAGCGTCTGTTTAGTTCTTGTCTTTTTAGTCTCGTATGTGGGTTCCAGGTCAGTCGTTTGTCAAGCCTAAGTACCGTACTGTCTCGGATACAGGGAGAGGAATAGAATTAAAATAAACTAGTGGACAAGTCTTGCGACAAAGGGTGAAGGTGATGCGGGAACATTTTGCTTCATTAACTTTGATCCGCCATTGGTTGCACCAATACTCGATCTCGTCAAGGTTTTTTTGAAGGTTATGGGATTCTATGTCGGGGTCTGCGTGGGATGACAAGACTGCAGTGTCATCTGCAAATGTGGCCAAGAATGGGTCTATAGGTTATAGAGGATGGGGCCTAGGACACTGCCCTGTGGAACTCCTGCATTTATGGGATAGTAGTTAGAGTTATTCTAAACCTAGCATCTAGCAGTATGATTTTGTGTGCCCATATGCCTGGCAATTATGGTATTGGATGATGTCTCGTTTCGGGCAAGGTTTTTCGACCTGTACTCTAGTGTAGTATAAGTGGGTAAGCTCGTAGATTTTTTCCACTCCAGCTGTTCGCTCTAGATCCACAAAGAATAAGGGCAGTGGTGTCTTGATACTTGTACCATTTTCATGTCTTTCCTCACGGAGCACATTCGTAATTCGGCGAACCTTGTATCCTAAACTTATCAGCTCCTTTTAGGGAAAAATCTAAAGATAAAAAGTCTAAAAATGAAAAGATTATTGGCGGATTGTGGAATGGTATAATTAAAAACAGCTTTGTCTTTCCACAACTGAGAATTTCTTCTTTATTGAAAAAGCGCTTTCACAGATCTATGCTGTCATCTTCAGTTATCTCTAATTTAGTTATTAAGTTACTCATTTAAAACAATAGTATATTTTTTATCGTTTAACCATGGCTGCTACATCCACGTGACGAGCGTGGATCTTGCAGACCTGGTTAGAAGATAAAAAAGATACTGTTGTTTTAGATGAGTTAAATATCACACATAACCAATTGGAGATAAGTGAGAATGACAGCTTAGAGTTTCCAAAAGCACTTTTCAATAAAGAAAAGACATTATCAGTTGTGAAAAAACAATAAACCTGTTTTTAAAAAAAGGTTTACTTTATTTTTGTCACTTTCTCCCGTTTTAGTATTTTAGCCAAACCCTAATCAGCATATTTCGAGGTGTTGTGGCATGTATACATTTCAGGCTCGGAAATAATTATCTGATTACCCAAGGGAATCAAGCGAAAACTACTGATACGAATAAAAATATAGGTGTAACTATTTCATTTTTGTAAAAGAAAAAACATTTTAACAGAATGTAACATTTTCAAATAATTATTGTAAAAAATCCGATTGTTTTGGTAGAAGACTTTTAAAAGAGGAATAGCTCCTAATTTAGAAGCTCTATCAGCTATGCACTGGTCAACGTTATTGCCAAAATCGTTTGGGAATAAATACTGTAAGTAAACACGTTTTTTGTCTATATTAAAGAGTAACCCAAAAGCAACAAAATATTATTATTTAAAAAAAAAACATTAGTTCAATGATGTTTGAGCTCCAATAAACAAGGCAGTAGACGATTTGTCATTCGGATTATGAGAAATAGGAAAACATTCGGAGAGTGAAAAAGAGCATTTAATATAGCTATTACAGGTAGGTACTAACCCTATCCCTATAGGGAGGGGTAACTTTTCCAAGTCGTTCATTTGGTTAACTCTGCCAGCATGAACCTTTCTACCTCAACCTTTCTTGGTTTGTTAGCAGTGCACCGTTGAATAATGCCCAGCCCTATATTGATTGCTCTCCCTTCCTCTAGTATTTTGTTTATTTACTATTAGAGTGTGGGAGAATAGACTAGAATGTTATGACAAAGAATAACCAGTTAACCAAGTGCCTATTGATTTCTTAATTAATATTCATTAATACATTTATCATAGTGAGTTGAGTGTTTGTAGTTTCATTTTTTTGTGCAGTTTGTGTCATAGTTTGATTATAAAAATTCACGGCTGGACATTGTTCACTTCGAAGGACAAACGTCGCGTATAATAATTTTGTAGAATTAATTTTATATTTTTCAGGTCGATCGCAGGTAGTTAATTCGATTCAAGTCATTTTTGAAGTGTCGGGAAAGCGTGGGTTGGGTCTTTGCTTGTTGCGAGTATTGGTGGCGTTATCTATTGCCGCGTTGACTTCGTTGTATCGGGAGGTGAAGCCAACCCAGAAGCAAAAAAAAAGGTCACATGTTACGTACAAAGTAATAAAAAAATGGCTAGACAACCAATCCCTAGATTTCCTAGTGTAAGTACTTACTAGTAAATTATAATGAAGAATACTTAGATATTTGCCAACTAGGTTTTGGTGTTGGTACTGCTCGAAGGTTGCTGTATCTTTCTCAGGTTATTGGCGGAGCTGGTTTTTTTTTTTTTTTTTTTTTTTTATTTTTTTATTTATTTATTTTTTTTTAATGCTTCAGATAAGAGCTTGATGAGTTTTGCCATTAGTGGGCTACTACTGCCGGGAATATAACTCATGTTTAAAAAAAAAAATGTGAAATCTATTTTTAAAATATTTGCTTCGTTTTAAGTAATGGTCTGTTGGGGAGTAACACACCAAAACTGTGACTGCTATCGCTTTCAACTCATACAGATGTCCGGATTCTGACTATTCCCGAACATATTTTTTCAATTCTTCTAGAATATATTTATAGCAATTTCAATTTAACAGAACACTGATAAATGTATATACGATAACATACTTTACCCAATTGATGAACACATAAGTCAGGGAGAAATAAGTATAGAGGGTATTAGCACTGTTAATTAACTTCATTCATTCATAAGATACACCTCTATATCTGTATTAAAACTCAATTTAAGTTATTTATGGCGTCAAAACCAAAAATATAATTAGGGAGAAAAGAAATCATTATTTGGACGAAGTATTTCTCTCCAGTCTTGTTTCTAACTGTATTTTCTTACCTAAGCTTTAAGATTTGTTTGACTTTTTCGAAGAAAATTCCAGATGCCACTTTCAGCGTGCTGGGCTGGGAGCCTTTTATCTTAGTTTAGACAAGAAAAAATGACTGGCTCTTGCGGAGAAGCTTCTGAATAAATGAGTGAAATATCACAACAGGTGAGTTTTATATTAGCTAATTTATCATACCGTACATTTTTTTTTTTTTTTTTTAATACTGAGAAGTTTGGGGGGTCTCTGGGCTGTCTGTAAATATTGTATGAATGAGCGAGTGAATGATGAACTGTAAATATTGTATGAATGAGCGAGTGAATGATGAACTGTAAATATTGTATGAATGAGAGCATATATCTTAATTACTTATTGCCTTATAAAAGGCAGATTGTAATTATTGCACAATAAAGGAATAACATTCATTCAATACTGAGAAGTGTATTCTATGAAAAAATATATTCCAACTTCTGATCTTCTTATTATAATGAGGTTATACAGTGTATAAAACTGTGAATTCCCTAAGGAACGTTATGACTTTTTACTATGAAAAAAACTCGCATATTTTACTATAAAAACTGGGCTATATTATATCAGATCAGTTATCTGTAAACATGAGACCAGGTAGAGATAGTGTTCGTACATCGAGACAGAACTAGCTGATGAATGGGAGGTTCCTGCCAGGGGATTGGATCTGCCACTCCTGAGAGAACCTTCTACTCACACCTACCTTACTACACAACAGCGAATAGCACTCTGCTCGAGGAACCTAGTTACTTGACAATACCCACCGAGTGAATAATAGTTATTCAGGTTATTCTGTTTAGTGTCTTATTTACGAACAAGGCATTTTCTATGGCTAAACAGAAAAAAAAATAGTAACGAACCCGGACCAGATTATATATGCTGAATATCAGCCAGCCATGGGGCGCGACCTGTTTTCGAACTTCGATTTCTTTTTAAAGAAGTAATGACAAATTCATGATAAATATTGAGCACTTACTTGGCATTTTTCGGGTGAAAGGAGTGGGGGTCGTCGTGAGGTTCGTTCGAGTTCGGAGGCAGAAGGTGGTGTGTCGGTGATGTGTGGGATCCATACCCGTCCGAATTCAGCTGAAACAGCACACTTGTAGTTAAAATACTAAATATAAAGTAAGTTTATATAAGTTAAAATATATGAAAACAGGCACATTATTAATACCTGAAAATTAACAGATATCTATAACCAAACTTGCAAACTATTAAATAATGGTAGGTAATTATATAGAATTAAGAAATATATTGGAAGAAAAAATTCTCTACCTTGACTGATACTTTATATTCATGTTTTTATAATGATTTGTGTAGACTTTCTTAAAACCAATCTTTCACTAATTAGATTATATTAATTTATCGTAATTATAAACTATTAAAACACCATTAAGGATGTTAAGATGTTTAGTTTGATACCCTAATCAATTTGACAAGGGAAACTTTATTTTATTTCACAGTAATTAATTAACTAATGAGTCTTTATTTTGTTAAAAGTCGATAAATTTTTAATTCTAGAAACAGGGAAAGTAATGAATTGCAATAAAAGGTCTTTTCAAGATAATTACATGCATATCACGATAGCTTTAGTTTAGTTTTAAATATTCCTGTCCCAAATAAATATAGGTACATAAAGTTTGAACTTGATAATTGATTCCTAAAAGCAGGACTCTAGAATCAGACACAATATAAACACTTACAGTCATTCTGTTTTCTAAAAATGCGACACAATCCCTTGTACTTTATAAGGTAGGCTTTTTACCAGAACTCCTTTTCCCCATAAATGGAACCAGCCTTCACATTTGAGGCCCCAAGAAAAACCATAAATACTCAAGTAAGACCAATTATTGCCTTCCTTCACTCATTAACCTTATTTGGATCATGACTGACCGCTACCAATCCTCCAATGACTAATTTATTGTGTTAGCTCTATATGCATTCTTTAACTTTCGCTTCGAAATAAAAATGGATATGTTATTCGTATCCAATTATTTTTTCATTTAAATTGCTGTCATAATTATGAAAGAACAATTACTGGCCATGAAAATGATGCTCATGTTTAGGGTATGTCTGTCTGCTTACCAGCACCCAGGTTAGATTTATAGACATGAAATTATACATCGAGATTCAATTTGATTACCCAAAGTCATAAAAAGTATATAAACTCCGTAAAACATAATTAATTACTAAGTAAAAAGCAAGTTCTTATCATATTGAGTAGGCTACTAAATTAAAGATCTCGTCGTATTGAATAGTAATGTGTAATTTCTGTTTTTTCATTTCGAGCAGTAATTAAACAAAGTCACAAATAAAACAAACAAAATCGTGTTCATAAATTTTACTCAACCTGTGGTTTTTCAGAGGCATGATATTTTGCATGGCATTTCCATTTGATGTAAGGATCATTTAATTACAGTTTAATGAAACTATTTTTCCATGGTATGTTGGTGGAGAATTAAATTAAAGATATCGATATGCTGCTTATAAATAAGTATAATATGTTGGGGGTTTTTTGGACTTACGAAACAAAGAAATATTCAGATAATGACGACTCAGGCCGTGGTGACCAATGCCCGAGTACAGAATCAACCAAAGGGGCGTTTTACAGAAACTGCTTTCGAATGGGCACGTTAATAAAAATAATTCATTTATAAAACTTAGGAAATTAATCAAGAGGGAGTGATTTGTAAGATCGAAATCCTGAATAGTGTACTGGACAATCAACTAAATTTTTTTGACAATTATTACGGAAGTTTTGGCCGAAACATCGTGATTTACTTTTAAAAAAAAAACAACAAGTAGACCCAAACAAATTAAACTTAAAATTTAAAACAAACTGTGATTATTGCATTATACATATTCAAGCCAAACCTTCGTGGTGCAGTCTCAAATCCTTATACTACCCTTCGCCACACAGGTGCTGGGCCAGCAGAATGTATCATAGATCGTGCCTCCTCAGTTGGTACTTACAGCCCTATGTGTTTGCTCTGGAGCTGGATTCAAGAGGGAGGGTGATAATGGGTCTTCATTAATCGCCACTCCTTAAGCACAACTCCTTCAACTCAAGCTATACACTTTGTGTTTCTGAGACTCATCGTATTTAGACTTATTAATTTCAGAGTGACTCACTAATGTTCCAGATTAGCTAGTAACCATCAACTTCTTCCGGCTGTATCATATCATCGGTAGTAGTAAATGAAAAGATCGATTAAATCAGCCCTGCACTCATATGTTTACTTAGACACATGCTGGCGTTATGTATCTGGTCTATTGGAGATTTTGTAGAGGTTTTTTGTACCTATTTTCCACCCTCAGGCTCAATATTAAAGTAATGATGAGTGATAATACTATTATCTAAAAACGTGATAGTGCAAAAATAAATCTTTTTCAAAAGATTAAAGTTTTGATGTCCGCGAATCTACCGAAGGAGGTGGCAGACATATGCTGATTTAATAGTTTATAAAATGTGCCCGTTTCGTCACTCTTTAACTTACCCAGTTTCTTTTACACCTATCAAACCATAGGTACCCTTCAATCATTTTTATTTTGGACAATGTTATCCAGCTCACTCAATATCCTTACTACCTCTGTTGTTTCCGTGTCCAGTTTTCTCCTCTACATCTCTCTAGTCATTCGTGATCACAACACAGGCTCTATATTTCTTATTTTTTAGCTAGCTCTGTGCAAGTCCTGGACAACAAGTTTAGTTCTTAACATTCTTGGGCTCTATACTTTCAAGAGTAGTTGGGGGTTGACGAAGACTTCTAGTTGGTGGTAGTAAATGAATGGCTTGACTAAACCCAAAGAATTTTTGTAGGGTTAAACCATTTCTTCAGCTGCCACTTTTTGTCATTACCCCACACAGAGACAAGAACCGGGCACCTGGGAGAGCTTCAGACACTTAAAACACTACATATCATCCACCATTCGGTCTTTCTACACTAAACAGGAACAGAGTCATGAACCACTGCAGTAGTCGTGCTAATATTTTTTTCCTAAACCGTTCAATCAGCTCAGTCTTAGTAGTAAAAGGAAACAGACTGACCCAACTGAGATATTTTCGTGCAATCAGTTGTAAAATCGAAGTTGCAATACTCTTTAAGTAGCCAAATGTAATTAAGACTTAACGGGAGGTGGCTGCCAGCAAACTAAGACATCCTGCTAATCTCTGCTCTGTCCTCATCAATGGCTACCACATTCAAACACCGAGCACGCCCAAGCATAAACCACTAAGACCGAGCTGCTTGTCTCTCTTTCAAGTAGTTTACCGAAGTAGGCATTGTGCTAGCTACACCATTAGAGCTTCATATTTAATAGGAAAAATGAAAATGGAATATGTTTTAAGTAGTCAAGCCTTGATTGACTGGTGGAAAGACATTTCCACTGTTTTCCAGCACTTCTTGCTCCCCCTTTCTCGATTTTTGTCACCCTTTCTCTTCCTCATGAGTAGTGCCCTAAAAACCTGCAACACTAATACAATCCTTTATCCGTCTTCCAATCCTTCCCTGCCCATAAAAGGATTCTCTTTATTATTATTTTATAACTTTCATCATATGTAGATTTTTCTAAATCCGGGCTTAAACTAGACACCCGACATTTCCCGTTTCTGTCCCTAACTACTCCCTTATCCGTCACGATCTTTTTGAACAGATCGGTGGTGATGTCTGTCCATAAATAAACTCCATAATAATCTCAAAACCCAAACCCACTAATATTTTCCTTTATTCCAGAGCCATCATATGAAATACTTTTTTTGCTTAAGTGTTTTAACACTCCAAACGGATCCTCTATGATGCTATCATAGATACCCCCTCAAGTTCTTTTCGATCCCATATTCAAATCGACTCTTCAAAAATTTGTATTTTCATTTGATAATGTTATTTTTACCAGTTGATTATCTGCCTTCAAGCTAACAATTTAAAATTAGAATTTATTACTCTTTTTTTTATTAATTTTTATATTTCCTGTTTTAATACATCCCGGGAACTTTTCGCCTTCCTATATTTTCTTTATTTTTTTTAGTTGCATTTGTCATTCACCACTATTCATTTATATATTTCGTTTGAATCTTAGATTATTGGTTTAAATGTACACTGGCCCTGGACTATTTATAAGGTAATCACATCATTGTAATGTAATATGTATTTATTTATTGTCAGCTAGAGATTTTCACTTGCCTCTGTTGAATATTATTAGGGGACACGAGCTCAGAGTTTTTTTTATCATTTATTTATTCGCATTACTTTATCAACTCAACTGTTAAAGCAAGGATTTTTACTGTTGATCAACTCCTTGTCTGATCCTTCTTGGGGGCTCAAAATGATCTATAAACTTTCTTTATTATTAAAAAAAATATTTGTTACTAGGATTCCAACAAGAATATTTTAAGAAAATAAAAACAAACAAGATAATTTTAAAATTAACAAGAATCAAAGATATTTTACAGCTCACATTGATTATGAATATAGAACTTATGAAACATACATATAGTGCCGATCGAGTAAGTTTCATAAATAATTATACTGACCAATAGTTGACAACAAACAATTCGTATAATTTATTAATTCTCTGTCTCTCTGCCATTCAAAATAATCTTTTTGGTTTCATATAAACTAGTCGGGGGGAGGGGGGGGGTCTCCTAGATGGCGCCCAAATGAAAATCAAAGAATGGTACATAATAAAAAAGTGTAAATGGAATTTTCATTAATTCATATTTACCACTATATATAGAGCTGTCTCTACTGTTAGAAAACACAGACAGACAGAATAAAGAAGACTGTTCTATACTCGTTTGAAAGCTGAGCCACTCCTTTAGCAATAGTAAGGGATAAGCAATAATAGTTAATAATAATTAGAAGCAGAAACAGCTTTGGTGGGATTATCGAATAATTATAGGTGTGTATCTTAAACTTGGCAGTGTCAAAATTAATCCGCTGAGAGGGCGAGAGCGGATGACGTGAGGTAGTTAACTCCTCCCAACTTTCACTTTAAACAATGGTAAAGAGACCCTCTATTATGACGAACGCTTTAAACTTTAAATTGAACCGCTGTCATTACTAAACGGGTTAAATTCAAATCATAATTTACCTTAGATTAAATTTAAACTGTTGTTAAACGTACCTGCACAGACCGACCATACGTTCGCTACTTAATAAACAAATTCAATTTGTTGAAATGGAATTAGGGCTGTTAGGGGGTAGAACATTTATCACATACCAACTATAGTGACAACCTTTGGCTATCTACCTCATCGTTAGGTGTTGGGCCATGGATTTATATATTTATCACCAAATAAAGTTAATATTATTTTTTAAATAATTCATACCCTATCATTAATTTTGGTATTCCCAAATCTTGAGATCGATTCAAGGTCAATTGCCCCATGAAAATAACTTTGATGGGATAAGTAGCGGGAAGGGAGCGAATACTATAGTTCTAGGGATTTTGGATTGGACTCTTTGATGTTCAAAAGTTTGTCTCCCATGGTTCTAGTAATCCGTAAGTCCAAATTTTCTTTCGAATATTCCCTGTGTGATTAGAACTTCATAATTAATTGAAACAAATTTTGTCTGTCGTCAGTTCTTTTATTATTTTTAATATAGCAAGCGGTTTCGATGGCATAAACCTTCATCTACAGGTGCAACAACATGAGAAAACATTTTACAAAATACCAATCACTTATATTTGATAATTCAACACATTAGAATACTAAAAATCATTTTTTCAATCAATTATTAAGTCCAAATAGGTTTTAGTAACTGTTTGTAGTTGTGTTTAGAGTTTCTGTTAAGTAGTCTGCATATAACTGTTCAAACCGTCTGTTTAATTCCTAGGAAAATTTAGGTACCAAATAGTATTGGCTGTGGGAAACGGTTTCGAATTGTAAGACACGGATGGACGTCGAGGGGTAAATGTGATCTGTTCGTACTTCACTTCATTGACATTTATGCCCCATCGGTTGCAACAGTTCAATATTTCCGTGAGGTGATTTTGGAGGTAGTTGGATGAAGTTAGGGGATCAGGATGAGATGAAAGGATTGCTGGCACATCAGTAATGGGTGTGAGAAAGGTGCTAGGAATATCATAGGTATATAGGATATTGAAAGGTCCCAGGACTACCTTGAGGAACTGCGGTTTGAATGGGATAGTAATTAAAATATTCCGAGCCACAAAGATCTCAAAAGAACAGGTCTGTTAGATAGGATTGAGAAGACTTAGAAAAAAAAAATTAGGGTAAAGTTTTAAGCCAGTAAAGCAAATTATCATTCTAAATATATAATCCAGGTTTTAGTTTTCAATAAATATAGGATCATCGGTTATAAAGAATTGCGAGGGCATGCAGTAATAATAATAATAATGACTATAATATCAGTAGCCCGTCAATAATACTGAGATCGCGGCTTTTTCGTGATAGTTTATCTTATAGCGCATAGGTTGGAGCATTACGTGTAAAACACACACAAAAAAAAAATAGCTCCATAAAATATAAAAAAGCGTAATTAAATAACTGTAAATATATATTGTTGTAAGTATTAATATCAATCAAGACGGAATTAAATATCTCGTAAGCTCAACGGAACCCTGAATAAATATTGCGGTAAAATTAAACTTAAAACCTATATTTATTACTGCTATAAAATACTCACCTTGACAACAGTTGGTACGCCAGTTCCATGAACCTCCAACACCTCAGTGTCGATAGGTTCGAGGAGTAGGTGGTCTGGGCCGGGCTGAGTGAGAAGGCGTTCCTTCATTTCGTGCAAGTAGGGGCACCTCTGCATCCTACAGTCTGCAAAACATTTCAAATGTCAGTTAACACTTAATGCATGCGTCATCTAAAAAATTAATTTTTATCGTATTTATCGTACATTTTTATTTTTATAGCCTCCAATACATTATATGAATAGAAAAACCAAAATATACCTTGTTCAGCCAAAGATCAGTTGTAACACCATTTTTCACCTGAGAAAAAGTTTAATATTCTCACGGAAATAAGGAAATCCGAGAAAAAAGATAATAATATTGTATTTATTTTAATTACATAAACCGGATAGATTGTGGCTTATTTCTAAGCCATGAAAGGAGTGGCTGTACTTTTTAATAACTAGGCGAAATCATAATCTATCGGCATGGTCTCTAGATAGGTTGTCACTTTCTCCCTCTTTATATGTGTAGTGGCATAAAAACGATAGAATCCATTTAAAAATATAAAATTTTGATTCACGATCCATGTTTCGGCTAAATACAAAAATACGGGCAAAATGTGGGGAATAAATTATCCTTGACAAAATTCGGTCCTTTAGTGTTTGTTAGACCTTCTTTCTGACTTTTGAACTTTCTCAAATCATAATAATAAGAAGCAATTTTAGATTTCCAGTTCTGTTTTTTCCATGGTTAAATAATAAAACAAATAAAATTTCAATATTATTCCAAAAATGAAATTCGAGCCGATTTTAATAGGATGTTTTTAGTCAATATTAAATTTTCGTTTATTTAAAGAAGGAGTTTTTATTGGTCTAAAAGGTTTAATAAACCAGAATTTCATGAAAACACAGTTATTTACCATTCATTAAATATTTATTTAAGAAACTCAGTTAGTTCACATCTATACCTCCTCCCGATAGCGCCCCTATTATTTACTGGCTATATTTTAATGCCTTCATATTTCATTTTAAAGTATTTATATATTTTTTATGAATGAAATATAGTAAATCGACATTAAATTTATAAATCATTTTTACTTCTTTACTATTATTTAGTCTTTGTAATTACAATATATTCGATGTATTTTTTCTCCGGAGTTGGAAACATCCAATGTAATTGTACTGAGTTAAATTAGGCTTAAATAAATAAGTATGAACGCATGGCATTGCTTAAGCAATAAAACACGTATGTAAATGCAGGTAATTTATTTAAACCCCCTGGCCCAAATGCATGGTGGAACGAAAACAGAAGAATGAGATTGGATTAGAGATTTAATTCAAAAGGTTGGGTCCTTTCACGTCAAATCAAACAATAATGAATATAAAAAATACCGTCATGAAATTCTGGGCATACATACTAATAACATGTACATGGAACATTATTTTATCGAAATTTTGTTTTTGTGTTTTTAAAAATAGAACATTTTGGTTAATTTAAAATATATTTATATATACTATTATATTATATATTTGTATTAATATTAAAATAATAATAATAATAATATATTTTGAAAAATTTCAAGATTGGTTTGGTAAAGTCAAAATAGTAAAATAGCACTATTTTGAGCTTTCTAGGGCAAATAGTTTTGAGGAGCTATAAGCTTTTAAATGTTTCAAAACGTGTCAAAAAACAGTCGATTTTTGTTTAGTTTTTTAAATTTATTACTAAAAATGGGAAAAAGTTGAAACTGATAATACTACTATGTTCAAAAAATCGCTGATTTCTGAGCCTTCAAGTTTCAGACTATTTATTGGCTAATTTGACAAGGATGACCCGGTATCGTCTTATAAATAACATTCTTTATTGATTCAATGCAAGCAGCAGCACCCTACTCAAGCCAAACAAATCATTCCATAATGAAGAGCACTTGATTTCTGAGAAGTCCTTCACGGAAGTGCTGCTTGATTGCTAGGGAAACATTTGATTGGAAGGAGTCTTGAAATAACGACCTCTAGTCTATGAATACAGATTTTGTTGTTCCAGGTGTCATTCGGTATTCTCTTTCTATCGACGCTTACGGATTTCTATATTCTAGTTACTGAGATTAGTTTATTTTTGAAATAATGTATAAAAAACAAAATCATATTTAGTATACATTCGGGCCTCACTAAAAACGTTTTTATTTTTGTTTTTTTTTGGACAGAAGTTAAACAGTTTTAATTTAGTAACTTCTAAAAATTTATGAGAATTGATCATTTTTATTGATAATAAGCTTCTGGATCCTTATTAGATTAATTAACGAAAGTTTAGCTCCAGGCGTAAATAAACCAGTTATTAATGGTTTGATCAATAAAGTTTGATAATTAGAATTTGATTCTCCACTTTGACAGGAATTTTTCAATTCAAGCTAACCACCAAAATCTTGGGCTGGGTATTATTTTCATATCAAGATCTACTAGCCAAGATCAAAGCCCTTACTTTCTGATCGTATCTAGTGTCTTCAGGATGTCATTGTCTACAAGATCTAAGACAGAGGCCGTAAAATCTCACAGCTAAGAATGATTAAGATTAAAAGTTCTCATTTGTTTCCCCTTTGAATTGAAATGCACCCTAATGGCTGTAAAACATATAGAATTACAGTTTTTCCAAGAATTAGTTTTAAGAGCCAAGTATAAAACTAATCGGGTGGTTAGTGTCGCTCCTGCCAATAACAATTAAGAATATAATTTCGTTCATAATTTATCCAGCTTTTTCTGAATTGAATTAAATTAAATTGGAGAGAAGGGGTAGATAACATCATAGATGATCTGTTTGAATTGTTAGGACACTTGAGCAAAAAAATATTTCATATTTCTGAAGGAAATATTCTGGGCTCTGGAAGGAAGGAAGGAAAAAAATTGGTGGATTCCGGATTTGGGACTATCACGGACTTACAGAAAGACAAATTCACCGACCTGTTGAAACAGATCTTGGCAGAGAATCAAATAATATAAATATGGCAAGGTTGTTAACCCACGTATCAAATAGTATAAATTATGATTTATAATCATAAATTTAAAAACGTTATTACATCAACCTAAGCCGATTTCCAACACAACTGCACCAAATTATTTAAATTCTTTCTGAACATGTTTCATTCACTTGTTTACTGTTCCTCTTCTCATAAAACCTTTACGGTTATTTTATCAGTATTATAGAATGTAATGAGAATTCAGAGGCGCGTTATAACTATTGGTAGAGCTAAAGAGAAACAAATAGTTCAAGAGGTGAAAACAAAAGTTAAAAAAGATAAAAGGCGGCGAAAAGAGACTACACAAGACAACCTCCAGCCAGCTCGTAACTTGCTTGAAATGAGCACTCTTCGATCCGAAATTCTTTTACGGCTGGGATATCTGGCGGAACGGATGACATAGAGGCCGGCAGGAAATAGGCACTATGCACGGACACGTATGAGTTTGAGTTATGGGGCCGTCGTAAATGTGAGCCAGGTTTAGGGCCGGTAAAAACTGTCTCCGCCTCTCTTTCTATAGCTCAGATATCCCTTGTGTGTAGTTCTTCCATTCAGTCCTTCGGCTGCAGGATGGAAATATGTCGGCGAGAGTTGTGGCTTGTCCGAGCCCGATCGCACTGTGCTGTGGAGCACGTAAGAGAGAATCATCTTACGTCTGTCTGTCTAATGGTCGTATAATGATGACCTAATAGATCTGAATGGGATATTCCAAATTTTGTTCCTTTTACTAGACCCCGTTGCCTAACAAGGGTTCAATCTTCGGCTACCCCAAGTTTTTTCATAGGGGGATGGGCCTGGTCGCGGGGTTTAGCCTTGAATAAGGAAGATGTAAGTCCGGTTAACAAAAAAAGAATTGAAGGTAGAAAGGTTTCGTTTCGTATCGCACTTATGTGCATCGGACCGTGAAACGTAAAAAAAAAGAATAAGTTAGGAACGAAATAACACTCTTGAAGTCTGGTTAAGAACTAACTTTATTCAAATTATAATCCTCTATATATGTATTTACAATGTTCATCAAGGTAGTTTGGAATTAGTGGCTATACTCCCGTAAGTCACATCTTAACTTCGCAAATGTGCTATATCTTCAGCACCTACCAACTACGGCAACAAAGCCAAGGATTTTTTTTTTTATATTAATACGGCACTGATGAAATATCATGGCAGGAAAGTAAAAACAAAAAAAAGATTTTCTAAAAAAGCAATTTCTGAATGTATTATAGAATGGGTATCTCGTGAAAGCAGATTTTTGCAGGCATATTTCGTATTAATATTTAAACTTAAATAATTTACTGTGAACCAAGGTAAACAAAAATAGATGGTTTTTAATAAATCGCAAGACGAGACGTCGTTCCCATCTCTCTACTCTCCCTTACATATTATGTGATATTATTAGATTAGATACCATCAGCAATGTCATACCGAACGAACCGGTCTTATTTCAGAACTTGTAAATCTTCTTGATGTTTCATTCTGTGATAAATGATCTCATAACAAACAAAAATAACTAATAGTACGTTTGGAAGATTAAATAAAAAACATTAACATTCAAGACAAACCTAAAGTTCAATATTGGCCAATTATTTGATATTGCCTTCAAACTTCACACAGTTCCCGGATATAAACACAGGCGATGAGAAAGAAAATGTCACTCTACACTCGGCTCACAGCCCCCCCCCCCCGCGAGTCACTCTTAGAGTTAGTGGGTACTTAGACTTCATCTGCCGTCTGCTTCTACCTACAGCCACCAGCCTGTCTTTATCTTCTCTCGCCTTGAACCATCTCTACCATGTCTGGGTCAGTATATGTACGTTGTACAGAGCACCAGGTGGATACAACCGACTGTACATAGTAAGTCCTATAGAAGTCCACATCAAAATATTGTATAGGTTAGATAATTTATGAGCTTGTTTATTTAATACTAACTGCAGATGCAATTGTATAGAGTCAATGAGCCCAAGTTCCACGGCCATAACTATTTCATCAGCAAGATCGCTGGAAACCTATTTTGTTTATTTATTGTACCGTTTCTAGCGATCATAAGCGTGTAATATATATATTTATATACAATTAATTAAATATTTTACAGTTACGCAGTGAAGTACGCTTGAAAAGCAGTTTATCGTTTCCAAGGGTTCACTGCTTAAATAGAACGCCACGTCAAATAAGGGTCATAATAAATTACTATCTCATATTAGCTCCTGCAGGCCACAGTACATAAGTAGATGTGGGTTGGTCCTGATAGGATAGTCTTAAGTGCTAGATCATACAAGCGTAAATAATTAATTAAACAAACAACTAGAGCTTAAATGAGGTAAGATGGTAGATAGGTTGCTGTAATGCTACTATAATAACATATATCACCAATTTTAACTAGACAAGGAAGTTTGCTGTGCGGCTACTTAAGTCATGTAGTTCTTATATGTCTAAAGTACGTTGGTTAGCACGGGTATTAAGTGATAAACTTTCCCAATTAATGGAAGACGAAATTACCTCCACTACCGTCACACATGACTAACTTCTCTTCATTCGGCCACATGGCTCGTTGGGTGGTCTCACGTTTCTTGATTTTATTCGATTTGCGATAAGTACCACTTATAGTTCGTATAAAAACTTCGCGAAGCACATTTAAATATAACTTAACAACTTTTTGGAAAAAACAAAGAACCTTATTACGAAGTAATTTAACCTTAAAATTAAATGCGAACGCCACGAAATACTTGATTACAGAAAGCTAATGCCTGCTAAGGAAGCCAGAATAGTAATATTATGCCAGTAATAGAACTTAATATTATTACCAAGGAAGTATGTCGATTGAATAGTTAAAGTTTAAATAATTTTAATTAGCTCATTTTTTTTTAATTTAGTATGCAATTTACACAACTGCTGTTATTACATGGCAAAATTTACTTCAACAGCTGTTCCCATAACATATAGCAATTATCATTTGCTAGGATCAAACACCCTTTACATACTCCAAACTTAATATGCGAATGGTGACCAGGTGCTTGGGGTTGCTGAGAGGAAGTGCTCAGTTCATTCCTTGGGGGTATCACAAAATACAAACGATCCTTATCACTCGAGCTAAGGTAAAAACGTTGGCAATCGTTATAACTACATAGGTTCGCAAACTCTGAGGAATAGGTCCAAAAATGTAGCTCGCCTATACGTTATTACATAACTAGCCAAATAAAAAGAATAATGGGAGCAGAATGGCTCGAACCTGAGGGCTCCCCTACCCTGGTCAGATGGTCTACCGCTGACCTATCTCTGTAGGTGAGCGAAGCAATATCAAATATATTTTACGTTGATTTTACGACTTCGCACCAGTGGAGGGTCAGGTCCGGTAGAGGGGGATGCCATTTTAGTCAATTGGTTTAAATTTTCTTAGGGGCTGTTTGCCAACTCACGCCATTGTTTCTATCCATTAATAAACCTATACCAACTTTCTATTAATAACTACTATATGCGACATTGATCCCACTAAAGAAAAAATATAGCAGGGCCCTCATCCCTCAGTTCCAGTCAGGAGTTCTACCTCTGAACGAACTCTAGCCTTTAAGGCCAGGGAGGGTAGAATTTGTGACTTTCCTAAACCAACAATAATACCTTTACAATTGATTGCAGAAAACATCGTTAGGTCGATTTTGTTTTAAAGCTTCATTTGTTTGAGCCAGAAATTTAGTTCTTCTTCTTAACTTTGTGCTTAAGAGTAATAAGGTAATCGGATATACAGACGACTGGTTCTTCTTCTTAGGAAAGTCCAGCTTCAGGCACATGTCCACGATATCGATATATTGGGAATGTCCTTTAAGTTTGAAGGGATTGGGTTGACGCGGCAGATGACAGGGGTGATGCCGAAGGCTAATGAAGGAGGCTTCAACATATTAAGTTGATTGTTGTGCCATTGATTCGTTGAATATAATTCTATTCTAAGGGGAATGGTCAACTTATGATTGGTAGAAATGCTTACTTCTTACAGATGTGTAGCCCGAGATTTTTTTCGGTGAGTTAAGTATTTTTATGTATATTTAAGGATACATTGCGAAGAACAAAAAGTAGTATAATTGAAACACCTATACAGATATATATATCAGAATATTTATAGCACAGTACAAGACCACGCCAAAATACACATATTAAATAATACACTTTCTTTCGTAAATTCGTGTATTTAGAGCTATGAGGAACAGATAAAAAGTTCGACAAGCTCATCTAATCCTTTCAATCAAAATTCCTGAGAACAATAGGCAATGCCCCAACAAAACTCTTCATAACAATCATAATATACCCTACATTCTTTAACTCACCCCTTCCAAATTCATGAAATTCCATAGTAACCTATCCAACCACCCTAATCCCGTAGCACAATCATTGAACTGCACCACTCATTCCTATAATCCTCCTCGAAGACTAAAGCGGCAGTGGCCTCGTGACCTGCAATAAATACGTAGCAGTGAGTGTCCTGGCAATGGTCAGTTTCTTTAATCATGTCCTGAGCGTCTGTGGCAGTCGCGCTCTTGGTCAGCCTCTGCTGGCTCTTATCCAGTGACGCGGCTGACGGAGGAGCGTGGGGGACTTCCCAGGACTCCACTTCCTATTTCACATTCGAGGGGGGAGACAACCATGTGGATTTGGGAGATCTATGGGCTGTTTGTAAATACTGTATGAATGAGCTAGTGAATGAAAATAGTAAATATGGTATGAATGAGAACGTTTATCACAATTACTTATTGCCTAATAAGGCAAATTAGTACTTTTATCACAATAAAGATTTTGTGATAAATATTTTTGTCCATAATGTAAATATTTTACTCTTAGGTGGCATACTTCTATTGTTTTATAACTTTATCTTGTAATGAATATGAAAACATTTATTTAGAAGACACTGTTTTTTACCTTAGCTTAGGGACTAAGACGGAATCGACCAACAATATTGATAATCGACTTTCTCCTTCACCGAGACATAACTTTTTTAAACCATACAATTTGAAGGCGTAATAGCTTGCAGTTTATATTACACCACCAGTAACGACCGATTGTTTTTGAAGATAAATCTAGCACAAATGACCCGAAGCTATTTTGTGATCCTTGTGAGCGCACCACTAGGCCGATAAATCTCTGGAGCCAGTGTAGCGAGAGGCCACTTGATAAAAATTCCATTTGCGGCCTCGTAGAGTACGGAGATAATCTCCAGGCTGGACGACCGCAAAGGCGGAGGATATTAAACTGTGAAAAATAAATGAGCTTTTTCGCAGCATCTTATAGCAGCAGGTAGCCAATGCTGCCACTTCCTTCACACCCGATCACGACACAGACGTCGCCTAAAAGGAAAGTACAAATTCAAGTCAAATGTGATGTTCGACACAATTAAGGGTTTCTTTATTGATGCGAAAACGATTTTAATGACTGTTTCTTTAACTGCGTTTATAGTTCACTAAAAGCCCAAAATATATATTATTAACAAGGAGTGTAATATCATTCAATTTATACCCTACTCAATTTGATAGGATTACCTATTAAATATTGACAGATTATGTTTCTCATGGTATAGCATATGTTTATGGATTAGCGCTACCAAAGGGTTTTTTAGTAATAAGAGCTTCGAATGGAACTCCTAAACAAAATATCTATCTACAATTATAATAATCACAACTCCGAACTCCTTTTAAAAAAAAAATTTATTGAGGTAATACCATAATATTAAGTAACAGTGATATGAACTACAGCTAGCAAAACAATGAGTGGAGTGGTGAGGCTGGAAAGGAGAATATATAGTATTAAGGAGGAAGTGGTATCATGATGATTACTACTATTGTCGCAATAATTACACAATATGACATAACTGTTGTCGAAAGCAAGATGATGTCACGAACAAGGCTTTAATAACAGTATTGTTGATTTTACGTACTTAAGTCTCAATATATACTACATATTCTGAATAAGGAACTTAAGATCTTCAATTTGATAACTTACTTAATATAATCACGTTCACACGTGAACAGGACAGCTCATAAATAAAGGACATACTTTTGATTGGTATTTTAGGAAAAAATATTGTACGTTTGTGACCTCGAAAGTTGACGTAATTCCTTTTCAACAATGTTGGATATTTTTTCAGCATCATACTAAGTTATGATTGGATTGAATTTTTAGGTAAACGCTTCATGAAAGTTTTTGATCGATTATGGAGGAGTCTGGTATAATGAATCTATTAATAAGCCTTCGATTGAAAGGATATTTTGAATACATACAACCTTTTATTTCTCAATTTTTTCAAAATCTTTATTGTCATAAAATTACAATCTGCCTTATTTGGCAATAAGTAATTGTCCTAAATGTTCTCATTCATACCATATTTACAATTCTTCATTCACTCGCACATTGATACAGTTTTTACATTCAGCCCACAGACTTCCACATGGTTGTCACCTTCCTCGCGAAAAAGGAAATGGAGTTTCATAAAGTCCCCTACGTTCTCACATACACCCTGATGAAGACGATATACTACGAGGTCCGCATAAATTCAACTTGGGATAATAACTTCCATTGATAGTTGATATAATTGGAATGATAGACCGTTAGTCGTTTGATGATTGGCAATTTAATAAAGATCAACTTAACCTAATTTTAGTGCTTTAGGATCCATTATAATTTTTACTAGTAGATTAGCATTTGATTTAGTATTATTTTATATATTCATTTTTTTCTACAATTAAATTAATTTTATTATTTTCTTTTAATGTTTTACCTGATAATAAGCTTTGAAGCTTCTGAATTGTTATTATTGAAATACAATGATCTGTAGGCAGTCTCCATCATTTTTATAAATTAATTTTAATGTGATCATTTTATGATCTTAAATACTCCGGCCTAATACGGGTTATAAGAGTGTGGTGATTACTTTTGTAAGGCCGTTTTAAAATGTAATATTTCCCCAGGAGAGAATCAACGACTGTTCACGATGATTAGAGACGATTTCCTTTATTTGTAGTACTATTTTGATTGTCAAAGTCGACTATTTATTATATATAACTATTTACCTACTATTCATTAATATCTTCAAAAAGAAATTATGTAGCAGAAACCGCATTGGTATGGACACTAAGGCACATAGGCCAGGAGGATAGGAACTTTAAACAGCACCCGGACAGTTTATTTATTTATAGGCTAAGAGATGATAAGAGAACTAAGGCATGACCGTACTCTCGTTATAGGTTTTAGAGCGTGGTGGCGGGAACCTTATCCACCCTAAATGGGTCTCGAGATTTCCCAAGAGGCAACCCCTCTGCACCATTGCAAGACAATCTGATTCCGACTACGACATAGCATCTCTTATCTGATTCTCGGGCAACCAGCTAACTAACTTCTTTTATTTATTACAGTGGGCTCAAAAACAAAACCACTTCATTTTGATGTAAATAAATCTAATACCATAAAATTTATAATAATTAGCATTTTATCCAATAAGTTTGCGGAAATTATTACAAGAATCACTAATGATTTTTTTTCGTTGTAAAGTACATTACTTTTTATAAACTGAAGTTTCATTATGTCAAGCGTAGAGGACTGACACATTCACCGAGCCCAAATTCTAAATTAGGAGAAAGGAGGAGTGCTGGAATGCTCATCTACACAACCGTAATGGCCAGTAGCCGCAATGCCAATTGGCTACAATGCTTAGTGCCATTTGGCCAGGCAGTGCTCAAGCTCAGGACAATCATTCTGTTGTCATCTCAGCGAGGGCCTAAAGCGTTCAGTTCACCTGCAGTTATCCAGGGGTCCCTACCCGGGAAGTATCGACGTGAATGTAAAGCCACCATCGTTGGGTTGAAGATGGCTGAAGGTAGAGGCAAAGCCATGTGTTCACATTCCACAACAGTGATATTGGGTACCTTGTGAGAGTGAAGAAAGGCGAAAACGACCCGACCGATAAAAGAGGCACTACAGCGGTCGCGAGAAATCGTGAACTGAAAGCAAGTACTGAAACAATACTTCTGAAATCCCCCCATGAATACCCTTATTCGATTAGTTTTTATCATTTATCAACCAAGTGCTCAGCAACTCATTGTGTCCCATCATTGTAATTTAAAAGAGTAGAGCCCGCCATTATCTCTTACTAATCAACTAACTTATCTTGAAGGCTCGATTCCTTCACGTTTATTGTTAATTTCAATTACCTTGTGTGTGCATACACGTTCCCTTGAATTATATTACGTTTTTCCACTTCACAGATATACAGTCCACTCACACCTTTTCCAACCATAAAGTTGATTCTCTGATTTGACTAATAATTTTACTAGTAAAGCTGCAGTTACAACATCAAGCATGGACCAAATATTGTATGTATTCCTGCTGGTTTAGTTGGCTTTCACCAACGCGGAGTGTGTTTATAAGCATGCGCCTTCATAGCTTAAAACGACTAGATACTAATAATTATTTAGAAATGAGCTTTCAAAAATATTCATTGTATGTGTGATAATGATTAAAACTTTCTTGTTCATGAGCACAGTATTGTTTGGGAGGGCAGCTGAACCTTTCTTCAAGGCATTCATATGAATCAAGGATGCACTGTTTCTTATTTCAAAGTCGAAGATAAGGTGAACTGTAAAGGGCGTAACCAAAAGAAACCAACTGATGTATGTGGCCGAGTTTTTGTAGTACTGGGTTTTTACTGGTATGGCCGTGCAAAGCGAATTTTCACTAGTCAGTGTGCCAAGTGCCGTCACTGGAGAAGGTTTTGTTCTGCTTGTGCCAACTTATTTGTGGCTGTTGTTTTGCGGGGTCATCGTTTCTATGATGGCTGATATTTGTAAACAGTGCATGACCGTGAAGTTTTGCTTCCTGCTCGAGAAAACTGGCACAGAAACTCGTGAAATGTTAAAAGTGGCCTACAAGAATGATACTATGCGAAAAATTGAGGTGTTTGTGTGGTTTTCCCGCTTTAAAAGTGGGAAAATGGCAATTAGCTATCGTCATCGCTCTGAATGTCCTTCGAGGCCCCAAACCAACGAGAATGACGGAAAAATTCGCGCAATAGTCCTGGAAGATCACGGACCATCAAAGAAGCTGTGGAGTGACTTAGATTTAGAAAGAAGCGGAAGGTTTCCTGGTTAGGTACTGAGTTAGTTGCAAGATTATAATAAATGTTAAGCCTATCTTAAAATCACAATAAAGGGGTAACATCTGGTTTCCATACCATTTGGTGTTGTTGGCCACCACATTTTCTTATGAAGATAGCGATTTACTTCTTGGGGAATGGGACACCTGCTATATGCTATCTTGAATATAATGCCCCTTTCTCTAGCTTGCTTTGTCAACGCATGGACACATTTGTTGCCTTAGGTTCGTTCTAGCTCCTTTAAAATAATTAAAATATACGTCTCTTCACATCTGTCCATTGAAACAAATATATGAATAAATTAAATAGAGACGCTAGAAGCTTAAGGACGAATATAAGAAAATCTGTAAGTCTTGGGACACTGGGTTTAGAATTTTTTATAAATTTATTAAATTACATTGAAAGAGCTGTATGTATTGAAAATCCACTTCAAAATATGTTAAGGTCAACTTCTAATAAATAAATAATTGTGATGAAGGTTGTCATTTTAACCATATTTACAATTCTTTACTCGCTCATACATACAGTATTTACATACAGCCCAGAGACCTCCCAAATCCACATGGTTGTCACCTCCTTTGCATATAAAAGAAGAAGAGGAATCTTGGGAAGTGCCCGACGCTCCTCCGTCAGCCGGATCACCGGAAACGAGCTAGTGGAGGTTGACCAAAAGCGCGAGAGCCACAGACGCTTAGGATATAGGATATGATTGGAGAAACTGCCAGTGCCAGGACTAAAGAGGACTGTAACGTCGTGCTGTTAAATTTTTCTTGAGATATGTTTGATGTTGATGCCACTACTTGTAGTATATAATGTTTAGCATATATCGATAATATATTAATGTGTTGTGGTCAGTATCTTAATATTTATTAGTCCAACAAAAAAATACCAAGAGAGATCTTCCAACCAAGCAACCCAATATCGAATGGCAACTTTGTCATTTTCTAATTTCTTCAGCGCGTATTAGATAGTGATTATTAAAATAGTGTTGTTTCAAAAAACAACTAATAACCCGTTGATGGTATTCGCTTAGTATTACATATGACGTGAACAGCAAACGAGCTCTCGTAAAAGTCAAATAGACTTTGTAATTTGTGTCTCCTTTGCTAGAATTTAGAGTATAGTCGAGACCAGTTAAATTATTCAGATAGGATAATGAGACAGACACCTCGGGCGGTGAAGGCTCTTAAACTGAGAGATGATTCGCGGTATGAATTTCCAACAGATAGGCGGAATAGAGGGAGAGGGAGAAAAGTGGAATTGAGAATTCTTCTTTCCGTTTGAGGAAAACTTAGTTTTCCAGAAAGAGATGGATCCCTTAAGCACTTTTCATCAAAGGAAATTCCCATTTCTCGCTTTTCATTCTATCATCTTCTTTTCACCATGATTATTGGAAAAGGCAAGATCACGGGGCTATCATAAACTTTTTTTTTTAAATTTTCATAGAAAATATACGTGCCTCAATCGCTCTCTGCATACGAAAATTTCGCCGGACACTCCCGATACTTATGGGGCCATTATCAAGTTTTTGGAAGAAACTAAAGCCGACTTCCATACATACCAGTTAAAGCAGGAAAGATCGTTACGAATAGTGATCAAAAATCTACACCCAACCACACCAGCTGATGAAATTGAAGACAAACTATCAGCTCTCGGATTCAAAGTTCGCCAAATAACCAATGCTTTACGTGAGGACAGGCAACAAGATGAATCCATCAAAACAGCGTTACCATTATTCTTTGTAGATCTCGAACGGAGATCTGGCGTTGAGAAAATATGCGACTTAACACACCTGTATTACACAAGAATACAGGTCGAAAAACCTTACTCCAAACGAGACATAGCCCAATGCCATAATTGCCAGGCATATGGGCACACAAAATCGTACTGCCATCACCCTCCCAGGTGTGTAATGTGCAGTGGGCAGCACAAAAGCGAATTGTGCAAAAAGCCCCTGAAATCCTCTGCTGTATGCGTGCTCTGCCAGCAAGACCATCCGGCCAACTACAAAGGCTGCGAGGCTTATAGAAGTCCAGGAGCGAGCAACGTTGCCGGCCAGAAGAAGAGAAGCCAGTCACAGGTAGCTCAAGAAGCGCCCCCGCCAGAAATTTGAGGCCTTCAGTCTCTTTTGGTGATGCTGTTCGGAACAGAGAGCAGTCACAGGCACTGCCCACTACTCGTACGCAAGTTTCTCTTCCCCAGCTTTCCGCTCATCCCGTCAACCAGCAAACCCAATCCTCAACCACACATCTTGCATATTCATCCACCTCAAGCTCTTCAGATCTCACTAGCCTATTAACATCATTCCTTACAGAAACCTGATTACCCCTCTCATTTCCCTTCTTACAAATCTTGTCTCCTACCTTATCCCCGTTAAACGAAACCCATAAGTGGATCCTTCTGACTCCTTATCCATTGTCCTTTGGAATGCGAATGGTGTTCGCACCCACACTAACGAACTGAAGGCACTACTTCACGACAAAAACATCAACGTAGCTCTTATTACTGAAACAAGACTTACAAGTAAACGACCATTTACCGTTCGACAGTACCAGACTTATCGAACTGATCACCCAGATGGAAGAGCTCATGCAGGTACCACTGTCATTGTCCATAACTCCATATCCCACCACATAGTTCCTTTGGTAGCACATGATTTCCTTCAATCCACTGCAGTGTCAATAACCACCTTCACTTTTCCCCTTACACTAGCATCAGTTTACTGCCCTCCCAATAAATCCATTTCCGACTCCCAATTCATCTCCTTTCTAGACTCCATCGGACATCGTTTCCTTGTGGGTGGGGACTTTAATGCGAAGCACCAACACTGGGGGTCAAGATCCACAAATACACGAGGACGTGCTTTGCTGTCTGCACTCACACGGAAACATTGCTCCACTATCACTCCTGACACAGCCACCTATTTGCCATCAGATCCCAACCGAAATCCTGATCTCCTTGACTTCTTTTTTTACAATAGTTTAGGAACACTAAACTACTCACTCACGCCCCTTGATGGCCTCTCCTCTGATCATAGTCCTTTATTATTAACCATTTCCCTAAGACCAATTCACAAACTGCCTCCTCCTTCATTTATTAGGGGCCCAGTTGACTGGGACCACTTCCGCCAGCTTCTTACAGAGTCCGTAAACCTAAAATTGTCCTTGAAAACATCCCAAGACCTAGACGATGCAGTGCATTCTTTCACTAATCTGGTCCAGAGGTCGGTTTGGGAGGCATCGTCACCCAAAAATCCACAATCATAATCGTTTACCTCACCATCTCAAAGATCTAATCCAATCCAAACGCCACTCCAGAACAGTGTGGCAAAGATCCCGGCATCCTGTTGATCGCCGCACGTACAATCAGTGCTGCAGAACGGTAAAGCGGCAATTGTCATCCTTCCATTCCAATTGCTTCAATTCCCACCTCTCCTCTCTGTCTACCAGGGATAACTGCCTGTGGAATGTAACTAAAAAAATCCTAAAGTATCGTCCTGTTTCACACCCACTCCGTCGTGATGATGGGTCCTGGGCGGCTTCGGATGGGGATAGGTCGGAATAATTTGCTCTGCATCTTACCTATACTTTCACACCTCACCTTTCTCATCAAAGCCATACTCACAGCACAACTGTGGAAGATTTCCTCACTTCACCTATTCCTCTCTCTCTTCCACCAAAAGCCGTTAACCCCTCTGAGGTTAAATACCTTCTGAAAAACTTACCTTACCGAAAATCCCCTGGATATGATCTCCTTACTCGTCAAATTCTCAAACAACTTCCTCCTAAAACCATAATCTTCCTAACCTACATATATAATTGCATAATCCGAACGACGCACTTTCCTGTCCTCTGGAAACATTCCATTATTGTCCTATTCACCAAACCCGGTAAACCACCCAATAACGCCTCATCTTATCGTCCAATTAGCCTACTCCCTATCCTCTCAAAAATATTTGAGAAACTCCTACTAAAACGTCTACTTCCCATTGTTGAATCCAAAAACCTTTTTCCCACACACCAGTTTGTCCTGGTTTCCACCAACGACATTCCACTGCTCAACAAGGCCTTCGCGTTGTTGATCACATCTCCTCAGCCCTTGAAACCAAACAGTATTGCACTGCTGCCTTTCTTGACATAGCTCAAGCTTTTGACAGGGTTTGGCACGCAGGTTTGCTCTACAAGCTCGAAAGATATTTACCACAGACCCTTTTCCTAGTCTTACAGTCCTACCTTTCAAACAGCTTCTTCCAAGTCCGCTGTGGTTTAGAATACTCTAACTTATCCCATAAATGCAGGAGTTCCACAGGGCAGTGTCCTGGGCCCCATCCTCTATAACCTATACACCGCTGATGTCCCTTCTACTCCCAATACCTTCTTGGCCACATTTGCAGATGACACTGCAGTCTTGTCATCCCACCCAGACCCCGACATAGCATCCCATAACCTTCAAAAACACCTTGACGAGATCGAGTATTGGTGTTATCAATGGCGGATGAAAGGTTATGAAGCTAAGTGTTCCCACATTACCTTCACCCTTTGTCGCAAGACTTGTCCACTAGTTTATTTTAATTCTATTCCTCTCCCTGTATTCGAGACAGTACGATACTTAGGCTTCCATCTCGACAAACGACTGACCTGGAACCCACATACGAGACTAAAAAGACAAGAACTAAACAGGCGCTTTGGACAACTGTACAGACTACTTCAAAGGACATCCCATCTCTCAATAGAAAATAAACTACTAATCTACAAAGTTATACTTAAACCAATCTGGACATACGGAATAGAGCTATGGGGGACAGCAAAAAAGTCGAACATCAAGCGTATCCAATCCTTTCAATCAAAAGTCCTGAGAACAATAGTAAATGCCCCTTATTATGTCAGCAACAAAACGCTTAATAACGACCTTAATACACCCTACATTCTAGAACTCATCCCTTCTAAGTTTATGAAATCCCACAGTAGCCTTTCCAACCACCCTAATCCTGTAGCACAGTCATTGCACTGCGTCACTCATCCCTATAATCCTCCTCGGAGACTGAAGCGGCAGTGGCCTCGTGACCTGCTATAAACGCGTGACAGCGGGGGTCCTGGCTATGGCCAGTTACTCCAATCATGTCCTGAACGTCTGTGGCTCTCACGCTCTTGGTCAGCCTCTATTCACTAGCATCCGGTGACGCGGCTGACGGAGGAGCGTGGGGGACTTCCCAAGACTTCGCTTTCTCTTCGCATGTGGATTTGGGAGGTCTCTGGGCTGTCTGTAAATATTGTATGAATGAGTGAGTGAATGATGAATTGTAAATATGGTATGAATGAGAACGTTTATCGTAATTACTGATTGCCTTATAAAAGGCAGATTGTGATTATAGCCCAATAAAGAGTATAAAGAGTAGGTAAGTTTGTGAGAAAACGGTATTATTATATTTTTTTCATTTTAGTCCAAATCTATTCAGTTTATACTTAAATTATAAAAATACAGTTTTTAAAATAAATTTTGTGACTGTTATCTTTCAGGTTTACAAGTCGACAACCTAAAGGAAAAAGTTTGTTTCTATTAAAACTTAGTTTTCGGTACTTTAGTATGGAGGGAAAAGTGTTTTGTCATACCACATTATTGATATAACCTTCGATTATGTCTAAGTCATTATTGAGGAGAATATTCAACTAATCAGATGCCTGACGACTAGAATTCAGTTTACTGAACGATAATACGTGCGGTTCTTCTTATGGAATGGTGAAGTTTGGTAATGGAACATTTGTATCGTCCGATATTATCTGCAGATCGAAATGTAGACACATGTAAGATGGATGCTTTAAAAAGAATATCTGACCATCGCCGGTAGTTACCCTTGGACCTTCATGGAGTTCTAACAACACCGGTTGAAATAACCAATAACTTAATTTTTTTATGTGAGGTAATGAACTTCAAGTCTCCCCAATAAATCTTTTTATTAACATATCGACAATACAAATGGAAAAGTTACGAACATGAAAAGCGCGAGTTTTTTTCGTTACTTTACAAATTCTAGGTATGGATTTTAAAAATACATTAAAAAGTGATACCATTAGACCTACAACGAAAAAAATCCAAAATGTGACTGTTTTTTGGCTATTCTGAAAACCTACATTCAAGCTAATCGCAAGCATTAACGATGTATCCTTTACAGTCAATGTTTCATCTATTAGTGTATCATCAGAACTAAGATTTAAACAAGATTTCATATTTTTAGAAGAAACGATAATATAATAAAATAAGTAATAGAGAACCGGATAATAATGTCATTTCAGAGCTTTTATTATGTCTATATTAGGTTGGCATTTATAAGCTCATTGTGTTCCTCAATGCCGTGCCGAAGACATTTTAAGGTTATTATGACTTGTTTACTCGTAAACAATTAAATATTAAACAATATTTTGCAAATTATGGTGAAATGGCCTGCCAAATACCAGAAGAGGTACATATAGATTGCATTTATGCTTTTTCAGTTTCTCAAAAGTAGTAACGCAACAGTTGCGATGTTTATCCAAGTGCATAAGACGTTCGTAAATGCCAAAGGTGGTTTTTTAAGTTTAAATCCGGTAGTTTAGATTGGGAAGACAAACAACTTCAGACATGTTAAGGGTGGAAATGGAAGGAAATCCGTTAAACACTCCTAACCAACCTTGGTCGACCATCCAAGAACATTGGCAGCAGATTGGAAAAGTAAGAAGATTGTCCCCGATAATCTGTCCGAGGAAAACAAAAACTAAGTGGTCCACCACATGCTAAGTATTGCTTCAGCGGTACTATACAGAAGCGTTTATTGATCGCTTGATCTCAGGAAATAAAAAAAAAGGGTCCTGAATCGTCACGAAGTACAGCTAAGCCAGGTTTACACCCCAAAAAGGCGCTTTTGTGTGTTTGGTGGAGATTTCGTGGGTTAGTGTATTTTGCAGTGCTGAAACCTGGACAAACTGTGAATGCAGGCCTATAATGTGAACAATTAAATCGAGTAAATCAATCTTTAATTGAAAAGTGCCACAGTAAGATGTTAAAAATTCATCTGTAGCGACCGCTAACTACATAAGATAAATCACCCTATACTCTTTTATAATATGTTGTAAATTAATTTAAACAAATGTAAATAATATTACCAAAACACAAGTCATATCAGTGTAAATATTGTAAACAATAAAAAAAATGTATTATAAAAGTTCCATATAACATGCGCAAATAGTCCCCATAGATCAATTTATCTCTTACCAAAGCTCAGTTTAATCTAATCAGGAAGGAAAAACCAATGTTAATAAATACAAGCTTAGCAAATCTACAATAATGAAAATAATGATTACTTTAGCATGAGTGGTCATTGCACAAAGTCAAGAATAGTTTCATTATTTCTGCAAAGGCCCACATCAAGCAGTATTGAAAACTAGTTTGTGTTGAATGCTATGTGGACAGTGAACTAAGTTAACCCCTATAATAAATATTCAAGCCACTGTGGTGTCACACTTTACTTCAGAAAAATCCCTTTCAATCTACATTCCACGTTTAATGGTTTGTTATAAAATTAGTTGATTCATCCTGCCCGGGCCGTGGGAGGTTGCCCACAGCGGGCTAGGGTCTCTTCGACCCGGCCTCTGCCCGGCGGGCGACAAGAAAGATATATAATGGGAACTCCTGTGGTCTTTGACCTTTGCGGGTTGGCTGGTTGGCGGGCAGCTTTATTCGTATTGATCTGACTCCATAAGATCTTAGAAGGTTTGGCCCCAGGGACCGTCGTCCGCATGGGATCCCTATGAAGGTGTGCTAGTTTTAGAGACAAGGCAGAGAATCCCAATAGGAAGGTGTGGGGTCTGACAACTCCGGACTTAAACATAGCGAGGATAGGAAAGAGAGGTGCAGAGGTAGTTGAATAAGAAAGCCATGGTTCGAGTAGAGTACCAAGCGCCATCGAATTTCGGCTTTATATAGGCCGGTCAGATGTCGGGCTATGCCAGCGCCCTCTAGTGAGCTCCCGTGTCGTGAAACAGCTAAAGGATTTTATTATTAAAATATGGAAACGTAGGCGGGTGTTTTCGGGCTACGAGAAGAGGGGAGGTTCTATTTATTCGTGGCGAAGAAGTTGGTACAACATCGCTCCCCCAAGTTACACACTTCTCGGTGATCTGGAACATACCCGGAGAATAGGCGAGCACCTAGGCCCGAGGTACCGATGTTGCCGTCGCAGAGAGGTTTCCGGTTCCCCAGTTTGTAGCGCAAATCCGGATGTACTCGTTCGCAGGGCTGCAAGTTTGATGTCGGTGGGACTAGTCACTACTCGCATCATCGTTGTTTGAAATTTCACCAGTTGAAATCGCAACCGGCAAACGAGGCGACTGATTCGAGAAACTAATTAGCCTGGGGATAATTAGCTATACGTTTGAGTTTTAAGTGGACTGTAATTCTTTGAGAGTCTCGTTAGAGAAATGACAATTTCAAATGTAAACACAGTAATGTAACCTACCTGCTGCGATGTGACGACAGCGTGCGAATCTCCCTTCTTGAACTCCGACAACCTAGAGATCCGGGCCCAAACTCCAGATTTATCGAAGTCCCGATTCATCCAATAGCTGTCTGCGTTCAATCTGAAATGTCAGTTCTCCAAGACTTCGTAATAGTGAGACGGTGTTAATGAACAAATAAAGCTAATGGCGTTGAGAATACGCTTGAAAAAACAGTGTAAAGTGACAACTGTTGAAGAGAAAAAAAAAGACGCTATAGAGAACATGAAGCTACCAGTCGAGTGTCAAAAGTGGGGGGAAAAACTCTGATCGAGCCGGCAGGCAGCGCCAGCGTCTGTGATTCACTGAAAATACCGAATGGTTTCGGGTAATTACTGATTAATTAGCAAATTCAAATTAAAATGAAATTAATTTTACGCAAATGGCGTAAACATACCGCCCACCAAATTAGAGCAACTAATTTCCGGGTTAAATGAGAGCTAACACAAAGGAAATAGCATGATCTACTTGAGAGTTTATGTACATGATTGAGGAAACAAGGAATAATGAGAATGGAAACGTTAAAGGGGAAAAGGTAAAGAAAAAGAGAGAAAAAAAAAATAAATAAATAAAATAAAAATAAATAAATAAATGAATGACAACTGTGAAACTTAGGCCTGAGAGTCAAGGGGCACAAGCCGATTGACGGGCCGAACGAATGAACCAGATGGGTTGCGTATGGTGACAACCCGTGTCACGCCATCAGCGCCGGGGTGAAGGGATTCTGCCCGAGCCATGGGCCAATGAAGAGGAGAAGTTGGGATTCCCTTGATGAAAACAACATCGCCAACAGAAATTTCCTTGGAATGACGATTCCATTTATGGCGTTGCATGAGGGTGTTGAGATATTCGTGAGACCAGCGATCCCAAAATTGTCGGGAGATCTGCGTGATAGCTTTCCATCTTTGGGTGAGCGAACATGATGGCGATGGGGGCATTTCTGGACGGGCTAATAAAGGAGCACCGATTAAGAAATGTCCAGGGCTGAGGTAATCGGATGCCTCGAGAGGATCTGATGAAAGAGGGCACAAAGGTCGGCTGTTAAGGATGGCTTCAATACGAGCAAAGAAGGTAAAATATTCTTCGGAAGTGAAGCAAGTATCTGCAGTGATACGGCTTAGAATGGTTTTGACGGACTTGACACCTGCTTCCCAAATACCGCCGAAGTTTGGAGCAGAGGGAGGGTTAAAATGCCACTGAATGCCTTGGGAACTGAGGTGCGAAGTGATTTCGGATGAATGATCGCGCATGAATACTGAAGCTTCATTTAAGACGCGGTTGGCGCCAATAAAATTGGTTCCCCGGTCAGACAAAATGGATTGAGGTAGACCGCGACGTGCTATGAAACGATCTAAGGCCGAGAGAAACGCAAAGGTGGATAGCTCGGAGGAGAACTCCAGATGCAATGCCTTGGTGGTCAGACACACGAAAAGGCATAAATAACCTTTGGTAATGGGGGCCTTACGCAGTCGCGAAGACTTGACGTTGAAAGGGCCAGCATAATCGACGCCCGTGTTGATAAAGGGACGGCCTGGTGTCAGGCGGACCGACGGAAGATCTGACATCAATGGTTGAGGCGAACGCGCTCTGAACAATTTACATGTGCGGCATGATGAAATTACCGAACGAATCAAACTGCGCAAAGATAGGATCCAATATTCGGATCGAATGTGCGCCATACAAGTGGTAGGACCAGCATGAAGGCATGTCAAGTGAGCATGACGTGATATCAGATATGACAAATGAGCTCGTTTGGGCAGCAATATTGGGTGTTGAGCTGGATAACGCAACTGAGAACGCGAAAGTCTACCGCCCACCCTAAGAACACCGGCTTGATCCAGAAAAGGGGTTAATGTTCGCAATGACTTGGTGTTTTGTTGGGTCTGAATACGAGCTATCTCGGCTGAGAAATGGATGGATTGAGTGGAAGTGACATAATATTGCATGGCAGCTTGTAACTCGGAAACCGTAAGGTCACCCTGAGTTCGATGCGCTGATGCTGCAATGCGAGCGTTGGTTGAGAAACGCAAGATCCAACCCAGGACTCGACGTGCTCTATTTAATGACGAAAATCGGGTAAGCAAATCGTGCAGGAAATTGCTGGACGAGACTGCTACCAATGAGACGGGATTGGTATTGCGTAACTCGGGCATCTGCTCAGAATCTGAGGTTGATTAGCGAATTCAGGGCCAGAATACCACAATGTTTGAGAGTCAGGAGTGACAAATTGCTCAGCGGTAAGACCTCTTGAGGCCATGTCAGCAGGGTTCTGGTCGGAAGATACATGCGACCAAGAGCGATTAGAAAATGGAATTTCATTTACACGGGAAATGCGATGAGCAATAAAGGTTTTTAAAAGATGTGGGGAAGTGTTGATCCACGAGAGTACGATCTGAGAATCTGAAAATAGACGGACGGTCTGCAAAGGGGAAGGATAAGAAAATGTCAGCAATGAGCAAATAAGCTCGGACAGCAGCAGAGCTGCACATAACTCCAAACGAGGAATTGACAATGTTTTGAGAGGAGCTACACGAGTTTTGGCCTTCCAGAGAGTACTGACGCGAGAATGAGCGGTTTCTGAACATAAGTACACTACGGCAGCATAGCCGAGTTGAGATGCGTCGGCGAAGCCGATAAGGCTTAATGAAGCGTCATTAGGTTGTACGATATGTCGTGGTATACGAAGGCTACCAAGAGTGCTCATGTTGTGAACGAGACGAGACCACGATTGTTGAAGTGTCTGATTGATGGGTTCATCCCACGTAAGGCCAGACAACCATAATTGTTGTAGCATAGCTTTTAATGCAAATGTGACTGGAGCTACAAACCCATTAGGGTCGAAAATTCGCGCAATGTATGAAAGTAAGGAACGCTTTGTACAGGTTCCATCGAAGGGGGTGATACGGAAAATAAATGAGTCGGACGAAGGCTCCCAATTAAGACCCAGAATTTTGAGAGTCCGATCGGGGTCTGAAAACAGAAGTGGGCATTCCAAATGGTCATGAGGCAAAGTATACAGAAGCTCAGGATGGCTGGATGACCATTTGCGTAGCTGGAAACCGCCTAAAGCCAATAATTCAGTGAGCTGAGATTGCAAACAGGCAGCCTCGCTAAGGCTGGAAGCGCCACAAATAATATCATCCACGTACGAGTTATGCATTATAGCATGAGAAGCCATAGGGAAACGGTGGCCTTCATCGTGGACTAGCTGTTGGAGCACTCGTACAGCCAAAAAGGCTGACGGAGCCATACCGTAAGTGACGGTATTAAGCTGCATTTCTTGAGTAACAGCGCTCTCGCTTGGTTTCCAAAATATGTGCTGATAATGCCGGTGCTCGGGATGGACGAGAACCTGGCGATACATTTGCTTGATATCGCAGGAAAGGGCAACAGAGTTGAGGCGGAAGTACAAAATGACATGGGAGAGATCTTGTTGCAGTTTAGGACCCTTGAGGAGTCGCTCGTTCAGCGATACTCCAGTGGAGTCGGGGACTGAAGCATTAAAGACAACACGAATTTTCGGACCTTGATTGGTCTCTTTGGTTACAATGTGATGGGGAATAACGTACGTTGAAGCAGTGGAGGCAGGTTCCATGTGGCCTGCTGACAGATAGTCGGACATGAACATTTTATATTCAGCAACAATTGAGCCATGTTTGGCTAAGCGGTGCTCGAGTCGGGATACTGATGCTCGAGCTTGAGTGACGTTGCAGCCCAATGGGGTTGCACTAGGGTGAAATGGCAATGCGACGGAATATCTGCCGTCAGCATTGCGTCTAAACGTAGAAATGAAATGTTGTTCAGCAACATCATCCAAGGGATTGGAGATGGAGCCTTGATGGACGGATTCAACGTCCCAAAATGCGGTGAGTTGCTTGTCCACTTCAGTAGTGGATAACAAGGAAATGGTAGAGGGGGTCGGATTCATGATTTGAATCGGGCCTACAATGATGTGTCCAAAAATGGTGCCAATGGAAATGGGACCATGCTGAATAGGCCGAATGCCAATTTGAGTTATCAAGCGGGGAAATACGTCAGCCCCTAATAAAATGTCAATTTTATCGGGACGATGAAAATGAGGATCCGCTAAACGAAGACGGAAGAACCGTTTTAGGTTTTCCTTGGGGATTTCCATGCTAGGAAGTTGGTGTGCAATGGTGTTGATTACGGCAACACAGAGAGAGAGTCGTTTGTTGTTCAAACGGGAAACCAGTTGGATATTGACCAAACCTGTTGACAATGTATCGGAAGAACCTATTCCGGATACAGCCATGTGATTAGGAGAAGTAGGCAAACGCAAGTTTTGCACTATACACTTGTTTATGAAGGACACTTGAGAACCGGGGTCAATGACACCACGGATGGGATAAATGGAACCAGTACAGTCGGTTATGAAAAGAGAATGAGCACGTTCCTGAGTGGTTGAACGAGCAGCTGAGCATGAAAGCACTATTGGTGCAACACTGGGATTTTCAATTGATACCGATGGAGCTGGAATGGACATGGCAGAAGTTGACGGGGTTGCTATTTGCTGATCCGAATGTAATAACGTGTTATGCCGTTGTGAATGACATTTGCGGCATGATGATGTCGATGTGCATTCGGACCGCAGGTGACCACCAAGGCAATAGAAACAACGCTGATTCTTTTTCAGGAAATTAATTTTACGCAAATGGCGTAAACAATCGTTGTTGTCTCATATCCCGAGTGTCACGGGTCGTCTCTATGCAGTGAGTAGCCCCCCCCCAGTTTATTCCTGGCGAAGAAGTTGGTTCAACACATACATTTTCTAAATAACTTAGAGACTTTCTAGACACATATATTATGAACTATTTTTGTAAATAGCTCCTATATATATATATAAAAATAAATAAATAAAATAAAATAAATAAAGTTAATAGAAATAAATAAAGAGAAGATAAAGTGAAAAAATAGTATAGGAACATCCCTCTTTTTAGTTATTTTTTTAAATATCTTATTATCTGATCGTGAAAAACATATTAAGTATCACTGATAAAAAAAAACCTTGGTCACTGAAATAATATTTCCAACAAACCAATAAATATGAAAATAACTCAAAATTAATATAGAATTGGCTGGAACGTATTAAGTACAAAATTTCTATTATTTGTTTTCAAAGGCTTAATTTTTGGAATATGTTGAAGCTTCTTATGCATTATTGTCTTCAAATCTTTAGGGAAAAATACAGAACATTGAATCATAAATAGCTTCCAAGCTGGGACTCAAGAAATCTTGCAAGCAAAATGGGCCCGAGTTTTTTTCAGGTTTATTCGTTTTCTTTATGTATTATTGATTTTAACATAAACTAATGAGCATGCTTGGCCTACAAAGTATAACTTTACTATCATTATTAAAACCACTCCTAGGGCCAGATATCGTAACCATGGATGCAATGATTGTGTTCTCTACCAAAGCTGCACGCTAATTCAAGTAATCGATTGTTCGTCTTTTAAATTATTACATTTTTTATAGTTCATTGTTATTCGTAAGTGCAAAATTGAGTTGAACTGTTTGTTGGCAGATTGGCTTGGGTTTATTGACAACGTTTCGACATATTATTCACATCAGGTTCTGATAACAAGAGCAGGATTGTAGATGAATATGTTTGTAATTGTAAACCTTCAACTGTTACATATTAATATAGATTTATCAGATACCTACGCAACATTTACCTCTTTATTGCCGTGTTTCTGATGTCATTAATTATTACCAATCATGTTTTTAATGTATATTCTTTTCTTGGAATCAGGGTCTGATGAAACGTTGTCCAGAAATATACTTGAACTTATTATGTATATTTTTTCATCAAGCCGATCTCCCAACAAACATGTGAACTTATGTATTCCTATTTTTCCTGGTTAGGATTTCTTCTGAACTGAAGTATCCTTCCTATCTGGATAGTCTGCGATTCAGTGTAACTGTTGCTTCGATTTCAGCTTAAAGAACTTTCATCAACAGAACGGTATCTAGCCAATCATGCATGCTTAATAAATTCGATCATTTCTAGTTAGTTATACCTTCACCATCACGCAGGTACACCTGTAATTCTACCATCGCCGAATCCATCTGCCATCCAGCTGCCTGCAATCATCTGTTAGTCAATATTTCATCAACCCCAATGACGGAGTCCGTGTTCAGTAGATGAAAATAGGATGTACTCCATTTAGGTCAATGAGATATTCTGTATATAAACACAGCCGGTGTAAGGTCCGGCAATCACGCTTCACCCTGGAATTTCCTTTTCCAAGTTGCGAATGTTATAATTGCATTTCAAAGGGTCAAGAGGATGACAAGTTGCATTTATAATGATTAATTTACTCGTATTTACCATTACGGCTTCCTATGGAATTAGAACAGGGACACTTGTCACACCTCTTTCGGCAATAGTCTCGCACCAGCTGTAGATAATTAGCAATTAATTACAATACTAGATACCTTTTATAGTATATGAAAGTCAACATAAGGATAAACCCAATTTTTACATTTCAATTAATTGCTGATTACAAAGTGTTCAGCATATTCTAGCTGGAGGTATCTCTTCAATAAATATAAATTACAGTGTATCCTTTGATAAATTTGTAATGCATCATGCCGTTCTGCTATTTAACCCATAATACCTGATCTGGAACTAAAAAAATAAACAGAAATCCTTTTTGGTAATCCTAAAATTCCGTTAGGTGAACACCACACCGGTAAACATTTTTGTGATGCATCATATGTGATTTAAACTCTCAAAAGGGATTTCCATGTCATAGCTGCTCCATGCAACCGAATTTGCAAATAGTTGGTGAGAAGGCTCACCTAAGAGTAATTTAAATATCCTCCATTTTTCAATACTATTGATTCCCTAGCATTGAACTTTTTTCTTTCAATTTCCATCTTATCCCTTAGTTTTGCTGGGGTTACTCCCAGTGGGATGCTTCCTTATGGCCTTAAGAATCATTATGTTGTAGAAGAAATTGTTGTACTACCTTCTCTGACTGAATGTTTCATGCGTCTTACGTAGAATTTCTTTATCAGTGTAGGTTTTTTCTGAGGGGAAATTACGGAATACTTGGTCTGTCGTGAGTTGACTCGGTATTGCAGCACCTCCGGGAATGGCCCTTATAAAGTAAACCACATGCATTTAAGCCGTTAAGTAATTAATTAATAATGGCTGGAATGAAGGGAGAGTTCGTCCCCTGTGTAAATTTTTAGTTTAATCTTCCGCACTTCCATGGGAGGACGTTCAATGATCCATGAAAAGTACAGGTTGATCGTTAATAGTATTGCATTATTTAAAATAAGTTATTATAATTGTCAGGTGGCCGAAAATCGAGTTGGCCAGTCAGTAGTGAAGGGTGGTCTGAAGAGTTTCCGACCTCAACATGAAGATAGGAGCAGTCGTAAATAAAAGCTAGTGAATTTCGTTGTTCATCTGTTGAAAGTTACTCACCAAAGTTTCAGCCATTTTGGACGCGCAGTTGTTGTGTAACAGTCGTTTGAGTGAGTCGATGTGAGTGTTTTTATGAAACTGGACAAAATCGAGTATCGAGCAGTCATTAAATATTTGTTTTTGAAAGGCAATACGCCTACGAAAATCAAAGATGAGTTGGATTCTGTGTATGGGGGCTCTGCACCGTCATTTACCACAGTGAAATTTTGGGCAGCTGAATTTAAACGTGGTCGTAAGAGCTTGGGAGACGATGAACGTTCGGGACGTTCAAAAACTGCAACTACCGACGAAAACATCGCCAAAGTTCACCAAATGGTGCTAGACGACCACCACACCTCAGCGGTTGCCATGGCGAAAAGTCCATGAATTACGGTTTGAACTGCTTGACCATCCGCCTTACTCACCAGAACTAACCCCAAGCGACTTCTTTTTGTTCCATCATCTAAAAATTGCGCTCGGAGGACAGAGATTTTCGTCAAATGAAGAGGCAATCACCTTTGTGAACGATTATTTTGCAGAGAAAAACGTAACAGAGATGGGAGCATCGCTGGGAGAAGTGTGTAGAGTTACAAGGAGACTTATGTTGAAAAAAAAAAATTTCTGAAAAAAACGTCTTGTATCTTTGTTAGGTCGGAATCTTTCCAGACCACCCTCGTACTGCTGAAAGTCTCGAGTCATACATACGTAGTCGTACGTAATTACATCGATATCGAAATTTTTCCGAGGCGTGGCAGCCCCCCACCTCTCACTTTCAATAACTTACATTACGCACCACACACACCTTTTCAATTTTTCCCTTTCCTTTTCAACCAAATATTTATTTTTTTAATTAATCTATTTACTAACACATATCATATATTTTAGATACGCAAATGAGAACTCGTGACGGCTTGACATTTTAGACGTTACACTCTACGATACACGAACGATCCTTTTTTTTTTTTTTTTTTTTTTTTTTTTTTTCCCTCCCCCCTTAGCTCTCAAACTTATAAAAAAATAGGATGTGGGAAAAATAAAAGAAAAATTATTTTGGGCTGATGAGTGCCTTTCACTATGGGGAGTCCCCCATTGGAAGGATGTATGAGAAGGATATAGGGTGTGGGATGCCTAAGGGAGGCGGGTTTTAGTGTTAGTGTTTTCCATGGTCACAAGCTGAAGGTGAGCCTCATCACCTAGTGAGTGTACGTGTATTGGACTTATTAACAACAATCTGTTATTAATCTGCGAATGCAGCACGAGGAGACAGCTGTAATTCCAAATTTATTTATTTATTTTTGTCATTTTATATATATTATAAATAGAGGTTTTGAAAAAAAAAAAAAAAAAAAAAAGGGAGGCGGGTGGATTCAGGAAGGTAGTGAGAGTCTACCGAGGGTAGAGCCTAGGGGTCCCTAGGCAATGGTTTGTAGTCGGCCAGGTCAAGGCTGGCCCGCCCCGGCAGGGGCCTGCAATAAGTCGGCCTCTCGGCCGGAAGATCGACCCTGCCTAAGCAGGTAGTAGGGGTACTGTGGCTTCGGTTGAGTCGGCCTCGATCTCTCGGCTGGGTGTAGATCGTTCAGTCCTCGGGTTCTATGACGTCTGTCATCCTTCAGGCTTCGGCTGTCCAGCAGTGCTTCCATCTGACGGGCATTGGTGGTGGTTGAAGGTCGGAGAATAGTGGGTTGTGGCTGTGTCGGAGTGAGTAAAAAAATTTGATGAGCCTTCTCTTGATGAAATCTTGAATGGTGAGCACTTCAAATTTTTTGTGCATCTCGTCTGCCTTCATTCGGTCAAACGGGGTATGTTTGAGGGAGGTGCGGAGAACTCTGTTCTGAAATTGCTGGAGCGTTTTGAGAGTGTTAGGAGTTAGATACTTGAAGAGAGGGGTCCCATACATCAAAGCAGGTCTTAGGACGCTCTGGTATATCAGCAGCTTGAGGGGTACCGATAAAGCCGGGCTGTGTAGTAGGTGTCCAAGGCTGAAGAATTTCTTCCTAACACTCTTTATCTTCTTGCTGAGGTGTGTTGTGAACGTGTTGTAGAACTGACAAGTGTCTACCGATGGTAATCCCAAGGTAGCATAGCTTGTGTAGGATTTGGGTAGCTTCTTACTTCCGGATTTGTAGCTGAATATAATTCCTTGGGTCTTGGCCGGGTTGACTTTAATGTTGATGGCATCGAGTTTCTCGGCAATATGTTGACTCGCGCTCTCGGCAAATTTCAGGGCTCTGGTGGGATTGATGCTAGTGCTGTAAACACCTATGTCGTCTGCATACGCGGATACCTCGCAGTTGGGGTACGAGGCTCCTACGATGTGGGCGGTGTAAATGTTGAACAGCAGGGGGCCTAGCACCGATCCTTAGGGGACACCGGCAGTGTAATTTCTTCGAGTCGTAGTCGTGGTGCCTATACGAACCGAGAAAGTTCTGCCTGTGAGGTAGGAGGTCATCAGGTTCTGCAGCTGATCTGAGAATTCGTATTCCCTCAGACGCTGGAGTAAGGTGTAGTGGTCCACAGAGTCGAACTTTAGGCGTTCCACACCCTATATCCTTCGATGTTCGATGCGACGTGGTGTTGGATCTTTTTTTTTTTTTTTTTTTTTTTTTTTTTTTTTTTTTTTTTTTTTTTTTTTTTTTTTTTTTTTCCTAAGCTCTCAAAATTATAAAAAATAGGAATGTGGGAAAAATAAGGAAAATTTTTTGTTGGATCTTCAAAACGTATTGGGTTAGTCTTTTTAGTGAAACCATTCCTGAGTACGAGAATGTACACCAGCCACTGGCGTGCTTCCCTTACTGTTATTGTCACATATTATTTTATTTGGAGTAGTTGCCGTTATTTGGTAGAAATTCGATAGATAACATATTTTTTGCCTTCTTACAATTTATTATGTTAGGAACATTAACTTTTAATAAAATCTGTCTCTAATATAGACAGATTTACTTGTACATAGTTACTATCTTCCGATTTCACCGCAATACAGAGATGAGGAAGGAGAAATTAATACAAGTGACATAACTATTCGAAAAACACTTAACTGCGTAAAGTGTCTTCTTGAGGCCAATTTGAGGCCGTTTACAGACAAGCTGAAGCCAGGGAATTCAAAATCCTCAAAAAAATTACTATATGGGTCTAGTTAAATTGTTAAACGAAGAATTGCAGGATGATTGCTTACTAGTTCCAGCTCATCTATACACAAAAGAAAGTGTAACCCTCTGGTAGGGTTAAAATTACTAGGCCTACTTTTAGGGTCTTTGAAACAAAATGACTACCAATTCAATGGGAATTATCTTTTTCAAACTAAAGATTTGATGGCGGGGAATTCATTGAGTTCCTTATTCGCAGACATTTTATGGACTACTTAGAGCGATGTCATATGATACTAATATATATACTTTTTAGTAATCAGCCTTAACTTGTATACAGAAACTAAGTTACACCCATTAGGGCATAACACCTTAAAATAGGTGTCCGCGTTAGGTGCGGGAATGTTCCGATGTCTTGGGGATCCTGGAGCCGTTGCCTGAGGATATGCTGTATCGCTGATCACACAGAGCGTGTTAGTTCTGGAAAGTATTCCGAGGTACTGGGAAGATAAGGTGTTTTCCATGTGCATGAAAATTTAAACATTGGTTGATTGTTTGCTTACATTCTAGGTGGTTTACATGGTTTTAATCTTTGCTTTCGTCCTTGTATTATCTCTGAGACACGCATCGATTGGCAACCCAAATGAGTTTAAATATACAAAGGCTTTGATGACGAGAGGGGTATATGGATAAATGGGGTATGGGGTAAATTAAAAAAAAAAACCCGGAAAATTGCACTAACTTTCATTATGAATCATTGTACCTCAATCTACACCTGTTTCTATCATACATGTTCCAATTAGGAGACACATGTGACCACTTCAACCTTTCCTATATCAAGGATTGTCGTCAGTGGTACCTTTCATCTCTGTCCTTGATAGCTTGTTTCACCAAGTAAATCTTTTACGGCTAATCAACATGAAATTGTTTAAAGCTATGATGAATGCCAATGTAGAATTGTGTTACTTGCTCTGGTGTAGATCAACTCAATACTTATTATGGTTTCGAAGGAACTAATTTTTTTCAGATATTTTTTATTTGTTCTCTGAAATTATCATATTAAGCGTCTTAGTTGAGCCTCAAGGCAGACTACCAGTACAATGTAAGATCATTGGAAAATATTTTAATAAGTCGAAATTTCAATTTATTCGATAACCAACAGGTTTGGCCTTTAAATGAGGAATTTAAATGTAATTTTAGGTTCTGGTTTTTATGAGATAACAAATGTAATGTATTCAACGTTTCGATTGGTTAGTAGCTTCTTTATCGTTATTAATTCTCAAAAAACATTTTTAAAGGTCCAATCGTTTTCTTGTAAAATGACAAAAACTACAAAGGTCAAATTAAAGTGCTTGCAGAAGTGAACAAACATAAAAAGATACCTATCCAGATCTATTTTTTAGTTATATATTTAATTTATTTTTAAATCTAAGAATAAATAACAACAATTCATAAATACTATAAATATTCATCCTTGTTGTCAATATTTTGGAAGGACTTATCTTCAACCACTTCTCGTCATACGTCTCTAGAACGGAATTAAACCAACACTAACTAAAAAATAATTAGTTTAAAATACTTGTTAACACTCAATATTAACTTGCATATCCACTTCGACGATGAAGAGCTATTTTATACTTAAAATAGATATAAAATGATAGAAGCTGATTTGTTGAGTTCTAGTAGTTGGTACGTTGAATATAATATATATCTTTATCCTTCTATGGTACCTGTGTATCAATATTAAATCTTAAGAGGTTACATTTTCATTCATTCGGACAGATTTTTATTAGTTTTATTGTGAAGGAGGCTCCTAAGTTAATGCTCCATTGAACATGTGTCCTGTCATATGTGGTTTTAATTACTCAAGAGCAACAACAAACACTAAATAAGGTGAAAACAACAGATTGGTTACTTAAGAGAATAGAAAGACAGGCAAGGCCAAGATCAAGGCCACGGTGGTGATTTCTATTGCGCAACCGCTTATTGCAGGTTAACATAACTACTATGTTCAGGTTTCTTTCTGGTTTGTGTTTACTTCAGCAGTTGTCCTCCACTAACTAAGCTCGCTATACTTTATCTCAGTTCGAGTGTAAAAGGTCAGCTAAATAAGGACAGGTTCCGCGATCAACAACTCACGGGTTGGAATCCTGATGTTGTCACTATATTTTTCTTTAGTTAACAATCATCAAAACAGTTGGATTATCTACCACTACTAGTGATCATTGATATCTATAAATTGGAAGTACTTTACCGTAATCCTCATCTAGCATAAATGACTACCGATGTTCATAATTTCAATAATTAATTAATTAATGACTTTAGTGCCTATCGTGAGCATTTTCTTCATTTCATAGATCACTGCCGACTTATTCGAGAAATACTCTTGATGTATCCTTAATAGATCTTGAAGTTTAGATCATTAGATTCGTAGAACCCTCAACAAGGGGAAATAATGAAAAATGACATAAAAAGCTACCAATTACCAAAATATGTGTATACACAACATAAAGACCACAATTTTTTTTTTTAGATAGTTCTGACAGTAATATATTTGAGCCAGAACACATATTTTTATTGGTAAAAATGTTCCGGTTTCGAGGCCTGACTCTCCAAGTATACGAGTATTTTTTCTTTATCAAATCCTTATCAATAATTGTTGGCGTTTATATATAAAACACTAACATGTAATTCATACAGATCGCCAGTTGTTAACAAACGTACTATTGTGGTAGCTGGTGAGTAAAATAGTAAAACTAATAAAACAGTAAAGCAGTCAACACATTTAAATTAACTTCTTTATAACATTTAGTTGTAATATCTACCTTAAGTAGGAACTAGCGTAATATGTTATTAATTTGGTTTTTAAGACAAATACCACTTAATTGGACCACGGGGTTTTCTAATGACAGTTTGGGTGTCCTGACATTTGGAAATGCGTCACTGAGAGTTAGTTGTTACCTCTCCTTAGTTCTATGTATGTATCACGAAATAAGATAACATTTCATGGCGTGCCTTAAAACCTCAGATTCATTCACTAGATATAAAAAACATTTGAAACCCTATATAAATAGATTAACAAAAATATACATTAAAATAATTACAATATTATACAAATTTCACGTAAAAAATGCACATATAAAAATTAAAAAAAATTACAATACGAATTAAAATGATATAACAAATTAAAAATAGATTCAAAAAAGTTATAAACTAGAAAATATATTAGTTTTATTGAGTTAAATATCGGGGAGAGAATAACAAAGCTATCTATTTACCCTTTTTTTTTTAAATGGTTTTTATTAATGTAATACAAAGGATTCTTATTCTATTTACAATGCATCTACGTATTTTGTCTAGTTCTATAATCTAGTATCTATCTATTTATAAATATGATGAAAAAAATGAATAATGAAAAAATGATAAATTACTAACTATGATGGGAGGTGGGTACGGGTTAACAAAAGTTCGCTAAACTAACTAGGGAGACAGAAAAGGAAAGGTAAAAATAGCTGACCAAACCCTCTTGTTGGTTGCGGTATTCTAGGTACTGCAGTACCCTTTTAGGGTTTCGACTGGCATTTTTTTTTTTTTTTTTTTTTGAAAACCTACAAACCCTATTATCCCATTCTGTCAAGGTTTTTGTAAGTCTCCAGAAAAGTTTTAGACATGCCTTTTTACATTTAGTTCCCGGTTGATATTGGGGAGATTAACCATCGTCTATATATTCGACGAGTCCCACTTTTCCAGATATATTTTAAATAGTATCATTTTTATTATCAGCAGCATTAGGAACTGACGAACCAATCATAAATTTCTATCCATAACTAATTATACCATTATATGTAATATCTACTAATAATCCCATGTCAATTATCCGTGCTCCCCATAAAAGACGACAGGAACAAAATCCAAATGTTCTGGGCTGAAGTGTGAAACAAAAATTGATCAGTTAACAAGCCCAGGGTGGATAAGATATTATAACTAATACTCAATACACTCAAAACTAACAGTGCCTCAAAGACCAGTCAACACTGCATTCCGGATACTAAAGTGGGTCACTTAAATATTACAAAGATATTTTTGACTTAAACAAAATAAGTGCATCGACGTGGAACCAATATAAGTTCATACTTTTTCATATTTTTGTACTTGTTTCCATTTATTCCTAAATGCATTCATTGTTACAGTTCTCGGCAATGCTACATCGCACCCTAGTAGTATTTCACTTACCATAATTATTTCATTGAGCAGTGGATAATCGAGCACACTTAACTAACATTCTGTGAATAACTATTTTTTAAGACCGTCCTCAAATTTTCCTTTAAGACTATTATTTTTAAAAGTTATTACGGTTCTCATCAGAGAATTCGATAATGGACATCAATATGTTCACATATAACTTGTAATGGAAAATCTATGATTAAGAATAAAATTGGTGCACTCAGTTTTGTCTGAGATGAAAATGTACGAAATAAAAATAAATATATTTAACAAAATTAATGTTTCCCCCTTTCTCCAAGGAAAATCTGCATACTACATGTATCACATAATGTATTGAAATTGTATTTAGAACATTAGTTTGAAAAAGACCAAAACATAAATTATAATTTAAATAACTTGGATGCACATCTCCAAACGAAAACAAAACATGAACAGCCATATCTAGGTAAGCAGTTTAAAATAACTTAAAACACAGGTAAAAAGGTTAGGGCGGAAGAGTGATAAATAAACAATGCAGGTATTAGTAACCTTAACAATACTTGTACTAACTGTTGTCTAATTGAGTTAATCTTGGTACTGTAGGCAGGCTAGTTTCACCAATTCTCGCTACGACAAGCTGCCTGTAAGCAACAATTATATTAGGATTTGTGCAACTGCAAAAACATGTGTTACTTAATACTTAGCTATCTGCACAAAGCAGCCATAAGTGTGGAGGGCGTATCGATGGAATGGGCAATGATGCGTGAGGGGTATGTGTGATGAATAGCGAAGAGGATTCTATGAAACAAACTACTGTGAAGGTCACGTTGATGGTTTTTTGATGATGATGATGATGAAGATGAAGGTGATATGATTGGTGATGAACATGTTTTATATGTAGCAACATATATTTATACAAATCAGAGAAGACTGAATTAAAATAAATAACATCAATCTATGTAAGATGAATTCAATCCAATTAAATTAATCAACAAACTACTATGCAGTAAGAAGGCACAAAAGAACAAGTATGTATCACGCTTCCTAACAATTTATTTTTCCAAATACAATAGTAGATTTTTTTTTCAGTCTTTTCTAAATTTTGTAAAACATAAATTAATTTCACACAAATTAAAATCAAGTATATATCAGTTAACTTATACATAGGATGTTACTTCCTGATCTTACCCAAGTGTAGACAGACATACTCGGTACAAAAAAAAAAGTCGAAGCCTACAAATTATCCCATTTTGCGGAATTCATAATAATCAGAGCAGCAGGTTATCATTCAAAATCGAGTATTATCACTTTCCTCACATTTTATCAGGAATAAATATTATATATGAATAAAAAAAATAAATTACTTTTCCAGTCCTGTGAAGAAAAACGTTACTCACGCGTCAGTGTTACTAAACAAAGGAAATGCAGACAGTTTATTAAATCAGAATACGTAGGAATTGCTAACTATTAGAATAGAAGAATAGTGCATACTAGCTTTGAAGCAGTGGCTACGGAAGGAATGTAAAACTGTTTCACCTAGAGAATCCCTTAGCTAATTAAAGTCGGAGTCATAGCCACTACTAGAGATTAACGAAGGCTATAGGTGGTTCAGCCCTTGACCCAGATCATGCTTCCTCCTCTGCGGCAAGGAAAGGCCTCCTTCGAGGGAGGAGCAGATGTGGCCATTAAGGAAGTGCAGGGGCGTCTCAAGTAGCCAGCTGTCTAAGCACGGCTTCTAGGCTGCCCAAGAAAAACAACATATTTTGATGAGTTTAATCTACATCCAAGTCGAATATAAAAAGAAATTTTCATGCTCAAGGTCTACCATGTTCTTTCAAATGTTATACAAGATTTGTCGACACGATATGATCTAATGAGGAAATCTGTCAAATTCCTTTTTGTCTCAGGAAGGATTTGAAGGCCAACTCATCTTTGTTTGAACCAAGAAATAGCAGCAAAGGACGGGGGGGGGGTGGGTTCCCGAAGAAAAGTCATAAAACATAATCTGGCTTCAAGAACACCAGAATAACCATCTGTAACTGGAATGGGAACTATTAAAGAGATATTAAGGTGGCTTAGTATCAAACTCAATTCAATTAACAAGAGGAAAAATGACGACTGTAAATTCGGGGAAATAAGAGTTTTCAAAATACAAACCAAGGCTCAGTAAAAAAATAATAATCTTTTATTTTACAGTGGAAAGTTATGGTATGAAATGTCCATATGGTTTTAGCGGGATATTTAGCAGAGCGGTGGAAAGGACTTATATAGGGAAGGCGTGGTACATTGGACCTTGCGTTTACTACTTTTTCTTCTCTATCGACAATATTTTGTTTTTAAGATTTAACTATCAAACAGTCGTTTAAAGCATTCTCTTATCCACAAAGTCATGATATTAAAACATTTTTTGGACTAGTCTCTTTAAATTGCCAATCCCCAGTTATTGAAATATGACTACTTGTACCTTGGTCCTAGTCAAAGTGTTGTACCTTGGACCGCTTCAAAGTGCAACACCTCTGATAAAATAAATATAGCCAAATAGTTATAGTACATAGTAAAATAAAAGTAGGTAATTAAATAATATTTCTTTTAGTAATAAACAATAATTGGAGTTATACGCAAATTTAAGTTGTATCTAAAAATAAAATATGCTCTAAATTTTAGGTGGTAGGTCGCTACTAATTTCTACTAACTTCTTTTAGGTGATGCTCATTTTTTATTTCCAGAAAAAGGTAGGAGAATGACACCAAGTAAAACTGCAGCGAAAAAATTATGTAAAAGTACTATATTGAGAAAGTAGTAGAATTGATTGTAGATAAGAAAATGACTGGCTATTTTTGACCTTACCGCAACCGGAAGCAACTAGCTTGGTTTATCCACAGCCTTTAATAAGGCAAAAGTAGCTTTGTTTTTTGAAAACTATAAAAAGGTTCTACAAATATAATCGGGAATTTCAGTCTATAACCTATGCGACAAGACGGGCATATCAACTGTACGTCATCAAAAGGCTTAAAACAAGTTGGATCAATGATAAATGTAAATGATAAATGTAAACATAACTGTGTTTCTGCAATCATTACTAGCGGTGGATTCATACCCCGCATGTTAGTTTTTTCACGGGTAAATTTTAAATATTACATCTAAAATGTGCCCCAGTAGAGAGTATTAGATACCGATCTGATGAATAGGGTCTAATGAGTTTCTCTTTTAACAGTTTCTTAAACATTTCGTCAGGAATGGATCAAGGAAATCTTTGATGAAGATGTACGATTGTGCTCTAAGGTAAACCATACCTAGGTCCGAGGTACAACACGGATGTCCTTTAGTGGTAATAAAAACATTTTCTGCTAATAAGAAAAATTATTTAAAGAAGTAGTCTATACTTTCCCAAACATATATATACATATATACGTGAATGAATGAATCTTTGTGTCTATGTACTATGTACATATAGTACATAAAAATTCATTCTTAGTATTTAAAATTCAATAATACGGAAGTCAAAAAATTAAAATGTCAAAACGGCTCGAGGTAAAACGATCCCCTACTTTTTTCATATTGATATTATTAACGGAAAAAGTACTTTCTACGTATAGTTTGTATTTGAAGTTAAAAACTATGCGTTATGTGTACATCAACAGTCTTTAATTAAAAGAAAACTTTTTACAATTAATGGGTTTATTGTATTAATGAACACATCAAAAGGTGATGGCTTATTTATGATTATGATGAAATGGGAAGAGCATGTTGAATAGGCAGGAGAGGAAAGGCTGCCTAGATGGGCCTTTGTAATGACGATGCATTCGAGTAGGCTGTCTTTGACAGATAATATATAGAAGAGAACTTCAGCATTGAACATACTCCTTGGTGAAAACGTCATTAACGCCCGAAGTCTCGAATCATTTTAATGTGGGTTCAAAGTTGTATTTCATGTATTTCCACACAAAATATAATTTAAATGGAATTGTTTTATTAAATAAATTGCGGGCGTCACTAAACCCGAGTGCCTTAACTATGAAGATAGGGCAAATTTATAAATGAATTATTGCAGATAAAAATAGATTTGTTTGGAATATCGCAGACATATTATTGAACAATACACGCGCCCACACGGACGCATTAACAATGCAGGCACACACATGCAAAGGTATCTCTGAAATATTAACTACTCTGAGAATTTCAACAATATTACATGATATTTTTAATTAATATTTTAAACCAGATGTTGCAGTATTCCCTTATTATCTTGACCCTCATATTGTACTATATTGCATTAGTAGTCTGAATTTCAGAGTAAAGAAAGATTTTAAATTGCACGAAATATGGTAAATATAAATTTCTCTTTTACTTTTTTAATATTTTTTTGTGTTCCTGGTCCCTCACAACCATAGATTTTTACAAATTCCACTTCACATAATACCACTATAACTGCGTTGGGAAATGACTGGTTATTAAAAGGATAATTCATTTGGATATCGGCTTAGGCCAGTGACAGAAAGATGTCTGATTTTAATCAAATTTCTCGATCGATATAATAAATCGCATAAATATCACAACTCAATATCAATCCAATCGATATAAATATCACACTACTTTTATCATATTCTTTTCTTTCCTTGTAACTAGCATTTGTTAAAGACGTTGTCTATAAATAAATTACAATTAATACATTTTTTTTTATTTTTCATCCTAAGCCGAACAATCACAAGCAATGGACCATTAACGTTTTATAACAATATTTATTAGCCGAATAAACTGGCAAGATCAGGACTCGAACTAAGGACCTCCTTAACATACGATCGGATGCTATTCCTGCACGAGACTCAGAAAATAAAGAAAACAAGAAGGGGGGAGTTTTTTCCCTCCTTTCTATTTTCTTTAACCCCTACAATTAATACTTTGAAGAATCTAAATTAAAATAGAATTATATAATTCTGTGGGTGGCTCCTTTTACTGCAAATATGTATTTTAAGCTGTTATTATAAGAAAAATAAAATCATCTTTTTATTGTGGAGGGCGGAGGTTGGCCCCATTGGGTTACCCCTTAACACGGTGACCTATTTGGCACAGCAATTGTATCATCAGGAGTCACTACAGAAAACGTTTCGGCAACAAAAACATTTTTTGTGATGATACAAAAGTATCGATTCAGTAAATAAAGTGTAAGTAAAAAAAATGTAAATATAGTTTAGAACTAACTCATCCAGCGGACAAAAAATAAATTAATTAATAGACGTAATAATTACCATAATAGGTCTCTTATTCTCCTTAATAAATAGTAGCACCTTTCTTCAAATTAGATAGTACTATGTATATGTGTCCAGAAACTTACCTGAAAAAAAAAATATAAGAATTATGCTACGATTATACAACAAAACAAAAGAACAATAAGTATCTTCTAATTCAAGAAATATATTTTGTAAAAGCTATTTATTGTCAATGAAGCTTTTTGTGAAAAAAATGAATTAGTAGTAAACCAAAATGTAGTACATTAAGTGTAATATTCTGTGAAAGAGAAGAGAGGAGCTTGGAGCCAGTTGGCGGAAAGTATTAGGGCGGAAGGGATTAATAAATAAGTGTCTCCCTTCAGATAGTGCCTTAGCCTTTCCTCGTCTCGGCGCTACATAACCGAATAATAGGATATTGCTAGTAAGTAATAATATATAAATCGAACCTGTGTTCTATATTTCACCTGGAGAAATAATCAGCTAGAAAAATATTATCTACTATAATGTACTGAACTAGGGCCTCCCCGATATCTAATCGGGTGCTGTACCATGCTAGATAGCTTGCACGCGTGGACGATCTTCTTGGTATGAATCTCCAAGAGTCACTCAAAGAATGAACTGTATCATGATGTGATCCGTAAGTTTTCAAGTCCTCGTTTCCCAAAGTTAAGGGTTAATGAGAAAATATAACATTTAAATATATCTTTTATATATTGTCAAATTATTGTTAAAATCACACAAGCATTAATAATTACAAACCAGAGAAAAACTATACTGGCAGAATAGGGTCTGGAACCTAGGCTTCCCCAAATCCGAACCCTACAAATAATCAGTAATAACATTGGGTTATACCATTATATAATTGAAAATACATAAACGATACATTTAAATAAATATTATATTTTCAAATAATGCCTTAACATTGGAAAACAGTAATATTTTCAAGGGCGTTGATGCTAAAAAGGAGACATGGACATTTGTATATTTGCACTAAGGTTAGCTCAATGCGCTTTAGTTTCTTCCCTTCTTTACTTACTAACATATTTTTTAAAGACGCCAATTGTTTATACTTCTTCTTTCTTGAATTAATAATAATTTATTTCCTGCTTCAAATTTGAAGTCATTGATGATGCCTGAACCGGAGCAACGTTGACTGTTTAAAGACACTGCGCCAATAAAAATTGTGAAGAGACTAAAGCTGGATGAACAACCAATAGTGCACTAATACATATTGGAGTATTCGTGGTTCCCACACCCCTTTTTTTAGAGGTTTTATACTTTTAATGCTAAATTAAAAACAAATTTGAAATAACCGTGAAGTATTAAAAAATCAACATGATTTGAATTATCTAAGGCCTTAATAGCTTGAATATGTTCTTAAGAATTGGAAAACATTAAATATTAGATAGCTTCTGGGCTTTGAGAATGATTATAAGTTGGTCAAAATGTGAACAGTTTCTGCACTCAACCTATCCGCCATCCTCAACATTTTTAGAATTTATGAATATAATTACAAACCATTTTCATCATTTTTACACTAATATCCTGGAATGAACATATAGACAGACAAAGTAGAATTGCTAAGCGGCCAAAGAAAAATGCATATTACCAAAAAAACAATAAGAATCGAAATATTGCCTAATATATAAAACATCGGAAAGTTTTTAAGTCGGTGAACACCGCTGCATACAACAGATCTATTGAAATGCTTTCGAAGGGTAAACGTTCTAATTGCCAACGAAGATATACACTAAACGTTAAACTTTAAAGTTTCCAATAGAAGCTATAAATTAATAGAATTTGTCCCCCAGGAAAGGGATGGTAGGAAGACCCGAAGATTGGGAAGTTCAGGAAAGTTCTTCAATTTACTGAAGTTTGGACCAGCCAGTGTCAGTATGGGGCCGTAAATAAGTTAGAACCGAGTTTAGCTAAAGTGCTTATCCCATATTGTCCTTAATTTGAAATGAGAACTTTACACCGGTCAACTCCTCTCAACCATTGGACATAATGTATAATAATTATTATTTGTGTATAATTAAATGACATGAAATTACAGTATTGACAAGATTTTTTTTTATATTTTAACTCTGTGTTTAATGAGCTCAAAACATAAGTACAAGGCTACACATACGTCAAATGCAAGATGATTGGTGATATTTTCTTTATTAAAGAGGAAGATGTATAAAATAAAACATGTCTCAAAAAACGAAGAACAAAAAGTGTTAGTTTACCAAGTGAAAATGTATTCTTTGGATTTGTTCAAGATTGATATTGGGAGATTTAACGTTATCAAAAAAAATTGGAAAAGGTGGAAGCTTTGATACAACTATTTATTAAAAAAGGTTTAAGTCGTATATATATATATGTTGTATCAAAACTGCACCTTTTCCAATTTTTTTGATAACGTTAAATCCCCAAATATTAACCTTAAATAAATTATCACTTGGTGAACTAACAATTTTTCCCTTCGTTTTTTGAGACATATTTCATTTTAAATTAATTCTACCACGAGGGTCATTATTGCCCACTACTCTTCTTTGAGAAGTTGCTTAGAACTCTTCTACCTCCACTAATTTCCTTCCGTATACAAAGTCACTTCTTTTTCGTATGATAACAATCCTGTATTCTCTTTTATTAAGGCTCTTTCTTATGCAGTCGATTAATTCCAACTAATTAAGTGAGGTTACATAAAACCCACTACCAATAACAAATAAGATAAAGAAGAGCAACGCCTACAGACGACTGGACCAGTTTGTACATTAGTAAGCATACGAGTGGGGAAATAGAGCTAATAACATCCAATTAAAATGTCCATACTACAACAGCAAAAAACCAGTTAGTGCTACTTCTTTTAAACACTGGCCCCGTTATGCTGCACTGAATAACGAAGGCTGCATACTCACCACTTCCGTTTCTTATGAATTCTTTAATCAATCGATAGAAATATATAGCTGGCTATGATCAATGAATCCATAAATTGTAGTTAGGTAATAAAGAAACATTTTACCTGATTCCATTTTATCTTAAAATGAACTTAATTGCATTCTACAACGGATTAACAAGTTAAATCATACCCATTACAAAAAAATTTCCAGTAAATACTTAAAAAAACCCCCGGAAAAAACCGTTTTTTAAATGTGACAAAACTGAATAAAGCTGCCTTTTATTCTGTGTGATTTATGAGTAAACGGAGACAAATCATACTTCACGGGAGCAGTTGTTTTTTCTCTTTATTTCCTGGTAAAAATAATTATGACATTCAGTGCCTCTTTATAAATTTAAAATACAAGGGGTATCACGATCCTTTTCTGGCTCCATGGGATTTGTTATTTTCCCAATTAATGTTTTATTTTGATAGACTATTAAAATTATGAATTATTCCAGTAATGTGAAAAAGTCTTTGAGCAGCTTGAAAATTAAGTCGCTCCTGCTTGTTAACAAGTCAAAGAAGGGGCTTTCTTCTGGGACCACACCCTTTGAGGCCAATTGATAGATGTTTTATTCCGATCAAGGAGGATGAAACTTGGCTCCCTGTAGCATCTGCTATTTCCTGAGTTGATTCTCAGCTAGGTTTTTGGAGGTTACACAGAGATATATAATTTTAAATGTTCAGCAGCTGGACAGATAACAGTCCTGCCTAAACGTTTTAAGTCCCCGTTATGTTTTTTTTGAGAAAATTTTCTTTTTTTTGAATTTTGTGATTGTAAGGCCTTGTTGGTAAAAATCATTATTTTATTTCGGTCAAAAATATGACATTTTCCAATTTAAAAAAAAAGTAATATTAACATTAAATAGAGAAGAAAATCTAAATTATAAAATATGGAATGTTAAATAGTATTTTCTTACAACTAATTAATTCATAAACAACTCACAATTATTTTTCATGGACTGATTCCAATTTTAGTATCGAATGGAACTATTATGCAAAATTCTATGCCTGAAAAGAAAAGCACTGGTTGAGTTCATGTTGTGAATACGATGTTAATGATATATGATAAATTAACACTGGGCATTAATCAAACGGTTATTGTAATCAAACGAAATTACATCTTCTTTTTTTTACGTTCTAAGTTTTAGTTCGTTAACACGCACATTTGTGTTGATGTACCTCCACATGCAAATATTAAATAAATAAATTCTAATTTGTTTTTTTTTATGTAATAATGATATGAAGTGTAAAGTTACTTTTTATTAATATAAAGCCTGCAGTTAAACACTCAGGTCTCACCAATATTTTTGAAAAATAACTTATTTTATACACCTGTAACGGGTGGAAATTGGGTTGAAAAGGCAGGTTTTTTAAAAAGTCGAATCGAAAAAGAACAACTCAAATGCGTTACCAACTAGACCGTGTGAGATGATAACTGTACAGGATGAGGATAGACAAGGATCTGCACGGAGGGCATTATAGGCAGACCTTTCTCCACAAGGAGAGCGATCCGGGATAAGGAACCGGTCCAGTGCTCTCCATCAACACTCCTCACACACTTGAGTATCCCTTAGGCGTCAATCAAGATTGCACTTGATCAGCCAGAGGTTAATATTACTATTGATTAGGGCTTTTAAAACGGTGAACCGCTCTAAATGTTCTATCGAATTTCAAAAGAATAGTCCACAACACCCTTGATTACAAAGCATACAAGTCAGTAGAATTGGTTCAATACTGAAAAAAGATTCTCTAGGAATCGTGGAAGTGCGATAGTGAGAGAATGTAGAACACCTGTCATATGTTCAGCCCCCGACACGGGGAATATAGTATAAAATAACATTAAGAGACTGAGGCCAGAGGGTCGGCATGCCGTAAACCCTCGCTTTGGGTGGTTCCGACCGAAGGGTGCCCCATCTGTTGCGAATTGTTTAATAAGGGCTGGAGGATGGACAGTTTACAACTCTTCTTTTTTTTTTCTGTCACGAAAGTAAGTGCCGGAAGAGATATGGGACTCGGCAGGATGGACCTAGGATGGTCCGAGAATAGTGTGCGTAAACCATTCACAAGATGGTCTGAAAAGGCATATACGAACACAAAGGGTGCGAGCGAGCGAGAGAGAGAGAGAGAGAGAGAGAGAGAGAGAGAGAGAGAGAGAGAGAGAGAGAGAGAGAGAGAGAGAGAGAGAGAGAGAGAGAGAGAGAGAGAGAGAGAGAGAGAGAGAGAGAGAGAGAGAGAGAGAGAGAGAGAGAGAGAGAGGGTCCAAGACGAGAAGATATATACTTCTCGGGACAAGAAAAAGTAGCAGTTCTGTTGAGAGCAGGAGACTTCCCTAGCAGTTGCTTCCTTGATCTTGGGTGACCACCCGAAGCGGGTCTGCTCCTTCCTTGCTGTGGACCTCTTGGGCCTTGGGCGGACCTCTGAGACTCCGAGATTTTGACTAAAATCTTGATCTTGAAGCCTTTGATGTATTTAAGTATGAGATAAGTTTTATAGTCAAGCTAGTGAGATATCTGTAATGTTTATATCATTTAAAGTCAATTAAAGTACATATTCTTTCAGTAAAGTATTTTTAAAATTTTAGTAATCTAATATATTTTACAAATTTCTATTTTATATAAATGAATCCCTTCCATTTTGATCACTAAGTTAATTTATTAAGGTAAATTACTTTGGGTTTAGATTCAATTGGTACCAATAGTAAGTGAATTGAATATTTGAATAAGGTAAAATTTTGTACAACTTTACGCTAATGCAATACGCTCAGGATGTGATAGAGGAATCAACTGTCAGTAGTTAAATAGCTGGATGGCATCCCTAAGATTAAAATATTCTATTTATTCAACTAGAGCGTAACAGCATGGTGTTTGTGGGTGTCAGGTGAATATATTAAAAGGATATAGGTATCGATACGCGAGAAGTATCCGTATATATTTATAGCAGGTCACGAGGCCACTGCCGTTTCAGTCTCCGAGGAGGATTATAGGGATGAGTGGCGCAGTGCAAAGACTGTGCTACAGGATTAGGGTGGTTGGAAAGGCTACTGTGGAATTTCATAAACTTGGAAGGGATGAGTTCTAGAATGTAGGGTATAATATTAAGGTCGTTATGAAGGGTTTTGTTGCTGAATAATAAGGGGCATTTACTATTGTTCTCAGGACTTTGGATTGAAAGGATTGGATACGCTTGATGTTCGACTTTTTTGCTGTCCCCCACAGCTCTATTCCGTATGTCCAGATTGGTTTAAGAATAACTTTGTAGATTAGTAGTTTATTTTCTATTGAGAGATGGGATGTCCTTTGAAGTAGTCTGTACAGTTGTCCAAAGCGTCTGTTTAGTTCTTGTCTTTTTAGTCTCGTATGTGGGTCGTATATATTTAAAGAAAAATCCCTTATTCCAAACGTAGCACATCAAATAGTAAATAGAACTTTCTGTTAAATTGGCTAACACACAAACACTTGAAAGTATTTGAGGTTAAATAAAGCCGGACAGTAAAATAAGAAAATAAATAGACCGGGATTATCTGGCCAAATTTATGAGGAGGACTTCGCAATTACACATGTTGGTGATAAACGTAAATTAACCCCTCTGGTAGTTATGTTCGGGCAACGAACCCAATAAACGAATCTTTACGAATACGGCCACGTGATGCCACAACAACTTTATTATGATAAAATTACAATCTGCCTGATTGGGCTATGAGTAATTGCGATAAATGATCTCATTCATACAAATTTACAATTTTCATTCATCGCTCATTCATACTATATATACAAACAGCCCAGAGGCCCTACAAGTCCACATGGTTGTCACCTCCCTCGCGTGTGAAGGAGGAAGCTGAGTCTAGGGAATCCACCACGCTCTCTCGTCAGCCGCGTCACTGGATAAGAGCCAGCGGAGACTGAACAAGAGCGCGAGAGCCACAGACACTCAGGACATGATTGGAGAAACTGGCCATTCCCACGATTCCCACTGTCACGAATTTATAGCAGGCCACGAGGATACTGCCGTTCTAGTCTCCGAGGAGGAATATAGGGATGAGTGGTGCAGTGCACTGTGCTAGGGAATTAGGGTGGTTGGATAGGTTACTATGGAATTTTATGAACTTGGAAGGGATGAGTTCAAGAATGTAGGGTATATTCAGATCATTATGAAGGGTTTTGTTGCTGACGTAATAAGGGGCATTTACTATTGTTCTCAGGACTTGGAACAACTTAAATGTATAAATGGGACTTCTGGTGATCATGGGTTAGTTAAAAAGTGAACTGCATTTATAAAAAAAACACTTTGAATTTTATAAGTGTATACACGTATATGTAACAAGAAACGAAACCAGGCTATAAGGATGTTGGTTTATAATGGATTAGTTACCTATGTTTCTTATCACACATGTATCTTCATAATAAATATTTCTCCGTTCACGCTACTTACGAAACTGAGATTTTTCAACCCCGAAAGGTGAGGGTAATACAGCTAGCAACAACTAACCCCCCAATGTTATTGAAAATCCCGAATTACGGATGTGAGTAAATTTTATTAGATAAACAATAAATATCTATTTTTTGAATGTTTGCTTTTAAGATACACGTGTTTTTGGTTATAGTTGTTTTATTGCACACAGTTAACAAATATTGCATGACATCTGTCAAAAGAGAATCGTGGATTCGATCCCAAAGTTGTAAACGCATACGTAATCATTAAAGGTATATTCCTCTTATACGTATTCCTTTAAGGTATGACGGGAAGTATGGGGAAAATATAATTTGAAAAAGTCGGCCTAGTTCCCCTCGCTTGTAGTAAGATTGCTCAGTTCATAAGCTATTTAAGATTTAAGACTTCTTATTTTCACATGGTTAAAGAAAGAAACACAAAAGAGAAAATGAAACATATAATCAAAAGAAAATTTCAAAGGTACTGTAAAAACATTGTAGGAGCCAAAGATAAAAATGGGATATTTAATTTCGATCCAGGCGATCTTATAGATTTGTTTTGAATTAATGTTTTGGTTATTTACAATCTTTTTTATTTGTTGAAAAGATGATTTGTCGTTTCCGTGATGGCTTACAAGAATCATTTAATATTTTTTTAAGAAGTCCCGGAAGTACTTGTCGATTCGTATAGTTCCATATTTTTTTTCAAGATCCATGGATCAGCTGGTTTAATTACATTGTAGATTTGGGTTTTATATGCATGTATTCAAGCTTAGTAGAGTAAACGCCGGTAACATTATTGTTAAACGACTTCGTATTTCATCGCATTGAGAGTGAGATGAAAGTAGAGAGAGCTGCTAGCGGGATCCAGGGGAGTCGGTGGAACTGGGAGATGCAAATGGTTCCACCCTCTACCGCTAGGTGCCAGGGAGGTCTGGCCGAGGAGGTAGAGTTAAAGTTTTGGCAACATTTGCCGAATCCAAAGGAAGTGGCTTTCCTTTCAAAGAAAATCGTAGAACTAGTCTTTCATCTCTCCATTTGTTCTGTCGTTATGCCTGAATGTTCAACGTTAACGGTCATGTAAAATGTGCGATCTCGCTAATCCGAAAACTCCAATAACCTGAGCTGGTTTTTTGTATGTATTTTACTTTTTTTTTATTAGGAACAGGAGAGATGTTTAATGAAATGAGTTTTGTGAAATCGGTGAACAGTAAAAAATAAAGGTAAAAGACATTAACTATCAGTGACAAGAGTACCATTTTGGAACGTCTGGACGCAAGTGAGAGAGAATGCAACTAATATGGCCAGAGAGTGGTCAAGGGACACCCACAAGTTTTGGCATATATATATGTAACGAAAATATATTTCTTTAATACGCGTAGTGTTCGTAAATGGGCGTATTACGAACACGGTTGTATCAGCCATCAGGTGATAGTGATTAAGGAATCTGCGGAAAAACAAGAGAAAAGGGTACAGTGATTATTTTATTCGATTGTTTATTTAAAGTGTTGGAAACCAACAATTAGTTCAGATTTGCGAAATCACACTGCGCAATGAATCTGAGATTTGTTCTTTAATTGAATGTTGAAAAGAAAAAAAAAAAATGAATAAAAAGAATGCCTCGTGTCTGTAAAAGACTAGCTTAAATTCAGAAACTGCGTCAAATTAAAATATCTATAATTAAAAACACAAAAACAATCACCACTAATAATAATCCCCCCACTTCATCTTGTGCTTTAATTTTCAACTTTATAGGCATAAATTATTTATGTATCACATGGACTTTAGATATTGGGTCTGTTAACACTATTGCTTTAGTTGGTTTTTTATCTCCAAGCTCTTGAGAAACAGACAGAGTGGAAGAGACAGAAATGCACTTTGGCGTACTAAACACCGAGAAGTAAGGTAACGAATCAGTAACCTGCCATTTTTATAGGCAATTACTTAAATTACGTATTTACCGTTCAATAGTTGGTTTAAGTAATCAAAATTAAGGAAATTCGTTCCAGCGTTAAAACGTTTATAATTAATTGATTGAGGACAAAGTAGGTGTAACCGAAATTAGTAAGGTGTAACACGGTTCATTCTGATCACTAATTTCATCTTAATAAGACAAAATCATAGGGTAAGGAAAAAATTCATAGCTCTTTAAATATTAATAATAAATGTGTAATTTTACCTAACATTTCTCTCCGACTTCCTGTCAAATTGTCAAATTGGTCGGAAGTAAGTGTAACGTTTTTTTTTATTTTAACGAATATTACCACAGTTTTTCTGTGGGTTGAGTAATATTAATAAATAATCCCATGTGCCCAAAAATCGGTGTTCGTATCAATTTGTGGGCAGACGGTGTTGTTAATAAATTAAATGTGGTCCAAAACGTTTCGGAGGGTGTTTTATAAAACGATAGAAAAAATTGAATGTTTTAGACAGACGGAATGTAGCGGTCATGTGATGATTTTTATGGCAATTATTTGGTCATTGTTTTTAGCGTTTGACATATTTATGCCGTCATTTGTTACGTAACGGGTCGCTGCTCTAGTCAAAGGAGTTCATTACAGTTTTCCTCAAATATGAATTTCAGTACGAATCACTTGTTAAAATGTAGCCAATTTTCCTTAAAGTGAAACGCTTAAACGCCAAGTAAAGATTCCAATAGATAACAGCATGACCAACAAAGAAGAAAGCAAGTAAAAAAAGTAAAGCCGATCTAATAAAGAAGAGAAAGCAACTGTCAAATATGGGAATTGTTCCACCGACAAGTTCCCATACCAGATATAGGATGTCCATGGGTGAGACTTACCGGCACGTTGTCATTACACTCGAGTTAGCGACAGTCCTTAGCGAGTTTTTTTTCATTTCTCACTTTCTCCCAAAGATCGAATCAGGTCCGTTGGGTTAAACCGTGATCTTAAGTCCTGGCGAGCAAGATTTGTCCTGTCATAATAATTATTAATTCCGATTTAATAATCTTACGATATCAGAAATGTCTGATCTTGACAGTCCTTTAATAGATGTTCTCGACAAAGATGAGAAAAACTTTTATCTATAACATTCTCCTCCTTGCCATGATATGATAAGTCAGATTCCCGCCCATATACTCCTGTAGTACCTTGGAGCTATGCCCTTTGCCTGTTCCAGGGCTTAAAAGCGCATGCTCCGCCAGTGTCCATCTCGCCACATTGAAGTGATTTTTACCAATTATTTTTTTCTTTATATTAATCTTGAACTACTATGATTTTTTTCAAAATATATGTGAACGTATAATATGAAGCCATAATGTCAATAGATGCCGTACTCCGCGTTAGTTTCATAAATACTTATAAGTGGTGAAAAAAACCACTCGGAATTTTAGACCAAAAATACTTATTGGTTGAATCATCTCGGTCACATGCTTTTAAATATTGACATGAAACAACCTAGTGTAACCAGTTAAGACGGCAGGAAAGATATGCGATCTCTATTGTTGACTCTCAAACCGTTGCTAAATATAAACCCGGCTGGGAGATGGGCGACTAGACGGACCGAGGTTGTAAGGCACAATCTCATACATAATTGATGAGACAAGGTACTTAGCACCCTCCGCCTTTATACAGCAGATAAAGGAGCCGCCCAACAGAAACAAAACCTCTCTCTAATATGCATCTCTTCAATCAAAGTAGTTTTCCCTCCCTGGCTGTCTATACAAGTGCCCAGCAGGAGCTGTCCTGTTTTCAATGTCTACATCCTTCAGGGTTAAAGCTCCACTCGTTAAGTGTTTACGCGGCTTAGCTTCCGAGTTTCCGGTTGACATCACGCTGACTAGTTCATTATGTGCGTTATAGTTTTAACTTGTCTTTCCTTCCTTTCACCACTCTTCCGTTTTTGGAATTTTTCTTGATATTATCCCTCAGTTTAGCTTAGTTAGCTGTAAGTTAAAACTTAACCACTTTTTTTCGCAGTTTTACGGATATTAATTAGCGACCTCTCAGCGGTAACTGCATAAAAACTCTTTATTAATTAAAACAACTCAGTCAGTACTAGTTACAGTAAAGACTTTACACACAAGTATGGCATGGATGTTGGAATGAGCTCCAGTTCAGTGCTCTGCAGATTTTATATTGGTCTTGATTTATCTCGTGTTCAGAGGGTGGGTCTAATGTAGCTTGTTTGTTACCTGCTACCTAGACACAGAAGTCATGGCGGGATGCTTCTGCTATTAGATGCTTTCCCAGGGGGTCTTAAATACATAAGCTAACGTTCGTATTGGGATTCCAACTATACGATTAGCTCAAGTGGTACAGTCTTGCCGGGAACGCGTGTTTACCTCTTTGCTTTTTGTCAACCCAACCATTGTTAGCTAAATGAAGTCCAATAACTGTTAGCCATAAGACTATTAAATATTTTAGATAGCAAGATTTTCACAACAGTTTTTTTTCAAAATAATAATTCAAAATAAGACGAAGTAAAAAGTAAATGGATCCTTGATGCAACTGTGAGTTTAAGTGACAGCTTTAGGGTATTCACGACACTCAACAGATTCATCACTCATATATATTTATAAATCTGGGAGATGGGGTATCAGAAATAGCCGGGCCGGGATTCATAATAGAAACACTGTTTGGAATAACTGAGATAACTATTTAATGAAATATAGGAATAGGAATAAACAGTAGCGTAAGATAGCAAGAAGGGGGGCTCCCTCGATAGCAGTTAGTGTACTACTAGTGTCAGCACCAGAATTGATCCACTGGGTCTTCCAACAAGACCGTCTAAGTCAAGCAGCTGCAAAGATGACCTCTGCGATGATTGGTTTAGCCTGCTACGTAATATATTTTGCCAAGTGTTTTTGGCTAATCACAGAGCCATTAAGCTATGTTAAAATGCTAAATCACGTGCAAAAGAAAAAAAAATTATAAAAAAAGTTTATAGGTAATATAAAATTTAAGAAATGTTCATTTACCTGTCATAAAAGATTCTTTTAAGGACCTCCCACTTTTAATCTTTGTACTGCGACTGAGTTTGCTTGAATATTAGAAGCAATCTATAAGAGGATAGACTGACAGGACTAACTTTTGGATTTACGACAGTGAGCAAATAACACCTAGTTACTCATACGGTAATTTTGGGGTTCGAATTATGAAAACAAATATTATAACGTTAATATGTCTGACAAAATTGACCGAACTGCTGTTTCAAATTAAAATAAAGAGATTAATTGTCTAAATAATAGATTTTTCTCCTTAACATACATTGAATGATCGCTAGAGAGAACTACTTAAGACTTTAAAAAAAAAGATTTTTATAATTTAATTAAATCAACGGCAAATGAATATTAAAGTAGGTGACTTGCATACAATATTAAAAGGAAAAAATAAATTCCTCAAAAATTGACGCTGTATCAGGTATATTGCTTCAATATATACATGGCCATAGGAAAGACTTTATCCACGTAAATGATTGTACTAGAACCAATATGACTCCAAAAACCAAAACAAAAATGAGTAAAATACTAGTTTATCCCAGCACACACGAATCCTTAAAAAAAAAACACTTTTGATTTCGAAGATGCAATAATTATTCAAAGATAAATGAAGGCTTTTAAATGCAGTATTTTTGAAGCAATGCGTACTGAATATTATTTATATCTCACGGTAAATAATAAGACTATCGGCAGAAATGTGGAGCGTTTTTAAACTAAAACTTAAAATATTTTAGATGAAGCAAAAACATATTTTCCAATTATTATAGGTAAAAAATACTGGGCTTTTAATATAAAATAGGATAAGCCAACCAAGGGTCGTCCTAAAAAATAGTTAGATGAGGAAAAAGTAGTTATTGTGACGTTGAAACTATAACTATAATGACTAACCTTCTTCTCTATTTTTTAATTACTACTAAAAATATTTTGATTTAATAAGAACAGTGAGATTTATTATATAAAGAGTATAAATATTTTCGTAAGTTTATAGCGGACATTTTAATGTTGTTTTGCTGAAATACAATTTTAAGATTGAAAATTCTTTTTAATATATCTACTAATATTATAATAATATAGGTTTTGGACATTTTCTTTACGTTTATTTTTTTTTTACATTTTTAATTTGTAAAACCCTTGTTGTGAATCGGCACTGGGGTTCTTATTTTGATACCAACAAATATTTCTTTTAATGGTCTAGCTTCAGTTTATGTTAAATCGTTGTATTAATATAAACCAATATGTCAGCATGTATCAATTTGAGATGGATCAGGAATTTTATAGCATTTGACATAAGAAACGCGACCCATTCCTAAATGGGCGGCCTAAGTCCATTTGTATGGATGGGGTTTTTAATTAACTGAATATTCTGTGGCAGGAAGGAGACCGTGGAACGATATAATACAATGAATCAAATCGATGAAATTTTGTTAAAACTAAATTAAAAGTTCGAGGGTCATACGTTGGAGTAAAAAGTTAATAAATAAGGGTGTAAAAAAATAATTAAAAATATAATGAAACAAGATCATCTCTGTCAATCGGATAAGTGCTCAGTAAATTTAGGATGGCATACATATATATATTTTTTTTAACCGATAAGAACACAAACATTTTATGGGTATAGATGTCGATAAAATACTATCTGATGACGGCTGTTCTCTTCGTTAGCGTCGCACAATGTTTACGTAATGAAGACTTTTTATCACCGCCCACACAAAACCTGTTACTTCCACGCCAAGTCGATATTCTACGACTTATCCAGAAGCCACTCTCTGGGAGGTATCTTTAGAAGAACATTGTACCTGTCGGATCCTATTTGAATAATGACATTCATGAAAAAATATAAGGTTGATCCGAGGGCAGAGCACATTTGTTTGTTCCGGTCTGTGCGTGACCTATTTATCTTTACCTGTCAACATCCATTCGGCAAACAGGTTCAGTTCGTTCGTAGTTAGGCTTTTCAACCTTTGGACGAATTGACAATAGGTACAGGGGATGCTCATTACTTGCTAAAACTTTTAACGAGCCACAATGCATATTCATTTTGAAAAGCAGCTGTAGATTGTTCAGCTAAACCGGGATGTCGTTTAAAGGACCAATGACCTGGAATGAAAGGCTATAGTCGGCTAACGATTACAAATTTAAGTATGTTCTCTGGCAGCATTTTAAGTATTTTTTTATGGAGTACATTACACGAATGGTTTACTATAATTATGCTGTCTTAGTTTTTTAAATAAATATATATATATGAATATTACTAATAACTAGGTTTTTCCCGTGTGATGATTACTTTTCTATGGCTGAACATACATAGTAAAAATCTGAGAAAAATAACTCTTTATCCTAGGACAATGAATAATAGTAAGATATCCGAGTTCCCTCAAATTTGGTTCTCATCAGCATAGGGGTTGTGAAGGGGTAAAAAACAAACTCTTTTAAATGGATGACATCAATGTAAACTCCCAATAGTATACAAAATAGATTTCGGGGTCGCTAATCTATAACAATATCGACATTTTGTATATAAGGAATAAAAGAAGATTGGGATAATTAAATACCCGGACAATATCAAATCCTATCCAAACAATGCTTGTTCGTTCCTACGGTATGAGCTCTGGAACTGTTTAACGTATTTTGAAAATTGATATGATCTTTTTTTTTTTTTTTTGCAATAATACTGTTTATTTTGTTTAAAAGTTACATATATCACATAGTTACCAAACCCCAGAGCGCTTCAAAACCAAAACAATAAAAGTCACTTATCTGATAATTAAATAATAAATCCTTATTTAGATGTAGGAGAATAATAAAACAATAAATCCAATACTGACAAACCAATTTTAGAAGCCTTTTAAGATAAAATGAATGTCTTTATCTGTTTTGTTTCTTGCCCGGTTGTTGTGTCTCAGTGTCTCAACACTGCTGATTTACTTATTGTTGCTGAATTTACAATTTTCAATAAATCATAGTGTTCTTTTCTTGACTATGCTATATATGAAGTCTATGTCTGTATTGTCACGAAGTTGTGCCATGCCAGTACGTCTGGATGAATTAGTTACCATTCGCAGGAATTCAATTTTGATTCTCTGAAGTTTTAGGGAGTTGAGCTTGCAAGTCGTGCTCTATGATGGTGATGCAATGAAAATAGTCTGTTCAGACGCGAGGCCACAGGGAAAAATGCTAATAGTCTATGATAGATAACATTTGCTGTGGCATCTTTTTTCTACTTTTGTTGTTATTGCATAACATATGGATTACATTAAAATTCCTTCTACTAAAAATAATAAATATATCAATAGTGAACAATTACTAAATAAGATTGATGAATTATGACAAAAAATTATTATATATTTGAAATTTTTAAAAACTTTCTTTTTTTAATATCAAAAATAAACATTAAAAACATTTTATGTAATAGTTTTTCACAGCCAGTAATTTAGGAGCATCACTTGCTAAAGATACCACCGTCGTATGGTTTTATTCTGCATTTGTACAAATAATCTGGACGATTTCCAAGTTTAACTGTTCTCAGTTCATTCGGAGAGATGTGCATTAGAGTTCATAAAACCCAAATGAAGCAAAGACTACGTGTTAAATACCTGAAGGTGAAAGTGAAGTGAGAACAATAGTGAAATTATATGGGAACGGGGGATAATAACTAGCCTTACTTCCAATGTAAAAACATTCTAATCAGTGATACCATCTTAATGAGAATGAGAAAATTAATCAAGTTTCTAAAGAAAAAGACTTGTGAAATCTTTATGGCTGGCAATCATAGAGTTCGGGAATTCGATATGGACTATTTTCCTCAATTTTCAATTTTTCAAACCTTCCTAAAAGTGTATTACACAATACACTATATTTAACCTTTTGTGTATTCCAAACTTTATTGCTTTGATATTCTAATATCGTAAGATATTCTTCAGCTAAATAAATGATTTAACAAGGTAAAACCTGAAAAGTTAAACTTTCACCATGTAAAATATTCTGTGAAGAAAGATATTTAGTCGAGAAGCGGTGAAAGAGATTTTTTTTCCCAGCATCAACAGCATCTATCTCACCGTTTTCTTATATTTTATCATTAGAAACTCCCAGGATTAAGCTGGGCTTAAAAAAAAAAGTTTAAAGATCTACCTTGTTTGTGCAGTGATGGGGTAGGCAGTCAACTAGTTAGGCTTGAGTTAATAAAGTAATGAATAGAGTGTCTAAAGTAATTTTAATTAAATAATATTCTATGATATTTTTTCAGTTTTTCAAGAATAAAGCTTACGATACTCTCTTTAGATAAGTTTAGACTAGTAAGAATAAGTCGAAACTTTGACCAGTATTATTCTTGGATCGAAAATATTCTCTATAATTATAATTACTGCTATGGATCAATTTTATACTAGTTCCAGGGTCTGCCGATAGATGTTGCGTGCCTGCCTTGAAAGCTAAAGGCAAAGGACATAGCACATGAAGGTATTTGGTAATTTTTTTAATAATACAGACTGTTAATAACAATTTTTATTAAGATAAAATTACAATTTGCCATTACAACAACTTTGTTCTGATAAAATTACAATCTGGCTCATTGGGCAATAAGTAATTTTGATAAATGATCACATTCATACCACATTTACAATTTTTATTCAATCGCTCATTCATACAGTATCATTCATACAGAGACCTTCCAAGTCGGTTACATGGTTATAACCTCCCTCGCGTGCGAAGGAGGAAGCGGAGGCTGACCAAGAGCGCAAGAGCCACAGATCCTCAGGACATGATCGGAGAAACTGACCATTGCAAGGACTCCCACTTTCACGTATTTATAGCAGGTCACGAGGCCACTGCAGCTTTAGTCTTCGAGGAGGATTATAGGAATGACTGTGCTAGGGGATTAGGGTGGTTGGATAGAAATTATATGAACTTGAAAGGGATGAGTTCAAGAATGTAGGGTATATCAAGATCATTATGAAGGGTTTTGTTGCTAACGTAATAAAGGGCATTTACTACTGTTCTCAGGACATTTTATTGAAAGGATTGGATACGCTTGATGTACGACTTGTTTGCTGTCCCCCATAGCTCTATTCCGGATGTCCATATTAGCTTAGGTATACCTTTGTAGATTAGTAATTTATTTTCTATTGAGAGATGGGATGTCCTATGAAGTAGTCTGTACAGTTGTCCAAAGCATCTGTTAAGTTCTGTTCTTTTTAGCCTCGTGTGTGGGTTCCATGTCAGTCTTTTGTCGAGATGGAAGCATAAATACCATACTGTCTCGGATACAGGAAGAGGAATGGAATTTAAAAAAAAATAGTGGACTTGCGGCAGACGGTAAAGGTAATGTAACTTTGGTTGGCCATTGGTTGCACCAATAGTCGATCTCATCAAGGTGTTTTTGGGGTGCTTTATCGAGGTCTGGATGGGATGACAGGCCTGCAGGGTCATATGCAAATGTTACCAAGAAGGTATTGGGTGTAGATGGGTACATCAGCGGTGTATAGGTTTTAGAGGATAGGACCCAGGACAGTGCCCTGTGGACCTGTTAGTCTTTAACTACTGATGAACCTTAATATTATAACTTGCAACAGAACTGACATTTAAGTTTGCCAAGTCTTACAAATAAGGGTTTCGTTGGAGCAGTGAAACATAAAAAAATAACACAATTGTTACGATTTTGATGTGATTATGGTCTCCTTAATCCCCACAGAATACTCTGTATTCTTAATCGATATCATTGATTAGATAGCATACTCAATATGATGGAAAAATGAATATTTTGTCATCACTAAGTAATTAATTAAAACCTTAATTAAGTTTAATTTTAGTATTTCTCAGGTTGGAGGATCATTAAATTATTTAATTGTCTCCTTATAAATCTTAATTTTTTTAGGACAGATGGACTCGGGTGTGAATACATAAAAGTTTTTAGCTTTGAACCAACGAAACCCTAAAAACTAACAAGAATTAACACCTTGAACCGTGATTTCTTCAAGAAAATGTGACCAGAGGCTAAAACCTCTTGGCTGGTTGATGTGGATACATCAACTACGACCAGTTTATCCACGGAAAGGCTTAATAAATTAAACATAACGCCTCACGGGTGGGGATTGCATAATGTGCCTGAAAGCAGTAGCAGACTCCAGTGAAGACAACCCTTCACAAACAGACCTCCAGTTCCCTGTTTTATTTATGTCTGATGAATTATGTAACGGAGGCAGGCACTGCTGCTTAACAGGGCGGTAACCGTGGGTTTGTTCCAGCGAAATTTTAAATATCAACAGAATCCGCCGGCGGTCCACACCTCATTAGATCTATTACTCACATTAATCAGATAACATCATTTTTGGGCTCTTATGCACGGAGGTATAACCAAGAACAAATAAACAGACAAAAAGCGAATATATCAAGAAACAATTGTCCCTTTGCGAACAGAAGCTGTTAGAGAACAAATTAGTTATCAAGGATAAGGAAGAACACATTATTAAACTAAATAAGGTCCTTAAAGAAATCGTCTAATATCATTATTGTGCAAATGACGATTCGCCGAAACAGCATATATTTCCCTCAGCACATACGATTAACATTGAGCCTTCTCCAGTGCCACGTAAATTGCAGGAATTCCGGAAAACTGATATCTCGGATGGTCGGGGGCTAGTTTTTTGTTGATTGTGAAATTTTCCCTGTTCTGTATTTGTCCTATTTGCCCAAGTCACTGGCTAACATATCCATATTCATTCAGGAGCGTTCGGTAGAGGCGTAATAATTAATGTATAAAAACAATGCCAAGCTCCAAGTGAAAATTTGCAGAATAAAGTCCATTTCATAAAAAAATATTGCTTGAACGAAGATAAGAATAAATCTTAATGTAAGGCTGTTGTAATTCTCTAGTCCTTTTAAAATTACACATTAAAGTTCTCATCCTACGGAAGGCAAATTACAAGGGAGTACCGAAAAGGAAAAGTCCTTTATACAGTATTAGGAAAATCATTAAAGCATTTTCAAGCAGGGGCTTAGACCCTCTAAACTGAAGTCATTAACACCGAGATTGAGTATATAGTATTTGAGAAAAGAAATAACAAAAGATGACTTCGAACCACCTAGAAGAGAACATGTCAAATATATTGGCGATTGGATATGCGAAAGGCAATTCTCTGGTACAGACTTTGCAATAGTCACGATTCGCCTAAACCGCATATATTTCCCTCAGCACATACGATTAACATTGAGCCTTCTCCAGGGCCACGTAAATTGCAGGAATTCCGGAAAACTGATATCTCAGATGGTTCGGGGGCTAGTTTTTTCTTGATTGTGAAATTTTCCCTGTTCTGTATTTGTCCTATTTGCCCAAGTCACTGCCTAACATATCCATATTCATTCAGGAGTGTTAACGAGTCCATAGATCTTTGGTTCCACTAGACATCTTACGGTTAACACTAGCCTGAGTTTCTGGAGCTACCTTTAGGGATTGATAGTTGAATTCCAGCTGCCGACAGGGACTGACCGATAACAGTATGCCAAAATAGAAAAGGGAATTTCTGACTCCTGCACACGATATTATTTAACATTAAGTACATTAACACAAATATATTTCATAATATTCAAGGCAGATTCGGCTTATTGTATTAACATGATCATGGTAGCATTTTCTATTTCGCCCAGAGAGAGAGAGAGAGAGAGAGAGAGAGAGAGAGAGAGAGAGAGAGAGAGAGAGAGAGAGAGAGAGAGAGAGAGAGAGAGAGAGAGAGAGAGAGAGAGAGAGAGAGAGAGAGAGAGAACGAGAACTTGTCGATGACGTGATGGACTTGGGTTGGTCATTTTCAGACAGGGAATTTATTTTGTATTAGAACGTTCGAACTCTGATCAGTAAAGGTCAGTTTAATTGGACCAAGAAATCTTGAAATTTTGTAATAGTTTTCTTGTGAGGTTGGCATAGCATCATTTCAATTAAGACCGTTCATTTACCACAATTGATAGCTAGATTCAAGCTAAAGAAGGGGAGGTTGCCTTCTATCTATAAGGTGTAGTAACGTCCAATCAAAAGTTAACAAAATGGCGTTAAATTGACTAAAACGAACGCAAAAAGTTCCCGAAAGAATAGGCCAAGGATTTGAAAATGTATTACATTAGGCGCATTAAAACATTTAGAAGGTGGGCTATCAATATTTTTTTTGGAACACTGTATAGAGACCAGAGCGGGGAAAAATAGAAGACTTATGCAAGGACAAGAAACAATGCAAGCCCTCCATCAACAAAAGAGCAGCGGGTCAAGGAAATTTCCAGTCGCAACACAATAGTCGAAAGGTAATACAACCAAAAGAATGAAAACACTGGTAAAATGTACGTAACAGATAAACAAATTAGGTAAACAGGTAGATGTAACAGAAAAAAGGCAAAACAAAATCGATACAGTAAATTATCCATTTATCCTAACAAATGCTAGGTGCATTTGATGGGCTTATTGGTAAAATTTTGTATTTTTCAGTAGAAAAAAAAAACTTTTAAAACACACTAAAAGCATGCAATGATTTAACATAGTCATTCAGTACTGCTTTCATAAAAAAATAAATTCATATTCAAGATCAACCCACAACCAAGACAATATTTTACTTAAGTTAATTGGTTAAAACTAAGTTAAACTTTTTTTAAATTTAAGAAAGAAAATTAATAAGGAAATTTAAATAACTAAATGTTAATACTTCGAAAGACATTCGTATTTTTGACGACTGTGCTAAAAATTAAAAAGGAACATTATAGATCAATAATGTGTATTGAAATGTAAGTTCATTTAAGGTAAATGTATTTTTTATAACAATACTAAATGCTTCAGTAAATATTCACTTTTAAATTTACATTTCATCATAAATAACGTAAAGATGTCCTTTATTAATGAGATTAAAAAAATATATATCTTTTATTTTCAAGAGAACGAAATAACTATCGAATGAATATTTAAATGGTAACACAAATCGTAATAAACAAGTTTTTTTTGTAAAAAAATTCTATGAAACATTTAAAATTAATCCCTTATAATAATATTAAAATACTGCCTACAAAATTGTTAAGTACAAATCGTTATTGAAATACCATTATCCAACGACGTCTCGGTCATCACGTCCTTCGGCTTAATCTGTTGCTGGTCAATTTCGTCGTTGCCCATCCTGGCACAGCTTACTGGGAGGAGCCATTCCTAACACCATTTAAATACGACATTGAAATAACAAATAATCAATTTAAATTAAACTCAAAATAAATAATAAAGGGTTAATAGTCATACACAGAAGTTTTTTTGAAATGAGGAATGTCCTACTAAAGATATTATGATGGGATATATTAAAAAATTGACGACCTTATTAAGTTCAATAACTTTCACGACATAACTTCTGGCATAAATTCAGCGTGTTTATTATCAGGATGATATATGACAATCTGAACTCCCATTATAAGCAGATAATTGGGTCTATCCACAGGTAATCACCATTATTATAATGCGCAGTTTCAATGTCTTATCGCTTGTTCGTTCGCTCGGTCAAGGTATTAGGAAGTATACATACATTAGTATCATTGATTATTACATTTGATATTTGTCCGTCTTGGAATCAAATGGTGTCACAATGGTAATTAGTTAACCGTACCATGGGAGTGCCCTGTTTCTAAACTATAGCATCATAATTTTCACTGATGTAAAACTTGTGAAACATTCCTGCCTGTTATCAGTTTGTGATACAACTTTGTTACCGATGGTCTTCGATAACGGTCTTTGGCATAATACATGTATGTTTTGGTGTCATGTTTAACAATGAGGGTGTATAGTAGTTCAACCATATCAATATCATAGGTTTTTTATTATATTTTCATTTGCCTTGATGCCTACTTATATAAATAAACTCACCAGCAAAAACTACATGTATTCCTTATATATTAACACAACAACGTTTTCCGATCAGTGTGGTTATTCACCATGATAAAGTTCAAGAAGAGAGTACTCTATCATAAAATAAATATGATAAGGTAATCATATACACTGTTTAGTTTCTTGAACAAGATAAAATTCAATGAAAAAACATAAATAAAATAAACCACAAAATACACTGCAGTTGTATTTGCAAGGACACGCTGTTCATATCAAGGACATAAAAGTTGATTGGTGTTTCCAATTCTATAGAAATGAACATGAACATAGAGGGTTGTAAATCAAGCATACAAGTCGCACAAATCACTTGAAGGTGCCTTCATAAATTTTTACTGCGACCGCCGCCTTTACTGTATTACGAGTGATTTTTATCAATGAACCAGCGCAACAGAATATCTAAAAGGATTTGCTGTTACTGTTGTAGATCAGTTTTAGTTTATAACAATGCACCGATTAACATTAAACAATAATTACTTCCCATTATTGAATTGTTAGTTATGCCTGCAGCACAATAATTGCATGGCAAAAATTGATTTCCAATTCAAACTCGAAAGAGAAATTTGTCTAAACTAGGATTACCATCGGAATGTGTGTATACTTAAAGAACCACACGAAACGTGAAAGTGAGATGGAGATAAATCCAAATGCCATGTTTGAGGCAACTAAATGGTAATCAAATGTCAAAGGTCAAATACTTGATGGGTTTGAAGTTCGCATTATCAGCTGACCTGTTGAGAAATATTTCAGATCGTTAGAAGGAAATCTTGTCGGAATCAAGTTTACAAAGAGGATATGAACGAATATCACTTTTAGTGCTAACATTTTTGCATTACTTAAAAATTAACATCAAAGTTTTTCGTAGATTGACTAAACAAAAAAAACCATGGTTGCGATTGGCATCAAATTTGACTTTATTTGTGTAGTGCTATCCGGTGACGCGGCTGACGGAGGAGCGTGGGGGACTTCCCAAGACTCCGCTTTCTCTTCACATGTGGATTTGGGAGGTCTCTGGGCTGTCTGTAAATATTGTATGAATGAGTGAGTGAATGATGAACTGTAAATATGGTATGAATGAGAGCATTTATCTTAATTACTTATTGCCTTATAAAAGGCAGATTGTAATTATTGCACAATAAAGGAGTTTATAATAATTTGTGTAGTGCAATATAAACACTGATTAAAGCAGATTGACTTGGTGCCAAGTGGCACAGTCCGAAAATCGCCCTTAATTTCAGCAAAATACGAATATAATTCCAATAGTTCTTTATTGTGCAATAATTACAATCTGCCTTTTATAAGGCAATAATAATACAGATAAATGATCTCATTCATACCAATCAATATAATTAAAGTTCTTTTTTTTCCCTGCCTGTAAAAATAAGAAACCGCATTTTTAATGTAATGGTACAACGGGACCAATTGGTACGATAGCAAATGTTGTTTTATAGGTTAGCTTACCTTACTTTCTTAACCACTAGCAAGAGAAAATATCGGGGATTGTTGTCATATAATATCTAATAAATAAGAGTTATTTTCCAATAAACTACACTTGCACAGGACCGAGAGTAAAATAATATATAGTGGCCAGATAATTTATAAATATAATTATCGAAATCAAAAGCAAATCTATTATCCAAATTAATTACATAAAAAAAAAATTCGTAACATAAAAACCTGAAACCAGATATTATGAGAATATATAAATAATTATTGATATTAATTTATGTATATTAGACGTTCTGGAGGTCTAAAATTTCATAATTATTCATACGACGTTCTATGATATTTTCCTTGTTTTGTTGTTGGAGGACCAGAAGACGTGGACGCAAGCAATATTACTTTAATTATATAATCTACAGTTATTCGTTAGGCAAATAGTTTTCATTACTCCATGAACTCCATTGCAGCAATAGTTTTGTTTATCGTTCTAATAACATTCAGATAAACGCTTCTAATTGTTCTAATGGAAAATAATAAATCGATTTGCATTTGTTGCAATAGTATTGCCATAATAGTTTAAGTTATTGAAATAACGGAACAGAATTTTCTTGAGTTTAATTCATGCAAGTAACATTCCATGAAACGTAACGTACTGACAAATGAAAAAGCAGACTCAATTTGTATAGGGCGCCTGTCCTGAAAAAACAAAAATGTTTTAAATATAAAAAGTTAGCCATTCGGTTACAGACACTTTGACTATTGTCGTTCCCACGGAAACGAGCACATTTACAGTGGCTTCAAGGACGGGAGCTGTGATTGGAGAAACGGGTAACTAAGTGTTCAATTGTAGCAGTTACTTTCAATTATGCAACCTAAGTTCTCGGTCTAATGTGAATTGTGACCATTGGCCCCGTTTAATTGGATATAACGAGTTGACAAAGTCGGCGGCATCAAAGAGAACATTCTCTACTGATAGAGTATTAAATAGCTCAAAATATCAGCCTTGTTTGAAATATATATATATCAATAGGTACCTTAAACTAAATAATTATTATTAGAAACGCTCTTTACTGGAATAAAATTACAATCTAGACTATTTGGCAATAAGTAATTGTGATGGTAGTAATGAATTGATTCTTCCCATTACAGTTCAGCATTCACATCCTGGACTTTAGTAGCCCTTATAAAGTCAGCCGGATGTCTTTTTTGGCTGAGAGCGCGAACTGCATACCCAATTTAGGAATTTACCAAGGCATTTCCACACCTGGGAGGGTGGAGAAAGTATGCCTTGGTAAACCCATTTGAAGGTTCTCGCATTACCGATTATTCTGGACTAATACATGTATTTAGTTCGTAGATTTTCAATATTCCAGATGTCGGTAAAAGAACTACAAATAATAACAATAGTTAATCCTGTTCTCTATACTACTGGCTTAAGTCTGTGATTTGGAGTGCTGTGAATCCCAGATATGTGAGCTCATCTTTTATTATATCCACCGGGGTGTGTAGTAGTAGAAAGCACATTTCTACATCGCCACACTTAGATCTCTCGCTTGTTTAAGTTGATATTTGTGATTATCTTCTTTTGACACTTGTAAATATGTAAATATAAAGTATCGGGAGTCTCCGTATTTATTGTGTGGTTCGAGAGAACTTTAATTTGATTTAATTTTTAATTAAAATAACTTGCTTAATGATGATAAGCAAATAGCATATACCAGAACATCATATAGGTTCGGAACATTAGCGTCTAGCTTCTTTTCTTTTCTTTCGAGAGTTTGACAACTCTACGTTGCTCTGTTTTCAGATTTTAAATAACGAATAAAAGATAAATATTTTTGTTTGTGTTACAAGCATGTATCAAACCCGATTATTAATTAATCTCACATTTAGTTTAACTGAAAAGAAGGTACAGTTAATCCACATACCGACCTATCGAGAAAAAAAATTATTTTTAACTCATTTCTTACCAGCTATTCAAGTATTTTATGATATAAATAAATTCTTCCAGCCTGGTATTGGTGGAATACTCACTACGTGGGTACAACCCTGGTAAGAGGAGACAATCTTATTTCAGGTTGAAACAGTTTATTTAATTAATTCTGTAGGGTTTCGATCCGCTTCTATACACAGCTTGTAACAGTGAAGATGAACAAATTAAAACGTAAAATTAACACTAAAATTCGACCATATCGCGAGTTGTTCGCTGTACTTCAAATTCAAGGGAAATTATTTAAATATTCCAAGGCATCCTTTTGAAATCCCTGTACTAAATTCCTTCATGTGATCTTCCAAATGGACACAAACTAATAAAATCGCTTCCGGTGTTTTGGCGTTTAAAATCTATTTAAGAATTTTCATGGTTCCCTTCACTAAATAAAAAAATTGATAGTTTTTAGCCAGTGCACTGAAATACTTGCAATCTTTATTAAAATATGACTTCAACTTTAGGAAGAAAAATTTTACTAGGTAACACTAAATTTGTTAAGCTCACAGTAAAAAGAAGATAAGTAATTACAATATAGAATTCAATGCTAAACAATGAATATTCAATTCCCAGTTGTGATATTCTTTATAGAATGGCAGTTAACCACAGCAAGGAGACACGACTAAAAAACGGGAGCTTCCTACCTTCTTTCCATTCGTTAAAGTCTCCGTCGGGTGGGCTGGTTGGAGGCAGCTCCTTCTTCTCCTTCCTAGGCGGTGTTTCCGGAGGCTTCTTGGGCTCGAACAGAGACGCCTTGTACGGGAAGAACATGATCCAGCTGTTACACGAGCTGCTGGCGACGGGAGACTGGCAGCCGGAGCAAGTGAAACCGTTTCCCACCCTGAGGTAATAACGACAAGCTCAACTGTGTGAAGATTTTCCCACTGGCAGAACAATCGCCGTGGAGATGAGTTAACAGCCATGAGATGCCTCGAGATCTCTTGAGATCAAGGCTTCAATTATCCAACAGACGGTAGCAATTTCCTCGAATTAAACTGTTTACTAAAACGTTAAGCTTATTTAGTTATTTTCAAAAACATTTCTTACTAACTTACGGTTTGAAAAACAAACTTACGGTTGTCCTTGAATTAAAACAAAATAACATATTTATACATTGTACAATCATGGTAAACTTTCACTTTAATTTGTATTTGATTGGCTATACTTGTATATATTTCCAGTCAATGCAGTAAATTAACCTATCAGTTGTAATTTACAGAGTACCATGTAATAGTTAAACTTGACAATAGATTTTGTAATTAAAATGGCTTCTGTCCTCTGACCCTACTTTCTGAGAAACATATTTTTCAGTACCAAACCAACCATAATGAGAATAATAATGTCAAGCTCACGGATCGCTGAGTTTATTTCCTTTAGGGCATTATCTAATCTTAACAGGCATTTCATTTTTTATATTTGCGTCATTTTCCACAACTGGATACCAAAACTTTATAATACAATTGAGGGGTTTGTTTCTAAAACAGCGATATTAAAAGTTCCTATGGGTGTTTTAAAATGGCATTTATTAGCAAATAGAGCAGTATTACCGTTGAATAATATTTTTTATAGATGAGTTTCCAAAGAATGGGTAGCTAAGAAAAAACTTTCGCCAGATGAATGCGACTGGGCTGACCATACGCAGCCAAGGGAGACTCCACCGAAGCCCTATAGAGATTGACTGTTGCAGACACCTTATCGGGAGCAGCAGTTCCCCCGGAACCAGCAGTGACTAGCTTATATGGAGTTGTCGCAGGTATACAAAGCATATATGGCTCCCCATGAATAAAGCGATCTCGCAACAAACACGCATCAACGAAAAAAAGAGATTTCATGTTGTAGGCGTTACAACATTATACAGCCCTACAAGAAAAAATTTCTTTTTTGGTGACTAGGATCTTTGAAATGATTTTAGCTATATTTGGGGCCCTGAATCTAAATGTTTTTCTCTATCTGCTTTATTTTAGAGCAGATTTTGTTTTAACGTAAATTTACAAGAAATTTGCAGTTCTAAATCAAATGTACAAGGATTGCCTTGTGTGTTCTTTTTCTCCCTTCTTACCACACGAAGAAATTCTTGTATTTTGCCACAAAATTTGAGGACACCTGTAAAAAATGGACCTTCCTGACTATTTTCCAGATGATTGGCGCCTATTTATTCACAGCTCAAAGATAACTTGGAAATGGGTCCTTCTCCCCAATGGAAATTAATATGGTTCAATACCTGCTTACGTTAAGAAAATGAAAGAAGAATATAACACCATAGCTTTGGTCTTCAGAAGATTAAGTATCATTGTTGTACCAATTTATTCACCACGAATAAATAGAAGTTCCCCCTCTTCTCGTACTAGAAAACACCCGCCTACGTTTCCATATTTTAATAATAAAAACGTTGGGCTGGTTCACGACACGGAAGCTCACTAGAGGGCGTCGTCATAGCCCAGCCTCTGACTTGGCTATGCACAGCTTAAATTCGGAGATTTTCCCATTCATTCGGAACCCGGCACCATAAGTGAAGACTTTCTTTATTCTTATTCTCTCTCTCTCTCTCTCTCTCTCTCTCTCTCTCTCTCTCTCTCTCTCTCTCTCTCTCTCTCTCTCTCTCTCTCTCTCTCTCTCTCTCTCTCTCTCTCTCTCTCTCTCTCTCTCTCTCTCTCTCTCTCTCTCTCTCTCTCTCTCTCTCTCTCTCTCTCTCTCTCTCCGGTGTAGTCAGACCCCACACCTTCCTAGTGGGATTCTCTGCCATCGTCTCGCTAAAACTTGCGGACGACGGTCCCTGGGGCCTTACAAAATGTACCTAGTAGCGTCTCTCTCAGCGATATAACCTGCCTCTCTCCGTTTCACACTCGCCTTTGAGATCCAGACGGTTTTCGTTTACACTTGATACGGAGTGTGAATTCGTGGTCATTCTCTTCACAGGACCACCCAAATAAACGGAAATATCATATTTTAAATTAAATCTGTGGTACATCATCAATCGAAGTGAAGCTCGCTTATCTTGATAGATGACGCTGAGGCTATTGTCATTGCTAAGATGTTAGCTTGCTGCCTTTATACATGTTAATAGACTAAGTTGCTGGTGAACTACAATATTAGATGCTCATTATCCTATAAGATACTGTTTAAACTTTAATCAATCATGAATTCAGGAAGATCTTCCTTCACTGGAGTAAAGAATCTCGCGGTCAAACTCAGTCAAGAGTTAAAATCGGTACTTAAGTACGGTTTACGTTGGGAAGGACGTGACATACCGAGCTTGGAGGTTATTATATCTAAACAAAGAGAACATTTACTGACATCCGCACAGATACTAACCCGTAATACTGAACAGCTCAACAACAGGTTTTATAATTTAAATTACAGAGAACTGTAATAGTAGAAATCAACAGTTAAAATGCCCAAATTTGATACCATTTGGACATATGTACTTGCTGTTGATTTGATCCTTTTTTATTCATATAAATATGTTCAAATTCAACAATGATATACTAGTATATAGTAACTCATGAACATATCTGAAGAATACGCTGGGAGATAAAATGGGATATAGTGGAGGCTATGTCCCCACACCGTGATTATGAAAATGAGACATAGTAGTGCAGACTTAATGAGCGTGGTCATGCATGTTGATCATCGTATAGGAGATGCCAGCAAGTCCCTGTCGACACGGACATGAGCAATGAGGATTGCAGGGCAGCCAGTTGCACGGCTGTCAGCTGCATTAGCTATGGTCTCAACTATCCCAACAATAGGAAATGTGGATGTCGATAACTGGACAGTTTAACAGACTTCTACAGTCGGCAAGCCGTTTATATTTCTCTTTACGAGACTGTTTTTTAAACCCTTACTATTTTAATTTAAGTGTTACAATTCCAAGCCAATGCAAGACAGCTGTAAAGTTTGTAAGTTTAATTAATTACCCCCTTATGTACCTCTATTTCGGGCTGGTGGTGGGCTACTCTATCAGAACCCACCCATGGATCCCATGTTCCATCATCTAGGGATTGAACCCAGAACCTTTATATCATGAAGTAGTTACACTAACCACTACTCCAGGTCCAATTTTTACATGGAAATAATTTAAGGGCTAGTAACATATTTTCGGCACTAGGTTTTGCCTTCACTTCTGTGAACTCCGAGTTGTAGTTGGGAGCACCCTTCACCAAAACAACATATGGGGTATTCTCAGTGCAAGTTACATTTTAGTATATTATTAGAGCAGGGATTTGCAGATATCAGAAGTTTCTAATCCTTCTAAGCATCGATAGATTAATGGTTACTATCAATGATTTTTTTTTAACAATCGATGGTTTATTTGTGCATTTTTTAATAGGTCCCCAGTCCAAAACCTTACTATCGTCCCACCGATTCAGTTTCAAAAGTCTTTCGTTGGATAAAGACTTACAATATTCCGCGAACTTTCTAAAATTTTACCTCAATTTATTTTTGCTGCGTGTGAAACCGTTCATTTTTTTAAAGGTAATTCCTTTTTTATAAACTTCAAAAAACATTTTTTGATGATGAGTTTTTTCTGAACTTAAATTCATCAATTAGAAATATTTTTTATAAGAAAAATCAAGGTTTCAAATTTATTTATTTAAAAATGTTATTAATTTTTAAGGATTTCCTTATTTGTGAAACTAAAGGTAGTAAAAACGCGTATTTTGAGGGTTTCCGTTGTCGATTGTGGCTCAAAGAACCACAGGTGAAGCAGCAGCAGTAATATGTTGTTGCAGTTTGCAATTAAGGTTTTGAAATGGAATTTTGATACCTCTAAGATCTTCGATGATAAATCGATTGTAAGAGGTCGATTAAATCGGGACAATCGGTCAACCTCAGCCGTAACAGGCTTCGTTTTATTTTATACTGCAAAATTAAATAAAATATATGTTTTAAAATGTTTTCTATGCCATAACTATTTTAAGTATGTGGACGTGCTGCAATAGGACAAAAATTTTGAGTTCTCTCAAACAATTCTTTATTATATTCTTGAGGATTTGTCCTGCTATGCCAAGTAACAGCTTTCTCAACTATTCAAAACTTCATAAAGAAATACTTAAAACTTCTAATTAATTTAAATTTCTTAAAAGGAGCTCTCGCCTAAAACTTAAAGGGCCCACCGCAAGTTTGCAGCCAAACCTTCTACCCTGCAAATATTATTACTTATTTATTTGGCAAAATTTCTGTAACTTCACTTTTCTTTCTCAGGTTTTCCAAATTAATTATTATGTTTGTTTTTCACTACTTCTTGGATATCTATCAGGGAGGCTATTCTCTGTACCGATTTGACTTAGAATAAAAAAGTATTTTTATTCAATTTGTGGTATTGATATCACAGCAAGGTTTGAAAAACTTTTTGAGTATGAAACAAAAAAATTAAAAGTGCTTTTTACTTTGTATGCTTACCTGATGTTCTCTATTATGGGTCAAATAATTAGAATGGTTAGATCGGGAGATTAAATACTCCTAAAACGTGGAAATCACGTGTAAAAAATATGTTTCAGATTATGAAAAAAATTAACGATACCAAGGTTAAGTTATAAGCAGTCTTGAACAATGAATCACAAAAAAAATTTTTTACATCTCTTTAATTGATTTTTCAAAGCAACTGAAAACCTAGATTGAAAAAGAAGGCGGTTAAACTATTTGAAATATCAGAATAATGTAATTGGATAGCTCCTGATATAATATTCTACATTTCCTGACAGGAATAGAGGGAAGTGAGGGAAATTCTTCGTCTCGCAATAACATAGATTCGTTTCTGTTTCCAAAAATAATAACTTTGAAATTCGTCAATGAAAATACTTAAGTTACGTTTTCTTAGTTATTGCGGCTCCACTTAACAAAACCACTTACAAATTTTAATGTAGACAATATAGAACATAATAAGTTAACGAGGTATTCATGTGTATCAGTCAAAATTTTTACTATATATATAATTCTTTATTGTGATAAAATTACAATCTGCATCATCAGGTAATAAGTAATTGAGATAAATGTTCTCATTCATACCATATTTACAATTCATCATTCACTCGCTCATTCATACAACAGTCCAGAGACCTCCCAAGTCCACATGTTTGTCACCTCCCTCGCATGCGAAAGAGGAAGCGGAGTTTGGGAAGTCCCCCACGCTCCTCCGTCAGCCGCGTCACCGGATACGAGCCAGTGAAGGCCTACGAAGAGCGCGATAGCCACAGGCGCTTACGAGATGATTGGAGAAACTGGCCATTGCCAGGGCTCCCACTGTCACACATAAGTAAAATTAACGGGAAAAAATAAAAAACAACTTATATTCGTACAACGATAAAAATAAAAAGAGATAATGCAAACAAAAATTTTAGCTTCTCACGGTACTAATAAAATACTGTGGGAAGATAAAGCTTTAGTTTCCAGGATTTTATCAGCTCATAACCAGCCGAGCCGGCATGCAGGCACCATAAACACAAAATATATTGCATAGCTTAACTGTTCTTTACGTGTGATAACCTTTCAAAAACAAACCTAGCATTGACTGCTTAAAAGAATTATTTTCCGCTCACCATTACTACACTGTAATGACTAACTATTAGGGATTCCATAAACGGTCTTTTAAAGGCCAATTAAAATCGCGATCAACATGTTAACTTAGTGACCGGCTTATTATAATACACAAGTAATATTTCACAAACTGTCAATATCGATTATAAATATCTAATACAGCCTCATTAATGTTCTACTAATAAATAGCCTTTAAGTCAATTTAAGAAAACAATTTTGGATTTAGGGTCTTAATTACTACCATATAGCGTAGATAATACGAGCTACTTTGTTGCGATCACTCATTTTTTAACTCGGAAGCAAAATAATTTCCACTGGCCATGTAGGGATTTGAACCTTAATGTCCTGAAGCAGGTTAACTACTACATCATGTTGTAGGCTTTTAGTTAATTGCCAGCCCCGAAAGGAGAGGATCAATTCTTAACAGTTTAGAATGAAAATATAGCATATATGGTATTAAGGTAGGACTAAACGTGAATCTGTAAACATTTAAATATAAATTTCGAGGCTAATCAATAGCTAAAACAGTACAAGTGGAGGTCCAACTTTCAGAAAGGTACATATTACTTTATCCGCGAGTTTGCTCTACCATAATGGTCGTAGAAATAATTCAATCAATATGAAAGTTGGATCAACATGATCGATGGATATGAAATATATAGTGATTAGGTTTTGGTTGAAATGCAATAATGGGAAGTACCGAAAAACGAGATAAAAATTGTACCATGTCAATACCATGTTCAATAAGTATTTAATAAACATTCGTAGAGTCCTACAGGTATTTTTGCAGTGGTTTTTTTAATTACCTTTTAAAGAGATTTATTTCGTCTATAAATATTTAGTCTCCAGACGGGGAGATTCAAAGTGAATGCCTGCAGTCCTCTCAAGTCACCTTCACCTTCCGTCGCTCATTCCGTCTTCCAGCTTTGCTTTTCAACAAACCCATTTCTTTTCAATACCTGGCTACCTACTAGAGAAGCGACTCACTTGGGACTCCAACATGGATAGCATGAATCGATTCTTCTGTAAGAATTTGTTAGACCTTCCTTCAAATCACGAAATTGATGTACTGTCAGATAACTTGCAAGTAAATATTTACTTTGTTAAGTTAACCACACGTACATCTATTTATTATTTTAATTTTTAATAAATTATTACTTATTAGTATAAATTAAATTTTTATAAATTACTGATTTACAGAAGTATTGGTAAAGGATCTATGTTTTTTGTTTTTTTTCTAAGCTCTCTAGTTAGAAATTCTGGATGAGGGAAAAATATAGAATATTTAGGTTAATCGGATCCTTATACTAGGAGTACCTGCCTACACCACCTTCAAGGTGTGAGAGGATTAAGGGGTGTGGGAAGCCTCGGTGGAGGTTGGTTGTTTTGGTACAGTGGTGAGAGTCCACTGGTGGCTGGGCCTAGAGTCTCTCTAGGCATGCAGTGTATTCTTATTTAGTCTGATTTCAGTGATGGGTGCCCCTTAGAGGCTTGTTGTTGGCGGACCTAGTGCCGTGATGTCCACCATTTTCTCTGCTTTACTCGATCTTGTGAGTTGCCATCGTGCCGGTAGCGGTGGTGGTGTCATGTCTTTAAATAGAGGGTTTAGACTGTGTTTCATCGAGTCAAAGAACTTGATGTGTCTTCTTTTGATGACGTCGGTGATAGTGGGGATCTCGAATTTTTCGTGCATGTCGGAAGCCTTCATTTCACGAAAGGGGGTATGCCAGAGTGCCGTTCGCAGGATGTTGTTCTGGAAGGTCTGGAGTCGAGTTATGGTGCTGGCATGTAGGAATCTAAAGAGTGGTGTCCCAAACAGTAGAGCTGGTCTCAGGATGCTCTTTTATATTAAGAGTTTCAGTCGAAGGGATATGGCCTGGCTTGTGATGAGATGCTGGAGAGAGTAGTAAGTTCTGCGGACTCGTTTTAATTTCTTTTGCAAAGGTGTGCCGAGCGTCATGTGTCTACCTAGGTTGATGCCTAGGTTGCAGATGCTGTTGGCAAGTTTGCATTGAGTCCCCTCAAAGAGAAGATGATACCCTGAGTCTTGGCTGGGTTCACTTGAATGTGGACAGCTCGCTTAAGCGATTAATTGACTGGCACCTTCTGCAGCCTTTAGAGCTTTCGCTGGGTTGAGGCTGGTGCTGTAGACCCCTATATCGTCCGCATATGCCGCTACCTCACAATTGGAGTATGATGCTCCTACTATGTGCGCTGCGTATATGTTGGAGAGGAGGTGTCCCAGCACCGACCCTTGGGGAACTCCGACAACGAAATCTCCTCTGTTGGTTAATACGGCTCCTATTCGCACAGAAAATGTTCTGCCTGTTAGGTAGGAGGACATGATGTTCTGGAGGTGTGCAGGAAATTCGTGCTCGTTCAGGCGTCGCAGGAATGTACGATGATCTACGGAGTTAATTGCCTTCGTGCAGTCAAGGGAGATCATCGCAGTGACTCTGTGTTGGCGCATGTTCGTTGCAACGTGTCGCTGCAGTTTCAAGAGATTGCAGTCAGAGCTGAGTCCTTTAGTGAAGCCGGTCTGTTGAGGTGGTATGATGTCTTGGGCGTCGCAGTGTCTGGTGAGATGGAATCCTCTAGTAGATTTTTGACAATTGGGTCAGCAGACTGATGGGCCTGTAGTGAGCTGGCTCATACCCATTCTTGGCCGGTTTCAACAGTGGGACGACAACGGCATGCTTCCACGTCTGTGGAAAATAGTGTGGTCGCAGTGAGGAGTTTAAGATGTTCACTATGTGGGATATCCCTTTCCGTGGTAGCTGTTTCAAAAGGATGTGGAGTAAATGGGGGCAACTCTGCGCTAATGAGATTGGCCTCTTGGTAATCATATCTTGTAGCAGGTAGCTCCGGAATGTTGCCTTCTAGCTCATAGATAATAGGTCTATGATCTGACGATTACAGGTTTCCGTTAAGAGGTGCAGTCCATTGGTCACCTGAGAGTAAGAAGCCGTTTGTCGTGGTGGTGCCGGAGCGTATCTAGTGTCCCTAGATGACGCAATATAATGCTGGGTCTGGCGTCTAATCTCCATCGTCTGCATCAGTTTGATCCTATAGGGGCATTGATATGATGCAACATGTCCCTCCCCGCAGTTAGCAGAGCGTAGGGGTACCGCCTGGTCACGTGGGCATTTCTTAGTTTCGTGAGGCTGGCTACACCTCACGCATTTCGGTGATTTGAAGAAATATCGCATGGTATGGCCATATTCCTGGCAATTCTGGCATCTGGGGATGCCATGTTTCTTATTATAGGTGCTTACTCGGAATAGCACATTATTTACATGTCGGATTTGTTTGAGTTTGTCTGCAGTAAGTGTGGCGTCCCCTATAACGAGAACTGGCTCAATTTCCGTTTGGGCGACATTGTGGTCGCTTTTTCTTAGTCTGTACACCGATATTACACCGCCTGCAGGAATTATGTGGTTTTGTATTTCCTCTATGGGATGAGTTAAATCGAATCCGTGTAATAGAAACTTTTTATTCGGTTTTGTTACCCTCGGGGCGTAGGTGTGGAAAGGTATTTTAGCTGCTTTAAGAGCGGCGACTGTTGATATTAGGTCTTGCTCCGTGCCACAAAACACTTTAGTGTCCTGTTGCCCTTGTACTACTCGGTATCCAGCAATTTTGTGTTCGGTTAGTAGGCGTGTAAGTTCATAACTATTTAACTTCCCCATGACTAGGGGAGGTATTGGCTTGGGCTTAGTAGTCGTGGGCTCGGTTTGTGAAGCACGTTGTTGAACCGTGTTTAGTGGTTCGAACGAGTTTGTGACATGGGTCGCGGTCTGGGGCACTGTTCTGGGCCGACAGTGTCGTTTGGGCTGTTGGAATCCCTCAAAATTGTCGGGAATTTTGTTTTCGGGGGAATCACGTAAGTCATATGTGACGTTCTGGGGACCCAACGGCTTGTCATTACTCTATGAAGGTCCGTGCGACGCACGTCCAGTTAAAAGGGAGAGCCTCACTTATAATAGTTAATGTACTCACCTGTCTTCACGGGAACAAAGTGCCACTGGCTAAAAAATCAAAACTTTAGCACATTTGAGCTCTTGCCACAATGGAAGCTGGATAGCGTATCTTGTTGTCAGAAACTATGCATTCAGTTTTAACACAACGAGATCTAGGTTAATTTCAAGAGAAGATAACCTTTTTGAATGTTTCACACTTTAGTTGCAACAATCGAAAGCCAAGGATCTATGTTAAAAATTTGTATTTTATTTATAACTTTAACGACAATGAAATACATGAGAGTTTGTTAGATTAATTTGACTAATTTAGTCAAATAAATAAATGGAATTCCAATTAAATTCACTTCATCCATTATTTTATTTGTTTGAGTATAGTATAGTGGTCATCGAATACAAGGTAAGCATATATTTATATTTTTTTTTTATATGCTTGAAGTATATTTGCCCCGGTGTTCGAACGCAGGAATCGTCCCAACATTTCAGATAATAGGGGGATTAGGACAAAAGCTACCCATAAACTGGGCTTCAAACAATCTCTTAATGTGGCCGATTTAAATGAAAAGGGCTCCTGTCAGGCACACATCATACTCATTTAGAGTTAATCAGAATTTTTGAATAGATGACATTAACAATACCCACTTGTCTGCCAGTATGCAAACTAAACGTTGTAAAATATATATTAATATGGTATGAATGAGAGTGTTTATCTTAATTATTTATTGCCTTATAAAAGGCAGATTGTAATTATAGCCCAATAAAGAGAATAAATAAAAAAATAAAATATATATCTCTGTCGTGCACTTAAAAATTCAAAAACCAAGGTACAGGTTTGTCAAATATTATTCTTAGAAACTTATTTTAGATTATTTTAAGTTTGCTCTGAGCTTACATATTGTAAATAAGTAATTTTGTTTAAAAAATAGTATCACTATTTCTATGGATAAATGGGAATAGGATTGATATAGGATGATTTTCCGGTTCACCATATATGGTTTATAGAGTTAATAGGGTAAATTAAGTCAACAGGGGAACATAATATTTTAGTGGATATCGGTTCATTAGTGTACATAACTTTATGCTTGGCCCAGGATTGGATCCCATCCTGCATAATAAAAAGATAAAGATTCGCATGAAGTAATTTATAGATAAATAAAAAAAAGAACTTTCATTTCCACCTGCTAGGATGGCCTAACCGTACGCTAATGCCCTATGCTTCCATCTCATCCTCGGCAACCAATAAGTGAAAATGGCCTCGCGACCTCCTCCAAATCAACTAGTATTATGTTTCTTGTAAACTCTGTGTGAAAGTTTATTACCAAGTGGTTTTGGCTAAAGAACCTTTTTCCTCCAAACAAACAAGACGTTAAAAAACTGAAATCCTAAGCAATGCCTTTAATACCTTGCGTAATGACTACATGTGAACATTTTAATAAATATACATTTTTTTCCGTGGTGCAGATGCCACAGTTGTTTTAACAGCTACAAGTATACTTTAGCTTTACCGTGCCAACCAGATTTCCCATTGAATCACAAATTTTGTTTTATGTTTTGCGATATATTGTGTGTTGGTGTTGAGCCTCGGAGTCAATCTGGCCATTGTAATTTTCTCTTGTTTATATATTATATACGTTTACGGAACACACACCTTAACGCATGATTGTAATAACGATGGCTATTGTGGAATCTGACCGACCAATTCCTTCGACCTCGGCAATAGAAACAGTAGTACCTTATTATCATATTATCAGGATGGACTTCAGTGAGTGTCTTGATGCTTTCCGATATTGGAATCGGTAGAAATTTGTTGACAAGCGGCCAATCACTCGTTCAGACAGTGAGATCGCCCGCACTGAATGATTGAATGGAGGACGGTTGAAGAAAAGTCAGTTAATAATTCAAAAGCTGTCGATCCCAGCCCGTTCCCGGAAGTGTATCGGATAACGGTTCGGAGGCTAGCCACTTCCGGCATTCTTCTGAACTTCGTTCTTTCTAGGTTAGTGTATCTGTGCTGCTGTTAAATTCAGGATGAAAGGCAAAAGTAACAAATTCATTAATTAATAAAAATCTGTTTGCTCTAAATAAAACTGAGAATAATTAAAAAAAGAGCGAGCACAATCCGGTAGGAAACAACAAATGAATACCTGGCCAAAAACCATCAAAAGACATTTCGAATAACTACAAAACTTCATCACATAATAAAAAACAACAACCACTTATTTTACGCGTAGCTAGATTGTGTACCCAAACAATAATTTTCAATTAATTTTAAAATCAAGTGCTGAGTAGTTGTATGATGATGTGGAAAACAATCCCAGTCTAGTCATTACGGACGGCCAGTACGGAGCAGAAGCTCTTCCAGGATTTCGGAAATAAGTGGGCAGCTTTAGAGAGAACTAGCAAACCAATGCCCCTCTCAGATGCACTCAGATGTTATAGCAGGTGTTATAATAAGCTCAGCAGTGTCTTTTATTGCCTGACTCACAGGTGCATTTTCTTGAATGAACGTTTCCTCTAGCAGTAAAGTAAAGCGACTTTTGTTATTATTGTATGCTAGACATTTTTCTTATCGCATTTGAGCGATTGTAGAACTATCAAAAATGACCACTTGAAGAATCTATAATTTGTTGAATAAAACTTTTAGGAAATTTAAGGGTCTAGTAATTTGATTTATGATATTTGTCTTAAGTTGCATTTTTACCAACAGTTTTAAGTTTGATGCTGCGTAATTGCACATACTAGTGATACCCAATAAACTTTCCACACAACTGTTGTTGAAAACTGGACACTCTTCGTAAAAATATGTGAACGAAAAACCTCCAAAATTTCAGTACGGTAAGGTTTTTGGCACACCAAGGGTCAAAAACTTGGATTCTCAGCCTCTGGATAAGGGGCCGACCTATTCCACATAAAAACAAATTAGAACAATTGACATATTGTAAGGCGCCTGCACTATTTTATTATCAATAAGTTAAAGCCAGAGGCAAGTTTATGATGTAAACTAATACGATCATAGGAGGTAAACAACCCATGATCCTATGATGAACGGTGGTGGGAGACGAGACGTCCGCACAACTCACCACCAACCGCGTGGAACTGGAGAAATTATGGGGGAAAGTGTACGCGAAAATTACCGCGGAAAAATCCAGGAGGCTGTTGAGGGAGAACGCGGGCGTCAAACCACTAGAAGGGTGCGTCGCGATAGGCACTACGGTGTATTGTAAGGTCGGTTCCATTAGGAGTAAGGAGGTGTCCCGTTATGAGGGTCCCTTCCGGGTGATCGCGATTCGTGAACACAATTTGGAGACCATCCAAAGCGTTCATGAACCCGCGAAGAGGAGAACTGTCCATATCGAGCAGTTAAAGCTTCCAGTGGGGAAGCCATCAAATAGGAAATTGACTCTAATTTTCTCACTCCTGCACACATCTCATTGGGTTTTTAAGTGCCAAGTTTCAGTTCCCGACGGATGGTCAGGAACTGGCAGGGGGGGAGTTCAAGCCAGAGACAAGTTTATGTTGTAAACTAATACGATCATGGGAGGTAAACAACCCATGATCGCATGTAGGTCGGATTACTAAAGACAATAAAGCAGTCTCTTTACAGAAGTTCAAGAGTGTAGTTCGTTTCCCTCTTTCCTATTCTTTCTTTAAGCTTAACCTCCGGCGATTAACTAACATATAAATATATATATATATATATATATATATATATATATACTATAATAATGTTCATTGTTATTTAATTTAACAACCTATCATTACTTTTATTATCAGAAAAACTACCTACTGCCATTAAATACTCATTAAAAAGGGAGGATAGTAAAAAATGACACGATGAAATGGACCACCAATATTCAAAGTATGTGAGTTGTTATGAGCTTAAATTAATTGGTAGTATGTGGTCCTCATATTTTGCTTACTCAAAAACCTTTGGCCCCTGCTCTAAAATAAGAATCGAAAATTTCAGGACAACAGAAGTATATGTTAAATCCATAGATTGGAGATTTGTAGTATTTTCCTCAGCAAGATTTCCTGCAATGGCATGATCCACGAGGACACGTTGGAATCTTCCTGGATGCTAGAGCTACCGAAGAAAACACTTGAAAGGTTTCAGCAAGCAGCACTTATGGGAACTACTATCATAATACGAAAATTACGAACCATATAATAACAATTCGGTTGTCGTGGATGAATATTCCCGGATTATCGCGAGGATGAAATTTCTAAGGATAATAATAGACCAGGCAATCAAACTTTAATTAAATTGAACCCAATGGACATACATAGAAACCCCCAGTCAGAATCCACCTAATCAATTTTGGCGAGAAGTCTTAAAAGATGGCAAGAGGAAAAATAAAGATAATCGATGTTGACAGGCCTAGTGTTTGTAGTAATAGCTCAAAGGTAGAGAACCCAATGGGAGATTAGGAACTCCCTGGTTCGTATCCCTACCTTGTCAAAATGTTTTAGGTTTGGCTAATAATTTGTATAAATTTAACACTCAAGTCATCCCAGTTGCTTTAACAGAGTTTGATCATTTAAAGTGGAATCATTGAAAGAATAAACTGTGGGACCACAAACCAAAGGGATGATTTATAAACCTGTATAGTTTAAATACATTACGAAACGTCAAGAATTTGTAGCATATATAAAATAGAACGAAATAGGATAATGTATAAATCTCTATAATTGGGTCTATAAACATTAAAAGAAAAATACTCAAATTCTAAATAAGTTTAGGAAAAATATTATCCCAAATAATGTCGAATTCGGCAATGAAAAGAAGTCGTGATTGGACGATGTGTGGGGTATCTCTTGTCGGTCCAGTGATTCTGGACCCCCAGTTTCATTACCTGGATTTTAAAAACGCACATTTATTTGAGGGCAAAGGCGTTGTTTATTGCTGTACAATAAATTAAATGTCGATTTTAATTTGGCTTACTTGCAGTCATAACGTTTTATTATTAATGTACGGGTGTTGATTATTTGTATTGTGATGCTTACCTGATCGGCATAACGTGTGTTGTGTCTTTGTCATCTCAGTGTTAGTGAATTTAGTGAACGACCAGTGGTTGAGGAAGCAGGTCACAAATTTTTCTTACCTAAAACAAATAAAAAATGATAAAAACCACTGACTAAATTATAAGTGGGTGTTATAAAATACTTGACGGAAGACTACATACATACATATATATATATATATATATATTGCATATAACTCATCGACACGAAATATGTATTTTACCATTGCACCTTTGTATTTTTTTGATTAATTCCTGAACACTTTAAATATGTGTTAAAATTCGTGTTAATAACCTACAATAAGATCCACAATACGCGAGTATTCTCACAATACAATAGTGAGAATGAGTGGACTATAGTCTCGTTTCTATTGAATCTTTAATTTTACGTCTGTTCTATCTTTCACTTTGTCTTATATTTTTATAGCTCACTTATAGCTTTTGTATATTTAAGCCTCAATAAGTGATAAAATTTAGTTAAAATCTTGTACATTTTTTATACATATATACGTATATGTGCATACCTTTTACTATACTCCTCTTAGAATGGTCCATGAGGTGGAAGATAGTTTTTATATAATATTGTAATATCCTATTTATAGCTTTTATGTTTTATTATAATATCCTTGAAGAAGTAACGAACTTTCAATAAAGTAAATAGGAAGCATAAAAATATCATAGAAACATTAAGGAAATACTAATAGTTAGTTCTACTTTTTTTTTGGGCAAAAAATAGAAATATATTGTTTAGTCGGCATTCCAACGGCATTCCATGCAGTAAATTGGGAAAAAAATGCAAGAAAGTAACAGAATGACTATGAATGTTGAAGTAAGGATTTTGTTTTAGGATTTACTGTTCTAATAGAAGAAAATGTAGTAAATAAAAACGAGATTAAAATAATATCAGATTTTCGTCTGTAATATCTTATAGTGGTTAAAGTAACCAAGCCATACATATTATGATGCCAAATAATTGCCTTAACAATTGGTTTAACTTACTAACAGGTATGGGGTAATCGTATTTCTTCCTATTTCGCTTTTCTTTCTTGCTGTCAGTCTATCTTTGTGTTAGTCTTTATGTCTGTCTTGGTGTTCTCCGAAAGTGACTGTTAATATGAGTTTTTAATAGCAAATTTTTTTGGTGACTAAGATGGTTGAAAGATATAAAAATGGTTTTGATCAATACTAACCAGAGTTATAGACATTCAATGCGTATTCCAGAAACTCGTATATACATATATATGAAATATATAGGCCACAATTTATGTGACAAGATTTCATTCGGCGAAGAGAAATATTTCATATAATAAAAATATACTATAGAACCTGCTTGGTTCTCAGTTTTCGAAATTAAAAATTATTAAAACATGTGATCCGAAAAATTAATTTAAGTATGAGACGTCAATGGGCAAGTGGCCATAATTAACGCTGACGTTAATGCCAGTCATTAATTCTGATCCGACAAAGCTTTGCATCAACGTTGCTTCGACTAAATAATAGGTCTATTAAAACTGAATTGTCTTGTGAAGTTCTTATGCTCTTTTGTTTAGAAATAAAAAAAGTGAGAATGGCCTGTCTAAGGTCATTCTATATTTTAGTTTTCGAAGAAATTTAGTTTTTAACAATTATAATTATAACAAAAGCTAATGTACATTTTCGAGCTTCCCTTAGTCCGAAGAATATTCAGGAGTCTCTATAGAAGTTTTGCTCCATGCATTTTATTAATATATATTTTTTGTTCTTTTTGATAGAGATATCGAAGTGATTTTCTTTAATACTCGTAATCAAAACTTCGTGATATGAAGTAGAAAATTAATAGCTAATATGTAGAAAAATCAACCAGCGGCCAGAATACTTCATTTTCAAACATCACACCTTGATTGATAAACTGACTGCCACTAGTCACTGGCTGAGTACTTAGGTATGAAAATGAATGCAGCACAAGTGTGCATATAAAGTAAGTGCTGAATATAGAACTGATGCAACTGAGCACCATCGGCTATTTTTTATCGAGGGTCTCACTCTCAGCTTGAATGAATTTACATAATATTATTCAAGTATTTTCTTATATAAGACAAGATAAAACTCAAATCGTGAATTCATGATAATTTTTCTATCCACCGAATATAACTTTAAAAATATACTAGTTCTTAATTGATATGTTATTTTATTTCATCAGAGTTTGAGTGAAATTTTGATAAAATAGACTTGAAGATGTATTGTTTCAATAAATTTAACTAAAATAAATTAATAAATGATTCTCGAAACATGCAATTTAAGTATGTGAAAGTTATAATTATAAAATTAACTATATAATCCTGCTAAAGTGTAAAAATTTAATTCTACATTACGTTGAAAATTGCAAAAATGAAGTTTTTTCAATGAAGAAGAAATTAACTTCTTAAATCGTAATAAATATCGAAAGTTTTTAAAGTAGGCAAACATTCACTACCACCACTGTACAGACGTCCAGCGCTGGAATAAAAATACTTATCCCCCACTTCCCGCCAACTTCTGCAATAAACCTAACGAGGCGAACGGATGAAATCGTGATGAACTCTCACGTACCTTTTCAATAGGTTTACACTAAAAAGGAACCTTTACCATTCAACATCACGACTTTCCCTGACTATCTCATGTGGGAAAATGTTATGGAAAGTATTTCAGTGTCGACGCGGGTTTCGTTAAGTAGTGCAGATTAAACCTCTAATTGCCTTTACCCTGTTAACCTTTTTTTTTGTAAACTATTCAAACAATCACGACCTATTTTATTAAATATTTCTAGAATATAAGCTTGGAGGCTTTTAAAAGAAAACATTTATTGATATACCGTCTTCACAGTCAACGTTTCTCTCGCCTCTTCAAGCGTCGTCAGGACTGCAATTTAGAACAAAATACATTCATTTACACGTTTAATCGCAACAATAACATAATACGAGAAATTTACGACTAAATTTATAGATAATAACATTGGAAAAAAATAAAAAGAGTATAACGACAAACCTCTGTTTCGATTTTATGTATACGCTGTTTTTATTGTTACCAATTTGGTGACAACTGTAAAATAAAACAAAAACTGTTTTTAAGGTATATTTTTCACTAAATATACAAATTTAGTTAAACCTGAAGAGCATGATAAATCCATAAGGTAATATATTTTGAGAGACTCCAGGCTTATTTCTTAGCACATAAAAATACTTACATATAAATGTTTCTGTTTCACACTCCGAAAAATAATATTGTAATTAATATATTTATACATACTTCGTGACCTGAAATCTCTGGGACGAGGCCTATCTAGGCTACTTCTATAATTCGAAGATTTATTTAAGAGTATTTCTGATAGACCTGGGCTGGATTTGATATTTCTGTATCAAGTGAGACCATAGTTTTCTCATGAGGAGGACCCCATCCAAACCAATCTTGAAAACTCCTTGAGGAAACCAAGAAATTCTGGCTCAACGATAAGAATTCAATACACATTCATGTGTACCTGAGCACATTATCAAATGCAAATCAATATGTGATGTCACAAGCTTATTATTACTAGTAAACGCTTATTAGCACTCATTGGCACCTTGGACATGAAAATAACTCGATATTTATTTTACTAATGTGTCAGCAGTTAGTTCTGCTTTTATCAAGGTCAGGATTACTAAACAAAAGAACAACACAAAATTATAAATATCAGACTGTAAAACTGAAACGCGAAGATACAAAACTAGGTCGCTTAAGTTCCTTGCACTCATCGAAAAGTGCTGCGCAACACATAACTGCATATATGCAATAGCGTTCACCTTTAAAACACGCAGATAACATCTTGATCAGCATCACATTATTACCTCTGATTTTTGCGAAACGTATTTTATATCATCGAAGATCGCCAGAGCAATAAATGGGTCACCTAATTCAAATCAGGTCTATATGAAGAATAATTAACTGATTGATAAATGGATTAAATTGCTTATTCGATTTTGTTACATCCGCCATTTTTTTTATTAATTATATCGAGTTGCACGGGCCCCCCCCCCGGAATGGGAAGGGACCGAAATCCATTTATAACAAAGCCCGCTGAAACACTGGAATCAGAGCTAAAGTTTTTCCACTATTTAAAAAAAATGTTACCTACGTACCACGAAATTATGGTCAAAATGCTGAGGTCATCTTCGATGGTTACCCCACTGAATAAAATAAAAGATGCACAAAAAACACTGAAACAAGAAAGAGTTCGTTCTAGGCTACAATCTGAGAATGTCTGCATTCTTTTATGGTACGATATTTCCGAAGATTCCAAAGAAGAAATTGTTATTGAATAGCAAAAAAAAAATCACGCTTATCTCATTGAATGTATTTCAGCAATCACAAATGGTCATCACGCAGGCAACAGAAGGGACAAATGTATTAATTAGAAAAACTACCATTTTAATATTCTTTCTTCTTCCGAACACGATTCTCTTGTTGTTATTAGCAAAGATATTGAGGTCAAAACAGGTTTTAGCTTTGATGACGGTTTTAGCACCAGACAATGTCTTATTTTGCAAATCTGGACGAGGTAACATGGCAGATGCTTTGTACCCCTAAATATCTGCAAACATAGGTATTGTGCAGAACATTGTTTTTCTTAAAGTCATAAGCGGTTATGATACCACCTCCACTCTGAATGGGGAGGGGAAATGAAGTTCTGCACCACACTTCAGAGTGGCAAGTTTCACATTAAGGGTCTGAATGAGTAAATTCTCATCTCTTAACCTTTTTACTGTTTTCACTTCACCGACTAAACCGGTTTGGAACTTATTAATTAGTAAAAGTGAGACTATTTGAAAGCTGTCATCACCTTCCCTATTAATTAAAACAAAGGTTGGGACTTTTTCAATTGATTCTAATGGGGTCTGAAGGTACTTGATTCTTTCTAGTTTTCTGTCCTTATTTGAGCTAAACTCTAGCTCATCTATAGTGGCGCTGTACCACCCCCCCCTCCAAAAAAAAAACCAAACTAAAATACTATTTAACTATATAAATAAAAAAGTATTCCGTGATGTAATTACTAACTTACATTGTTAGTAATTATAACAGAAACAAAAGTAAAATAGAAATAAGTAGAACACTGTAGAAGCTTGCCTTAATTTTCTAGAGCAAAGCCACACGACCTATCTTCTTGAGATCCTGTCTAACAATGGTTGGGGAAAATGATATAAACTCTGGAGATCGTTGAAAGGTTTAAAAATCTGAGCAAAACCATTAGTGATTTTGAATTTACATTCCTTCCTGAGTATGGAAATCATGACTGTAGGTAGTGTAAGCTTTACCACATTCAACTATCCAATTCAAATATCACCCTAAGCACATGACATTAGTATTAATTATAACCCTCCACTAAACATGTGATCTATTTTATTCCAGCTGTTGGTAGATCAGGAGTAAGAAGCAGTTTACACATTCCTCCATTATTTGTGGGTTTAGACATCTTGATGGAAACCGGGCTGCTGTCTGGTATATTTTAATTGTTTCGCTTAAGGCAGATGTAGTTTGTCCGTAAGCTGTGAAATTTCAAACCAAAACATACCATGGACCACTAAACATACCATCATTACCTGTTTGGGCATTATCAAACCAAACATTGTAAACCGGGAGAAAATATACTTTTCTATATAAGAGAAATACAAATGCCACGTAATGACAATGTGGGTCAACAGATTACTAGATTTATTTACTAAGTTTTAAACAGATCACTCTGCCATTGTAAAGTACTAATGATGCTTCGAATCAGGGCGGTGTCTGATTAGACTGATCTTTTTGACAAACTGAGCAATTGTTGGGCCATGTTAAGAGATTGGAGGGAGTTCAGGATTACGAAGAAGACGCTTAGAGGGAGACTATCTAGAAGAAGGAGAAGTGGTCAATCTAGCAAGACAGCCTTTCTATACAGGACGTCAGGAGATGGCGTCGAGAAGATAGGATTGTAGTTGAATCGTGTAACAGGCCAAAGCCCATCACGGGATGTAGTGCCACATAATAATATTGAAGGAACGTATATGACTCTTTAATGTTTATTGTATTATTTCTCCATTTTATGAAATTTTAGATAACTTAAAAATGTTATGAGTTAAAGAGGATAAATGAATGGAAATTGAACTTTATTCATTGAAGATGATACACTAAGAATAATATAAATGATTACTTATGAGGGCATAGTGTCAACAAAAATTAAATAAAAAGAAAAAAAATCTCTGGAGAAATTAAAAATTATAGAAAAAATAGAATAATCATAAGTGACAAAAAATACTCATAGTTAATAAGATAGAATATTCAAAAGGAAAAAAATAAATAAATAAGAGGAAGAGGTAAATCAAGATTTATAAATTCTAATTAAATTTATTCTATATTTTAAATTCCAAATGCTACTTGTGTAGCATCAGGTCCCGATTAGAAGAAAATGAAAGAACGTTCGTATGGAGAATTTACTATATATAATAAATTGTAAACCTATTATCTTTATATTTGTGTATAGTGTAAAAACACCCAAAGTCTGTTGAAAGCGATTATGCTTTAAATGAAATACTCTGGAGATACAACAAATCCGTGTTTTAATACAAAACTCATTTAAACAGACGTGTTTTCACCATTTAAACTGTCTTATATGTCATGTCCTCACCCTACCCCTAGCCGTTAGCGGATGACAAACTGAACTAGGAGGGAAGAAGATAATCCTGCTATCTAGGGCAAGCATGCGGTGAATATGGAGCCCTTGAATATACATGCTCCGACGAAGTTTCTGTAACAAATCGATGTTCATTCTAGACTGCTTTTATCAAACGGATGCTATTTTCCAACCAAATGGCTATTTGGGTGACCAAACAATCCCAAAATAAATGTTGTTAGTTTAATGTAGTGATTGTTGAAATTGTACTTTATAAAAATTCTACGGAATACTGGGTCTAACAAGCCAGAATCCCAACCAAACAGAGAATCTTGTTGTATTTATCACAGGATATAAGAAGGAACTTCTTTGTATAACATCTATGGAAACATCAGTAGAATGTGCTTAATATTGGTATTACATATAGTTTTTATCCACGTCATTCGATCTCACTTTCGTCCACACGCGGATCCATAAGATGTATAGTCGCTGTTTTAAATAGTATCCCAAAGCACTTTAGTAACACAGAACACTCCCAAGAACTGGCTAATAATAATAATAAATAAAAAATAGCTATTGTAAAATGAAAAATAATCGTATAAATGCGGACATCAACGACCCTTGTGGTAGACATGCCCTAAAAACAACAAACGAGTAAGCTAGTTTAACTCCTCTTGAATATGTTATTGCATATTTTACAAACTCAACTAATCACACCCGACACAGAATCAAAGTAACCTTTTCTTATCAGCACTAAAAGAGTACTTTATAAAACCTGTGTTGGTTAGAATAAGATTAACTGTAAGTTGCTAGAGAAGTGATTGGGAATCCGCAACAGTGTAGCTTGCGTGCAGATGAACTCGTGCAAACAGCGGCCTAGAAAGTCATGCTTAGGATGTCGATCCGTCCACTGTTGCATGACACTCCCCATCACAGAGCGACTTAACATCAAGCCACGATCATAGATAAATGTCGGCTATACCATTTTAGCTTCCCTTTATAGAAGCATTCCTGATTCCGTTCATTCCCATAGTTGAAATACATCTTAGAACATAAGTTTCTAAGTTCATAAAAGTTCAGATAATTATCATTTCGTGACGCTAAACTCAAGTGAAATTCTTGGGTGAGGGGCTCCTTACATTTTAATCTGCGAACAGAGGAGAAAGAAAAAATTCTTTATTGGACAAGTGCATAAAAGTATGTTTCCCAATACCCAAGAGTACTTCATTCAGAAGATCTTGGATTAACATAGAATAAAGTATTAGCTCAGAAGTGTCTCCCAAGTGGTAATGGACTGCTCTCTAGAAGAAATAAGTCTTTTATGGTATTTTCATAAAGCTCCTTAACGTGGCTACTGTTTAGTATATAGAAATAATATTGTAAAGACAGTGAATGTTTATGAGTGGGGCGCTATGGTGGACTGTGTTGGGTCCTAGTAGTTGGGGTACTAATGTTGCCATGGGTGTCTATATCATGTGTACTTTGTACATCTGTAAACATCCATAGTTTGCCGATTTGTTAATTACTGTATTACCATCTTGTTGAATGCATTTCATTTACTATCATTTCTGCCTCTCTTCCCTGTATAAAAGCAACTGAGTTGCTGACGTTTAACTCCGAATTAATTAACGAGGGGGCTTTGACCTGGGCCAATCTGATTACTTGGTTCTGAAATATTGAAAGTCAATTTTGGTTATTGTTAAAAAATTAGTAAACTCGATGAACGGCGATACGCCAAGAAAGGGCATTGACCATAACTGTTAGAATTAGATCTTACCTACGGAAATCGAGGGTGCAATAGAGATGCTATTGAAAATATATCATTACTTTCTTGGTGATCGTGACTTATTTATATGTCTATTGGACTCTTCTTTTCGGGTGATAATTTATCTTGTCACACACTCAAGTAGTTGGATAGATATTTAATAAATAAAACACTTTGAACTCAAACTTACGCCTTATTTGTACTCGGGCAAGAATAGGACTTTCTTAGGGTGCCTAAACTGATAAACTGATCGCCAGGCAAAGAACCAGTTTATGGGCCAGGTATATTCACTGCCATCTGAATTGATTCTACTTATCTGGAGACTCGACCTAGTCCGTTGTCCCTCACCAAGGCCTAGTTATCCAAAATAAAGATAAAATTAGTTCTTTTCACTAACGTAAATACCTCACAAAAAGTACGGATTTGCTATTGAATATGAAAAAGAATGAATGTGCGAATGTGAGTCTGGAATGCCTGAACCGATTTGCACAAAACGTGGTACACATTTGACTTACCACCTGGAAAAAAAACGCAAAGAATAAATAAAAATACAGGGATGGTAGGTTATAAGGGATTAATTTGTTGAAATAATCGAAAACCACTGATATTACTAAAAAAAATGTGCAACTCTCTCTGGGCTATCCACAATTTAGGTTATGTATACATTTTCAAATATCTTATAATTAAATTGATATAATCGGAACTGAAAAATAATAGTTTAAGTAATACTATCGTGCTTATGCGGTCTGATGTGTTCCTATATTATTGTACCTCACTGCCAGACTTTCAACATATTATTGTCAAATCCACAATTTTCAACATCATTGAGAACAGAGAGATGAACAGTGACACTGCAAATGCCGTTTAAGGCCAAGATCAGTTCTCGTTAGCAAGAAAGGAGATGAGAGTGGGTGAGAAATGAAATGACCGAAATTAGACATAAATCCATAGTTTTCCTGGTGTCTAAGTTGATCAGTGACTGAATCGGTGATATTTAAGCTTAAGTTCTCACATAGTTTTCTGTGAAACCTATCAAACAATTGACTCGGTGTTACTAGATCCTACTGAAAATTTGTTAAGTTAAGAAGAACTCGGAAGAACCATCTGAAAATTTACTATCACATCGTGTTATAATTAAAGTAGGATCTCAAATTATTTTAGTACAGAAAATTTTTCAACGGAACAAGATGGAGGGTAACGGGAAAAAGAGAGAGTAAAACAGTTTTTATACAAAAGATACTTCTCTTAATAAACTGTAAAATAGAAATAATTTGATTTTAACTGTAGATAGAATTCTTCACTTTTCTTTCCTAATAGAAGATTGGGATAAATAAATACCAACAACGACGGGCAAGGATTATTTTGAAGAGATAAACTGAGGAACTGCTGAACGCATTTTGAAAATTAAAATGTTTCTTAGACTGTCTGTTAATTCATGGTCTATGAGAAGATTTCATTCCTTAGGAGTTGGATAGTGAGCATAAACTGGGAGATGAGATGAATAATTAGTATCTTTACCATTCGAAGCCTTGGGTACTGTAATATTATCATAATAGAAAAACTAGTATGTTTTAAAAAGGCCTAGAAAATTATCCAAAAAAAAAGAAAGAAAAAGGTTCAATTTATAAATGAAGAAAAAAATAATTGACAAGAGCGCTAAGACAGAAGTGGATATTTGTCAGAGGGAGGTTGAGACACACAGGTTTAGGTAGAACAAAATGACAAGTAAGATATGTATCAAGGCTGACACAGCAGTCACTGGCACACAATAGCTGCCTTAACTTTGCCGGTCAGAGCTGTCCATCTCCACGGCGGTTCATGTAATAGCTTCACTTAGCCGCCGCTCAGGTAACGGCTTTCTAGGCGCTCACTGCTATCAATGCATCACAGCATGCCCAATCTCCGGTGCAAGTGGTTATGAGTTGTAGTTGTATAAGTTAGCGTCACTAAAGCGAAATCTTTGAACCTATTGTATGTTTATCTATATTGTAATAGCCCCCAAGTCTTGTTGAATCATGCTAAAAAAACAAGGTATGCACAATAAAACATTTGACAGACAGTTTCATTAGAATAGACGGAGTGTTCAACAAGTGTTTTGTTTCAAACAATTAAGGATATTATTAGGAACATTAAATTCACCCGTTGTACTTGTCTAGACATGTCTAGGTACTAATAAACTACCATTGGTTTTTATTATTTATGGTTATTTTAATTATGTTTTGATTTTATTGTTTTAATTTTTTAGTAATACCTATGTGTAGATGCTTTAAAAACATATAAAATTACATTGAGGGATGCTACAACGAAGGCAAATTTAAGCGATGAACATGTGTACTATAACCTGCTGTGGAGTAATTACCCTTGATCAGAGCCTGAAGGGCCGAAATTGGAAGGGCTGTCAATGACAGGCAGATTAGGCGCACTAGATATATTGTGTACCCACCCCTATGGCCGCCAGCACCCCTGATAGGGGAAGTCGTGTGTGCTAACCTCTGCCAACAATACCAGAGTTTTTTTTTTTGTTTTGGTGGTTATTTATTTAATACGGGGGTGGTATGGAGCTACGATAGCGCTGAGTTATTTCTGATATCGTTTGATAATAATTTTATTGTATTTTTTGGAGCGGTAGAATGGGGTCACAGGAATCACCCTATCGACCAGGATATGAGGATTGGGTACGTTAATGAAACGTTTCGGTTGGTGCGTTATGCGCATTAGAATCTCCTCACATGACATACCATGGTAAACATATCTGCGCACAGTTGGCAAATGTTATAAGTTATTTTTCCTAACAAAGATTTTTTTCACATTTCTGAGTCTTTAAGTACTTTAGTGTTATGAAAATGCACAAAGTTGTTTTGGACGAGAAAATCGATTACCAATGATAGTTGGCTAATTATTATAGTTTCTTTTTATAGTACTTGTAGACTCTGGAATGTGAATAAATCTTTGCTAGAAAAAGTGAATTATAACAGTTGGCCATCTGAACTAGTTTCGCTACAATTGTTATTAAAGAGGTAACTCATTTATCCTCACGAGGTTGAATAAACTTCCACAGGATCTGCCCCTTAAAGAATACATCCTTTGAGGGAGCCAAGAATTGAATCCAGAGACTAGAACAAGACTAGGCGACGGTAAGACATGGTTTGATAATTAATATTCGATCGTTCCAAACGGTAACAACGAAAAAACTATACACATTTTTAAATTAATTAAACGAAATATTTACCTTGCTTTCCTATGAATTAGATAACCTTGTATTCAGCCAAACGCTAATATCCGAAACCCCTTTCAGGTCATGTATTTCTAAATTAATACCAAATCAATTGGCCAACGGGAGTTCATCAAACGATTTTGTGCCAGAATGATCTTCGTTCAGGATTTCCTTGTGCCCTTATAGACTCCATGTTAGGTATAATTGTTAAACAAATCTTATTAAAATTTAATATCCGATTGAGCCAACTCCCTCGTCGGCGTATTTTTAGAGCATGTGGGATATAGTTTTAGAATTTTACATCAACTAAATCTTTTTCACGCCCGCTACCTTAGAACATACACAAGACCCCTGACGATCACAATGAACCTGAATGTTAAGAGAGCTTGTCCCTTTGGATTTCACGTTAATAGGAATTTATACATTTAATTTTCTGTCATTAAAGTTACATATTAATATTTAACTAGTTATTTTTTTTTTTAAATTAAGAGAAAATTATTTAAAAAACGGGTGCTTAATAATATAGTTCAAAGAACTCAATTCCAATAAAACTAATTTAATCAGTAAACTAATCAACATTCTAGAAACTTAATAAGTTTTTTTAAAAACTGTCAGTTGGAGGAAAGCCACCAAAAGAAAAGACACGATACCGTTCTGTTAGTTACCGTAAGCCGCTAGACTTAATGCGACTTTATCACGGAGATATTATCTCGTTTAATAACCATTAACTTGTTAATTGCCCAATTAATTAGGCTCAAAGTGCTCATAATCTTTTAAGCCTGAGTCCCTCATTTGCAGATTAAAAATGCATTAGTAGACTAATTGCACGACGGTCTTGTCGAAAAGTTGCTTTAGCTTACTGATACAGCCATTGTTTCTGCTGAACATCTGCTGAAATACTTTCAATTTCATTGCAGCGTTCCATCAAGATAGTTAGTTATATTGACATTAAAATTCGATCTTCTATAACAGAAACCCTACAATCAAAAATCATTGTCAAATTAATACTATTGATTAATACTACATTGTAAATACATACAAATTACAATTAATGGAATAAAAACAAATCGGACGAAGAAACAAGTTTTTATAATGAAATTATATTTTCATGGTTGAAGCTACAGTAGAGTATGTTTCCTTGAAAACGGTAGAGATAAGCGCTGGTAATATTTTAAGTGATTACATGTTCTTCAGTTAACATGTACAATAATCAGTGATATAAATTTTAATGTCAAAGAAACTTGGTAGAATCAAATAAGTACGCAGAGCATACCATGACTTTATTTCTACAAAACCAACTTTTGTAATCACAGAAATTTCAATTTAAATTACTAAAGAAAAAGAAAAAAAATTTTTGGAATTTAAGTAACTACAGGATCATATTTTGTCATTCTGAAAAACATAAAACCATTTAAAAACTGGGAGCTTTGATGTTCACTTCAACGAGCGCTGAATTTTTCAAAAGATAAACCACCCATATCATTGAGGCATATTTTTTTTTTTTTTTTTTTTTTTTTTCCCCCTTTAAGCTCTCAAACTTATAAAAATAGGCATGTGGGAAAAATAAGGAAAATTATTTTTGGCTGGAAAGTGCCTTTCACTAAGGGGAGCTTCAAGGGGTATTTTCCTTTAGTAGTGTTATTGATTATTTATTGTTACCCCATTCAAGGAATATTCACTGAATCTTTGATAATTATTGGCCATGCTTAGAAAAAAATTGAATTGCTTCCTAGTGTTTGATGCTCTCAAGTTCTTGAGCAGATTAATTATACCTGCTAGTGGTTAAATTCCTTTAGGCTTCGGGATCAATCCAACGTGTCTTAATTTCATCTAAAAAAATTATTTGAGCGTGCATAATCACACAATTAAGGGATTTGATGATCTTACTAGTTATTACCTGTTGATTGATTTCTTACGTTTTATTGAATTGTTTTCCTTAGCGTTTATATTAAAGCAGTTTCTCAGAAACGCTCGATTAATTACCACTATATATGGAATTTAGTAACCACAGCCCTCACCTATAAATAATAAATATTAAATTTTCATTAATCTAATTTTATGTTTTTTGGGTGTTTGTAGTCTAAATCATTAACACAAAATACACTTCCTTAAAAACCTCGTCAAGATCTTTAATTTTATGTCCTTCACTATAATCTAGGAAGAAATAATGCTTCCACTACACAGTAACTAACTGATTAATGACACTCATTGCTCCCCCCCTCCAACATTTATTCAGTAATTATCAATGAGTTTCATAATTTATTTGGTACATTTTCAAGATGAGGAAGCAGTCGATATCAGGTCAGAAGTAAACGTTTAATTTAAGTATTAAAGGCAGGGCCTCGAACAGTACGTGGGAAGCGATATCTAATCCGCTGAAGGATGAATTTGATATGTATGCCTTACCCTGATTCGTCATAACGAAGGATATATAGTTCTGATATTTACAATGACGATTTATAAGAGCAAGGAGAGTAGAAAGCCGAGAAGCCGGAGTCATTGGTACCCTCGAGTATTCCGCCTGTATGGTAATCAATAATGGTAGGGTTGGTTCTCGGCCGAGGGGGATCAGATGGACCATTAGCTGGGGCTGATCTCAGGGGGGGGGGGAGCTTATCTTTTACTTCTAGCTAGTTCTCTTCCTTGACTGGTTACTAACGCATATTCACTCAACTTCTGCTACGAATCAATATAGGGTGCTATTATACAGCCAGTTCAACAATGATCAGGCAACAGTATCCTTGCCCTGCTATTCTTTTTCATTTATTTATTCATCAATCGTGGATACGAAACCTTGGGATTAAAACGTGAAGGAACTATAGCCCTAAGAGCATCCACACCAGTTTTTGGGTACTAGGTATTTGTGACCAAAAATGCTTCATTTTTAAACTGACAATGAGTGATTTTCCAAAAAAAAAAAAAAACTGAAATACTGATCTTATTCCTATTGTTAGTTTTCAAAAATATTCGGTAAATATCATTTACTTCTCATACTTTAATGATGTTGAGCATAAATCTCGTAAATAAACACCGTGTCAACGGAATAATACTGTAGAGAGCATGTTAATTTCGGGATAGTTTTTAATGGAGTGATTCAAAGACACGTTTCAAAGGTCTACCCAAAATTAAAACCTTTTTCGACAGCACAACTGCTAAAAAACAACAAAATGAAATTGAATTTAACAAAAAGAAGTATTATAATTTAACATCTTGGTTGTAAATAATAACAATAATTTTTAAATGAAAGTTAAATAGCTGCTAACAACGGAAACCTTTTTTTGTTAATGTCTCGATGTTTCTTATACATAAGAGCAATACACATATAAACACGACTATAAATATATATCTAATAGTCTACCCAATTTTCACAAAATCAAATAATATAACCAGTTTGAATTGTGAGTGACAATGCATTTTGGTATTTTAATCTCTTGAACCATCAAAAATTGGTGACTAATTTATAGCTATCGATGTTTTTTATGTTGTAGCACCTGAGGACGATGGTTTAAGCCATCGAAAGTATTTTCGGAAATAAATATCTGTTAGGAGGCAGAAGTTGATTTGTTTAATTATCATGGTTTAAGACACACCTTAGAAAAACCCAGAGAATGAAAGTTGAAGGTTGAAACTATATTTCTTAATCGGTGCGGTAGTTAATTATTGTCATAATAAAAATTTTATATACCCACGAATCGATTTTTGAGATTCTGTTTTTTTATTATTTTTGTTTTCTAGCAAAATCTTTCATATCGTTATATACTACTAGTGTATTCATGATAGTGTCATAAAAACGATTCCACAATAGCCTGAATATTTTTTCCCAGATTATATTACAGTAATATAATATATTAAGATCCATGAACGATATATTTATATATTTACTCCATGACAATATTTAATTATTGATGGTAATTTTTTCTAAAATAATATAAGAGTTACCAGATTTTACATAATATAAGATATTGGTGAAAATGAAGCTGTTAGAAAGCCACTTAGCTCTGCTCTATCATTAAACATGATTAAGGAGCCCTTTGGGCTTTTCAGCTCTGCTTATTTAAAACAGGTAAGGAGTAATCACCGTTCGTCTATACCGTATGTCTATATGTAAAAAAAGTATTATTAACTGATCTGGAATTATATAGAAAAATTATTATAAGCCTAAAAAGCTTTAAATATGATAATTGGGTTTTGGTTAAAATTTAATAGACCGTAGTCTAACAAAAAAAGGTTAAGCTTTCTTGAGTAAAAGTTAGGAACTATTTAAATGTTCTGATTACTCCACCCTCCCTTAAGATTAAGGGCAAAAGAAATTCAAAAATTTTCTACTGAAGTATGAATCGAGTATTTAATATAGTTTTCGGTGATAATCAAAGATTTTTTCATGAATATAATAGCTATTTACATTTTTAGTTGATAAATATTTTTTTTAATTTTACTAATAGTTAGTCTATAATTAAAATTAGGCAAATTTAAGCCTGTAAAATGTTTTAAAACGTAACAAAAAAAAATGGCTGGTCTTTGTATCTACTAATGTTATGGTAGTTTGTGGAATAATGTTTGACAGTCTTTGATTATGAATAATGTACAGAAACTTAGATGAATTTCGAGGTTTGACACACAAGAACAGAAATTAATTTTTTCGTATTTCGAAATACAAAGATTATTTTTGATCGCTTTTTTTATGCCGGAATGAAAACAACGAGGAAGAAGATAAAAGGATTTGGCCAGGATTAGTGATGGAAAGAAGAAAAATAAAGGATACAGTGAAACAAACAAGAGTGGAGCTGTGTGATTTGGAGCAGAGGGGTGGGGCAGCTGACCCAGATATCTGGGGGCGGCGCGCAGTCTACCTACCTCCGGTCACTGAACTGGTCGCTAAGGGGACTAGTAATGTTTACACTTTTTTGAAAATTATTTCGTTTAAGAATGTAATATTAAACAGTGTATGGGTGGTAAGTTAGCGCTCACCAAATTAAATTCCAAATTCCATTGTACTTAAAATATGTATATTTACGTAAATATATCATGTATCTATTGTTTTTAAAATAGCAATGAAATATTTTTTAATTATTATTATTATTTAAATAATGAAATCCCCGGAGTAGCTTCCAGAGGGTTTCCTTGGTACATATTTACTAATTACAAGAGCAAAGGTGGGCGTGGTGGCTAAATCACACGTTAGTTATAGCTAGTCTCAATAAATGGTACTGTTGTACCAACTTGTGCACCACGAATAAACAGAAGTTCCCCTCTTCTCGTACCATAAATCACCCACATACGTTTCCATATCGCAATATAAAAACCTTAGGTGTCATTTAGAGAGGGGGGTTAGATTTGCATGAGGATCTATAATTATCTGTAAATTTAAAGGGGCTATGAAACAAAAAAAAATAGAGAGGGGGAACTTGTTCACGACACGGGACAAGGGCGTGGACATAGCCCAGCTTCTGACGCCCTGTATAAGGCCGAGATTCGGAGATTTTCCCATTCATTCGGAACCCGGCACTGCTCTCTCTCTCGCTCTGCACTATCGATTACTGCTCTACTCTAATCATGGCTTTCTTATTCAACTACCTCTGCTCCTTTCTTTCCTAACCTTGCTATGTTTTAGCCCGGTGTTGTCAAATTACACACCTTCCTAGTGGGATTATCTGTCTTCGTCTTGCTAAAACTAGCACCTCCTTAGAAGAGATCCTCCCATGCGGACGACGGTCTCTGGAGCCCTACAAAGCTTACCTAATAGCCTCTCCTCCAGCGATCCAGTCTGTCTCTCTCCGGTTCACACTCGCCTTCAGGATTCGGACGATTTCACACGGTTACCGAGTGAGTGTGAATTCACGGTCATTCCAAGACCACATAAATTACCTAGAATACCTACCCTGTATCTCTTTTCCCGAACATAGTGCAGTGTCGGGGCACACCTTCTAAGATCTTATGGAGTCGGTCAATACGAATAAAAATGCCTGCCGACTATGCCGCGAATTTTATGTGAATTGTAGGTAATACACGTCAATATTCTAACTTTACGGTCACAGTATTAATTTAGTAGGCTTTCATGTCACGCAAACCGTACACCGATATGAACACAACACCCATATCATTATGTTCAATTCATTGGCTTAAAAAACTGTACTGTCAAGCTTCAAAGAAGGGCCCACAAGCATGTCGAATTGCAGTATGTGGTTGTACCGATACGCACGAACGGACGGAAGCTTTTATACACAGTTCCAAGAACCGCAAAACGACAGTGGCCGAGAAACGTGGAGATCATCAGTCCTTGACAATCACAGAAGGAAGTTTATCCATCTACAAATATTTAGAAGTAATCTCACCTTCTTTGAACGTAAACAACAAAAATTAAATAATATTGTTCTATAAATGCAAAATGCAAGTTCACTTTGTGCTAAAAACAAACAGCAATCAATAGAAAAGGAAAATAACTGTAGTTTAGCAAATTAGGAAAATATACACACCTTTCTACTGCGTTATTACCTTTAAAGCTGTACTACAGTATTGCCTTTAATATATACAGCTCGGCGTCACTTAGTTTTCTTCAATTATCATATATTTAAAAAAATCTTTATTTGAATAAAAATTACAATCTGCCCTGGAAGGCCAATAGATACAATTGTAATAATAGATTGCATTCAAACCATACTTACAATAAACATTCATTCAGGACATGAGGGAAGAAAACTGACCAGCACCAGAACTCACAGTGACTAAATAATATATTTACAAAAGATAACGGGGCCATATTAGCTTCAATCTGCGAGAGGGGTTGTACATATGAATGCTTTAGAGTGATCTTATTTGAGGATTTGGATAGATAGATATTTTCAGGTGGAACTTTAAAGAAGTTTGGGCAAATGTGGTGGTGAATTTTAAAGTCATTATGCGGGATTTTATTCATGACGTGAAAAGGTGCATAAATTATGACTTTAAATATGAGTATTTTGTTTCCTAGAGTGAGGTGGGAATACTTGTTGACAGTCTTTGCAGTTCCCAATCCTTCTGTTGAGTTTTGTCCTCAAGTCTCGTATGAGGTTTCCAGGTTAATCTTTTGTCAGGTTAGAATCCAAGAGATCGCACTTTGTCTGATATGAGAAGAGGAGTATCATTGAAGAGGACTGGAGGGCAGGATCTACGTCGTAGGGTAAATGCAGTATTGGTACATTTTCCTTCGTTGACTTTTATCATCCGCCGGTTACACCGATGCTCAATTTCGGAGAGGTGAATTTGTAGGTTATGATTGCGGGTCATGATGGGATGAAAGGACAACTGTGTCATCAGCAGAGGTGGCAAGAAAAATAATCAACAGTGATAAGAATGTCGTATTCATAACTACATGAGATTTGGAGGTAGCGGTTAGATAGCAAAGAATAAAAAAATATGTTTGTGGGAGGATGGATTTCAGTTTCAAAAGCAATCTGGGATGGCAAACACTGTGAAAAGCCTGAGCCGCATCAAGAAATGAGCCAGTGCTTAAATGCCCCTCCAGGGCTGAAGAAATATAATCGATTACAAGAAGTCCCAGCTGCAATGAGAATGTTAGAAGCGGAAGCCAAACTGATGTACCGTTACAAGATTTTGGGTGTCTAAAATGGGAAGGATCCTTATTAAAGGATATTTTTAAAATTTTGTTGAGAATTGGGAGAAAGCTAAAAGCCCGATAGGATGAAGTGCTGTTAGGGACTTTTCTGGGCTTGACCAATAATTTTATAATAGAAAATTTTCAAAGTCAAGGAAAGTGAGTGGTTTGAAGTCATCATCTATTAAACTAGAATTAATCCGTTTTTTTTTTGTTTTTTTTATAACCTAATTTATGAAATATATTTTGTTTATTCAGTTATGAAAATACTTCCCTACGAGAATCAATCCTCCATTCCATAACGACTGACCGTTAATAGGCCTGTAATGATCAGATAAATTATAAGCAGGACAAACCATTTATCACTCTACCGCATCACTCTTAACGTCTGGAGGCTTTTCATCTCAGACGGCTCTAAGAATAATTATGCAATTAAATCATGCTGATATAATCAGATCAGTAATAAGACAATCAAATAAATTTATTACTGCCTTATTTAAAATGGATTTTTCAATAAATCATAAAGATCGGATGATTTTTATCTTTCTTGATAAGGGGGGGCCTAAGTATTTTTCCTTCGTCTTCTCTTAACAAAAAGAGAGAAAACGTTTCCTCTCGAAACTGAAACCCTGACAATTTGAACCAAGACAAAATAAATAGTTGCCAGGAAGTGATAATCCTACGTGGTGGTAAATATTATCCATATAATTTTTAACAAGTGCTAGATTTAAAATGTCCAGATTAACTTATTTTGGAGGGCAAGTACGTAACATACTATTCTATAGCGCTATTTTTTGTTTCCACCCTTAATACTTTTAGTAGCATTTTTTACTTTGTAGTATTTTACTTAAGATTTAATATATTTATTTATTTTACAATGTTAAAAGGAATTAGCCAAAGTAACATTGTCAAACGAAAATACGTTGCATAAAATTCAAACAATTTTACCTTGGGTTATTGTATTACATGTCCTATTACAGTCCTTTATCCAGTTTCTACAATAAACTATTTCGTTTCTCATTAACATTGTATGAATTCAATTAATTTATGTCTACCGAATGAGTTTTGATCAATTAAATCATCGCTTATAGCAAAAAACATCTAAACAAAATAGGAAAGGAATACTTACACCAGAGGATCAGGCCGGAGTCGAGCTTCATAATTATCTAAGACTAAAGATAGAAACCCATGTGTGATGATGAATTGTATTAATTAAGTAATGGCTTAATCTTAATTACCCTTAATTTAGTTTCTTGGGGTTCTTTATTATAGTATTCCCGAGGTAAAACAATGTATTGTGTATATTTATAATCATATTATTGTAATAGTTATTTGGATCCCATATTCAATCAATTAAAATAAAAATTACTAAGTTATCATTTGAACCACAGCGGTTGGCTTCACTGATCCACCCAGTCACCTGTTTTCTGAATAAAACAAGAGAAGAGGATGAGATGTACCTCTCGGCGGTTTGGGTCGATTAGTACCTGCTATGGGTAGTGGGTGCCCCAGCTCATATAACTAATTGGCTTGTAGTTGCGTTTTATTGTTTACAACATCTACATTGATTTATGGTTTGGTAATGTTATTTACATTTGTTTAAGTTAATTTACAATATATACACAATAGAGTATAGGGTGATTTATCTTATGTCGTTAGCGGTCGCTACAACCTGTATTCTTACGTTCTATATTATAATGGATTAAGAGCTGGATTTTCAAAAAAATATTCAAAATTAATTACACAGCGTTTGCAATATTGGTAGTATAGTGTTCTGTTTTTAATATGGGTAGTATCGTATTCCATGTTTTCAATAAGGGTAGTATAATATAACCCAAGACGGAAAAAAATATTATTTTTTTTAAATAGCAAAAATGCTACTGAAAAAATGTCTGCTACTAGCATAAGTGATGGTTACACTAATTTAGACTTCTGGGCACATCCTCTGTAATGCAATTTGTCCCCGGCAGGAGTAATCACCATAGAAAACATTATTTAAAACATTTGCATCAATGAAAATGAATAAATCAACTACAAAATATTTTTTTCATATCTCCCCAGGGTTCATTGAAATACTCTGAGAGGAGAGATGTGAAGATCACCCATTGTATTGGAGAATATTAGATTGGAAGGAGAGACAGAATACGAATTGGAAAAGCTGAATGGGAGGATGGGGGTGTTCTTTACTAGGCCGAATAAAGGGGGTGATGGAGGGGGTGTTTCATGAATAGTCGTTCAACTGCGAAAGGAGGCAATCTGACTCTGTCGTCTTCTAAACAACTCAGTCTAGATATGACTGCACTTATAAAAGCTAACTTAAAGTTTATATTGTATGCAAACATTATGCTTAATGCTTAAGATGAGGTGGTGTTTTTGATAAGGAAGTCCTTCGAGATGGCTACAAAGGAACAAAGAATATTCACTGCACGTGTTACATAATCGTAACTTACTCTTTTATTTTAATGAAGAAAAAGAAAGAAATTAATTTATTAAAAAATTATAGAATTCCTTCAAAGAATATTAAATCAATAATAACTTAAGACCGGTTGGTTTTACATACTGACCTCCCTGCTCGTGGATCTATAATTAGTTCTTTCAATCAGGCAAGCGATTTTCTTGTTAACGTGAGTCCTCTAGTCATTCTCCCGGCAGTGAAAAAGTGGAAGTAAAACGTAAAGACAATCTAGTCAAGGGCTTTGCGTTGGATATACACATTATAATACTAGATACACATTATATACACACTAAAATATGGTTCATATTGTATGATGGAAATTATATATTTTATTCGTAAGATATATCGTACATATAATTACATATGATATTATATAAGCCATGTATATAATGGCCATTCGATATTTTTTTTATTAAATGGAATTACCATTTAAAATATCATGTCTCTTACATGACATAGGGAGGAATATTTCCTTAGGAATAGAAATATTTACTGCAATATGCAGAAATATTTCTTCTTAAGCCTTTACAACCTCCCCTAACACTTTGTTACGTCATTTCATGGTAGATGAAAATGCATTTTCTCACCACGATTTCTTAAAGGCATTTTTTTTCACATATTAGGATTGACTAGCTATATATAAAGAATGAGAATGATCAGTGTTAAAAATATACATACATACATAATCCTAAAGATACCTGAATAGACGAGATGTTGACCACTGTAAAATAATAAACTGTAAAGCTGTAAGTAATTTTGAAAAGTTTGTGTCGTTTATTGAGTTTTATTACTTAATAATTCTATAGTTTCAACAAAAAAAATGTTTATTGCAATGAAATAACGATCTGAAGTAATTGTGATCAGTATTTTCATTATTTAATAATTACAGTGAGATCTATGTCTAGTTTAGCCGCTGTAAAAAAATTCAAATATATCTGACATTTTAAAGAATATTTAAATAAATACCTGGTTTAACATTAACATGAAGCATGTGAAAAAAAAAACATGAAAAAGTAATATACTCGTATGCTGTATTAAAGGGTGTTAAAAGTTTTTTTCTTTTTTTTAAGCCATGCATAGTATTTTTTTCTGAACTTTTTTATTTATTCATTTTTTTAAAGAATTATTTGTAATTATGCCACTTTCCCCTTACTTTCATGATTCTCAACTAATAATATCTGAGAAGCTATTTTATCAACAATAAGAAGTGGCAATAGGTGAATAATCGTGTATTTGATATTTTGAAATTATATGGCCCGATCAAACCCTTGTTGAAGGAAGCAGTATGAGCAAACGTTGATTAATTGCCACTCGGATATTCCATAATAATTAAAATATAGACATAGTTTAATCCTATCATGTTTAATCTAGCAGCAGTAAGGTTGAATAATGAATAAATCTAATAGAGCGAACTATTACAGAGGGCAGACCTGTTGATTGGTAGAGGTAGGTAGGTGGCGAGGTCTTTAATAAAATGAAGCCGCGCTCACCCGTACTTGGTCAGTGAATCAATGAATAGTGCTATCCATCAGCGAATATATTAATAGTCTACACCTTCATGGCTACTGCGGTCGGACAAAAAGAGCTGATGACTGAGCGATTTTTTTGTGATAAATGCTTGGCTCACATTTCTGAAGAACATCTCACCGGTAAGAGACATATTCTCAAAATTCAATTACTTTCCATTCTCTCAAAAACTTATATAACAAAACAATGGAAAGAATTGCTGAAACGAAAATCTGTCTCCATTGGGTATGTAGAAGTGTTAAAATTTTCTTAACATTATTTAATCAATTGGAAATTTCAAGAATATATTCAAGAGCATCCTGGTTTAAGCAATAAGTATTTTGGTTAAGATGTAAAGAAGGAAAGTATGCTAAAACAAATTCAACATAAAAAACAGTTGGTTACGTTGCTATTAACCAACCAGCTTCTCTCTCCCTTTAAAATTTTCTTATGTACCCTTTATAGAATTAGATTTACATTGTAGTTTTTTTTCACACGGTTAAGGACGTATTAAAAACTATTATATAATAGAGCATGCTGCCATAACGAACAACTTGGGTGCTCATAACCCATTAGAAGGCCAGTAGACCCATCTTCCACGGAGAGGACTGAAACACTCTAACCTAAGGTTCTTTGAATAGCCAGTAACTTACACAATTATGCATAATATTACATATAATTTAATGCACTAATGAGGAGAGAAGTAGCATAGTGTTTTAATGGCGATATCATGGGGAAAAAAAAAGAAAATATCTTAGAACAATGCGCATGGGTATCGTGATTATGGATGCGTTGATCCAATATCAGTAGATGGTCGAGCTTTGGTTTACCTCCTTTAGTAGTAAAACAAAGGACATAAAATAGATTCTTTGATATTATTAGTTGAGAAATCATGAACGTCAGGAGAAAATGGCTCATAGAAAAGTAAAAAAAAAATTATATTTCAACATCCTTCAATAAAGCATATATTACTTCTCATATTTTTTTTTTACCACGCTTGATGTAATCTTAATCAAAACACATATAAGGCATACCGAGGTACTTTTTTTAAAGATTCTTTCATGTATGTTCAATATATTATACTTTTTTCGCTTCGTATATATTATATTATATATTATACTTCGTGAACTATTCATTATAATGAATGTATCTTAAAATGCAAGTGTAGATACCTGTTAGGGCTCAGATGCACACAGGCCTGCGAGGATGTATACAGCTTCCAAGTTAAATTAGTCCTAAAAATAGGATGGTGTAAACAACAGGGTTAGCGGGATGAACGACTAGAAATTGCTATGATTAAAAGTGATTATAATAAAAATGTTAGAATATCCGGGCCCTGTTAGAGCTCATTATTAAGAACGGTATTAAATTACGTGTAATTTTAGCCTGCGTCCCAGATACTAGGCCAAGCTGGGCGGCGGGACCAACCTGAGGATTCGCCAGCTGTTGCGTGCAGGACTGCGGTGCGTGCGGTTAGGCCATGGATGAGCGGCAACAACAATTAAAAACAACAACGAAATCAAGACGTACTATAGACAACAAAGCGAACTGAGCGACCGACCGAAGCGAATGGCGGGCTGGCGAAAACTGCCGAGCGGAGCCGAGGCCAGCGCTATCTGTGACCGCTTCGCGCCCCTCCTCCCGCGCTCGATAGTTAGCAATATATCAGGTGTTGCTGGCCTGGTCATCATCTGTCATCTGGTCAGTTGAGTGAAGTTCGAAAAGGTGTAACATCGGGGGGAAACGGCCGGCATAGAATGGGCTCATTTACTTATGGCTGACAGTATCAACATTTTAATTTAACTATAATATTCAATTTTCCTATGTTAAGATTCAAAAGTAAACTACAAGTTGATACAAACATAGATGTTCTCGTCAAAAAAATTATATTCATGATTCATTTTTAATTTTACTGAATAAATTTGTTTACATCAATTGGATGTAATGCAAAGGTAGGCCAAGCGACACGAAGTTAGTTTTGAGTAATTTGAATATTTCCAAACAGACTTACTAATACATAAATTCAATAATATAGACGGTATTTAGTTCAAATACTTGTAGTGTAGTAAGTACTTCTATACTAACAATTTTGTTCACAATAAATCTAACTTAAAACTAACTTTGTGTCTCTTAGTCCACCAATTGCATGACAACATACAATTACGAATCATATTGTATTTTTTTTAAAAAAATAAAAGAAGGACTTATAAAGTGAAAACAAAATTATCAATAGTATCAAGAGACCCCACGTTGGTTTCATAAATAATTATTAAATGACCAACTGAAATTAAACAGTGAATTTCAGTTGGTGATTTATACCAATAACAAATTTAGTTAGTAGCCCAAATATTGACTTAGAAAAACTTGTATGCGAGTGCTTAAAATATATTTAAATAAATATAATCTTCACAGCATAGTTTATTAAAGTATAGCGTTATTAAAGACAGCTCTAAGCGGCCACACCCAATGGTGTAGTAACCCTGGTAAAAAAAGGGTTGTTCAAAGTACTGACTTTATTTTACTACTCAATAAAGTCATTAATGTTTTAAAATCTATATCATTAATTGGCAAATGGAGATGACTGCTTAAAGCTGTTACAGTCTAATGAACTAAAATTGTGGAGGGACTGAGGAATATTGATTTAAATTTATCAAAACCTGCCAAGAACATACTTTTCGCATTTCCGACTGTCATTATCTAAGTGAAAAAACTGAAAACGTTGCCGATATTGTCTTGTTTCCTTTTTTCCATATCAATATATGCTAACCAAAACTTAATGAGCTTGATCCCATGTTTGGAGGGATATAGGTTTAAAATATCAGATCAATTGCTTCATTTTTACTACCACTATCGTAGGACTAGAAATAGAGCCCAGCCTTACGGACTATTAAGCATATATTAAAATTCAAAGTAAACACTTAAACAATTAATTTAATTATGGATTATCAGCCTCTAGTGACCGAGTTATTCCTGGTATTCTGAAATCCTGCGGTCTACCACCAAATAAATTCAGACCTCTGAGGCCAACAGATATGTACCCCGTCTTAACTCAGCGACTGTACCTGTAGGTTGCTCACAATCAAATCAAATCACATCAGATGAAGAAGATGTAGGACTATAACAGGAAACTATTCAAATTAAATATGACACATTAATAGTTATAATGGGGACCGAGCTTAAGGAATTTACGTGAATGCACCTCCGGATCGATTCCGTTTTCGATTTCATACTCAAAAGAAGAAACGTGTAGTAGGTAGAGTGAGCAGTTGTATTTTTCATGCTATTTTTAAATGAGAACTTTTAAAATGAAAGAGGTTTAAGTTCTACTGTTATTTATAATTAGTAATAATACTAATTTTAAATGAATACTGTTGTCAAAGGAAAAATTAAGAGTGAAGCTCTACAGCCATATTTTGAGTTGTGCAAAAATGAAGAAATAATACTTGACGACTGAGTTGCGCATTCAGTAAGTTAGTGAAATGTTTTATATTAAAAAAAAAATTAACATGTAAATCAGTTAAAGGACAAAGAACAGAGAAGTACCGAATTGGACTATTGGAGGATTAGTATAGTTTTTTAGCCTTCTGATTTAACATAATCGTTCATCTTTTGAAAAAGTGAACACCCCTTCTCTGAATAACTAAAATTAATACCGATTTCATTTAATGAAAAAATAAGAAGAGTAAATTTGTACTGTCCTGTATGCTTGAAAAACATTAACGTAACTACTTCCGGAAATCCAATAACTTCTCTAATTATGTAACTACGACTTTTAAAATTAAAATACTAGTGACAGTACAATAATTATCGATGATATTTAGCTAAGAGATTAATTATTTAACTTGACATATCTATCAAGATACAGGCATCTTACAGTGAAATCCGGTGCTGTGGCCATGTTTTCATATACGGTATAAATATACTGAATTTGACTGTTTGTAAATTATAATGTTTCATAACGTTCGGAGGATTAATGCACATAAGCTAAATATGCTACAAGATCCTCAGTGGACAGCAAATTAATTAAATTAAGGCCAATGGCCATGCGTTAGCTTAGATATAGCCGCTGGAGCAGGAAATTGGGCAGTCTCCATTCTGGAGGCAGTCAGTAGTGTCTACGGACTAACCGTGCTTCATGTTCCAGGAACTGGATGGAGGTGGAGGTAGTAACGTTCAATCATAGATCTCTCGTTTTGACCCTAAAAATACGTACCTGTTTTTGTTTTTTTTACAATATGGAGCTACCTATTTCTTGTTTTAATACTGGCCTTGCATAAAAGTCAAGTAACAACACAAGCAAAGATCACTGAGCGAACTAAGAAATAAAATTTACACCAGGACGACCAAGCTACAAGATTTGCTTTCAAAATAATGCAGATCCCAAAATCACAAGTTTTATGAAACCTATCAAAGATTATCGATTATTCTAGAAGTGCGTATTCCACCATAATACAAACTGAATAATAGGACTATAAGGGGATGAAGGGCACAATGTAATGCCATATAATTATGTTGTTTAATATACTTTTTAAGTAATATAATAGGGTTATTTGTTTTAGGCATATTTTCCTCCATTGTCCTTTTTTTACATAAAAGCAAAATATTATGCCTGAATTTAAATGTTTTAAAAAGTAATTGAATCATTTGGATTCGTCGTAAAAAAAAAAAATACAATCTTAATTTATAAACATGTCAGATGGAATATTTAAAAATAAAAGACTTTCTGCATATGAATGTTTAGGCAATAATGAAAATATGTCACAAATGCTAATTTTACATGGGAGCACTTCTAACGTTCAACTGTTCCTGATATACCGGGCAATCTAACAAAATATATTTTAATTTATCCAAAAATTGTTATGGTAACTTTTTTCAAGTAGCTTCAAAGTAAAATCGTATAATTTATTAGGATTTCTATATATATCGGACTTACCTACATTTTTTTTTAGTTTTAGCTGGGAAAAGTTGGGATAGGATTAAACGTTATCGTTCTGTTTCATAATATACAATTACCTGATTTCCCTAACATTCGACTAGCCTAGATTTTTCCTGATCATTGACACATTTATTGTTTAAACTTATTAGATTCAATCAATTATGAAAATCATGAGTTAACACGTGACCGTGACGGCGCTGCAGCTACTCTAAGCCCGCATGTCACTCCCTAAACTTGCTGCTAAACTTACGTTATCATGTTGGGTTAAATTGAGTTTGGTGATGCAGAATTTATTAACAGTATTTGTACTGTTAATAAAGCAGCAACAAGGTTAGGTGAATATACGATCAATCTAGCAAGGCAGTTAGAGGAATTAATTAAAAAATTGACAGTCATCATCGTAACAGCTCAATGACGACGATTTGAATGAATTGGGGAGGTATTATGGTGATTTTATTACCTTTTGATCATTTATTTAGTTATGAAGATGCGTAAGAACTGTTTACATCTTTTTTCCATCTTTAGATCATTCTTACAAAGGCTTGATAACAATATGCATGGTACGTCATAACGTATTTTATTTCATCAATCCAAGCCGATTCTCAACAAATACTTTGTCTTGTTTCTAGATTTACTGTTAAATAAGAAGTAAAAGTTTCTCAGTTAACGTCGACACTTATTTTTAAACAGAAACCAACAACAACGAGATGTTTAATTTTAAGGTGAAATCATTACAAATAAAATTCTAAAAGCCATGAATTACGAGAAAATGAGATACATAGTTAACATAACTGTTGGTTAATTATGAAGATTGCATTCACGTCCTAAGAGACAGGAAGCAACTTGTGCTTGCTAATAAGTACAGCCGTTTTCTCAGCTATTATCGAGGTTATTGTGCCATACCGTGCAAAATGGCGTGGGAACCGTACAATAACTACCCGCGTCGACACATACATCATTTCATCTTAATTTATAAATTATATATATACATATATAAACTTTATTGTGATAAAATTACAATCTGCCTAATTTGACAATAAGTAATTGTGATAAATATTCTCATTCACACCATATTTACTATTTTCATTCACTAGCTCATTCATATTTATACATTTTATAAAAAAAAATCTTCTTTGAAGTCATGGTAATTATTAGGGCTATTGGCACTATTATTAATAATATGATAATAGAGGTTATATGATCATATTTGACAGTCACATCATTATGAACTAGAATCGCATTTCGTGATATGATATTTATTTATGATAGCCTTTTACTCTGGACTGAAAACAAGGAGGAAGAAAATAAGACGGTTTGAGCAGGATTAGTAATGAAAAGGAAATAGTAATACAAAACAAACGGAGATTCAACTTTCAATGCTGATATTAATTGTTCACAAATTGAAGTGGATCACTTATTTATTCAATTGAACACTTATTGAGCTATTGGGTTAAAAAAAAAAATACAGATGAACGATTTATTTATTGATAATTAAGAAAAAATCAAATTTAAATTTTTACAATTTACAAAATTTTAGCTTATAAGGCTCAAAGTGTGATGTTGGGGCAAACAAACCCATTCCTCAATGCATCTGAAAGTTCAACCTAGTTATCTGGACAAGGCGAATGCATGTGTAAACTAGCTTTGGAGTTTATCTCAAACATGCTCAATCGGATTCATGTCGGTTAAACATACGGGCCAGATCGTGCGCGTGATTTCTCGTTCCTCTAAATGACGTTCAACCACCCTTTCCTCTATGAGCTCAACCATTATCATCAATGAACAACAACAATGAAGTTTCCCCCCATTTCTTTATTTTTTGATAAAGGGGAAATAATAGGCCTTATGACATTGTCTAGGCATGTTTGTTCGGCCACGTCCTCATTCCTGAGCGATATCAGTTTTTCGATGTCTAGATATCCATAGCCAGACCATTACACATTATCCATAAAACCGTACTGGCTCAGATATAGCTGCATGAATCACTGGTTTTGCTCTATCTACATTCTAAAACGTCGATAATGATGATGAAGAACAAATTTGGATTCGTCAGTAAATAAAGAACGACCCCACCAATCCTCAACAGACCAACCAACATGTTTACAAACTCATAAGAGACCTCCTCCGATGTCTCCTGCTTTGTCTTGTTAAAAAAAAAAAAACTCCCTCGCTGGACATCTTGTCCTCAAAACGACTTCATGGAGGCGGTTTATAACTGTTTGAGTTGAAATGTGAACTCCTGTTGCGTCCTCAAAAGCTTGTCAAGCTGTCAAACCTCGTTGCCTAATTTGTGTTTTTACAAATATACGTCCTGCTGAAGGGTAGTTTTAAAAATTGGCTTCCTCTATGAGTGTACTGAGTAGTACCTGTTCCCTGGTACCGTGGCCAGGCTCTTGTGTGAGAGGGACCAAGTCTACGGCCAACGTCACGTAGTTCAACAGATCATGTACAATGATAAAATGATTTTTTTTTTTTGTTTATTTTTATTGTTCATTAATCCTCATAGAGATTAATATTAAGATAAATATTGTGGATAAGTTGTGTAAGATAGTTTATTTTAAACTTGAGAAAATTCCAAATCATCCTGGTAAATGAAAATAAATGATACCTACATTTTTGCAAGTAGTCCACTTCAATTTGTGAGCATTTTACATTAAAAAATAACACGAGAGCTTGACTGTGAGGATATGACCAAGGCACCTTGGAGGCCGACTTGAGCCCTGGCGGCACTCCATCCAGCCCCACATGCCTGGTAAGTATATTCTGATAGTATGGACTGATCGAATGACTTGGTTAAATGCTTGTTGCCTAACAAACAAATAAATAGAATAAATTAAGGATTTTTATTAGACCTCCTGTAATATTTTTTTTTTCATTAGTCATTGAATTTTTTCCTAAGTATAAAGGATATTTAGACGAATGAATTCAAGTCATGTGCAAACAAGGCCCTTCCTTGCTTCGGAGAAACAGCCCGAATTTGTTAAATATTTAGAGATTTTCGTTAATTTTGTGTCCTTTTTCTTTTAACACCTTGCTATTTTTTAAACATTTGTTTTTTAAGTTTTACCAGATGTAATAATGCTGAAATCTGTCGATGGATATTATACAATTAATAGATCTATTATAAAATTTAAATGTAATAGTTAAATACAGTAGTGTAGCTGAAAATCGAACACAGCTTCAATCTTTTCCTATGTGATTAGACCCAAACTTAATAAGTCTCAGAAAAAGTGTTCGAAGCAGTAAATTCAATAAATAAGCAATATAGCGAGGCAAGGGAGCAATGGGAGAACCGAAGCTAATGCAATAAGAAGATGCGAAACAAGTGGGCTTATAGGGTACGCTTTCAGGCTGCTTTCGAAAGTGCTCCCGCCTAACTGAATTGCCAGGCCCTGTTTAAGTCTCTCATACTTCATTAGAGGTCAATTTCCCCGCCGTTCTACCGACTACCCTGGAACAAATCTCAGGGAAGTTGGAAAATTCGTTTCCGCCAGTTAGTAGATTGTTTCAGGAATGTAACACTTACCATCTCTTAATACGCAATGTCCTGAAATAAACCATGACTGTGTCTGATATTGCATCTAACTGTCAGTCTGATGGTGATTTATGAGACTTAGGAGATGAAAGTATACCCTTGTTTATCGATACACGACAAATGAATTACGTATTACTTGAAACGTACAGCAGAGAACTAATTTACCCAGTGAAACTATTAAGCAAGTGAATTTTCATACAAACGGTTTGCGAAGCCTTTAGGAAAAGCCTCCAAATATTCTATTGTTGTATTTTATTTATTTTAGATTCTCTTTTTTGCAAGTTTTTTTTACACCAGTACCAACAAAACACCTTAAAATGAAGCAATGTGAACGTTCAACGTAGTAAATAGGAGGAGGGGGGTAGCCACATGGCAATTTAAATTAATCTATCAGGGCTTATATAGAACTTTAGAAATACAAATTCATTAATCTCAAATGCAATTAAACGTATGTTTTACTCCTTTAAGTCTTAAAAAAATGTTGCGGATGCCACAAAGCATAGGCCACCGCTCTTTATATAAAGGTACTCAGTTAGTTGTGTATTGTAAAAGAATGTTTTTAATCCAACAATCTACCCATTTCAAATATAGAAATTAATAATAATTATAAAAAAAAAGTAAGTAAGTGAAACAACTATAATTAGGAGTTATATTTTCCTCCCTTTGTATACATTTGGCGTCTGAGTTGTTTTAAAAACAAAATAAAACTCTTTTAGCGATGTTTATAAACCTATCCTTGTTTGTACGTTTGTATTTATTAATTCTAACCTTTTATATAATTAACTTTTCAAACATTCGTTTGATCACAAGCTGATATAGGATGCTATATAGTGCAGGTGTTATCAGTATTTCATCAAATTTAAATTGCACGATAAATATGTTAAAAGTTTAATTCAAGTATTCCACTAAAGATTTATTTCCAAGGCATGCACGATAAGACTAAAAAAAAAGTAAAATAAAAATAATTACAGAATAAACCAGTTTAACTGCGTATAAATAGTAATTAAAATTTATAATAATTACCGATTAAATGATTACTGATAGAGTACAGGGGGATCGGCCATTGTATCTAGCATAGTCTTCTTCAGAACAGCATTATAAAAGGAGGAAGCATTGATGCGAAAATAAATGTTTCGGAAGTAATCTAGAGAAAAATATGAAGTTGCACTATGTCTATTTTTAAATGTAGTAGTAACGTAATCATTCTCGAAGAATCCCGAAATCATTAATGGTACGGGAGACTCAAGAGGGAAGAGATAAATGCCATAAAACCGATGAAGTGGCAAAGCGGCAGAAAATATGAGCAGTCATGGGCAGAGATGCAACGAGGTAAAACAAATCAGTGACTTCTCGTGTTCATGTCATAACTATTCCCTATAAAGGACAGATTTGTCCTACAGTGTTTTTATTTTTTTTTGTTGGTTGTAGTTCTTTTTTTATTATATTATTTAATAAATAATTTCATATACGATAGGCATATAAACATAGTTCTACTTGTGTTAATAAGCGTATTTTTAGGATTAACGTAAAAGAAACTACTAGATATGTGTTCTATGTATTCTACATTATCTGTAAATGCTAGATTTCATTAAATAATACCATTTTAAAGCACTTGGATTTTTCTAAAACCAAACCAACTATAACACATTTATAAAAACCTATGAAAAAACTATTACACGTGTTCATATAAAAACCCAATTTCCTTGAAAAATAATGACCATACTACAATAAGAAAAACTATTCACAAGTGGCTAACGGGAAAATATGTAACAGTACAGAATACCTCTACGGCACATAATACTTTTCTCTACCACTCTCTTAACTCAGCCTTAAGAATTGAGCCGACGGAGAGGACGGAAATTGTGTTAACTTTCCATCATCTTCTACAAAGACGGGAGACGGAGGGAGAAAAAGAGAGAGAGGACTTGAAATTAATAGCTTCCGGAAAAATGGTAGAAGCTTTTTAAAAAGTGCTCGAGGGAGGCACGATGTCCCTCCAGAAGTGATACCTCTTCAGCCAGGGTCGGTGAAAAGGAATACTGGGACAAATAGATTTAACATGCCTCTGAGTGCCCCTAGGTCTGATAATGGAGTCATCCAGAGGGTAGATAAATTAATGGCCTTAGTTAATTGGTACTTGATCCTTGGGAAAGGTATATAGATAATAGACGCCACTTAGAATCAAAGATAATAACTTGCGCTAAATGCAGATATATTTAATGGTTCGTTTAAGAACAATGATCTTGGAAGTCATTATTTTATAATCAGCATGCTAGGTTTATAAAATGGGCAAGACAATCATCCAAGAAGCAAGATGTTTACTATTTATGAGAAATGTCTGATGAAAGCAAACAAACAATTCCGGATAAATGGAAATGAAAAGCTGTTACTTCACAGACGTCTGTAGACACATGTCGCTTCCATATTGTATCCATGCTATTTACTTACAGATGACGTCGGAAGCCTCTACAGTTAAAATAATAATATTATAAAATGATAAAGTTATGTTTCGTTTTTGGAATAGTTCCATAGTAACTTCAGCTCGACATGTCCTCAGCAAGAGGTTCAAAATTCAATCACATTCAAAATTAATTTTACAGAAAAATGTTACGTTGCTAAAACTTACTAAAACAAATTGTTCCAACTTAATATTTACGAAAACAATTTCTTAGTTTTCTGAAAAAGATTAACCTGAAACGCTCCGAACTATCACCTTCATATTGGTTATGAGGATATAAATGGACAAATCACGAATGATTTGTTGAGATGTATACCATTGTCAAAATCCCACCCACCGAATTTTAAACCCTGGTTTCGTGAAAATAGATTTTAAAGGTTTAAATGAGTCAGAAAAATTAGTTAGGCCTTTTACGGTTTTAATATAAGAATAATTATTTTTTTTAATGGTAGGCCTGTGCTATCGGGAGCTGAAATTTCATTGGCACATTAATGGAAGTGTATACGGCAATAGACATTCGGGAATCGTTCACGGAATAATTCTGAGTATAATTGGCTAAAACCCATTTCTGTAGCTTTGGCGTCGCGCCAATGATATTTAAGTTATTATTTGAGAAGATTTTAAAGCCGTTTGTTTTTTCAAGCCTTCCACTGACTAATGTGATGGTTTGGTTCGCTCACTGTTCATATCCAGTGAGAACCAACTCGATTGCGGAACTTTCGGTTACAAGGTTTGTTTGGAATTGGATTATGCAATCAATGGGCTAATATGATCCTCCACCCGAGCTCGTATTCACCGAATGTCGCTCTCTTGTTCACGCCCAATAGGTACAAGCTAATTCATTATTTAAAATACATATTTCACTATCTTTATAAGAATATTTTCTTATGGTTATCTCCTCCTTTATAATATTATGTACAATAGCAATTTTGAAAAAAAATCAGGTCGAATGCGATGCTGGTTTCAATACGGAATATCATGACGTCAAGAACCGGGAGAACTCTCTACTTGAAATTTCCTCTCATGTTTGAAGAAAATCACTGGTAGTTTTTAACTGGGTTCGTAGGGAGATCTGGCTCCGTATAACTGTCTTTATATTCTTTGTTTACATTATTGTCATCCTGAGTGGTCGCATCAAAATTTTTTTTGGAAAAAGTCCTACCCTGAGATATTCTCTCATAGTAAGTGTTCAGGTCACGTTTTCGTAAGTACAGCAATTTGATTTTTTATTTGTTTGCTATGTTTATAATATTAGGTTTTTTGTTGATTTTTAATAGGTCTTTTCATAATCAGTCATAAACGTTCTTCGATACTATCCTCAGTGAACTGAGAATGAGCACCAAAAGAATAGGTTTCAAGTATACTATTATTTTCATTCGCCTATTCTACTGGTGGTGGTATATTACTAAAATGATTCTGAACTATGTTTTTGTTATACTTACTTTGTGTTTTTTGATTTATTAAATTAATTTTTTATTAATTCATAAAATCCTTTTAATAAAGTCCTTTAATAATAACATAATAGTTGTATTTACCATTTAAAAGTTCATTATCTAATAAAAAAACGGAAAGTTTAGGCGTGAAAGAAAGTCTCAACGCGAGCTCTCATGGCTCACGTTTTTATTGAGTATGCTCTACTGGTTAAATTAATACCCTACGACTAAAATATTATTTTTTAATCACACGATTAAGTGCCTAATTAATTATACCAAAATATTCCTTTTTAATTACAAAATTAATTAGACACTTAATCATGTGTTATGAAGATAGCTAGACATTGTAAGCCATAAAAATATCAAACGGAGCGGGACTCTCATGTGTGGCTTTGATAGGGAACTTACAAACATTAGAACAAAGTTAAATAAACAAAGAAACGCTAAAAATGTAAAAAAAGGGGAAGAGGGTAAATGTAATTGTTGAATAAGTCAATTTAATTTTACGTTGGAATCATGGAATAATAGTACATAACAGAATAAACCACAAATAAAATAACAATAAATGGTTCAAAGGAAGGCCCTAAACTTGCTGCAAACATATTCTCCCTCGAGACATCCAAAAATAGTTTACGCCCTAGTTTTCTTACCATGTTGTGTAACATTTGTTCCAGCAGTTTTGGCTGTGTGCCTAAATAGACGAACAGAAAATAAACGGGCACAAATGTTACCGTAATGTCCATATAAGCTGGGCTGGAAACCGATTTGAAGCGAAAATCTCAATTGCGCTGTTGTAAACAATGGTCATTTCAAATATTAAAACCCAAGATGTTCCAGTCGACTTCAACAAAATAAAATTAAAAAAGGTGGGAATCATGAAATAAAATAAGATCAAAATTGATGAGTAAAATTAGGAAAACCTCAATAAGCAAAGAGAAACATTAAAAAATCTTAAGCATTCAAAAAATCACAATTTAACTTAATATTAAATGTGAGGTAATTATAAAGTTGTAAAATTAATAAAGCTTACTTTAAACACCTTAGTACTTTGACTAGCCAAGAAATAATACCTTAGCCATTCATTACCGTGGCACCTCGCAATAATTTCTTTTTAATCCATCCACAACTACGAAATTTCTTAATTTTCCGAAACTCTCCGACTTTTGTCCTTTCCCCTGTACATGTTTTGTGGTTGCCGTGGTTGCGTCAGTAACATTAACACAGGTTGTAAGTAGTGCTAAGAGATCCGCTGTTTTACCGACAGAACATTCTTCACTCTAGCGTGAAGTTATATTCCTCTTCTGAGGTTTATAGTTTAGTCTTTCCGTTTACGAGGCAATAAGCTCTCCCAGAGAGTCCCTATGCTTCTGAAAGCTACTCCTCTTTGCCGGATTTCTGAGGATAAGGTTTATTTTTTCCAGTACAAAGATAGGGCAAATTGATCCAATATTCGGGTTAGCTTTATATCTCATAAGGGAGACAGTTTTAACATGTTGGCTTTTTTTTATATTATTTATATAATTGTCGAGTTGATCAAAAAGTAGAAAGCGGGCAATTGTTGTTTTATTTCCTTAATAAAACGAATTATTCTTTTTATGGAATATAAAGGTTAAAAAATACATAAGTGTTATTGTTCAAAGGTATTCATATAATTCTTAGGTAACTTAACACGGCAGGAATAGTTAGGAAATTTTAAATTATTAACTAAAACAAATAACTTTAAATATTATAACTAATTATTATAGTCCATGTTTCCTTCTTTTAGTTGTAATCTCACTTTCGGATTTCGTCGACGTTTAATTATATTGTGTTTCTGCTTAAATTTGTTTGCATTGGTCTTAATTTTTTTTTTTGAGTTTTTATTTTACAAATTCGATAAAGATAACTTTTTCAAATCTAGGTCTGTTTTATATCTAAATATGATTTTTTTAGAACTTGAGCACTCCTTTTGTCGAGCTTTAAAATATATTTTACATGTTATAAGCTGACCTGACAATTGCTATTTAATCATTTCATTGTTTAAAGCTTGTTTCAATATTTCAGCAACAAGGCCTTCTTTTTCTATAACTTCCTTCTGACTTTCCATTTACTGATTTTAATTTGTTGAATGTACTTATCATGCCTTAGAAAACGATGGAATACATGATATGATATTTTACTAAGCAGATCTTCCATCAGACAGAATCACCAATAGTGATATTCCAGTATATACTAATAGCCAATATAAACTACTAATAGAACTTCGCCTTAGGCTTGCTTAAAGTCTAAAATGAATTAAGCTTATAAGTGTACAGAAGCTTATACAGCGCTGATCAGTATCACCTCTGGATATTGGATGGAAGGGTTCTCGAGATACCCCCTATAACCCATCCACCTCGAGCTACTTACTAAAGGCACCCTGCATATAATGGAAAAACTCTCCCAACAGAGGGAGCTCAAGATAAAATCGTCCCTGGTTAGCTCGTTACATTTCATGATAGAATTTTAAAAGAAATCTAACGTGAAAGTTTTGATATGAGTTATTTCTCAAAAATAAAATCGACCAAAATATATTTTACTAAGCATGTCAAAGCGTAACCTTCCTTAATAAAGTAAGTTAAATTTGTTTAAATAGCACATCCGCTTCATTTCTGTATGAGACTCGCAACTTGTGAAATGTGGTAGCCTTACCTGAAAAACAGTCCCGTACATATGTACATAGACGTTTGACCAACAAAAATAATGCATAGAATGGTACGTATAGATACAAAAAGGGCACATTATTTAATTAAAACATCTCATATGCTATATGGAACATCCTAATATTGTGGCAAAAAAAAAGGAATGCTGCTAACTCGTGTACATATATATTCTTAATTGCATTTATTTAACAATCAAATACTACCGTAAAAGGTGATTTTTTCAGCTTTGAAATTACTTCCCAGTGCCATTGGAGATAAAAAAGAATGGCTCCTTGCAGATAGACCAGTTAATATGGCCAGTCTACTACAGATTATAATTATAATCAGTCTATTATACAATAGTATAAAGTAACAGTTTAATGTGTTAATATATATGTTGTGGATGTGGATGTCAAGTATCTTCTCCCTCTCCACAACTTTACTTATTTTATTTTCACCCGAACGTTTTCTTCGACGGATTATGCCTTAGCATTACTTGCATATATAACCAAGGAAAGCACAGTTTGAAAGCCAAGCCGGCTGTAGTTAACATCAGCTCGAACCCTTGAGAATGACAACTCCGTTCGGCTGACATATTCGTTCGGATGAAAATAAAATAAATAAAGTTGTAGAGGGATAGAAGTTGTTTTATTCCTTTATATATACATACCCCACGCCATAGATCATAATTTTAGTGAAAAACGAGATAAGTTGATTTTTTATGAATAATCGGGTAAGTATAATCACAACGTTTATGTTTATTTTTATTTCCACTTCATCCATGAAAAAAATCGGGTGGTTCATACAAATACATACGCTGATAAATTAAACAAATTTACATAGAATTTACGAAAAATGAAAGGTGTCATAATATGTTTTGGAAAAATAAAATAATTTGCTTCAATGACCAGGATTGGCATTGACATTCACAAAGCAATTGTGAGGAAAAATTGAACTTTAAAAATGATACTCTGTAAAATTTATTTGTTATGATTCTACGCCTTTCCCTGTGGCTATAGGTATATGATGATTTATATGCCATTCCATTTTTGCCAAAACTGGCGAATTATTAGCAATGTGCTGTACTTATATTATTAAGGTCCCCTCTAGAATTACGAGTGAACATTTGGTACGATGTTCGAGATGAATGCTGCGACCTGATGACCTTTCTTCAGCCCCCGGACCCTCAGTGAGGACTCCTAACGCTTAATCCTCAGCTCTCTGCTAACGGTAGAGGTGAAGAGTGGAAGGTGGAAGTGCGGGTCGTGCGCGAGGACCTAGCGGGAACACTAATACCCGCCAGCCTCCAGTCATTAGCTGTTAGATCCCCAGGGCAGCCAAGCAGTCCAAATCAACGACGGCACATCACCACTAACATCGTCCATTTAACCGCACCTAATAACCATCTTGTTCACTTTATACAATGGTGAAGCGTTTTCTTCAAGATTCTTTTCACGTCAGTTAAGAATTATCGCATCGATTCGATTCAGCAGAGGAAACTGGCGGGCAGAATGGATCATTGGATATGACGTTATGCAAAATGTCCAGCAATTCTGTGGAACAATAAGAATAACTCTTCAGTTATTTGCTAAGGAATACACAGTTAATGATTGACCATTTACAGATGGTCAGTAAAATGTGAAATTATACCATTTAATGTTAAGATCGATTTATTTTCTTTAGCTCTTGTTTCCATCATTGATCCCAACGAGACTTTGGTCCTCACGTTAGAATAATTTGATAATAGTGTAGCAACACTCTATAATAAGTCACTTTGTTTCGGTAAAGGTCTTTGATGCCATAATGAGTCAACATCAAAGTTCACATTTGAAGATGCTTCTGGATTGCATGTTGTTCTAACCTGATGGCACTCCTCTGTTTTACTCCCGATCTATATATGGTCCCAGGAGCTAGTCCAAGCAACGTTTTCCATATGTGTGGAAGGAAGAATGGACTTTGTATAAGTACCGGCTGATGTTAGCATTGGCATGGCGATTGATCGTACGATGTAGGTTTTATTCCATAAAGCAAACGTCTCGGCTTATATTGCTAATGCCCGTTGTACGCCCATTCGCACTATTGGCTAGCTCTTAGATTAAGCAGGAGTAGAATATACTGAAGTACGATAAGTTATCTCATAGTGCTCTCTGAAGCCAACCATCTCTGATCTCTTAAATTTTAAAAAACAAGCAATAAAACAAGAATTAACCATAAACATTGACCTATTAACCTCGACCTAGGCACCAACGTACTTTCATACCTAAAATCAGCGGGAGGTACCTGACATTGGATGTGACAGTATCAATCTATTAGTCAGAAGAAGTAAGAAGCCCCGGCACATCCAGGTGCTAAGAATCGACCATCGCAATACAACTGAAATGGACCCTAAATGCATCGACCAAGACACCCATTCAAGCAAATTTATAATTAGTCAAGAACGCCCTCGACATTTAATGTTATTGCTCGTGTCCATTTGTCGGAAGGAGCAATAATGAAGCATCCCACTCCCCTGAAAAACCATAGTCTCTGATTCCTCAAAAGAAAATGAGGTCTATCTTCGTTTTTATAAACATAGGCATACTTATTCGAATCTGAGTCGTCAGAGCAGTGGGGCACTCTCAACCTACTCCTCTGTACCTGAAATATTAGCTTTTCTCAGTCGATAGATATCTCGAAAGTCGTTTGGGGAAATTAAAATCAAGCCCGTTAGGATTTGTATAATAAAGGAGTAATATAGAAGACATTGCCATTTACAAAAAATAAGGTCGACAGTAGTAAGAGCTCATTTGATCATTAAACCATTACAGCAGTTTATACAGAATCAAGATTATTCAATCACTAATAATTAATTATATTTCATATATTTTCACATAAAACTAACCTTGCTGCCTTATTGAATTGACTTATTATTATATTATTGTTATATATTCCACGTATAATTATTTATTATATTCTAAATTATTTATTTATTTATTTATATAGATATATATATATGAATCGCCGGCGGTTAAGATAGATAAAAAAAGAATAAGGAAAGAGGGAAATGTAACGACACACTCTGACTCCAGTAAAAGACTGCTTTATTGTTAATGATATTCCGACATACATAGGATCATGGATTGTTTACGTCCTATCATCTTATTAATATGCGACACAGCTGTAACTTATATATATATATACATTCAGCCTCCACTGGCTAGTATCCGGTGACGCGGCTGACGGAGGGGCGTGGGGGACTTCCCAAGACTCCGCTTTCTCTTCGCATGTGGATTTGGGAGGTCTCTGGGCTGTCTGTAAATATTGTATGAATGAGCGAGTGAATGATGATCTGTAAATATGGTATGAATGAGAGCATTTATCTTAATTACTTATTGCCTTATAAAAGGCAGATTGTAATTATAGCACAATAAAGGAATATATATATGTGGTGGATGTTGAGGTAAATAGGTGATCACCGGTGATTCGGACGGTCAAGCATCTTCTCCCTCTCCACAACTTTAATATGATTTAAATTCATATCGCATGTTATCAGTTTCGTTATGAGGGAGGTATTTTTAAATACTATCTCGTGAATAAGCAGTACTTGTGGCATTTCAAATTAGCGAATATTTTCTCGTTCTTGGCGTTCATGTTATCGTTAATATTTATTATAAAACCACAACAGGAGTAAAATGTTTCTTCATTTTATAAATCAATAGTCTAACCAACTTCCTGCCCAACAGAGCTAAATTTTAGCAGTATCAGTTCGAAGCTAAATAGAGTTTTCATTCAGTAAGAGAATTACAAATTATTTAATCTATTTGGAATTTTAAACGTATATTCCACAACAGGTCAAAATATTCCAATTAGTTTCTGGTAATAATAAAATAAGTGTGTGAAAAAAATCAAGTCGTCCCCGTTTCTATTAAGAGTTACCAACCGAAATTGTGTGTTAATTATAGTTCTGAAGTAGTTATGTTGTAGTATGGTTATGTACAATTGTTTTTGCGTTAATGACAGAGATAATACCAAGTAGTTTTTTCACAATCATAAATGTTCCGCAAGTAACTCATGATAATGTTTTCTCACGCGAAAAAGGTGTTTTTCACTTATATACACTTAAAACAAAACACCTTGGTTCATAATCACTGTAAAAAAGACCTTTAAACAAAAAGTGGAAAGGCTTCTATTCCATGGAGAAACTGTTGTTTACTTACACAAGTGCTTCCATGTTGTAATACCGCGACAGTAACTGTACACTATCGGCAGTAACGGTGGAACACGATCCTCGCCCATGGGAATCGACTTCACGGAACCGCAGGAACTTGCTGATTTGACTAACTGTTCCTCCGACGGCTAGAACTAATTGAGGACCTGCCATTAGCGTAAAATGCAAAACGTGAAAGAGACGCCAGAGGTGCCCACGGCATTTCTTTGTTGCCGCCCTCCGTGCCCTGTCAGCAACAACATGACACGCTCCGGCAACAGTGTTTCCCCCTATTTCCACCAGCTCTGCGTGTCCAGCGAGTTTGTTTTTGCTTTCGTATAAGCCTTCATCAAACTAATTCCATTATTTTGCAATTGTGATTAAGCCATGACCATGAAAACACACGACGTTAATGATGAGTTTTCTTGCTGAAGAATCGGGCAATCCGGGGGTATTTTTTTTTTCATGAATATTATTTACTCAAAAATAACGGACTATCGAAGAATTGTAACTTTTGATTTGAAATGTAATAAACTGATAACTTTATTCAGAGACATTGTCCCTTTAGAATAAAAAAAAACGAAAATATAAATTGTCGACAACAGGCATAATATGACAATACATTTTATTGTTTTAACTTAACCACGGTTAATTAAACATTATTTTCCACATTGCTAAAACCAAATCAAATAAAAAAATATTGGAAATGTTTATTTACCTATAGTCTGATGAGATATGATACCTACTAAACATAATAAATTAAATCATTGTCAAATTCATCTTTATTTTTATTCTTACTACTAATATTATTTTGTTGTATAAATAAAATTTTAATATTCTTAAAAAATCACATTATAAACCATAGATCAAAGAGAGCACAATATTGGGATGAGTGCCCAAGCGGTACCCCAGCAATACATGTCCCGAAGGTCAAATAATAAGGGCACAATGGCTGATGGAAGGATATAATTAACCCCATATTGCCTTTCAAAAGTATTATATACAGCAGCGCAACCCACTGTATGGTATTTCATTCATACATAGAAATATAAATACACTCTCTAATTACCAGAGCCTAATGTGAGTGTATTTACAGTACTCTTTGGTGTATCTACATACAACGTAGAGATGGAGCGTGTGCGAATCTTCTGCTGAAATTCAGGCCTATTAATTTGCTTTCGATTGTGATTTTGAAACGATTGGATGGACAATATGTTCCTCTATATATGAAGTTCTCAATGGAAAGTCCAAATGTCCATTAAACATTCTCTTGTTTTTTTCGAGGTCATTTAAGGACTTATCATATCATAGAGCCGTAAGTTACTTGTCGGGTCGTCACGGGGAGGTGTAGTCTTCCTAGTCCTGGTAACGGAGAGAGAGTAGAATAGTTTATGACCTGGACAATTGCTTGATAACGGGTCTTACTATTGAGCTATCTGACTCCATATCGGATAGGAATGTGCTCCGACAGTGCACAATGTTCAGGAGAAGAGGTACAGGCTAGGTATTGTAGGTAGTTAACGTGATCTTGTAATGACCACGAGTTCACACTTGGCATCTGAGGGCAGCCGAAAACCGTACGGGTCCCAAAGGCAAGTGTGTACCTGAAAGAGGCAGGCTGAACCGCTGGGGGAGAAGTTACTAGGTACTAGACCTCCAAAGTCTTCGTATACGTGGAAGAGGTCCCTTCCAAGGATATGCTAGTTCAACGGGTAAGACCAGGGAACTCCACTGGAAAGGTCGTGGAGGCTAACAGTGCCGGACTAAAGCTAGCAAGGTTAAGGATATAGAAGTGTAGAGGGTTTAGGGAATAATTGATAGGGTAGAAGGAATGAATGATTAGGGAATATTCTGAAATATTAGTGCAGCTGCAAGTATCAGTTTAGAAGCCAGCCGTAGCTTGAATGAATTGTCGGCTAAAACCTGGGGACAAGCTGAAGGAGCCAATGAACAAGCGTTCTATTTTGGCCAATCGGCTTCCAGAAGGTCTGCTGTGACTCTGTAAACTCGTCTGCAGCTAAGCTATTATAATTTATAATATTTACACTGATATGGCTTTGTGGTTAGGTAATATTATTTACATTTGTTTAGTTAACTAATTTACAATATATACATGGAAATTCGCTTTAATAGAGTAGAGGGTAATTTATCATATGTAGTTAGTTCGTGGTCGCTACATTACTACTATACTGCCATATTTGGCAGTGCCGTTAGATTCACACTGAATCTAAGTGCCTCCTTCCGACTTTCCGTCACCAGTATTTCCCTTACATAGTTCCTGTACCACGTTTTTATCCCCCATCGTCCTTCATTCAGTTATGTACATTATAAATTCAAATAGTACTTCTATTTCCCACGAACCCCTTGCCTTGGATGAAAATGCATTCCCATATACAATCATTCCCTTCAACCAAACAGTCCTGCGCACTTCCCATAATCAAATCGTTACTTTTATTACAGCACTGTTGTAAAATGTTGTTTGCATGTGTGAAGCTATCACGGTTCAATACTAATGATCTCTGTTATATATTATATCATAGAATATTCTCAAACCACCAGTGCACAATGCTCATTGGGACGCTCCAGGAAAGTAACTTTAGGTATTCATATTTAATACTAAGAATAAATATGATTTTTATTATTTTTAAGTGAATACAATGTTTAGTTTGACGTAATGCCGTTTGTACGCTTATTCTAAAAGGACAAGAGTATTCGAATAAATAAAAAATTTACTAAGGTTATTGGGAAAATACATATAGTTGTTGTTAGCAGCCATTATTTTGTAGGAGAAAAAAATAAGCAGCACCGTTCAATAGTACGTCTCGAAATTAATATTACAGCACTGTGTTGTTATCGACATTGTTACAACTCTACAACATACTTGTTGCTAATGAGTTTTTTCCATATCTTACCCGTTCTTCTCTCACTCTCTCCCTCTCTCTCATATGAATAGCTAAAAAAAATGTTCACGCTCCATAGATTTGAAGTGATTCATATGAATATTTACAGCTCACTATGTGATTAAGCCAGCTTATTTACACAGGTGTCGTAATTAAAAACTCGCAATTACATATTCACTGTAATGGAATCCCGTCTTTTTATGTTCGTAGAGCTGTAGCCACATGCTTGTATAGAGAGATATAGTGAATGACAGGTTTGGCTTACAGGCAGAAGGCATGCCGATGAATTAAAATTTAATCCCCTCCCCTTGGACAGCAATTTCCCAGCCCCTTCAATATGTAGGGGGCAGAGAAAACAGCGCACCCGGCTGGCTTTTCATTAAAATGTAAATTAAATGCTAGGCCATTAATGTGGTGTAGCTACCCTGGTCCTCTGTGTAGTGCTAGGAAGCTGTTGTCAATGTTTCGAACTAGATACAGGACTAGCAACCCAGTCCCTCTAACAAACAATTGGATTGCATCGCTTACTCCCCATAACATCCATTGTTATCAAGTGTTAACTTTCAAATTTAATATTAATATGAAATAAAATTAATTAGATGATACCCAATCATCAAGCCTTCAGGTTACGCTTTTCACTTTTAAAAGATAAATTTAATTACTTTTTGTACTCTTTAACAAAGATAAATTAATTATAATAGAAAAACCTCCAAAAAATTAATAAACGTGAGCAGATGTATTCATTGGAATATAGGGTATAGTTGGTAGATAAAAGTAAGTAGATATTTTCATCAAATTTATTTACGGACCAGGCACTGATATCCCAACGAATACATACACTCAAATCTAAATTCATGCCTAAGTATGAATTCCCAATTTAATTGATAAATGACTCAATAATAGATAACTCACTTTCTTGATGTTTAAAAAATCAATTTACTTCGAATATTCACATAATAAAAAAAAAAAATCTGATAATATGTAATGACTCTAGTTACAAAACTCTAGTTACCATCTTTGCTCGTTGTTATGAAGTCTTAATTAAATTACAAAGAAATTTTTATTTAGAAAATGTATCAATTAAAACAACGACAAAAAAAAGAGATGCTAATAGTCAAATAATTTCACATAATATGCAATACCTGAAGTCATTATGTGGGCTTATTTACAGATTTCAACCATTGAAGTGATATATTCTCACTATGTTTAAGTTTTTCTAAAACATTTGTGGCTACCGCTTTTAAAATATCTATAACATAACCAGGTTTGGATATTACGCAAAACTTAATTATTGTAAAGTACCTTAGTTTGTCAAAAAAATTCTTAGAAATTTATTTTGTATATATATAATGTTATTTGAAATTTGCTGATATTGATGTTACAGGCTAAGTGCTCCAATCGCGTGCTGCGTGGGCACGGGCTTGGACATGGGCTTTAATAAAAAATTGTAGGTGAGTAATTTTATCAGGGTATTAAGCTTGGAATTTCTATTGATAAATGGGAAAAGGGTTGGTATAGCAAATTTTTCAGACGTATACATATACAGTTTATATGTGGTGTGAAAGTTATTCTGCGGTAAAAAAGAACCACAAGGTACTTCACAATAGACTGCCACTTATTTCCTTATTGTTAAATATTACTGCAACCGCGAAGAGGCTGGCTCAACGGGACATCTTTGGCATTAACCTTTGGCAAGCAGTACATCCGATAATGTTTTCGATTCGGCGTAACTCAAGGCGGTCTATAGCATTCAGCCACAAAATCTGCAATAACCAGTAAATCAACAATTTCCATCTTACACTTCAATGAATAAGGAGTGACGTCCTTTCATTGCGTTATTTGACCACCGACAGCACACACCATAGAATAGAAAATAACTTTGTAGTATGTGAGAGAAAATAAAATGAGGTTTTATGTTTCAGTTGAGAACATGAATTTGTCCACGCTCAAACTCTTGCAACCTCTCATCCTATTAAAGTCAAATGTTAACACTGAGGTAATTAAAACATCAACATACAATAAACAGGGGGAGTTGTAGGAAGGGGCTAGGCAAAAGCTCCAGCATGAATGCTCTGGAATGAAATCCATTCCATGTATTTTTTCAATTCAAGTTAGTTCACAACTTTAAGTTAGAAGGGGCCCCAAATCAGCTGGACGCAAAACTCAGTTACCTCGATTGAATAGCGCCTGGTCGATTCTCGTTTAGCAGAACTGAAATTAACCCTCGAGGTAGAGCATGACTTTCGTATTCAGCCAGATATTCTGTTGACATATGTACTCGTTTTTTGGCCCTAGGTGTACCCTTGTACCATTTTTAAATGATATCTAAATAAAGTACGTTTCATTTATTCTTTTATAATTTAGTAACAGCCAAAGAATAATGCTTGGAGTGTTAAGAATTGGAGTATTAACTCCTGTTTACAATACCATAACTCTACATTAAGTTAAGTATAAGTCAATTAATAACAACAATATAAATGCATTATTGTCAACTTTCACTATTTCTATTTTTTTTTTAAGAAACGCCAATTATTCACTAGCCTTAATCGATGTTATATCGATTGATATAAGCTAAATCAAAAGGTATTATTATCCTCTGCTGATTTACAAGTTAAGTCAACTTCAATTACGTCAGGCCACCTAACTCAGAGGTCAACTTAGATACAAGCTTTAAATCGACGCATATATCTCGAATTTATAAGTTTTGATGTGACATATATTTGGAGGGCAAAAATCCCACAGAAGTTCACAATACCGTGCAGAACACGATGAGTAATTTAAGTATGTCGCTCAAAGTTTTACCACCTTAGTTCCGAAGTCAATAGCTATAATCCCTCGGGGGGGGGGGGGGGTATGAATAATTTCAAAAATAAATCCATTATCTCGGCATAAATTTTGACCAAAACCTTCTCTCACTAAAAGCTGGTTAGATCCAACTGTTGTCACACCTTAAACCTACTTAAAACAATTAGAAACCAAACCTAGGAAGGAGATAAAATAAGCATGCTGCTATTATGTACAAGTTTTGTGCTCAGCAAACTAGACTACGGGTCCACTGCCTACAGCTCGGCGAACAATAACACCATAGGAATGTTGGATTCGATCCAAATCTGTACAGCAAGACAGGGAAACGACTTGGGAATTTACATCATAGATCTCTAATTAACTCCTTCCCAAAACTAAATTTTAACAAAAAAGCTACACATTCAAGTCATGATTAGGTAGACTCTCACTACCTTCCCGAATCCACCCGCCTCTTTTAGGCATCCCACACTCCATATCCTTCTCATACTTCCTTCAAATGGGTGTCCCCTTAGTGAAAGGCACTCATCATCCTAAATAATTTTCCTTTATTTTTCCTACATCCTATATTTCCAGTTTGAAAAAAAAAATACCAACTTTTAAGCCGAGAGTCAACCAGGAGCGAAAGGAAAGTGGCAACCTTGATCCAGGGGTGGGGATGATTTAACCTAGTGAAACAAAGGCGAGGCACCAGGACGAAGACCAAGAAACTGTAAGAGGGTCGGGTGGCTCGACAAACGAGAACAAATCACAAGACCGGTGGAAGGGAGCTGTTAAGAACAGAACGAAAAAATGGGTAGAAAAGTCGGTCGGACGGATCGAGAAATAGGAAAAAGTCAAAAGGAATGGATCTGTTAGAAACATAATTAATACCGAGGAACGAAAAGAGGGTTGGGCGGACGGAGGAACAAGAACAAGTTAAAAGGCGTAGATGGAACGGGGGCATAATAGCAAAGATGATTTTATTTATATTGGGAGGGTTTACAATAAGTTGGTAAACATTTATTAACTACTTGTCACATTAAAAGCAGAGCATGTTATGAAATTGGCAGTTAGCAACATAATAAATAATTACATCCTTAAAATGTCCTTTTCATTACGACAAATTTGCATAAATATCGCATATTCATTCTCCGAGTTTTATTTTCAGATAAACCGAAACCAAGTATTGCATTAATTGGTCGTAATTTGCCAGGAAACGATAAGAGGTTCGGTTGGATCGAGGTACAAGTCGAAATACCGATGGCACTGAACAGAACGTCGACAAAAATGACAATTGCCTCTGGCATGTGAGTGACCAGGGAATCAAGAATGAATAATAGCAGCCACTCAGTACATCCGGACTGCGCATTAGACCTGGTTCTAGCTGTAGTAACTTACTGGATACGACACAGAGAAAATTGTGACTTGAGTGAAATGGTAATTTTATTTTGAAATATTGGGATATGTGATATTGATGTTGAAGAGAGCTATGATATAAATCGAGGTTCAAAATTGTAATGTTTAGTGAAGAAAATAAATTATTGTATTATATTAAAGCCTAGCAAAACTCATAAACATTATTGTAAATCGGCAGCAACATTTTTTTTCAGCTTACTCGCCTCAAAATAACAAACCAAAGTTGAGTAAGATAATTTTACGATTTAATGTATTTTAATAATAATGATAGGCCACCAGTAGCGCCCTATGAACCATGAAATTGAAGTGTGGCAGTAAAACATATTCAAATATTCTTCTGATTTTACGCGTTTTCTCGTAGTGTTGATCTGGAAAGAAGGAACCTGTGGTATTTGGACATTTGCCAAGTTTAGACGAAACAAAAGAGCAAATGAAATATTTTTCTTCTCGAGTTTTAATCCGATTATATTTGTGATGTTGGTATTCTTGGTTAGTATTTATTGGTATTGCTCAGTGCCATCAGAGCGGTCCCCAATTCGACACCCTTTTTAATTCAATCAAAAAGAAAAGTGGTTTAATAACCATTATTACAACTATTATTATTATCTCTAAGGCTCCGATTTGAAGGATTTTTTTTTTTTTTTTTTTTTTTTCGTTTGTCTAATGGAAACCAGATTTTCAACACATCTTTGCCGATCTTGAATATTAGGTTTAAAACGCAAAATCCTATAAGACTGTTTTTTCGCACTCAAATAGATCTATTACGAGGATGTCTTTCAGAATTTTATATAATTGATAAATTAACGAATTATTATTTATACTTTTACGCTAAATTAAATATGAATTAATAGCCACCGGGGAAGATCCCGTCATGCCCGGCGGGCGTAAGATAGTAAATAAACCTTGTGGTATTTGACCTTCGCTGGTGGCCTAGTCCACGGGCACCTTAATCCGAATTGTCTATTGATCTGACTCCATAAAATCTTAGAGGGTGAGCCCCGACAGTGCGCAATGTTCAGGAGAAGAGGTACAGGATAGGAATTGTTTGTAGGTACTTAACGTGGTTTTGTAACGACCACGAGTTCACACTCGGTATCTGAGGGCAGGCGAAAACCGTACGGTTCCCAAAGGTGAGTGTGTACCTGAAAGAGGCAGACTGAACCGCTGGGGGAAAAGTTACTAGGTACTAGGGCCCCAGTCTTCTTCTGCGTGGAAGGGGTCCCTTCCAACGATATGCTAGTTTAATTGGGGCAAGACAAGGGACTGGAAAGGTCGTGGAGGCTAACAGTGCCGTACTAAACCTAGCAAGGATAGAAAAGAGGTTCATAGGTGTGAGTGAGTGAGAGTGCGTTGTGTGTGTGTGTGAGATATATATATATATATATATATATATATAGAGAGAGAGAGAGAGAGAGAGAGAGAGAGAGAGAGAGAGAGAGAGAGAGAGGAACATAGAGGGGAAGAGGAGAGTTTTCAGTTCAAGTGTATGATTCCGACTGTTTTTGTTTTTTTTCCTTTCTCCCCTTAACCCCTAATTTTATATTGATTAGAAAAAATAAATATATACAATAACAAAATATATAATGAGCAATAAATGGCTCCTTATACTGATGCTATGCATTTTTTGTAACCTAACATATATATCTTTGATTTCTGGCCACGAAGGGGTATCTTATATTTGTCCGTGTATAAGACAGCAGCTATAATTTTTAATAAATGGCTTAAGATCAGAAAAAATAATTTTTATGTTCTATACAATGAAAAATAAATAACTTCATATCCGAGCCCTATATAAAAATAATTACCTTCACTGATTCTGTTGATTACAGCGTAATAATGTTGTTAATTTTTAACATTTCCATTATTTATTTTAATTAAGACAAAAATATAACATGTCACCCCAAAAAATGTGTCACACTCAGGGTGACCTGTACCCACCACTATTACTACCCCCTCTTCTTCCGGTACGATACTGTTGTAGCTCCGTACTGTTAGTGTTACAAGTCAAAACATTCAAGGTGCTAGGCCTATACTGATAGACAACCATAGCTAAAAATAATTGAAAAGACATTCGCTACCTCCTGTAATTAAAACCCACCGGAAAGTGGCGAACAAGGCCGAGCTTGTGAAAGGCGCTCACTCCGAACCTGACAGCCCAGTGATTGATACCCACCTGGACTGTGGCTCAAAGCGAACCTTAGCTGCCTGCCTCAGCAGAGTGTTGGAAGGACTTCAGTCGTGATTAAGGCATTATCATCAAAGTGCAAGAAGAAGGATGATAAATGGAACCAAAGGGAAGGGGCGGAACTTGTAAACCACAAGTGGCAACAGCACTTCGTGAATTTGTAGTTATCAATTTTCCATGAAGAATATGAAAAGATATTCTTAAGAAACTTGAATAATTAGATCCATGGATCAGAACTTTCGTTATTTTTATTTAAAATAATTTTAAAAAACTTCTAGGTATTATTTATCAAAAATTCGGACGGAAAAAGCCGTAATTTACATCATAAAATCTCCTAATTTCTGACTAGACAACCCAGACGAAGTACGATTCCTCCTACCAGTTTGAAAGTAAGCTTTTCCCTTTGTGCAGGCAATAAATATCCAATGCTTAATATTATAGCTGACATTTAATATTGAATTTGAATTAAATTAGTTTAATAAGTACAGTTAAATAGGTACTGAAATTACGCATGAATAAATTTATCGTGACTTAGGTGAAGTGTTGGAGAATTGTAAGTCTGTATAAAAAAAAAAAAAAAAAAAAAAAGCCTTCGCTTATTGTTGAAGTGAAAACTGAGATAGGGACTTTGTAGTCAACACAGATCAGATAACACTGAAGCGAACAAAACAACTTTTCATGTTTTGTTGAAGTATCTCCCAGCAAACTAAACTTATAAAATTTCAGCCATTCCATCTGACTGGTGTTATTGACTGAGTGTTATCTTTCGACAGTTGAATTTCGCCATGAGAACTTTAATGGACAAAATAACAGAAAAAATAATCAAAATATTGCATAGTCACACGAGTGTCTGATTAGTGCCAAACATACACCATTAAACATTGGCGTGCCTACCTCTTAACCGATAAAGATTTTGTAAGTGTGCATGAATTTGCCACATTAAATAATGCAGTCATGAACAAAAAGCCCCCAAGGCCCGAATTATCACTGAGTGCTGTACACCAAATAGGTGAAAGTCCTTCTTCGGCTGTTGGCTAGCTGAATAAAATGCCTATCATGTCCTCCAGACGTAATCAGAGAAGAAGACTGAACACTATATACAAGTATATCATATATATCAAAAGGGATATATATATTTTTAGATAGAAATTAGGGATTATGAATTAATGAATGTTTGGTGCATAATCCACAGTGCTTAAACATTAATTTATCTATTTATTACATATTTGAGGACAAGTGGCATACGAGGATCATTATCATCCATACTCTTCTTAACAAAGAGGTGAAAGTCTTCCTTTTTTTTTTTTTATTAATATTTATTTAACATTGCATCATTAACAATGACTATAAATGGCGACATTATCTATTTAAAGATACGTTAGAAAAAGTAAATTCATCCATGGAATTTCAACATGTTTTCATGAAACTTCTCTTACATTTAATATTTGGAGTTGTGGTAGCCTAGGCGAGAAACTTGGGTTTTACGGTATTCATTGATGTAATGAATGCCTTTCTTATCAACTACTTTTTTCAGCTTATTCAGTTTGCTTAGTTATTGTTTTTGATATATTCTCTTGGGCTACATATTTCGGACTATTTTTTCTTCTGTTCTGCATCATTAACTTTTCTTCATAGTTGTTGTTCCTCTCTTCTTTCTCTTTTTTATTAGTTTTACAGTCTCTTGAGTTCTTTTTTTCATAAACAATGAATCAATGTGTTCTTTATATTAATTTTCAAACCTAGAATGGTCTTAATTCCAGTTTTATTGAGTTCATTCATTCATACCTTAACATATACCCTCACTGCTAATGAGAACTTTAGAGCATTTTTTGTTGACAGGACCACTTCCTATTAGCTCTGCTCGGTAGGATATACACTTTTTATAATCGGTGAATCACAAAGCAGTCGGTGAGAAAGTGTTATAGTTTAAAAGCGCCACCCTCCACTGCTAGAGTTGGCATAGGCTCCTAAGGCATCAGTCTCTATCCTTTTATCCTAGTGCATCCCAACTTTTGATAAAGTATTTAGTTATTGGAATCTGTTATCTCTCCACCACTTCGCCTGACAATCAAGCCACACTAGCAGTTTAGTAAGGGCAATCAAGTGGTAACATAGGACCTCGGGTGAACACCATCCTTCATTGCTTTTGAGCCTAATGTATTTGCGGTTTCATTACCCACGATCCCAATGTGACTAAGTACCCAGCATAATGTGACATGACAACTGGTGTTATAAACTTGCATATTTGAATGAAAACAAAAGGGTCATAAGGAAATAACGAAGGATTCAGAAAATAACTTTGTAGTAAGTGAAAGGAAGGGGATCAGGATATAATAGTCTTGAATTTTTTTATTTTTCGTGGAAAAATTATCCATTCTGATGTTCGTGTTCAAGTAAACATAATATGTCAGTAAGAAAACATAAAGGTGCAAAATATCAAGTTATTCTGACTTTTACATGCTCTATGCCCATGTCCACGGAAACGGTGTGCGGCGTGCAGAATGAACGTAGGCCACTGTGATACTCATTACTGCACGCGAACATGAAAACTAAAGCACTCATCTAAGAGTATTGGACTGGATCTGGTCCATAGGTACACAATAGGTACTGCTATTGATGTACTGAAACCTATTGACATGTTAATAATGGTACCTCAAGCCACAATCGCCACCATCGATCAAGGTTCAACTGACAGGGCATCAACATCCATTCCAGTTTTGTGGTACTTGTAACTTTTATTACATAGCCTTTTCACCCATTGTGCTGCAATAAAATATGGAAACAAATCTCGCTGTTTGTTTCACTGAAAATAGTTTTTTGAATAAATAACTGAAAATGAATTAGAATAAACGCACTGACTAGAAAAACCGACTTAAACAATGTTAAATATTTTTCTTAGTCGGTTCCCAAAACTATGAATTCCTTTTCATGTCTGTCACTTGTCCTTCACCAGGAGAAAATAATATGACATCTTCTGAAGAGCTTGTATAAACAGGCTTTAAAGTAAGAGAGGTTCGGTAAGTTGAAAAACATTGAAGTTATTTTTTCTCATACCGGGGATGGTTTAAATATGATAATTAAAATATATACTGCTTGAATCAGGTTGAATATATCTTAAGAATAGATCAATATTGAATGGATTTGATAATTTCTCCTGAAAATATCTCGATGATAGACAGACTCCTAGATTGTCTAAACCTAAAATAAACTATCGAATCCAGCTCAGACGACATTTAATAGATGGTTTCTACTATTTGCTCCCAAAAGTTTATTTTTTAGATAATCTTTGAATTAATTTATGTGATACAGTATTTTAATTTTCTTCAACTATGAGGAAAAAGCAGAACATTTTATTTTCCGTGTAGTTTCTCTTAAGGATACTTAAACGCCAGAAAGAAGATAGTCAATTAATTAATAGTTACACGATTGACTTTTTTCACGTTTAATTTTTGTTGTTGACATACATCCAGTCATATAAAGCACGGGTTTTTGTTGAATATATGTCTAAAATCTCAGTTTAATTACATCATTTCAGTGACAGACAAGCAAAACGAAAAACGACTACCCCACATCCACTTATTAGATATTCTTCTCTTAAATTAGCAAATGTGCCAAAATGTAGAAAGAAGTTTCCATTTTTCATACAACTAATATCAGTAAGTTTGTATAGGACACTTTTAACATTTAACATTGTTACGGATCAGGCGAAAGCGAACAATTTTCGCATTGCAAAACAAGTTTTTTAATGCGATAAAAGAAAGTGATCTTGAGTTGCTGAGTACTTTAGATGAGATCGGTTTTATTAGTAGAGTAATCATCTGCGCCGTTCCAATAATATATTTTCTACGAATCTCAATTGTAGGCTCTTCGCCAGTTTTCGGCCTTTTTTTTTTTCATGAGCTCAGCAATACAATAATAACTATTATTAGTAAGAGAGATATCCGGATAAAAAATATATTGTATTTTATCAAATGTCGGACTTATACTTATATAATGTAGTAATGTATATGTAAGTGATATAATAAATAAAGATATGTAACACATGAGCATTTTTTTCACTTAACGATACCCCTGATAAGCGATATTTTATTTATTTCCTATCTATTCCACTGTAGTAATTGGAAGGGGGGAATGGTGGAAGGGTACAAATAATACAGATTTTTTCTTCCCACAAATGTTATTTATTTTCCAAATAGCTTTTCTCAGCTTTAAATAGTCAACTTAACTTATCAAAAATGAAAACCAAATGATAAAAATCTTGACTGCACAAGACCAGTTTAATTGAGCTCTATGTGGCAAATGTTGAAAAAACCTTCAAAAAGAAAGTAACTTTACCAAACTTAGTTTCCCAGACTAAATGACCAAATTAACTAAAACCTGATTCAATTAAAAGACAGATCGGGCATGTATAGAATAGAGTGTGGGAAATGCAATAAATCGTATGATGGTATAACAAATATCTGATAAAACAAAGCAAACCAAGTCCACCAACATCTACAGTAAGAAGGCATCATGATGCAACACATGGAGTTGCATTGCTACACCATACAAACGATAGAATATTAATTAAGAGCCTGGAAAATATTGAAATAAAATTAGATTCCCTAGTTTGGGATAATAAAAATAAAAAGGAAGAAATATTAAACACGCGTATGCTAGAAAACCTACCCCCTTGGCACCTCCTGGGTAAAGCCAGTCGTAGAGTAAAGAGCGTAGATGCAGTAGACATAGCTTCCTGTTAAAAGTAATATTTAACCTACTGTAGTTGTTTAAAATTCTTAAGTATCCCACACAATCTATTAAGAGAGTAGCTATGAGATTGATCTATTGTTGTGTTTTTAAAATAGGTTTTGTAATTTATTACATATGAGTAGAATTTTGAATTTAATTTTTTATTTAATTTTAATGAAATTAGAATTAGAAGGACATTTTCCAACTAAGTACATACAGTTTACCTCTGTTAATTTGAATACATTTGACTTAAGGGCTGTTGCATTGTTGCTTATAATGATAGAATTTGGTTTGTCTCCTTCAAGCTTTCTATCATTTGACTTTTTATTCTAGATAACTGAAGAGCTTTCGAAAGGACTGCTTGGGTTAATAAATAACAAGCTGAACTATTTTATTCCACTGTAGGTTTATCATTTTGCAAGGCTGGTTTTCGGCTATCTATATTAAGAAACTTACACCTCACTCTGATCTAAAATTCATTTTATAATGGTGGAAGTGCTCTCGGCGACCACACCAGCATTTTCAAGTATCTTATAATTAAATTGATAGTATAGGAAATACAAATAAAAAGTTTAAGTAATGACACTCTTTCTTACGGAGTAACAACTTGGATCGTGTACGAGAAGCCGATATTTAAACCTGTTATTTTCATAAATTATTGATTTAACTTTAAGATACTTGAAAGTGGTGGTGCCGCCACCGAAAGCAATCGTACAAGTATAAAATAAATGGTGGGTACTACACGTATGTCAATACATTAGCAAATAAATCGGTCGGAGTAACGGAGACCTCGCCAACTAGGAACTATGCGGAGCAAATAGTAGGCAGCATAAAGTATTAGAACAAACTCCAGTAGAAAGAGGTAGGTATGGAATGAGTAACGTCTAGATTAAACGAACTGTGGGGGGAATAATTTTGGAGGGGGAGAAGGTCGTAATGGGACAGGGAAGAGGAGGCAGGGGTGGAGTATATGACCCGGGGCTGCAGGACGTAACCGCCCATCTCAACAAAAATTTACACCAAATGAAAATTATAAGTACTATTTGAAGCAACGATTTTATTATAATTTATATTGAAAAATATTTTTTTTTTACCAACGACATTTCTTAATGACATTAATTACTAAGTTGTACTTTTTTAAGATATACTACAGGGCTTAGGAAGGGATGAAGGAGTTACTGAGAGATGATACGGTAGTATCTGAAGAGCTCTCAAATACTAACTAAATACTGCAAAAAATACTATACTATTCAAACCATATCGGAAAGTCAAACAGTCTATCCATTTGTTGAAATAATGGCCATAAAAGCCTATTGAAACCGGGCCAACCTTTATTTTCACGAAACCAAAAAAAAAAAAAAATGAATAAGTTAATTAAAATAAGAAACTATTAGTGAAGAAATTTTTGCCTATTTAATGAATGAAATAACTATCCTAAAATGAGACCTGAACTGTTGCTTGGACGAACTATAACTATATAGGTAACTAGAGGTTATAATTTTCGAATTGCTAAAAACCCGGGCGGCAGGACCATCTAATCGATGATTTGAAGTAGCCAGATTTGGTGAAACAAAGACCCACCGGGACTTAGCAGCCATTAAGTCAGAAGCACCCTCAGCGAGAGTAGGCAGTGGTAGGCCCAGGAGGGGTGGGCGAGTATCGAGCGCCTGGGATCGTTATGTACAGCATCGCGTGACACATCGCACAGCCACTTGCACCTCTGGGCCCGCTGGCAGTAGTACACTTGGAACCGTTCCAATCGTGTAGACCACCACCCGTTTCTTAATATCACCGATCCTTAGTTACTGTCATCGGATATAAATATAACTTTCACAGCGAATAAAAGCGTCTACTTTACGGTAGTACTTCTACTGTTGGGTGCATCGATAAGTAGTACCTGAAAATGGCCTGTCAAACCACTCGCTTTGAATAAAAAATATAGCAGAAGCTTGAACGACTGGTGCCATTCAAAACTAACGAAGCCAGACATTTAAGGGACAACTTCCAATGATATTTTAACTGCTAATAGAATAATTGTGAAAAAATTACGTTGATTTTTATATCAAAACGTTTTATTTGTTAACCTACCTAATTATAACCTCTAGTTACCTATATAGTTATAGTTCGTCCAAGCAACAGTTCAGGTCTCATTTTAGGATAGTTATTTCATTCATTAACTAGGCAAAAATTTCTTCACTGACGATTGCCTTTAAACTTTAAGTAGCTAAAATAAACCTGTTGGGCTATAACAATGTTGTTTGTATTAGGCTCTCAAATCGTATGTTTTAGGAATATCTTTGAAATTCTTTTTGATTTAGTGTGATCGTAACTATGGGAAAAATTGGATCATAAGAAAGCATAAAATTTATATTATTTTAGCAGAAAAAATATCAGTATATCCGGACGTTTTCTGGGAATGAATTTCAGGTGGAATGAATCATTTTTTTTTTTTAGCGTCACTTTTACCAAAAGCCTCGAACATCTTTTGTAAGCTTTGTAGTAAGCCTCTCCCGTAAAGCTAGTTATAAATAATAGACCCCTTTTATAATCATGTTCCCACAAATATACGATTCAAAAGTTTTTAGCCTAGTTCTGAAAGGTCGAAGCGAGTTAAATATTTTGTACCTAGAGTGTTATTTGAAAGTAACAGCAATGTGGGTACATAATGGTTCAGTAATTTCGTAGGTTTTCTACGGTTCAGCTCCTTCTTTAAGGGAAGAAAGGTCAGAGGAAGATCCATTAATCGGTTGGAAGCATCACAAGAAGTAGCCAAATTTAGGTTGTATCAAGGTGGAAATTGTGTCATAAACTATTAATAATATTGGCCTTTATTAGTGTAGCTCCACCCGTGAAGATTCAAAAATTTGATCAGTGAAAATGAGAGGATCAAATAATCTTAATGCAACTAAAAATAAATAAAAATTCAATTATTACTTTATCCATTATGTTATTTTTACCAAAAGTGCGAAGTATGTGTCTTTCGTCTACATTTGAAGAAAGCGGTGACTGTATCAGATAAAAATAAACTCGGCCTGTATAGTAGTTTTATCAGATCCAAACCTGTCTCTCCAGCGTTTCTTAGATCAAGAATTATAAATAGTGCCAGGCTGAGTCAGCTAAACTGTATCATCCCACATTTATAAACTATCTAATGGTGTGCTAAGCACTACCCAACTTATAAAAAAAACGAGACGATATACGACGCGAAAATGCAAAGGAACACAATTTAAATTTAGTAAAAAGAAACTTCAAGATTGTGAAGTTTGATTTCATTTCATGTTTGGTCATCATGTTAAGTGTTAATTTCGTTCACAGTTCGCATTATCAGAGCGAACTAGTTAACACTAGAGCAGAGTAAGAGATTCATTGAACAATTCCTTTAAGGCCAATTACTTCGCAAAGCTATAAAACATATATTTACTATTGAGAATTTCAGGTAGATATATGGTTTTTATCCGCATCTTCCGATAGGATCTCGCGTCCTAGAAAACAATATCTATAACCATCACCTGATACGTGGGGACGGGGGTGCGTCTTGGGCCCCCCAAAATGGATTTCGATATACAAACAATAGTGTTGATGACCGTTTTAAGCCCAAGTAAACTGTTTTTAAAACAAATAAATATTTATTCAGGAATGCACAGATCCCATGCAAATCTTCTAATTGTTGACAATAAGACGAATTCTTGAGTCAGTCACAACCCTGTATGGCCATCGAATTCTAGGTTTTCAGGCACACTTGATTCCAAAAATTTTTTAGCAAGAATTTCATCTCGTTTCATTCAAGACACGCCCAGCACTGTCGGGTCAGTGCAATCTACTGGGAAACATCCAAATTATTATGGTACGTACATAGCTTTAATTTCTCAGTTGGATCTTCTGCTTCAAGTTTGCTGAGAACATATTCCATGAAAGTTCTTTCAGAGAACTTTCCTCTCAAACCTAAGGAGTGAAATTTCATTCGTTTTAGTCATGGTCCAGCACTCAAAGTGGAGACAGAGGCTTCGTATTACCTTGTAGTCATATCCCGAGACAGATCGTCATTAATTTAAACTATGAATGAATGATAAAAATGCAATTGTATTAACTTGCCACTGTATTGGTAATTACATATTATTTATTCAGAAAATTTTTAAATGGGTTCATTTTAAATAATGGGTAACAGAGTTGAGGTTGTTTGTCTTTTGGCAGCTTTATTATGTCAAACCCGAACTATTCATGGAGTAGGGAGGGCATTCTTTGTTGATCTCCTAGTCCAGCCTTTCTCCGAATGTTACCCATGTCGATGGTTTCAATTTAAGGTATAAAGAAAAAGTCAATTTTTTAATATAAGTTTGTTTATACATAAGTGCTTTTAGTATTAAACCATTTTTTCCCTCTCCCTCCACAAAGAAAGACCTTACAACCAGCCAAAACATATTATGAGCGATCGTAAAGCTTCATTTGGGAACAAAAAATAACAAGTTATCACGAGAGCAACATGTTTGTACTTGAAAAGGGCAGCGTATTTGTGCATTAATAAACTTTTATTGTAACTTTGGGCATGACAACCCTGAATTTTGGAAAAAGTTAAATACTTTCATAATACCTTAAAATAAAACTCACAGGTATCCAGATTGTTTTAATTCATTATATAACATATTCCACGGCAAAACCAAACAAATAATGATACTCAACTCTTTTCGTATCCTTTAAGTAACACATAAACAACACTTGAGGAAAGTGTTGACGGCTATATATCGTTGCGCATAAAATAGAGCCTGTCTATTGGCGACACAACAGAGTGTTTACTAAATGATTAAATTTCTCTTCAGAAAATCTTTATGTTCCACGAGTTAAAAAAAATGATTTATGGTTTTAACTTTTATTGCATTCCACAGTAATTGGATACGAAGACATTGACATGCAATAGCGATAAGTTGGACGCTTAGGCTCTAATATGTTCCTTTTTGAATTTGTTGATTATCGCTTTACATTTTTTTATTTACTCTTTTTTTCTTAAGCCCTGCTAAAATACACCAAATGTGTTTGGTAGTCTTCACTCAGGAACAACTTTTCCAGCGGATACTAAAAGTCTTTCCTTTATCTTTGAAGAACTATTATACTAGCCTCATTAATGGTAGGATGCTTGATACTATTCGCGAAAAATAATCTACAAAGTAGAAATATCATAAGAAAATGTAATATGCAAACGTTCTTCCCAACGATGTTTACATTGTTGAAGATATGACCAATACAAATGAATGCACGTTCATTACAATGCTCACTACTCTTGCTTTCCACCCGACTGTAGCTTTTGCCCACCCCACTGACAGCTCTTTGATATTTTGTTTGGAATTGTAGTTAAGGAGGCTAGCAAGTTCAGCAATTACAAGTCATGTTTCCTACATGTTCAGTTTGTCCCTACTAGAGGGCGGAACTGAAGGATATTATGGAAGCGTACGTGACTTAAACCAGTACAGTCGAAGGACTGACAGAGACGAGTGGAGAAGTGGCTCGTGTGGGCCAATCCGTTTTTTTTTTTTTTTTCATAATTTCTTAGAACATTTAAATAATCTTGTAGAGGAGAGTCTTTTAAAAAACTTTATTATGAATAACAATCAAAACACTGGTATATATACAAATATTAATCAGTTACAGCGTTAGAACATACTTTAGCGAAGGCTATGGCCCGAGTGTGTCTAGTAGGGTAAAGGAGCAGGTAGCCCAAAAGGTAGGAATTTTGGGAAATGGTTACTTAAAAAAAAAAGGGGGACCATAAGTCTCAACTGTGGCACATTTCTACTGAAAATGTAAGATCTAATGAATTTTATAACTGAACTTAACATTGGGATGAGCTCAGGAGACATCGACTCTTCGAAGGCTGAGCCGCTAATGATCAATAAATCTATCGTTATTTTTTCATTAGTTCTTTGTGTTTTATACCTATAGTGATTGAGGGTATTTAGGATTGACCCAGGCTGGTGACAGTCTTTTGTTTGGTTGTGCTTGTGGCACAAAAGAAGAATGCTTCGTCATGAAGATGTCCCGAAGAAACGTTTAAGTAACGAATCCTTTCCAATTATCAAATTCCCAATCGGTCTCCTTTACTTTCATGTAACAATTCTTATTACACGCTGTAGCGACCCCTAACTACATAAGATAAATTTTATATATAAATTGACTCTATTGTATATATATTGTCAACAATTTTTTTTATATAAAATAAACCGGTTTTGAAAAAAAAAAAAAAAAAAAGCCTGTATATCATTCTTCTGGGAACTAACTGGCTCGTGGCTGCTCTGCTTTAAACTATGAAACTTGACTTCTTCACTATGAAAACCTCTGCATCTCTCTCCTCACCTCGCTACATTTTAGTCCGGCGTTGTCTGACCCCACACCTTCCTAGTGGGAATTTCTACCTTCGTCTCGCTACATCTAGCACCTCCTTGGGAGATACCTGATACCTCTCCCTATTGGACAACGGTTGTCGTGGCCCTGCAAACTTACCAAGCAGTGTTCCCCACGGCGATTCAGTCTGCCTCTCTCCGGTTCACACTCGCCTTTGGGATCCGGACGGATTTTGCCTACCCTCAGATACCGAGTGAAACCACACAAACTACCTCCACCACCTACCCTATACCTATTCTCCTGAACATAGTGCGTTGTCGTGGCACATACCTATCAAAAATGGAGTCAGATAGTAAAACCGTCATGAAACGATTGTCCATGTTATAAACTTAATCAATCCTCACTTCGTCACCAGGTAACTAGGAACACCCCCCCCCCTTCGTGACGACCCGACACACGCATATGCAGGCAACAGTTGTAAAAGATAAGAGATTTTTTCCCTTTTTGTATATACAGTCCTCCTCTACTCACCGGAACTCATATTTGCAATTCAATTTTGCTTTTTTTCACATATTTCTACTCAGTATAAAGATGGACTTATCGGAAGACGTGCGGACTCAGAGGATAGTTACGGGCAGCGCCGATGTAGAGGTGGCTGCGCAAAGGAGGGTTCAGTTGGTCCAGATCAGCAATCGGCACGGGTCGGCTGGTTGTATTCCAGCTGGGCAGGCCTCACACCTCAACGTCCCTTTGAAGTTATTTCAGGACATGGCCTTCAGTATAGCGCCTCTGCTTACCTAAAATCTGCCTGAGCTACTAACACAGATCATAGAACGGATAACACAATACTAAACCATCAATAAAGCAGCTCATTACATTGAAAAAAAATTATAAAATTAATGAAAAACAAAACATAAAAAAAGTCAGGCGTAATGCTTCACTCAATTAAGGGTTTCGTTAAGGCTAAGAAAAAGATTCTATTTACTAGTTAGTTGACTTGTTATTTCGCATTCACTTCTTATAGTTTTTAGTGTTAATTGACTTTGAAAAATCAAAAGATACGATAATAGACAATTATTACGACAGTAAAAAAAGTATGTGTTGTGCATTGATTTTTTTGAATGAATCAAACACTTTGTCTGTGCACAAAAACATTTTTTATTAGAGCATGAACGCTTTAAACTGAGCTACACAGTCATTATCGAACACCATTGACTTGTAAAAACTTATAAATGTCATCAACTAAACATTTGCTAAAGTAGTTATGTGATTACATAAGTGTATTTTTTATTATTAGGTAAGTAAATGTTGGGAACAAATAGCTGTAACATCCCTAACATTAGCAAACAATCAATAATAATAATTTAATAAATAATCACTTGATAATGAAAGTGTACAACAGTTTGAAGCGTTCGTGCTCTAATAAAAAATTGTTTGTATAGTTAAACAGAGTAATTGATTTATCAAAAAAAGGAGAATTTTTTTTCTCAATAAATACTGGTATGTACAGTTTTCTTCACATATTCGATAATCCAGCAGTTTCTCTATTCGGTGCTATTTAAAAACCATCCACTTTGGGAGGTTAGTCTTTTCGTAATATATATTTTTTTTTTTTTAAATGTTCTTTTTATCTTCCAAGCCGGAACAACACACCTAAAAATAACGACGTGACAGACAAAACGTTAGCATAAAACCTCTACGATCATGTCTTCCTTGGGAAATAATAAGGACAACTCGTCCGCTTTTAAATCTCATTCCAGTGAAAATACAGGTAGCATATCAGAAGAAAAAAATAGAAGGTTAGGCAGGAACTTGTTTCAATCAGCTAGGAAATGTACCACATTTTACAGATTGCCATAAACGAAGCGAAGTAAAACAAGTTATTATACACAACTGTTTTTATTTCTTATAAATCGTTATTTCAAGAATAATTGGGCTATAGACACTTGTGATAAAATACCGCATTCATACCAATGAAATGAAAAATTAGCACACATAAATGCAATGTTATCTCCCACTGTTTTACAAATCCTTTTAAACCACCGTTGTCTTAATCAGTATGTGCCGGATTATTGCAGTGGTACTGCTGGTTAAATTAAATATCTTGGCTTAACTGTGACCGAGTATTTAGAGGTAAAAAATCTTGTAATATCCAGAAATTTGGTGCTAACATTTTTTTGCATGGACATTAATTAATTGAAAACAAAGTAAGAGTGAACTGTAATAAAAATATGGTCGGCACCGGCTGTGGAAGCATAAAGCATATAGTCAAATAAAAAATCTTCCAAATAGTGAATGCTAAAGTAGCCATCCCCTCCACACCTCCTAAATAAAGCCAATCGCAGACTTGAGTCAGTACAAGTAACCAATCTCTATTAACCGTTCTGCTTTTTGAAAAAGAATTTTACATGTTCTAAATTATCCATACCAAAAAGAGCGAGGGTGGCCACAATGTCTTATTGTGTTTTTCATTTATGAATCGATCATACATAAAATGGATAGACCATTCCTGAAATTTAAAGCACATTTATCTATTGTTGGTTTTAATGATTGATTTTGCTTGTCTTCGAGGGTAAGGTCGATGTTTTCATCATAAGAATTTTCATTTTAGCAACTGATGATAACAATTTTGAGCTCTCGAAACTTTTTTTTTTTTAAATAAACTATTATACAGTGGAGATACAGAAGATTTGTTATTTGAAATAACACTGATATTTCTAATGAAATCTACTACGAACAATGCGCACATGGAAAGGAAAAGTGGACCTTTTATTGCACTATTAGCCCTGGACATGCATAGCCTTGTACTGCAGACCTTTAGCCTTGAGGAAGCTTTCGTCTCTTATTTCTTCTTTTTGGGTTGGTTATTTATACCAAGGCGGATAACTTTTTGTCTTGGTCTCCCAAAGCAATCACATTGGTCAAAGGTGTTTCATTAGCACTTAAATATTTTATTTTCACTTGGGAAAGCTGTTTATATAATTCTCTATGTACACTAATTAAATCCTTTGGCGTTTACAATTCCCTCTCTTGGCATTAGGGGTGGTACCTTGAGCCCGGATGATGGTTTTAGAAAAAGCATTCCAGAATGTTAGATTCCTCTTGGAGTACCGTTATCGGTTGTAACTTCTTTTGCATAGGATAGCGGTACCCTACAGAATGAGCCATGTCAAATCGGTGTAACTTCCTGATAAGGTATGTTCGTGTTTCATTTCCGTGTTAGCCTACTTGTCTTATCATCCAGATTTGTCACGTTATTTTATAAATAAATTATCTGTTCAATTGGCTTTACCAAGTTAGAGGCTAACTGACAATGTTTAGCTGACACAACACTATTTTATCTGGTAAAAACAATATTTTTCAACAATCAAAACTTTAGAAGCTTTGAGCATTTTTGTTTCACGAAAACCTATGCAGCTGAAAACTCATTCATTCATCAACATGAAGTTAAGCGTAAATCTTCAAGTTTTGTTGGGTGAATCGACAATCGCATCTGTGTTAAACAACATTAATAATTTCCAACAGCCAACTGTAGTATCTCTAAATTAAATTATAAATCAAAGTTATTCAAAGAGAACTATTTCACTCTGTGATATAGAAGAGTACAAAACAAACTAAATTAAATAAATAACAACACTTTTATTTACAAAATGATTAAATACTATGGTTTCCTCTGAATCAAATATACATACGTTATAAATGTGTGAAATTAAATGGTGGTTGCATTGGCAACGAATGTTCGACCTAATTTATCCCGCACGCAACAGGGAGACCGATTATGTATGTATTATGCAAAAAAATATGTAACACTGGATGCATGTACGGTTGCATGCATAGACCACTTCCTTCCGTGCAATAATAAAAGTAAAACATATTCAAACACAGCCGTGTTCAGAGGTTTTGCGGAGTCCTTGAAAACAAACTTATCGATTCCCTTGTAAAATTATCATGCCCTATGAATTGTTAATGCCACGTTTCTGATCTAGCCTAAAAGTCATTATCAATGAAATAATACTCATGACAGTCCGTCAAACTTCTTTATTAACACCCTTTCACCAAAACGCAGTATATCTATGATGCACTCGGTACAATAATAAAACGGACTAAAATTAGTTTTTCTCTTGGATAACAAAATTAATCGAAGAATATGACTATTTGATAGGAAACCGAAGAAAAATATGTCAAATCCTACTACAAAAAAGGGCATTTTTTTATGAAAATAACATATTCACCGAACGTAGCACAGTACAACTGCAATATTCTGGCTGATTATGTTTTCCCATAAACATGGGCCTTTCATTTCTACATAAAATTCCGAAGTCATTTAACTAATCAGAATGACACGCGAAAACAAATATGTGTACCATGTTATGTACGTACATTTCATTTGTATAACTAATGCTTTCATTCTGGTCATCAAGACTACTACTTATTATATAGACCTGAATATAAAGTTGTTGACTTAACACAGTTTTTTATTTTTACTAGAACTTTTTCCAGTACAATTTGAATTAGCACTAGATACGAACATACATAAATGATTGGGATGGGAAAATACAACCATAATTACCACATTGGGCCGGAAGACACACAAATTGTGTGTGATGCATAAAATATTCTATTTTTGTCTTTTTTTTAATCGAAACCAGAAACCCTTATGTTTTCACTTATGTGTCTGTCTGTTGACTACTGGTCTTAGTTGAGTCCCCTGTTCGAGCTACAGAACTCAAATTTTCCACGGAGGACCGGTTTGACACTGGAAAAAAATGAAACACAAAACCAGCTCTAAAAAAACATGAAAAAATGATAGTTAATTCGTAAAATAAATGTTTTTCTACAAATTATATCGGGGCAGTAAAATAAAAATATCGACATCTTGATCAAAAAATTATAATTTGCATTTTGTTTTTCCCGACAGCTATTGAAAAGTCATTAAAACTGTTATGTTATGAAACAATAATATTAAATTAAGTTAACCATTTCTTTATAGGAATGACATTTAGGATCGTAGCTACAATTAATGATGCTGAAAATAAAACAAGTGAAAAATAATCCGTAAAAATTAAATAAAAATATTACATAAATATTTGTCTATCATGCAGAGTTGGGTATACAATTAAAGATCTCGATGTGCCGATTATTTTTTTTTTTTCAGGATTTTTCCTTGATAAGGGTTTTCCTTTCCTGTCATCACTATCGTTTAATTTTGTCTCTCTAATTCTTCCGGTTCAAAGGCTCTTCCCTAGACATATTATACTTTAGCTTGCAGTCCTGTGCGACTGATTTCATTCAAGGAAATGTTTATTTCTTCTTCCTAGTAGTTTCCACCGGTCCTTTTGTTGATCTCTAGTTGTTCTAATATCGGGAAACCATTACAACATTATTTATATTTTTGTTATGTACCTTTTTATTTGAAATTATTTGTTTTCTTTATTTAATCCATTTCGATTTGTTTGAATTTGCTGTTTTCATTTAATGACACTATCTGTTTACATCTTTATTAAAATCGTTTTACCTTTGGAAAAATGAAATAATTTTTTGGTTGAATATACTGTAACTATAATTAATTATAAGCACTATACACGTTCCTACACGTATTAAAACACAGTACCATCCAGCTTAAACACTTGATCCTATTTAGTGAATACATTCTTGTCCGCAATATCCCTTGACCACATTCCGCTCTGAATTTTTTTAACTCTTCAACCATCTCGAAGTCGTTTCCTAGTATTGTATCAACAGACTTGCTTAGTAGGTTGTTTGTTTCAACTATTTCTAGAAGCATGTTCCTCTAATGAACGTTTTGGACATTCGATTCAATACAAACTATTTTTACTGGGTATTTTTCATCACGAGTCAATTTAATTAGTAATCTTAGCTGTAATTGTAGTTTCCAGGAGAAGATTAAAATCAAAACAAAGCTATTGGTAACCTTTTAGCGCTTTTAAGTCTGTAAATGACTTAATAATTATAATTACTCTCCTAGTGGTTAACATAACATTCCCCTTAACAGAGATTTTGTTTAATTTCCGTAAATAGAAGTGGGAGACTCCCAAACGAGAACGGTTGGGCGTAAGTAATCAAATGAAGTCTCTCCCAATCAGAAACTAACAGAAACCCCTAAAATTCCAATTATGAAATAATGTTGGGCGGTAATGTTTTTAAATAAAACCCAAAAAGAAATTTGCCCTCAGTGGCTACACATTTCTAGCCTTATGCTTTCTTACAACTAATTAGACATAAGAAATCCAAGATTATGTTGAAGTTGCTTCTAAAATAATTTTATTTTATAAGTTATAACAATTGTATGAGCACAATTTATGCTTGAAGAAGAATTGTAACATGTTTTTTTTTCCTTCCCCATTGCATAAACATAATAATAACGTTACTTTTATTATGCCTATGGAAAAACAACAACAAAATCTTAAGTATTTAGATAAGGGTTAGCGCATAATGTTAGGAACTAATATGGTCCAGTGGGTTAAGATAACTGTTTCATGAATATGAAGGTTCTGGCCACAAGTCTGAAGACTTAACTATTTTATTTTCTGAAACAGAGAACAGGAAGGATCCTGTTAGGACCCCCTCCTTTCAACCCTAAGTGGGAATCCATAAGGGCGTAGACAAATAAAATTAATAACATAACTATTAAAAAATGTTTTGACATCAAAATCTTATGCTTTATGTCAATCCGTTTCATCTTATGTGCGTATTATTATATTCAATACAATAAACAATGTGATGTATTGTCAATTTAAAAACAAAACTTAAACTTTTTTTTACCTCTCCATGTTAAAAGACTCCTCCTTCCTTGAAGTTATACAACGCTAGTCTAGGGCGAAAATTAAACAACCGACAAGCACTACAGACGAACTAAAATATAAACAAAGAGGCCAAACAGAAACACTAAGAGCGGAGCGGGCGGCAACAGCAGACTGACTCACATCACTCTGGTGACTGGGGAGCTGAGCCTTCCCCCACTACTGCGCCAGAGGCCCGGGACGCGTAGCCCTGTGGTATCTAGATAGGATGGATGTGGATCTTGGTCAAAGCCGAACACTCCTTACTTATATCGTAACAACCAATACTATACCTCGTCCTTCTTATTCAGATATGGCGATAATATAATCTGTCAGTTAATTCAATAAAAAAAAAAACATATAATAGCTAAGATTTATTTTTAAAATGCTCTATTGTACGGCGTTTACACATAAAATAAAATATCAAATGACGCCTGGTTAAGCTACTGCCCCCTTTCTTCTGTATAGCGCTCACCGGGGGAAAGTCTCGTCTACCCGGCCACTGCCCGGCGGGTGTCAAGAAAGGGAGAGGGTGGGAGGGTGAGGGGGGGAGAGAGAGAGAGAGAGAGAGAGAGAGAGAGAGAGAGAGAGAGAGAGAGAGAGAGAGAGAGAGAGAGAGAGAGAGAGAGAGAGAGAGAGAGAGAGAGTTTTCTAGAGAGAAAAGTTCTAGCTATTTTATAGGCAGGACAGAGGCCATACTATTCCTGCGCACCTGGTCCTGCCGTTCCGGGATGGTGAATTTGTCCCCTCTCACTTCTATACGGACGCCGAAGATTTATTCATAAATTTGGAAACGAAGGCGGGTGTTTTCTGGTTCGAGAAGAATGTAACTTCTATTTATTCGTGGTGAAGAAGTTGGCACAACATGTATACTTATTACTCTCAGGGAGTTAAATTATATGAATACAACCCTATTGTGGCCACCTCTTCATTATGAATAATTAAAAGTTCCCCTCTTCTCGAATCATATTATACCTATCTATGTTTCCTCATTTGTTGTTAATAAAGATTATGACGTCAGTGAGAGTAGGGGGAGGAGCTAGTGGAGTCAGGGCCCATCCCTACTTCCTCTGGCCGCCTGGCGGGGGCCCATACCCTCCAGGGCGAGCCGGCTAGATAAACCGCGCGTCCTCAGACAGAGGGCAGAAAGAAACAAACCGGCACCTTGAACACTTCTCTCTCTCTCTGCACTGACGTTTGCTGCTCTACTGAAACCATGGTCTTTTCATTCAACTACCTCTGCATCTCTCTCTCCTAACCTCGCTATGTTTTAGTCCGGCGTTGTCAGACCCCACACCTTCCTAGTGGGAATCTCTGCCTTCTTCTCGCTAAAACTAGCACCTCCTTGGGAGAGACATCTCCCTCGCGGACGGCAACCGCCCTACAAACTTACCAGTAGCGTCTCCCATAGCAATCCAGTCTGCTTCTCTCCGGTTCACACTCGCCTTTGGGATCCGGACGGTTCTCGCTTACCCTTAGATACCGAGTGTGAATTGTAAGCATTTTGTACAGCACAGTTAGTTTCATAATTAATGGATGATCCTATCCTACAGAAATTGTTATGCTGTATAAAATAAAAATATTAAAAAATAAGCTCATAGAAAGATCCACAAATAACAAACAGTGTGTGTCACGCCCCCCCCCCCCTCCCCCCAACCAGGGGTAAGTATGTCCATGTGTCTAAATTATTGCCAGGAGTGCATCCTCGGTAATTAGATCATATATTTTTTTTATAGTTTTAAGAAAAAATTGTTTAGCGAAAGCAAACAATTATATATCTTTTTTTATTTGCTAAAATTACATTTTTAGTATTTTAAGGCCAAGCTGACAAATATAATGAATTAATATATTAAAAAAATATAATTTTTGTAAACAAATTTTAGTCAATTAAGAAAATACACAATGTAGAAAAATGTCGAAGCAACTGATCCTTGGATTAACTTATGGGCAAATATGAACAATAACCATTTGTTGAATTGTATGATGGAATAAATCGGAATTCACAGAGCTCATTTCCCATAGTGTACATACCAGTATCAATATCAGGAAACGGATTCCACACCACGAAACTGCACAAATAAGAGGATAGGACCCAAGACACTGCCCTGTGGAACTCCTGCTTTTATGGGATAGTAGTTAGAATATTTTGAACCACAGCAGACTTGGAAGAAGCAGTATGAAAGGTAGGACTGTAGGATTAGGAAAAGGGTGTGTGGTAAATATCTTTTGAGCTTGTAGAGCAAACCTGCGTGCCAAATCCTGTCAAAAGCATGAGCTATATCAAGAAAGGCAGCAGTGCAGTACTGTTTGGTTTCAAGGGCTGCGCAGATGTGATCAACAACGCGAGGACCTTCTTGAGCAGTGGAATGTCGTAAACGGAAACCAAATTTGTGTGTATCAAAAAGGTTTTTGGATTCAACAATTGGAAGTAGACGTTTTAATAGGAGTTTCTCAAATATTTTTGAGAGGATAGGGAGTAGGCTAATTGGACGGTAAGATGAGGCGTCATTGGGTGGTTTACCGGGTTTGGCCAATAGGACAATAATAGAATGTTTCCAGAGGAGAGGAAAGTGCGTCGTTCGGATTATGCAATTATACATGTAGTTTAAGAAGATTATGGTTTTAGGAGGAAGTTGTTTGAGAATTTGAGGAGTAAGGAGATCATATCCAGGGGATTTTCGGTAAGGTAAGTTTTTCAGAAGGTATTTGACCTCAGAGGGGTTAACGGCTTTTGGTGGAAGTGAGAGAGGTATAGGTGAAGTATTGATATCTTCAACAGTTGTGCTGTGAGTATGGTTTTGATAAAAAAGGTGAGGTGTGAAAGTATGGGTAAGATGCAGAGCAAATTATTCCGACCTATCCCCATCCGAAGCCGCCCAGGACCCATCATCACGACGGAGTGGGTGTGAAACAGGACGATACTTTAGGATTTTTTTAGTTACATTCCACAGGGAGTTATCCCCGGTGGACAGAGAGGAGAGGTGGGAATTGAAGCAATCGGAATGTAAGGATGACAATTGCCGCTTTACCATTCTGCAGTACTGATTGTACGAGCGGCGATCAGCAGGATGCCGGGTTCTGGAGCGGCGTTGGATAAATCGATTGGCTTAGATCTTTGAGATACTGAGGTAAACGATTATAATTGATTATGATTTAAAGAATTTTTGAATGAAGATGGGGTGACGATGCCTTCCAAGCCGACCTCATGATCAGAGTAGTGAAAGGATGCACTGCATCGTCTAGGTCTTGGGATGTTTTCAGGCACACTTTGAGGTCTACGGACTCTGTAAGAAGCTGGCGGAAGTGGCCCCAGTCAATAAATGAAGGAGGAGGCAGTTTGTGAATTGGTCTTAGGGAAATGGTTAATAATAAAGGACTATGATCAGAGGAGAGGTCATAGAGGCACGTGAGTGAATGAGTGAGTGAGTCAAGGAGATCAGGATTTCGGTTGGGATCAGATGGCCAATAGGTGGCTGTGTCAGGAGTGATAGTGGAGCAATGTTTCCGTGTAAGTGCAGACAGCAAAGCACGTCCTCGTTTATTCGTGGATCTTGACCCCCAATGTTGGTGCTTCGCATTAAAGTCCCCACCTACAAAGAAACGCTGTCCGATGGAGTCTAGAAAGGAGATGAATTGGGAATCGGAAATGGATTAATTGGGAGGGCAGTACACTGGAGTTAGAGTAAGGGGGGAAGTGAAGGTGGTGATTGACACTGCAGTGGACTGAAGGGAATGCGCTACCAAAGGAACTATGTGGTGGGATATGGAGTTATGGACAATGACAGCGGTACCTGCATGAGCTGTTCCATCTGGGTGATCAGTTCGATAAGTCTGGTACTGTCGAACGGTAAATGGTCGTTTACTTGTAAGTCTTGTTTCAGTGAATTCAGATTTCAGTAAGAGCTTGGTCGATGTTATTGCCGTGGAGTAGTGCTGTCAGTTCGTTAGTGTGGGTGCGAACACCATTCGCATTCCAAAGGAGAATGGATAAGGAGTCGGAAGGATCCACTTATGGATTTGTGTCAATAATTAACTACAAAACATGACAATTATGCAGGTATAATATTGAAGGTACTTCTAGCATTGTTTTCTTGTTAACCAAGGAATTATCTTGTTTAATACTGTTAATTAACAATTAATATATCATAATCAATAAACGTTACATCATAGCAAAATTATATATCATCCTAAATGATAAATTTCAATAATCAAGAAACAAAATAGGTGGCATAATGAGGCACTTATTGAATTATGTTGAGTTTTAATGAATAGAAAGGTTTCATTTAGTAGTCATTGGCTTTAAGATGTATACCATATTATGTTTAGCTAATTGATGTCTTGAATAATGTTCTTTCTGATCATTACAAGTAACGTCTGTCTTTATTTTTTTTTCCATCATGTTTCAAATACAAAATTACGGTAGTAGTAATAAGTATTATTCTAGTCAATCAAATAGCGTTCGTGTTTAAAAGTTTTTTGGTGACAAAAAAATGTTTTATGGTCGAAGCATTCATTGGCCTCTTCGGTTCATTCAAAATAATTTAATTAATATTCCAGAAAACACGCAATCTGCCAGATACTGCACGGCATGTACCCTCCCCTGGAAATTGTTTTATCACATATCCTTTAATTAATTTAGATAATTATGTTTATGATAAGAATAATTAATAACAAATAATAACATTTTTATGGCTTAAAATAATAAATTAAATTATTCTTAGATATCATCAAAATGATAAATAATAACAAGCTATTTATTTTTTACCGTTACATTATGATATGTTAATTTATCTATTTGTGCATTTGTATGTAATTTGAAAATTAAATTTCCTGTTTAAATTAGTGAACTATTTTACGTCTAAATTTACTCAACTACTTACTACTCATTACTGCACAACACAGTAATTACTTGGTTTTAAGAAAGATAAAAATGTTTTTCCTCATCACGGTATTTAAAAGAGAAGTTTATATACATACAGTTTACCAATTCGGTATATGATGTTAAACAAAAAGGAACGATAATTGTGAAAAATATTATATCCTGTGCAGGCATAGGCCTGCATAGGCGAAACGTTGACAAATGCAAAAATAAACATAAAAAATTTGGAGGCACTATGAAGCGTTCTTTAAAAATTTAATAATTTAATTTTTCTTTAGTAATTTAAATGCAGGTTTCTCCTTTTAGATTGTTAAATCGTTAAAATATACTACTCACTACATCTACGAATAATTTATTTTCTTTAAGAATATAAAGAAGAATTTCTATATGAAAAGCGAGTCCGTTAACCAATACCTGCGATCAAAGTGCATAGTCCTGTCCTAATATAGTTATCTAGCGTTTAGAGAAATCATGTGTTAATAAATAGTTTAAAATGTTCATATTGGTTCAATATAGGTGACATTAAGATGAAAAATGTCCCAGTGAACAGTGCGTGACAAAACCTCTAGAACATTTTGAAATTGATAAGTTGGTACATAAGGAAAAACAAGTAGCGAGGGTCCCTCCCTTCAACCTTTGTGCATAATTTAGAGGGCTGATGCCACAGTCTCGCCTGGGGCAACAATTCTGAACCAAACCAGATAAAGCACCAACATTAAACATTACATTTTTCCTCAGATAAAAAACGAGCCGTTATATTTCAATAAAAGAAGAGAGGAATGTTCTGAGCAGTCGCGGTGGCGTCTACAGTGAAAGTTATTTCTCAGCCTCCAAACTGCCTCTTTTACGATTGCTTATACTTCCAATGTTTACTTCTTCAGGCGAAACGTTTAAAACTCTCGGAGAGTTAGTACGGGGCGAAGGGAACGTAAATTTAGACTGTGGTTTTTCAGGTCAAAAGCAGACCCGAATGGTCTGTTTTAGCTCTTTAAGGTCCAAACAATTTTCAAATCTGTCGGTAGTTTCATTTGCTATCGCTTAGAAATGATTTAGGACCTTACTTGTACAAACGATTGTTTATTACAATTTTTAGATTTTATAAGATATACTTGGTATCTAGATTCCTTACGAAACGATCCTACCAGCTGGAGTCGGATACCAAAAACAAATAACATCCTTAAACAGATCAATTAATTTGGCAAGACGATGCCAAAGACTTGGCTAAATATCCAGAACTGCAGAGTGGCTACGAATAATCGGAACACCTAGTGAAAGCTAACATTGGAGGTCATGATTCGATTAAAGGGATGTAATTAAGCCACTAAATAAATTAATTTCTTTTTGTATGCGCAATGTGTACCAGCATAGAAATCAAGGATGGCCTAAACAGATTCTTTTTTATTAAATAAAACTTCTTCGTCCCTCCACACTAATTTTCATTAGGTGTGTCATTGTTGACATCCTCAAATTATCATAAATGATTATGAACAGTAACATTGTTTGGGCCCTTAGGCAGTAAATAAGTTTTAATTAGAAGAGTAATTTAAAATAGAGAGACCTCATTTTTTTTAGGTTTGAGAGGATTTCAACAATATTTTTTATTATTGTTTTTTTTTTTATTATCGTAAGAAAATTTTTTAAATTATAAATTTATTTTCTTTCTTTTTCTGATTGTTTCGGCTAGAGAAAATTAGTATGTAAATATTGTACACAGGTGGTCTGAAAAGTTTCCTACCTCAACATGAAGATGATAATAAAATAAATAAAAGCTAGTGAAATAAAAGCTGAAATAAACGCTTTGTCAGGTTGGAAACTTTTCAGAACGCCCTCGTATACACGGACATATATTTGAGATTAAAACATTAAATGTAAGTTATGAAATGTATTTATTTTATTTCTCTTTAACAGCAATTTTCATTTTATTACGTCAACATACAGAGGAAATAGTCCGAATTACTATACAGCTCGAGGAAGTAAATAAATACGTCTTTGCGTATTAGAGGACAAGGCTTTAGGCTTGAGCTTGGCTTAGTCAGTGATACAGATAACTCAATACCGGCCTGTTCCCCTGCGAACAAAAAGTCGCTGTTCCTACAACTTGGAACTTCTCGGCCTATCCGCCTGCTTATCTCTCCGTGCACATCATCGCCCTGCGATTGTCTATCCGAACATCATCGCCCTGCGGTTGACTATCCGAACATCACCGCCTTGCGGTTGTCTATCCGAACATCACCGCCCTGCGGTTGACTATCCGAACATCACCACACTGCGATCATCTATCCGAACATCACCGCCTTGCGGTTGACTATCCGGACATCTATCGTATCGTGACTATGAAATTTTTCGTAATTTTTAAGAAAAAATGCCTGTTTTTTTTTAAAAATGTTCAATAGTCTAAATATTATTAAAATATAAAAATATATTAATTTAGATTTATACACTAATAAAATAATTATCAAATTTATTTATGTTTGTTGTTAATATAAATTTATTATTTATTTTATCTGTTAGTAGAAGCATTTAAATTTTTTTTCTTTTCATTTTCCACTAATAAAAAGACATACCTGTTGAAAAAAGTAATAAAAAAGTGTAGGATTTATAGTAATAACTGAACAAAAATCATCAATAGACTTTTCACTCGCAAAACTGTTCACACGAATAATTTAATATGACTACCTTCAGTTTAACGAGATAAACACATAAAGGGAACTGGTATTGAAATTGTGTTCACTAAAAGATCGATAAACCTGCCCATGTTGTTGTTTGGATGGTTAATAAATACTACCTTTTTGACATTGTAGACATTGAAAATATTTCATTGGGGTGAACGAATTAGTGAGTCCCTGTAGATCATTTGTGAGCCATTGAGGACGTTCAATAAAATAAAAAATATCGTGGAGAGGCTGATAAGTTTTTTTTATTGCTCCATAAGTTATTATTCCACTGTTTAGTACTCGTCCGCAACTGGAGTCTTAAAATATGTGCTTTTACTGCTCCAGGAAAGCCGTGAAGTCTAAAATCATCTATTGTCATCAGTGTCGAGATACCTAAGGTGAAATAATATTAATAAATAAAATAATAAATAATCCTAAAAAAATCCTGATGAAATTTGTTAAAACAACTTTTTTTCCTCCACTGTTTCATGTCTTCTTGTTCTGGATAACCTTTTTTAAGCAGCAAGTAACATTCACTGAGGTATAAATGAATAAAGAATAGCATAATTGTGACTTTGAATGTTTACTTTGTACCATATCTTAAAGTAACCGTTTTATGATCAAACCGTTCCGAGTTTGATTACCTCAAAATATCAATGAATCTTTACTAATAATTTAATTGATGTTTCGTGAATAACATTTGGGCGGGTGACTTTGTACAAAACCGTCTGTAAAACTCAGCCACAGCCCTCATTAGTGTGCATAATGAAAATCTAATAACTATTTTTCATGAGCCTGAGCCGACACCCGATAGCTTTGCTCAATTATTGTAGTGAATTCTTATTGTCTCATATATTCATATAATTTAATCTCATATATTCAAATTCGAATTAAGGAGGTTAGGGTGTCTCCCACTCTCTCGACCCTTTTCAAGGCACGGAGTGCATGCTGAGTTAATTCCGTGAGTCTATCACGAAAATAAATATGATCTCCCAGGTGAGAATTGAACTCAAGTCTTTCAGATGTTTCTTTCTAATTTATTTTTCCATTTGCTTATTTCTGTTCTTCTTAAATGCCATTAATTTACAATAAACTATTACAGACCTGCAGAATAAACTGCGGATACCGAAAAGTATAGTTAGAAAAAAGAGCCATGAACATATTTTTTTTTTCCCTCCCCTTTCTTTCATAGCCCCTTTAGATTTACAGATAATTATAGATCCTCAGGCGAGTCTATTTACAAATTATTTTTGTATTTCCTGTAGCATCGCTACATTATATACAGGCTTTGTTATTTTATAAAAATTATACAATGAATAAACAAGTATAATGATACACATTATACGTGACTGGACTAAACTGACTAATACTGAACATCCTCACTTTTGTTACTTTCTTATATATTATGAATTAGTTAAATGTTGAAGGATTAGAGAGTGGTAGGTGGACTAGAAGTTGATCTCAATGGCTTATGGTCTATGGTTCTAAAGGTTCATATTGTAGGTTGTTTTTTTTTTACAAGAAAGAGGTAACCGTTGTCTAATAAGTTTGCCCTTAAATGTGCATGCCACTGATTTCATTTGTATCATTTGTTTGTATCATTTCATTTGTATTTTCCTTTACTTCAAGCCTATCTAAAATTTTAAATCTCAATAATTTTATTTCATTCAAATATTTTCATTTTAGTTCGAAAATAGCTCTAGAATTACTGCAGATTTGAGTCACATTTTCATCGGATGTCCACACTTATTATTGTCGATCCCTAAGTGGGGCTCTAATTAAAATAGGAACTTTTAATTTGTTCTAATCAAAGTCCCAGGGTAAAAATTTGTTTTTTTTATTTCATTTCAAACCGGAAAAAGGAAAATGACTATGAAAGATTTATTCAAGGAGTGATCCAAATAACACGCCATTGAGTATCCTATTTGTAATTAGAGATCTGGTTTAGTGCATTTCACCAATGGAAAATAACATCATCGTGTCTGGCTGGCAGGTTTCAAAATTAGCTTTCTACCTGACATTTGCAGCCGGCTATCGCGGCTGCAGGTCGGCGGAGAAAGGCTCTAATCACGATTTCCGAACGAACCAGCCTCACTCCAAACGACCAGAGCACCTACGGCAGGGGTAATTTCCGAATTTACTGCCAGCACGCCCGATGACCCGTAATGCGAAAATTTGGTCGTCGTGTAAAAATAACGGCCGGCATAAATTTAAGTTAGAAAATCCCACTGAGCTATGATTAAACCTTTAGCAATGTTGATCAAAAAACTCCATCCATCGGTAACGTGAGGACAACTAAACTAAATTGCTTATTAAAATACGAGGGAGAAGTTCTACTCTAGTACTTTCCCTGAATCTACTATAGTGGCCGTGAAAAAGATCTCATCGATCTGAGACGCCAGAAAGTTACCGAAACAGAAAAGTTGCAGCACTGAACTGACAATCCGGGTGGAAATTTATCTTTAAGATCATATCATCAGTCTATGTATGTGTATATATGTATTGGTCTATATATGTATGTACATATGATTCCATAAAACATGGTTCACTGATTCAACAAAAGTTTAATAACACATTCAGTTTAACATTTTGTAGATTTTACAGAACCTAATGGATTGATATTTTTTTATTAATTTGTATTGATTTTGTTTTAAAATCCTTTTATGTAGTATTGGTATTTATAATATTATATTATGTCTCAACTTTATGGAATGCAAATATGAATATTAAGACTAAAATGGATAAGATACTTAGGTACTTTCATACAGTGCACTTTATTAAGGCAATGCGAGCGATGGACTCAAGGATAGATAGGTTCACAATCTCTAGGATCACGTTGACTTCTGAATGTGCAAACATGTATTTATAATTTCTTTCCATCGACAAATTTCAAAGAACTTTGATTGATTGAATATTCCGAATCATTTTCAGAAAAAATGTATGTAACGATATATAAGTGCATTGATAAAAGGAAAATAAGGGATTAAAGTTAACAACGAGAGAGGCGTACTTCCAAGGGTAAAAACAGAGAAACATGTACTTTGAAGAAATCTGGAGGTGTTAACAGCAAAAAAGTTTGCATATTTGTATGTGAATAGATTCTAGAATGTTTCAAGCACTTCAAACAAACGATAACTGTAAAACCACCATGGACTTTAGGAGCATATAATATATTTAAATATAATATTTAATATTCATAGTTTCAATTCATATTTCTACCAACCTTTTAATTCATATTAAAACCATTGATACTACTATGCCAATTATGTTTTGAACATTCACTACAACTACGGCATACAAAAACAGTACATTCATGAGCTATCCGAGAACGTTCATGAAATTCCAATCCGATCGGCTGTTGCGATGTTTAATCTAATACCTGAATAAAAAATCCTAAAAATGAAATTCGATAATATAATTTCTTAGGTTATGTTAGACCCTAAGTTTCAAAAATTAGGTAATGGCCACTGTGCTATTGTATATTGTACATTAGAACACCCCATCAAGAAGTAGGGCCGATCTAAGGTTGTACTAGTTGTGAGGTGACGTTGCGGAGCAAGTGATACTTCTTCATTCAAATCGTCCTCTTGAAGCTTAGTAAGCCGCGACCTGCCCGGAGATAAAATCCTATGGGTAGCCACAGTTAGAAGAAAGCATGATAACCACTAGACTACGGTGGTACGGTGGACCACTACGGTTTGGTCCAAAGTTACCCAAGGATTTGCTAAAGTTAAAATTTTCATACCAACTCCCCAAGATAGATGTTCTGAAGTCAGTAAAAAAATATAATGACGACTGGCAACTAACCAAACGTCTAATTCTAAATAGATAAGTGAACCAAAGGAAGCCATAGTTCTCTTAGTAAAAGTATAACTAAATCAGAAGTCAAATTAACCATTCCACAAAGTTTTAATAAAATGGCACTAAGGTACAGAACTTGCATCACTCCCCTACCCTTCTAAATGTAGCTCATTAAATACTTAATAGAAAATACATAAGTTGAGAACGTTGTTGTGGTCATTTCAAGGTACTGCTAAAGTAGTTAGGTAATTACCACAGGTAACTAACTATATATATTCCGTAAAGAGGGTTCACAGCCAACTAGAGGAGTGGGAAAATGAGAGAAATATCGATTTTTATAAAAGGTGGGGTGTTAAGACCCTGCTTCAGACATGCTCATAACTTGACAAGATCTTGATTCATTTACAATTTTCATTACGCAAGTTGACCCAAAGATGTTTTTAAATTTAATATTTATAGACTAAGAGTAAACTTAACTCAAAAAAGGCTAGATGTTATTTGTTAAATCGTCTTGGTAGTCACTTATGATATTCGAAAAATATAGTTGACAAGAGGGATTCACCAACCTCAAAATCAGGTCTTCATTGCTTGGTAATTGTGACGCATTCTAGGGGTAAGATGACCAGGGCACCACAAATGCCAAACTACTCCGGAGTACGGTATGAGTTGCAATAAGAAACAGAAAGTGGCGATGACGATCTACATTGCTGGTAGAAGCAAAGAAATTGCAAAAACACCTGGACGGAACTGCGACATTTGCCGCAGGACCGAAATGAATTGAGAGAAGATTTTATGTGACTTCACCCACAGTAACAGGATTCAAGTCAAAGTGAGTCAAAAGGCCAGGGAAGATTAAGTGCATTGAGAACAACTAACACCATATATTGACGAACCCTATATTGATGTGTGTTCGTAGATTTCAGGCATGTATTTGGCTTGAGTTTTAATTGGCCTCTATAATACTTTTCCACACTAGAAGAGTTTATTACTCTCACAAAAATGCTCAGGATAGTTTTATATTCCTAATCAAATTGTAGAATTGGTTCATTATACTCATGCAAATAATGTATTACCTTATATTTTGTAGTTTAACAATATCCTTCGTTACTATTAGTAGACAACCCTAACTACCAGTTACTCAAGGCTATGAAGAAGGAGAGTGAAGAGCCCTCAAATACAGTTGTATCCCATCATTTCATATTACTCGCAATAATACATAAATTAGTTTGTACATTACTTAACATAACTATAAACTATTCAAACCTTTTAAATGTAAGCAGTGAAATAAAGAAGGTCTGCATTTATGAAAAGTTTGTGAAACACGATTGGTTGATAACCACGCATTTAAATGGTTAATAAATATTCTTAGTTAGTGTATAAAGTCAGCTATAAATGATCTAAATGTGAAAAAAAATATTATAACTAGTTCATTCAAATGAAGAGACGAGTGACATATTGGATCCAGGGTTACTGAGTGATGTACGACCACTTTTATAATCATACTACAACTAAAGAACGCCTTGGGAATATAACATACTATAAATTATTATATCACCAGACTCCTATGATAGTTTGTGGACAATAGATGAGAGAGAGGTTTTATTTAATCGCAAAGTGGTGTTGCCCAATTATTTTGGGTCCTGTAATCACGATAATAAAACAAGAGAATTTAAATAAATCATAGTATTGTAGAAAATTAAACAAATTAAACTGAACCCCCAGAAGCGAAGTTACCAAGTTAAAACCCAAAAATAACCATCTTGTTCTCTTGAAAGTGGGAATGTATGATTTCCATGAGAAAAAAACCAATGGTGGTTCACATTTCGCTGGTATTATTCAGTGTTTTATAATTTATTATTACAATTAATCATGCATCGTTTGAAACGGTCCACTATTTTAGAATGAAATTGTCACCTTGCTTTTGTGATTACATTTTATTGCAATATCCTTAAGTAGTCTAATTAGATGTGCTCAATATAGTAAATTGGAGAGTTACGTGTAATAACCAAGGAACTCGATTACTCTAACCGGAGACGATACACAGTTTCCAGCTTCACAAATATTGTTCAAGTAACAAAGTATTGTTAGAAACTAATTTTTCCAAATGGAACATTGTATCTATAGTAGCAATTTTTATCAGGGTGTTTGGACCAGAAAATTGGCTTTCCCAAGCTTAATTCGTGTGCAAATTAAAGTATATTTTTAAAGTTTGTGGAAAATATTTTTACTTAGGCTCTTTGTTTTCTAGAAGATTGATAATAAACTTTATTTTGTTATATTAATTGAAGATTTAATATATAATCCAGGTATTTCCTGGCATGAGCGCAGTTGCTTTAAACACTACATCTTACTCACAGATCAGTCTTTAAGTGTGTCTCTTTTAATAAGGATACAACTGAGCTAGTTTATATTCAGGAAGGCAACCCAGGAGAAAGTGGCAGAGGAAGTCCTAATAATATGAGTGGCTGGAGCTGATGAATTGGTATAGGGGTGGTTTGTCCTTCCAATCCCTTGGTTCGAACTGTTCCTGTATTATAATAAATACTGGGAGACTCATTTTTAGAAATAAATAATTATTTTTTATTATATATCTCAATCGTGATCGCAAAACTCCCCTTGTGATCGGTGTCATTATTTGGTATTTTGAATAAAAAAATAACGTATATTTACTATCAATATCCTTATATTCCTTAAGTCACGGAAGATTTAATTTTCGTAGGCTACTGCGGATCTTGGGCAAATGAAGGTCGTTCGATACTTTATTCACCAATTTTAACATTTGTGAGTCAAGTAACATGCAGAAATTTTGTTTTGGCCATTCTTTCCATGGAGACGAAGGCATTCTGCACTGCATCAAATGCCGACAACATCGACATTGTCAGCACAAGCTAGTAAGTATGCATTTCATTATGTTATATTCTTTATGTATTTCTTTTTACTGACTTGCTGAATTTTGTCTCATTTGCCTGGATTCCAGTTTATCTCGAGCCATAATTCAAGGAAGATGTTGGTTGTTATTGTGACTATTCTTCAGTTCTGATTTTAAAGGGTTTGAATGTTCTAGTACTTTTGAACAGATCGCATAAATAAGGCATCCATCATAGATCATTTATGTTCATAGCCTGAGACAGAATCAATGCATTAGATTTCAAATCTCTATTTCTGCTTGGACGATTTCCATGTTCTCAGGAATTCTGGCGTGATTTGTTCAAGATCAATGGTCTTGCAGTGATCCCAAATCCCTTTCTCTCAATCCAAACAAAGCAGACCTTGAAGAAGAGCTGAAGGGACAACAGATGGTTGTGAAGGATCGCTTCCGTATATTTACCAGTTACCTAGGAGACAGCTGGGGTGAGGTGGTTGCCATGGAGATGGAGGTTGGGGTGGGGGAGCACCCTATATTGACCAGAACTCTCAACCGATAGAATCCCTAATATCTTTAGAGTTGGGGATCCACTTAAAGATATTTTTTTTAACGAATTAAAGAGCGTAGAACGTGAAGTAAAAATATATTGAGACGGTCTTGATATATGCCAGTGTACTATGTAAGTTTACGGCTTAGTGGCAGTGAATTAATAGAATGCTACGTGATGCCATAGAAAATACGTGTATAGGCGACCAAAAATTGGTTTTGGTCATTAAACAACATTAAACTCTAAATAGTTTTCAAACTGTAAGTTGGAACTGTGGAGTATGCCATAATAAGTTCAGATGGCCTGGATTGTTTTTACTTTTTTCATTATGCTAAATATTAATTTAGATGACGCTGCTTATGGACACACAACACAGCCAAGTGTTTAGCGAGATTAATATTAAAGCATTAAATAATTATATATATATATATATGTAAGACAATTATTGAAGGTGGGGTGAATAAACTGAAATCAGTTTCTCTGTAAACAAAGTTAGCAATTTTATTCACTATATATTATATTATAACAATTATTAATATTGATTTACACAATCTTACCTGTAAACAAAGAAACGACAATTACAGTTTCTAACTATCAATTCTCTATTTACACTATTTACATGTTCTGTTATCTCACATAACCTTCTCTATCTGATAACTGATGCTCCATCTGGTGGGGGCCAGTGGAAGCAGCACGGCAAATTCAAATGAAAGAGAGATCACTTTCATTACATCTCCCCTCTCTGAGGTGAAAATTCTTTGAAAATTTTCAGTCTGGTAATATCGGAAGTAATTTTGTTATGTGAAAGAATCCAGTTTCTTGCTTTCCTCTTCCGGTATTTATTTTATATATTGAATTTGATATCTTTTCTGTTATTTCAAAGGGACCAATTTTTAATTCATCTAGTTTATTCCTGTTCAATTTGTTGCCATTTTCTATATATACTGTATCTCCTGTGTTAAATTCCCAATGTTTTCTTGATTTATCAAATATTTTCTTGTTGTATTCATGAGACTTTTTTGTTCTTTCTAAGGCTAATTTACTGTCATTCATCCAGTTTTCTTTATTGTTTCTTTTTTTTAATTCTTCAGGTAAAATGCTAGTATCTGTGCCATCCAATAAATACTTGGGTGGAAAACCGGTTACTGTATGTTCTGTTTCATTATATTTATCCACACATTCTTTAGCGACTGTTGTCCAGGCTCTTTTCTTCCCTTTTTCGTTCATTTTACATCTGATTTTATTGACTAGAGTTTGATTTAGTCTCTCATTTAAACCATTGGAAAAGGGTGCATTAACTGCTGTAAATATCAGTCGAACCTCCTTTTCCCTTAGGAAATCTTTGAATTCTCTTGAGTTGATTCCTGGGTATTGATCTGTAAGTATTATACCTATTTTCTCTGTTTCCAGCACATTATTTACTAACTTGATGAAGTCAGTGGCACTCTGAGTTTTTGATGTTGAAATGAATGCATATCTTGTGAAGTGGTCAATAAGCAGGTGGAGGTATCTTTTTGTTGATCGTTGTCCTCCAAAACCTCCAATAGTGTCGATTGACATTATTTCGAATGGTTTTGTTGCTGGCCCTAGTTGTGACATTAGCCCATATTTTTCTTGCCCTCTGGATTTGTTTTTAATACATATTTCACAGGTTTTACATACTTTTTTTATATTTGCAGTTATATTTTTTGCTGAGTAATAAGGGCATACCCTATTCATCATTTGTTTAATTCCTATATGGCACCATTCAGAATGTATTTCTTTAATGAATTCTAAACTTAAGTTTTCAGATAAAATTATCTTTTCTTTATTTCTTACTTTTTTATAGAACACTCCATCTTTTTCTATTAATTTTGTTTTGGTGTTTTGTAATATTCTATTTTCCTCTTGATCTTTTTTAATTTCTTGTATTTTTATCAAATTAACTATTTTTAGGATTTCTTCTTTATTTTCAATTGGTTCTAATACCGGGTTTCTGCTCAAACTATCTGCTTCGGTATTATCCTTTCCCGGAATGTATTTAATTTCAAAATTGTATTGTGACAAATAGTAAGTTAATTCACCAAGTTCTTCATCCGTTCTTGCTCTTATGTTTAAATTTTCTAATGGTTTGTGATCTGAAAATACAGTGAATTTTCTTCCAATTAACCAGTATTGCCAATATTTTAATGCCTCTTTGATTGCCAAACACTCTAAATAAATTGCTTTTTTCCTTTTTTGCGGTTCGCTTAATTTTTTTGAAAAGTATGCTACTGGCTTTTCTTTTCCATTGTTTTGTACTTGTTTCAAAACTGCACCAATACCTTCTAGAGATGCATCTGTATAAATTCTTATTGGTAAATCATTATCAAATATTTCTAACACTGGTTGGGAACATAGCAATTTCTTTACTTCTGCAAAGGATCTTTCACACTCTTCCGTCCATAAGAATTTTTCATTTTTCCTTAATAATTTATGCAGTGGATCTAGCAATATCGAGCTTTTTGGTATATACTCGTGATAAAAATTAATTTTTCCTAAAAATTGTCTGATGTTCTTTTGGGTTTTTGGAGTTGGAAAGTTTTTTATTGAAATTAAGTTGTCCTTTATTGGTCTTACTGTATTGTGTTGTATTATGTGTCCAAGGTATTTTGTTGATTCTGCTGCAAATGTACATTTTTTAAATTTTAATCGGAAACCTTCATTGACTATTGCTTTTATTACTTTTTCTATATGTTCTATATGTTCTGTGAATGATTTCGAAAAAATTAAGATGTCATCTATATAATTTTCTGAAAAGTCTTTTAAATTGTGCTTTCTTAAGATGTTGGATAAAATTCTTTGGAAAATAGCTGGTGATGTCTTTAAACCATAGGGTAGGCATGTCCATTGGAAGTGCCCTTCTTGTGTGACAAATCCTGTTTTCTGTCTATCTTCAATGCGTAATGGAATTGACCAAAAAGCGGAATTTATATCTAGTGTGGTGAAGTATTTGCAGTTTCTTGTTTGTATTATTAAATCATCTATTAATGGGAATGGTTGAGCTTGTGGTATAACTAGTTTGTTCAATTCACGAAAATCTATACATAATCTTGATCGCTTGTTTTCATCTCTTTTGAATGCTAAGGTTACGGGGGCTGCGAATGGACTATAGGACTCTTCAATTAGATCATTTTGTAATAATTTTGCCACCTGATCTTCTATTTCCTTCTTATCTGCTATAGTGCATCTATAAGGCCTTTTGCTGCAGAATCTGTCCACCAGTAAATCAATTCTAGCTTCGTAATCCTTAACCGTGCCCACATCATATTTGTTCCTGGCAAATACTGTACTGTACTTTTCTATCAGTCTTTCTATCGTAATCTTTCTCATATTATCTAAGTGATCTAATTTTATTTTGAACCCGTCTTCTTCGATATGTTCATTAAAATTCACTTTAACTTCTTCATTTTTTTCTTTCTTTTTCTCAGTATTTCCTGTTTCATCTTCTTTCTTCTGTAATATTTGTAGATTCTCATTTTGAATTAATCTAAATTTTTTGATAATATCTAATCCTATAAGAAAATCTTCAAAATCATCTCTCTCTACAATGAACACATCAACATATTTTTCTATCTCAAAAATTTTCACTTTTATGGTTACTAAACCTTTTGTTTGTGTCACACCATTGACTGTTTTTAAATATATCTTATTAACATCTTCTGTTTTTTTCTTTATTTTAATTAATTTTGTATTTATTAGAGAGACTTGGGATCCTGGATCATATGTCCCATTTACCTGTAACTTCTCTTCTAATAATATTTTTACTTTAATCAATGGTGTGATTATTCGTTTTTTTGTTCTGTATTTAGATCTACTTCTAATACTGAGTTGCTTCCCAGTATTCTAGTTTCATATTTGTCTCTCTTTTTAAACCAGCATGAAGCTTCTGGATGATATCTGATGCCTTTGTTTAATTGTTCACAATTATTGCATGGCCTTTTTTCTTGAAATTTATTTTTACTAAAAAGTTTTTCATCTTTCTTTTTCATAAAATTATTTTTGTTCGCTAGACCCTCACATTTTCTAATTTCATGAAGTAATTTGGTTGAATTCTCACATTTTTCCTTATCTAACTTATTTCTAATGAACTCAGGTAAGCCTGCAGCTATAAGCATCACTAAAGTCTGTGAACTAATATTCTCATCCATATCTAACAATAATTTCTCTTTTTTCATGGCGTATTCCATCAGTAGACCTTCTTTAAACCTATATGATATAGCATGCATTCCTGTACTCCATCCTTGGTCTTCAAAAGTTTCCAAAAATTTTTCTTTCCACTCAGACCACACAGAGTCCATTGTTAATATTGTTAGGGTTGCTGAGTACCAGTCTAAGCATGACTTTTCCAAAAACAACCTTAATATCTCAATCATATTACTGTCTGCATTGATTCCACATCTTCTACATTCTTTCTCAAACATCTCTAGCCACTGTTTAGCATTTGAGTGTTTACATGTAAACTTCTCAACCATGAACTTCTCTGCTATATGTTTTAAATTTAGCTCATTCTCTTTATTTTGTGTGGATTCAACCATCTTATCTTTATTCACTACTTGTTCTAAATATAAATTATCAAACATTACATTACCTTCTTCATCAAAATATATTGTTTTCATTTTCTCGGTTAATGTAATCCACACACTCTTCTGTTGACCTCTTTGAGTAAAACTGTTCCTCAATCTTTTATAAATAAGTGTCTTAGTCAATTCTTCATGATCACTCATAAAGCTTTTCTCTAGGGGCAACACATATTCTTCATTTTCCTCTGTCTTAATTGTGGTAATTGAGAGAACATTTGTCTTCTTATCCTTCGGTGATCCCACAAAGTTAATGGTGAATTGCAGTCTTTTCGCCATTGTAACTCCTATTGTCGTTTTGTAAGACAATTATTGAAGGTGGGGTGAATAAACTGAAATCAGTTTCTCTGTAAACAAAGTTAGCAATTTTATTCACTATATATTATATTATAACAATTATTAATATTGATTTACACAATCTTACCTGTAAACAAAGAAACGACAATTACAGTTTCTAACTATCAATTCTCTATTTACACTATTTACATGTTCTGTTATCTCACATAACCTTCTCTATCTGATAACTGATGCTCCATCTGGTGGGGGCCAGTGGAAGCAGCACGGCAAATTCAAATGAAAGAGAGATCACTTTCATTACATATATATATATATATATATATATATATTGTAACATTCATGATATTTGAGAATATCATGACCAGCCACCCTCCCACTTTGTCCAGCATCTGCCCTTATGCTCTTAGGAGTGGGGATGGGATAAAAGGGTCAGTCTTAGCCAAGAGCCAGAGAGCAAAGCAGAGCAAGCTCCCGTTCCGTTGACGGTCATCAACACAAGCAGAGGAGAAGAAGAAGAAAAGGAAGAAGAAGAAGAAGTAGATTACACGGATATCATCGATTGGGTGATATAGAAATTGTTTTTTTATTATGGATCCATTAAAAAGAGATTGAGCTCAATTATCATTTTTTTTATATAACTAATTAGTAGTAACTATCCTTGTTCAAAAGGAATTGAATATTTTTTTATATAATTAATGTCAGCACTATTTATAATTATAATTATTTGTTATAACCATTATACTTGTATATATTTCACAATTCCCAGTTTCTCAATTTATTAATAACTATAACATTAGCCTTGAGATCGGGCGATTCAATCGGGATAATTTCCTATGTCAAAGACATTAAAATAAGTTGAATTAAAGATCTCATGACGGACCTACCAAATTAGTTAAGGTCAATTGAACTAATAAATTAGAAAAATAAAATGGTAAAAAATGAGGTAGGTTTCAATGGGGGCCGCTCCGGGATGTACTTCAAAAATTCTAAAGAAACCAAAGGAATTGTGAGGTATTGCATGTTAGAATAATAACTAGAACTATTTACTAACATATTATATTTTTCTTCTAATTTAACATTTGTTACACAAACACAGACACAAATGACGAACACAAACATGTGTGGGTCAGACTCAGGTACTGGGGTTGGGTCAAACCCAGCCTCTAAAGGAGACCCTCCAGCCCCCGACCCCGAACCCACGATAAATCATTCCAAGATGTTACAACTAATCCTTGCCCAGTTAAACAGTCAATTTAACGCACTTAAAGAAAATAACAAAGAAATAAACGAAAAATTAAACAGTCAATCAAACGCGCTTAAAGAAAATAATGAAAAATTAAACAGTCAATTTAACGCAATTAAAGAACAAAAAGAGTTGATCGGGAAGTTTGATCAATTAAGGGAAGAAATAAAATCGGGAAGATCGGCTAAATTCGAACAAGGTTACACGGATGTAAACTATGAATTAGATAGACAATTGCGAATTTGTGAGGAGAGAACACTCCAAGTAAATAATAATGTAAATTCAAAATTAAAAGAAGAAATCATTCTATTGAAAAATACGACAGATCATGAAAAAATAAATTTAACAAAGACACAACTAGTTGATGCTGATTGTCAGACAGATCTTAGCTTATATTCAATTAAGGATAATGAAGAGAAAATGACGTCATTGGAGGATGAACAGAAGATTGCAGATAACAATGATGAGTGTACCTCACGTCAACATGATCTAATAAAGCTTGACGATGAGAATAATATGAGTTTGTTGGAAAATAAATTTTCAGAGTTAGAAGATACAGCGAATATCAAGAAAGGAGAAGTGATTTCGTTGAAAGATCAAATTACAGAGCATCAGCAGACAACCAGCGATAACGTGAAAAATTTAAAAATAATTCAAAATAAAGTTTTGGATATGAAGAAATTGGAATCTCAAATTCCAGCTCATCTTGATGAAATTCCTTTTTGCGTGTTTGATTTGAACAACATTAAAATTAATGAATGGAAGGCATTTAAAAATAATTACAGGGATGTTTTTTGTTCGATACAATATGACTTCAAAAAAAGAAAAAAATTATAGTTTTCTTTTATTATTTTCATTATTAAATGAAAATAATACTGATCGGATGACACATAAACTTTAGAAGTTTATACAAACAAAAACAAAACTATTATTAGAAGTATTGACCCTAGTAAAGTCTATGGAATTATCAGCAAGTGAAGCTTTTGCTTTCATTATCACTTAATCTATAAAACAGATCATAAATATTCTTTGAATGCTTAAGTCCATTATAATTAATTTTATAGCAAGGAAATAAAATGAGCTCATACAATTTTATACACGACAACGACCTCCCTATCTTTTCGTAACATTTATAATTTTTTTATAAACACTATCTTTTCACTCAGGTAAAATATTCAAATCACACACACACACTCAACAATTTTTCTCTATTGTTACTAATTACCAGTAGAATTGTCTAGTATTTTAATTAAAAACCAATATGTATTACTAATCACACTCAACCGTCTTTTCAACAAATGTTTTCCAAATCGCGTTATGATCCATAGAACAATGTACCTTCAAACTAATCCATACTAATTAGCATAATAATTTAGTTAAGTAAAAAATTAAAACAACTTGTACGCTTTTCAAGCAATTTAAAACCTTGCAAAATTTGAACTATTATTACTATAAACTTCAACACCCGTTATAAACAACCAATTCAACAAACCGAACACAGCAACATAATATTGTGGATCCACTTAAAAAAAAAAAAAAAAAAATTTTTTCATAAATTTTTTTTATTTATAAGGGAAGGCAATTGTAACATTCATGATATTTGAGAATATCATGACCAGCCACCCTCCCACTTTGTCCAGCATCTGCCCTTATGCTCTTAGGAGTGGGGATGGGATAAAAGGGTCAGTCTTAGCCAAGAGCCAGAGAGCAAAGCAGAGCAAGCTCCCGTTCCGTTGACGGTCATCAACACAAGCAGAGGAGAAGAAGAAGAAAAGGAAGAAGAAGAAGAAGTAGATTACACGGATATCATCGATTGGGTGATATAGAAATTGTTTTTTTATTATGGATCCATTAAAAAGAGATTGAGCTCAATTATCATTTTTTTTATATAACTAATTAGTAGTAACTATCCTTGTTCAAAAGGAATTGAATATTTTTTTATATAATTAATGTCAGCACTATTTATAATTATAATTATTTGTTATAACCATTATACTTGTATATATTTCACAATTCCCAGTTTCTCAATTTATTAATAACTATAACATTAGCCTTGAGATCGGGCGATTCAATCGGGATAATTTCCTATGTCAAAGACATTAAAATAAGTTGAATTAAAGATCTCATGACGGACCTACCAAATTAGTTAAGGTCAATTGAACTAATAAATTAGAAAAATAAAATGGTAAAAAATGAGGTAGGTTTCAATATATATATATATATATATATATATATATATATATATATATATATATATATATATAATTGTATATGTAATATAAGTTAAAGCCAGAGGCAAATGCATGATTCAAAAGTCCTAAAGAATTCGAGTTATTAGGTGTTACATACATTGGTTCTACTCCATTCGTTTCAAGAAAGTTAGTAATTAATTTATTTTCATACTCTCTTCCGTCGTCTATATGTATAGAATTTGGTGTCGGGTAATGTTCTAAGTATTGTTTTATAACGTCACTATAAATGTACTATAGTATGTTTGTACATGTTATACTTTTCACGGTTCTTGTGAATAGTCTTTTTGAAAAAGTATCAATTATACTGATTATGTATTGTCTTTCGTAATGTCAAGTATTAATCATCAAATCTTCAAAAGGTTTTTCTGGTTTAGGTTTACCATAAATTTAGCTTTAATTGGTTTCCTTTCATATTTAGTTTTTCTACATATCATGCATTTGTTAATATAATCTGTAATAATTTATTTCATAGAGGGGAAATAATATTGTTTTCTTAATGTGTCATAAGTCTCCTATTGTTCCTATTTCCTGTGTGATAATTGGAAATAATCTCGTTTTGTTCGTCCTTGTCTGTTACATTTAGTACATGATTTTTGTATCTTTTTATCTTAACAGTAGGATATTTTTTCTGTTTAATTCTTGATAAAGTATTGAATTTTTTGTCATATCAAGTAGTCATTACATTGAGTTTCGATTCACAATAAATTCCATAAATAAGTTTTGGGTGTATAAATTGTTCTAATATTTGGTCCAACTCTTCCCCGTTATTGAAAGAAATGTCATATCTTTTTTAATTAAACGGTTTAGTAAATTGTACGTTTTTATATCCTCTGGTTATTATAATTTGATGTTTTTCAACATTTATTGCCTTGTCGTCAGGAGGTATAAAAAATTGTTCGGTATTAGAGTTTTGTTCTTACTAATTTCGTCTTCCATGGCTTCTGGGTTAAGTTCTTGTAAAGTTTGGTTGTATTCTTCTGAGTCATTAGGTGTTGCTTTTATTAATCTGTCCATGTCTTCTTCTGTTTCCATATTGTTTAGTTCTAGAAAGGTTAAGTCATGTGATGATTTCATTTTATTACATTTAGTTGTATGCTCATGTCTTATAAGAGTTTCTAGTTGTTTTTCATTGTTTATTAAATATAATTCATTATATATTATTTGACCATTACTAATTATTACTTTTATTTTATTCATTTTAATTTCTTTATTCGTTCCCGATTTAATGTCTGTTTCTAGGGTTTTCATTGCTTCCATTCCTAATAATATTTCGTATTTGCTACTAAATTTATATATTTTAAACTTAACTAATAGATCATGGGTCAAACCCAATCTTGGTGCCAAATTTAGAATGACTGAGCCATTGCCATTTTCGCTACCAGCTGGTGTTTGTTACCACTATGAAATCTTCCGACTTAATTTCAGTTTCTGCGGGTACGGAACATGGGTGTATGTAGTTAATTTCTGATCCTGTGTCTATTAACCAATTGTCTTCGAGTAAGTCAGTAAATGATGGAGTTTCTTTCACTAGCTTTAGTTGATGTTGGGGGACGGTTGTGGTTTCCCTAGTCCTAAAAAATGTTCAAGTTTGTCCTCCAAGTCTGTTTCAATGCTTCATTCTCTTGTTCTAGTGGGCGAGTTTCGTCTAAGTGATGCACTTCGTTATTTCGAACAGTTCGCATTGACACGGTGTTTTGTGAATGTGGATTGAAGGGTTGTGATGGGAATGGTGTTTGTTGAGGTCTTTGAAAGTTAAGTCGTTGCTCAGTATTTCTAAAGTTCTGACGGGGTTCATAACGTTGCTGATAGTTATTGCTATGTTCAAAGTCATTGTTTTATTGACAATTATGTCTATAGTTATTTTGGTAATTATTGCGATGCTGAAAATCATTATTTTGTTGAAAATTATGTCTATTGTTATTTTGGTACTGTTGGGGTTGAAATTGTTGCCCATTATAGTCATTTCTCCTATAATTGTTTTGTCTGAAGTTTTGTCTAGGTCGGTATTCTTGTTGACTGATGTTTGTGTTTGTTTGAGGATACATGTCTTCCATTATAATCCTACAGTTATTATACATAACGTTTTTCATTTGTATCACGTGGTTAATAATAATATGGTTGAGTGCGTCCATAAGTCTTTATGGTAAATTTCTAAGAACGTGGTCTACAATTAGTACCTTTTGTGATAATATTTCTTGTTCTTTATTACAGATAGAGGTGTCAATCACTATACCGTTTTGATTTAGAATTTGATGTGGGATAATTCTAAATCAATGAAGTCAATTGGATGTTCGATTCTGTACATATGAATCTGAGAGATTTCATATTGTAAGTGTGATGTTAGTCGGTAATCATCTCCACGTCTACAATACACCTTAAAATTAGAAATAGTAAAGAGTTTTTTAGAACCAGAGTTGTTCTGTTGTTATTTTCTAATAGCTATATTTTTTTCAATATTTTTATTTTAGTTGTAAGTATAAGGTACACTGAACCTATTATTAGACATGAGCAGATGCTAAACAGGCCCTCTTTAACTGATTTATAATGAGGCAGTTATTTGATATTTATATTTTTTCTACTTTTAGTAGTTAGTCGGGAGAAGTAGTTAGTCGGACGTTAACGGGATCCGGTGCCTGCTGGGAACGCTTAACGATTACAGGAGATTTGTCCCTGAAATGGCGGCTTGTTTGGTACCCCTGAACAATCTCCTGAAGAAGGGTATGAAGGTAGTCATCACCCCAGACATCGAGGTGAATTTTCGGAAGTGCATGGATCGTCTCCAGGAAGACCCGGTCCTGGCATTTCTCGACTTCACGAAGCAGTTCACAATCACGACGGATGCCAGTGAATATGCGCTGGGAGCGGTTCTGTCACAGGAGGGGGACAGAGGGGAACATCCCGTAGAGTACGCCAGTAGGCGCCTCACCGTGGTGGAAAGTAGGTATAGCGCGTTGGAGCGGGAATTATTAGGGATAGTCTGGGCGATAGACCATTTCCGGCCCTACGTGTTCGGGAGAAGGTTCCGGGTGCACACGGAGCCCAGACCGTTACAGTGGGTTGGTAAATTAAAAGAGCCGTCAGCGAGGGTCATTCATTGGAAGGAGTTCCTCAGCCAATACAACTTGGAGGTAATATATAAGCCCTGTAAGGAAACGTCGTGGCTGCCCGAGCGATGGTGGTCAACGCACTCGACCAAGATCAGGGGGAATCCTCCCGGGACAGAGGGGAATTCTTGCGAGAATGGACGCCGGAGACCAACAGGAACCAGGGTCTGTGATCACCTGGGTATAGAGTACGGTCGCCAGGAGAAGGGAGCTTGGCGGACGACAGGGCTGTGGACATGGAAGAGCGAGAAGAGATTATCAATGATAAGCGCCGCCAGATAGTCTGGAAGATAAAGACCTCCGGCCCCATGAAGATAGCATATGGTAGCTCTCGACGATCCACCACCACGACCATATGGTCAGCACCAGGGGTAAGCAATGACCAAATTAGTCATGCCCTCAATGATGCTTCCAAACCAGGGAAGTCCCATTTTCTTTAAGTCGGAAACGCGACCATCTGGGAAAAAATTAAGCGTCTGTGGAGGGCAGAGCAGATTGGGGTTGACCGAACATTCGTACGGTGTACCATGATGGTAGAAACCATCATGGTGAGCCGATGCAGAAGGAGATCATGTTAGCGTACCATCAGGGCAAAACAAACCACAGGGGAGAAAAAGAGACGGCTCAGGCGTTGAGGTGCAAGTATTTCTGGTGTGAGATCGGAAGACTAGCGGCATGTGAGGTTTGTCACCATACCAAATATGACAGGCACCCATCGACTGGGCTACAAGTTGAGAGTCAACACCGCTCACTGTCATTCAAGTGGATACCTTCACTTGGTGGGTCACCGTGGTTGACCTGTTCAGCAAAACGGCTATGGCGTACCCCTTTTGGGAAAAGTCATCGGAGGCAGTACTAGGCGTGCTGAGGTGGTGGTTCAAATTTTACGGCGTCCCAGATCGGGTAGCGTCGGACGGCGGAAGGGAGTTTGATAACGCCGACGTGCGGGATAAGATGAAGGCTCTAGATGTGATATGGCATGTCCCAAGAGCCGATACCCCAGGGCATCCAAAGAGCCGAGGAGGAATTGAGCGTCTCTACAGCACCTTGGGCGATCATCTCCACGTCTACAATACACCTTAAAATTAGAAATAGTAAAGAGTTTTTTAGAACCAGAGTTGTTCTGTTGTTATTTTCTAATAGCTATATTTTTTTCAATATTTTTATTGTAGTTGTAAGTATAAGGTACACTGAATCTATTATTAGACATGAGCAGTATGCTAAACAGGCCCTCTTTAACTGATTTATAATGAGGCAGTTATTTGATATTTATATTTTTTTTTCAATTATTGTGTGTATGTGAGAAAACTGGGAATATAATAACTCGATAATAACTAGGTAAATAATTGAAAAAAAATGAGCTGGAACATTATAAATTGAATATATTATTTCCAGAAATCAAAGAAAATTGAAAGTTATTATTTATGTTAATTAAAGTTTATTAAATCAAAATTAAACATTAAAAAAGCTTTAAGAGAATTTTTCTAGCTAACTGAAAATATTAAACATTTAGAGCATCTAAATTATTACATAGCAAAAAAAAATTAAGTTCATTGCTCAAAAACAATAATAAAAGACTTTATAAAGAAAAATCAGGTACCGACTTCCTACATGCATGGTTAGTTCCAACTACGTAGCCCCTAATAAATTTTGGTCACAGGGTAATTTTGCACCCTCCTTTTATCTTATTCATATTAAATAAAGATAATTAAAAATAAATCTACTTAGTGGACTTGGCAGAGATTTGGTTATTTTGATTCTAATCACAAAATTACACTCACCAAAATAGCTTAAGTAAATCAGTGTCACAATTGGTCTGCTGAAAACACAGTTTTAACTTTGAATAACCTATTTTATTAACACCTGGCATGCCAATGGCTGTCTAGTTCTTGTTTTAAAGGGAGGACTAATCCAGTGTTGCCCACTTGTGGTTTGAGAATTCTCTCTATCCACATTTCAAAAATTAAAAAGGAGGTACCCACATGTGAGATATCCTTTTAAATTATCAGGCGGTATATATAATCTCTCTATATATGTTATTGTATAATATACATTGTGTTAAGATAAAGATTACATATATTAATATAAAATGATTAATATATATGCAGTTTTCAATATTTCTAATAATGTTGGCCAAATAATTTTATTTTATGTGTTACCTAAACAACCATAGATATGAAACTGATTAAAAAAGTGAAGTACTGACTGCATTAGATTACTTAAAATGAAATGAAGTAGAATAAATGCTATTTTCAATTGCTTTTGGAAGATATTTTTTGTGGTGAAATGATTGATCTTCTTTACTTAATAAAAAATTGAAATACTAACTAAATTTTTCTCATTAATATTAATTCCCACAGATGATATAACCAACAATTTCAACAGTTAAATAGATACTGAAGAGTATGTTTCATATGGCAGACAAATTTTAAATTAATAACCATCCATTATGTTAAAAAAAATAGTAATGTAGTTAAAATCAAATAGTATTTGTATTTGATAAAAGGAAATTATTTAAGAAAATGGTATAAAAAAAACCAAAGGTACTATTAACTTCTATTTATTACTTAATGTTGTATATAGAGGTCCTAATCAACATCAAATGTTATAACAAATTATGGAAAATTTATTTGTACAGTCCAATAAACACACACCAATGAAAATTTCAACTAGTAAATGATTACGCACAAATATAAACCTAAATAATACCGTTCACACTGAATGAAATATTGCTTTTCAATATTATTTCTGAGTGGTGATATGCAACGATTAATACATTTCATTAAAAACTATGAACAAGGTAACTAGAAAGTTTCCTTGAACAAATGGCACTGAGCCCGGCAGTGTTACAAGAATGGCTAGAACAATAGATGCATATGAACACAATGACTTAAATGTAATATTGTTAGCTCAGGTACAAAAGTATTCCCACGGTTATTTTACTGCTCTAGTTTTACTTACATGATTACGATTCTACAGCTCACATCAAATATAGAGTTGTACCTACTCAAAAGAGTATTTCTTTCGTTAACCATCATCAATACACAAACTGCTTAGATAACTTCATACTATGATACTTTTGATACAGCAGTATTTGAAGATGACATTTATAATGCCAACTAGATTACAAAACTACACATACAAATATAATAACTGCATAGTGTTCAACTGAGTATATAATACATAAAAAAGTTACTTTTTTTTATCTATAACATCCTACATTAAACAAACAAATATAATATAATAAAATACAAGAAACCATTAGAATGGTGTGAAACAACATATAAAACTTATCCTTAATAATAAATTTCAGTATATTATAAATATATACTTTATAACAATATGATACTTACTATAGTTATAACAAAAAGAAATCTAAATTCATTTTAACATGACGATCAAATAAACACATGTTGAATAAATAAATAAAATTAGGAACGTTTTCATTTACAAATAAAAGGATCTGTGTAACCTATAATTACTCGTACTTTGGTACAAATGGATCACAATTAAAAAGCAATTTTATAAATTTAAAAAAATATATAGTAAAATCAAAAGCATTAAAATGATTTAACAGTGGAAAAAAATACTTTAAATACTTTTTTAGGGAGTGAAATTTCATTCAACTGTGACTAAACATACCTATAAATTTATTTTTAGGAGTAATAACTTCAACAGGAAGATGAAATTGGTGTTTTATAGTTATTATTCAGCACACATTAAATAAAATAAAATTACTATTACTAAAAAATTAAAACAAATGGAATACCACAGGATATATCACTTTCAATTGATTAAAAAATATCAAATATTCAATATTAGACAATTATTATTATAAGGATTGCCTCAATAAACATATTAACTACAAGTTTACGAACAAGAATGATATGTATTCTTCGTTCATGTTTACAAAGCAACCAATAGTAACAGATTTTTTTTTTTTTATAGAACATACTTAAAAGAATATCATTAAAAATTAAAGTCAATTGAGCTTAAAACATAACACAAGCACTTGTAAAAATTATCAATAAAAACTTTAAGCGAAGCGATAAAGAAAAAATAAATTAAAATTTAAAACATGAAAATGAATTAACAACTGAATCCAATTCAATATATATTTATAAGCTTTAATACTTCAAAATATATTAAAATTTACCATTATATGCAACAGAATTGGCATATACGATACAACAAGCAAGAATATTGGCTAATAAGATCAATGCAGCCAATGTTCTGTAAATATAAGACAATGAGTTATTCCAAAACCATCAACAATTCTTAAGACTACATATAATACACCATGGTTTAATTTTTAATTACAACCTAACATTTAATAGACATATTTAAAATTAGATACATTGGTAATAAATAAGACTAGTTTAATCAATAAAAGGGACTGTTTTTGGTTTTTAAATTTTAATTCAACCTAATGTACAAAAAATAGCAACTAGCTCATGGTGGCCAATCTTTTTCTGATTTTTGAAAATGTGCTTTAAATGTAGACTGTGCTTTCTGTTTATGTTGAAACTAATATTTATAAAAATATTTTATATGCCAAGAAATAAAATAAATGTATCTTTAAATTGACTTTAAAAAAATTAAATATTTTACTGGAGTATTACAGCCAGATATTACATAATATGAAATTATTTTGATATATGAATTAGTAGTAAAAATATACCTAATATGATTTAATTAATGTACATAAACTATAGTCGAAAATTCACAGATTACTTTGAATATCAAATTAGTTAATAGTATAAATAGCATTTAGCACCTAGGGCTATCAACTTATCTGTCAGTCTTATTTGATTTACCTTTGGGAAATTTTTTTTTCATGGGCATATTTACAGGCTAAAATTGTTTGAATACAACCAGATTTCGTATACTATTTAGTGAAATAAGCCACAATCATTTATTTGTAAAAATTAAAATGTTTTGGAGAAAACAATTATTACCAATCAAGGAGATTAATTGAATTGGTGAAAACAGAAATAAGTCAAAATTTATTTAATCAGAGGAAACTCCCTAATAGAAAAGAGATTAAAGAAATAGTGTCAGTCAAGGCAACTTTTGAAAAATGTTATTCATTAAATGACTAATGAATAAAAATAAATCCATGTCACATCTCTCTCCACAGCTTTAATAACATGTTGAGTGCCACGGTACTTTCCAGGATTCCAGTGTTAAAAGCAAATTTAATTTAATCATTTTATATTAATAAAAACTCTAATTACAGTACTTAGTAATGATCAAAAAGTATATAGAATATGTTTTTGAAAAAAAAAAAAAAAATCTTGCAGTTGGCTTATGTAACAGAAAGCTCTTCATGGTAGCCAACTACAAGTTGATTCGTGTAGACACACTTCATCCTGTTGTTTTGGTACAGCTGAGTCAGCTTGTTAGCGTCCTAGGCAATAACACAAACTACAAGTTATTTCGTAGTTGGCAGTGAACGTATTAATTTATAAACCTCCTCAAGAGTTCGAGCTGATGGTAAGTATTGTATTTGCTGCATTGGCAACCAAGAAAATACAATAGTTACCATCAGCTCAAACCCTTGAGAAAGATGGCTTAGCCCCTCAAAAACACTCGGGTATAAATTAATAAAGTTGTGGAGAGTCAAGTGTTTTATTTCCTAATATACTCATAATCAATAATAAACCTTTCAAACTAAGGACTTCTATTCCCCACTGATCATAAAATAAAAATTTAGTGATTCTAATAAAAGTGCATATCTATGGTCCTTTCCCAAATACCCGTTAATGAGAGTAATAATTTCCCTAAACAGCTTTGTCTTAACCTAATAAATATTGATGTGATCGGTGGTGGTCTCCAGTAGGCTTACAGGTAGGTCTCATCTTAATCTGGGAATCGTGGAGCAGCCAGAGCTGGACAGCACAAGAAGACCGGTCACCCATTCAAGTACCATCTGAGCACCTGAACCGAGTCTTATTATGAAAATTATTAATTTTCTTTCCTAAGTTTAGAAGAAGGTAGGTATTGCTAAAGGAGGTACAAGTTTGGCAGGCAGCCCAACAGAAAAAGCATTAGGTCAAATGATATAAAAAATTGTCATATTTTTTCTGATCTCACCAATTCAATTATTAAACTACTATTTGAAAACAAATATATATCCTCAACTTACTAAGGTATAGCGCATAGTTGTAAATATTTGTTTATAATTTTCACATTTATTTAGAGAGCCTAGTAAGATGTTAAAGTACATTTTAAGGGGAAAATCCTTCTGTCAACAATAATTGTGTTCCATGAGAAAAAAGAAAATATACATTGAACACAACTAGTAAATAATGTGCTATGACTAAATTTAAAAATATTTTTTTTGTTAAGATGTGCCATACATTGAATTAATTAAGATATTTTATAGAACTAGAAAGCAGAAAAATACAATTTATTTCATTCAATAATAAGTTTCAAGTGATTGCCCTTAAGATCTTTTCACAAATTATGAATGAGACTAGAGAATGAGCTTTTGGTTAGTGAAAAAAAAATAGTATAACAAAGTCTTGTAATCAATTTAACATAAATATAAGTGTGTATATTTAAAAAAAAAATTGACAGTAAAATACAATCCTAACAAACAAAGTAGGTCCCAGATATATCCTTACCCAACCTTTGTCTAACCTTATCCCTCTTAAACACACAGTCGTATTCAAATTGAAACCGACATGTAGAATCATTCGCATACAAGAAAACTGATAATATAAAAACATGGCTACATGTAAGTATTGTCTCATAATCTAACATGATACAATTGAATTTAGTGGCTTATAAAATGTTATAGCCTATAAATATCACCAAATGCTTTTGTACTACAGGATTTTAAATAGAAACCTACTGGACATTTAGTATATTAATTTAAACCTTTTAAAAAGAAAGGGATACTGAAATCCTCAGTATAATGCACACAACCTTTTGAGTATTCAGTCAAACCTTTAAAGCTCAAATATGGAATAATATTGCTAATATCATAATTGAATTATGGCACTAAATATAAACATCAAGATATACTATATAGTTCATAAACGTATGAATTATTACTTATTGAAATTATAAATGCAATTCACAACAGGAGGTACATAAAGCTCTGTAAATGTTATGTACATAAAAACAGAAGTTTTATTCTTTCACCAATTATATTACTAAACAGCTTGACTTTTTGAAATTTTTAATATTGAAAAAAATCTCCAGCATTATGCTGGTATCATTTTTTATGTAAAATACATAGTAACTATATGCAAACAATACAGCTGCATACAGTACGTGTGTACGTTTTTGCAGTGCCTGCCCACCGTAGCGGTTGGAATTAACTGCTAGCCATAACTTCAAAAGAACTAATCGATGATGTCACAAATGTTGACTGCCGAGCAGTTCCAAAAAAAATGGCCTATCAATTTCCCTCAAAACAGCAGTTAACTACCTACTGTAGCAGTTTGAAGTGACCACTGGCAATTGAATACTGTTTTGAGGGAAATTAATTGGCTATATTTCGTTGGAACCGCTTGGCAGTCAACGCTTGTGATGTCATTGATTTGCTTTTCAAGTTATGGCCAGCAGTCACTTCCAACCACTACGCGGGGCAGTTCCAGCGAAAAAGTACAATTAACGGTGTGGGTCAAGAGTTTAAAGCAACGCATAAAAAGTTCCATTACAATAATTTTAGTTTTTCATGATTGTGAACTTTAACAAAAATATCAAATAAGACCAAATATTAAGTTTATTTTTTCAATATCAAAAATGTAAAAATACAGTTTAAAATAAAATCTAATCTTACAGTTTAGTAATTACCTTAAATATTTGGTCCCTACTAGATCCTGAGTTAGATAGATATTTTCAAACCCACGGACAAATATGCAGCCATATTGCAAGCAAATGACATAGATTTCTATAGCCATTATTTTACTAGAATAACTGACACCACCTCTAGATGCACATTGGCTATCTTATTCTAAGCTTATTAATTGACCATTTCATTATTCACAGAAAATTCTCATTTATGAATCAATAGTTTGGGCAAATGGTCCATGCAAGTTTAAGTTTTAAAAAAAATGTATCCACCAGTAAAAATTGTAAGACAATTCAATGCAATAGGTAAATATATTTAAAAACATATTAAAAGCATATTAGGTGGTTTAAAGTCAAGGAAAATTCATCAGTTTCCTACCTGTCTTATGATATTACATGAACGCTGGTTTGATTTTGTATGCTCGTTTCCAAATTTCGCATAAACAAACCGTTGAATGAAACCTGTAGAATATAGCAAGGGGCATGGACACATGGGTAATGATGGTCCAAGCCCATAGGCCATAAAAGTGGAGTTGAATGGGGTGAGACTCTGCTCGAGACTTTTCTAATGTGTTGATAGCCCACATTGCTAAGTTTGTAACCAAGAGAAAAGTAACTATTTCACGACCTGGTTTTCGGCGAATCTGTTCTGGAGTGACACATGATCTGTAATCAGAAGGTACATATTATGGGATAATAATATTTATAAAACTGAATAGCTTCTGAGTCAGAAAGGAGAATCTTTACTTTAAAACAGGTATGACCCAATTAATATTATGTCGGCCTATTCTACAATAGTAGTCAATAGAAATCACATTTTTAATAATAATAGTCAATATCTTATTTAAAAAAATTGTAAAGCAATTTTTAATAGTTGATTTGATGTAACAAATAAAATATTCCTATCTCTTTATTTTCTTGATTCTTTAATTAATTATTTAACAAATTGTTTGAATATTTATAACTATCTAAATATTTAAAAAAACTACCATTTAATTTGTAATCTATGCAAGAAATTTGTAATCGGTGACTATTAAAAAAAAATTGTTGACGTAGTAAGGAACTAAAATGTTTATACCACTGATCTGTAAATCAAGTACCGAATAATATAAAAAATAATTTTTGATATATAAAAATATCATTGCGTACCTTCTAGATGCATCAAGGACAAACATTGTTTGGCAAAGGGTCTGGACTAGAGAAGCAAGTGCTGTAGCAAGCACCAAGACAGTGTTCTTCTCTAAAGTGAAGTGGCCTCCAATGATGGTGAACGTGCTGTAAATGAACATTCCTGTCTGTGCACCAATCAACAGTATGTTATCCAGCTCCAGGTTGCGAGCCCCATCGTACTTAAGCTGCCTCACCTAAATAATTTTCAAACTTTTAAAAGATGATTTTTTTACTGTTAAAAAATATACAGAGGTAACTGAGGAGATCCACTGTAAAGAAGAATCAATGCTCCACTGTAAAGAAGAATCAATGCTCTATTTGGAATGGTGAAAATGCAGAATCACACCTAAAAGTCAATGATCTTAAGACAGTTTGCCCACTTAAGTGGTGAGTAATATAGGACTAGATATAAAGAGAAAATAAACTATGAGGACATACGTCAAATAAGGAATTCATTAGATAGCCAGGGGTTCAACAGTATGGTTATTTAAGGTAGGAAGAACTTTAAGCCTAGAAACATGGAATGTTACTAAACTCAGAATATAAGGTAATATCTAATTTTAACTAAGATTAAGCTCCCAGCTGAAAGAGATTATATTAGTGTGGAATTTGATGTGGAAAATGTATATGGTATGATCCATTTTTTAATTGAGTATACACAGCATCCTTAGATTCAAAGGTTTTATTTTTAGAGTATTTAAATACAAGTATTTTAAAAATATTTGATTGCACACCTAGTTGAAAATCAGTAGAAACAAACCTGTATCATTCCGATGAGGGTGGCAAATGTGGCCATCACGTAAAGAGACAATTCGCAGACAGTCAACTCCATAACAGCAAAGCTAACAAGCTCAGGTCGTGAGATGAGGACAAAGAAAAGGATAAGTGAAATAATGGTCAGTACTAGGACGAGGATGCCAACAAAGAGACCTTTATGGGCCTGTGCACAATCTACGGAATAATGGTGAGGAGATCGTTTATAGTGGAAGGGAGGGACCTTTTGGTCATTGTCAGGGCAGGCAGGTGCAGGAGAAGAGAGGCGAGATATGTTCTTCCACATGACATATAGGATGGCAGCACATATCAAGGAGTATTCAATGGTGCAAGGGAAGAGGAAAGGACTGGCATCTTGAACCAAGGACCCCATGATGTTTGTTCGCCGGCATTCGTAAATGTGGTGTGGTCCTACCAGCCCTCGCGTCACTCTCCGATGTGGCATTGTCAGTTTGCTGAAAGCTGAAACAGATAATGAGGGTGCAGTAGTAACAGAAAGCATTGTACACTATATATAAAACTGACAAAAAAAATACTGGAAGACACTAAACTACATGAGACAACAATGAATAAGTAAATTAATAGCCTAATCTACTTTTATATAGATGAATTTTTTTTTATGAAATTTTATATGTAAACAACAATTAAATGCAACTAATTATTCAATAAATTAAAACTGCTATATAAATAATGAATTTACCTGTATGAGAATTAGATTTAGCATTGACTTCAATGGTATTATTTTCAGGATTATAAAAGGTAAGTATTTCGTGTTTTGTTTCTTGAACCAATACATTCAACCATACACTAAGGTTTGTGCCTATCATGTGCATCAGTCCAAACCTTGCAAGCACTCTATGCCTAGTGACTCTCATTTGTTGCTGAAAAACAATTAGCACGATGCAAAGAGTAGATTAATATTTCTATTTAAGCATATAACTTTTTTCTTACGATTAAACCAAATACCTCATCATTAAGGAATATGAAGTACATCTGAATGAAAGTGAAAGCCATTCTTGTTGCTGGTGTAAGGGCAAGCAATACATTGTGGCACTTAGTATCTCTTTCTAGCTCAAAGTATTGACCAAATTCAAGTCCAGAGTATATCATGCTTCCAATACCAAATGCTTGAATCATTCAAGAAAAAGTCAGTTATAAATTTTATGATTAGTTTAAAAAAAAAAATAATTAAACAAATTACACAATAAATATTTTTAAAGTAACTTTACAATCACAGAAACAAGACTATTAAGTTAAAATAATTTGATGCTATGATGCTCATTGGAAAAGGTGTCCATTAGGTAAAATATATTTATATATATACAAAAATAAATAATATATACATATATATATATATTAAGCTTAGAAAAACAATTTTATTAAGTAATTAATTATGAATCAAAATAGGATTGTATGGAATCTTGATGAGGAATTATTAATATTAATTATTGTTATGCTAACGGATTCTATGCTGCAAGCAGCAAACTATTTTAATAATTGTATGGGCATGTTGATATTTTATAACCTTAAAGTATGTTGTTATAAACTGGCAAAGTCTTGTTAAGAAGCTTTATGTAGTGAACTCAATGCATAAGTATGGTTCTCAGCGAATAGTCGACAAAACAACTGTCACTGATTTTAGCACGTGTGCATCTTCACACCAATAGGCTTGACACATTTAAACCTGATATATTATAACTCTTATATGCTATGGAGTTTTTTTTTTCTTTTACTTCACCTCTTAATAAATAAGAAAGTATTATATATGTATCAGATTTTTCTTTTCTATCCACCACAATATATATACTGTGATATTAAAAAACTATGTTTACTTAATAGTCAAACAGGGATAAACTTAAGTCTGTATTTTTATTTCTATATATATAATATATATGTATATGTGCACATATATATAGTATAAATGTATATATACACACACAAAAGGATATATATATCCTTTTTTGTAAGTTTATCCCTGTTTTATAATTAAGTAAAAGTTGACTTTTAAAATAACAATGAATACAAAATAATACTGTTAACTGTGATAAATAATGTTAAGAATGTAATTCATTTCCAAATGAAATTGTTAACTAAAGCTAAGGTAAGGATTGCCTATGCAACATTACATTTAAGCCTTTTTTATGTTAATGTCTTGGCTTTAAATAAGAGGAAAAAATTATAGCTTTAAATCTTAAACCATTTCTGAGCTGTGACTAGAGAAACCTGTAAGAATCTTCTAATGCTGACTTTTTCTTGTTAATTTTTTTTCCGTAGTTTCCATTACTGTATTTAAAAAAATTACCATCATATTTTGTTGCATTGTGGGAAATTTCAAATCAATAGAATCATTTTGATGATCACTATAGAACAACAGATAGATGAAAGATAATTATACTGAACTTATTTGAAAGTAGAACCTCTCCATTTATTATTGCCATAAATAAATTTACTAGAAAAAATAATGAGATATGGCTATGTATATAAAATAGTATAATCCTTACCAACAGCTCCCATTCTGAGATAGAAGCTACCATAATGTTGGAAAGGAACATCAAGTATTTTCATTGCATGACTACTGGAATCCCTCTCTGTGGCATAGCTATGGTTTGTATCCCGCCCACTTTCACACCCATCACTCTCACTTGATGATAGCGCTTCTCGAGGAGGACGTTCTGGTGTTAACATAAATCAGCATTAGTGTTAATATGAAATTATATTATATTCCGAACAGATACATTTTTTTACTATACTTTGAGAAAACCCAGGGAGCAATGCCCCCTGGTTATGTAATAAAATGAAAGAAATTAAATTAATAACTATGACCTTGGTAATATCTGAAGTTAATATATTTAAAATAGAATATATATTTGGAATTCCAAAAATGTTACACTAATTAATGTTGAATAAATTCAGAATAAACCTTACAGATTTGGAATAAATACAGAAAAAAAAGTGTTTGCTTATTTTATATGTATATAGTAGATGTATATATTTGTATTTTCTGTGTTAATTACTTAAACTCAAATTCATGTGATAATAAAAAAAAAATATAAAAATACCATGAGTTTCACTTGGAGGTGGAGACTTTTTAGGAGATCCATCTTGGAGAAGCATAGCATACATGTAAAATAGAAATGCCATACTACCAAAATAAAGGTATAAATAGAAACCCTGTAACATAAATCAGAAATTAAAGTAAATTCTACTAAAACTATATGAATATTTTAAAATAGTGAACCATCATTAATACACAAACCTCATAAAATGACGGAGGAATATGAGTAGAAATAACTTCAGCCATTGGAAAAGCAATTCCCATCACTACAAGAAGTTTCCCATACAATGCTGATAAAGTTGTAGCCAAAGCTTGCCTGAAAATATAATAATTAATAAATTAAACAACATGAGCAGTTTTTCTTGATAAATAATACTTAAAAACATAAATCATAGTGTGGAATTATCTTACAATGAAAACTAGTAAAGCGATATTGCAGGTAAAACAATTCTGAGCAATATCTTTGGTTGATTTCCTATATCATGTGCAATAATTTTATTATAATACAATGATGCTGGTTTCAATGAGCCATTTGGCTTTTCTGATGATTTTCTGAGATTTACTCCTCATTTTTAATTTTTTATGTAAAGGTAATGACTAGCGAGCTCACACAAACTAAATTCAGTCTCTACAAGGATTTCAAGCCCAGAAAAGTATACAGATACTTTTCGATATTTTTCCTCTGCTTCGTCCAAAAATGTTGAATAAAAAGTCCCATTGGTCATTTAAGGAGAACATCTAATTGGACATTTAGAAAGTGGTGTTTCTAGTAAAGATCTTTGCCAGGAGCTGGAAATAAGTCAAACCAACAAATGGAAATCAAAGGAGCAAATAAGAAACCTTTTTCAAAAGTATGTCACAACTAGCAAGAGTAATATCTAACCAAACATCAAAATGTGGAACAAGCTCTCCTGGACTGGTTCAAAATTCAATGTCGTAAAAATATTGTGATTAGTAAATGGTCCGAAACTTCAAGAAAAAACAACTGAATTTGGTAAGCTTATTCATAAGTTAAAGTTTGAGTGTTCTTTTTGGATTACCCATTTTAGCGAAAGTTATTCAGCATCATTCCCAGAAAAATTAGGGGAAAATCGGTCAGTGATTGATAAAATGAGGTTTATTTCTGTACGATTTTCATACATGTAATAAATAAATGAATTTCATACTTATAACTTGCCTATTTCTTTTATTTTAACCATTTTTAGGGATTTGTTGATTGTTTTTAAAATCAGAAACTCTTATGTTTTCACTTAAATGTCTGTCTGTCCGTCCTGGTGATTATGAGACTCTGTTTGACCTATAAAAATGAAATTTTATATCAAGATATCATTAGATTAACTTACAACATGAATTTATTTTCCAAATCTAACCTAAATAAAGTTTATTAATTAATTACTCAGTAATTTAAAAAATCCTATCATATAGAGTAAGGAATCAAATTAAAGGTGTTGTTCCCCTGATTAATAATATGTAGTTTTTATTTTTGAATGTAGTTATTACACAAATGCATTAAAACTGTCATTAAAATTGAGTTTGCAACTTTAACTCAACCTGTATGATATTTTGCATGTTGGTTTCATTTAGTTTCCCGAAGATGATACAAATATAAGTAATCATATGGTAAATAATAAGTTTCATTTATTGGTTAATTACTGTGTAATGTAAAACAACTTTTTTCCCTACTACATTGTGTATGTGGGATCTAAAAGATATGAAATCAATCAAGAGGGAGTAATTAGTAAGATCATCAAAATGCTTAATTGTGTGATACTGCATGCTAAACTGATTTTTTTTATTATATAAGTTACCAAGAGCTATTTTGCCTGTGTTGCAGTATTATATGAACATACAAGATAATTTAATATAATGTTTTTATATCATATTTATCATCATAGTATAGATCCCACTATTATTAATAATTATTAGCAAAAGAAAAAAATATACTGTCAGAATCAGGAGGTATATAAGAATAAGACCCATTGTGTCACAACCATCATCAGCCTTCTGTGCCCACAATACCACATTGCTTACACTATGTGAGACTTTGACCAAAGGAAATTCATATTGGGATTTATTTATTCATACTCATGCAGGCTACAAAAGTTGGTAGAGCCACTGAATGGATATTGGGGAAGTTGTTGGTTCGAGTCCCAATCCGATGAGTATATTTATTCTTTGGCTAGAAATTATTAATAATAGTGAGATATATAGCATAACATAGATTGACTTTATGAAACTAGTAATATTTATATTTTATAGAATGAACATTTTTAATTTAAATAATGTTTTGCCGAATTGACCTTAAAACTAACAAAACAAGTAGAGATAATTGTGTAATCACCTTTATCGAGTTTCTAATGGATAATATTATCAAATTATCTTCGATTCTAAAAATCCCATTATTTTATTTGTTAACAATAATTAAATTAAAATCAAGAATAAATCTGATATTCTTTTTATGCTAAAATCAAGATTGATAGAAATGATAAATGATCATGAAGAAATATCTTTATATCTTAATATCAAGGGTAGGGGGGAAAAATCAGATAGTTGTGCATTTATTTTCTGATAGGTGAGAGATATTTTTGGTATAGTTACCTCATGATATTTGTGGAGTGAGATAAATAGTATAATAATGAAATGTTCACCAAATTTTATAAAAAATATTCATTCAAGTTTTGGATCACCATTACACACATTTTTTTTCCATCAAACAAGTACTATTATTTGCCATTGTTTCTGCATTTGATACTAAATTACCCTATATTAAGAACAGGAAAGGTTTATCGTCAACGACTATATATATATATAACAACTCCATACTTACGCTCCCATTTTTCTCCAGGTAATTTGAAGGATGTCAATTCGAGATGGCCGCTTCATCATAGATATATTAGGATACAGCATCGCTGGCATAATTTGAGATCCCTGGTGAGCAAGTCTGAAAAAATAAATAAAAAAAATTGTACTCAAGCAAACTAATGGTATTTTACTATATTCTTTAATGAAAAAATATAGGTAAGATATACCCTGAGTAAGATGTTGATAAGAGGTGAGGTCTTGCGGATGAAGTAGTAGCTCGGGAGGTGCTCCTTGGTATCCTGATGGGAGAAGAATGGTGGGAGAGGGTCTCAGGGCTGACAATAACTGCAGATGGGCTTGCAGGTGATGGGAGAAGAACAGGGTTTGTGACAACTTGCGTCCAGCTACAGACAAATTTAAGCAGTATTGACAACTATTCATCCAAATTAAAATAAATCAACGCTAAATGATTAATGATAATATCAGTCAAATGCAAAAAATGTGGCACAACTCAAAAATGGAAAATTTCACAGGGGAGGCAAGAGAAAATTGGCATTTGTTTATTGTAATATAAAACCTTAAAACTCATGACATAAAAGAGTTGTTCACCACTCCCCTTCATCCTCATAAATGCAACCCCCCATATTTAGAGTTGTGTTTTTTTTGTGGCACAGTTTATCAAGTTTGATTTAAGTTGATTGTTCAAGTCACATTGGTTTACTTCCTCCCACAATAAACCATTAACATAAATATTAGTTTGCATAAAAATAAGAACCCACTTCAGATTCTTCACGACAGGGTTTTTTAGTAATTCAAATTAAATAATCATATTTTAAAAGTTCAGATACATTTAACCACATCAGGAAGAATGTTAAATCATAGATGTTTCACAAATGCTTCATTTAGTAGTCATCAAGAAAACGTACGTATGTTGTTATGTCGATTAACTTATTATTCTAGTAAAAATAAATCTTACCGCATTTTAAAGTATTTTCATAAACAAGAACTTTGCTTAAATCAGTGTTGGACAGATGGAACACCTCCATCATTTGATACTACATGCATTGTGAATATCATAAGGTACATAAAAAAATATGCATAACTGAAGAATATGAAGTTGAAAGCAATATAAACCAGCAATCTTGTTTTTTTGGAACATTCAACAGAAACTTCTAGACACGATTTATGTAAAGATAAAACCTTCTTTTTACCTGTGGCTTTGATTTCAACCAACAAAAATCTGTTCATAAGAGCAATGCGGCAAGAGCCGAATAAAAAAGGATTTGTTTATCCAATCTCAAAATTTTTATTACGAAAAACCTTCATTATCTTTCGAAATCTTAGCACAATCCATTGTTTTAAGTCTAAAACTTTTTTGCAGCAAAAAGTTGCTCTTTTTTTTTTTTGCCCCGCACTGTTGTAGAATGTAAATTGGGATATTTTTTAAAAAATTTAATTTATTCTCTATCACTGAATAAACATCATCCCCCTCATTCTGCATGTGCATACAGATCAAGAATATTAGGTTTTCTGGTGCAGATGTGATGAATAGATTACAAAAAAATGTTGGATATAAACTGACTCCATTAAAAATGTAAAACTTTTCTTCTATCACTTCGTTTTTTTTATTATGGCAAAGTAACACATCGCACTATTTAGCGGTCATCTATATAATTAGACTTACAAAACCTTTTTTATAGCAAGAGGGAACAATGTTAGAAGTATTAATGAAATAAGCATAAAATAAATTTTTCTGAGTTGTTTCCCTTTTTTTGAGGGTGAGCAATATGAACTTTCTTTAAAAGTTAATTATCATATTATCATAAATCATTATTTATTTATGTTTAATATTTTAATAGAAATAACATTACCTTCCCTAAAAGATAGTCCTGGGTAATGAGAATATTTAATAAAAAAAAATTTTTTTTATGAAAAAAGGAGCTAGAAAAAAAAATATAACAATTTTAAAACAGTAAAATTATTTTTGTTTATTTATTTGTTATATTGGCCATTTAGTCTTAAAAGTTTGTTCATACAGTAAAATAATTCTTGATATTAATTTCTTGAAATGGGATTATTGAAAAATACTACAATATATTGGATAAGTTTTGAGTAGAATCGATTCAGGTAGTTTTATGGGGCTTAGCAAGAGGGGGGAGTTTACTGTTTCACAGAAGGGGGATTTTTATAGTCTCCACTCTTGCCTCCTCAGCACTAGGATTTCTACAAACATCAAGGCCAGCACATCTTGAAACTTTCTGTTTACAACTCAACTCCAGAAATACAAGCTTAAATACACAATACTAAAAAAAAAATAAAAAAAATAAAGAGAAAACCTTAACCCAACCTTCTATCACTTGTGGACAAAGGCCACAATCTTTTAAATTTGGATTTAGAAACAGATAATACAACATTGATGAAAATCATAATAAACAAGATATTTATTTAAAAATAAACAATGCCTTGAAAATTTAATTACAATGTATAAATATCTGGAGGCCTATTATACCTGATACTGTCTGTCAAAAGAAGTTCTGATTAATCGGCAGTAAATGTATTACTATCTAAATAATTTTAATTTGGTTGGAAACAGTTAGTATATTAAAACTTTATAAATTATAAATTGCTTAATCACATTAGTTTAAAAACTGATAGAAACAATTTTCAAAATAGATAAAGTCCATTTTAATATATGAATGGTTGAAATTAATAATGGTTTAAATAAATACACCATAAAAATGGCAATAATTAGCAAAATTGCAATATAGGAAGTGATACATCAGAAACATTAGATGATGGCTGCAGTGGGAAGGCAAGGGCATTTCAATTTGAAAAGTAGTACACTAATGCTATGCAGATTTTTCTAAGTGAGTTAAACTGCTTCATTAGCTTTACCTTAAAAATTATTATTACTCACGTTTTAAAATCGAGCTCTTCAATCCGCATTTTAACAGAGTAAAATCCTAAACCTATAACAGTCTAAATTAATTGTATGCGAGATACAGTGATAATAATACCACTTTTCCGGGTCATAGTGTGTTAGTGTTTTATGTCTGTTCGGTGTTGCATCAGGGCATCACTATATAAAACACATGGCAACTTTTGCTACTGCAAACACGGACCGATGCAACTCAATAGAGTTGGTTAAGCCCCCTCTCTTCAATCAAAACAAATTGCACCAATCTATTGAGGAGGTAATCGTCATACCTCATGTCGTACTAATAAATTGTTGCTTCAAAATCAGTAACAGCAGACAGTGTAGCGGCATAAAAAAAAAATGTAATATGTGAAAAATACAACATATTAACATATATTGTTTAGTAATTAATGCATATAATAAAATTTTTTAAATAAATTCTTATAATGAACAATTTCCCAAGAAAAATAATTTTACAGCCTCTGGGACCAGAGGGGTGGATTAATCACAAACCATACAAAATTTTTTTAATCCTTCGGCCAAAACTAACTTAAATATAAATAGAAAATATTCTTGAGATAATTCCTTGAGTAACAAAATTTAGAATTTGAGGCCAGATACAATTACTAATAAACATCCCTAGATATTAACAATTTAAACAATTAAAGCTATACAGTTTTCAGTTCTACAATTTCAAGATAAATTCTAGTGTGAAGCATGTACTTAGATATTTTTTTAAAAATGTAGAATTATAAATTCATGATAATTATTCTGCACTTTTCAAAATGTAAAACTACAAAATAATATAGTTATTATAGAAAAATATAAATCATTAAACCATACAAATTATATTGCTTTCCTAAATTATAATCTACAATTGGGAGTTGTTTTTTTTTCTGTGGAGTGAAATTATGACTCTATGATAAATGAAATATAAATTATGTTATTAATAAAAATAATGTTATGAATTAGCTAAAATAGAGCAGATTTTTAAGACTTCAATTTCTAAACTATGCAAACATTTTGTGAAGATTTTAAAAATTATTATTATACATATATTTTTTTTTAAATTAATTTTTCTCTTTTACCAGAGGATGCATATATGACAGCAAATCACACACATTTTTACAGGTGTAAACAACAGATATATTGTATAATGGCTTACCAAATAGTGTCATCTTTCACGGTAGGTGCAGTTGGGGTTGAAGCATCATCCGGTATGTCTTGGTGAATATAGCCCGATGTTGTCGCAGTGACTTCTTCGATATCAGAGTCAATACCTTGAGCAAAGTCCATATAAAAGCTATCCCGCGAATCGCTTGAACCTCTCCTTAATTTAAGGCTGAGGTCCGGAGAGCTGTCCTGCATTATCGGGGGTTTCGGTTGTTTTGAGTTCTTTTTTTTTGAGCGACCTTTGTCTGATGCTTAAAAAAAAAAAAAAAAAAAAAATGTATATGTTGATTATTATTACTTCTGAATAAACTATAAATATACAGCCTGAATTATAAAGTAACTTGCTTTTAAATATTTAAATACTCACACATTAAGAAACTTTATATATAATACTTCACAAAGTGGAATATAACACCTGAAATCCAGGTAAACACAAATGACAAGCAGTTACATTATGAAGGAAGAAGGGAGAGCAACAGTGATTGTGAGAAGAAAATAAGGACAGTTCTCCATCTTCCAAACATTGATACAGCAGGACAGCACCAAACTGAGGACGTTCACATAACAAAATTGCGAAGAGCTATGGGGAAGAGCTGTAAATAAAGAAAACCCGAACTGTCTAAGAGGGTTTGTGATAGGGGAGGTTTTTGATAACCGGATACGACTTTAGAATATTTAATCAGTTCTGGGGTGGGGGAGTGGGGAGGAAGAGCACGACTGCCCTGCTGCCATCTAGCGGATTGAACATGGAGATCGGCTCAGTAACAGGTTATTTTGGAACTGATCTCTGGACGTTACGCGAACTGGTCGGTCTGGCTCTTGAATGTGGTCAGTGTTTTTTGTTGTTTTTGTTTAAACAAGAAACCCATGTGTTTTTTTTTCGAGTACTGTTTCCAGGGGATTGAGGAGGGAGAATAGAACTCCCTAATAAATTAGAATAAAATAAGTTAGAATTTTTGTAAGGCATTTCTAAAATATTCACTTAAAACACCCGAATGTGCTAATTGTTCGGTTGGATTAGCGCTCTTATTAATATAATCAATCATAATTACATTATCGAATATATTTATTGCGATCATGTTGTACTACAAAATATAGACTGTGATAAAGTGGATTATAAAGAATCATTATGTCGGTGAAGAAAAGTAGTCAAAACGTCAGCAACTAAAACCACGACTTAATAATACGAAGGATTATTTCGGCACATTGTCTAAATTGCACCCTTAATAAACTGATGTATTTATTTTGCATTAATTTTTATTTAGTATCAGTTATGAATTGAATTGTATTTTTTTGGAATTTGTATCTAAACTAAATAAATGACGTGGAATGAATATGAAATTGAAGAGACAATTAGGAAAGTTACTCACAGTACTCGACGTTAAACACTTATTAAATGATCGAGAAAGAACAACTTGTATTTTTACCAATAATAATAAAATTCTTCATTTTATTTGTTACACCATTTAAGTCACTGAAAATGACCTTTTCAACAAATAAAACTATTTTTAAATGATTAAAAATAATCTTATGAACACCGGCTTGGGCAGTATTAAATGTGTTTGCTCTCAAAACTTTACTTTGGAATTCACAGCATTGATTAACGAGGGGAAACTTTGAATGTTAAATTGCTTTTGAATTTGGACTTGAGAAATCGGGCAAAAGTTACAGCAGTGAGTTTTTTCAAGTTTAATTTTTTTTTTTTCTTACATACCGAAATAAGAATATTTTATGGATTTGTGAACTCTTTGAAATCGCAGGTCGATTGAATCGTTTTAGGACCACTATTACCATCTATGGATCAACTAGTTGTAAGGATAAATTATCGGAGTTATTAGGGTAATAACGAATGAGGCCCTGAGGGGTCGAATGCCGTGAGCGGCGATAGATGAGGAAGATAATACTTAGCCCTACTTCCTGCATACAGAACGGTTAGAGCTGACACAAAGATGTCGACACAGCGCATCTATATAATCTACTACATACACATGTTCCTGTTCAAGTCGGGTCCTCTGTAATAACTATTTCAAAATAACAATAACAAATACGTAATATATTTATAATAATACGCATCTTTAATGAAATAGTTAAAAAGAACTTATAAATTTTAAGTATCAACAGGCGCCATAGGTGATGCTGCGAAATTCAGGCATGCAGGTTATAGGTTCCACGAATTTTATAGATAAATGTAAACTTAGCGAGAATCTATTACTTCAAAATATTGTTAGCATAGATTAATTATCCAAACATAAAGGCTTAAGGCATAATAATGTATTATAAAGAAATCTATTTCTATTAGCGTCTAAATTAAAATCATCCCTAACTAAGTCAATTAATTATCTTCATTAAACCTCAATCCAGAATTTAAGATAAGTATTCCTAAGGCTATCACGAATATTTTATCTATTACCATAGCTGATCCATTCATCAGTGGCATCTTTTTCCATTTCTTCGAAATAAAGGCACCACAAATTATGATAACATAGAATCCGTTTTATGAGAAGGGCATTGGGAGGAGAACAGCGCAGGGTCAAAGGAGTACATGTGCCTGAGGATCTTGTTCAAGTTTCAGTAACTGAAACAGTTGTTGATAGGCATTCAGTGGTGGCAAATAGTACGTTAAAATTAAAAAAAAATCGTGATACCAGAATGATTGTAAAAGAAAATCGGTCAAAGAATAAATAAATGTGACACATAAGTATATATATTTACAATTGTTCATATTAAAACGTACCATTATAATGCCAAATACGAATTTTACTTTCTCTCCTTTTCTCTTCTCTTTGCATGATTTACCATTTTAGCCAGCCTTGAAGAATATAAATTGTAGAGGGGCTTGAAATACTTGTTTTATTTGTTAAATTACTACTTAATTAAATAACTCATTTTTGTACATTCGTTTATTATCAGCATGTAACTGAATGTGTAGATGGTTCTCAAGTCTTTGAAAAGTTCAATCATACATTAATCTGACGCCTTCCGTATTGTATCTACCTTACACCCCAAACTACCAGAGGTAAGGAGTTGAAAGTACGTATCTCTTCCCAAGGAAGACTAGTATACATCAAACCAAATTTTAATAATAGACCGTATCCTACGTATTTATTTTCCAAAACAACGTCCAATTTTTTTTCTATTCTTCAAACTGATATACATGAAGTGAAAACGGTCTATTTATCCAAGTCTCTCATACGTTATAGATCGACCTAGCCAACATTCTCAATAGTTGGAATGACCGAATGACGATAAAACATAATCAATAATAATGTTTACAATGTTCCTTTTATTTAGGCCCTGGTCGTGCCAATAAGTGATACCAACCTTCAATACACCCCTAGTTTGCATAGCATACCGAATCAATGAAGGGGTTGCTAGTTTTGGGCCGGGTACTGTACTGAATGGTTATGATCACGAGTCAATCATAGCGGGGAATATGCCCTCTGAGTATGTATAAAAATATAAGAATAAAACCCAGCCGATAAATCCCGAATTAAATATAACATACTTTGTTAACATGTTCCTCCTAGGCTTATTACATATTAACATAAAGTCCGTGCTGCGCCATGTAGTATCATACTAGTCGAAAATGCAGAATATTTTATAAGTAATAAAATATCTCATAAAAAAACACCCCACCCCCTCGGAAAAGAGTTATATTATATAATTTTTTTTATTCTTTTAAATCAAAACTTATTAGAATAGTAGCTTATATGTTTACTCATGTTCTCTGTGGTCACTGTACGATAAGTCTTCTGTTTCACATAATGGATTTTAATTGATGGTTTCACTCCACATCTGTAAGAAAGGTGTTTTTAAATGTATTATTGACAATCTAACACTAATCACTAAGTTCGAAACTTTGCTGTGACTTTAGAAAGGGTCTAAATGGGCCGGACTTGTTTCATGTACAATTAATTTTTTTTTTATAAATCCCGATATTATACTTTAACAAACTTAATATTATTATTCTAGTTGTTGTATTGATTCCACTATAATAATGATAATAATTAGTCAAAGAAAAAACACAGGGATAGAGCTGTGGCATGAACTCCTTAGTATCCGGTCGGGTGCCCTACCAACTGAGCTATCCCCAGGTACTAGGGACGACTCAGTCAATATCAGGATACCAAGGAAGGTCCCGGATTCTAGCCCCGGGTATTTTCTTTAACTATCAATTGTCAATATTTTGACCTAACCATACAAGCAGACGAAAGACAATTCCGTATAGCTGTTTGAAATGATATACTCTCCTTTATGAGATTGTTGTTGCTCGAACCTTCAATGCCTGGGCTGAAAGTCGAGCGATTTGTTCACCCTGCATTCTGGCCTCCAAAAACCAAGTACAGAAGGTCATCTTCGACCGAGTTAGCTTTGAAAAGGCTTTATTGAAATGTCATTCCCAAATATATATATATATATGGCAGCGAAGGCCAGGAAGTTTATATAGGACCCTGCCAGCAATAAAAACGTTTAATTAATATTTAATTTAGGATGAATGGAGGCCCTAATACAATGAGAAGACCTGTGAATGGGGCCATAAAAGGCTGATGAATCCGAGAGGAAGGGAGGGGTGAAGGTGGTATGGGGGGATGAAGGAGGGGACGAGGGGGCGGAGGCGAGGACCCATTGATTTTGGTCCTCTTCCAGCCACCCACGGCATCCCCTACACACTCGTTGACTGTGAGGCTTATCCGACAGCGAACATTCCCACATATCGGCGACGTGATGAAAAAAAAGTTACGTTTTTTACCCTATCGTATAGCTTAAGGGAGAGATTTCAAGGCTGATATACGCATTATGTATTTTATCAAAACTCTCGTCGACAAATTATACAACATTCTAATCGGTACTGTTCTGACCAATAAAGTTTGATTCCACAATTTTCCTTAACTTATCATATTAATAATTAACATACCAATATGTACACATAGTTTAGGTACAATCTGGTTACTTACCACCTATAAACTGTTCATTAATAATATCATATCATGGTTCTAAGTTTTTATCTACATCCTCCGATCATATCGTGTCCTATAAAACACTATTTATAACCACCGCCTGACATGTAGGACTGGGGTGCCTCCTAGGTCCCGGCCGATTCCGGGGAGCCTGGCTCTACTCTTGGCCTCCTACTATCTCGGATTCACATCGGTGGGCTCACCAATGAGTTTAATGTACAAATGTGCCCAATGAGTTGAGATAGAAACAATTATATTTTTTATCCTAAGAATAAATGACAGGTTAACACTGTGATAGACTAATGGAGTTTGAAAAATCATAATAAAATGATGAATAAATAAAAAAAAAAATTTCTTGTGAAGGATATTAAACACAATTTAAAAAAAATTATCTGCAGTCTCTGGGTCCTCCCCAATACCTAATCGGAAGCTTTACTAGTAGGAGGGCCAGAGCCCCCCCCCCCCACAACCCTATAAAATGCACATTGTTGTGTTATTCCTTGCAACTAGTGATTTTAAAAAAAAACCAACGTTCCCAGAAAAAATATATGATCACGTCCAAAGATAGCGGACTAACAAATGTGTCTTGAGTTAGTTTTTTTGTCAATGTCATTCATCATTTGGCTTGATGTCACCATAATTGGCCTTTTATCGAAACTGGATAGTCAGAGAATTATAAAACATAAAATAAAATAATTGGCTTAATTACTAAAAAACACCAAAAACATGATTTTTTTCAAGTCGTTCACACGAAAGATAAAAATAAAAAGTTCAGTCGTAATTAAACGGCCAACAATAACGAAAAAGTCTTTAAAAAAATATGTTGAGGAATTATTATCCTTTAAAACCCAACAGTCACTTTTCATTGCTCACCACTACTTCCGGAGTTGGTTTCGGCCACACCACCCTAGTGACTGTTTTCTTTGACAGGGATCCAGTGGTTTGGGACTCGACTGGCGCACACTGGTTCCTAACGACGAAAAACGGGACAAAAGTCTGCAAAACAGTAAAGTTCGCCTCAAAAAATTTTTTACACATTTTTAATGAAGGTATAGATTGCCCTTGATGGAAAACTGGTGATAAATTTTCCAAAAATAGCGCAAAAATAGACACACAAAAAACTTTCACAAAAATCAAGTGTGACCCATGATTTTTAAAGTTTTTTTTTACGCTGAATGCAATGGTGTTAGTTTACGCGACTTATTCAACAACCAAGAAAATATTAGGTAAGTTTTCCACATAGTCATCATTGTTTTTAGTGTGAAAAAATGTATTGGGAAATAAATACATGTAGGTAGACAGCACATAAGCATAGGTAGGTCCTCACAATAAAACTATTACCCCGATTATTGGCTATATTTGAAAAAAACAACATGATGAGTAAAGTAGTAAAGTTGGTAAACATCAGTTTTCACCGTCTTCGTACATAAATCCAGAGAGTTCGTGATTATTATAATGTTACTTTGTTGTTTCGACAAACAGAGCAAGGGCTTCTTCTTTTGATAGCGTATCACTTTCGTCTTTCTTCGGTTCGGTCCCGAACAAATTTGAAAGGCTTCCTACATTGCTCATATGCTCTGAAATTTTTTTGAAAGATGTGTGAGCCCGTTTTTTGTCAAACTATACTTCATTGCATATTGATGTTCAGAAATTGAATATAACTCACTCAATTCCTTACCTTTGCGTTTGTTCGAACTCCAAATACGGCACTTTTATGGCAGAAACCATGATTATTATCTTTAGAATGGTGGTAACAACTGAGTCAGAAGATCAACAAGGAATGGACCACATTGGTATATTTCTTTCATTTTTAATAGCGAGTCAAATACTCAGAATATAAATAAACAGACGCGTTTGTCTCCACTAATAAGGATCTAGAATCAAGGGTCGCACTCGGTCGCAGCTAATTTGTGTTTTAATCGCTTCTCCATACTTGTATGATCACGAATTAACTTGATTTTCAGAAGCGGGTGGAAGCAGAAGATTCATAAGCTTCTAAAAGCGTAAATAATGTATAAAAACTAGATTTTTTCTTCTATTAAACGATCTAAACGCACGTTATCGTTACATTTTCCCGAGTGTGAATAACGTGCTAGCTTCATTTTTTGCCCTGTAAAAGAAAGCCACTGAAAGACAATTTTAAAATAAGCTTGAAATATCTTCTGCCCGTCATTACAAAACTTGGCTTTTCCTCGCGATTTTCTCGTTTATTCTTAACCCCTTACCCTTTCTTCAAGTAGATGAGCTTACAATATAACGACCAGAGCTTAGAAACCATCGGTCCTGAATACCTTAGGTACCTCTCTAACTGAATTATAATACCATTTTATGGCCACGAAAGTGTCAAAAATGGACTTTTGTCCCGTTTTTCGTCGTTAGGAACCAGTGTGTGGCGTCGGGGAAGCCTAGAGGGTGCGTTTGAAGACCGCTGCATTTACCTCCATGTAGCGTGTCTAAGATTTTACTCCTCGGTAAGCCTTGCTGGGATGTCTATTACAGTGCATTGATCGGAATGGGGCACCGACCCCCTTCCCAGTGGAACTACACTGGTATGTGGCCCTGTGGAATAGAAATTATTAGTCTTTACCTGGCCATTGCTGTCTGGCGACGGGGTTAGGTGTTCAGCAATTGTTGGTACTGGCAATCGAACAAGTGGTGCTAGGCGTGCTCCATCCTGCTCCTGTGTTTATATACAGCTTGAGAAATCTTCGATGATTTGAAAACCTATCATCGCTACCACCACAGTGTTACCAAACTTATACAAAAATTTAGGTCTTATTAGTAAAGAGTTAAGATCTGGTCATGCAGACGATGATTCTGGTCAGTCATCTAAAAGATGACCGACTATAGATAAAATAATATTCTCATCTGTATGCATATTTAGCAATAAAGGAGATCGTAAGCATGTTAAAAAAAAGAGTGATTGGACTACTGAGGGGATTTCTAAATTTGAATTTGGGGTTGGTGGCAATATTCAAACCCTTGCCGAACAAAGGTGCGATGAATCGCTTTTAAAATGGATTAGGAGGTACGACTTGTTCACTTGTAAAGTTCCATGTCACAAGTCAGGCCGAAAGGAATATTTGCAGCGAGCAAGTAAATGGCAGTCAAAAAGCAATGACGTAGAAATTTCACTCGAAGTGTCATCACAGACAGTGCAATATTATAATTCACAGATTTAGTTGAAGTTTACAGAAGTACTACAAAGAAAACTATTTTCACTAATGACAATTACAGGGGTGAAAAACTTTAATTTAAAATTCAAAACGATGATTTTTAAATATCATCATAGATTTCACTTGTCCGCGAACATTTCAATAGCAATTAGTTTTTAATAAAAATATGGTCTTACAGTCAGCAATAATTGCTGCCTACGAACTAGCGAATATGGCTGTCACAGAAAAAGCAAGTAAAGTGATTAGAGAAGACATATAAAATATTTATGAAAAAACACCAGATATGACTTGGCCAATAACGGCAGAGAAATATCCTTCAAAAATAGACCAAATAGCCCCACCTGGTCTTAAAAATTTCTTAAATGTTTTACTTAAATGAACTGCAACATCAAGATAATTTAACTCTGTAATATCAAAAGTGAATTGAATAAATAGTTGGATATCTTGTATTTGAATATGTTTACAATTTAACAGTTTTTTTTGTTCGATGTATATATCACCTGTAATTGTTCGTTTACTGATTATTATCAATGTTAAATTGTGTGTACTTTCACGAAATAAATCGTATTACTGTTTGATTTTGAAACCTACTTTATTATCTTATCTATATAAGAGATACTTTATTTAAATTACAAACAATTTCTAGTTACTTGGTCATTTAACAAAAATTAGGTATTACTTATAGGATAAATAAACCAGAAGGTAATCACAGCTATCAAAAAGCGTCAAAAACTTTCGTTTGTCAATTTTGTCCAATATTTCGATATTATGGGAACCTTTATGGCAGCCTATTATGGAAACATTGGCATTCAGGTAATTATAAATGTTTAGTTAGGAAGTGGTGGAAGTGTGAGCCTAAATTGAGATTAATTATTATAATTATATATTTGTTTACAATAGAGCTCGTCTTATAAGTCCTCACGACAGAATAAAGGATGTTAAACTAAAAAAATTAAATATTTGTTACTGGCCTATAAACTATAGCACTTATATATGCTTTAATACAATCAAACTAACATATCATAAACGTTTCTTGAATATGTCGATCAAGCTGATAACTAAACCATTTATGAGTACTCATTGATGGCGTGGAAGACTGAAAGTAGTTACGTCACTACCAACTTTGCCCCTAAGATTTTGGCACGGAGAGGCCACTTTTTTTTCTGGGATCATTAACTTTTTTTTTTTAATTACTAGTTGCAAGGAACAAAACTATGTACATTTTATTGGGATGTGGGGGGGGGGTGGACGAGGGGAGGGGAAATACCAAATTCGCAAACCTGCCACGAGTGTCGAACTTAGTACGCATTCTCCTTGGTCAGGATGTTACTGTTTGTTGCCTGCATATTACTGCTTTGTTTATTCATTTATTACTTTCATTTATTTTTTTAGTGTTTTTGTGTACAAGTGTTTTTTAAATAATTTACGCTAAAGTAAAATATAATGAATAAATAAGGAATATTACGTAAAAGAACCTGTTTTAAGCAGCTCCCAAGATTTTTCCATTCTATAATATAAATGAACACGGAATGTTGACAAGGATTGCATTATGCATAACAATTAAACGAAACAAAGGTTTATAGAGCATACAAAAGTTAACTATTGTCACGAAATACCTCTTCAACAAAGAAGATTCGATATTTTTAGATTCTGTACAATTCATTAATTATAAATATCAGGGATTCTATTTGAAATAGTAGTGAACATATAACAGTGTAATGAATGAATGAGCTAGATCCTAACCCAAAGATGGACAGTGAATTACTGGTAGTTCCATAAATCACTAGTAAATGATGAGCAATGGAGACCTTCATGAATCACAGTTTAAATAGTAGATCTACTTTCAAATGATGAGGATACATAATCACAGCCCGCTTCTTATCAATTGCCCCTTCCTTGATAAGGTTGGTTTGTCATTTACAATGGAAGAATAGACGACCACAATGGATCAAATGTATATAACCATTCAATTTCAACTAGAAATTTGACTGTTCTGCCTTTTGTTTAGCACGTAAACACATTGATCAGCAATAAAAAAACCAAAACAAAATGAACTCTTTTACTGTTGAACACCCCTCCCCCCAAAAAAAGATTATGATGGAGATGGAGAGTTGTAAATATATTTAATAATAAAAAAAAACCTCGGTATTTTAAACTAAAAATACTTTGTTTTGATTTTGTCATTTTGATATATTTGATAATATCTAACATAAATAGCTGAAACAATAAGAAAAATTGTATTTAAATTGGCTTGGACGATATTAAACGCGTGATTCTACTGTTGGCTCTATGAACTAACTACAAATTACCAATCCCGGCGTCCAGCAAGTACGGTTAACTTCTCTGTGAGGTGCTGAGACATAGAAACATTACCTGTGTTAAATACGTTTTTTGGAAGGGGTAAAAATGTGGAATGAAAAAGCGATAAATCAAAAAGACTATTCAGGGTGCTTAATTTAAAATATTTCAGAGGTCTAAACCCAATTGCTCCCATTCAAGAGGAAAAAGAATCTCATTTCTTAGAAAAGATGGACTTATTTTTTTTATTATGTGTATCAGAAAAAAAGTTGATTGCGTATTGTGTAATTCCTAATTCGTTTTTAAAAATATTGTAGCCATATTTCCCTTTTAGCTATGCAATTTTGTTGTTACCTATAGTTTTCACTTCTTTGCCTAAACACTAGAAAGTGTTTCTGAAAGATCTGAAATTTTTTCTATTCGATTTGCGCCCCTTACTATGAAGATTTAGACTAACACCTACTTAAATGTATAGATTTTGGGACTACCAAGTCTTCAATCATTGATCGACAGATGCATATATAGATATTTCGAAGTTAATACAGCTGGTAATGTTTTGAACTTCTCATGACAAGTATTGAATTATGAAAAGGCTTGCGTGTTTCATAGCAGTTTCACAAAAACACCAAGACAAATAACAAGGAGTGGTTGAAATGCTTATCGATTTATCTGATCGTGTACTGTAACATTTTGAGTTATTTCGGGTCAATGTTTACACATCTTACAAACTGTAAAGCTTAAGGAAATTCATCTTGATATTTATTTAATTTATGCCCGATTCTTGTTTTCTTGTCCAACCTTCATGTGGGATTTAAATTATATATTAGTATACAAACTGCGTATTCTATGGAAGTACAAGCCACGCTCGACAGGGCACACTTAGAGTTAAGCTAGTAATATATTTGTAATATATAAATACGACGATAAAATTTGACAAAAATAAATCAAATTAAAAAAAGAGGTTATACATAGGAAAAGGTACAACACCATAACTTACATTGTTTATATGTGTTTGAGATATAATCACGAAAAATATTCCAAAAACATTCAACCTGAAAAAATTAAGTCTCGTGTCTATGAACAATTTTCTTTGAATATAAAATTAAAAATACTGACGAAATGATATCCGTCTATAATTAGGAAACTTGCGATGAGTTTGTTAAAAACCTAATTCCGAATTTTTTATCAAACATACTCCATTTTATTCGCTAATCCATCTTGGACATTGGAAAATCGTCTTTTGAACAAATAAATAAAACTGTAAATAACTAAAACATTAATATATAATAAATCAATTGAAATCATTCAATTTCGTGTCTTTTGAAAATAGCTTTGCGTTGTGGTCTTTGGTATAAAATCATGAAAAAATAAAATTCAAGGCGTTAACCCTAAAATAACTCTCGAACTGTGACATAGAAAATCTTAATAGTTAGAGAAAGGGGACAGACACTCCTAATTTATTCACAGGGGTAAAGAAACTTATGTAGTATTGGCTATAGGAGCCCACACAATTCGACGAATGAAGTTTTGAAACGCAAATAATTAATAGTAAGTAATAATAATTAAATATAAGGGGTAATATATACTCTTATTATATATATATATATATATTATATATATATATATATATAAGTTACGTCTAGCGGTACGGCAATGTTAAGCCTAATACCTTGTAGCCTAGGGTAAACAAACCCGTAACGTGTGTATAGAGGATCAGGAGGAAAATAAAGCCAGTTATAAAACAAACCTTCTTATTATATCATCTACCTCCTTTCTTCATTCCTTTTTCTCGATCGTCTACAGCTGGGAGACGATAACTGGTGCCGAAACCCGGGGACTACGAGTATTCTGGTAAACAACTGTGAGTAAAATTTTAATTTTTTTTTCCAGTTGTTTTATTGGGAAAAAGTGACCTAGTTACATGGTAGAATTACGGCCTGCGGCTTTCGAAGTGCCCGAATTACCTAGGGAAACGATGGCCGAAGCTCATGCAAACTCCCTGGCTTGGATGAAGGTGCGAGCGGCGACGTCACAGGACCTGAAGAGAACAATATCGGACCTAGAGAAATTCTCAGGAGAGTTAGGCGAATTGAACCATTTCATCAAAGGTGGGGATAGGATTATGGAAAGAGTAGAGGCGAAGGCAAGTGAGGGTTTACTCGACCCTGGTGACGTAAAATCAATCAAAGCGGGCCTAGTGTGTAGAATAAAACGGAGCGTACTAAACCTAATACAGGCCGACGAAGACACCCCATGGACCGTGGTAAAAGAACGACTAAAGAAGGCATACGGGGGAGGCAGATGGACACCAGAAGAGGACATCTTCCAGATGTTCAGGGAGACCAGACGGCCCAATCAAACGAAAGGGCAGTACGCCGGAGAACTCTTGGCAAAATTTAACAAAATAACGGAAAAAATGAGAGAAACGGTGAACCTAGCGGAAGTGGAAGGCCGGATGGCATTCCTATCGACCATTCTGAAGGTACAGTTGGCCAGGGATACCGGCAAGAAAGATAGTCTACCGGGAGACCGATCGTTCATTGAGTGCGCCCAAGATTTAATGGACACTAGTGCCCGTGAGGAAGAAGAAAAATTAGAGGCAGACGAGGCAGGGTGGTCCAAAGTGATGTACAGGAGGCCGAGAATGCCGCAACAGGCATGGAAGAGGAAAGATCAACGGTATGCGGAGAAAAAAGGGGCGGCGGTTGAAGGAAGGAGACTTAGCCAAAGGAGACCGAGACCCAGCGGGAGGAAGGAGGACAGAAAATGTCACGGATGTGGAAGAATTGGACATTTAGTAGCGCAGTGCCCGCGAACAAAATGTTTTGAATGCGGAATTGAGGGACACATCGCGAAGCAGTGTCCATACATTTTCCAGCGAACAGAGAGGTATAGGCCGGAACCGATGGAGGTAAACGCACAGAGGGTATGGAGAAGAACCAGAACCCCCTCCGAATCGTCAAAAACTACGGGAGCGTCGGAGACAGAAGAAGAAGAAGATGAACCCAGGAGCAGAAGAGGAGAGACTGCAGAGGACGACAGGGACTACGTAAGAAGCAGACGATATGGCACGGAAGGAGGAAGGAAACGGCAAGCGGTGGCCTGAGGAGCGGGCTGGCAGAGGGGTGGCCGCACGTTAATAAACTATAGCGTCAGAGGGAATTACGGCGGTATACCCATTATGGGAGTGGCGAGAGGAGTGAGATGCTTGATAGACACGGGGAGCTCCTGTACTATTCTCAGCAGGAAAGCGGCGGACAGATTGTGTGTGGGCGAGGGGTCGTCGCGGATTCAGGCATGCGAGTGCAAGCTTATCACCCTGGGAGGGCCGTGTAAAATCGAAGGCGAATTGACGATGGGATTGGATAGGTGGGCGAAAAATGGGGAGTATTTGAAAATACACGTGGTTAGGAAGATGCCGCGCGAGTACGATGGTATCATAGGGTGCGATCTCTTGGGAAGGGTAGGAGCAAGAGTGAAGTGCCGTAACGGAATATGGGATATTAGACTGGGAAGAATGTTATGCCGGTGTACAGGAACCGTGGGGGACGGGAAGGAGCGAATCGGAGCGATCGATCGGGAGGACAACTGGGAACGCGCTATTCGGCGAGAGTATGCCGATATATTTTTCAACGAAGGGGACAAACTGGGAGTGACGGGGGAAACGTTCCATGAGATCCCACTGAAGCAGGAGAGAGTGATATATATCAAAGAGAGACGATACCCGCAGGCGCTGCGACAGCATATAAGGGACGAAATCGAGGAATTGAAACGACAGGGCATCATAGTAGATAGTACGTCTCCATACAACAGTCCCCTGTGGGCAGTGAAAAAGAAAGGGTCGTCCGGTGACGAAAAATATCGCGTAGTAATAGACTACAGGCAATTAAACGACAATACTATAGACGAAAAATACCACATACCTCGCTTTGAAGACATCCTGGACCGCCTAAGTGGAGCAAAGGTATTCAGTACACTGGACCTGAAGGCGGGTTACCATCAAATTCGGATGCGTCGTGGAGACCAACACAAAACGGCATTCACGTTCGAGCGGGGACATTACGAATTCACCAGAATGCCGTTTGGGCTGAAAAACGCGCCAATAACGTTCCAGAGGCTGATGGACGAATTTTTAAGAGGGATTGGGGAGTCGTTTTGCCAGATATATATGGACGACCTCCTGGTTTTCAGTCGAGATGAGGTAGAACACCAGGACCATCTGCGACAGGTTTTTGACAGAATTAAGCAATTCGGGCTGAAATTGTCTGCGGAGAAGTCGCTTTTGGGACAAGAGCAGGTGAAATTTTTAGGCCACATAATTTCCAGAGAGGGAGTGCAACCCGATCGTGGGAAGGTGGAGGCCATCCAGCGGATGACTATCCCGAAAGACGTAAAAGGAATCCGGCGCTTACTCGGATCCCTGAACTACTACCGCAGATTCGTTCCAGAAATGGCGGAGTACCTGGTCCCTATTAACAATCTCCTTAAAAAAGGACAAAAAGTCGTCATTACCCCGGTAATGGAGAACAATATAAGACGTTGCATGGAGCGGCTACAGGAAGAGCCTATACTAGCGTTTCCAGATTTTGCACTCCCCTTCATGATTACCACAGATGCGAGTGAATACGCGTTGGGGGCGGTACTCTCGCAGGATCGCGACGGGGGGGAGCGACCAATAGCATACGCTAGCAGACGCCTTACTGAATCCGAGAGTAGATATAGCGCGCTAGAACGCGAATTACTGGGTATCGTATGGGCGATAGAACACTTCCGGCCCTACGTATTCGGGAGGAAGTTTCGGGTTAAAACAGATCATCGACCCCTCCAATGGGTGGGAAAAATGAAAGAGTCATCAGCGCGGATTACCAGATGGAAGGAGTTCCTCAGTCAATACAACATCGACATTATTTACAAACCGGGGAAGGAGAACGTCGTGGCCGATTGGTTATCCCGCGCGTTGGTCGTGAATGCGATCGAAGAGGAGATTCCGGGACCATCACGTGACACCCACCAATTCGTCCAGGAATGGTCACCCGGCGAGGAAGGGGAGCGGGAGGGGGCTCCAGCCAATGATGTTCCGAGTGACGGGAGTTCAGTGGGGGATAGACCCTCGGACATTGAGGACCTCGACGCCATAATAAATGACAAGAGGCGCCAGATCATTTGGCTTACCAAAACTTCTGGGCTCTTCAAGATGGAATCTGAGAAGTACGGCCACTGCAACATCGTCAAAATCTGGTCGACACCGGGGATAAACGACGATACGATTTGCCGCGCTCTGAAGGACGCATCTACTCCAGGGAAAACGCACCACATGTACGTGGGAAATGCGACCATCTGGGGACGCATCAAACGCCTATGGAGGACGGAGAGGATCGGAGTCGATCGTACGTTCGTCCGATGTACCCTGAAGGTGGAGACAGTAAAAGAAGAAACGCGGCAGAGAGAAGTGACCCTTGCATTCCACCAAGGGAAGACAAACCACCGGGGAATCGACGCTACCCTGCAAGCATTGAAGAGGAGATATTTCTGGTTGGGTATGAAAGACACGATTGCGAGAGTTATTGGTACCTGCGACACATGCCTCACCACGAAATATAATCGCCACCCCCCCAGAGCAATACAGGAGGAGACGCCAACGGCAGACCAACCGTTGGAGGATTTGCAGGTGGACACGTTCACATGGAGGGGATACAAATGGGTCACCATTGTCGATAGGTTCAGCAAAACAGCGATGGCCCATCTGATAGCAGAACGATCAGCGGAAGCAGTCCTAAGGGCACTACGCACATGGTGCCAATTTTATGGCGTACCAGACACGATAGCTTCCGACGCTGGTAGGGAGTTTGATAACGCCAAAATAAGGGCTGAGGCGGCGGCCTTAGAGATCCGTTGGCATCTCAACACCCCAGGACACCCGAAGAGTCGAGGAGACGTAGAGCGGCTGCACAGCACGCTTAGCGACCACCTACGAATTTACCATGGAGAGAAGGGCTTAGAACCAAACGTGGCGATGGAAAAGGCAGTCATCGCGTATAACCACTCAATCCATTCTGCCACCGGTTTTTCTCCGGTCGAGACGCTGTTTGGACTTCGAAGATGCCGGCGCGATAGCAGGAGTACGGCGATCGATGAAGAACTGGCCGCACGGGTAGTAAGTAATCAGATAGCGCTAAAGAAACAGTGGGTGGCCGTTCGGGGAAGGCTCCAGGATAAGAAACGGCGACGGGTGGCGCGCGACAACCTCAAAGTCCGCGATATTCTGGGCAATCTTAAACTCGGCGCGCTCGTGTACCGGAGAAAAGGGTCGAACAGGGGTAAGGAACTAGTGCGGTACGAGGGTCCTTTCCGAGTGATCGCTCTCCGCGAACACAACGTGGTCACGGTCGAAAGCATTACACCCCCGATCAAACGGCGGACGGTACATGTGGAACAGCTCAAGTTTCCCGCGGTGGAGCCTGGGAGCCCCGTCGTCGAAACATAACTCCGGTGTGTGTCACAGGTGACCAGTCCCGAGAGGCCTATATATATATATTTTTTGTTGGTTTATTATGTTTTTTTTGTGTTATATGGGTCTGTGCTGTGATTTTAGATGGACCTGGAAGACATTTTTCTTTTCAAAATTTTTTTTATTAACAGAGTATACTTTTTGTTTTGTGTTGCTATAGATACATAGCTGATGTCACATGTTAGGAGTTTACGGGGAATGTCCGTAAACTAGTAGGGGGGAGTTACGTCTAGCGGTACGGCAATGTTAAGCCTAATACCTTGTAGCCTAGGGTAAACAAACCCGTAACGTGTGTATAGAGGATCAGGAGGAAAATAAAGCCAGTTATAAAACAAACCTTCTTATTATATCATCTACCTCCTTTCTTCATTCCTTTTTCTCGATCGTCTACAGCTGGGAGACGATAACTTATATATATATATATATTATATATATACTCTTATAACAATCATTAAACATTGATTGTTCTGGTGCATACAAATTAAACAAATAATTCATATCGGAAGCCAATTAAATAGTATTTTTTTTAAAGGTGACAACCACGAGGATCATTGATGCCACCATACATCTGCGTCCTTTAAGGTGCTCTTACAATTTTCAAAAAACATATTTTAGATTGATGTAGCAGCATATAAGCCAGAAAAATTGAAAAACAATCTATGTTATAACAGATTAATTGTGAAGTTACTGTAGGTTCCGGTTACTTGTGGCCCCATGCAGCTATAGACAGTTCCGACTACTGTTATCAGTAGAGCCATTTTGACAGTTACTATTGTAACTAGTGATTCAGCTGGAGTCGCCCAGTTGCATTCTTCAGTTCAGTTGTTGGGAGGTTAATCTTGATTGGTTGCAGCAGTCCGAATTTTAGTTAATCCTTAACTTTGCTCTGAATTTTTTAGTAAGTCTTTTGTCAATACAGTTTTCAAAATTACTGAGCTACTTTATAACCAGGAGTCGTTTGTGTTTATTTAAGGTAAACTTTAGGAATGTTTTTCTTGACAACTAATATTAGCTAACAACTAATATAAAAATTAGCATCCATCTTATGATATTAGTAAGTTCAAAGTTCTTGAGTCCTCTGTGGCTCCAATGGTTTCCAATCATCCAATCATGACAATGGTTTCATATTATCTATCCTTTCTATTTGTTTGCTTATTTAAATGTCATTTTCATCTATGTCAAATCAATAATGCATATTATCTTTAATATTTGTAAATGGGATTACTTAAATATACTTGAGTGGAACCTCACAACGGGGAAGATTTAGTTCTAGTTGTTCTTTGTTATCAATGATTCTGTAAATGGCAGCTTTATCTTTTTGGCAGTGAATCTATACGTTAACTATGTTTCTTTTTTATATCAAGATAATGTCACTTCAAATTGAAGTCTTTCTCTTCTACCCAGAAATCTGTGTTTAACTTTGCGTGCTTTCAGCGAATAACATTTCGGAGTACATTACAATGTAGATTATTGTTCATCATTTTTTTTTAAGGTGGAATATTCGCTGTCAACTCGGTTTCGGATATATGACTCATTTCAAGAATGCATCATAAATTTCTAAGCTTTTAATTTTTCTAATTGGCAGGTAAAACTGGAGTAAGAGTTATGTAACAGACAAGGTAACCTAAAATGTCTTTTTTTTTGTTATGATAAACAAAGCTTGGAACAATACTGATTAACAATCCTTTAATTCTTTTTTTTCTAATAAGAATCGTATTTAGTATAATGAGTCATTAATTTTATGTTTAATGCTTATGGAATTCTGTAAAATACCTGGTTATGTATGTTACTTTCAGTGTAGATTTTTTTAGATACTAATTTCACAGCATTGTTCAACCATAAATTGTACGTTTTGATAATTAAATTGTTTCTAGGTATGTAAACAAAGGTATAGTCAATTAAACCTTCAATAACTTATGCAATAGGTGCATTTTATGTGGAAGCCTTTGTGTATCCTTGGCAATGAAACATCTTCTCCTTATTAACCCTTTAATTCAACTTTAATATTGCTTAAACTCTACTGTGGTCCCCCCCCATTCCCTCAAACATCTGTCAATGCATTCAACCCATAAATACGTATTAAGGATATTTTATTACATTACAGGGTCATTCCATGTTCAAATCAACCAATGGTTTGGAACTTGAAGTCTCGGAACTCAATTCATTTTGGAAATATGTATTATTATCAGTATACTATTTGCCTTAGAAAGCTCAAAGAAGTGTCAGAATTTTAAGGACTTCAATTTTATGTGTTACTTGTCTTATTTAAACCAATCTTAAAATGTTTTGAAATTTCCAAAAAGTTATGTTTTTAAAAACAGAAAAACAAATTTAAAAAAGAAAAAAATGTATGTTACATGTATATGTTCTTAGAATGTATGGACCGAATTTCATGATGGTATTCCTATGGGTTCTATTATGAAAAAATAAATTAATAAGTTTAAATGCCTTCAGTGTACATAGCTTATGCAATTGTGGTGCTATGACACCCTTAACTTAGGTAGTTATGGTTGCTTCAAGAAAATCAAATAGGTTGTGTTCGATTTAAATAATTTCTCTGTTCTTTGGCACTTAAAATTTTTTTTTTACAAATTTAAAAATGAATTTATTATATTTGAGTGATATATAAAATTATACCCCTTTTAGTTCTGAAGAGAATGACACAAATATTAGCTTTATAGGACACATAGTTTCAGAGTTACAGTATTATGAAGATTTAAAAACATTTTTTTGTGTTTTTAAACATATGTAATTCAAAAATAAAAAGCGAAAAAAAAATTGAAACTTTGCATTTTTAACTATATTTATGTATTGAACATAAATAACAAGCTTCACTAATTTTGGAAAACCTTGAGCCTAAATTTTTTTTTTTTATTGGTTGAATGTGTGTGGAATTATGCTAAAATTAATTCACATTGTTGAATACATATTAGCATAATTATCTTTTCTCTCCTGAAAGTATAATTGTCATCTGTTTAACATACAAAAGAAAGGGACACGAACTAAGTTTACAAAAAATTAGATTAATAATATATATAAAGATAAAAAATTATATAATTGTAACATTGTTTTTTAACAATTTAAGACTAGTTAAAATTCTAATCTAATATCGAGGTAAAATTATCTCAAAACTTTTGCCAATTCAGTCTTTTAATAGGTTTATAAGATCTTTGGGATCAATAGAACATTAGAAAGTGTCAGAGTGGTTCTGTGAGGTTTAGGGTTTGTGCTAGGAGTGTTCGCTTGTGCATGTGTAAGACGGAATAACTAGTAGTACATGTTGAAGTTGTGGATGGATAAGGTGTAATTGTAGATTGAGGAAGGAGGGGATGTAGATGATGCTGTAGTAGTAGGGTTTGTGGGGTCTGTACGGTCAGGTGTAATAGTAGGGCGAAGTTCGCCAATATCTGTAAGTCTATAAGTTGTTATTGGTATAGTAGCAATCTGCCCAATATTCGGCATCTGCTGAGAATGTCTGCTCTATTATTGCCTATCCTCATTAATGGTGTAGTATAATGCCCCATATTTGTTGAAAAGAGTGACAATGGTTGTATGGAGAGGATTAATTTTATACGGCTAGCTTTTCACCCTTTTGAAATTTTTACATGCCTATCAAATCTGGGAAAGCAAGCTTGTAATTCATCCCTTCTTTTTATAATGTTGAAGGGTCTACATTCAGCCCTTACCCTTTAAGAATGGTGTTGTATAATGTCCCATCTTTGTTAACAGTAGTGTTAATTTAATGGCCCACATGTGTTGTATGGAGAGGAGTAATTTTTTTATATGGCCACCTTTTCACCGTTGATATTTTTGCATGCCTTTCAAATCTGGGAATGCAATATTGTAATTCTTCCCTCCTTTTGGTAAATTTGTAAAAGTTGAATGTAGGCCCTTCTGAGAAATAACTTGCAGGACTTTCATCTGATGTAGTTAGCTGGTACTGTCTGGAAAGGAAATAGGAATGTTTGTGCGGTAAAGAACCTTATCCTTTTCTTACCAATGATCATAAGTCAACCTTAACAGTGCTTAACCTCTTCTACAGTTCTCTCACATTCCTTGGAACTCCAGGAACATTCCTCGATGCAGCCAATCCATAAATATGTATCAAGGAAATAGTATTACAATTTATTTACATTATTTAATATGTATCAATGTCCATAAGGGATTATTTGGAATATCTATATTGTTGTTTAAGGTTAGAAATTAACTTCAAACCATCTTTTCATGGTATAGATAGAGATAGAGTTGTGTTTTGAGAAGTAAATGTAAGCTCTTTAAAATTTCATTAGATTTCTTCACCCACATGCTCTATGCTAAATAAACTAAAAGTATATATATATATTTTTTTTATGTTGCAGGCACAGGAAACCTGTAATCAGAAACGTGGAAAATGCCTATTCTCTACAGTGTTATATCCAGAGGTACTACTGTCTTGGCTAGTTATGCCTCATGCGCTGGAAATTTTCAGGAGGTAACTGAACAAATATTGGCAAAAATTGGCCCAGAAGATGGAAAGCTGTCACTGTCTCATAGCAGCTACCTTTTCGATTATATTTGTGAGGATGGAATTATATACATGTGTATAACAGATGATGTAAGTGATAAAGCACTGCATTGAATTTTAGTGCTGCATGCATGGCACTGGGTAGTAATTTATTGTAATTTGATATCACTTTCATAATGGCGACTGGCATCCGCACTTCAGGTATTAGACTCAGGCTATTTACCTCCCTACCAACCATGGTCGTTATGCAATATATGTTATTCTTTATATTTATATATCCAATATAAAATAATCATGCATATAATAATATAATATATGCAATAAAAAATAAAGTAAAAAATTCTTGTATACTTTCTTCTTTAGTACTACTAGTGAATTAGCTGGAAATTTTTTTTCTGGGTAAAAGCTCTTTCTAAATCTCAATCCTATCATTTCTTGTGACTTGAAGTTCTTTGTCAATATGGATTCTCTAAATGCAATATCTCTCCTTATTCAGTACTGCAAAAACTATCATTGAAAATATATTTAATGCTGGGGGATGTGTAATGTCAAAATATATATACAGGGCTAAACATCCTGAAGTAAGTCATTGATACTAGAAAATTGTTTTCTCTAATGGGTGGAACAAAAGAATATTTCCATCATCCAACCAGACAAACAAGAAAAGTTACTTTTTTTTTTTACTGTACTTATTAGGAACTGGCAGTGATCATGATACTCTGTGATAAGCGCAGTAATTTACTTACCCTAAAGGGAAATTATTTGTTATTAAAAACTAGTTTCTATTATGTGTTATTTTATTCCCTTTAAAGCATGGAATTTTACTAAAGAAATATATGTATCATTTTTAAAAGCTAATATGTCATTAAAGGATGTTGATTAATGTACCTCTGTTTGTAGCAAATAAAATACTAACCCATAAAACCCCATAAAAATAACCCATGAAAGTAGTATAGCATAGATTGTCTTGTAAGTCAAGATGTTGACAAAAGTTGTCAATTGTATAACAATTACTTGATAGTGGATTTATTTATAAACTTTAACCAATTTAATCTTTATTATCGATATAATAAAATTAACATTTACTAGCAAGCATTTGAACATAACCTATAATGTTGAGGGCTCACAGTAAAAATATAACATACCAATATGAAAATTATAGTATAGTTTTCTTCATGGTTTTGACATAAACACCATACATTCAATTTCTCATGAAATTCATCATTTATTTTAATAAATGATTAGTATAAATAAAAAAAAATGTTCAATGCATAGATACACTTAGTTTAGTTAGCAGTTGGAAATGTAATGTTAAAGATGTTCAAGCTTTTGTTATTTCAATTATAATTTGATTATTATAGTAATGTTTTCCAGGAATTTGAAAGGTCACGAGCTTTCCTTTATTTAAATGACATTCAGCGAAAATTCTTGGCATCATTTGGTCAAAGAGCAAAGACAGCAATAGCATATGCCATGAACAATGAATTTGCCCCTGTTTTACGAGCTCAAACGGTAAGCTTATTAAGGATTATTATTAGTAGTAAGGAAGGTATTAAAGCAAATAAAAAAATATATTTCATATTTGTTGTTTAGGTATTAGTCTAGTGAATTAAAATGACATCTCCTTAAAGACACACATGTAGTATTTGTTCTCTTAGCTGTGAATTATTGACTTTAACTTTTTTTGACACATTTAATAATTATTTGTCAGCCATTCACTGACTCGATTTACTAGGCTACTAAACTACTATTAGACTAGAACATTACTACAATTGATTTCTAAAAGACTTTTGATCAGTGAGATTTCATAATGTAAGTCCTAAACTTTTGAACTAGGTGAAAATCTTTTCACTCTGTCTAAAAAAAAAAAAGAAAAGAGTCCTTTCAGAAAAATTGTCAGTGATTACAAATATGTTTTTCAATGGATGTAGTTTATAAAAAATGTTTTTAAAATAATCTATTTATGTTTTTTATTTACAGAAACATTACTCTGAAGCTAAAGATATTGATACTATTTCACGTGTACACAGTGAGCTTGATGAATTGAAGGATATCATGGTTCGAAATATAGGTTCGTCCTTTGCTTATTTTATCTTATTATCTTTATTGTTTTATTTGCTACATGTCGACCCTCCTGTGATTATGGCAACCATGCCCACCTGGTGCTAATGTTGGATATATCTATTCTCTCTCCCTTCTACCGCACATTGCTAATGCCGTGATGAGAAAGCACTTACTGTACACCATATGTGCTGTCTTTTTGGGCTTGTTAATTAACTAGGAACCTTCAGAACATCTATGAATACCATAGATATAAAAAATATAAGATATATTAAATTTAAATATGCACAAATTAATTTAAAATCCCGGATTAAGGCGCTTTCTTAACTCTTTGACGGCCAATGCTCACAGCAAGGAAGACAGCTCATTTGTCAGTTTTCAAAAATCTATTGGCTGGAATTTATAATCTGGTAATGGATGAGACAAAACCCAGGATTTTACTTACTTTCTGCACAACCTTAGGACTGTTTTATATGACTGTGACCAGTTGTCTTAAAGCAGTTTTTTTTTTTTTTTGTCCCAAACATTATTGAAAAATAATTCAAAAAAGAGAAATAGTCCCTACCAGCTATTACTAATGGCTGGGCCAGCTAGGAGTTATAACAGCAAATAGTTTGGTATAATATTAGTGAATAACATCCTGTGCCTATGTGTTGTGTAGTGTTTGGCAAGCATCAATTGTAGGAAATACAATGGTGTTTCTTGGCATAAAATAGCTGTTTGAGATAGAGTAAACACATTCATTTCCACCACATTTTTAATATATTGTCAAATAATGGTTGTTTTAAAGAAAAAGTTGCGGGCAGCAAAGTCTTGAGAAAATAATGAAATGATCAATTAAATCAATAATTCAGATGTCACACCCACAATTTAAACATATTTAGTACACACAAGTATTTTCCAAAGGCAGCTCTTGCCACTATTCTGAAGTACCTAAATAATATTACAAATAAATGCTTTTTATAACATTATGGCATAAAATATTGAAAAAAAAATGTAGTTCACCATTGATATTGAAAATAAAAGGTTAAATTTAAGTATGCACAAATTAATTTAAAATCCTGAGTTAAGCCGCTTTCTTAACTTTTTGACGGCCAATGGTCACAGCAAGGAAGACAGCTCAGTGCTAATGTCATGTACGAAGGTGGTCTGAAAATTTTCCGACCTAACAAAGATACAAGACGTTTTTTCAGAATTTTATTTTTTATTTTTCAACATAGTCTCCATGTAACTCTACACACTTCTCTCTGCAATGCTCCCATCTCTGTAACCCGTCCAAATAGTACTCAGTGTTGTTCTCTGCAAAATAATCGTTCACGAAGGTGATTGCCTCTTTATTTGACGAAAATCTCTGTCCTCCGAGCGCAATTTTTAGATGAGGGAACAAAAAGAAGTCGCTTGGGGCTAGATTTGGTGAGTAAGGCGGATGGTCAAGCAGTTCAAACCGTAATTCATGGATTTTCGCCATGGCAACCGCTGAGGAGTGAGACGGTGCGTTGTCTTGGTGAAACAGGATTTTTTTTCCCTGCAAATGTGGCCATTTTTCCGCAAGTTCTGCCTTCAGGTTGTCAAGTAATGATGGGTAGTATGCTCCTGTAATGGTTTTTCCTTTTTGAAGATAATCTATTAAAATAACTCCATGACTATCCCAAAAAACAGTCGCCATCACTTTCCCAGCCGAAAAAACAGTTTTTGCTTTTTTTGGAGCCGGTTCCCCCTTTGCAGTCCACTGTTTGGACTGTATTTTTGTTTCAGGCGTATAATGGTGTATCCAAGTTTCATCAACAGTAACTAATTGGCGCCAAAACTCGGATTTATTGCGCCTAAACTGCGCCAACAGAGCGTTGGAAATGTTCATTCGAACACGTTTTTGGTCTAACGTGAGCAAACGGGGCACCCATTGCGCGGACAGCTTTCTCATCTCTAAATGTTGATTTAATATGTGACAAACGTGTTCTTTTGACATGTTCATAACCTCTGCTATCTCTCTCACTTTAATTCTGGTCGTCTAGCACCATTTGGTGAACTTTGGCGATGTTTTCGTTGGTAGTTGCAGTTTTTGGACGTCCCGAACGTTCATAGTCTCCCAAGCTCTTACGACCACGTTTAAATTCAGCTGCCCAAAATTTCACTGTGGTAAATGATGGTGCAGAGCCCCCATACACAGAATCCAACTCATCTTTGATTTGCGTAGGCGTATTGCCTTTCAAAAACAAATATTTAATGACAGCTCGATACTCAATTTTGTCCATTTTCATAAAAACACTAACATCGACTCACTCAAACGACTGTTACACAAAAACTGCACGTCCAAAATGGCTGAAACTTTGGTGAGTAACTGTCAACAGATGAACAACGAAATTCACTAGCTTTTATTTACGACTGCTGCTATCTTCATGTTGAGGTCGGAAACTTTTCAGACCACCCTTGTATGTGCCAGCCCACTTTGATTGAGCCCTCTTTTCTACTGTAATCTATGTGCTTTCTATTCAACTAGAACCTATTTGAGTGTATTTACAGAAGCCTTCTTAGTAACTAGTGTATTATATTGCTCAGTGGCCCACTAAGGGAGTATTCATCACTTAATGGCTGTAGAAAAGAATTATATAACAAATAGCCCAACATTTGTTTGATAATTATGTAATTTTATTAATTTTGTCTTCATAATTATTAACACTGTTTAAATAATATATTACAGATAACGTGGCAATGAGAGGGGAAAATGTCAAACTCTTGGTAGACAAAACAGAACAACTTAGCAAAACCTCAGTCACGTTTAGAAGCCAGAGCAGAAATTTGCAAAGGTCCCTTTTCTGGAAGAATGTTAAAATTTATGTCATTATTTCTAGTGTTTGCATTGTAAGTTATTTAACTTGATCATAATTTTCACTACCAAGTAATATCCCATGCACTTCTTGTTCTGTTCGTATAAAGATTTTGAAGTTGTTTAAGGCTATGTCTACCTTTTCCATGATCTAACTTTAAATAATTTACTTAACCACATTTAAATATCAAGTGTAGTTTAGATCTCAAATAATGAGTATTACCACTCTTTAAAACTTGTTTTTTTATTATCAAAACTTATTTAAAATAAAGAAAAACGATATAAGCACTGGTCAATTGTGTGAAAGTGAGTCTTTAACTTTTTACTAATAATAACAGTGCACTTCTTCACACTTGCAGTATATTTGAAGAGCCAGCATTCAATTTTTGAAGAATGTTTGTGAATTTTGCTAAGCTATTCAATTGTTATCTATATCCTATATTTATTTAAATTACATTATTAAGAAACCACCTATCTATGCACAAACCACCTATTTTGAAGTTGTTTGCACGGAATCGTCTATAAATTTGTCTAATTCTATTTTGTCACAGTAGTTTTTCTCTAAACCAATATTAGAACTACTTGCTCCATCTATAATGTTGTAAAGTAAATACAATTATCCTAGAAGGGACAAATGATTAGATAATGAGGAATGCAGAACTTTCCTGCTTGAGTGGCTTTTTTTTCTGTTTATTGTTCATTTAAATGACAACAAAATTAATAAATCAGCAATAAACCTTCCTAAACCATTCCAAATTTCACCTTTTATTGAATAGATGTAATTATTTAACACAACAGACAACCGTGGATCGCAACGAAGTTTTGAAGAAAATATTAAATATGCCTCATGTTTCTCACTGGTATGTATATTGATAATAATAACCACCTATTCAGGTATTTTCAAAACTTAAATTCTTTCAACACAGAACTGGAACAAATAAGGAGGGAAAGTATTTTTGGCTATTTTTATCAATATTTACTTTTTCTCTTTGTTGGTTGTCAGTTTTGTGTTTAACAAATTTGAAAAATTAATTTATTTAAGAATTTTAAGGAAAAAGCTTTTTTGCTTTTCATGCCAGGTCTGTAAATCCAAAAGACAGCAAAACATTGTCTTCTGGCATGTCTTATTATTGTAAATATGCTATCATAAAATGCCTATCATAAAATTTCACTACTGCGTTGAATAGACTTGTTACAAATTTTACATTTACTATTTAACTGTTGGATTTCAGGAATTTTTATGCCATTGTATTCGGAGGAAAATTATTTTTGTGTCTAAACTATAAAGTATATCTTACAGCTTGATACCAAAGTAATAAGCAATGTTTAATACTTTTAAGTTTTTATTTCTCTAGAAGAATTAAATATCTATTTTCATGTCTTTTTTTGTTTTTGAGATATAGTTATCTGCATAAAAAAAAAATTACCTCCTAATATGTGTTTCTTAATTTTGAAGTATAGAATTTCACAATTCTATCATTTTTGATAAGATTTGTAACGCATTATCCATATTCCATATTTGAGTCAAATAAAGTTGTTTTTGAGATGTAAATTTTGGAAAAACTGTTTTTTATGTTTAAATGGTTAGTTCTAGAAAGCCAGAAATTCTAGCCTCCAATGACAGTTTAGTTAAAAACATTGAATTTTATACAAATTTTGGTCTCTTTTACTATACTCTATTAGACTAATCTTTCTTAATTTAATTTTTTTTCTTTTTTCTCTTTGAGCGAAGGTTTTTTGGTAGCTGTTATTAAATTTCTAACAACATTGAACTATTTAAATTTTTCCTTAAATCCCTGTCAGCTCAAGGGATCTACCACCAAAGTAAAAATTATTATTATTTTTTTTTCAGAAAATTGTCTTCTTATCTATCCATGATGAAATTAATTCTCTTCTGCTCTAATGTTCCTAATATAGTTTTATATATCAACAAAACAAATAAAAATAGCTGTAATTTCTCATAAATAAAAGAATTGTCTCAATTAAAGAAGTTCTATCACGCTTATTAACACCTGTAATGCTTCAAAAGTATGATAAAAATCAATTTGTGTATAAATTAAATCTCAGCAGAAATTAAGTAAATAATATAAATTTTTCTTCTACTTGAGCACTTAAAAAAGTCAAGAACTCTCCTGGGACTCCAACAAATTGGTTCATTGACATTTGTACACAAATGCACCACCCGAGTCTTAATAATACTATAACTAGACATATTACACATTATGCATTTATTATTTGATTGTTTAAATATATGCTGTTTTTTAAATAAATTCTCTATAATGTTTTTAGGCCCTTCTGTATATCCTGCTAGCGATGGGTTGTGGCGGACTGTTGCTACCTAACTGTTAACCGATTGAGAAATGGAAGAATAAAAACTGGAATGTTTTATTGCACTGATGGATACACAGATAAAAATTATTATATGTATGTTTTTTTAGTTGACCTGCAAAGTTTTCAGCAAATAGCTTTCAGTTCACCTATTATACATTTTATCTATATATTTAATGTTTTGAAGCTTGCAATGCTGAAATGGTTTTTGAAAATGGTATCACACGGTTCCATCTGGGGGTGCCGTTGCCAAGCTTAGTGGTGCTGGCTGAGTAACCATGTGGAACCTACCTCAGTCTTTCTTAAAAATGTTCTTCGGTTGGTTTTTTTTATATTTTTATTAATGATAATTGTAATTGTCTGGCTTGTCTACTCCTGTTTCCTTTGATATCTAGTCTACTGGATCAATAAGCACACCAGTTCATCAAACAATTGTTTTAAACAATAGTGGACTTAATTATCTTGAAATATTTCCATTACCGTTTAGAAAAAGGTATATGTTCACATTAGTAGCACCTATCACACTGAAGCATTACCCAGTTGTTTATTAAAGATTATGTATTTGTAAAATATCTAACTGTGATAAAAATCATTTCAATTAACTGTAGTGAATTATAAACTGTACCTTTTATCTAATTGTTATGTTTGCCAGTATGCTTTTAACAACTGAAATATATTTATTTTATGCACTTACTGTTGAAAATTACAGGCCTTATAATTGTAATTATTTTATATTTATGTATATTATTTCATAGTTGAAAAAAAAAATGTATGTGTAAAGGGTGTGTTCAGAAGTATATTGATCTTAAATAAAGCCCTTAAATAATGTGATGATGCAGCAAAAGATTTTTCATGAAACAGTTATCAGTATATAATTGTCATCACATTCATGAAATCCAGTCAAAGGTTACTTGCTATACCTAATAACTTGAAACAAGAAAAGTCACAGACACCCTATTGATCAATTGTCTGTAATATATTGTTCTTGACCCAATTAATTTTTTATGAATTTGTTGTGATTTTTTGTCATTTCATTTCTTACTTCTATTAATGCACCATTTGCACAGGCAATCTGAAAAGAATGTTCTTTTACTTGTAATTTCTCCTAATTTAAAAATTTGTAATAAGTCAGGCATTTGAAGCAGATCTGGCCCAGGGTGTTTTTTTTCTTCAAATTAAGTATAATCCAAATGAATATATTTTTTATGAAATAAAAAAGGAAAATATGATTTATTCTTGCCTATAAAAGAAATAAAAATTGCTCAGTAATATAGAGGCATTTTTTTTTTTTTTGACAAACAAAGCACATCAGCCTCTAGTTAATAGACATTTAAAAACAAATCCACACCTGAATTTATTCTATTATACTTGGCCTGAGGCCAAGTAATAAGCCTTGCTTATTTTCAATTTGTAGAAGTCAACCTCTTTCTAGTCAGAGAAAAAGTCAAATATTTCAGGTAAATGATATTTTCAATGTGGCCTATTGAAATGTTAGTTCTCTTGATTTTAACGTTACAGATTTCTGAATGACCCTTGATTAAGAAAAAAAATAATACACTTGACTGATGACACTGTACTTGTTGTTAGATAGATAAATTATAGTATAACTTTTAGCCAATGTTGAATAGTTAGTTTTAATATGAAAGAAATGCCTAGACAAATTGATTGGTTTGATCTTAAAGTTTATAAAATTATATGTAAACTGTGATGCTGATGATTTATTTTAATTATTAATTATTCTGTCATCTGAGGATCATAAGTATAGAGCATTATAAAGTGATGTGTATAATAAAAAAATATTAACAATTGTATGTAATATAAATCTCATAAGCAAATATTTTTACAAATTTATTGTCTTATTATTTTCTTTCCTCTCTTCGAGTAATGTTTTATTATGTAAATATAAGATGTATCACATTTCATTAACAAGGAACAATAGTCAAAATTTTTATAAATCATATTTTAAGTATGGGTTTACTAATACGGTAATAGTTTTGATTTTTTTTATTACATTTCATAGGTATTGTTATTGTAGAAAATAACATGTCTCACTTTTGCGAAATTCCTTTTATTCCCCTAACAAAAATGTATTGTGAATTTAAAAAAAAAATTGTACAATATTCTCTGAAATTTACTATTTTGAATTTTGTCGCAAGGATGGAATGTAAATAATGTGGTATTTGGTTTAAAGTGAATCTAAAAGAATAGATAGACTATCAGTTATACCAAGGATGGAGAAAGAAGGGACTAAATAAATATTAATTTAATTTTCTTATCTAAAATGGTCCCTTGATAACATATGTTTGTGGTTCTAAAAAGGTTATGAAGAATATGATAGGGAATAAAATTTAAGATTGTGTGATGTAGTGAGTGTTTCCATAGATTTTAGAAGTTTTGTTAATAGAAATTTTCCTTGTTTTATTTTCCAAATTCTATATACCTTTCCAATTCTTTAAATATGATATCCTCCATTGACAAAATTTCGATGAGTATGTATTTTATGTTTTTAGTCCCTTTTGACAATTCTTTATCTGATTGTTCAACACTTTCCACTTTCTTGAAATATTTGATTTTTTTTAAAACCCTGTTTGACAGAACTGACAGAATGAATTTTGCTTTCTTAGGCCAATGAAGCAAAGTCTAAATGCTTTGATTCTTCTTATTTTTTATCTTACCTTGGTAGGGGAATTTTTTTAGTTTTGTCAAGTTAAAATGCCCATTACCACTTTGCATTTCCACAAAGAAATAAAAGAAACATGTTGAAATTTACTAGCCAATAATTATTGAGTAGCCACTAATATCGCCATTGAAACATCCATACAAACATTTCATAATTCTAGATCAAACATGTACTTCACCAAAATTGTGGCTGTGATGCTAATGACAGTGTTAACTACAGACTTATGAGTGAAAACATAAAGGTATCTGTTTTCATAAAGGTATTCTGTTTTGGAAATAAAAGACAACTAACAAAACTGCAAAAAAAATAAAAGGAAGATGCAAATGCGACTACTGTCAGAAACTATGATTTATGGTGACTGATATGCCCAACTACAGACAGTATTCGGTAGTAATATTGATGTTTTTTTATTCCAAGTCATAAATAAATAACATTAAAAATTATTGGAAAGCCCAAAGAACAAAAACTCCATAACGATCATCGGTATAATAATAAATATTCTAAATGAATGAATAAAATATCATTCTAAAATGATATCTTCATTTTGAGTTCCATATTTTAGATATTCAAAAATGTTTTGTTACTTATTTTAGGATATAAATGTAGCTTTGTTGTTGATGAATTACATATAAAAAATATATATGAATGTACTTAGAAATCGATATTATCCCTTCAGATATATTTGTAACATTTAAATAAATATGCCATTTATTATATCTACATCTAAGTGTTATAACTGTATTTATTTTATTTTATTAATTTTTTAGTTTTCATAGAAATATAATTAACTTTACCTAATACAGTTACTTCAATCATTTGGTGTTGCAACAGATGTATTATATTTAACTATTTTTCTATTAATACCATCCAGTAGCTAAACATATATTTATCTAATAATATTGTTTTTGTATAAAATTGGACCTGAATATACATAAAAAACAAAACAAGCTCATCTATTGGAATATAATAAGTAATACATTATAACCCGGAAGGTAGTTGCTTCCAGTGGAATTGCTGCTGGTATCTGAAATAAAGGAGCCAATAAACGACATTTAGAAAAGCAAATGAAGCTGGGAAAAGAACTCTAGCTGCACGATCAATGAAAGATACACTATTGACTCGTTTATGTCCCCGTGATGCTTCTCTTTGTCTTTCCCTTCTGTATGTTTCATCTCCGACTGAAAACAAATGATACATAAGCACAATCTGTCAATAAATTTCTATTTATGAAAAACATGAGATCAATTATTTATCTCCAATAAATAAAGTTTTATTTTAAATTGTTAGGGCTAAAACCTTATAAATGACATAAGCTAAGTGACCTTGCTGCTAAGGTGCTGAGGAGCTATTGTGGTTGATGATAAATTACCTCTCAACCTTTATTTCAGTTTTATGAACATCAATATTAAATTATATAAAAAAATCATAGCATAAAGTTACAGAATTGTTCCAGGTCCTTCTAAAAAAAGCGAAGCTAAAGTTTGTTGGCCTTGATTAAAGCAATTCAAAATTGAGTGTACAGATGAAATTAATGTTTCCATGAAAAAAAATTGCTAGGACATTTAAATTTAAAAGGGCTTCAACTGAAAAAAAAGAAAACACAAAATAAAAGGTGTGAAATTAAAACAAACAGCAAATGATAAAGTATTAATATTCACGTTTTCAGTCTTTAGAACTGTTTAGTATAATTTTATTTAAGTAAAAACTATAATATAATAGAATAATTTATTTATTGTTCTAAGATATGTCTCCTTAAGAACAAATTATTTTTTGCATGGAATAAAAATTACTGCAGTATTAGTCTTTGCATATTACAAACAATTAGGTAAAATAATACAATAAACAAATTATTGCGAAAAGAGGTATAGACAATAAAAAATTGTGTAGAAATATGGGTAACTTATATTTATTAGTATACAAATAGGGTTGAAATTAAATTGAATCAATAAATTTCAAATAAAAATTGAAACTGTAGGTATTTTTAATTGAGGCAGTAATGATTGAATTAATGTGACAAATTTTCAGGACAATTTATATACTAAAGTAATAAAGGAAATAAACAAAAAACAGAACAATAGTCAAAGAGAGTTTGAAAATCCAATAGAAAGGGGCTAATATCAAAAAGAAATTTCCAATTCCCCAAATTTGTTATTAAAAAACTGATGATACAAAGGGGCTTCAAATCCATAAAATAATCTTTTACCATACAAAATACCACAATAAAGGATGTTTTATCATTTTAAATCTAAACTACAAACAATTAGGTAAAATTGTGCTGAGCGCGAGAGCCACAGTCGCTCAGGACATGATTGGAGAAACTGGCCATTGCCAGGACTCCCACTGTCACTTATTTATAGCAGGTCACGAGGCCACTGCCGTTTAAGTCTCCGAGGAGGATTATAGGGATGAGTGGTGCAGGGACTGTGCTAGGGAATTAGGGTGGTTGGATAGGTTACCATGGAATTTTATGAACTTGGAATGAATGAGTTCAAGAATGCAGGGTATATTCAGATCATTATAAAGGGTTTTGTTGCTGACGTAATAAGGGCCATTTACTATTGTTCTTAGGACTTTTGATTGAAAGGATTGGATGCGCTTGATGTTCAACTTTTTTGCTGTCCTCCATAGCTCTATTCCGTATGTCTAGATTGGCTTAAGTATAACCTTGTAAATAAGTAGTTTGTTTTCTATTGAGAGGTGGGATGTCCTTCGAAGTAGTCTGTACAGTTGTCCAAAGCGTCTGTTTACATGTTAACAAATTTATTTTTAGAGACTATAATATTTTCATTTGTATGTTTTCAAACCAACTTTAATTTGTTTTTAAAATATCTACTTTATAGGTTTTTTTTTTTTTTTATTGAAAGCTTCCTTAGTAATTATAGATTTTTTATTAGAAAGCTATAATTACTATGAAAATTATAATTTTCTTATTAATAATAACCTCATAAGGAGGCCCTGGGTCCGAAGCCTCCCCCTGTCACTACCTTTTTTTTCCTTGGTTAATAAATTATTATTGTAGTTATTATAGTTGTAACTGTTATCAAAATGCTATACTTATATACATACACTGTTCTTTTGTAATCATATTACTTATTCAAAACAATGAAGAACATAATTACCATTCCTTTATTATAGCTTATGTTCTTACCCAAGCAGTAGAACACTTGCTTCCATCTTGGTACTTTGGTGTCAGTTTGAGTTTGCCTTTCTACCATAGCATGACCAGTTGACTGTACTTTAGGTGTCATGGTAACCAGACCGTGAGTGAGAGACAGCCTTTTAGGAGAACTTCCCAATGCAGGGTCCTTGAAATAAATAAAGTATAATTATCAGATTTATGTTGTTGTTTTTATTTTTTTTTACAATTTTCACATTTATTTCGTACTATAGTAACATAAGAAGGGCATTGCTGATTTTATAAAAATATGTTTAATGTAATGAATGTGAAAATAACAAAATTGGAGTTGGATTTATGTGCAGGAATGTCAATAATTTTAAATATGTTATGATTTAGAACTATTCTGAGAAACAATAAGTTTGTAAAAGTTCTGTAATATAAAATTCTAGCAACTAAGCTGCTTTCTTCTGATAAGTTTGATAGATTTCTGGGCTATGAACATATGTCTGTATTGTTAGTACATTGTAAATATAATAATAGAAAATATAATAGATGAGAATATTGTAAATAAATTAGTAAGAATGAGATAATTGATCACAATTACTCATTTCCAGGGCAGGTAGAAATTTTTTCAACTAAAGATTTTTCAAATTCAGTAGCAATAGTTAAGTTTTGAATTTTATCGGGATGGATATATATTATTTATATATATTATTATGTACTATTATTACAAAATTTAGTTATTGGTACAGTGTTATTTTGAATTGCTTCATATGTTGTGAAATTTCCTTTTGACTAAGTATACTGATGAATTATGTGCAGTAAGAATGTGCAATTCAAAAAAATGCATTGAAAAAATAGTTCATGTTGCTGCAACATATTGTCCATTATATTTTGTTCGATTCGATTTTCATTCATAATGACTTAGCTATGTTATTTAAAACTTCTTTCTTTATTATAGGTCATTAGAGTGATAAAAACTGTCACCATAAAATTAATTATAATTATTAGCGCTGATGCACCCATATATCAGTGGGTGATATGTAATGTGTTCTAAGTGGCAAAAACTAAATTTTTCAAGAAAATTTAAATAGTTTTTGATGTCAAAAATGTATTAATTTGTTTTGCTTCAATCAAGTGTTCTTTAAACAAATATAATGACTAATTGTCATAATATCCAAGAATTTCTGTGTGTCATGCTGAATTTTTGTAACATTTCTTTTGTGTGATTTAATACTCAATTTGATTACACCTGACAAATGTTACTTATGTTATAAATCTATACTAAGTATATAATTTATATGTACATCCAAAAGTTCTTTTATTATGGTCTTTATATTTACATTATAAATGGGGCATATTAGAGAGCTTTTTCTTCGCCCTCTATGAGTAATTTCTACTGTCGATGGATCTAATGGCCCAATAATTTCAATTTCGTCAACATCTTCCCACTCATCTTCATCCATTGGAATTTCACCACTACCAACCTGAAAATAAATACAGTAAATCAAACTAAGTTTTTCTGTTTAATATTTTACTTTTGTTTTCATGATTATCCTCATTCCTTGAAACCAAACAATACTGCACTGCTGCCTTTCTGGACATAGCTCAAGCTTTTGACAGGGTCTGGTACGCAGGTTTGCTTTACAAGCTCAAAGGATATTTACCACAGACCCTATTCCTAATCCTACAATCCTACTTTCAAACCGCTTCTTCCAAGTCCGCTGTGGTTTAGAATATTCTAACTACTATCCCATTAAAGCAGGAGTTCCACACCAGCGTCCTGGGTCCCATCCTGTATAACCTATACACCGCTGATGTCCCCTCTACCATCAATACCTTCTTGGCAACATTTGCAGATGACACTGCAGTCCTGTCTGTCAGCAGGCAAATGATGACGTCACTTGAATTAGTTTGTTTATGCCTTGTATAATACGTAACCTTTGTTTGCTGTTACAATAGAGTTCTGTTCTAACATTCCATGAAGTCGGTCGTTCTTATTAACACCCTCATTCTTAATTTAATTAAGTCATTCTTACATGGTGCCGAAACCTTTTTATTTTAGTTAGTTTTGATTTATTAAATCCGCGAGTGATAATAACGAAAATTTTCTTTCGTGATGAGTGGAAACGAATCGGACTCGGCTGTTAGCCTTCGACCTCCTGGACCTTTAATGATTTCCCAGGAATCAAACATGGCAACAGCATGGAAATCATGGTTACAATCATACAAATGGTTCGCAGAGGCTATAAACCTAGACAAAAAATCGAAGAAAAAAAAAGTCGCAACTTTTATGACTATTATTGGTAAGGAAGCCTATTCAATTTATGAAACATTTAAGATCGAAACAGCTGATAAGGACAAAGTTGAAAAAATTATTGAATTGTTTGAATCGTATTTCACCCCTAAAATAAACATTACGTATGAAAGATTGATATTTAATCGCATGACTCTGCAGAATGGACAATCTTTTGATGATTTTCTCACATTAGCGATTAATCAATCCAATAAGTGTAATTATTCAACCATGAGGGACGAATTTTTGCGCGACAAAATTGTAATTGGAATATTAGATGATGAGGTTAGAAAAACATTATTGGAAGTAGAAGATTTAAAATACGATAATGCGGTAAAAATATGCAGGGCGTCTGAGTTAGCTAAACAACACATGTCGGCTATGAAAGGTGGTGAAGGATCCGTATCGGAAATAAATGCTGTCAGACGGGATCAAAGCAAAAAAATACACGCCAAACCCGACCAATTCCATTGCAGGCGGTGTAATACGACCCATGGCAGACGGGCTTGTCCAGCTTACAAAGTTCAATGTAAAAAATGTAATTTTAAGGGTCATTTTACAGAATGTTGTTTATCATCAAAAAAGGTGGAAATGGTCTTAAAAAGTAATGACGAAAACACTGATAAAAATATTGATATATATATAGGCACGACACAAAAATATAAAACAAATTTGAAAAATACAAAAACAAATCAAATTTCAGATTGGATAGAAGAATTACATTTCCCACGAAACAAAAAAGTCTCTTTTAAATTGGATACAGGAGCCCAAGGAGATGTAATCACAACCACAGAAGTAAAAAACTGTGGCCTAAAAATAATTCCATCATGCGTCAAATCACTGATTTCATTCTGCAATAATCGAACGCCTGTTCTGGGAGAATCTAAAGTAAAAATAAAAACTAGGCTGGGTCAGACAGAGTATTTGACTTTCCTGATAGTTGAAGCCGGACACCAGTGTGTTTTGGGCAAGGCTTCTTGTGAAAATCTTGGATTAGTGAAAAGAATAGAGACCATAAACTATGACGATTTGTTCAAAGGTATGGGATGCGTAAAAGAATATGAATATGACATAGATCTGATTGATGAGCCTTCATTCAAAATACACCCACCTCGCAAAATTCCTTATGCAGTAAGAGATCAGGTAAAACAAGAATTGGACAAAATGGTCTACAATAAAATAATTACTCCCATGATAGAACCCACTCCATCAGTTTCACCAATGGTGGTAGTGTGGAAAAACAAATCACCAAGAATTTGTCTAGACCTGACTGACCTGAACAAAAATATTAAAAGAAGACACTTCCCTTTACAAACAATGGAAGAGATAGCCGCCAAGTTGCATGGGTCAAAATTTTACACAAAAATTGACTGTATAAAAGGATTCTGGCAGCTACGAGTTTCACAGAGAAGTTCAAAATTTTTAACCTTTGCAACTCCTTGGGGACGATACAGCTGTTTACGTCTTCCATTCGGCTTATCAAGTGCCAGTGAAGTGTTCCAGTCCTTCATGACAGCTACACTGGAAGGAATAAAAAATGTGGAAGTCGCAATTGATGATATATTAATTCATGCACCAACCGAAGAAGAACTTAAGAACACAACGGATAAAATCCTTAAAAAATTGCAGGAAGTTGGGCTAAAACTTAACAAAGAAAAATGTATCTTCAACGTACAAAAAACTAAGTTTCTGGGTCACGTGATCA